>JAZGQO010000021.1:16200000-18700000 GCA_036850965.1 Patella caerulea
GTACAAACGGCGGCCATTTTGTCCGTCAATTTTGGTCCGATTTTAACAAAATTCGAACTCAACCTTCACAACCATGGAATGGTGATATAATCGGATAACAATTTTGACCTCCAGAGGGACCACAAGCTAAAAAGGGCGATTTTTCGGACAATCAGGGGCCATAATTCAGGAAGTTACAATCCGATTGGCGCAAATATCGAAAGGAACCAAGATCTTTGGGTTATAAACATGCATTTCAAGTTTCATCCAAATCGATTCAAAATTAAGACCTCTACACTGTTCACAAGCTAAAAAACGTGATTTTTTGTACAATCAGGGGCCATAACCCATGAAGTTACAGTCCGATACATGCCAATATCGAAAGGAACCGAGATCTTAGGGTGACAAACCTACATTTTAAGTTTCATTGAAATCGGATAAAAATTGTGACCTGTAGACTGTTCACAAACAATTGTGGACGGACGGACGAACAGGGGCGACAACAATATAAAAATGATCTAATGTACGTAAGTAAACATTTGAACAGCATTCGAATAACAAGTTAGAATATTCAAATACTAAATCAAGCATTCGCTACATGACCACTATTTGATGATAGCAAAGTTTATTTTTAGGCTACAATATGCCATTTTTTGATAGCAGACTATATCTGAAAATTCATCAAATTTGCGTGATTAAAAACTCTGATTACTTGTGAAAATGACCACAAGAATAAAATTTGGTTTTAAAAAAATGAAACAAATAAAACATGGCAAGGATTCATAAATAGTATAAGATCACAGTCTATTATACTTTCACTAATGCCCAGGTTACTGTTGCTGTGGTAACTGTTGCTATGGTTACTGTTGTGAAGGTATATTTAGAATAGCTTTAGTAATGCCATTAACAACATCTAATGATTCATCTTCCACTATAACCACGTCAAACTTCTCTTTATATAAATCTAAACTTTCTTTCACCTGCAAAAACCCAAGCATATTTAAACAAGATTTACAAATGAGTTTGAGTATCTATACAACAAGATGAATTACACCAATAACAGAGGGAAACAAAATTATAAAATCACGAGAAACACCCGGATTGAACCCTGTACCCGGCTACTTACTAATTTTTAGTTTATTTGCTTAAATTGTCAACTGATGAACACAAAATTAGTAAATCAACACTGTCTCTATCTAAAATTTGAGCAAAACACATCAATACACAAAATACACACATCTTTAAAATATATAGCTAATTCTTACCTTTTGATTTAAAAAACCTATTTTCAACAGATTAGTGACTTCTGCGCCTTCAACCATATGTAAATCACCCAATGAATCTCCCAATAATAGTATATTATCTCGATGATTTAACCTCTCAAAATAATCTGACGAATGGATGGCATTCTCATTTTTGTTGTAGATGTGAATAATTTCTCCCTTAAAGCCTACCATTTTACCCTGTAATAAAAATGGAAACAAATGTTAGGACAATGGCCAAATCAAGTAAAAGATACAGATTTTAAAGTACAGATTACATGAATTCTATCTTTTTCTCTTTCATGTATTTAACTTTTCTTATTCTCAGGTTCTGTTCCACATGTCGCCTTTGGAGCAAGGAAGATTACTCTTGCATTGCAAAGGGGATTACCCTTGCATTAACCAACAGGACTATTAAAGTCTCTGTGATCATTACTCCAAGACTTACTCCATGCTTAAGTGTACTCAAATTGACTAATCAAGGAAAGGAATTCAAAATATTAATCGTAGATTAACTTACATCTTGGTTTTACTAATCAACCGCATAGCCTGAGATGGTTAACCCACTGTTAAAATACTGTTCTGAATTTTTAAACAGTTAATTTTATTTAAATTTTAGTGTTTTTTTAAAAAAGAGAGAGAAAGAAATGGGGTTTAACATCCATTCACCACAAACTAGGTCATTTCGGGACTTACATATGGTTTAATTTTATTTAAATCATTTGCTTGCGCGTAGGGGTCTTTAGCAGTGGAAAGAAACCGGAGAAACCCAATCAGGTTGGACAGGCGACCCTACTCCTTGTCGGGGGGTTGGGATGGCCTAGTGGAGTAGAGTGCCGCGCTTCGACCTCTAGCTGGCCGGTCACCTCTGGCTTGCGGCTGTGGTTTCAAGCCCTGGTGTGAGCGTATGTGACATGGAGATAGGGGCGCCTTCTCAACCTCGTGGGCTTCCTCCGGGCACTCCGGTTTCCTCCCAATGCGAAAGACCCCTACGCGCAAGGGAATTATTGAAATAAAATCAAACCATATGTTAGTCCCGAAATGACCTAGTTTGTGTTGAGTGGACGTTAAACCCCATTTCTCTCTCTCTCTCCCTACTCCTTGTCATGTACAACCACGGTATTCAAAAAGAAGTAAGTTAAAGCTCAATCGAATATTAACTTTAGCCTCCATGAGATGAAAATCGGTATGCTTATTTGACTGATGACTTAAAACACTGTGTATAAATTTAAAGTCAATCGGATAATAACTTTTGCCCCCTAGAGCGTCCACAAACGACAACATTGAAATTTATCGTATAAAAAAAGTACTTATTCCATTACCAGAATCATACTAGTAGTTCATGTATTTGCAAGTACTTACCGTATTATCAAAGTCCATATAATTTGAGACAATTTTCATGTTATCATACATATAAGACTGTTGTTTAATCACTTCCTCTATAATATCACCAATACCAGCTGAGAATATCAATAGAGGTATTTCAAGATTGTGAAGGTGATCAATAAACCATTGGCAGCCATCTCTTCAAATATAAAATATATACATATCAATACATGTACTAATTTCAAAACCAATATGGAGGAGTTTTCATAAAATCAAAATCAACATTTTACTTTCTATTTGAATAATAATTTTTTCTATTTTAATATCAAAACATTTTACTTCGTATTCTGCACATTTTTGGTTCAAATCATTTTTGCTTTCATTTATCTATCATAACACTATATCAGAATTATATCTATTATTACTTGGAGACCTTCGACAACTCAGTCATTAGAGATATTTTGACAACAAAAGCTTCCATAAACTCTAGTTCTGGGCCCATCCATGATTAAAAAAGATTTCTAATAACGCGTCCTTTCACTTGACTTCCTTGCAACTCTGTCATTAGGTATTAGATTAGACTACCAAGGTGTCCTTATAATAGACAACAAAGATTTCCTTAAAACTCTGTAATTAGGGACCTTTTGACTACAACAGTTTCCTTATAATTTTCTGTTCCTTTGACTACGATGTACAGGGGGCTTTCTTGTGGGAGGAAACTGGAGTAGACGGATTGAAAAGCTGCATAGTTGAGAATCGTGATTGAGAAGCCATATTCGCTTACACCTGGGATCAAAACAATGACGACAAGCCAAAAGTGACCAGGCAGCTAGAGCTCGAACTCTCAAAGTGCAACAGACTAGGTGATTCCAACCTTTGTTGTACAATCATCTGCTTATATTAACAATTAAAGCTGCTTGTATAATCCCAATAGCAACATGCAACATATTTATAAATAAATATACATCTATAAATTCTATCTATAAAGGGAAGCTTAATTAATGTATATGAACGATTGCAATATGATTAAAACATAGATCCCATTTCATTTCGTTTTTTATTTTTCAAAATTTCGTTTTACTTGTAAAACTACACTAGGATCTCAAAGAGTTCATATAACCCCCCTCATTCTGGATGATGTGAAGGATTAACCAATGAAACAGTTTGTTACGGCGAGTTGAAGGCATCAGGGGCACAGAATTTGTGTTGTTTTAGGTGCCAGGTGCACAGAACTTTGAGTAAACCACTAGAAACGTAAACGTTGATTGATTAATCAATTTCTGATGTCATAAGGTCAAAAATCGTTCGTATGATACTCGATGCAACCCTCCCCAACAACAACAATCTCGAAACCGGAAAAATTTTTGAAGAAATTTCTCTGGTGAATTGGGGTCGCCATTTTCCTGGAAGATGACATGTAATTCCTACACGCGAAATTTCTCGTTTATTTGCGTCTTACGCCCCTGATTTTACTTGCCTGGATGACCGAATCACTTAAAAATATACCCACGCGTAGAAAAATAGATCTTTACAAAAACTTGAATTTGTTAGTTTAGGATCCAATTTGTTATGTCAGTGAGTTGACTTTGACTCGAGGATCATTTTACAACAAACGAAACGACGATCCAACCTCTAGTTTTTCGAGAAATCGACCCAAAAAGATTGACCAATCAGAGGTCAGAATGGGCGGGGCTTAGGTTTGAAAAAAATTGGAAAAAATGGACGGTCTAATGTGCCAGAGGCCTTCGGCTCCGCGGCTGCCTCTGGGAACGAGATTGCAACAACAACTGATCAGATCTTCACGCAATCAAAAGAATAAAAAACGAAACGAAAAATAGATCTGTATTTTAATCAGATTGGAATGAATGAAACCATGAAACCATTAACCCTTTTTCCTCACACCAAGACCAACTTATAATAAATCTGATAATAATAATCTAAAAGCAGTGAAAATGATTTTTATCCAGCAGGAATACCCATACACCCAAAATGACAAGGTTACCTTAAATATGCTGATGAGTCTCGCACGATATGTTCAATATCCGTTTTTGTCAATTGACATTGCGTGAATAAATCGTGGGACTTCTGATACCTGGATGATCGAATAACAAAAGAAGATGAAGGGTTAATTAGGTTGAAGAATGAAAGGTAAGTATTGATATATGTGTAACCATGTTTACCTCAACTCTGCGTTAGATTCTGCAACCATATTTTTAATATCAACCTGTGTCATACTACATTGCTTCATCAATTTATGTGCGTTTGTCCACCTTTACATATAAACATCAATATAATAATTCATCAATAATAAAACAGAATCTAAATTATTGGAGTGATCATAAAAACAAAACAGCAGAAGAATAAAAAGTTAATTTTTAATTAGTCGAAAGACTTTTATAAAATATGTATTAAAGCATATTTCTGCTTCATGTATATAAGTTTTAAATTAAAGAAGCAATTATTCGAAAATTGCTATTTGAATATCTAATATATTTACATCATATACTACTGTAAACTAAAATGTGAATTAATAATACTTCATGTCTGCAGAGGCATTTTGTGTTGTAAATTACAATTCTTGCAAAGTCAAATCCAGAACAAATTGCAGAGCTTGCTAACTGCTCATTCTGTACCCTGAATCAAAATACTAACAAAGACAACAGCTTTCTTAATTTGTAAGCTGCCAAGCTGACTGAGCAAAGCTACGATTTGCGTAATGAAACATATGCCTACCGACAGATAAATCATCAGTTATGACTTCAACAACTCATAAAATTTTCAAAAAAGATCAGATCACAAATACAATCTCTAAGGCAATAAACAGAAGTTGAGAATAAAGCAAAATAACCCTCAGTAAAAGACATTATTATTGAAAAAAGTGCATTTACAAGAATTATGAATTATTAATGGCAGACTAATGGACTAGGACTTTTTAAACAAAGATGCATGGCAACATACAACCTTCAAATATGGGTGTATAAAAAAAACTACTCTTACCATTCTATCATTTTGGGTGTTTTTTCCTGAATAGTCAGATCATGATTCAGCTCTATAGGATAATATGTATCTCGTAACACTTTCGCCTAAAAAAAAACCAAATCAAATATACATTACTACCCAATCAATCCAGCCTATTATCAACAATAATCTGATTGAGTGGTAGATATACCAGTGTTTAAAATTCGGTAAGAAAAGTTGTAGGCCAACAGGACCCGCTGGTTGATGTCATTCATGAAAGTTGTGGGTCCGAACATTAACTTGTGGGCCCAATAAATATTAATAAAACACACGTACACTACCCCACCCCAAATACATTGAATTTTTAACTTTCGTAGGTGTTAGTTTTACAGACATTTAGGAGGTTTAAAATTATTGATTGACTGTTCACATTACAATTTTAACTTTTGGAGGATTTAATGTTTATACTTCATGTATAGAAAGAAAAAAATCATTCCTCTCCATGGGCTTGATATTTATTTTTTCTGTAATAATAATAAATATTCACTTGTAATAATCTTAGTGATTATATGTAACTTGTAAGTCTACTATATAGTACTGACCAGGGCTTCCACTTCAAAATTTTCACAACCGGCCATTTTTATACAGCACGAAAACTTTGCAAAGTAAATTCATATTTCATGTTTTTTTTTATTCACGGTAGGGTATTGCGAATTCACGTGACTGAACCATTTTGTCAGAATGAGGTACACAAAAAATTAAATATTGGACTTTAAAATGAAATATTATCAGTAAGGCATTTATTAATTAAATATTCCCTATTGGCTTGTTAAATAATCGACATCGCTGAATTAGTCATAAAAAAATCACTGCAGTGGCTTGCATGTAATTACCACGTGCTCTATAGAGAATACACTGACCTGGATAATTATGAGTTGTAAATATAATACAATATCTTCGATATGAAGATAAATATATAATTATCCACGGCATATTTCTTACATTTATTGGCTTTAGACCATCTCGTACCGTCGTACGGCATTACGGGCCGCAAAATTGTGACGTAAATTCTAATAATGAAGAACTAAATATCTAACGCCACTTCAACGTTACCGACACTAGCGCCCCCTAGATTATCGTCGTGTATATACACGACATCTTTGCAGCACGTGGAATTTTCAATATTACAATGGCCGTTCATATTCTCCGAAAATTAACAGAAAATATTTTGTATATAAATGAAATGAAACTGGCAGCCAAAGGATTTATATCACGTGAATATGTATTCTTGGATTGATGACAATAGGCATACAATAGATGGACTGACCTAGTTTAGTAACATACGTGTTTGGTTCACTCCATTGATTGAAGGAATATAATATGCCGGATTATGCATGTGTATTCAATATCGGATAAAAACAAATAAGACAGTAAGTAAGACATACATCGGAACACACACTCATCTATTCCACACTTGATCAAAATGGTGAAATAATATTTTGGGAGCGTGCTGATATTTACAAGTGCGGCTTCACTTTTACGTCGATAATTTCGTTCTGTGGACAATTTTATTTTCATTTCCGGTAATGAAATACTGTTAAATATCTGGATAAAATATATTTCTAATATAAATCGGGGCAATATAAATATTTTCAAAGGAGAATTTGATACTGATAGAACCATGATTCGCCATGAAAAAAATATCCCTGACAAAAACAGTCGGCTCACAGGGCCGACCCACCATCTTCAAAATAAAAAGATGTCGGCCCATCCAGATATTTATTGGCGCAGGGCCGACGGACCGACGTAAATTTTAAACACTGAGATATACACTCAGTACACTATATTAATTTTGGAATTGAGCATATTCCTTATTGGATGTTTTCTGACGTTTGGACATTAGCATAGGACATGTCTGGAATATTCAGACGAAACCCCAACACTGATACCATTGTATTAGAATCGTGACAAGACAAATACGCTGTATAATAGAATCTACAGGTGAGTACGACTCTCACTCCCTAACCAGTTGGTCCTTGGTTAGTCCCTGGTGTTGGCTCGATAAAGTTGCTTAGCACGATTCTGTCTGCTTCGAAAATCCAAGATCCCATATATATATCATTGGGAGAATCTGACAGTTGAAAATTGAAGTAATTATAAAGAGGGTTTTTATTTTACCTTTTCTTTATAGAAATCTGGCATGACTTTACTTTCCTCCAACACATCTAAAATAAACAAATAAATCATTCTGTATGCTTTTAGTAGCCATAAAAAAGTGAATAGGCATGTAACATCATACATGCAACATTATGCATCGTTTATTCAAACTTTAATTCATTGCACACCCTACACAACATTGGTTCAATAATTCGCTTACACGCAGGGAATTTTAGCAGTGGGAGGAAAATGAAGCACCCAGAAAAAACCCATGAGGTTGGACAAGTGACTCTACTCCTTGTCACATACAAGTGGGGAATCGAAACCACATCACTTGATTCAATGACAGACCTTGTGATCAAAAGCGCACACGGTAATCATTCGGTCACCTAAGCCCCGCGTTATAAGTTTTGAAATTTTTAAAACAACACTATTGCTCATAAGATTTTAGTGGCTATTTATTAAGATCAGAAAGAACTAAAAATTACTTTGTTTCAGTTCGTGATTTTCACCCGGTTAATAAAAACAAATATAAGTAAATAGATATACTTACTGTGACAGGTAGAACAGACTTTACCCTTGTTGGTAAATTTAGATAAAGTTCTATCAAAATCAGCTACAACCTAAAATCATAAAACATTTCAATTGATTATCAATTTATGAAAACAAACAGTGTGGGTACTCCGAATTGATTGCAATTGAAATGATCTCAATTAAAACTGATTAAATGAATGTACCTTACAGCTTTAACTTAAAAAACATCCAGGAAATCAGGATTTTCAACTATTTTAAATGAACAAAGGGACATAACCCAGTATTAAATTAATGGAATTCCTAGAAACACAAACAGGCACAGATTCAGGATCTGGTGCTTGTCATTTTGTCCGGCACTGATTTTGTCTTTTATAATGACATTATTAATGTATGTCTGACACTAAGTTGAAAATGTACTATTTCATTAGTGCCTGACATTTTGTCAAAACCTAGACTTTGGAGGCCTACATAATACAAGCAATACTTCATTTTCGGTTCTGTATTTCTCTATTGTGCAACTTAAAATATATGTAACTCTGTCAACTATTGATCATATAAAATGTTAACCAAACTGTTCATCAAATTCATTCATGTCTTCTTTAATATTATTTGGGTAATTAGTTCGCAAAAATAATATATAGGCCAACTTCAACGGCTCAAATTATGTGATTTGGTCAAAAGATTTGGTCACAATAAAATGAAGCAGTTTATCTGAAGTACAGTAGGTTATACATGTACCTGTAATTTCTCATGTCCATCAGTTGTCATCTGCTGTATAGTTTTCTTTACAAATTCAGGATCTTTCATATGAACATGACTCTTTGTTAGTTCCTCAACCTGAAATTCATTCAACCATCATTCAATCAATCAATAATAATACGTCCATATGAAAATGTGGGTGTATAAAAACAACCATTAACCAAATCAATGTAAATGTTCCAATACACTTTAACAGTCCACATCCCCATACCAGTGCCTGGTACATGTATAATGGTTAATACACTGGCTTCACTAAAAGTCTGAACTTTATTGGGCAATGCAGGGATTGAACACCCGACCACCAGACTAGCAAGCCAGCGTCTTACCCACCGCAACCCCGCGGCTCGCTAGCCAGGGAGTCTTGTGTTTGATCCCTGCATTGGTTTCCCCTTGTCAGTGGTGATGTACAGAGGACCTGACAAGGACAGCTGTCTAGTCATTTGGATGAAATGGAAAACTATGGTCCCGTGTATACATGTAGCAGACATGTAAAAGATACCTTGGCAGTTGGAATTTGATATACCAGTAAGGCAAAGTGCTGCTTCCTGGGCATAATTTCCAACATAGCACACTCCATGGTGTACACCTGTCATCGTTAGCCGAGTCAGAGCACAACAATAGGCCTTTGAAAACTCCTGTTTCATATCCTTTCATTTGTTTATTATCATAACAGTAATGAACCATTTACATGTCTCTACTTGGTTTGATATGATCAAATAGTTTACATGTACGGTAGTTAAAGTCCCTTTCACATTTATAAATATCCTACAAAATTATTTTTGAATGACCAAGAGAGAGAGAGAGGGAAATGGGGTTTAATGTCCACTCAACACAAACTAGGTCATTTTGGGACTACCATATGGTTTAATTTTATTTCAATAATTCGCTTGCGCGTAGGGGTCTTTAGCAGTGGAAGGAAACTGGAGTGCCCGGAGGAAACCCACGAGGTTAAGAAGGCGCCCCTATCTCCATGCCACATACGCTCACACCAGGGAAATTTTGCCAGAACACAGCACTACAGCCTACTCATATATCGAATTCCATGTGTCAAGGGATCTTTAACGTGCACGGCAATGTGTACACACAGGACCTTGTTTTTTTTGTCTCACCCAAATGACTAGACAGCTGTCCTTGACAGGCCCTCTGTCCAGCATCACTGGCAAGGGAAAATCACGCCGGAAAATCGATATGGAACTTTCTCGGCCAATGCAGGGATAAAACAACCGACGTCCAGGCTAGCGAGTCAACGTCTAACCCACTTAGTCACTGTGACCACCTCAAATGAAGAAAAAAACCAAGTCTATTTAAAAGTACAATTGAACAGATTACCATATCAAATTCATATTAAACAAATCTTGCATACAAAACAACCAAAATGAATATAAAAGTCTCTCAAAATGAAAAAAAAACCTATTTAAAATTACAATTTGAAACCTTACCATACTGAATGCACACGCAGGCATGACTTGCTTATAAAAATTACTTCTGCAAATATAATGTAATACCAAGCCAATGGTTTGCAGTGTGCCTCTCATATGCTGTTACAAGCTACTCTAATTATTAATTAAATAAACTGATAGAGATCTTGTATCTCTAGCTTATGTAATTTGAGGTAAACCAACATGCCATAACCTGTTCAATGGTTTTCATATGCTATTGAAATTCTTACATAATCTTCCTACAACAGTCAATCAGAGTATAAAAAGATTGATTACCAATTTAAAAGTGAAAATAAAAGTTAATCTTCTTAGAAATTGATTACCTATTTAACAGTGCACATGAAAGTTAATCTTCTTAACAATGTCAATCAATTATTAAAAATTTAAGAGTGAAAATGAAAGTTAATCTACTTAGAAATTTTAGGTTTATTCCTGCGAAGGCGCAGTTATTGACCGTAACCGATTAAAAAAGGTCGTTTTTGATGCCTTAACAGGAATCCAGCCATAAGGATTAAAATGGATTAAAATCGTAACAATGGTGTTATAGATTGTTATGATAAGAATTTACACTTTCATAATCGCCACTGTAACTAATCAACCAACATTTTAGCATCAGATAAGCAATAAAAAACATAACTATACTATAATATAACAAAAATTAATTTAATTTCGTCAAATAAATAAAAAAGGTAATACTATAACAAAAATTAAATTTAATTTCGCCAATTAAAACAACTATAATATAACAAACATTAAGGGGATTTTATATCTTTAAAAATGACACAGATTGTGTGAGTGAGTGAATAGGTGAATACTACTTGGGTGATTTGATGATATTCATCGTTAGTTGGCAATTGGTGGATAAAATTCAGAGTTAACATAAATTCATAAAATCTTTAACACCGTTAATTGGGTCCTAATAACAACATGTCTCCCTTCAAACGAAAGCCGACATTTGGATATCTGCGCCTCACGGGAAGGATTAATTTTGGTCACGCTCCGTAACTGCGCCTTTGCGAGAATACACCAAATTTTATTTATTCAATCCAAATTAACCATACTTAAAGATACATTAAATCTTCCTATTGAAGGTCTTTTTTTTGGCTTCATAAGTTCATTTATTTATTTCTCATTACCCATTTTTAAATCTTGAATAAAAATTGAATATTTGCATTCTGTTTAAACTGCAACTTTGTTTAAATATAAACTTGTTACATAATCGGGCGTGATTCTTAATACATGTACAGTCTATCCACAGTCTACCAGCAGGCTAAAAATCATGGGGATTAAAAATTATAATCTGTTTAAATCCATCGAAACAAAATGTATGTGCAAATGTTCACTTGTATATGGAGGTTTACTAGATGTAGTTCACATTAAGAGGCCCATGTATTTAGATTGAGGGAAGATTAATAATTACAATTTACATGTTAGCCCACGAAGCCCCAAGAATTCATTATCCCTTTGATAATCTATTGCATGCATTGACTGAAAAGAATTTAGTGCCATTATCAGAAATCAATATTATTGAGTAAAATAAAATTGGAGATTTAACAGAAAGTCAATGTTACATTTTTTTTTTCTGACAAAAAGGAGTAGCCCTCAGGGTAAAATCATTGGAGAAGCAGATCTAGAGTTAGTTAAATGACCAATAGTGGCAATATAGCTGTTGTGGGCAGATTTCATATTGCAGCCAGATGCGCATGCATGAATCTTTGTCTAATTTCCGTTTACTTATCTGTATCTGCCCAGGATAACTATTAGAATTTAAATCTTATTCTTAGCAAACACCATAATTACATGTATGCAGTGGTTAGAAAAATCATTACAGGACAAGGTCAGAAGAGGACATCTGACACCTTATTTTCAAATAAAAAACAACATTGTGGTGTAATCAACGCATGAGTTTGACGTGTGCAGGTTACAGTCGGCATGGACAGAGTGGACAATGCACAACATGACCACACAGCCACGTAGATTACAATCCTTCCGAGGGGTATAAAATTGTTGAGATCTAAATATTAAGACTACCAGCAGATTTCGTCAGGTCACAAGATGAAAACAGGGCTAGGGCACATGATTGTTGCCGCGGATTGTGTTTAACTGCTTGCTTACTTCATTTAGGTCTGCTGGGCCTTTGCCTAGTTACATGTATCTCGCTTTGTTAGTTTCAACATGCAACAATTGTAATAGTAGAACTGCCATAGAAACCCAACCTCTGAGTCTCAGATAGTTTATACGAGCATTAACAGTTGTCATCAACATTCACAAGGGGAGTTGGATGAACAAATAATATAATATGTTGCATTTGATAATGCGCCACATCCACCCAAGTGAGTGCTCTGTGCGTGGTGCGGATGTGAAAGTAGCTGTAGAATTTAGTTATCTATTTAAAGTTTTGTTTAAAGAGGAAAGTCTTCAGTTGAGTCTTGAATGTAGAGAGGTTGTGACAGGACTTGATGTTAGCACATGTACATTGTATCATAATGTCTGTCACTGAGTCAACTGGTGTAGTTTACATTCCCTGGTTGTGCAAGCAAAGGAGTAGGATTGCTCGCCCAACATCAAGGGTTTTCTTTTCTTGAGATTGCCCCGGTTTCCCCCCACTGCTAAAGACCCCTACTCATAATTGAATTATTGAAATAAAATTGAACCATGTTAGTCCGAAATCACCTCGTTTGTGTTGAGTAGATTATGACCAATGTCTAGGTCATATGTTATTTTGTTATCTTATTATTTTCAATTCTGTTTTAAATTTCAAATTTATATTTCAATTTTCATATGCTTGGTTAGTCGTTAAAGGCAGACAGCAATTAACCTGTCATTCAAATTATGACAGACTGGCAACTAAAGTGGTTGATCTGTTAAATCCCTTCTAACTATTGTTTTAAATAGCTTAAGTCTTAATCCTTCGATAATTATATGTTTATGTCAACATTTTCTGATTTGTATAAATAGACAAATGTATGCTAGACACCACCCTAGGTAGAAGTGGACATTAAACCCCACGAACGAATGAACGAGAGACAGAGAGAAATGGAGTTTAACGTCTACTCGACACAAACTAGGTCATTTTGGGACTAACATATGGTAGGGGCCTTTAGCAGTGGGAGGAAACCGAAGTGCCCAGAGGAAACCCACGAGGTTGAGAAGACGCCCCTATCTCCATGCCACATACGCTCACACCAGGGCTCGAAACCACAGCCGCAAGCCAGCTAGTGGTCGAAGCGCAACATTCTAGACCACTAGTCCACACACCCCCCCTCCCCCCGAACGAACGAACTAGATGATCATCAGTTGGAGAGACCAGCTTAGGGAACATACTAGTCGGAGGTCCAATATAGGAAATTATAAGTTGTTAAATTGTTGCTGGTAATTATTTGCTCGTGAAATAAAGTGTTGAAGATCCATTTCAAGAATCTGTAGTCATTTCTGATACTTAAAGAACACACGTCGAGGAGCTACATTCCCTGAAAGTCAAACAGTGTTAAGGTGTTAACCCTCATTTCTCAATCTCTCATGTCGATGACGGAAGCAGCAGCTGTTGTTTTGCCAAACATTGACTGGCATGTAACCAACCAATGATTTGTTGCTGGACATAGGCTATTGTGCTAACAATCTCGGGCTGGACAAGCAAGTTTATCTCAACACTATTGCATCATTTGTCAACGTTATTGCGACACATCAAGATTATTTTGTAACAGTTTGAAATTGAGGTAGTTGCCCTGAATTATGCAGCTATGAATAGAATTGTTTCCATTAAATTGAAATGACACACAAACCTGCAGTCTTGTGCTTCACTTGTAAACTATAATCATTATTACATGAGCGTACATAGTTTAGTTTTTTTTTTGTAATTTTAAAACACCAGTATTATAACATATTTTCTAAGTTGGCATTACCGGTACTTACATGTAGGATTCCAGTTTTAAGTAAATTTGATCCTGACCCGGCAATACATGTTTGGTATACTTACTAAAACAAATCGAAATAAAATGAAATGGGGTTTAATGTCCTACTCTTCTGCACCTAACCTGGGCTTATGGAAGATGTGCATACGCCATACAGTGTGCTATGAGGGAAATTTTGCCAGGGCAGCGGCGCTATGGCCTACTCTAATATCGAATTCCAACTGCCAAGTAAGGATGCAACGATACATACAAAAATAAACGTGATTAATCATGGTATTAATAATTAGTAAAGTGGAACAGTGCTTTTAATTAGGATTTTTCTACTATGTCACTAAATATCTGAAAATGCCCCATCGCATTTTTTCATATTTAATATTGTTGTAATAAAAAAATTGTCTATCATATCATCACGAAACGTGTAAACTTTTTATTCATTCAAGGATAGACAAACGACTCGTCGTACAATGATTTCCAGTCTCAATTAATTTGGTTCTAATATGTTTTACGGTACTGTCATATGTTTCAAATTTACAGAGTTTTGTTGGAGTATCATAAATATTAAAGTTATTTCCTCTTCGATCTAAACTCCATAATTTTCATTTCCTTTTCTAACCATAACAAAAGAAATATTATCCAGACGCATAGTTTGTACTATATCATCAATCTGTTTCACAGCGAATTACTTACAAATTATCTCTGTAACAGAAGACTGTCCACAACACGTGCATTGACTGCATGCGGCGTTAGTCATTGGCTCAACGGCTCGTGCAATGTTTACTTAACATCTAACTGCTTCGGGCAAAATGATGCATTTTACTCATTTTAATACCCATTTACACTAAATAGGAAATATCTTTTAACTACAAATACTTCAAACGTCTTTATTCATTTTTCTTTTACCTCAAAAAAATGTTTGAGAATTTAATTTGTCGGAGTAATAAAGTTAATATGCCGTACTCATTAAGCCTCGTCGATGTCATGCTTATCAGTGATTGTAGCGGCCAAGCGAATATTCACTGTGGGATCAGTTTGTTATATCATATGAGTATTTGCTGACTGGATAATCAATCATCAACAATCGGGTCATGGCCTCTCTATGACAACGACGCTCTACTCAGCTCCGCGTGCAGTAGCCTAGTGGGGTAACTAAAAACTGTTATATCATCCTTCTGTCATTCTGACGAGAATTCGGTTGAAGTAAAACGATATACATGTACTTTCCTAATATTAGAAATTTGATTCTCCCAAATCATAATCATGATTATTTTGAAAATAATCATGATATTCCGTGATGTAATGATTATTGAGAAAGGAGACGATTATTTAATCGCCTGACCCAATAATCGCGATTAATCGTAATCCCTGGGGTATCGCTGCATCCTTACTGCCAAAGGATCTTTTACGTGCACTCCAATGTGTACACGGGACCTCGGTTTTCCGTACCATCCGAACGACTAGGCAGCTGTCCTTGTCAAGCCCTCCTTCTGCATCACTGACAAGGCAAAATCACGCCGGAAAATCGAGATGAACTTTCTCTGCCAATGCAGGGATCGAACACCTGACCTCCAGGCTAGCGAACCAGTGAAAACAAATCGAAGTAGACGACCTGTGCATCCCTTGCAGTAGGTATTATATGAGAGTGTATCTAAAAATGTTGAGATATACTGATGTGTTTGTTTTTAGCTACGATTGGGAGCCTTCAGTTTGACGTGGCAAACTCAATTTCTTTATTAATGCATGTAACATCTTTAAAATGAGATAAGTTTATGCTATTATGACTAATTAAACTTACAGAGACCAATCTAGTGCCACAACTATCGCCTAACTCCAAATATTCGTGTTTAAATTAATGAAGGGTTGTTTTTCTCCGAACATACACCACCATCCAAATCCATTCATAGTTATTGTGCTTTAGGCATGCGCCAACACTTACAATTGCCTTTTTTATTGGCTGATATAAAGATAAAGCCTTACATTTAACCCTGCCTTCATGATGACATCATCAATACGTTTCCAGTCTAAAAAGATGGCGGTCTTAGTAACAGCGTACCGCGTAACGCCTCGATTTTAATACGATGATTTATACCCATTTCAGGAAGGATTATATGCTTAATTGTAGTTCCAATGTGGCAGAAATATCAAAAATAACAATGATCAATCATTGTTTACATTACATGAAAAAATATTGTCAATTTTGCGTAGTAATGCCCGATGCGGATCGGAATCGCATTTGCAATATTGAACTATATAGAAACAACTGAACTCTTATCTCGAAACACAGAGGGTTGAGAGATGAGATTTGGTATCAACCCTTGCATATACTATCTTCAATTTTACACTTTACATATGGATAATATTATAAAATACCACCTTTAGTTGACTCTGTGTCAACGGGTATCACGTCATTTGGGACTCACGTCATTTGGGACTCAACACAAACGACATTTGGGACCCAGTTGACGACGTTTGGGACTTCATTGGCGTCATTTGGGACTCAACACAAACGACATTTGGGACTCAATATAAACGACATTTGGGACCCGATATAAACGATATTTTGGACCAGAGTTCGACACAAACGTCGACTGATTTATCGGAGGATCCCTAGCTGCGTGCATATTTTGTGCATTTCGCTCGGGAATCGCGCTTCTTTGACGCTCCGTATGAATTCCAAGTACCGGTAGATATTAAGATAATAATTAGATCATGCATTTAATGGTTTCGCTAACCAGTTGTTAGTGAAATTTAAATCTAAGTTGAATATAACCCTCTGACAGAACACCAAATACACTGAGAAACAGTCATTAATAATAATATATTTTTTCCGCAATTGCCAAATCCGCCGATTACGGAAGCCCATAAGGGTCAATCAAATGAAAAAAAAATATTCTGACTATCTTGTAATTACAAGATAGCTATCTTGTAGTTACAAGATAGCTATCTTGTAGTTACAAGATAGCCTATCTTGTAATTACAAGATAGCCTATCTTGTTATTACAAGATAGCCAAAGCCTTCTGACTATCTTGTAGTTACAAGATAGCTATCTTGTAGTTACAAGATAGCCTATCTTGTAATTACAAGATAGCCTATCTTGTAATTACAAGGTAGCCAAATTAGTTTTCTTGTATTTCAAGGTCGTCCCACACTGATTTATCGGATAGTTATAAGCCAAAGTGTGTGTGTGTGGGAGAGAGAGAGAGAGAGAGGGGGAGGGAGAGGGGGAATGGGGTTTAACGTCTACTCGACACAAACTAGGTCATTTTGGGACTAACATATGGTTTAATTTAATTCCAATAATTCGTTTGCGCGTAGGGGTCTTTATTAGTGGGGTGGGGGTTGGATGGCGAATGGTTAGCACGTGCACGCAGTATCACAAAGCCTGTAATTGAGTCAACTGGCGTGGTTTCGAAACCCCTGTTGTACGTGACAAGGAGTAGGGTCGCATGTCCAACATCGTGGGTTTTCTCCGGGTCCTCCTCTTTCCTCCCGCTGCTAAAGACGCCTACGCGCAAGTGCATTATTGAAATAAAATTAAACCATATGTTAGTCCCGAAATGACCTGGTTTGTGTCGAGTGGACGTTAAACCACATCCCCTTCTCTGTTTAGCAGTTGGAGGAAACCGGAGAACTGACAACCTTAAAATAAATAAATGTATTGTTAAAATAAATAAATGTATTGTTAAAATAAATAAATGTATTGTTAAAATAAATAGATGTATTTATAAGACTCGTACACATTTTAATCATATGGAAGAAATAGCTAGTACTCGACTATTTTGTTATTTGATTTCAGATCGAATCGTCGATGTTTTTATAATAAAGTTAATGTTAATTGTATTGTTTGTATGATCGAATGATCATTGTTTTGTTGTTCACCGATGTTTTTTTTTTAACGAAGTATTCTTGTATTGTTTGTTAATTGGTGTTATGATTTTAGCAGTTTTGATTGTTTGATTAGTGTTTATTGTCAGTATCAGAAAATGCCGTGGCATTTCTTTAGACTATTTTGTTATGTAACTTGCAAACGTTTTTATTTATCCGCCGATGATAGACAAACGACACAATGATCACGTGACAACCATAACAGAAATAGCTACATTATAAAATAAAGTTCCGTACGACTATGATATAGCCTTCAATGTTTGTTAAAATTAACACTCTGTCAATACGTACGTTAACTAACGTATGAAAAATTAAATGGTAGCAGGTAGGGTGAGTGTCGTTCAGATTGCCTGTCAATAGTGTATACAATAAAAAATCAGTTTAGAACTGGTTTATTGGCATAATGCCAACCGATATGTCACGTATCATTGGAATTCTCCAATGGAGATTCTGTCGGGGAAAACATCCACTGTTTCCTTCTCCGTGTATTCGATGTTCGGTCAGTGAATTACCAATGACGATTTAAATTTACCTAACAACTGGTCAGTGACTTCATCAATGTATTTTCCAGTTATTATTTTAATATCTACCTGTACCTGAAATTCACACGAACAGAGCGTGGAAGACGCGCAATTCGGAGACCGCCGAGACTGTCTTCAATGACCACGTGACTTATTTTAATGAACAATGTCGTGTGGACGACTTTACCAACGTATTACTTATATCTTGATCGAGTCCCAAACGACGTACACCAAAGTCCCAAACGTCGTATATCAAAGTCCCAAACGTCGTATACCCGAGTCCCAAATGTCGCTGTCAAATTTTTTTGAGTCCCAAATGACGTGAGTCCCAAATGACGTGAGTCCCAAATGACATGTAATCCTGATGAAGAGCCCACATGATCATGATTGGCACTGGTTAGGGTTAGGATTATATAAGGGTTAGGGTAAGGGCGAGGGTTTGCGCTATCCTGGCTATCCATGTTTACATCTTTAATTGTGAAATTGACAAACTTGGAGGTGGCCTTAGTATTTTGATCTAACCCTGAAAAATGATTTCATCCAGCATATAGATTGTGACCGAATGATTATCTGAGATTGCTGAGAAAATATTGTGGAATTTTAGAGCCAGAACGTATCATTGATAGGCTATGGGCCTAATATTCATATGAAAACCTGAAAGACAATGAAACAATCTTACCGACACCATCTTGTCAGATCTTGTTTTGGTTTGTTTGCTTTGGATCTTCAACGCATTCCCGGTTTCCAGTATGTTTACCTTGGCTGATCTGAAGTTATTGACAGAAATTTACTAACACAACAATCTACACAACAACCGTCCTTATCTTTTCCCCTAGGAAACAAGCTTGCAAGGGGGGTAATCGGGTTTTGTCACATTTTTTTTTGTGTATAAAGAAACCTCAACAATATGGTTGGAAAAGGCTCAGATTCTCTTCAGATTGGTAATCAAAAAAGTTCCAGTAATTAAGTATAATATTATATTACCAACCACGATAGGAAAGAAAATAATGATCTAAGGCACGGGAAGCAACTCGATAAAATTATTAAATGGAGTTGCCCCCCTTGCTTATATTTACAAATCTCAAAAAAATATATTTTTGTCATTCCAATGCAATGTTAATGACCGGTCTAATTATTTCCTAAATAGAATTCGTAGTTTTGTAAACAAGACCTCATTTAAGGTTGTCTAGTATTGCGATAAAAGTTCTTCGTAATATTAAGTTGAATTAATATTTCGTTCCATGTCTTCTACGATCCGAATTTTTGTTGGAAGATGTACTTCCGTATTATTGTTATAAATTTTTCCCATGATATTTAATGAATATTATTCAGATTTTCATTTCATGATACAGTAACTGACATTTAGATAACGTTTTATGGTAACGTAATAAATCTGAAATTGTCAGTGTGTCACTGTCACTGCGAGAAAAGACTAAAGAGACTTGTGACACTGACTAGACTGACAGTCAGTCAGTGGAGTGTAGGTTTCCAAAAAAAACATTTTATTTTTTTAAGTTTTAAGTGTGGGGAGAAAACAAAATCAAAAAATACATCTTTGGTCAGCAGTGACAGCAGTTCAGAAGTGATTTTGTAAGTATGTTTTGAAGTAAGTCCCACACATAGTAATGATGACTGAAGACATTGTAGGCCAACTTTACTTATTATTATATAATTTTTATGATGATAATCTCCTTCTTTCATATTTCATGGTGTAAGGAGCTAAATCGCTAACATTTGGGACCTAGAAATTGACACAAGTGGATCGCAACGCATATAATACTCTAATATGAATGTATATAAACTGGTTTACATTCAATGGTTTCCGTTTTTACTCTAATTTCAAATCAGATATGTTCGGCGAAATAAGCCAGCAGTATCAATCAACAATTTCTAGCATCTAGCTATTCATGTCTACATGCACCGTTTGATTTGGTGCAATGTTTCTAGCCTCATTCCTCGAGTCTCTTGCTAGAACTGAGGCTGAAACACATTATGGTACACGATTCATGTACCAATGGTAAAATATTTATTTTGTCTTAGATATTGGATATCAGAAGTCCATCTTTTTCCAGTAAGATCACATACTCAATTTTGATTTGAATTGACAAATAATTTGTGTTTTCAATGTTGAAGATTTTGGATGATATTGAGTTAGAGAGTTACTGTGTGAGTTCTGGTAAATAATAAACAGATTTCTTCGATTATGAACAAACTAGTTAACTTTGGTAATTATAAACTTACCCGTGTGTTTAAAATGAACTCCCGTTAAATAAAATCCATCAAACCACTAAATGTCCCAACGTATAAAAACAGTTCTCTCTTGAAAAATTGAAATCCCACAAACTTTCGGTTAAGAAAAATATCAATATGGCAGCTGGTTACGTCACACCTCGGGAGATATCACTTTGTATTAGGGGTGACAGCATAGGAAATGTGGCATTTTTACGTCAATTCAAGTTTGTTGTAAGTTAAGCACGTCTCGGCATTGAGTTTGAGCGTTCGCACACATAACAACCAGTATTTTTTTTTTTAAATTTGTTACCGTCTTAATTATTTGATTACCGACTAGGATGGGATAATTTTCTTTTTAACACGCATGAGGAACAAAAATAACTACATTCTTTTCACAGGCCTTACATATTACCCATCTTTATAATATGGTATGATAATATTATTTTTTAACATATATGCAGGTCATTTACAATTAATGTTCCGCTTCTTACGGGGCGTTACGGACTTGTCGGCATTGCTTACGCCACCCAATGCCATTAGGCACTTTGAACGCTGTCGCAACACGCTTAAAAATGTCACTGAAGCGGTTATTATCTGATCGCAAGAATGAGATCAAATTAATAATACACTCAGAGTCCTCAGCCACTTCGGAGATGTGCTTCATGATCCGTGTTAATCTATTTATTACATAAAGAAGATAGGATATTAAAATCTATATTTTATACAAGACTTTATTTTTACGAGTATCCGTGCAATCAGTGTTTCTTTCATTGTGAATAAAATTTGATAGACTGGCGATCAATGGTTTCAATATAAAGATAAAGCTCCTATGTAATTGTCTTCAATTGATATTTTCGTCGCCCAAACTCAAACGATTGTAATGTTGGCGCGTTGCTTTGAGTATAGCACGTGCTTGACAAAATATGCGTCAAATTTAAACAACCTCGCTTCCGTGTGTTGGATTCGTCCAATATGTGACGAAAGCAATGTTATTATCCACTCTGTCGAAATAACAAGTAAATATTCAAATCTTTCAAGAGAGAACCGTTTTTATTCGTTGAGATATTTTATTGTGCAATGGATTTTATTTAACGGGAGTTAATTTCAAACACACAGGTAAGTTTATAATAACCAATGTTAACTAGTTTGTTCATAATCGAAGAAATCCGTTTATTATTTACCAGAACTCACACAGTAGCTACTTTAACTGTAGTTTAGATTCTCCAGCATGATCAACTCACTAGACAATCAGATGGATGAGATTTGAACACCTGAAATGGATAATTGAGACCAAGTCTCTATTATCAAATTTTGTTTCTATATCTTATCCATAATGTCTTTTCAAACCTTCAAACACACATAACTTTGCTCAGAATTAAAGTACCGGCCGGTACTGTAGTTCAATTTCATTATTTGTTGTTGAACTATTAAAGCAAAAACAACGACCAACTGTTATATAAATCTTACATAATGCAATTTTAAGAATAGCTTATCTCCTTAAATTTAAAATAAAATTTCTATATACCCACCTTGGATTGGCTTTATGAACCAGGTGTATGCGCTTCACAAATAATGTCTTTTGTCTTGTAAAATTAGGTTTTAGTATTCAAACCAACTTAGCTTAATGTCAATTATGATCATGTGTGATACAGTTGGTGAAGAAAACAAGATTATACTTTGTTTTGCGATTAAGTAATCTCACCTGAAGGAGTTTCAACATTAGTTGCATACCTTTGTTGCAGTTTGACAGGAGACCTTATCTTGTCTTTACATATCTACAAGTCAGATATATAGTAGGCACATGTACATCTAATGTATGATACAGACTTAATGAAGAAATCATAGATATATTTCTTGGAATAAAACTGGCTAATTCTGTGTAGAATTGTATTTGGAACTTTTATTCTATGTCTATGCACTTGCGTAGAGTCTAATATACATGTATGCTTTCAAGTGTCAATGAAATAACAACATCTAGTTGTGAGGTTAGAGATAAGTTTCTTGACTTACGCACTAGTTCTTGCTATACCGGTACTTTTATTTTATTTTTTTACACTTTTAGCAAGTACTTGGATATTGATGGTTAATACTAGATAGTTGAGAAACTATACAACATTTGAATATTGGTATATTATGGACATTGATTACTCTTCAGTTGACGATTTTATTCTCCTGCAATGATGTGGACGTATATTGTGATCACCTTCTTCTGTCATCATTCATTCTTCGGTTACTCATCTGTCCACAATTTCACAGATGGGAGCTTTTACATATATTGTAGTTTTAAATCCAGATTATTTATCCTCTTTTTATTTCAGGTCATGGCTTCATTTGAGAAACAGAGTTCTTCTACCGGAAATGGAGCTGTGCATCAAAAATATCCCATTCGCAGATTAGAACATTCAGTAAAGAAATTTGTCAAAGTTTTAGAAATAGATCTGGATAGACTTGATCGTCATCGCCAAAATATTGAAAGGGTGATTTTTTAAAGGATTATTTATTAGATATGCATATGTTTGTAAACAGTAATTTACATAATTAAACATGCTTTCTTCTTATAATTATTTTCCCTTAACTGTTATAATATTTGAGCTATATGATAAATTGAAAGAAAGAATGGATGTATAGATACATGTGTATGCAAGCAATAATGCATGAAACAGTGCATATTGTTGATGACGCTAATGTAGTAATTCTACTGTTCATGATTATATTTCCAATATTCAATTTTAAATAAAAAAAGAGGATATGTTTTGAACAAAGGTGCTTATTTATATGATAGGTTAATTTATACGCTAATTAAATGCTTTTTCTAAAATGTATCCACTGGCAAATGATAGAGTTAAGTAATATAATTGTAATTAAACATGAATAATATTTCTGTATCCTAATTTAGTTATCAATTCAAGAAAAGTGGACTTCATTAAATAAAGAACAGATCAATTCATCAAGAACAGTGCAACAAATCAAAGCAAATGTCAGAGAAATAGAAAAAGCTCGAGCTCAGATTGTTGATGAAGATTTACATAAATTTGATGACTGGATTGAAGAGGTTAAATTAAAGGCCATCAAGGCAGTTGAAGAATTTATTTTACTTAGCCAAAGTGGAAGTTCTTCTCCAACAGGTACTAACTGCATGAATTTTTCACACCACTATTGTTAATCTTCAGAAGGGTCAGGTTTCGATTCCCCGGTTATATGTGACTAGGAGTAGGGTTTCCTGTTCAACCACGTGGTTTTTCTCCAGGTCCTCTGGTTTCCACTACGCGCAAGCGAATTATTGAAATAATATTAAAACCGTGTGTTAGTCCCAAATTGACCTAGTTTGTGTCGAGTGGACGTCAAACCCCATTTCTCTCTCTCTCTTTCTTGTTGCTGTGAATGAGCCGAAAAGAAACTCAAGATGATATGACAAATTTAAAAAGAATTGCATTTTCTGAAAGCTTAAGCTGTGGACTATTCAAATACGGTGCCAGTTCTATTTCTATAAAATTAAAAACGACCAGGAGTCTGGTTTTTGTGAGAGCAGCTCACACATTAAAGCTGAACTCCGGTTACAAAAATACTGAAATAATGTAATAAAAAAAGTTAACGCCCTCAAGCCGCCATACTTGTTTCCGATTTGTGAAATAAGTATGGCGGACATGGAAGCTTATGACCTAGGAAGGTTAGCCGATCTCACTTCCAGTTTATTTCTTGTCAGCAAGCTATACACATCCGGCTTTATTCTCTTCACACGGTTCACTGATTGCTGTATTTTCCCCAACAGTATACCAAATTATTGAAGATTGCAAAATGTCTGATCAGGTAAGACTGTAAATAATAATATGAACTGCGTCTACTACAATATCAATTTCTTCCACCTTGGTAAAATGGAGAAAAAACATAACATCAATAAAATTAGCACTGTCAAACACCCCCAATGAGAGCCGGCCCAAAACATGTAGTTATGTCCCTTGATCGTTTTCATGAACACTATTCAACATGGAAGATATGAAGAAGACAATAGTTTGTATAGGTGATTTGTTTTGGTGGAAAAACAGGTTGGGGTAAGCCATCTTTTACATCTTTTGTTTTGGAGTAAAGGTTAGGCTATATTGTAGTAGACGCAGTTCATATTATTATTTACAGTCTTACCTGATCAGACATTTTGCAATCTTCAATAATTTGGTATACTGTTGGGGAAAATACAGCAATCAGTGAACCGTGTGAAGAGAATAAAGCCGGATGTGTATAGCTTGCTGACAAGAAACAAACTGGAAGTGAGATCGGCTAACCTTTCCGGGTCATAAGCCTCCGTGTCCGCCATACTTATTTCACAAATTGGAAACAAGTATGGCGGCATGAAAGCGGTAACTTTTTTTTATTACATTATTTCGGTATTTTTGTAACCGGAGTTCAGCTTTAAGGTACATGTACTCATGTAAAGGAACTGAAAATTTTGAAATGTGCAATGAAGTGATTGCATGTGTTATGCAGCATTCATTGTTGCATCAGAAATAATGTCTGTACAGTAACCTTTCAACTTTGTAGTTTTGCAAAATGTAAACACCTGTATAATTGTGAATGAATTAGTCTGATTCAAATTGTGGCCTCTTTCATGTATACTTCTTTGCATGAGCATGAAACCTGTTCATTAGTAATGTCATGAATTAGAGTAGTAAGTAATGGACACAACAAAGGTCTCAGTTTGAGGTTATAGCAGCTTCTGAAAATATCTGTCATCTGTGGAGCATATTTGTAAAGCTGAGCCATTTGGTACTTTACCATGGATATGATATGATTATTAAATTTGATTATTGGTAATTGTATAATTTCAGAAGAAACGACAGAGAGTTCAAGCTCTTCTTATAATATACGCAGACCAAATATTCCAGCAGACGAAATTATCTCCTGTAGCTTGCCCAACGCTTCAGATATTTCACAGATTCAGATCATGGCAAATCCACATCCAACAACAATAAACCCAGAAACAGTTGCATCGTGGGAACATTTACAAGAGGTTATTTGACTAATCTTGATTCATTGTAAGATATCCTGGTTCTCAGATACTGCTGCATCACCTAAAAAGGACAGCATGATCATTTTTATTACTTAAAGAAAAGAAAAAAATTACTGTGTGTATATTTCATAGCATCAAATGAAAGTAACTCCGTTAATCATTTCTTGTTGAAACTGGAAGTTTACTATACAGATACACAACCCTTGTAAATGATGCTGGATAATTTTAAAGTTACTCATTGTTGTCAGCGACCACCATTATTTATTTGTCAGCATCATTGTTAAATGCATTCTATATGTTTATGGGTTAGCATTGGCAACTTTAAATAGCAACCAAAATGCCCGCTTGTAAGTGATAAGGAGTTTCTTCCCACTGCTAAAGACCCCTACGCGCATGTGAATTATTGAAATAAAATTAAACCATATGTTAGTCCAAAATGACCTAGTTTGTGTCAAGTGGACATACCACTAAATTTTGGTCAGCAGTATTGATACAGCAGTATCAGAAATATGCTCCTGATAAACAAAAGAATAACATCTCGGCATGACAGTTAAACTGTTTAACTAAAACATTATAATTTATTTCTAGTTTTACAATTTTCCCAAAATTGGACATAGAAAGAAAATAGAGAGTTTACAGTGTGATTTCTATATTGTAGGATTTGGTTGATTTAAATACAATGATACATCAGTATTCAGCTGTAGTTCAGGTAAATATTGTCTCTTTTGACCAATTGGTAAAATGGTACAATAATAAATACATTGTTCAAAAACCATGGTTAGGGTGAAGGGTTGGGGAGCCATTATCTGCTATCAGAAGATAAAGCTGTACATGTTTACAGGAAGAATGAATGCCCAGTACTACAAATAGTAGAGCGTCAAAGCAAAAAAGTTCACTTCTCGAGTAAAGCATGAAACTTTGCATAGGGGAAATGAAATGAAATTGGTTTAACGTTCTACTGACTCTTTTGCACCTAACCCGGGCTAATGGAAGACGGGCATATGCCATACAGTGTGCTATGAGGGAAATTTTGCCTAGGCAGCGGCGCTACAGCCTACACTTATATCGAATTACAACTGCCAAGGGGTCTTTTACGTGCACTCCAATGTGTACACGGGAGCTCGGTTTTTCGTCCCATCCAAACGACTAGGCAGCTGTCATTGTCAGGCCCTCCTTCTGAATCACTGACAAGGGGAAATCACGCCGGAAAATTGAGATGAACTTTCTCGGCCAATGCAGGGATCGAACGCCCGACCTCCAGGCTAGCGAACCAGCGTCTTATCCACTTAGCCAACGTGACCTCTTGCATAGGAACTATGGCTACTTTACTGAAGGTCATTAAAATAATGGACCCCAAAAAATAATTTGCCTGTGTGGCCGGCATCATGAATTCCAAAATGGTCATAAAATTGACCTATTTTTGTTCAATTTTCCAATATTACTGCATTTCAAGGATTATTATGGTGGAATCAGAGATTCGGTCAGATAAACAAAATATTAAAAGATGTCCTCTTCCAAATTTTGCTTTGGAATAAACTTCTGTTGATACAGAGTTGCTAAGTGAGCGTATTTCTACGCTTTGCAAGGCTATCTATTATTTATTGTGGAGCACCTATATATGGCAGTAAACAAAGTCAGTGGTCCATTATAGGTCAATAAATCAAATCTGAAATATGGTTTGTATTATGATTTAATGTTATAGGAACAAGAAGAGAAAGTTGATACAATAGAAGATAAAATAGAAACAGCTTATACCAGTGTTCAGCAAGGTACCAGTAGTCTAGGACAGGTAAAATATAAACTCATATAGTTTACACAGATATTGCTTAGGATTAGGCATCCTTTGTTACTTCAAGAGAGTAATAAATTGAAGCTTATACGCTACAGAAATGAAGTGTATATGCATGTAGGTCAAATAGTACTACATAATTAGTTTAGGTGGAAAAATCAAATGCAAATTTTTATGTGTACAGGAAAAATAGTACTACACATTTTTATTTTCAGGCAGCTAAATATAAAGCAGCTATATTTCCAGTAGCTGGGGCTGTTATTGGTGGTGTATTAGGTGGACCTATTGGATTGGTTGCTGGTTTGAAACTAGGTGGAGCTGCTGCTGTGTCTGGTGGTGTGGTCGGTGAGTAGTAGAAGCATCATTATATAAAGCAGTTATTTTTGCATTATAAGATAGGGGGTTGGGATTAGAGCTGGGCGATATACCTAGAAACAGATATCGCGATATTTTCAAAAAATATCGCGATATAATCACTATATCGCGATATTTTATAAAAGGTCAATACTTTCAGTTTATAACTTTTTAAATGTAAATAAACATGCATAAAAAGTTGGAAATACCCCTCAATATTATTATTTCTAGTCAATATTATTTTTAGCATACACAGTACAAAATTAACAAAACATTAATTCAAGCTGGTTCAAATACAGATCTATAGCCATGAAAACTTTCTAAAGTTTTTTTTTAAATTACAATTTTAATATTCAAAATATTAATTATAATATATTATTCAAATTAAAAACACATGTATTTCGAATGAAGGAAGCCCAAACAACATAAAAAAGTTTTTGTTCTTTCGGTCGTGCATATTTGTATAGCTACGTGTACGATTGGACTTTGTTTACCCTTGCAAACTCATTCTTTCCCATTCAAGAGTATACCTTCTTGAAAATGCATTATTCAATGCAGGGATACTAAATTAAACTATAAAACACAAGTACTATGTCAAAAAGTGTCCACTGTTTTCGTCAAATATTTTTCCCCGATCACGACGGCCATGACACGTCCGACGCTGAATGATAATCAGTCTACCGGGACATTATTTATATTTCTGCTTTATTAAAATGTAATTCAATCTTAAAACCAATGATTTCTTTCGAAAATCAAAGTATCGGTGTTCACCATTCATCAAGATGTATAGAAATTGAACAGAAACAGGGATAATTCTAACCGGTGGAAAGGTGGACGATAAGTCACGTGACGTAAATAAAGCTCCGCATTGGCATTTGCAAACTTTGTGGAATGAATACTCGGGAGTTTATAGAGGTATTTTTTCATCATTAAGCAATAAAATATCGTAAATAACATAAAAAAGAAAACATTTTGTTCAATATTTATGTAAAATATCATCCAAAACAATCAAAACCGCGATATATTGCGGTATGTTCGGTTTTTCGATATTTTTCTAAAGACGGTATTTTTCACGGTTTTTATTTCCGTGACGGTTTTATATCGAAATACCGAAATATCGCCCAGCTCTAGTTGGGATGGCCTAGTGATCCAGAGTGCCGCGCTTCGACCTCTAGTTGGCCAGTCACCGCTGGCTTGCGGAGGTGGTTTCGATCCCTGGTGTGAGGGTATGTGGCATGGACATAGGGGTGCCTTCTCAACCTCATGGGTTTCCTCCCACACCCACAAGAAAGACCCCTGCGCGTGCAATAAGATAATAAAAATTTTTTAAAAAAAGACTTGTCTGCGATATCACCTTCGGTAGAAGTGGATGTTAAAAGCTAAGAACAGCATTATAAGATATTATATTGGCAATGTCAGATGAATGGTGGTAAAATAAAT
Organism: Patella caerulea; assembly: GCA_036850965.1. Taxonomy (NCBI): domain Eukaryota; kingdom Metazoa; phylum Mollusca; class Gastropoda; family Patellidae; genus Patella; species Patella caerulea. The sequence goes on from JAZGQO010000021.1 coordinate 16,229,547, forward strand.
GAAATGGGGTTTAACATCCTACTGTTCTGCACCGATCTGGGCTAATGAAAACAGGAATGGTGGTGAAGCAAACTTGCATTCGAAGAATGGAACACATTAACCCTGCTTATCATTGAGGTAGAATGTTATTGTAGCTGTTTATTAGGAGAGTTAAGCTACTTAATTTTTCCATACTTTCTAATTGTGTGAGAGTGATGAATCACGGTGTATAGTTTTATTGCATGAATACCATGACTAATGATTATTTTGAATAATATATAGATTTTGATAAGTTGATGTTTTATAGAAACATAAATGCGCAAGTAAATTCTGCCCTTTCATTATTTCAAACATTTTACATAAAAGAAGATCATAATTTTAATTCCCCTCCCCCTTTTATTATTTCCAACTATTTTACAGCATATTAAAACTATGAATTTCGAGAATTTTAATTTTGATTAAATTGATTCTTTTAGATAAATTACTTATGATTTAAATTGATTACCAGGAAATTCTTTTAGATAAATTACTTATGGCATTTTTTTTAAATTTTAGGGTTTTTTGGTGGTCGATATCTGAAAAAGAGGCAGGACAAAGTAACAGAAGTAGAATTAAATAATTTAAGTGTGACACGTAGTGCGTCATTAGAGGATATTTCATCTGTAAAAAATACATCTTAAAACGTTCAAGTCTCTGATATGGAATATCTTGATATGTGATATTGTATGAAAGTTGGTTGTGTGAAGAACTACTGTTGGCTGATAAAGAATGGAATATTGATTTACATTGTGTTCAAATTGCAGTTCAGAAGGAAACTACTTTTAAACTGTGGGTATTTGTTTAGTTCTCTGTGAACCAGAACTTATATTGGTGAGAACATTCTAAAACTTGTAGATTTTGCATTATTTGTATTTATTGAAGAATTGTTTTGTTTTTATTTCCAAATCAAAATTTAGAAAAATAGATCAGATTATATCATGTTAAAGAGACATACGTGTACTGACTTTATTAGTATTTTAAAATAATAGCTGAGGCCCACCAATTATACCAAGTAAAGTATCTAATTTAATCGTTAAAGTACCGTAAAACCAGTATGTAGTGATGAAATGTTGAGAAGAGTCGATTAGATAATTATATTAGTAATAGTTTCAGAACATTCTTTAGAGTAATTTATGATATTTTGTATATATGTTTATAAAGACTATTCCATTTACAAATACATATTGTTGATGGCGGGGGGGTATAGAAAGTGGCATGCTGACATTCCCATTCTGAGATACCTTTAAGTGGAATAGTCATAATTAGAAAGAAAGGTGTTGAACTGCCTTTTTTTTATCACATATTAATTTCACTTTAAAATAACTATTTCAGAAAAAAGTTTGAATTTCTTTTACTTAAGATTATGTTCCCTCATCTATTTGACTTACAAGATGTAATCTTCATCCATGACAATAATACATAATGACAATTATAAAATTATCAATATTTTCAGTACTATTATCGAGCTGGTTCATGTTTCAGGAAAGAGAAGCTCCAAATTACCCATTTCAATAAGAAAACCTGAAATAATATCCCTCCCTTTTTTGAAAAGTTAGGTGAACTGACTTTGCCTTATTCTCATTTTGGCCATAATACTATGTCCAGGGATCATATTCATAAAAACTATAATCTTTTGAGGATGCAGCCATTTCATTGGTTTAGGATTTGTATATGTCAACTCTGAGCCAATAAAAAGGCAGCGTTCTTAAAATATTAAGTTTAATTTTTCAAAAGAATAAGGTCCTAGCTGTATAATCTTAATACCTTCAATCTCCACAGTTGCTATGGCAAAGTGTATATTATTTCTGTATGTTACACTGTTGCTATGGCAAAGTTGTCTTATGTCAATGTTACACTGATGTAATGGCAAGGTTGTATATTATGTCTACATGTTACACTGATGTAATGGCAAGGTTGTATATTATATCTATATGTTACATTGTTGCTATGGTAATGTTGTATATTGTGTCTACATGTTATACTGTTGCTATTGCAAGGTTGTCTTATGTCAATGTTACACTGATGTAATGGCAAGGTTGTATATTATATCTATATGTTACATTGTTGCTATGGTGATGTTGTATATTGTGTCTACATGTTAACTGTTGCTATTGCAAGGTTGTCTTATGTCATTGTTACACTGATGCAATGGCAAGGTTGTATATTATGTCTATATGTTAAACTGTTGCCATGGTAATGTTGTATATTATGTCTATATATTACACTGTTGCTGTGGTAAGTTGTATATTTTGTAAATATGTCGATGTGTTTTATTGTTTGTTATTTTAAATACATAATTTTCCGTTTCTATTTGGTGAAATCTGTGACTATTTATGCTATTAAAAAGAAATCATACAGTAGCTAAATCTGCCTATTTTAGGTCGTGTTCTGGCTTTAAATGTTATATAATTAACTTTCTAGACAAACGAATGGCTTAGAATTAGATAATGAGTGGATTAACCAATGTCAACCATATCTTCATTAAAGGATACAGTTGCAACTCATGGATACTGCAGATTAAAGGACTGAAAACCATGAACTGATAATTGTTGGACACAATTTAGGTTATATCTGATCAGAACTTTAAACATTCATAACTTTGCTCAGAATAAAGTAATTTGGCTGAAATTTTCAACGTCTTCTTTTTCCATTATCTGTATTTGATATATTATAGCAAGAACAGCCAGATCTGTATCCAAATTTTACATAATGCACCTTTAACCCATAATATATTAGCAATCAACTTACATCAACAGACATCAAAAAATGGTCAGTTGGTAGCATATTTACATAATATAGCCTGACCAGTTATTAGTTAATTACTTCAGGGGTAAGAAATAAAAACTGTATTTATAATTTTGAATTTGCATCAATATCTTGCTAGACATGCCACTTCTTAAATTTTATATGTTAAGCATACATTTACAATGCACATGTAGTTTGATGGCATCTGAGTCACTGGTATAATCATTGGTCTAGTTATATTTACAAAATGTAAAACCTGATCAGTGATTATGACTTCCTTAGATGTGAATCTTGATTTTAATCAATCTACATCTGACAGATTTTCAAATTGGCATAAGTATAGTTGTTCGTTAAATGTAGAAATGTATTTTTTGAATTCAAAACCCTCATTTTAACATAGAGAGATTTTTTTAAAAATATTTTAGTAGAATTTGTTTTAATATTAAATTTTTTAAAAGATAAACTGCAGGAGCCTTTAGGGCAGTTGTCGTTGCTCTTGCGATAGAGCATTTATCTGATTAAAATTGGATCTGATGTGGTGTTTCTATTTTGATAGAGCATTTCTTGGATTCAAATTCCAGAAATGGATCATTTTTTACTTTTGTAATTGATGGAAACAATCTATTGACATTGGCTCAGTTCATGTTGATTAATTTTTTATCATTTAATTATTTCACTATAAAAAAAATCAAATTAACATTTTATTTCTCATTATTCCAATTTGTAATGCTAGGTGCCTAAGACATTAAAATGAAACAGCTGTAGTTAATATTATGATCTACTCGTGTACAAATTTGGATTCAGGGATGAGGATGGATTACAAGACACATTTCCTGCTCCTCTCTGCTCTATAAAATTACACAAGAAATAGGTTATTTGTCCTTCCAAATTACAAATTTCGTGAAAACATTTCTTTATTTTTTTTTTGGATTAAGTCACTTTTAGTCACATGGAAAGAAATCTGTGGTAATGGAATTTTTCCATCATCTGAATATCAAATTTGATGGAAACATTTCTGTTTTAATTTTTTTTTCACTTGAGTCACTTTTTATTCCTGTGAAAATAAATCAGTCAAAATGGAAATTTTCCAAAATCTGAATTAACAAGAAAAAGTAAATTTATGCTTTTTAACTGGATTTTTCATTTGTATGGAATTTAAGAAAGTGACTGTCAGTATTACTGGAATATGATTGTTGTGTGTGTTTGATACAGTGTAGGTAATTATTAATGTTTATATAGGAGGTAGAATTACATCAATAATGGCACATGTCTTTCTCAAGTAATCAATTGTTAATCATTTTAGAATTGGTTTCCACCTTTAAGTATAATCTTTAATCAATAACAATATAGAATTGATGTGACTAGTGTCCCAGCAGTTCTTAGTATTTGACTGCAGTAGATCATCCTCAGAATGTTTGTACTTTTTGCACTGATTTGATTTAATTCCTTGCCAAAGTAAAGAGGAGGTAATATAATTCCAGCCTGTATTAAGAGAATGAAATATGAATATTCAATGTATTTAATAATAATAATAGGTCATTGAATGGTTTAAAGTCATAATTTCTCTATCCTTCTGTAATTTTTATGTGCAATTTTAATTATTATTTTTTTGTTAATTTATTTGATAATAAAATACATGAAAAATGTTGCATGCTTTTAAAACTGTTCCACCCATGTTGTTCACTTACAGCACTTCCATTCTGATCAACGTTTTTTTCGCTGGAGTTTATGCAGATGTTATGGCTATGAAACAACTGAGGGGAATTACTAAACAAAGTGCAGAAACCTCAAATGGTGGACATTTTCAAAATGGTTTCTCCCCATCAGACTAGACAGACGAGAACCACCGAATCTGCTAGCCAGTGTAGCTTGTCACCTTCCTCGAGACATGAGACTTATTCACGATCAGAAGTTAGAACCCACTGATTTTGGTTGTAGATACAAACACCTTGTCAGGAAAGGTTTTGAAGCTGTCAGATGAAAAGGCAAACATGTATGTTGGCAAATTGACATTGTTGATATGGCAGTACTTTTTTCCTCCCAACAAGTTCAAATCGTCAACTTCGTTTAACCGGAACTCAGCTTCGCAAAATCGTTATGATGGGAACATTTTGGATGTTTTCTCTTGATCTCAAGAGTTATTTTTATTCAAATGTGCATAATCAGGGTAAGCTTATGACCTGGATTAGATGCCTCGATATTGGCAAATGAAATGTCTACATCATTGGGAATAATTATGAAACTATGCACAGTTAGGTGAAAAGGCGTTTTTGGATGTCAAGATTGTATTTTCAAGATCCGGGAACTGAGCAGGCCCGTAGCCAGCTTGCTGGCTTCGGAGGGGCAGTGAAGTTTTTAGGAGGGGCAGACTTGTTACAGTCTATAGTAGGTATTTTAGAGTTATGGTTGGCAAATTTTCTTTCGGGGGGGGCAAAACATTTTTTCAGGGGGGCATTGCCCCCCCTTGCCACCCACTGGCTACGGGCCTGGAACTGAGTATTAGTATTCGATCTTGTATCTGAGAAAAAAAATCTGGAAACAATCTCCATACGCTGATCTGGAAACTCCAAATACTGATAGCAAATTTACGTAAATACCCGAGATTTTTGGGGGGCGACACATGCACGTACGTGTTTTAATGTATGATGATGGCCTTTTAGCTTTTAGAAGCGACTCATTTAGCAGATAGATCTTTGTCATCCAACAAAACCTAACATACACTATCCAAGCAAAAGCCTCGTAACAGGGACCATATGAAGACCCTCGACATCTTATCTTCCCAATCCTTAGCTGCGAATCGTCTTTGACTCACTTTGAGGGTCTGCAGAAGAGGAAATCATGCATGTAACTCGGCAATCCTCGACAGATTCCGGTTCTAGATGTAGTTTTCGGAATCTGTCGAGGAATGCCGAGTGTGTAACTCGGCACTCACAAAGACTCGATTTAAGTCTTTAAATGCAGTTGCCTCCCTTTTAGGATAAACCGGTCTGAAACAGTTATATTTTTCATTTCACTGACTGTTCATCCAAATTATTTCCTAATAAAAATTGGTTAAACATATACCGACATACTTGTAATAAGATAAAAGTTAGTCGGAATGGTCGGTTGAATTGATATTTCGTTTCAGGTATTTAATGTGGACAGTGATCCGAATTATTGAAACAGGATGTATCAGTGTTATTTTAATATGAATAGAATTTCCATATTGAAATTCATATGACATGTTATGACATTTGAAGCAGGACCCTTTAACAGGAATAATTCTATTCATGTACATGGTGTAACTGATGTTAAGGTAACGTTGTTTGGTACCGTAATAAATTGAGACAATGCCAGTGTGTCACATGCAGCCGGTGTCATATCATAAAAGTGTTTAACGGAGAAAATATCAATATCTAAAAATACCACTTGGGTCAGCAGTGACATAACCAGTGACGTAAGAATGTTTTATAAGAGAAACCCTACACATAGGCCTATTTATTAACCTTGGTTCATGTCCGGTTATAAAAGTAGAAAATATTTCGTTCGTTTAGGCCTATTTATATTCTCAAATTATTTACTGTGCATAAAACCATTTCAATGCGTGAATCTCAATCTTGTTCATAATTTTAGAGTATTAGAGTTTCTATGTACGTTATGCCTGTTGTGGCCTGTGTTGCGGTGGGAAGAAAAACCTTCTGGGAAGAAAACTTGAAATGTAAATGCAGGTTCCAGTGCAGCTGAAGCGACTACCCTAAATATTCTTAATTTATTATACGTAGACATTGGGCGTATATAGTCGCCACCCTGTCCGTCCGTCGGTTCATCCATTCGTCAACAATTAGTTTGTGAACGGAACATAGGCTATACGGTTTTTGTTGGATCATGTGGACGTGGTCGTAAGTTCAGATGACGAATCATGTCCATAAAATGTATCTTGTGCTTTCCGGTCGATCTCTATGATAGCTGGGATACAATGCAAATAGCACAACAGGAGAAAACTAGACAAACATAATTGATGTAATCTTGAATGTTTTGTATATATATGTTTTTCCGATTGCCTCTCTGCCCAGATTGCAAGTAATAGGGTGTGGATACCCAGAAGAATGTTCTAAAGCGGTTTCCTTTAAGTCAAATCAAGTGTACATGGTTAAACTGACACATCTCTATTGATATTAATAATACAACCATCTCTACCGAAATCGTTTAGGAATTGTTGAGTGGCGTCTTGCAATTAAAGGACTACTTTGTGGTTTAAGAGGATTAAAATGGCGTTGACGTCACTGAGAATGTTGTTTGGCAAAACATGTGTCCATTTTCTGTTAGTTGCGTCTGTAGAATGTTCACGAATTTATTAGGTTATATGTATATTTACCACCTGCATTTTTTTCAGGCCATGACTTCGTTTGAGAGACAAAGCTCTTACGGGGCTGCACGTTCAGTGAAGAAATTTGGAAATTTAACAGAAATGAATTTAGAATTACTTAATCGTCATCGCAACAATATTGAAAGGGTGACTTTTAAATAATTATTTATTAGATAGCTCATACATGTGCTTTTAAACAGTAATCTATAATATAAACATGCGTTTTTCTTAAATAACTTTTTGTCCCCCGTCTTTCGAAGAAAATGATGGACTATTAAAATGGGTTCGTCCGTCTGTCTGTCCGTCCGCCTGTCTGCCTATATGTCTGTCCGCCACACTCTTTGGGACACTATAACTCTCCTAATTGAGCTAGAATGTTCAAACTTGGTGTAGGTATTTATTAGGTCGACACCTCGGTGGAGTTCGAAGATGAGCATTTTCTGCTGAGGGTAAAACTAAGTTCGATAATGAGCATTTTCTGCTCAGGGTAAGCAGAACGATAAGCAATTTGATTGGTCGAAACCTTGGGTCAATGCAGTTCGAAGATAAACATGTTCTGCCTGGGGTAAGCTGTGATAAGCAATTTGATTGGTTGATGCTTTGGGACACAATAAATTTAGTTCTAATTAAAGTGAGAGTGATGAAACTTCGTGCATATAGTTTCATTACATCACTACCTTGACTAAGTTCGATAATGAACATTTTTTCGGCTTAGGGTAAACATAGAGATAAGCAATTTGATTGGTCGAAACTTTGGAACACATTCACTGCTTACAGTAAGCAGAAATAAGCAATCTGATTGGTTGATGCGTTGGTGCCCGGTAACTTTGGTTATGATGAAGTGAGAGCGATGAAACTCGGAATATAGATTCATTACATCAATACCTTAACTAAGTTTGATAGTGAGAATTGTCTGCTTAGGCTAAGGAGCGATAACCAATTTGATTGGTCAAGACTTTGGAACATAACAACTCTGCTTTTAATTAATTGTTTAAGCTTGATGTAGACATTTATTAGGTAAATGTTTTGACTAAGTTCAATGTTTAACATTTCAAGCTGAAGATAAACAGAGCTAATCAATTTCATTGGTCGATACTTTGGGACAAGATAAGCATGATTCTATCTGATAGTGATGAAACTTAATGTATATTTTGATTGCTCCATACTTTTGAAAAAATTAAATGTGCGATTAATTAATATGTGTCATCTATTTATTTTGGGATTTCGGCGGGAGACATCAGCCCCACTGTTAGCTTGTTCTGAATTGTTATGATTTGATCAAACGACGTTTGGAAGATCTATGTGCTGATATACATACAATGACCCATAAACGATGGATATGGTTGATACGAATGCGAAAGTCGTAAGGAACTGACAACAGATTGTTTTTATATTTCTGAAAGGAACTTACTGATGGGGGAATTTATCGCCAATTCTTTAATATTTTATGTTGCCAATAGTAAATTAAGTAAGCTTATAAATAATGTGATTATGGAAAATGCTAAATTTGGTACATTTTTTTTTTTCAAAAAAGATCAACTATAATCTGTAGTATTGACTGTATCACCATCTGTTTTCAATTGAATTTAGTGAATGAACTCGGAATACACAGGGAACAATTCTATGGAATATAATTACTTATAAACAACTTTTCGACAGGATTATCAAGCCATAATACAATAATGAGAGACCAACAGGGAGGATGTCCACCGCCCAATCCCAAAATAGAGTACACTAATTAATTACTTGAACACAAACATACAGCAATCGAATTGCTTACCATAACTTAACCTGAGCAGAAAATTTCATTATATAACTTACTGAAGGTTCTGCTGCAATGAAACAATATACCAAGTTTCATCACTGTCACTGAACTACAATCAGGTTCCAAAGCAGAAAAAATATCCTAAGCGGAAAATGTTCATCACCACCTAAATTAAAATCAGAGTAACATAATTTCTTCCAAAGCACATGAACTCTAAATGTACGACCAAATTTCAAATCAACATTCCTGACAAATAAGAAAGCCTACTCATAATTCGTGTTCTTGCACCGCGACAACACCAGCAGCAAAATCATTATGACCCACAGCTAATTGCGAATTAAAGTGCTAAAAGAACTGGGCACTCCTCAGTATGTGATTAAGTTTTTCAAATGCCCTCTCACGGTAATGGAGTAAATTGATTCTGGTGGAATCACCATTCCAAATGGCATTATGTTGTACTAAGAAGGTGGATATAGAGTCATGAATATGTACATTTCCGTTACTGGCTTTTTGAGTGGTATTTTCCAAAATCCTTTGACTGAATCAAATTGAGCATTTTCAATATTGCCAATCAATGATCAATCCATGGATTTAGATATTTGTCAATTTGTGAAAGATTATTCACTTTACGGTAATCTGTACACATCCTATACCTATAAAAGTAAATGAATGCCTTTATCCCAATCTTCATCAGTATCAAAAATAATCACCCATAATCATTTTCTAACAATCTAATGAAACCACTGACGTCCACGACGATACCAAGATAATTAAACGCATGCACAAATTGCTGAAAAACACCCGACATAAAAATTTGAACCTGGATCTGACCCTTGGAAGCCGTACTCGGGTTCCTTACTTAATCAGGGCCTTAACATTCAATGACCTTAACCCCGATATTTCTCAAAGGTATAGCTTTGGCAAATCGTGAAACGACAGACAACGTCTGTGGTCTAAGGCAAAGCCCAACACAAATTCAATGTGTAATAAAGCAATTCAAACGTGTTTCAAAACCAGGGACTGCTTGAAGAATAGCCTTACGACTAACCATATTTCTTGGCAGTTTGAAAAGGTATGACAAGAATCATATTAAACAGGCCCCTAAACAAGGATGATCAGACAATGGGGTATCTTGAGCTATGCTTAGAATCTTGGAATAATAAACACATGGAAGACGATTATGTTCGATTCGACAACAAAAGGACATCTATGCATTAGAATACCATTTTGACAGAATAACCAACAGTTCCTGTATATTACCAGGCTTGTTAGTTATAATTGGATTGTAAAACAAAGACAAACACTTAAAGGGTAAAAGAAGATATGATGCCCAAAATCCCAAGCCGACGAAGTATCTTGCCTGTTGTGCCCAAGTATCTCACAAAGTCTTGAAAATGACACAAAATCCTCATGAATGATATTCTTATCACAGTCAGTGTGTCGTATCGGTATAACCTCAGATAGATTACCAAACTATGACAATATCTGTGTCGAGGCGAAACAAACCTGATGGTTTCGACCCAATTAGACTTCAATTGTCTTTTAACAGCCTGACATCAAATGGACAGCTTTCTTACAATATTTACAAACAGACTTTATACATAGGAGTGCTTGTTAACTCTGGTGAGACTTTGAAAACTTAGAATGTCATTTATACTATGACTAAATTGGTGTGATTTTGGCTGCTTTTGGAATGATGAATGGAGAAGACTGATTTTTGTGTGACATTCTACTTTTTGACACTTTCTGGGTGAAAAAGTAAACGTCGGCTGAGCGTGCAGCTTCATCCCACCAGTAGAAGTTTTAACGTATTCATAGGACTGTTAATTACCATGGAAGCATACAATCTATCCCAAAAGTTGTTTTATCATAAACAATTCCAGTAATAGTACGAAAATTTCCTTTGTCCACCATTCGTTAGTCGGTTTACATGTACCATCCCGAGGAATTAAAGACCTGATTACCGATTACTGGAATCTACAAATCTATTTTATAATAGCATGGTCGAAACTTCCTTAGACCATTAAGATTTTCTGCTATTTTCTCAAAATGAAGACGTACCATTGTCAACATCTTCACAAAAAAGCCACGTTAGCAATTTTCTCAATTTTCATTGGGTTTTTATGTGGGAGGGGGAGGTATGGGTCTTTTTCACGAGGAAGTCGACGACTCACTCAATAACCAGGTGATTCAAGATCTATCCCTTTGTTTGACAAGATAGTTCAAGCCCGATTTCAGCCGTGTTAGATGAGTGGGGTGGGGGAACAAGTGTCTAGTCATTTTATTAGTGGAAAAAATAAGACCTATGTACAAATTTGTAGTGCATGTAAACGATAACTTATTAATTGGAATTCGGACTAAGAACAAATCATATGGCCGCTGTCCGTGCGCAGGATTCCTGATAGTAAACACTCTGTGATCATTAGCCCTGTTGGTCCGAAAGAGTAAGAATTTAAACCCCATTTCATTTCATTTCATATGGCAATGAATAATGTATTCAAACAATATTCATAATTAAAGTTAGGCATTGATAATCTTTTTTTTATATCCTGCTTTAGTTATCAAATCAACAAAAATGGACATTATTAAACAAAGAACAGATCAATGCATCGAGTACAGTGCAGCAAGTCAAAGTAAATATCATAGAATTAGAAAAAGTTCGATCTCTGATTAATGATAAAGACTTACACAAATTTGATGCCTTTACTGAAGAGGTTAAATTAAAGGCAATTAAGACAGTGGAAGATTTCATCTTGCTTGGCCGAAGTACTTCTCCCAAAGGTAATAACAAGGCTTTCATTTCAACATTTTACCAGCAGGCCAAGTATTAACCTATGTAGTTAAATTCAGATTAGCAAGATAATTGTTTTCAAAGAATGTGCCAATTAATGCAACTTTTGGGTTTGGGCATATTATATGTCGCGAGAGATGTCAAATGGACTCGTTAACCGAGGACGTTCTTAACGCGATAGAAGTTACTGTTTTAATGGATTGTTTTCAAATTTGGTATAGAGCTCTGTGGTCATGAAAGGACGTATCAGAGTTACTTCGTCTTTTACAAAAATATATAGGCTACTTTTCAAATTTGACGTGAATGTTTCTGGTATTTCCGAGTATACTTCGATTGTCGTCGCTTCTGGTTATGTAGTATCAAAAAATACCTTTTTGGCCACTTTAGAGGTGGATGTCTGATTTTCCAATGTTACGGGTTTCGTAAAGGAATCTTCTAGATTATCTATCACCTGAAAGAACATTAACCACATAAAGCACATAAAGCACATGGATCATACTTGTGAAGCTGAATCCATGGATACTTCGGTCAGACCTTTGAGATAATACTGTACATGTACTATTCGTAGTTGTATAATTTCAGAAGCACCGGTAGCGACAGAGATGTCAAGCTCTTCTTCAAATCAGCATGGGATTTCCTACACACCTGCTGATAATATACACAGACTAAATGATTCTACAGATGCGCAACTGATCCTGACCATGGTACAATCAAATCCAGCATCAGTTAATCCAGAAACCAGTGCTTCGTGGGAACGTTTACACGAGGTTATTTTACTAATTATCCTAAGGACATTATACAACAAGTATTTGTTTCCAGACACATAGGTCAGGTGTGATTGCGGGACAAATATATGTAACCCATGCGTAGAGTATTTGAAATGAACTTGTCAAGGGTTCGTCTGGCGACTAATTAAGTAATATTTGATTAGTTTGTATCCATATTTCTTTTGTCTAAAATACATGAAATGCACAATTTTATTAAATTATTACTTATTTTGCCTTAACAGCCAAAGGTTTGAAACATCTATAGTCGACTGCTTCCCTATATGTTTGTAGACAATTTTAATTATCGAGTGTAATTTGAAAATCAGTTATGTTAGTCTATTAGAAAAGTTATTGTTGTTTAGAAGTAAGGTTTCCTGCCTAATACGATGCGTTTTATTTGGGTACTTTATTTTCCCCTACTTCTAAACACCTCTACACACAAACCTAACAAAAACCTCTCCTTCCACTTCTAGCGATCTTTGCTCTCTCTCTCTCTCTCTCTCTCTCTCTCTCTCTCTCTCTCTCTTGTGTACTTACTGCTCAGGCAAGGTCTGAGATAATGGAACCATACGTTAGACCGACACTGACATAGCCAATTGTGTTGAGTGAACATTGTCTCTCTCTCCCCCTCTCCCTCTCTCTCACTCTCTACACAATAATGATAATTCGCTAACTACAATGTGATTTTCTGTATTGTAGGCTTTGGGTGATTTATTTAAAACGATACAACTGTATTCACCGATAGTTCAGGTAAGTAATTTGAATGCTTTGACTATTCTTTTACACCACGCTTGTACGCCGCGAATAGTGTTAAAAAGATTTGCCTCAATTCAATACTTTAATTATTTTGACCTAATTCAAAGAGGTTAGCTCTATAAGAGAGGGAGAGAGAGAGAGAGAGATTTCGAGACTAACACATGGTTTAATTTTATTTCAATACTTCGCTTGCGCGTAAGGGTCTTTAGCAGTGGGAGGAAACGGGAGTACCCGGGGTTCGACAGGCGACCATCCTCCTTGCCTCGTACAACCAGGGATTCGAGGATTCGAAACCACGCCAATAGCAGGCCGTATGATACAGCGTGCGCACGCTAACCATTCGGCCATCACCCCCCCCCCCCCCTTTTTTTTTAGCTCTATAAAGTTGATACCAATACCTTATGTTAATTAGACAATTGTATGCATTACAGGGCTTGAATTGTAATTGGATTAGATCTTCCGCGCCCTTTAATCTGTTTATAACAAAATGGAAAATCGGGACTTCGTTAATTGTGTAGCAATGAATGACAACCGAGATTGTTCTATTCTCGACAAAACTTCAAACATCCATTACTTGAATGAAAGTTGCAATATATTCATGTTTAAACAACTCTTTATCTAAATCTTACATAATGCATATATCATAATTAAAGTGGATACGGTGGTCAGCTTCCAGGAACTACACATTATCGTAGAATTACTTGTATACTCTCCAAAAAAAGAAACGCAATGTTAAATTTCGTCGTCGGTATATCCTCGCTCTACCATCGCCTTGTTGCAACAGGAACTGCGACATCGCTGAATGAAACTGCTTTCAAGTGTTGCTGTGGCCATACCCTCAATGCTTGAACCCCCTGAAGTGAATTTCGCAGTGTTGGCGTATTTCAAAACAGAAGCTCTAACGGGGACGTCTGGCTCGTTATTCGGTTTCACGTAGGCGTTAACGGACTGTCTAGTCCGAGATTCTACACCGTCCAGGAATTGCTGCTGCAGTAGAGGTCGCTGTTGAAAACCGTTTCCGTCAATGACGTAACCGGAAGGACCGGTGGGCTCATTCTTGTTTGGCCTGAATTTGAGCGTCACGTGTTTAACTTCACTGTCGGTACATACCTCAAAGGCGAGAAATGGATTCACCTGCTTGTAATCGACTAATAGCGTTGTTTCGTTGGTTGTCGTTCAGACGTGGCATCACTTGTTTCCAGGGGCGTAGCCGTGAAATATATATTGGGAGGGGGGTGTCCGCAACTTCGGCGGGGGGGGGGGGGTACCCCCATAAATTTTGTAAAAAGTCACAGTCTCTTGTAATCATTGTTTGGCATAATTTACGGGGTTAAACTAAAGTATCACGCCAATACAACCTTTATCATGTTTACAGACAGCGGCACCGGTCTTCCCCTAGAGGCGAAGAAGCGTGGCTTACCGCCACCTAAGAAAATTTTGGAATATTGAACGGCTGCAAACACTTTTTTCTGCTATTTAGGCCCATGAACAAAGCAGTTTCAAAGTTGTCTAATATAGCCTAATTAAGGTGGCTTGTTGACTCGAATTCCAATCAATCGTTCACACCCACAGCAACTTCAATTTGGTCCAATATAGCCTACCTGGCTGCCCAGAATTCCAAACAACCAATCAATCGTCACGGGCTATTGGAGCCTCACCCTCCCGGAGAAAATTTTGAAAATTTAACCACCGCAAATGGGTTTTCTGCTATTCTAGCCTGTGTTATCAAGTCCAAAAGTATCCAATGGTTCTGTAACCGAAATCCCACTCTGAATTCAATCCAATCACTCTGTTGCAGTTGCATTCACAAAGTAGAGTGGCTCCAGACAAAATGTTTTATCATTAGTCAACTCAGTACAAATTCGTGGTATTCAATTAAAAGAAAAGTGAAATTAGTGTTTTATTAGGACTCGATGACAGTTAGGGAAGCAAAACTAGAAATGCCCAAAGCAGGTTTACGAGCTGACCTTGCATGGACCCCCCAAGAAAACTTCGGAATATTTGATGGCCGCAAACGCGTTTTACTGCTATTCCATTCCTAAAATTAGTGTTTTATGAGATTTCGGGCACTTTACTTTGTCAAATTTTTGGGGGGTCCAAGTATATTCAGACCCCCCCCCATGTGTGACGCCCATGCTTGTTTCATTGGGTGTTTACATGTGCAACTGATTTGGAAACCGAGAACCCCGGGAATTTAAAGGTCTTAGATTTAGGTTCCATGCGGAAAGCTCGCGAAGTTGTTAAATTCCTGTTTCTTGGTGCAATCAAGCGATGACAAATTTCGGCAAAAAGGATGACCAATCCCCAGTAGTGACACTACACTTAAAATCAATAATGAGCTTCTTTCATCCTTACATAATGATATTAAAAACAAGTAAGATTTATGGAAACAACGACCTCGTTCAAATAAAAAAATGATGAAAGATGGGTTGTGCGTTTCTTTTTTTTTTTTGGAAGAGTGTATTATGATTTGATGTTTTTTAGGGACAAGAAGGGAAATTTGATACGATAGAAGATGAAATAGAAACAGCTCACGCTGATGTTCAACAGAATACCGGTAGTCTCGGAAAGGTAAAATATAAACTCATGTATTTCTAACAGATAGTGCTCGGGATTAGACACCCTTAGTTACTCCAGGATATTCTTCATATCGCTGATCTGCATTTGATTGATTTTGGAATTTAATGTAAAAGAAAACTCTCACAATAAATTAGCTATCTTCTGTGGACCAAGCAAACTAGCCAGTGTCATCTAGAAGTGTTGGGTAAACATTTATAATGGCCTTTTTTAATTTTGAATGAATCTAAGCCGAAAGGTTACCTACAGTTTATTTCTTTAATTAGGTGTTAAATAATCAATTTGAGTCAGCAAATCATTTGTATACATAATATAGTACTACATAATATTGTTATTTTCAGGCAGCTAAATATAAAGCAGCTATATTTCCTGTAGTTGGGGCTGTGATGGGTGGTTTAATCGGTGGACCGCTAGGAGCTGTCGCCGGTTTGAAACTAGGTGGGGCTGCTGCTGTATCTGGCGGTGTGGTCGGTGAGTTGGAAAAATTGATTATACCTTAGAGTTATTTTGCAGTATTTCATTCAAGTCAGGAAAATATCCATTTTAGATGAGAATTGTTCATATCACTTTTAATTGTATACTTTTTACTCTAGCTCGCATTCGACCGATCTCCCTCCGTATATCTGCGACAAAGACGAGATTTTCCGGTATTGCACGAAACTGTCGATGGACGGACTGACAGTGATAGGCTAATTAAGAATTCGTCAATAATGGCACACGTGACATCTTTGCCTATTCCAACTATTTTGCTCCAAAATAAAACAATGAATAGTCAGAATGACTACTTTTTTATAAGGAGAAATTCGTTATATGCGATGCCTTTAAATTCTAGGGTACGTTGGTAGCCAATATTTGCAACAGAAGGAGGACGAAGAAGCTGTAGTAGAATTGAATAATCTAAATGTGACACGGAGTATGCCAATGGGGGAATTTTCGTCTGCTAGTGTTAAAAGTACATCTTAGTATGAAAGTTGGTTGTGTGAAGCTAGAGTTACCGTTCGTTGATAAAGAATGGAATATTGATTGACATTATTATATTCAAAATATTTCTTAAAATCCAGAAGGTAACTACTCTTAAAGTGTGGGAAGGTTTTTTGAGTTTTCTGTAGTTGCTAACCGGAACTGAAAGTTAACGCTTGTAGTTTGTGCTACATAATATTGTTTTTATTACCAAACTATATTGTTTATATTAAAAAATCAAATACAAATAAAAATTGACTAAATCATATTGCCAAAGTACTTTAAAACAAGTATATATATTGACGAAATTTTGAGACGAGTTCATTTTTTAACCATTTTAATATCTGATTAATGATTTCTATCAATTGCAATGGTCAGATGAAATTCAAACCTTTAAAATTGTTGTTATTATTATGTTTTATATTGTGTCCATATAATTCTGTTATGCGGTTGTTATTATTAATTATGTGGTATATTATGTTACATTGTTGTTATGATTAGGGTATATTATGTCCATATATTAAAGTGTTGTTGTGATAGTTTAAAAATGATTATATTTATATGCCCACAATAAACGTGGGCTTATTGCGCCGTCGCCCCTGTCCGTCCGTCCACAATTGTTTGTGGACAGGTCACAATTTGATATTCGATTTTGACGAAACTTGAAATATAGGTTTATCTCCAGAAGGTCTTGGCTACTTTCGATATTGGCGTGTATCGGATCGAAACTTCACGATTATGGCCCCTGATTGTCCGAAAAATTTCGTTCTTAGCTTGTGGACCATGTAGAGGTCACAATATTTTAATCCGATTTTGATGAAACTTGAAATGCGTGTTTATAACCCACAGATCTTGGATCCTTCCGATATTTGCGCATATCGGATCGTAACTTTCTGAATTATAGCCCTTGATTGTACGAAAAATCGCTTCTTTAGGCTGTGGTCTCTCTGGAGGTCACAATTTATTATCCGTTTTATAAAACCGTTTGATTATATCACCGTCGCAACATCACGAAGTTTGAATTCGAATTTCGTGAAAATCGGACCAAAATGGCCGCAGCTGTTAGTGAATAGTGTGAAAATATGGTATATAAAGGTTGTGCACCCTTTAATCCAATTTTAATGAAACGTCCTGAATTATGGCCCCAGATTATAGAAAAATCGCCCTTTTTTGCTTGGTCCTCCTATAGGGGTCACAATTATTATCCGATTTATAAAACAGTTTGATTATATCATCGTTTGATTATATCATCGTTACGCCACAATGAAGGTTCAGTACGAATTTCGTGAAAATCGGGACAAAATTGCCGAACAAAATGGCCGCCGCGTGTACGCGAATAGTGAAAAATATTGTATATCAAGGTTGTGGACCCTGTAGAGGTCACAATTTTAATCATTTTTTTTATGAAACTTGAAATGCATGTTTATAACCCAACGATCTTGGTTCCTTTCGATATTTTGCTGAACCCCATTTCATTTCATTTGTTCGTGTAATATTTCGATATGGTTTGGACATAAGGCATGACACTCCCTGCTGTACGCAGTGTGTAGTAAGCCCCTCCCTCCCCGACTATAAAGAAACACATTCAGGACAATTTCGTTCCTTATTCATTTGTTATCTTTTATTTTTAATGTGTAGAAATAAATCAGCGCTTGAATTTGAATTTTATTGGGGCAGATTCAATCTGATTGGGCAGATTCGTAGTAAATTTTTTTATCATTCTTTCATTTAGCGGTGTATAACTTAGTATTTAATACATAATAGTACTTTTAAGCTAACTAAGGTCATAATTTCTTTATCTTCTTTATGTGCATTTTTGAAAGTTTGTTATTTTATGTTATAATAGTTATAGACTATATAAAAAGTTTGCATACTGTTATACTGTTGAATGGTGCTTTACTTGATCTTCAAATCTGGCCATGAATTTTATTCTGTACATTTAAGTATTCCGGTGTATAATATTCTCATCCGAATCTAACATTTAGCTTTAGGTAGCTTTCCTTAGGTTTCTCCTTGTCAGTGGTGCTGGACGGAGGGTCTGGGAAGGGCAATATCCTGTCATTCCGTTCAGATGGCACAAAAAACCTGAGGTCCAATGTACACATTATCGTCCACGAAACAAGGTAGCTTGACAGTAAGATGGAATTCTAAATAATTCCGGACAATCTGTCAACTATAGCCCATTGTATGGTGCGCACCCCCCTTCATTAATCCAGTCGACACAGAAAAGTAGGACGTTATATCCCATTTCACTTCACGCATCTGTTATAGTCTAACTGTTTATATCACGCAACTACCGTGCCTTTTGCGATTTGGACAATCGTGTTTAATTATGTATAATCACACAGTAATTCATAATACACCCTGAGGGTTAATTTTGAGTTCACTAAGTACATTTTGTATTACCGACACGGACATCTTTCATCCACTGGGAGGGTCCGTTATTTGTTTTTTTTCGGTAGCATTTGCATAGCGACCCATTGTTTTCACCTGACAGCCCCGACTCACAGGGCATTGCTCGTGGCTCCCAAGTTGAAGATGAGAGAGAGAGAGAGGGAGAAATGGGGTTTAACGTCCACTCGACACAAACTAAGTCATTTCGGGACTAACATATGGTTTAATTTTATTTCAATAATTCGCTTGTGCGTAGGGGTCTTTAGCAGTGGGAGGAAACCGGAGGAAACCCAAGAGGTTGAGAAGGCGCCCCTATCTCCATGCCTTATACTTTCACACCAGGGATCGAAACCACAGCCGCCAGCTAGAGGTCGAAGCGCGGCACCCTAGACCGCTAGGCTACCCCCCCCCCCCCGAAGTTAAGTTGAGGTATACATGCAGGCGGAATAAAATATCGATGGGTTATTAAATGTCATAGATACAACAGAACTATTTAGGTTTATGTGAAACAGAAGTTGATATAAATTCTTATTTTCGCGATGCATGAATTGAAATGATCGCGTTATTAAAAGAACGTATCACGGTTTCACGAACCTATCCCTAAAAAAGTAAAATCAACGTTTATTTATTAATGTATTATGCATCATAATCAAGACTCACGTCTTTTAGCAAAATCATCCCCACAAAATGACGTCATTGTATATGTAACCAATTGAATGAGCGCAGAGTGCAACAGAGGTGTGACCAAACATTGCACACATTCTTGTTTTTAATACATCAAATAAAATCAATTTAAGTAATTAAGTAATTTAAATTGGAGAGAAATGAAATGGAATGGGGTTTAACGTCCTACTGTTCTGCTCCTAAACGGGCATGCACTGTGATATGAGGGAGATAGAGATTGAGATAAATGGGGTTTGACGTCCACACGACACAAACTATGTCATTTATTATATTGTAATAGTTCGCTTGCGCGTAGGAATCTTTGGCAATGAGAGGAAAACGGAAGACCCGGAGAAAATCATACTCCCTGTTACGTACAAGCGTCAATCGAAACCGCGCCACTTGGCCCAATGACAGACCCTATGACCCAATGCGCACCCCGTAGATAGCGAGCCATTGTCTTATATACAGTGACACTGAGGGTCCATGTATTATCATATTCGATGAGGCTGTCTTGTCTGGAGACGCCCAAATCAAATTTGTCTGTAAAGATGGGACGTGTGAGAATGTACTAAAACAAAACAAAAAATACATCAGACGTATTTCTGTTCTTTTTTTTTTAATCAATCAAAGATATTACGTTTAATTAAAACATAAGTCATACGTCAACAATATCAATCATTTACATACAGGTAAATACATTTCCGAATATGATTGACAGGTCCCGGGATTATATAAAACGATGATTGGAGTCTGGTCTATTGATTCGACTGTAGAAACTCATGTTACACCAAAAATTAATTCAAACAAAGAACACCTATACCATACCTAATAGGTAAGACTTATCATAATTTTAATTTTTTTTTTTTTAAATGAAAAAACAATACTCCTGGAACATCCAGACGAAAAGTCTAATTAGGTACATAGATCCTGGGACTGCTGATGAAATGATTATGTTCAACTTGCGTGAAATAGGGGTGTCCATATCAAATTTGACATAAAATTGAGAATAAGCTTTGCGTTGCAAATATGAGATATTCTCACAATTCCTCTGGCTCTAAAAGACCATTTAAAGACATTTCTAAGTTTAAAACTTTGCATTGTTCAAAACGAAATATTTTGATAAAAGTTTAGAACAACTTATAGATGTCTTATTTTGACTATGATTCTATAAAATTAAAAACCTTTATTTTATTTTCGAAATTGATAATTCATCAAAATGAGTTCCGTGAATTTTAGTGATCCTTTACTTAAAGAAAAGAAGCTCCCTGTTCTTCCTCCAATAGTTTAAAAATAGATAATGAGAAATTAATATATCGAAAATTTCAATAAAACTACTCTATTCTGAGCGAGGTTACCGGTGTACCACCTTTAGGTTATTTGAGGGTGTTCACATAGAAAACCTTTCTATTTTATCATCGTCTGTAACAGTTATGGATAAAGCTGTGGTTCTTTACAACTTAATAACACGTCAAACTCAACATGACAATATCCACACAGGGGCGGATCCAAAGGGGGTGGGTGGGATGGGGGTTTTAAAAAGTTCAATTTGTATCTATGCCTATGTAATTTAGAGACGATGATGGCAGATTTCCGTAACAGAAACCTGGCAAACCCCCTCCTGCAAAAACTTCTGGATACGTCCCTGCCACACTGTTGATTAATGCGAATATTTATATTTTTACTTAGATCAACAACCAGAAATATTAACAAAAAGTCATTAAAATTAGTTTCTCAAAAATTTAAAATTGTGACATATTTGATAAAAGGTATGATCTTCAGGGATGAGGAGATTTCGTCACGTGGAGTGATGAACTTTCTCAGACGGAGTTATAGACCTTCTCACGCAGAGTTAGACTTTCTCACACGGAGTTACAGATTTTCTCACACGGAGTTTCAAAGACTTTCTCACATTGAGTTATACAGTTAGACTTTCTCGGACAGTTATAGGGTTACTCACGCATAGTTAGGCTTTCTCAGAATGAGAAAAAGATTTTCTCAGACGGGATAAATATAGACTTTCAAACGCGGAGTTATAAGACTTTCTCAGACAGAGTTATAGACTTTCTCACGCCGAGTTCGACCATTTCTATTATGTTTAGTCGATTTCCACTTCCCGGATAGATTTTTTTTTCACCAATTAAGACTTTCCATCTTTTTTTTTCCAGAATGGCCAACAGCCGAATGATAAATATTTTAATACTCGCACTTTTAGTCCCTTCTTCATCGTCATATTATGGTAAGCTACAGATGACGTTTTCTTATTTATTTTCTTTTAAAAAGACTCAGTTAACCAGAATGTTTTCCTTTCCGTCTTTATTAGTCAGGTTGATGTACAAAGCTGGGGCGGATCCATAAAAAAATAATGCCTTACATCAATGAAATTACATCACAAAGTG
Source organism: Patella caerulea (assembly GCA_036850965.1). Classification (NCBI taxonomy): domain Eukaryota; kingdom Metazoa; phylum Mollusca; class Gastropoda; family Patellidae; genus Patella; species Patella caerulea. Next base: position 16,251,727 of record JAZGQO010000021.1, read on the forward strand.
ATCCTACATCAGTATAAAAAATGATTTCTCTGTTTAAAAAGCTCAATTTATATGTATGCCTATGTTATTTAGAGACGATGATGGCAGATTTCCTTAACTGAAACCTGATAAACCCCCCACTGCAAAAACTCCTGGATCCGTCCCTTCACATGGGGGACACTAAACCCCATTTCATTTTATTTATTATACTTGTCAATTATCTCGTCCTCCATCTAAAAAACCAAGGACGGATGGAAAAGTACTGTTTGCTTTGATTCTTGAATTTTTGTCATGCGACTTATTATAGTCTTTATGCACCATCCAAACTCTTACTGTCACCCTTATCACGCTAATTATTAATGTTGACCGTAACATAAATTTTACTTTTACAGTGAAAGGAAATAGTCACATATTTCGGACGGATGAAAAATTACTTTTTACTTAATTTGATTCTCGTATTTTTGTCATGCGACTTATAGTCTTCACACACCATTCAAACTCTTTTTGCTGAACTAATGACGCTGAACGTACACATTTAACTTTTACAGTGTATCAAAATCCGTATCACTTATACCAAAAACCAAATGTAGAAAATTTGCTTAATCAAGGTAAGTGTAAAAGTGAAATACTAAATGCTGTGAACTAATAGTCTACAACATATGATTTATAGATTCACTAGCAACCACAAACCTATGCTTATCATCGCTTCAAAATTATGAAAAATGAATTTAAACTATTTTCTTTCACAGTGAATCAAAATCCGTATCACTTATACCGAAAACCAAATGCAGAAAATTTGCTTAATCAAGGTAAGTATAAAAGTGAAATACTAAATGCTGTGAACCAATAGTCTACAAAATATGATTTATAGATTTACTAGCAACTACAAACCTATGCTTATCATCGCTTCAAAATTATCTAATGAATTTAAACTTTAATGTGGCAATGTGGCTCATTGATAAGATTTATTTTGTGTTACTGAGATTTAAATGTAGTTTGTCACCTAGAGGCAAAGGTGGGTCAAATAAACCAATTTAAAACGCAAGCTCCACACCCTTTTTTCGACTTATTTTTTCCGTCCGAACGGATTGGTTTAGCTTTGCCAACTTAATCCATCTAAGGGTAAACGCATTTCGTTACATTACTGTGGATATTCGCGGTTTCATGTGTGATAAAACCTTTGGTCCGGATTGTCAAAACAACTAAGCCAATTTCGTATTCAGTGAAGGCCAAAAGGCTGCATTCTCTTAGACTAAAAACGTCAGTGACCTTAAGCTAGATTATATATGGCCGTCTGAATGGCATATAATCAATATGATAATTTTAGCAATGAAGCTCTCAAGACGTTAGTGTAGCTACATCTAGTGCCTTTTTATACCCAGACTACCCGTATAGACTACCTGTCTGATATAGAGAAACTACTATAATCTCTTTCCACTTCAAATAGTATCCAGGCATTCTTTTGTTCTTATCTGAACTTAATTACGGGTTTGCACTTCCATGCAAATAGTAAAATGTATACATGTACCGTTTGTTTGTTTACTTTAAAGCGACAAGGGCGTCATCTACATTGTTTCGAACAAAGGCTCTTTATACCATTGACAAGGAACCGTCCACGCCAGAGTCACCAGATAGATATATCGAGTCTACCATACACAACTCTATAGCGAAGACAAATCAACCTCCAACCAGAGGACAGAACTATCAAACTCCTTTCGAAACTGTGCATGTGGCTCCTGACCAACAAGTTACACATATAATTGATCGACCTGTATACAGCTCACCGAATCCCGAAGACAATACTCTCGTTACGAATACTATTGAAACACAATTTGAACCAAATTACGATGACCCACAACCAATAAATGTTCAACAACCGGTAACAATACTGACGTATGATTCGCCCGCTGAACAACCGGGAGTTGTACCAACGTATGATTCACCCGCTCACCAATCAGTAGACGTACCGACATATGATTCACCTGCTAACCAACCAGTAGACGTACCGACATATGGCTCACCTGCTCAGCAACCAGTAAACATACCGACGTATGATTCACCCGCCCACCAACCAGTAAACATACCGGCGTATGATTCACCCGACCACCAACCAGTAAACATACCGGCGTATGATTCTCCCACTAACCAACCAGTAGACATACGGACATATGACTCACCCGTTCAACAACCGGTAGAACTTCAGACATATGGCTCACCCGTTCAACAAACAGTAGACATACCGACATATGACTCCCCCGTTCAACAACCGGTAGACATACCGACATATGACTCACCCGTTCAACAACCGGTAGACATACCGACATATGACTCACCCGTTCTACAATCGGTAGACATACCGACATATGACTCACCCGTTCAACAACCGGTAGACACACCGACATATGACTCACCCGCTCTACAACCGGTAGACATACCGACATATGACTCACCCGTTCAACAACCAGTAGAACTTCAGACATATGGCTCACCCGTTCAACAAACAGTAGACATACCGACATATGACTCCCCCGTTCAACAAACAGTAGACATACCGACATATGGCTCACCCGTTCAACAACCGGTAGACATACCGACATATGACTCACCCGCTCTACAACCGGTTGAAGTACAGACATATGGCTCATCCGTTCAACAACCAGTAGACATACCGACATATGACTCACCCGTCCAACAACCGCTAGAAGTTCAGACATATGGCTCACACGTTCAACAACCAGTAGACTTACCAACATATGGCTCACCCGTTGAACAACCGGTAGACATACCAACATATGGCTCACCCGTTGAACAACCGGTAGACATACAGACATATGGCTCTCCCGTTCAACAACCAGTAGACTTACCAACATATGACTCACCCGTTCAACAACCGGTAGACATACAGACATATGACTCACCCGTTCAACAACCGGTAGACATACCTACATATGGTTCACCTGTTCATCAACCACAGATATATGGTTCACCTGTTCAACAACCAGGAGACGTACAGACATATGGCTCACCAGTTCACAATCCACAACCGCTTTCTTCACATTCTAATGAGATACCAGTAGAATCAGATTGGACAGGTTAGTGTAAGGTTTAGTTTTTATAAATCTACACCCAAAAAGGATATAATTGTTGTCAGGAAGTATCGTTGAATAAAACAGATGCTCTACGTGAATCTTTGGACGAAATTATTCTGATTTTCCGTAGGTATTGGGTATAATCAATATTATAGACACTAAAACAGTATCAAAGACGGTTCAAAAATAAATAATTTCATGAGCTTGTCCTTTCGGTATTATGTCGTGTAAATAGCGAATTTGACAAGCGGTTCTTTGCTTCGCTTATAATGGAACTAACTGCCTTATAAAACATAACTTCAAAACTTTGCTTAAGAAATTCCCCTTTAAGAAAAGTTTCCGGTGTTAGAGCAGCTCTCACGAGAACACGCGGTTTGATACGTCGCGTTAAAAAAGGCAATAATTGTTATTAATTGGTTTTACACATGATATTATAAAGTTTGAAATTCAGCAAAGTCATTTGTCATACTTTGAACTCATACTTAACAATGTTTGTCTTTGTTTATAAACAGATTGTGTATTGGAAGCCATACCGGACAAACTTTACAGTTATTATGATTCTGTATCTGGTGAAACGACGAACTGTGCTCCTGGTACCATGTTTTCCGAGGCAGCGTGTACATGTATTCATTCTCCATCTTTCTATGGATTAGCACCGTCACCCGTGGTGGATTATGTACATCATGTCCCTGATACTGATAACTTCGCTGGTAAGAAATCACAATAACTTGTATTTCTTTAGGAGTGGAAGAAGGGAGGTGGGGGGCATATTCATGAAATATTTGTACATTATCATCATAGTTCACATAATTAGAAAATGTTCAAATGCTTTTAACCCGTTAGCACACGGATCGCCCTAAATCACTATGAACTACTGTTCACGTACACTACTATACTAGTTCTGTCACTCTTTGGGGTGAGGATGGATGGCCGAATGGTTAGGACGTGCCGGCCGTATCATAAGGTCTGTCATTTAGTCAACTGCCATGGTTTCGATTACCCGGTTGTGCGTGACAAAGAGTAGGGCTGCTCGTCCAGCCTCGTGGGTTTTCTCCCACTGGTAAAGACTCATACGCGGAAGCGAATTATTGAAATAAAATTAAAACCATATGTGAGCGCCGAAATGTCCTAGTTTGTCTCGAGTGGACATTACCTCTCTTGTCACTCTTTGTCTGTTGGAGCAGAAGTTAGTTCATCCCGATTTTCCGGCGCGGTTTCCCCTTGTCAGTGATGTATGACGGAGTGCCTGACAAGGGCATCTGTCTAGTCGTTCGGATGGGACGAAAAACCGAGGTTCTGTGTACACATTGGCATACACGTAAAGGATCTCTTGGTAGTTTGAATTCGATGTAAGAGTAGGCAGTACCGCCGCTGCCCGGGCAAAATTTCCCTCATAGTACACTGTATGGCGTATGCCCGTCTTCATTAGCCCAGGTTAGAAGCAGAACACTAAGACGTTAAACCCCATTTCATTGCATTTGGAGCAGAAGTGAAAGATACTGCGATTATTGTCACTTGTGTTCCTTTGGCTAATTCGTTTTTTTAAGATTTAGAACTGTATCGTTGTCTCGTCATATTTATTCAAATGTTCATTATATTTTTTTACAGGGTGTTACCTGGAAGCCATTGATAATGACAATACCAAGTATTATAACCAAGAATATAAAAATATCATGGACTGTGCACCAGGAACCGTCTTCTCACAGGAAACATGTGGTTGTATACATGATTTAAATTGGAGGGTTGCTCAACCTTCATCTAAACAGTCAGGTACGTTCCAATATTCCACTATGATGTAGTATATATTATACTTTTTAAGTAATAAAAATTGAGCTGTAATCCAGTAGTTTCCAAGACGACAAAGATGGCTGCGTGAAATCAATACAGAGTAATGGAGTCTATAGCTTTCGTTAGAATTCAGATTTTAATAATGTTGAACTAATATGTTGCGGAGTAGGAACGATGCTGGCTCGCTAGCCTGGGGGTCGCATGTTCGATCTCTACATTGGCCGAAAAAGTCTATCGGGATTTTCCGACGTGATTTCTCCTTGTTAGTGGTTCGCGACAGGGTGCCTGACAAGGCATCTGCCTAGTAATTCAGGTGAGACGAAAGACCAAGGTCCCGTGTATACATACATACGCATGCACTTAAAAAAAATATCCCTTGGCGGTTGGAATTCAATATAGCACACTGTATCGCGTTTGTCCGTCTCCGTTAGCCCATGCAGAACAGTAGGCGTTAAACAGCATTCCAGTTCATTTCATTACCAATATGCTTTATGCCGTTTAATCTAGAATATTGTACCTTTAATATCTTCAGGTTGTAAAGCTTCGTATGATCTGTCATTTAATGGAAATGCTTTAAAGAATTCTAACACACAGTTATCAGTGGGTGGTGGCTGGACCATTAAATTAAATGATGGTAAAGCTCAGTTCAAGAAAGATTCCGTGATACACTTCTGGTCATATCAAGGCAAGCCTTACGACAAGACGTTTACCATCCAGGTGAAATTCAAAGATTTACCTTCAAGTAAAACGAAACAGAATCTTCTTACTAACTGCGGTACCAGGAAAGATTTGAATACACCCTCCATATTAATAGAATTGAATAAGAATAATGAACACAAAAAGGAGTGTCATCTTCGCATTGTACTAGTCACTGGACCAGATTATTCAACATCAGAATTATCCCTTCCGGTTAAGGTAAGTCGCTTGCTTTTAGAATTTTCGATATTTCATCGCTTTAAGCCTACATTAGAGGCTTATTTTGCCATCATTCAGGGTTAAGTGAATTAATAGTATTGTTTGTTGACATGAGTGTACTTTCCCTTATACCTTTTTAAAACAGAAAAGGAACAAAGCAGCGCAGAATAGAGCGTGGTTTGGGAGTTGTTAGTTTCGGATGCTAGACCAACCAGCCCCGGGCGCGGACCAAAAGGGAGAGAGCTAAGTTTGGGGGCTTTGAGCTCGTTTTGTCGGATATGATATCTACGTTCCATTGTAGGCTTCACGACCTCGGCATTCGCAAATTGGAGATCTGAAATTTTTGTACACCGAGCCCACCTCCTACTGAAAATTCGGGTTCCGCCTCCGTCCTTCATACGATTAACTATACAGATATAAAACAAATGCTTGCCTCAGATTGTTTGGTTTATTTAATTATACATGAATTGCAATAGCAACCCCTAACCCAACCCACTATTTAATTTCAAATTGTTTAAGCCAATTTTGTAACCTGATCAGAAGTGACCATTATTAAACGTGGTGTTTACGATTTTCAGTCTGGTGAATACAATACGTTAACGGTAAACTATAATAGAGGACATCTACAAGCCACTATTGTTCATCCGGATGGGGAAGTAGTTTCTGAAGAGATGGAATGTTCGGGTATGCTATGTCGTTATCAATATCATAATTGTGACCAAAAACGCATTCGTTTTCTTACACCAACAAGACTGATGACGGTGATCTAATAAGCCTATTGCCCTTATCGTTAGACTACTCAAGTATGAAATGCGGTTTTATGTCGTTTGATACCACACCATTACATTTTTGAAGTCAGTTTGCATAGCTTGGATCGAGAAGAGTACCTTTAATCTTACACCAGCTCAAGTTCAACGCTATACCCTTTGCAACTAAAAACAATGAATTTATTTTTTCCATTTCAGGTTCAATATTAACCAGCGCCTATGATTTAAGATTGGGATCATGTAATCAAAGAAATAATGGTTTTATTGGCATGATGGATTGGGTAAGTAAACAAAATAAAAAATTTATTGCAGGAATACAAAACTGGTGGCTAACGCCACGTAACCCGTTGTTGGACAACGCCCCTATCCATTCCGCGATAGCTGTCGGTCACTTCTGGCTTGATGTCGTGGTATCGATTCCTGTGCTGTAAGCGTATGTGGCTTGGAGATAGGGATGCCTGCACAATCCGGGGGGTTTACTTCAATTTCTTCCTACATCCAGTATCCCCTCGTGTGCGCTGAATTAAATCCCAAATTAACAACACAACAACGATATAATGCCCAACAAGGAATGATTTAGCTAGACTTCAGGAAAACGGAAAGTTCCGTCATCTACACATACTATACTATTGGTTACTTTTCTGTAGGTTTTATAGAAATAAAGCATAAAAAGCATATTATTGTATTCAGACACTTAATAATTCTTAATGGGTTTATTATAATTATTAATTTCAATGTTATATTGGAACACTCTGAATTGGGCTTAATAAGATAGATTATTATTTGGATTGACCCATTCTTCTTTTATTTCAGTTTAAATATTATCCATGTTCTGTATAAAACCAAGTACCAATTCATAAAGTCAAGTTGGTTTCCTTTGATGAAATGTGTGCAATAACCACGGGCGTTTTGTGCTACAGAAACGTTTTTCTTACATTATGGTAGTCATATACCGAAAATTTTTGAATGTATTTAAACCGTTTTATAAGACATCGCTGATCATGCGTGGTCGAATCCTCATTAATGCTGAATTAAGACTTAAATGAGTAAAAAAGAAGTCTTCTGTATACTCCACTGTGTTGGAACCATTAAAGGAGATGATCCAGCTATAATAAGGGCTAGTTCTGAAGCAACAAATTCGATAGATTTAAGTTTGGACCAACTCCTTTAATATTTCAACTTCGGTTTGTAACACGACCTATGTTTTTATGACGCCACAGCAAATTCTAATACTTACTTTACGGTATGTGCGGAACCATACTACGAATCTAACGGTTCTAACATTGGGTGTGTGTATGTGTGTGGCTATAACGTTTACTAAGCCTAGCCTGTGGAGCAGTGAAGACGGCTTTCAACCAAATACATTTTCTATGTGTAAACAATAAAATGTAAAATAAATAATAATTTACTATGATTTGTTTAGTTATGTGTAACAGCTTGTGTATTTATTATGTAATACACAATATTAATCAATAAAATTGCCGCAAACAAAAAAGGTCGCTTTCAATCATATTATATATCGTGATATCATTTTGATTATGGTGTGAAAAGCAGTGTTGTAACCGAAAAACCACTCAAAATTAAATATACAGAGAGAGAGAGAGAGAGAGAGAGAGAGAGAGAGGGAGAGAGAGTGAGAGATTCAATAGCTCATTTTGTACTATTATAATTTTGTAAAATTTAGTCCCATCAGAAAAACTCGACGGCTGTTGTTCCTTATCAGGCTCTACACCCTGCACCACTTACAAGGTTCGGTTCTAGAGCACAATCCTATGGACACAATTGCCCAATGGTCCTATAACGGAAAAAAAATATCACAGATGATCTCAATCATTCGAAATGGTGTCCCTGTGTGATACAAGACAGATAATTTAGCCCTAACAAGGTTAATCAATCTAGGGTAACATGGGATACAATATCAACCATATTATACTGAGGGAAAACCAAAGGACAGACAAATAATATTGGAAATGAAATGGGGTTTAATATCCAACTTTCTTGGTCAACACCCGAGGTTGAACATGAGGCCCTTACTTAAAAATTAGAGCAACTATGGAAAATGGCTGTTGGACAAATAATATACTGGAAGCACATTTTTCTACAGATAAGTCGTCACCATGGTAGCATCTCAATCGTAAGAACACAGACTCTGGGGGTCAAAAAATCAGACCCAAATCAAATCTGACACAAGAACAATTAAACTGATGAAATATGATTTTATTTACATAATATAATATATTTAATGATCAACAATGGTATTATACTACAGTAGGTTTCTATAGTTACCGTATCCAATATACAAATAATTTAAGAATTGTGGTTTAACAGTCCATATCAAGACCTTTAAACAACTTAAAGATGCATTATGTACGATTTAGATAAAGAGCTGACTTTTCTTGATTTAATAACGTAAAATAAAGATAACTGAAAATGAATATATTGAAAATTTCAGTAAAATTACTCCACAATGAGTGAAGTTATGAATGTTTAAATTTTGTCAACAACAACATAGACTTGTTTGTCATTGCTACAATATGAAACAAAGTCTTGAATTTCCATTTTAACCGTAATGATTAGATGGCATGGATGGTCTTATCCACTGAATATCCTATTCCTAAAGAGTTGATTTTTTTTAAACAATATTTTATTCAGGTTGTCTGAATGGGATTGGGGAACAGGCTTAGCCTATGTAAAACCCCTCTCCCTAAAGAGTTGATAATAGTTTATATAACATTTGAAGCTAGAAAAAGACCTGGAATAGGATGATTTAGCTCTCACATAATGCATCTTTAAAATACAGATACACTTCTGCACATGAATGTCTATGTAATCATCATGCCAGTCCAATATTTTCCAGCATCTTACATAATTAATGTCTGATTAGCCCAATGTCCGAACCATTTGTTTCAAACCATTATATGAAATAACACTATGTCAACATCAAAAGATGACTCTGCATGATCGTTATTGTATGTGACAATAATAGACAACATCTATTAGGGACAAATTCTAACGACAAATATATTCATCTTTGGTCATGCTACAGCTGACTTTTTTTTTACAGTAAAATTAAATTTAAATAGACTGTCATATAGTAAAGAAATGTGAAAACCATGATTTTAGGTTTGGATTATGCCAAAATTGCCCTAGGATGATTTGAGTTTCATTAATTATACTGACAAGAAATAAAGATCATACAATTTTACTTCTTTCAAAATTTCCCCAAAAATGTAACAATATATCATTTACCACCCTGCCGGTATCCGTAACATTGTAAATATGAAGTACTGTATGGTTCAAATCTCTGATCCTTATATGAGGAATTTTAAATCCTTTGCAAACTACATCATGAAGGTTGAACCCTCGAGGAGAATTATGATCAGTCCACAAATGGTTCAATTCCAGTCAATATTTATAAAGATATGTTAAATTTGAATATAGTCAACAACTAGAATACTCTGAAGACTTTTTAAGCCACTATTATCTACCATTCATTTTTTGATTTATGTTTCTTAATTCAGTGCTAAATAATCGATTTAAAACATTATTTAGGGTGCATTCAGCCCTAAAAAATTAAAGATTGTTAGAAAAATGGACTTTGAAGTACATGGAACTAATAATGACATGATTAAATGAAATACTTTACACCTGAAAATATCATATCTGTACATTCTTTTCTTAAAGGGTAACACACAAGATAAGCATAGCAAAAAATAAACAAGTGGGTGGATTTAGATAATAATAAATAAAATGTGGCCCTACAGAGGGTTTAGTAAACACTCGAAAATCACTTAAATATTTGTACCCAGCTTCAACAACAATATGCATGTCCAATCCATTGCTGTCTGAAATTTTCCATCCTACCTAATTTGAACATCCTTGATGTAAAGTTCTGGTAAAATTACATTAATTTGATAAAAGTTTCTAAAGAGCTAATATTTTTAAAGCATTCTACATACTGTTATTTATGCCTTAAAGCATTCAGTTTTTAAATTATAAAATTCTGAAACAGGGCTCAAGCTCAATATAATTGAATTGTCGATGTTTCCAGTGACTTAAGTACGAATAATTACGAACACATTTTATAAAACGGCAATCGAAATCAAAATCAGTAAATCAATAAAGACAAAACTAAGATTAAGAATCTTAGTGTTACTTTAAAACCTGATGAAGATGCATACATTGAAATAAGTTATTGTAGCCAGCACAATAAAATCTAAAGCATATATAATATATAAATATAGTAAACAAACATTATACACATTACCCCAACCATAAATCCCCCAATAATAAATAATAATTACATGAACTACAATAATCCAAACAAAATATTTTTTTTCTTTTTATCACTATTTATGTATATATGTGAGCTGCTCCCACAAAACCAGACGGATCGTCATTTTTAGAAAAATAGAACTGGCACCATATTTGAATAGTCCACAGCTAATTATAAGCTTTCCAAAAATGTAATAAGGGTTTCACACTGCGTAGCTTGTGTGAAACACTATTGTTTTTGTTAAAATTCTTCTTATTATTATTATTTTTTTTTTTCCCAATTTGCTGATATCTCAGGAACTACTTGTCGGATCGATGCATTGTCTTGAGTTTTACTGTGAAAGTGGGTGTGACTTAGAGATTAAAGCTATCATTGCTTGATAAAGATACCTGTAAGAGTATTGAAGCGTTGCATGTAATAAACCAAGAAGTAGTAAATCCATAAAGTTGTGTTATTATGAATATTATACCTCTACTTCTAAATGTCATTCAAGGAACTTAATTATTATGTGATTTTCAATTTTCTTTCACCATTGGATGCCTAATGTCATAGTGGACAAGGTCAAATCATTCTACCTCATACGCTGCCACCGGAAATAACGTCATTTGCTCAAAACTTAATTTTTAGCATTAAAAAACAATATTTCATTCAAATGGGTCATACTTGTTATTTTTTTCAAATTATGATATTTAATTCTATTCATCAAATAGAATGAATCCATACGATCATGCAGATATCACAAAACGGTTTCTAACTTTAACGGTTGCAGAGAAATGGGCGATTTTCCACAAGACACTTTTCGAGGATTTTGGTCTATAAAAGTGTCGATTATTATTCGATTTTCATAAAATTTTCACCATATGATATCTTATGTCATTTATGATTTCATAGAACTAATTTAACATTTTCAGTATCACCGGAAGTAATTATATTTTGGCAAAAACTGTATTTTTAGCCTTCAAAACAGATATTTTTTTTCAAATGAGTCTGATTTGTAATATATTTAAAATTATGATATTTAGTTCGCATCAACTAATAGAATGAACCCATGCGATCATTCAGATACCACAAAATGGTTTCTCACTTGTATGGTTGCAGAGAAATAGACGATTTCCTACAAGTCACTTTTCAAGGTTTGGGGTCTATAAAAGTGGCAATTTTTATTCGATTTACATAAAAATTTCACCTTGTGATTATTATTTCTGATTTTAAGAAACTAATTTAATATTTTCATTATCGCGGAAAGTACTGTGATATGGTCAGGATCACTTACATGTTACAAATGTATAAAATGAATTGATATTGCTGGATTTTTGTTAATTCTGTTTCCCTTTTATTTGATGTGTGCAATGTTTATATCAAAATCTGTTTATCGGTGCCATTGGTTCACGGGCAACATGGGAGCGAAAGTGACATAAGTTTAAAGTTAACGTGGCACCAGTGAAACCCGTCATTCCTGCGTGCAGGTCTAGTTCTTTATAAATTTGTTGTATCATCTGGAGTTGAGTATGGCTCATTAATAGTAACAAGAAGGCATACAGTTTGTGCTTTTGTGCACATAGTACAAAATGAAGTTGTGCAACAAGCGTCTGCTTTCGTGGGAGCGGGTCACATATATTCATTTCGATTTAATCAGATGTTATCTGACTAATGTAATTAAATATAATATATATATGTCTAAGCAATAATATCCATGATAAAAGTATGATTTTATAGTATAACTATTTCCGTATTATCTAATCATAAAGTAATGAATAACAAAGCTTTATTATTAAATCAGTGACTGATGTTTTTTCAAATGATATCTCACTGAAGGTATTGACATACACATCTTACTAAATCATACTGAAGGTAGTGACATTCTCATGTCTTACTGTATCGTACTAAAGGTATTGACATACACATGTCTATCTGTATCATACTAAAGGTTTGACATACACATGTCTATCTGTATCATACTGAAGGTAGTGACATACACTTATCATACTATATCATACTGAAGGTAGTGATAAACACATACCACATGACTTTATTTACTATTTAGGAAATAGTTATACCTAATCTATACAGGCAAGATATATATACAATTTAACATAAAAGTAATAATACCAACATAAAATCAGGATAAGTTCCAGAGAAATAATATAAAAGATTTATATTTTGTTCCAGAAACCTAGCTTATCCCCAAAAACAAATATAATGTATATGACTACGAAATTGACAAGAATGTGTTCTATACAAGTGTGGATCAGCGAAAATTTAGGATTTCCCTTCCATAATAACTTTGTGGATCTTACTTGGGTGAATTTGTCTAAATTTAAATGTCAAAATGATGGATTTCTTTAAGTTTTACTGTACCGTAACCATGCCATATATCATAGGTGAAGTGTCCAAAGGGTGTATCTCGGGAAATTAAGTCAATTACACTTTTTTGCATTTTTAAAATCTCCCAATTAATATGCACATTTGTGAGATTAACCCTTTTGACACGTGATATTGGTCTACTCTAACAGTAAACAACAAATGTGTTATTGGCAAATTTTCATCAGATAACTGACATAAGCAGTTTTACTTCAATTTTTGTAATTTGTATTAATAGACCTTGTCCTACATAATAAATGAACCCCATATGAAATGACTAGACTACAAGTGATCTTAATCTGAATCCATTAAAAGTGTTGGCCTACTTAACTTAAACTTAGCAATACACAAGATCAATGAATCAAATATTGAGACAGGTGACTGCATATCTTGGCTTCATTTCTATACACCAGTTGTTGTCTTTACTGAATACCCACATGTACAAGTAATAGAAATATCTTATAAATTATATACAGAAAGCTGTTTCGTGACTCATGCTACAGTGTTATACAAGACCGAATAACTAATAGTAAGTAATATTAGAAACTGCTGGTTCTTTCATGTAGATGATAATTTGCCAGTTGGACAAAACATCCCTTTTAACAAAACAAAATAATCATTCCAATTTTGGCTTATTATATTTTAAAATTAGGATCATTAATAAATCACTATACTTTTTTTTATTGAACTAGTATATATTTCCAATATATTAATAAATGCATCTTACTCAAACAGTACATGTGTTCACTACAGACCTAATGTATATATAGTAACACAAAAATATATTTCAATCTAAAGAAAATTTATAATATATAATTTTTTCAAATTTTGGAATGCATAAAATTCATATAGTTTTTAATTTGGCCTTAGTTCCGACACAGTTTTAACAAGTCAGGAATAGAGAAAACTTTCATTCACAGGCTCTAATTAAGGCCATCGCAGGTTTGACTGTAACTGTTAGTTCCAGGCCTATACATCTGTTAACAAAGACATGTACTACTACCACAGTTAGCTTGTTTATAATACACATAAAAGCAAGGCTGCATTTAACATTCAGTGTACCAGCGCCATAACTGTATAGACCCAAGTTCAATATAGGACTAAGATCTGTATGCTCTGCATCCATAATCCACATGTGGAACCCTAAATATTTTCCTTACTAAGGAATTGGGGAAATCTTTTCACACAAATATTAAAAAGATAGGTTGCCAGGCAACGAAACATACGCCCACAGCAGCTAAATCGTCCGGGCAGTCAACAAGGGTTGTCGCATATTTTTACTTTTTTTGCTAATGAAACATTTGTAATACACTAAAAACTGATTAAGAGTAACGGCTCATTATGTAATTATCAGAAAATCATTAGAATTTGATTGCCTTTTATAAAGTGTTACCCCACACTAACAATTAGTATATACATGAAACATTTAATATCATGGATTTAGCTGTTCAGTTATTAAAATTCATTGAAAATCAAAATACTTGTTCGTTTCAACACCTTAAACTCTGTGTATCAATCTAAAGTCAATCGGATGATAAGTTTAGCCTCTATAGCGTAACAAGATTTTTTGAAGTTATCAAGGGAGATAACTCTGGCAATAATTATTTTAAATCTCTGAAAATCAATAGGCTTCTTCGTCTCATGACCCTAAACACTGTGTGTTAATTTAAAGTCAATCGGATATTAACTTTGGCCTCTAGAGCTTCCACAAGATATTTTGAAGTGATCAAGGGCCATAACTCTGGCACTAATTATCGGAAATCGCTGAAAATCAATAGGATTCTTCGTCTCATGACCTTAAACACTGTGTATAAATTTAAAGTAAATCGGATATTAACTTTGGCCTCTAGAGCGTCCACAAGATATTTTCAAGTGTTCAAGGGCCATAACTCTGGCACTAATTATCGGAAATCGCTGAAAATCAATAGGCTTCTTCGTCTCATGACCTTAAACACTGTGTATAAATTTAAAGTCAATCGGATATTAACTTTGGCCTCTAGAGCGTCCACAAGATATTTTGAAGTGATCAAGGGCCATAACTCTGGTAGTTATTACCGAAAATCGCTGAAAAACAATAGGCTTCTTCATCTCATGACCTTAAACACTGTGTATAAATTTAAAGTCAATCGGATATTAACTTTGGCCTCTAGAGCTTCCACAAGATATTTTGAAGTGATCAAGGGCCATAACTCTGGTAGTTATTATCGGAAATCGCTGAAAATCAATAGGATTTTTCGTCTCATGACCTTAAACACTGTGTATAAATTTAAAGTAAATCGGATATTAACTTTGGCCTCTAGAGCGTCCACAAGATTTTTTGAAGTGATCAAGGGCCATAACTCTGGCACTAATTATCGGAAATCGCTGAAAATCAATAGGCTTCTTCGTCTCATAACCTTAAACACTGTGTATAAATTTAAAGTCAATCGGATATTAACTTTGGCCTATAGAGCGTCCACAAGATATTTTGAAGTGATCAAGGGCCATAACTCTGGTAGTTATTATTGGAAAATGCTGAAAAACAATAGGCTTCTTCGTCTCATGACCTTAAACACTGTGTATAAATTTAAAGTCAATCGGATTTTAACTTTAGCCTGTAGAGCGTCCACAAGCAATTGTGGACGCCGGACCGACGGACGGACCGACGGACGGACGGACGGACGGGGGCGACGACAATATACGACCACATTTCAATGTGGGCGTATAAAAAGGAAAAATTTATTCAGAAAATATTGCTCCTTTGTCCAATATGTCCAATCACCCTTGACTTAAATGCACATTTACAGGGGAGATATATATTATATATATGTACACAATAATGAGATTAAAATAAATATAATTATATATATTTCCTTTAATATAAAAAATTTAAATAATTGTGAGATGTGGAGATCTTTATATTTATCCAATTTTGATCTCGATAAACAAATAATATCCATTGTTGACTATCTTCATTCTCGTTACTATCAACCACGAATGCAATGGGCTGTTTTGATTGACTGCTTTAGAGTTTTTGTCAAGACAGCATGCACTTAGCAACATTTAGGAACATGTCAGAGACACTTGCAAAAATATTCACGCTCATATAATGAATAAGTGATGAAAGGAAATATTCAACATTATAGAACTAATCGCGTCTCTCCAAATTTTCCATTGTTTACTAAAAAAAACAAACAATAAACGTAATGTCGTAATGTTTGGCAATGTCGGCTTTTTTCCATGAATGCAAATCAATCTGAATGTTCCTAAGATGTACATTATCAATCATTATTATCAAGTGCTGTGAATATAATTTTGAGAATGATTGTGTGTTATTTGGAAAGGAACATGCTATTTGTAACTATTGTTTATTTCAGATTTTCCACAGACTTACTTCGGCAAAATGTACTTTGTTCTCTGTTAATTCAATAAACATTTTGCTTTTTATCGCTGAATCTTTGGAATGATGAAATGTCCAGAGGTATTGCTCACTCCACTCAAATCTCACTAGAAGCACAAATGCAGGAGGAAACATCACAACTCCAAAAGCACGCATGTGACCAAATTCGGTCCCTGACATGAAGTAGAAACCATTAATGTTAATAGTAAGTAAAATTGACAGAGGTTGACACAAAGTGATTGCATCGGAATTTCGCAATAATAAAACAATAAGTTATGCTTTGAAACTCTAAACAGTCATACTCTGAAGCGATTTAAACTAAACACAAAAGATATATATTTAACACCTTAGTTAGTGCTTCTACACTTAAACCAGTCTTACTCCGAAGTCAGTAATATTTAAGTGAAACAAAATACAAAGTAAACTTCTGTAAGCCCTGACAAATCACAATTAATCAATAATTTCTGTCTGGACCCTAAGTTAAGGGCTTGTAAATAGCTTTCTATTCTTTCAATGCCAAAGAGCACTGCTTTGGATGACACTAGCATGAAAGATACACATAATTTAAATCTTTCTTTCCAAACTTAACTGACAAAGTTTGCTTTTTCATGACATATACATTGTACAAATGAACTAGAACAAATGTGAAACATAAGTACTTCATGATGCACTGAGACAGATTTCATCATTTCGTCATCTAACAACAAAAATGTTGAATTCTGAAAAAATGGCGGATTCAATGTATGGTAAAGATTCATAAAAACATGGGTATTTTATCCTTTTTTATCACAAAATATAAAATAAAGAAAAAAAACCTTCCTGAATTTCATTTCAATCATTTATAGGCACCATCATATTAATTGCTATAGTGTCCTTTCTGTGAATGGGCCACATCTGCGTAAGCTGGTGGGGGAGCATTTATTTTATTATGTGACTGTAGACCATGTGAAGCACTGTATGGTGGCGGTCCATTTCCTGTTGCTGTAAAAAAATGATTTGTCCCTGGTCCACCACGTGTGTGTACAAGGTTGGGTTCACCGGGAGACTGAAAATTTAAAATAAGAGACTAAGAGGTTGCAACATAAGATAATCATAATGTAAGAAATTAGTGGCCTACCCCTTGTCAATTGTTGTTTTTTAAATAATTTCTCAGTGAATGAGAGTTATAGAGAAATGTGGTTTAGATCCACTCGACACAAAATAGGTCATTTCTGGATTAACATTTGGTTTTTAATTTCATTTCAATAATTCGCATGATTGTATAGGTCCTTATCAGTGGGAGGAAACCAGAGGACCCAGAGAAAACCCACGAGGTTGGACAGGTGACCCTACTCTTTGTCACATACAGCCAGGATTCGAAACCTTGCCAGTTGACTCAATGACAGGCTTTACAATACAGTGCGCACATGCTAATCGTTCAGTCCTCCACCCCATCCAGTTCTCAGAGAGAACTTGGAAGTTGTATCTGCAAATTTGAATATCAAGAGAGATGGACTTAACAAGGAGGTGCCATTAAAGCCCCAATAACACTCTTGTTGTAACTGACAAATATGTCCCAATCTTCATTCTGGTCAACAAATCGTATTATTTTAGAATATTCCAATTAAATGATGATATAACTTTCATCTTAACACACCTATTTTAAAAAATTGGAAAAATTCAACCAATTGATTTGAAAAGTCTAACGTAAACCTTTTCAAATGTGACTTGGATTTTAAAATATTTTCGAACCCCCTGGACAAGTAAAATAGGTTGTAATGGATAATTTACACAACAGGTATGACATTTAAACATCTAGTACTTAGAATAAGAGTATTATATATTTTCTGGAGCTACCGAGCCAGGAAGAATGTTATTGTCCCTTTAATATCTCAAAATGACACTTCAAGTGTATAGCTTTAGTTCTTTGTCTACTTTCTGAGGATCTTTCTCACAAATGAACAAATATAGGCTGCCAGAAAAAACCCCATACATGCACTACCAGCCAAGTCATCTGAACAGATATGAGCTACATGACCTTCACATAATAAACACTCTCACCAAGTCTGAACATTCTAGCTCCATTATTACGAGAGTTATTGCATTCAAAAATTGTGATGGAGAGCCCTTGCTATCTTTGAATGGCGAGGGACAATTAGATATCATATGAAGACTTTATTTGGATGTATATGAAAGATGTTAAACTTACTGTATTAATAGAGACAGGATCATTATGTAAAGGACTGTAATTATAACCACCACCAGTACTACTGATTATAACAACACCTCTAGGACGGTAACGCCATAAACACGAACACATGGACAGAAGAACTAAAAAGAAACACAAACCAAACCTGAAAAATACAACAAAGATATCATTTTACATTTCTTGCAACCCTGGCTGTAATTTGTTTTAGCAAACATGCTCATACCTGGCATGTGCTAGTTATTCCAGTGAACTTTATATTAGTGTGCAACTTTTGATGTTTGAAAATTTAGGAAAACTCATCGGCCAAATGTAAATAGTATAAATGCAGGGCGACCACACCACACACAAACATTTTTAATCAATTTTTCGTACAATGTCACAAATAAAATATTCCAACAGTATTTACAATGAATCTACCTTCAAGAGTAAATTTCATACTCTTTATACATGTAAGTTTTTCTAAACCTATTATTGACATGCATAAAAAAGATCAAGAGAAAAATATGGCAGAATGACAGTCTGCACTGGAGGAATTGTTATGTTCCCTGACATAGTCTGAATTGTACTTGTGACAAATACCAGTTTTCAATTTGCAGACTTAATGTAATTATATAAATCAAGTCTGAAAATAAGGCACCTGTCAGTCACAAATTCAGACCTCGTCAGGTACTACCCCTGTCGTGTCTTGTCATTTGGTCAGGAATAAATATGTTGTTTATCAGTATTTTTCATGATATCTTTAAAGTTACATTATGGAAGATAAGATAAAGAGATGGCATTTTTCATTATAATAGTTAAAAACTAGATAGTGTAAGGATAATTTGCTGAAAATTTCAGTCAAATTGATCCATTATTAGCCGAGAAAAAAGCATTTGAAATATTCACATAGCCTCGGTCATCATTACTCAAATCATTAATATAAACAGCATAGTATTGATTGTCCACTTGATTGATTTAATTATCAACCGCCATTAAGCGGCATATAAGAATTTAATCCGCCAACATCGAAGGCTAGCCTTGACATAAAGAGTTTATTATGATCTGGATATGTCTAATTGATTATTTAGATAACATCTCAGGCCTAAAGAAACACCTGTAATAAGCTGATTTTGCTCTTGCATAATGCTATTTTAATATTAATACCTGTTCAACACAAAGTTTAAATAATCAGGTTCTATTATTGACCTTTATTTCAAGGCCTATTCATATTGGTATATTTATTAATGAATAGGTTATTTGGGTTAAAGATTACTGTAACAAGATAACAACTGTCAACTAGGTCTGAAAACGATTCAATTTTTATCAGTATTTAGAAATATACGATGAAACAAAATCCTATCGGTCTATGCTGCTCCGTATGTAAATGCTACACTTTACTTTTTCTATTTTTTCACTTTGCATTGTCTGCTTTTATATTTGTTTTACTACTTAAAAGTTTTAAGTTAAAACATCGATGTAAAATTATCAATCTGAGTACATATTAAGGTGGGAAATTTGATATTTTCCAACAACATGCAAATACATGTAATGCATAATTCTGAAAAGATTATTTCAAATTGAATTAAGAGAGTAAATTTAAACTATCAATGGTAGACTATCTACTGACTTGAATTCAGTTGGATTAAAAAGAGGCCCACCAAAAGGTGACATGGCTAGGCTTGTTTTGACTATATCCTGTTACAGTTATATAATCCTCAATGGAAGACGAATGTTGACATATTTTAAATTCATCATATCTTTGTAAATGCTGAACAGAATTTGACAGAATTAATCATAAAGACTTATCACCAAAAAGTTACTCCTTAGTCCCACAGAACAGGATATTTATCGGCACTGGAGCAAATTAGGAACTAGAGTTTGATGCCATGATTTATTACTTTTGCAATCAATTATAATTTCAAACTAACACCAAGACTCATTTGAATAAAATATTTGTTTAAAAGGCTAAAAATGTGTTAATTACACCAATAAAATTTCTTCTGGTAAGTATGAAAATGTTAAATTGGTTTGATATAATATCAAGAGGCTTTTCAAATAAAATTTTACTATGTTGACTACGGATCAAGCAAGAAACTAATTTCTGACATCTTTACAACCCTACTGTATTTATATAGTATTTGACAAATTAGTGTCACATTCAGTGGTAATGAAAAATATTAATAATTCGATGTAATGGATATTTACATTGGCATAAAATGGTGAATTTTTATGATATAATAATCTGTTCTTTCATAGGCAAAATAACTTGAAAAGAGACTCAAACAAAAACTAGAAACTGTGCAGTGTGAAACACTAATAATATTAACAATATCCTTCAGTATCATGATAGGCACTAAAGAAAATATTTATAGAAATAGACCTACCAAAAATACCACAGCTCCCAAACTTTATATGACGTGCAACAAGTATTCAATCCACAACAATATTCGTCATCGCTGCATCTACAAAAAATAAAAAAATACCCAAATTCAATAAGCATGAACATGTACAACTATATGCATCCAATGAAATGAGGCTAGTGAAGCATGATTCTGCCTACTCTCCATTGTTTCTCAATGTCATTGTTTAGGAAAAAGTCGTTTAACATTGTCTATCATACCAAGAATGTCTGTGAGTAGTAAAGTCAGTTGTCAATAGAGACAACTTGGACTGTGAGATTACTGCAAGTTCTGACAGAGACCAAACAATACTTTCATAAGTGGTTTCTACATGCCAAGAACACAATTTTCAATCTCTCGCATGTTATACAGCTTTTAATACTTGAAATAACAGTAAATAAGAACTGGAATAGTAGCAAGTTCAGGCATCCTTGCTTAACTTTTGCTTACAAAGAGTCGATATTGTATACCGATGAGTGTATAGGGTGAAGGACCTAGAAGAAGAACTTGGCAATCAGCGGGTTCTGCCCACTACATTTTCTTGTAATTGTAATACATGTACATGTACATGTACATAATAATTACATAATGTACATAATAATTACTGCTTAATTTAAATCACGTTAGTTGACAACCATGGTAAAATATATACTCAAAGCAAGCAATTAAATTCTACATACTTGTCACCTTCACAATAATATGCTGTCACCTGAAATAAAAGATAACACAGTCAAATAATCTTTCAACATCCCTGCTCTTCAATTAATTCATAAGGGCACAAATTAAGCTTACAAAAATCAGTGAGAATACATCATTTTAGCCCCACAATGTTAACAAGTTTTTCCTATTTCTTTTCGTTTTTATAGTTCAGAATTTGTTTTACTCGTGTTGACTACTCTTAGATTTGTTACAGAAAGCTTTAGGCATGTTTTGCATGAACTGTGGGTAATCCACAAGTAACATCAATGCTGATTGGTTAATCAAATGTTTGATATCATCGCGCCAACCAACAGCCACTCGTAAGGCGTGACTTATCGCTACAACCGGTCAGATCTTCATGTAGTGTAGGCCATCAAAAATATACAAAAATATTAATCTGTATTTTAATCAGATTGTCACGAATCAGAGACAACAAATACATCCATAACCAGTACAGTCCAATTGTTTGTCAAAAAATATCTTAATAAACTAAAACACTGCAATGCAAAGTCTTCTGCAACACGAAACCATGTAGATCGACAGTTTCAATCTAATATCACATAAATATGTCGATATTGCTATTATTACAATGGTATAGAATATAGAAACACAATTGCTAAGATTTAATACATCAATAAATAGCACGGTTGCATTAAACCAAGATAACGTCAAGTATTGGTCTTTATTTTCTATTTATTTTATTGGACTAAGATTTTACCCTAGTGTACAGTTAACAACCACAATCAACAAATCTATTTAAAAAATTTCACTAAAAAATATCCATGAGGAAATGAACATTTTTTTCTCAGTGCAATGCAATTTCTATTCAATAAATATAGCTCTAATCAATAGTGATCATGTCAACGCCAGATCTGACCTAAATTAAATCAATAGACCGACATACCAGTACACAGGTGGAATTAAATTTCTAAGAAAACATATTATAAAATCAAAAATCTAGGTCAATAATGCTCTATACATTGGTGTTAGTTTATAACCAACCTATTGTGCAATGTTTATTTATTATATAACAGCTCCTGCTATAGCCCCAAGTGAGATTTAATTTCAGACCCTAGTTACTAGTAGGCAGGTTATTGTCATATTTGTATGTATTTTCAGATCAACAAAACAAAGTTTCTGGTTGCACTTACTACAGACCTACTTAAGGGCGTTGAGCAGTCTATAATGCTCATTTTACAGCTAGCACTGTAATTTTTGTTGATAAGATATGACATTTATTGTTATTTGGGGTGATAAATAGTTTTTTTCTATAGGCTTGAACCGCCATTATTATTACACAACAAATGGTCAGACTGTTATGTGTCCTCTGGGTGAAAAGACTTTTAGAATAAGATTGGTGTTGAAAAGATAATGAGTATTTTAAACTACTCAACTCCCTTAACTCACCGAAACTGCTTGACGTGGAATAATGTACTGGTTTATTGTTTATTATCAAGAAAATATATGCCAATCTATACTATTATTTGTGCCTGTAGTTACATGTACCGGTAGTTAGTTTGTTTGTCTGTTTAGGGTTAGTTGCTACACGGGATCACAGTAGCTAACTGAGGTTGGGTGTTCGATCCTGGCATTGGCCATGAAAGTTCATCCAGATTTTCTCACATGGTTTCCCCTTTTCAGTGATGCAGACAGAGGGCCTGACAAGGACAGCTTTCTAGTCATTCGGATGGGACAAAAAACATGGTCCTGTGTATACCTTGGCATGCATGTAAAAGATACTCGGCAGTTGGTATTCGGTAGTGCTTATGGCTTATGCAGAACAGTAGGACGTTAAACCCCATATCATTAGTGGCTACACAAGGGCTTTTTCAAGGCTGAAATTTGGTGTATAGCACACTAATATAGACCTGGTCACCCCAATGGACTACCATCCCAAGGCAAAAGCGGGTATCGTTTTTGTTTATATCAGAGAGAAGAGAAATGTGGTTTACCATCCACAACATATACTAGGTTATTTTGGGACTAACAATATGGTTTAATTTTATTTCAATATTTTGCTTCACACTGGGGTGTTTGGCAGTGGGACGAAATTGAAAGACTCAGAGAAAAACGACAATGTTTGACAGGCAACCCTCATCCTTGTTACTTACAAGAGGGGAATCGAAACCATGCCACTTGATGCAATGACAGACCTTATGATCTAACATGAGTATTAAACCATTCAGCCACCCAACCACTCCTTTGTTAATATTTAAATTTTCAGTACATATGTAGGCCTATGTATGTTACTCTTCCAACACTAAATACCTCTCAGAGAGGTTACTAATCAACTAGGGAAATCTATTAAATTAAATATTAATAATTTAAGGCTAATGTATGTTAACGACATTGTGCAATATGGTTGCTAGATCAATGAGAAAGATAGATAGAAGATTGATTAAGAATAGATTAGTTATTGCTAGGTAATGAGCTTCTATTTAGCCAGCCGGGTGATTAAATAAACATGTGTATTCTAATTAATGATTGAGACCCCATTTTATCTGGCTTTTCATTATAAATTTTAGGTGGCCTGATTATATTAATTTGGACTGTTTGTTTATTGAAGAGACCTCCATTCTAAATCATTATTAAATAAACTTTAAAGTTCCATTCCATGTGGTTTGTCCAATAAATGAATAATGTTATAAAAATGGCATAGGCTAAAAATACCAAAAACGTGTGGATTCAAATGTCAGGAGGATTGTCAATTCGAACCATATGCTCAGTTTTAGCTATAAATTCGACAAGAATAGTGGTAACTGGTTGAAGTCAGCTAAGAAAATATATGGCTAAAAATAGTCAAGACAATGCAATATCCCGATTGAGGACAAACATCGGAAGCAAGCATATTCAAGGAAAAAGAAGGCCTTAAACCCGTAGAAAATGACTTACTTTTCAGTCACAGATCAAGCATTTCTTAACCTTTATAATTTAAAACAAAATAAATCCATGACACGTCCATTTACTTACTTGTTTTAACAAAAGTGCTGAGAAAATAACAATGTTCTGTGTTATTGCCTCCATCTTGATACGTTCAATAACCTATGACCTCATCAGATGACTTTTTATGGGGAAGGTCAAGGTAACGTCTAGTGTACTTGAAGTAATGGCCGTTTTATTAGATTTCTAGTACATATCGATCCAGAGAAAATACACAAAGGCTAAATTACGTCACAACGAATGTCTAGATTCAATTACGAAACCTCCAAAAGAAGCATTAAATCAACAAAGTAATTTTATTTATAGTATAATTGATATATTTAGAGGGGGCGACGCATTTTGATAGAATAGCCAAAATAAATAAACCGCCGTAACAAGCACTTGTCAGCAACTTTTGTTTTTTGTTTCATTCTTAATAATATATCAAACTGTATAAATACAGAAATTGTTTAGTGTATAAGGTATTTCGTTAACAAATGTAGATAGTTTATATCATGTTGAATCTAATAAGTTTGGTCAGTTAGTGTAGGAAATTTTATCGAAAAAAACTAAAACGCAAATTAACCCATGGGAGGTAACTCCGTTCCATAGACCAAAGGCATAACAAGGTTGCAGACCACTATTGTCTTCGCAAAGCATAATGATATGGATTAATCAGTTATGAGACGGGCCTATTACGACCGATTCATGGGCTTCACAGGTTATCAAATCAAATAAAATATTAACTGACTTGCAACTACTGAAAAACACCAGTTCTTCTGTGGCGGTAATTCATGGAAGGGTGGTTTATTTGTAGGGATTCATGCCCTAATAATCCCAGTAGGAATGCTCACGATTGACAAGCATTTGTCATTAAATTGTGTAAAATTATAAATTATACATTTTTAAGTGACAAAGGTATTCGTTCATCAATCAAAGACTGTATTTAAATTAAGGTTTAGTTTAAATTCTGTACTATTTGATGCTTTGATTTTTTTTTTAAAGAACCACATAAATATAAGACAATATTATAATCTCAACCGTTTCATTTGATCGTCTACTACTATTATAATTAGTAGTACAGTAGTACTGCTGCTTTTAGTTCCCAGCTTGTACGTGACAGGGAGTATGCTGACCTATCCAACCGCGTGGGGTTTTTTTCCGGGTCCTATTGAAATAAAATTGAACCTTATGTTAGTCCCGAAATGATACATTTTGTGTCGTGGACGTTAAACCCAATAAAAAAAACAACAACAAGCAGACCAAAAAGTAATAAGATTAAAGGTGTCTTTTAATTAGTATACGTGGTCCCTAGGGCGATTTTGGCATTCATCAGCAGGGATAACTGGCCAGAAAAAGGGCCCGCAATTGGCACAAATACAGAAAACATCGAGATTCTTTTTAGCGCCTTATTCGAGGGCGAAAGTAAATGTTTCACTTTCAGTTTCGTTTTTAATGATCGGATACGGTCCGCCCACCTAGAGCGATTGATAATCGCGTGCATCATCACTGGCGGCCAAAAGCGTTTTATAGTTGAGGCGCTAGGTCGAGGCGTGAGCCTCCTCGCGAAAAAAAATCAAAGAAGTCGAAAAAATAAAATGGGAGAAAAATGCTTAAACTGATGAGAAAATGTAGCCTAGTTAGGGAGGTCCTTAAAGGCTGACAAAAGGGCCCAACGTCTGACAAAAGGGACTCTCTGGACAAGGGAAAGGGCACCCGAGTCAGAGTCAATCGTTTTCTATACACTGTTATTATACTGTCGAGTCCACTAAAGAATGAGAATGCAATCATTGCATTGGCATGAAAATGATCAATCAAGAACCCCACCGCACCTCCCCAAACCCCTGCGAAATAGGGACCTTCGAAATAGTATTGCATCCGCCATGATACACCTTAAAACGCCCCTTCTGGCGGCGCGCTCAACATCCTTGTAACGCTATACATACCCGGACTATAGGTTCCGATTATTTGCCAGGCCTGGATAACCTGACGGTGACAAGAGACCCAAAGGGAGCGAGGGTGCGGCGCAAAGGCCAGGGCAGGTGGCTTATAGTTTTTAATTCACTATTTTTTTTCTCAAAAAGTAGACTATTAGAATCCGATTTAAAGCCTATACCGATGCCACTTGGTAGTTCAGCTCCAAACGTACGTCTCATTACACTCGCCCTGTCAAGTAACATTTATCGGCATACCTCCAGATTCCTCTATACTCGGGATCCCTCTAGACTCAGGGCCCTGTTTCTCAAAATCTTAACTGTAGATAAAATCCTAATTGTAGTGGGAGGGGTTGGGATGGCCTAGTGGACTAGACTGCCGCGCTTCGACCTCTAGCTGGCCGGTCACCTCTGACTTGCGGCTGTGGTTCGAGCCCTGGTGGCATGGAGATAGGGGCGCCTTCTCAACCTCGTGGGTTCCCTCCGGGCATTGAAATAAAAATAATACCATATGTTAGTCCCGAAATGACCTAGTTTGTGTTGAGTGGACGTTAAACCCCATTTCTCTCTCTCTCTCTCTAATTGTAGTAGATACTTCCATTCTGATTGACTAAGCACTACAATCAATTAATATTTTCCAATCAAATTACTAAAATTTGGATTTTATCTTAGTTAAAATTTCGTGAAACAGGCCCCAGGACCCATTGGGCAAGTGTTCCAGCTTTCCCCAATCTTACCGGACCTGCCTTTTGGTTTGGGAATTAAAGGGACAATAACATTCTTGCTGGCTTGGTAGCTCCAGAAAATAAATAATACCCTTATTCTAAGAACTAGATGTTTAAGTCTCCTACCTGTTGTGTAAATTATCCATTACAACCTATTTTACTTGTTCAGAGGGTTCGAAAATATTTTAAAATCCAAGTCACATTTGAAAAGGTTTACGTTAGACTTTTCAAATCACTTGGTTGAATTTTTCCAATTTTTTAAAATAGGTGTGTTAAGATGAAATTTATGTCATCATTTAATTGGAATATTCTAAAATAATACGATTTGTTGACCAGAATGAAGATTGGGACATATTATTCAGTTACAACAAGAGTGTTATTGGGGCTTTAAGGTTGTTTATTTTTACTTAACTTCATTTCGAATCTGGGTGCTGGAATACGGGTGAGAAATTTCGCCTTTTCCTGCCCTAACATAGCCCATTCTAATGACAAGCACAGTGCCTAGCTGTTCCAGGGCCCGCTAGAGCGAAATCCGGGCCCTGGGACACAGTCCCTTGCGTTTTTAATGATCGGATATCAATCAGCCCACCCATATCTATCATTATAACGGTCACTGTGCCTGGGTACCCAGACGATGACGGTAGCCTCGAATGGAACGAGGGCGGATCGGGACTCCATGGCGCCAAGGTCCGAGCAGGTAGCTTATAGTTTTGATATATCATTTTGTCCAACAAGAAACGAACTGACAGAATCCGATTCTAATCTTACCTATGTCACCAGTTACTCACAGGTTTCTTCTACTTTACGATAAATTAACAGTGTATTTTTTATAACTTTATACAAACAAGTGTCCCAGCTGCACCCCACCCCTCTCGCAGGCCCTGGACGTTTTAATTTTTTTCTTATCAAGATAGTTCACGGAGAGTGTCAAATGAACAAGGATATGTGCATGTTTTAACAAGTACTTGACATAATCCTCACCAAAAACACACATGGCCAAATTATACGTGTAATAGAAATAACTATGGAGATTATATCACGTGTCTATTTATGTTATATTGATGCACTGTAAAACTAAACAAAAGCAAAACAACTTTATATTTCTGGTTTCATATTTGTGCTAATTTCACCAATAAAAAGTGTGCAATTCTTCGTACTTTACAAGCATAGTACCCGTTACTGCACATTTTAAATTATCAAAATCTGACCCCAAATTATCCACCATTTCTGACTTTCTGTTTAATATATAATAAAAAATTCAAAATCAGCATCCAATTACTTTTATTTCATTTAATTTTATATATTTTTTTCCTGGATACCATTCCATCCATAATGAGGTAGGTATAAGAATAGTATAAAGTCAGTTATATCCATATATAATATATTCTAATGGTGGCGGCGGGTGTAAGATTTCCGTACGTTTATTGGTGTCAGTATTAAAATATTTCCTTATTCGGTGCAATACAATGTGTTATTGTCGTGTACTATTCATTTATTTGCTCCATTACAACACCCAGTAATAGTTGATAAACTGCTAATACAGATTTTACAGTGTAGAATACGTAGACGCGACAAGTAGACGCCCATGACCAGTCTTTCAATACTATTGAGTAACTTAAGACAGTGTGTACATGATAAATGACATGTATTATATTAGTATTGACCAAAAAGGAACAGGGTATTTATTTGTAACTTAGTGTTGTTACGTGTGGGGATTTATTAGGCCACGTAGGATCGCGTTGGGCTTCTCAACAGAACTGTCGAACGGAAAGATATCTGTTTAGAGATTCACCGTGCCGTTACGTTTACACAGTGTAGAAGCAAGGGGAGCTGACAGTTGGCAGTGTATTGGCACTCGATCAGTACAGATGTAGCATTATGGTTATTACGAATCTATTCTTGGATGTATTATACTGTCAGACGTAAGAGAAATGCGAGCAATTTAAGGAGGAAGCATCACAATGGCTAGGTACCAAGCAACGCTGTATCTACCCATGACTGTGGTAAGTCTACTACATATTTATAAATAGGCCTATTTATTGATATGAAACTTGGAATTTAGGCCTACACTTAGCTTTCTAAGCCAGGGATGTCCTGGATACCATTTAATTTCACGCCAGGAAAAATCGATAGCAAGAAAGTGACTGACAAAACAGGATAACCATGTTTTGGTACTACTATCGAGATGATGAATAAGTGGAGCCAAGCGGATTTATTAGATATATTGTTTACTGTGATGAAATTTACCTTCGTATTACTTGTTATCTATAGAATACTGGTGTCTGTTTCACGAAATTTCAACTAATACAAATAATATAAAATTTCAAATTTTATTAATTTTATTGTACAATATTAGATTGATTTACAGTATCTACGAAAATTTGGATTTTATCTTTAGTTGAGATTTCGAGAAACAGGCCACTGGTAGTATAACATGTAGACCTATATAGTCGAGACCCATAGTGATAAGTATCGTGTCTAACTCTAAGGTATAATGTATGCTTACTATCTGGAATGTCTGAAATGATTTTTTGTACGTTTGTATTGAAGATACATTCCCACGAAAGTATTTATCCGGTTGTAAATTTGATATTTCCAATAAGATTATGATAATCTTGCTATATATATGGATAATAGAGACACCCGATTTGACCCAATGCGCCCTTGATGAGTTGATCTAATAGCTAACGGTTGTGAGAACATTCAGATAAATAAACGTTCAGTGTACTGTGCGATTGAACGCCGGAAAAGGTAATTGCCAAAGACGATTCGGAAGTTTACGTTAGGCTTCAGAATTTATGGTAAATGTACGGCGACTTTATTTGATGGTACAAATAGCGTAAAGAGTACGAACGCTACGATAAAATATAGGTATCCGCAATTTTTCTATTTCAACATTTAACGAAGTTTGGGAATACATTGACTGATGCGCGGAGAGTTGATGATGGGCTTGTCATGTGACGAAATGTTCAAATAAAAATATATATAATTTGAAGCCAGAAGAAAGATCTGCAATAGATTTGATTGACTCTTATGTATATTAAAAATTTCCATGAAGTAATCAGAGCAAGTCCAACAATTATCATAACATACTCAATAAGTGAATTGGCGATGGCTTACTTCTCTGCACTGATCGTACTATACAAAACGTCGGGGTGACATCGGCTGGGTTGGAAAGGGAATCGCGCCCAGTCGTTTGAATTGTACAAAAACCCGAGCTCCATGGCATACATGTTAAAGAACCCTTGTTAGTTGTATTTCGAAGAAGAGAGGCGAAATCACCACCGTCGAGCAATTGTCAAACCATAATATTAGTGAATTGGTGATATCTTACTTTTCCGCACCAACCCGTTATCTGCAGGCTTGGCAAGTAATCGTGTCTAGTCGTTCGGGTGGGACGAAAACCCGGGGTGCGCCCGTTCTTGGCGTGCACGTCAAGACTCTAAGAACCCTTGGATATTGGAACTCCCAAAAAGAGTAGGCGGAAACGCCACTGTTTGGGCCGCCTACCCCCTCCGCACGCGTATAGTCAAAGAAATAAAATTCACCATTATGTTGGTCTCAAATTGAGTGCGGTAACCTGTTGTCGGGACTTTAAACCCCATTCCATTCCACTTTGAATTATTTAACTAAAAGATATACATAAAATTAACATAATATCGTCTTCATCTTGTCCATCCGTAACATGGAAACTGCGTGTATGTATAAATTAAATTCTAGATACATCGAGTGCAAAGAATCGTTCCGCTTCGAATAATTCTAACAAACACATACTTGGTATACATGTAATTTTTCAAGCCATGTCCTGCAACTGTAGCCGTGACTGAATAAATAGTAATATTTAATGAGCCAGTACCCTACTCACTGATCCCAGCGGTTCTCAGTTTAGTGCTAATAGTTTCACATAGTGTCACTAATATGATACGGGGATATATGTTTCAGGTGTATGGGCGGTTATGTACGTTTGGTTTGTATGGAAATCATAGAACATTCAGGTAAGTAATTACGGTTAATTCATATAGTGATCCCGTTAGAAAAGGGTTACAGGTGGATTATTACCTGAAAAAAGTTCCACTAGTTTGTGAGCTAAAGGGTTCTTTTCTGGTGGCTCTAATTTAGAGAATTAGGTTAAAAGTGCCAAATACCAGCCCTGTATTTATGGCCCGGTTAGGTTGCAAATTGATATATGAAATGAAACTTGCATGCAGCATGCAGTAGTGGGGCGTGGGGCTGGCTTCGAATTCCACCCACCAGGGTTTCTTTTATATGCGTATACGAAACCTCTGTTTTCGTCCCACTCTACACCTCTGACATTGAAACCAGGCTGTAAAATCCCGTGTAAATCTCGACCAACTGCTGGTTTCGTCCCACCACATACCTCGGACAGGGGAATTTAGGCTGTAAAATCCCGGGGAAATCTGGCCAACCTCACTGACATCGATGATCGATCTCGGGATCTGCTGCTTTATGAGTCAGACCCAGTGCTGTGCTACCGTGACTCCACCCACCCGGCGTCTAATCATGTTAAAGAACATGTTACGGCAGCTAGATTCTGTGGTATTTAAAACATACATCGAAATACTTACCATATTTAGACCATCTAAACTTATTCCATCTATGATATCTGTAACTAAATGTACTAGGAAAGCTATAAATACACGAACCTGATATGATAACTACTACAGAGCATCGACCATGGTGTCCACAGCCAGGCGTTGCTTTGGAGGAAGTATATCTTATATAAACAATTAATATTTTACAGGTGTAAAGAATCGGAAAAATGTTGTCGTGATGATTGTTGTGAAACAGATGCTAAAGTATATACACTTTGGTATTTCTGGTAGGTTGTAAAATTAAAATAACTACCTCTAGCATTCTTGGCCATTTTGTTTAATGGTCTAGCCTTCTTGGCCATTTTGTTTTAATGGTCTCTTGGCTATTTTGTCTTAATGGTCTAGCATTCTTGGCCATTTTGTTTTATTGGGGGATATTTATGCCTCGGTGATTATATTACAATCCCGTCGGGAAAAAGACACATCTGGGGATGGTTGCCAAATAAGGGGCGGATTATTTGCTGGGAAGGGATTCTACCAGTGTAGTCTGAATCGGAATTGAGCCACCTTCTGGACCCTTCGGTTTCCTGACACTGCTAGATGTACAAATACCAAAAGTATCTAAATGTTTTGAGATTTTTTATAACATCATTTTAAAATACATTTGTGTTATGGTATGTCTATATAAACGTAAATATGATTATAATGACGTCATTAAAAAATGTTTTTCAGGGTAGCAATTTTTCTTCTGTTAATATTACTATCAGGATTATCATATACAGCATGGAGACGTTGGCTGAAAAGTAAAAAAGAAAGTAGAACATCAAATAATCAAAGTATTACAACAGGTTTGTAGTGGGCCATCAAAAATGACACAATGTTCTGCAACGCAAATCTAGCGTTCCGAAGGGCTCTATATTCAGAGCGGAAATTTTCAGACAAGCGATTTCGAACATTTGGTCACATTTTGGCCTTTAAACTTTAACACAATTTTTTCAGTGGGTTGAGTGTCAAGGTTGAAATTTGAAACAATCTGATTAAAATCAGATCTATACGTGAAGATCTGGTCGAGTGTAGTGTAAGGTCGCGTCAGGGGTCAGCTGCTTTTGATATTATAAATTGATTATTCAACCAGCGTTGA
Organism: Patella caerulea; assembly: GCA_036850965.1. NCBI lineage: Eukaryota > Metazoa > Mollusca > Gastropoda > Patellidae > Patella > Patella caerulea. The sequence continues at coordinate 16,284,818 of JAZGQO010000021.1, forward strand.
CGTTTCCGGTGGTTTACCCACAGCTCGTGCATCACCCACAACGCGGGTTCCGTAACAACTCTTCCACACCCTAGTGCACATTGATCAGCAGTGAATATTCGCTAGGCCGCTACAATCACTGATAAGGATGACATCTATGCAACTTAATGAGCCAAAATATTAACTTATTTCCTCCGACAAATTAAATTCTAAAACATTTTTGTTATGTATTAGAAAAATAAATAAAGACGTTTGAAGTATTTTAGTGTAAATGGGTATTGAAATGAGTAAAAGGCAGCATTCTGCTCGAGTCAATAACGACTTATGTAAATTATGTACCCGCCATTGAGCCAATGGTTGACGTTGAGTTATGTGACGTCACATGTTCAAGGCGGTCACCTTTTACAGAGATATCAGAAGACTTTCGTAATCCTCTGTGAAACACACCTAAAACGAAATTTTGAATTATAAAAGTGAGTAAGACGCTGGATCGCTAACCTGGAGATCCAGTGTTCGATCTCTGTGTTGACCGAGAGGGTTATATCGGGATTAACCGACGTGGTTCCCATTATCAGTCTTACATGGCGGAGGGCCTGGCAACAGACAACTTATAGTCGTTGGAACCACAGTGTCGCAGGACGGAGGGCCAGACAAGGAACGAAACAACCGATGCGTAAACGTAAAAGAACCCTTAGTAGTTGAAATTTCATGTCAGGGTAGGCCGCTGCCCGGTCAAAACTTCTCGTATAGCACACTGTGTGGCGGATGTCCGTCTTAAATAGCCCAGTCAGGGTGGAACAAGAGACCCCATTTTGTTTTTAGGAATAGAAAAACAAGGTTCTGTGAACATTTTGGTTAACAGTGGTGTTCGGAACCGATTTCGTGAAGATACCATGTGTATTATTAGTTAACCTGATTTTGTCCATTCATTATTTTACGTTTAACTTTTTTATTTTTGCTGGTCATATCAAGGAGGGGGATGTGTTCAGAACTAATGTCCACTGTGTAGTTTTTTTATCTAAAGAAAGTTGGTTGATATCTTTTTCACGTGACGGTGTCATGGTAACGGCCAGGGGTGGCCATTTTTAACTGTATGGAACCAGAGTGTTTTAGTTATTTAGAAGGATAGGGTCGTATTTTGTTCGCTGTTAAAATCGTATAATATATATAGATAGAAAAGAATAGTTGTGTACTGTTTTGTGTTCATATTCGGAACAAGTGGTAAAATAAACCCTAAGCAGTTGGAATTCCACGTCATGTCAGTTCTCTAGATCTATCTCGGGTAATAAAATCGGTGTCTTCTTTTTGTCTTTTCAGGGATAGCTACAGCAGAATACACACAAGTGTCTGGTATAGCCCCTCCGCCATATAAACATTCCCCACCCCCTTACACTCGCGTAGATACTGTTATACCACCCCCACCATACCAAGAAAAAAACTTAATGGCGTCATTGACCCACAGTTAACGTGATGTCAAATTTGGAAAAAAATATATACAGTCTAGTAAGCATCGGTCAGTTTTATGCAACTTAATAACTGGATTATACCTGCTCGTTAGACAGAACGTCCAACTGGAGTTTATAGTGCAAGATTTAGTGGTTCTATTGGCTTCCAATATTGTCAATCACTGGTATTTATCATATGGATATATATACACGTGGTTTTGTTTTGTTGTTTTTTTTTGGGGGGGGGGTATAATTATTATTAACCAAATCTGTTGTAACTCGCGTTATCGTAGCGCATGTCAGATGTGAGCGTGCAGATAATACACGTGTGTTGTTATTAATTACGAATATGCCAGTGTTTTATGCAGGAACTTATAAGTATTTAAAGACCTATTAACTTGTTTAAACAGGATGTGACGTGTGTGTTTAATGCCCGCTTCCACCGAAATGATACTCGTCGACGAATGTGGCGTGTTGGACTTCTCATTTTAAATGAACGATATGAATGTGTTTATACATGCTAGAACTTCCAAGCCTGAAGGAATGACTGGAATAGGATTTAACATCCTACTTTTCGGCACGAACCTGCATTAAACGGACTCGTGAAGTGGGACCAAGCATAAAAAGATCATTGCTATATATACATGTAGTATACATTCTGTTTTCCGATTTGCATATTTATACCCACTTGTGAAATTTGGAACTTCCCCTTTAAATCAAAAATATCAACGTTCTTATGCAGACATACTAAATGATAAATATTTATTCATTTATTATGTGTAGGCATCACAAAATGGCTAACATAATAATGATTGTTTATATTTTACTACTTGTTAATCACGTCCATGTTGAAATTACTGGCTGTTTTATATATAATGTTGAAATATTACATACCGTGGGGGGGGCAACGGCACCGGGAATCCATTTCATATTTAAAATACATTCTGAGTACTTCGAGAAATGGGTGCATACAATACAAGAGTTGCCTCCCGGCCATCACCAAATTTGTGCATCCCACTCATTACAGCACCCTCTCCCTCTCCACATACTATATTATGGTCATCTACAATCTTGATTAATCATCTACCTACAATCTTGATTAATTTTACATACCTCAACATTTCTCAAATACAATGTTGGAAATTCTTAAATAGTTTGATTTCTAAAATAGCGCTTGTTTATAGTAAATGACACTTGTTTATAGTAAATGACGATATAGGAGATAAACAATGGCCATAATTCAAGGATTGCAAACTGTTAGAATGTGTGCATATACATTGAATAATTAGTATGATTAATGAGGATAAATTATTCTGGCTTGTATAGACTTATTAATTATGTATTTTTGTTATATAGAGTTATTTGTTTTTGTTGCAGCTATTTCACAGTGACAAATATATGATATAAAGACCATTGCAATCATTTTCCAGCGTGGCTTCCACTTGTCAGTGGTTCAGGGCGGGGATCCCGACAAGCTGGCTGTCTGGTCATTTGGATTGTACGAAAAAGCGAGGCATGTGTACAGTGGAATTCGATATGAGTTGGCCGTATCGTGTCTCACTCCCCCCACCCCCTCTCTCACCCTCCCTCTGACTATCTCTCTCTCGGCTATAGTCAATTACCTACCCTTGAATCAGATTACATAAGCGCGTTTTGTTACATTTAATTATTACATCCATTTATACATCTATTTAACAATAAATTATTATATATTGTAAAGTTATGGGGTTCCGTTTTAATCGTTTTTTATGATTGTGTTGTTTATTAAATTGGTAATAAAATAAGTATCGTACAAAGTATTCTATTATTATTATTATTTCGTAATGAATTCAAGTCGATCGCGATTTAGGTAGCTATATACCTATTTCAATGTCATTTAAAGTAGGCTGGATAAAGAAAAAAGATAAGTATACAGGGAGTCTTGGGCTGTTGTCTGGACTGTTTATTAGTGCTATGCAATTAAAGAATCCTACACAGTTGCAGAACTACAACTACCAATCCGTTTATTTGATATGTCTTTGAGTCCAGTGTTAAACAATGCAAATTACAGGGTAACAACGTGGCTCTTATTGATAAATAATAAATAAAAATATTAGTCGATGTAAAGGTCCGTTAACGTCCTCTCCTACAAAGGATGATATCGCAGACAAATTGTAAAGATTGTTCTTTAATAGAAATAGAACTTCCAATCAATTATACGCAATATCATGAACATATTGATTTTAAATCTTTTTAAAAATGAAGGAATGATAAAAGAAAATGAAATATTATAACGTCACTTTAAAACACGGTGGTAAAATTCTAGAAAACCAAGTTACAGCGGGAGGTCCAATTGATTGATGTTTGGTATCATCAAAGGAGACAGAAAAAACTTCAGTGACAAAAGAATGTGCTTGCCCTTTTGTAAATGCGAAACTCTCACAGTAATAACCACACAACTGAACATGTGCATTAGTAACAAGTCAAAATCTGTTCGTGCGATTATTTCCAATAAAAAATGAAACGGTTAACGCGGACGTAATAAATATATTATGTAAATATGACTCCACACCTAATATCATATTTAGCGTTCCACTGCGATCTCAGATTAAAGAGTGTTATTTTTGTCACACGGATTACCTGTTTCCTGCTATTGTTTATCTTACCTTGCGATTAATAAGAAACCACGGTGTACCGGATCGGTAATCCCCCTTTGATACCTTCATTGATTGGATTAATCGCGGTCTTCATTAAAGACGAAAGGGGCCTTTTAATCCATCGTCCCCCAATGTGATTTTAGTTAACTGGGTTATCTATCCAAATGCCGTCATGATATTGTTTTATCGGAAGATTTTTAAGAAGCCACAAAGTATAGAGTCGGTGATATCCTTTGATATCGTCATCGGTGATGGGATTAATCAAGCGACGGATTAGAGATCAAAGGGTTCATTCCATCGTCCGCTCTCCCATATAAGAGGAAGTGACGAATGCTCACCATTACATCAATTTCATTTGAATAGTTCACTTTCCCTCTTTGTTTTCTAAAATATTCACCATGAGTTGTCAAGTTTTTGAAGAGTTACCTGCCCGAACACCTGCGGATGGCTGTGAAAGTATTGATAGTGGTGAATTCATGGATGTTTCTTTTAACGATATTCCACCATACATCAAAATTGAGGTAAGTAATATGTGACCATTGAAGCTAGACGCATTGCTATATCAACAATAGACTATTTAAGTTAAATTAAAATTGCAACGATTTCACTATTTAAAAAAAACATAGTTTAATGAATGGAGCAAAGGGTGATCAAATTAAAATAAATGATCAAAAACATCGACATTAATTTTGATTTTTTTTCTTTACAGCAAATATCACTAGACAGACAATTAAAAACTGAACATGATTTGAGAAGGAGATATTTAAAAAGATCCATGGAAATATTCAGGATAAAACACGCGTCACTGAAGAGAAAAGACAGCTTTTTATATAGACAGCATAAACAGATCAAAAATCGTCTCCATAATTTCCTCAACTCTGCTTTTTGTCAAGAGAATGCGACGGTAGTTCCAAATGGATCGTGTAGAGACCAACAGATGTCCACCCCTAAACAGAAGTCCACGTCAACACAAACAAGAGTTCGTTCATTGGCATCATCTCCTGGCTTATTAACGATATTTAAGAAAGGAAAGAAGTGTACATTTTGTTAAAAAATTAACCGGAGACATTCATTGTGTTAAAATGTTGCTTAAAAGTTAATCGGAGACATTTTGTTAAAAAGTTAATCGGAGACATTTTGTTAAAAAGTTAATCGGAGACATTTTGTTAAAAAGTTAATCGGTTTGTTAAATGTCTATCGGAGACATTTTGTTAAAAAGTTAATCGGAGACATTTGGAAAGTTAATGCATGTTTTACCATCAAACAGTGCTTATTTTAGTGCAATATTAATCTATCTGTTGTTAAGTTTATTCTATTCTGTTTAATTGTTATTCTGTTGTCAAGTTTATTTGTTAATCTATTAAATAAAAATTTTGAGAACTAATTTAACCCATTTCGGGTTTTTATATTTTATGGAGCGAAACGGTTGTTAACATAACGTTATAACTGCTGTGATGTTGCGGCCAATTATTTTACACAATAACCTTACTTTCCAATTATATCAAGCTGACAATTTATTTAACATAAAGCATATTAGGTCAATTTCTGTTGTTGGTCAAAAGTGAGATTGACCTCTTGGAGGTTAGTTAATAAAGGTCACTTGAATTATACCAAATGCACTTAGTTATAACTGCAACTGCGTTACTGTAAATACTCTTGTCAATATTTAGATTTATGTGACCCAAGTTTACCATTAGATGTTGTTTGTATTTTTATTATGAATGTACCCAGAGTTGTCGAATGGTCAGGAGGCTTTGTGGGTCCGTAGCCACGGGGGGGGGGGGCTATTGGGGCGGGGGCGCTAAGCCAAAATAGTGATTTCTTAGGCGTGTTCTTAGCCGAACACATCTTCAGCCCCTCCATAACATTCAGTAGCCCCCTCCAAAAATTCCGTAATTACCACCCCCCACCCACTCCCCAAATTTTAAATTTATGAGCTGGCTACGGGCCAGAGGATTTGACTCCTCTTTGACCCTCCCCCATCTGATTTCTATGCTATTCCAATAGGCCTACGCACTGCATCGAGCAATATCCAGTGCAGTCTAATTATAATTCTGAACCGAATCTTTTAAATAAGATAAGATAAGATTTTATTGTATCTAAACACCCCATAAGAGGCAGCATACAAATATCCACAAAACATTTTAAGAAGAAAAAAGCATGAACATCATTTATGACAAAGGCTCATAATTAAAATTAAAATTAAAAAAACAACATAGCATGTATTTACATTGTATAGCGTTTAGGCCTATTTTTATTTTATGAAGACTCAAAAGTAAACAAAGGCCTTGGCGAAACACCAACACACCCTTTAGAAACTGTCGAATATGCCAGATAAGGTATAGACAGACCATACTTATTATTAGTCATACATCGGATATGCATATCAAGCGAAGCATAGCATTATCAGTGTAAGTGTATTACCCACACATCGAACGGGGACAATATCATAAAGGATCGGTGTACAGGTCTATTTGTCCCCGCGTTATTTGAATCCTAACAGCTCTCGATTCCATGTCGCACGCGGGAACCAGTTTGCTATCACAGCTAAATAACCACAAAAACTGACCTAAACGAACGAAGTCGTATATATAAACACGTAACACAAATTCAAATGCTCTTCTAATTTTTTTCGGTGTTAATTTTTATGGGGCGCCTGGGATCCAGCACAACGTGGCGTGTAAAGGCACTATGTAAACAATTGCATAAATTAGTACACAATCCATTAATGGAAATTAAAGATTAACAATTGGATAATAATTATATAAAAATAATAATATAAGCGGTGCGTATTCATGCCACTGAACAGCCAGTTTGAGAAAGATTATTGTTTTTTTTATGTTTTTTTTTTTGTGTAAAAAAAAAATGAGGTAGTCTAAAAGTAAGACAGATACAGTATGTCTTATTCAGGCGTTTGTTAATCTTAACGCCAATATGCTGGATATTATATATCACGATACTGGCGAAAACGAAACATCTATTTTTGCGTTTGTTAATAATAGTTGGGGGATTTAATAGCTGTGAGTTTGTTCATTTATATAACCTTTTATCAAATCATCATCAATTTACGGCAAGATGACTTTCAGGATGGTATTGGTGTCAAACTGTCAATGTGCGCAGGTAATCGTGTAATTTTACGCGTAGGGCAAAATAACAGAGGTAGCTAAAACCAACGATGTGACATAATACCTGAAGAATGTGACCTAGTTTATCTATTAAACTTACCTGTAAACGTCGTACATGAATATACATATAATGGCCGTTATAGGAAATTTTAAGCTGGTTTTGTGGTTAAAAAAACGAAATTAAAAGGATGTAAAAGAAGAACATATTTACGGAAATCATAACTTAGAATTAAATCGAGGTAAAAATCTTTGATTTGTTATTTTGAATATGTTCGACACTAACCGTACAAAAATATCACCGACATGTCGTTCTCGTTTGAATTTGTTCGATCGTTGGCAACAAAAATATGGCCAACTATAGGCTTATAATATGGTCGCAATTATTCACATAAAGTTACGATGTTCTTCACGTATTTGCCAAGGGATATTTGAAGAATACTGGAGGGAAATAAAAAAAATGTATTTGAATTTTGAATTGTCACATTATTTATATTGTATGGGCTAAGATGACGGACAAGAACAGGTATGACTTGGGTATTTTTGGACATTTTTAACAGAGCTTTACTTATGTTAACCCACTTGTGTAGCCAGTTTTGTGTTGTCTTCATGAATATCTTTATTCCGGGCCAAGCTAAAATGGTTAGTCCTCTTTGATGCGGTCTTATTCATTGCTTTATTGTTTTGATTTGTTTAGCGGGATTATAAGTCTGTCTTAATAGAAAATTATTGTATATCTACATCCGAAATGAAATAAGAGGGGAGGGAGTATTAATTTCCTACTTTTGACACTAATCAAACTATTCAGGATATTTTGCCCAAACAGGGTACTATGGCCAAGTCATATTTCAAATTCTAACTGTCAACAGTTCTTTTACACGTACATGCACGCCACGAGTATACAATTAAGATTTTAATTTTTCATCCCATCCAAACAACTATAGACACTGTTCCTTGTCAGGGTCTCGACTTTCAGCAAACAGTGACCGAACCTGAGACCTCTTGGTTAGCATGCCAGAGGCTTACTTAACTGAGCCACTCTTGTAAATTGGCTAAATTCTTTGAAATTTATTTGAATGAGTCTTTTTGATTTTGGTTCATATTACTGTGTTTCAAGTTTTATTAAAGTATTGCATGTTTTGAATCTCTAATCTTTTTACTAATGTTTTCCAATTGCATATATTGCTCAGTTGTGGTGTAAATTGAAATTTCTGATTTAAAAATAGACGGTTGAGACAGTAGGTCATTGCTTGTTTGGTGGGAAATGGTCTGTCTGTATCTAAATACATGTATGTGGTTAATTCTTCTCTCTTTTTTTTTATCAAATTCTGAGTTCTATATCGTTTATTACTTATCATGATATCGGTATTGCTCAACTTGAAGGGATAACATGAATTGACCTATTTGTTATAACAATAGCCTGATGTGTAATACTCGGTGGGTGATGGGATTGTACATTATGACATATTAAAAATAGAAAATATTTATATTAATGGGTGATACTTTTTAAATTTGACAATTGTTAGTCTCCATCAATCCAGTCAAAATTGTCTTCTTTAGACTTCAACTGCCAAAAAATAATCTGGACCAGATCTGCATACAGGGCTAAAGGTCAGAGATACTGGACGAATAGCCATTCATTACCTTGTATTCAATCGGGTGAATAAGTGACTAATTATTTGCTAAGTTTCCTTTTCAGCTGATTAATTTTAGAATATTTGAGGAATGCAGAAGTAATTATAAACATGTAATTGACCTTCAAGTAAACCTTTAAAAATAAAAAAACCCAAACAAAATGTTTTTTTCAACTGACAAGTCTACAGCATTGTACATATACGGCATAACTAAAATTTAAAGCTGACTTTAAATAGATTTTAAAACAAAAGCCTGCTGTCTCTCCAGTATGATTCAATTCAGCAGATTTTAAAAATGAAGATCAAATAGATTTACATTATGGATTTACTGCTTTGATATTGTAATTTAATTTTCACATGCACATGTAGGAAGTACATGCATCTGGTCAAATCCTCATGTGAACATTGAAGCCAATATGTTAATATAAGAGTATGTCTACATGTACTTCATCTTTAATGTTTAGAATACTGACAATATACATGTATATAAAAATAGTTATAAAAAAATATATATGGTCATTTACATGTTTGCATATTCATTTTAAATATAAAAAGATTCAGAAAAATGTACATGGGAAAATCTGAAACCCAGTATCCCCAGACATGAAAAAATGGGTGAGGTTTTCGGTCAATTTTCTCCCCATTTTAGGCCCAATTTCTTTCATTTATTCCTCCAAGACTTGATATAAACAAAATGGCTAAAATTAAGTGTTACAATTTTTGTTTCCAGGAATTTTATAATCATGGAGGGTTTTCCAACAGCAATATATTTAGCCAGTGAAGAAAGTGTTTTTCATAATCAGGGAGTTTTATTCCATTTGGTTCGTCCAACAAAGAAAGGAGATGGAGTGGAATCCGCTGCTGGACTGGCTAATGTTATACCTAGAAAAAGGTAGGCATATTACTTATGCATGACATACATGTATATCTATGATTAGATACAAAGATATAAATCACCTTTTTGAACAGTGTGTAAATATATTTAGTAAATTTACAATGACAGGATACTTATAAAGACATACAGTATTGTCACTGATCTGTCTCTGTCCCACTGAGTTCCTATGTCTCTGTCCACCATGTTTTCCCTATGTCTCTGCTCAACTGTGTTCCCATGTCTCTGTTCCATTGTGTTCCCATGTCTTTGCTCCACTGTGTTCCCATGTCTCTGTCCATGTTTTCCCATAATTGCCCACCATGTTTTCTCATTACTTGCCAACCATGTTCCCATGCATTGCATCTATTTTCCTCCTATAATTCTGTCTCACCATGTTCCCATTTACCAGCCCTGCTATATTCCCATTCATTTGGGGGGTGGGGGTGGATGGCCGAATGGTTAGTGTGCACATGCTGTATCATATGGCCTGTCACTGAGTCAACTGGTGTGGTTTCGAATCCCTGGTTGTATGTGGCAAAGAGTAGGGTCGCCTGTCAAACCTCGTGGGTTTTCTCTGGGTACTCCAGTTTCCTCCCACTGCTAAAGACCCCTATGCACAATCCAATTATTGAAATAAAATTAAACCATATGTTAGTCCAGAAATGACCTAGTTTGTGTCCAGTTTTGTCAATCTGTCATGGAAATCTCATCATACATTTGTGTTTTCTAATTCTCTGTCCATCTCTTGGAAATCTGAATCATTTTAACCGCTGTTCGGTAAAACTGAAAGTATCTTCTATTGATTAAAGGATATATCGTATGGAAACTGTTGAGGAGTTAGATCTGTTTAAAAACGAATTATTAAAAAGACCATTAGTGCTACAACCAACATCAGAAAGTGGTAAAGGTTTAGGATACGGTGAAACAGGATGTGGTTTATGTATAAATACTGGTAAGTAAATAAATACATGTGGCTTATTTCTAAATATTTTAAAAGAACTTTGAATTTGTAAAGTTAGAAATTAAGTGAAATAGAGGTTTAGCATCCTGCTGTTCTGCACCAACTGGGCTGATGTTGACAATCATATGCCATGGAGCCTAAACAAGTTTCCAAAATCAGGATACAATCTCTCAACTCTGCATACTGTAGATGATATTATACACTGTACATGTACATGTATATGTGTTCTTCTGTCACTAAAAATTTATAGATCCTTTTCTCTCTTAAAATTTTCAGTAAACTGGGTTCTTTTGATAAATCAAACACATCCAAAGATACTAGGAAGAATACAAATGGGTGTTGATGCTGCCAAAGCTGCTATGGGTAGAGAAGAGCCTTTTCTGTTGAGGGTAAGATAATATAATGTGTATAATTCTAACTGTTACAAAAATTAGTACAGATACTTAAAGATAAATTATGGGAGATTAGATAAAGAACTGGCAGTTCTCCCTGTAATAGTTAAAAACTAGATAATATAAAGAGAATTTGCTGAAAATTTTAGTCAAATTGATCCACTCTGAACCAAGATTTTAGCCAATGAATTTTCAAACCAGCTTCGATCATTGTTACTTACGTTGGTACAATGACAAACATTGTCTCAATCCATTTCATGATTAAATAAATTACCTAACAAAATTTCAGTAGTTGGTTTAATTATGGCATACATACATGTAGTTAAATATACGTAGCTTTTCATGATGAAAGACAAAGAATTGACACCGCCAAATTTATTAAAGAAACAATTGTGTGTAAATCAACTGACTTGATTTCAATATATTTAATATTTTCCTTTTTTTTTTCTTAGTTTAAATTTGGATCCTTGCTTGAAAGGATGCATTATGATGTGTTTAAGGATGGCTTGGACTTGGAGGATGTAATACAACTGATTCACTCAAAATTACGCTTCGCTAATTGGCAATATGGAGAACTGATTGTTCGTTATCCTGGACCTGCAGGCACTAGTAAACGAAAGGTATTTTAATTTAACTACTTTCATTAATTTAAAAAAAGAATATCATTGTTGTATGGTCCAGACATGGTAACTTATTGATTAAAGACAATAATCTAATGACAAACAAAGCGTGAACGTCATTTGAGAGATTGAAGAATCCTAGCCAAACTGCTTTTTTGTGAAAGGTGAATGTCAGTCCAAAAATTGCTGAGATGCATCTGCTGCAAGCAATATAAATATACAGATTATGGTCTAAATATGTTGAGATGCATGTGCTACAAACAATATAAATATGATATGGTATAAAATCATCTCCACGTATAATCTTTTAATCAGGGAGCCACAGCGGTTAAGTGAGTAAGACACCGCCTCACTAGCCTGGAGGTAGCGGGTTCGCTCTCGGTGTTGACAGAGAAAGTTCACTGAAATTTGTCAGCATGGTTTCTCTTGTCAGTGGTGCAGGATGGAGAGCCTGATAACAGGTGTGAATGATACCTGTATCAATTGCTTGATAAAGACAAGATTGTCCAAGGCGAAACATTGCTTAATATTAAATTTTGTGTCCATAAACTTGTAAATGTGTTAATATGTTCATTTACTAAATGCCTATCAAAGAAGATGATTTAATATTTTTACAGAAAGGAGTGACAGATATACAGTTTAAGTTTGAGGATATAGAAGTTGATGAAATTGACGTAAAAGCACCTTTGCCTTATGCTCCACCTAGACCTTCAAATCATCCAGTACAAGGAGGTACGTGTACAAGAGTTTTCAAACTATGATATATTATGATAATATACATGTATCAACACACATGGATGGGCTGAGTTCCCGGATCCTGGCCTTGTGAGAGATTCCCACTTTACAAGGGATCCTGTAAAAGAGGTTTTCTATATATTGTAATTGATATATTTGATATTTGATAATATCTCAAAATTCCAGGAGGACATGCTTAGTTCCCTGTCTTACATGTTTCATGTTTAAAGGTCACATTAGAATGTCAATCTTTAGCACTTATACCACAACTGCCCTGTCACATGCATAACTGTGTTAAATGTAAAATGGTGCTATTATATGGAAAACTGTGAATTGAGACTGTTTAAGGATCAGACGTTTTGGTCTGTTCTGGGATGTACATGTACCAGTATTAATATACAGTGTTTCTCCAATTTTCTTCAAGGAACTGGGGTAGCCTATATTTACATTCACAGGCATAATATCAAGACATGTTCAGCTAACCTTCCTGTGGGAAAGGAACTGGCTCGGGAACCATAATGTTGTTGGGACTGAGAAACTATGTGACGCCCTTGACTAAAAGACTGACCTTCATAAATTTGAATTGGGAATAATCTTTGTTCAGTCAGTACTAATGGTTGATATTAAATGCATTCTCATTTCTTTCATTTTCAGATGAAATTCGCAATGTTTTACCCGGATGGACAGTGAATGAAGTAACGCCATTGGAAAATATTGGTGAAACGGCACCACAGAGTAATTACAGTTACGCACAAGCTGGGCGTCTATATGAAAGTTTCCGCAAGAAAAAACGACAAAAACCTGGAGATAATTTTCATTCAAGTACGCGGGAAGGATTCGAAAATGCAATTGAATTGGATGAAGTATCCCCATCTGTAATGGGTGGTGCTATGGCTGCACCTCCTTCTCCAAGAGGTGCTTCAGGATATTCTAATTCTTATGGTGCTTCTGGATATAGTGCGTCCAATAATAATGCTAAATTACAACGAAATAATGAATATACCGACAACCGTAGAGGTGATAAAAGTTACAGAAATCCTCGACAACAAGAGAATGCTTCGAGTTTGTATCCCGACGTGCAAATTATGGGGAAAACCCACAATATGTATGATAACAAAGACACAGAATCATTCCAATCCCTTCGAATTAATGGGACAGAATCTGAACGGTCTTCCTACTCTACAGCAGCAAGCTCTGCAGGTGCTGATAGTGGTTACCATGGAAATGAAAGCGATGCTTACTACAGAGATAATCATCATAATACGGAGATGCAACATAAGGGTGCTTATGATGCTTCAGTTTCGATGCCACGTGAAAATCTTGGATTCCATCACGAAGATGATGCTGATGATGATATATTGGCAAAACATAAGGAATTTGTTAATAAAATGTTACACAATAAATCTGGACAGAATCAGGAAAAACAACTAAGACCAAGAGAACATAACTCTAATGGTCATTTAAGAGGACCTCAGATACATAAAGGCAGCAGTAATGGACGTGCCCTTCAGGGTAATAACACTAATTATATACAAAGTGAACGGACACAACAATATCAACCCAGATTTCAATTTGGGAATGAAGATATGAGTGAAAGCTTTATATAAAAACATATTTGAAAAGATTTATACCATGTGTAAAATATTCCGAAAGTGCATAGTGTTATATTCATTATAATCATTCCATATTTTATGATAATTCCAGGAATGTGTCTTATGTACATGTATAGTGTTTGATCATTCCATATTTTATGATAATTCCAGGGATGTGTTTTATAAAATATGGCATGTATAGTGTATAAACATTCCATTTCTATGTGAACTTTTTAAGATGTCTTTTTAATCTCACCCTGAAACATTTTACAGATGTTAAAAATTTACATTGTTGATAAAGAACTAATAACAATGACATAATTGATATGTGCCAGAGATGTACTGGGCATACATGTATGTGATCAGCTATAAATGAGACACCTGTTCTGCTCCCCATATTTCAAATCTCCAAGAAAAGGTAAAAAAGGAATTGGTTTTCGACATGATTGTTGTAAAAACAACCATTTTTTATTTCCCCAATGTCAAATTTCAAAAATATTTTGGAAATGCTCAAAATTTGTTGGTATAATTGCGTCATATCCTCTTGGTACATTGTATCTGTTATTTAATGTTATAGTGTATGCACACTTCAAAACAGAATATCATTGGAATTTTTAAAGGACAATATTGGTGTCAGTCATTTTAACACAAAGATCATTTCTATGTTAGATGCGTTCAGAAGATTTCAGGAATCAGAAGTGACGAAATCAAAAGAAAACAGGAATTATTCTTGTATTTAACTAACTGAAGTAACCAGAGATAACAGATACACAGTCAAATTTCTGCATACTAATAATTCCTCTGAAGACAAAAACCTGTTATATGAGACTGAGAGGACGAATATACACATACATATACTAATTTAAAGGTGTTTGAGACCTGAATTTAAATGTGTCTCATTTAATCAGCTGTATTGCATGTGTATGTATATTCAGACCTACATGTATTCCCTTTGTATGTATATAATATATATCCGTACCAGAGTAAGCACCGGTAAGGTGTAAATATTGTTTTAGCTGAAATTTTATTTTATCTACTCAATTACATATTATTTGTGGTTGTATTTTTTAATATTTATCTTAAATCAAAATTGTTATAATTATGTAAATTTCAGGGTAAATGATAGTGTGCTTCATTATCAGAATACATTCCAGTGTATTATGCAATTCATTCTACACTTACATTCGAATTTACATGTAACTAAGTAAATCAAGATTGCCATGAAATTTATATTTTCAATAAATTGTATATATTTATATAGTACATCAATTGTAAATATTTTAAACAATAGACCCTGTTTATAAAGAATATGTACTGTAAAGTGTTATGGGGTAATACAGTAATATGTTCAATTGTAGTTAGATGTACAGCTGTAATCACATGTACATGTATGTACCATACAGCAGTAGTCACATGTACATTTATATATGTATACTTGCATGTACATTGTTCTGCTGAGGTTCTTAAATCCCTATGCAAAAACTATTTAAGATAAAATATTCATCTCGTATAAATTACGTTTTTAGATTTTATTGGTTTAATTAGCCAAAAGAAAATGTAGTATAAATCAATGTGTATGTGTATGTATGTCCAAAATTCAAATTACAGAAATAACTTCACATATACACGATGTTGGAATTTGATAATTCTAGCGCCTTTTTATATACCGGTATTGTGTCTACGAATGTAAGGAAAATAAAACTAAAGCACCAATATGTTAAGCTACCAACATGACCTATATACGGTCCAACCAGGAAAGAAGATAAAAGAATTTTACATATTTCGCATGTAAATAAACATATTTACATAAACAGCTAAAACTTGGACAAAAAATAAATTTCAATTCAACAGAAGATATCATTTAATTCAAGTGGATTTTATTCATATCATAATATAAGTTCCTGTTTTAATTACATATAGTTTGATTTTAGATAATGATAGGGTACTTCATCGACATATATAGATCCTATTGTCATATATCTATTTTTATCTTTGTTTACTGTTTGGCTTAGCTTAGCAAATAGCTTTATTTACATAATATACAAGTTTTTATATACATAGCCTGCTCTTGTCTATAAAACTTTATAACCCAACATACCAAAGTCGCTATGCACCTTCTCCCCCGCCCCATGAACTTTCCATGACAAGATTTATTGTCTTTTTATACAGGGTTATAATCAAAGCAAATTCTTCTTATAATCTGTGCAATAAAATCTTATTGATATTGTATAATTTGTAAATATTCATAATTAATAACAAAATTAGTTCATTAAATTTTCAATTTGGGTATAAATAAAGGGAGTATTAAGTTCTTCCGTTTATCTTTTGGGTGGTATATGGTTGAACTACTAGTAATATATGTATTCATTTTGCCAGAAATATGATAAGATATAAATAGTTAAATGTGTAAATATATATCAAATTCTCAAACACTTACCACTCACTGAACTTAAACCCTGGACTGGACTGTATATAGAATTTACGGTCAATGCTTAATGCAAAGCCTTCTAAGCACCAAAGAGAATACAGATAAATATCCCACTCCCTTTATTTATAACCCACTCCATAAATTTAATATGTAAATTTGAAAAATTTTACTTCAAATGAACCACATGAGTTCACTTAAATGTTTATCAAACATATTAAGTGTCTGATTGGAAATTGCAGAAAAGTAGCATGTTTATACCACATTTCAGTTCCTATTAGAAATAATGTAAAATATGAACCTATTTCATTTTACATATTATTCTTAAAAATTATTTTAATAGATACATAAAGGTATATATGGTTTTATATGTGCACTTTTTAACAAATTCAGAGATCGATATTATATATGTTTCCATTTCCTTTCATAAATGTATTCAATATTATAAAATGTACCAAAACCAAGACTTTATTAATAGTTGTAAAAAATGGATCTATTCATTCTGTTGATAATTGTTCTTTCGCCTCTCAAGGAAAGTGTCTAGTTGTATATAGATGGTACCAAAAAAAAAGAGGTCTACAAATATACATCTGTTTTTTTTATAAAGAGTAAAACTTTTATCCCCATTTCAATTCTTTACCTAGTTTAATGTGTTATATCAATACATGTATTTGTTGAAACAAGAGCAAACTGAGAATGGTAATTTTCTGTCTATAACCAGTGGACTTACATGTACTTATATTGCCTTTCATCATGTTAGCAACATAGACATCTTTCTTTTTGTTAAAATTGAATACTTGTTTACACATTTAGGATCGTTGACTCATTTAGGATCGGCTTACTTGACAAACTTGTAAAAACTGTACACTTTTCTCATGTAACTTTCACTGTAATTTATATCTTTTTTTTTTATTGTTTTCTTCCATTAAAATATATTGTACTTTTTAAATACACTGTTTTGAGTTTTATATCACTTTAGACCATTCTAGCCCAATATACCCTAATTGAAGATCTGGGATATGCGGGAATTACGAATCTAGATATCTATCACAGACCAGGGATTGACAACCCAGTGCATGGATTTGTTCTTATGATTAAAACTATATGCATTTCAATGCTGCGGCTTCGATTCAGTATCCTGGACCATATGTTAGTCCCGAAATTAATGACTTACATGGTCGTGACTAAAGGCCAAATTTTACACATTTGAGTTGTCAGGATAAAATAAAAACCGCTGACAACTGGTCCTCGGTGTTTCATGAACGCATTTCTGGGTTGCAGTGTTGACGGATGTCACGGGTAAATCATTGCTTGATATCGTAATCGAAGATATTATGAACGTTATTTTAAGGATATGATCGTCTGTAAAGTAGGCTCGGTGTTATAACAAGGAAAGGTTTATGTGCAATAACTGTGTCTGCCGCTGGTGACATTATACCTGAGTCAGACGAGAAGCCGAGCATATGTTAGATTGATGTATGGTTAGTTGAGAGGGCTGCATAGTTTGACTTGCTTACATTCAATGAATCTAGTATGCTATCCTGATTTAAAATGGAGCCCTCGACTTGTTATGACAATCGGTATTAATCGTTTAATCTAAGCATGGCCTCGAGTTCAAGCGGGTTTTGTTTCAAGTTGGCGGGTAAACCGTCTCGGTGAAATCATGTAAAACAGTCGCCTTGACTTTATGTTTCTTGGATTAATCTCTTTAATTAAGCCATGGCTTCCCCAGTGATTTTCTTTTTCGTTTCAACTACGATGAGTGGATTAATCACCAATCACATTTTGACTTAATCTTCCAGCGGTATCCTTTTATGTAAGTGATCAAGCTAGTCGCCGCCGTCCACTTGATTGGATAGGTGATCAGATGATATGGCTTCACGATCAAACATGCCGGGAATCCGTTGCCTTCGTTATAAAAAGAGAGTGAAAGGTGTTCACCATTAATTCATATTTTTTCCGAACAGTTCTCACAATTAATATTTCCTCTCGTTATTTAGTATCAGAGAACCATGAACTGTCAAGTTTTTGAAGAGTTACCTCCCCGAACACCTGCTGATGGCTGCGAAAGTATTGATACTGAAGAATTAATGGATGTTTCTTACTGTGATACTGTACCGTCTATTAAAATTCAGGTAGGTTTGACTCACCGATTACCTGTCAAATGTATCTGTGCACCTGTAAAATGTTATAACCCTCAGTATAGGCAACTATCGATATACAGTTTTTATTCTTTCTTGCAACTACCCCCTACAAATAACGCTTGATATGGGCCGAATATCCGCGTCGACATGATTAATGTTAAGTTTGGAACCCCAACACACCAGAAAAATGGTTAAATATAGTGGAATCATATGGAATCAACTTGGGAACAATATTTTGCTCTAAATTTTTTTCAAATTGATTTATTCGAACCATGTGTTTATAACACAACAGTATATATTTTTATATATATTTTGCACTGTAATGCAAACAATTCCTACGTTATTTATAAATGACTAATAATTTTATCTTCATTATCTCATTACAGCAAGTATCACTTGATATTCGAAACACAGCTGAACATAGTTTTAGAAGAAGATTTTTAAATAGAAACATGGAATTATTCAGATTAAAGCGTGCTTCACTGAAGAGGAAGGACAGCTTTTTATATAGACGTCACAAGCAGATTAAAAATCGTCTTCACGATTTCCTCAACTCGGCGTTTTGTAAAGAGAATGTAATCAACGGTTCATGTAGTGACCAGTCAATAGATCAACAAACAGCGATATCCACCCCAAAACAGAAATCTACAGGAACACAGACTAGAGCACGTGTTAACATGGCGTCATCACCTGGATTATTAACGATATTGAAGAGAGGGAAGAAATGTACATTTTGTTAAAAACAAATGAAGAATAACTTTATTATTCATTTCTGTGATATTGTTGCCGGCGATAGGGCCTACCATTAAATTAAAGCATCATCTACGGCTTATGAACATTTTAAATAATAAGTGACACATATTTTTCTTTAGTCTTTATCATCCAAACAAATATTCTACGTTGAAGACTGGGGGGTTCTGGGTGACAGAGACTAATCGTTCTTGCGCAGTATTGAACGACACGTTTGTGATCGATAGCGTTTATTGGAAAGTAATATTTTTATTGTTTTCTTTTGTTATAACGTTTCTATATTAATTGTTTCTATATTGTTATAACGTTTATATTTGGTTATAACGTTTCTATTTTGTTTGTTACTGTTATTATATATTTTATTACATAGGTTGAAAATAAAAAAGAAAACTAAACAAACTGGTTTATTTATAGTTTCCAATGCATTATATATTTTCAAATGCATTATAGACAGTGACGAATGACTGTACATGTATGACTTGTACAGTAAGATATACAATAGTTATACACGTTATACTATCCCAGAACGTACCTGTATGCATTGCACATTTAAATAGTGTGCTGTGCAAGTACCTGTTTGAATGATATTACATATCGAATGATATTACAAATCAATGGATATCAATATGTATACATATAGACCGCCGCGTAATTTTGCTCGACTAAAAGTCACACGACTTATGCTTTGTGAATATCTGGATCGAATTGATACCCCCAAAAGTTCACTTCATAAGAAGGATTGAAAGGACAGAATTACTGTACAAATGATCAAATACAAATGACACGTTACAGCATGTGCTGAATCTTCAAGTCCAATCAAAATCTCTAATTGCTTCGTAAATGTCATTCCTGGAAAAAGAAATTGGAGGAGTTCACATCACATCTTGTGGATATCACGTTTAAGAAATTAATCTGGTGGTTTAGAAAAAGGATTAATCCAACAATTATATTATCCAAATACACACATACTAAGCTGGTATCCTGCCAAAACTTAGACAGCCATATCTTAGACAGCTTAAAACAACAACATTTACGGTCAAGTGCACAACTAATCCTCAACCTCTTACCTATATTTGATAATGGAACAGTCCAAGAAAATCTAGAAAAATCCCAAAACTTAGACAGCTACCAAGGATTGGCTCTAGGGCAGTGGTTCTCAGAGACCAGACCACATCTTCTCGATTGTGACCTGGCCAAGTCTTTCTTAATTTGCTCCTTCATTTTGGATCTTCCATTAGTTAGTAACGTATTCGCCATTATCATATGTATACCTCAATAGTTGAACAGTCATATACGGGAATTAATCTGAAGCTTTTTTTGTAGACTGTCAATTCGTGATGCCCTTATAGCTGTGTATATTGGTATTTCATTTCACACATATATGTATTGTGACAAAAAACACTTATTTACATTTGAAACAATCAGATGAAAGTACTGATCTATATTTTGTTTCGTTTTTTTTTATACTTTCGAAGGCCTTTCCTACACGAAGACCTGACCGGTTGTTTTGAAAGGTCGTGTCAGAGGTTATACGAGCGGCTTCTATGCAAAATATGGTAAAACAATCTCTGTTAATTGTAAAGAAAAAAAAATGAATTAATTTACCCGCTGGTTTCGGCTTTTTACGCCGACTCACAAATTTTGCCTTTGGTAACACAAAATGTTCTTCACACGAATCTGTATCCATGTTGTATTTATAACCTCTTTTACAATGACACAAATATCCACCTTTAGTATTCTGGCAAACTTGATCTTTAGGACAGGTAGCTATACGGTCAAAACATTCATCTACGTCTTTTATGGTAAACATAATTAATTATTACATCTTTATGACATGATATAAATATAATATTATATCTGTATATCACATAATATTAATATTTTTATTACATCATATGTTAATATGGTTATAACATAATGTATGAATAGGCTATTTATAATAAAATGTTAACATTATTATTCACATAAACATAATTTTAACATAATTATTACATCTTTTATATATATAAACATGCTGTATTGCTGTTAACATAGTCATTACATCTGGTTCATTCCAAGTATTTTCCAGTGCCGGGTTTCAAGTACTGTGCAGTGCGGAGAGTATGTCAAATTCGAAAGGGACGAAACCGCAAGGTACTATACACACGTTGGCGTGCACAATTAAGAACTCCTGATAGTCGGAATCATTACCCTGGTGGTCTTACAAGATAAAAAAAAAACGATTAAAATCATAGACACCTATTGATAAAGCTGCCCAGCATTGTGAATGGCCTCAAAAAATATTAAAAAAATAAATTCCAATTAATGGGTAAGCTTATGACATATTTCTAACTTACCTAAGCATATTTTATAATCCACACTCCATTTAAACCCCTTTTCAAAATTTTCTTCACATTTACACGTATAATTGAGTTTGTTTTTCATTAAGTCGTTCATGTTTGTGTTAGCTTCGGGTAACCATTCACATTCGTCGTTCTTCTTTAAATCATAACAAGGGTTTTCTATATCTGTCTTACGGTTATAGCCCTTATGGGCTAAACCATGGTTTTTCAAATCGTAACACGGTTCTAAAATAAAACAGAAACATAAAATATATTGATAACTATTAATAGATACATATATG
Source organism: Patella caerulea (assembly GCA_036850965.1). Taxonomy (NCBI): domain Eukaryota; kingdom Metazoa; phylum Mollusca; class Gastropoda; family Patellidae; genus Patella; species Patella caerulea. The sequence continues at coordinate 16,306,750 of JAZGQO010000021.1, forward strand.
CATTATTAGTTGATATGGTTGTGCTGGGGAGGGCGCTAGAAGGACACTTTGTCTGATCCGGCATTGTAATATTTTACCGCTCAGACAATAATATTATACTGCTATAATAAGAACTTTATTTGTTATTTTCCAATAAATGGAAAGTGCGAAGGTATGCTACCATCCCACTGTCGTGCGATGCGTTACGATAAGGTTGTCCTTTTTGAGTCCACAATATGCCCCGCGCGGATATACGTTTGGAACTTTGGATACGTTGCTACAACTGACCTCGATATACGTTACGACCTGATAGGATCACATCCATTACCCCACGATCAAAACCACGATTGAAACGTAGCGAGAATCGCGTTAGTAGAAACCTAGAATCAATACCCCATGGCGTTCTTCAGCGCTGATACGGCGACGGAAATGGCCCCAGAGCGCATCATAAGCGTGGCGTTGTCTCCATGGATGGTCGCTAATGAGCGCCGAGTCACGCCGTTCGTTTTGAGCATGTATAGTAATAATGTTGCGGCTTCAAAAAAGAGAATTATCTGCTTACCCGGACAAAAGAATATTTCTGCACACTGGAATGGTTTCTTATCTGTTCGAACATCCTCGATTTTAAAATAATCTTCGTCACCAACGAAATCGAGCACATCGTTAGAATCCTTGATAGTCTCAAGACAGTTCTTACCAATCATTACATGGCGTAGTTTGGAACTTCTCATCATGGTAAACCAACATAAATAATAGAGCGCTGTGGTCTAGAAATATATCATGTGCTTTTTGGCGTCAAAGTTATATCTTATTATCTGCGTTTGAATTAAATAAAACATAGCGGTTGCAAGATACGCCCAAATTTTGTAAGAGATGAAAAAGCTAAAAAAAGGCGACCATAATTCAAGACGCTACCGTCCGACTAGGGCTGGGTATCGATAGTGATTTTTACTATCGATAATCGGCAAGGAAATGTCGGTCGATAATCGATAGTATCGAAAACAAACTTATTTTCACGGTCGTCATCAAGACTGGATACAGTGTAAGTTCAAAGTTCAAAACCATACGATAACGAAGTGGACAAAGATCGTTTGCTCCTGTCTAAGGAGATTTCCTTGGAAAACATTAATAAAACTTGTTATATCACGTATATATACGTCAATCCATGTTGTTTATTATTAAAATAATACATCCGTGGTTCCGAATGAAGAAATATCGTAAATAATTATGTTAAGGGACCAAACCGAACTTGTTCCGATTCAAAACATTGCGTACGTGCGCGCGAAAATATCAAAATGGCGGACAATTCTGTGTCGTTTCGAGAACCAATAGAGAACCATTATTCGTATAATATATAAGTAAATCAACAAAAGCTTTGTCGTCCATGTGTGCTATTTATTGTACCGGGTACTCATTTAAACTGAGGCACACGTAGAGAAATAGTGAACTGTACAGACGAATTCTGAAGCTTGCAAAGGGAAATAACTTTATTTACACATCCGGATATCTCCGATTTAGCGATATTCAACAATAATTTATTCAAAACTAAAGTAACGTTTCAATGAGAGTGAATTGATGAAAACGGCTGTTCAATAGGCAGACACAATTTTGTTATGTGTTACATTGATACTAGATAGTAATTAAAGTTAGCGGTGTATTATAATTAACTGAAAGAAAACATTGACATTTCAGACGCAAGAAAAATAGACGAAGAGCGATAATCGATAGTAACCCACCGCTATCGATAGTGCTTTTCTGGGCCGCCCAATCGACATACGTAAATGTCGAAAGGAACCGGGATCTTCGAGAAATAAACAAAGTCGCTCGACAGTTGCGTCCTTTAAATAAATTTAATGTCGAATCTTATTAAATATCTTCGACTTCGACTCGACATCAAATTTTCGTTTCATTAAAGATACATTATGGGAGATAAGATAAAGAGTTCACTAATAGTTAAAAACTAGATAGCGTAAAGGCAATTTGCTGTAAATTTCAGTCAAATTGATCCATAATAAACTAAGCGGATGAAAGTTCTGCTTAGCCTCGATCATCATTACTGAAGTCGGTAAGACAAAACTAATAGTCTTGATATCCATTTAATCGGTTATCACGAAGAAAAGTTTTTTTTAACAAATCGGACTAAAATCCAACAAATATCGCAGGCTAGCCTTGACATCGAAAGCTGATTATGGTCTGGATAAGTTAATTAATGACTAATTAATAGTTTTATATAACATTTCAGGCCTAAAGAAAGATCTGCAATAGGCAGATTTTGCTCTTGCATAATGTATGTTTAATGTATCATTTATGTGAATAAATCTTTTACAAGAAAAAATGTATCCCTATTCCCATTTACCATAAAATCACATCATTTACAGATTTGCAAGGTTCCACCTCCCTAAATTTAGCGCGTAGCCCACCCAGCACGCAGACAGTCACAGAGTGATAGAGATAATGGAAAATATGAAAGTTCAGAAAATGATTAAATTCCAGTCTTTATCATGGTTAAATTAACATCAAATATACACGTTGGCATTCTAGGATACACATAGAATCATAAAAAAACGCTATATGGCACGCTACATTTCAGCGTCTAAAAAGTAAAAGTAAAAAGACGACGATGTTATACGGACTTTTTCCGTATGGAAGCTTCGTATCCGTGTGCCGTATCACGTATGAGAAATACATACATGTTGATGACGTCACAAAAAAAATGGATACGAATGTGCGAAACATTCCTGGGCCCTGTTTCACGAAATTTTAACTTAAGATAAAATTAAATTTTAGTAGATACTTCAATTTTGATTGGCTATGCACTAAAATCAATCTAATATTATCCAATCAAATTACTAAAATTGGGATCTTATCTTAGTTAAAATTTCGTGAAATAGGCCCCAGGAAATTAGCTTGCCAAAAGTCTATACCGTATTTTGCTTTGGAGACGCGCTTCGTATTGCACCTTTGGATGGCTGCCGATTAATCCATTGACATAATTAAAAGATCACACACCCATGCAGGGCATCCCGGCCCCCGCCCATCTTTTTAAGGTAGGGATAATTAAAATACAGAAATAAATTTAAAGACAGTTACCTTGTATTGAAATTCCTCTAAAGCTGTTTGAAATGGGTGGCATCTTGGATCGAGAGGCCCGAGAGGTGTAGTTCGACCATTTTTACCGTACCACGTTGATTGTAAAGACCATGATTGGAGAGCTTTTGATTTAACCTCTTCAACACAGCTCAACAAACCCTTATCACATTTATCCACTATTATACTGTTCAAAACTTTCAAAGGCGGCACTGGAAATTTCTTGAAGAAATTCTGAAATGGTATTTTTTAAGCTATTAAAAGTCATGCAGTGTACCAATCAGGAGCCACGGTCGCTCAGCGAGTAAGACACGGGCTCAGTGAGCAGACTGACAGGGGTTCGACCCGGGATTTGGGTTAATGGTAATATACGTGCAGTGTGCAAACCGGTAGTCACGGTTAAGGACTCAGTGACAGGGGTTCGATACCGGTGTAGGCCTACTACTGTAGGGTGAAAAAGTTCTCCCTGATTATCAGCGGCATCCCATTGTCAGTGGTGCAGCATTCCGGGCTTTTCTGAATGAATTTTGCTTAAAACACCACTTCATCTTCCACTACATAGAGCCATAGGCCTACAGGGTAGTACAGTAGGCCCTAGAGGGGATTCGGAGGGGCCCAGCACTTGGAATGACCTATGCTATGACCCCTCTTCAGCACTAGCGTAGGCCTAAATCCTTCAATTGTATCCTAGTAAATAGGCTACCGTACAACGAAGTTATAGGCTACTTAGGATTAATAAGTGCAATGAACACAATAATGCATACTTTGCCTACAGTAGGCCTACTAGATCTAACCTACCCGCCTTTGAAGATGTGGGCTTTTGGAGAAACGTTGGTCTTTAGTTAGATATTTAAATGGTGTTAGATAATTGGCTAAAATGGCCATGTCCTCATTCCACCTATCCCATTTGAAAAAACATTTCACATCAAGTATTATTAGCAGGAAAATAAAACATCTCAACATCGCAGTCTTGTCTCGGATGAGTTTTCTTGTCCCCACCACTCATTAGACGTCTGCTACCTCCAAAATAAAAAACACAAAAAACTGTGACGTCAGTTATTTTTGTGACGTCATATTTCAAGATAACACCTTACCCTATAAACAGATTATTGGATAACACAGTTTGTGTGAAAAAAGCAGTTTTAACACAAGTTTGTTAAAATCATTATGCCAAATTGTAGAAAATTAACACGGACTAATTTTCAGTACAGGAGAAACAACAAATAGGCCTATATCTTACAGTGGCCATGGATAAATGGTGAAAATCGGTAAAACCTTGGTTACATGGAACTACCGTATATTTCAATAGGCTGTATTGTATACATAATATTATCGGTTCAACTCATAATTTCGTTTCAATCTCGAGCCCTCATCATTGTGTGCAGAATTGTAATAAACAGTGCTTGGGTTGTATGAGGTGTCAGAATTTAATGCAGAGCTGGGTAGTATGCTGACCTGGAATTGTATTGTCAGAACCCCCACTATATACTGAGCCAGAATTCTCCGCTGAACTAGAGTTGTATGAAGAGCCGGAATTGTTGGAAGAGCTTTCATTCATTGTATACTAAGCCATAAGTAGGACATTTCAGGAGGCTCAGAGAACGAACGAAGCCGTGTCCAAATGACAGAAGAGTGACAAAAAGTCAGTTTAAACGAGATGAGTGCTGATTCGGCTGCAGCTAGGCGCCCCAACACTAAAGTGACCCCCCCCCCCCGAAAAAAATAATTAGTTCAAAACATTCTTAAAAAAAACATAAATATATAAGTCATATATTACGATAGAGTTTAACTGTGGGATATAAAATGTTTACAACCATGGTAAGACAACAAAGCACTGGAATATGTACTTGTTTTCAGAGTAGATGTACACTCTAGTGACATTTTCTGTAAACCCGAAGTGAATCGTCCGCTTATTGTATAATCTGACGTAAATAGTTGTAATAACGTTTATATGTTTTCCAAGTCAAAAGGCCCCCGCACACGAGCGCATTTTGCGTACGCATTTAGCGCCGCGCTAAATGCGTAAGCATTTGCCGTAGAAATATGGCGTCCGCACACGAGCCGAAAACGACGCTGCGCGAAAGCTGCTGCGGCAAGTGTGTCGTTCACTCATCCGAAAATGGCAGCGGTCTCGAAATTCTACGCATTTTGTATCATATTGGCAAGGATATTCTTGCCATAAATCGACGATTTTATCCTCTAAAATTGCGTCACTGACGAACTCACTGGGTGCAGGCATTTTGCAGTGGTGATGACGCATGCGCATTGACCACGAATGCAACGCAAATAGCGCTGAGTCGCCCGCACACGAGAGCGCAGTTGGCGCTGCGTCAAAAAATATCAAACATGACAGATATTTGGCGAACGTCAAAATGCGCTCGAAAATACCCCTGCACACGAGCCGAAAATGACGCTGCGCCATTTGCGTACGCAGTTTTCGGCTCGTGTGCGGGGGCCTTAAAGGGTAATAAATATTGTATTAAATTCCCAAATACTGGCAGCGACTGGTTTATATTTTCAGCCCAGTCGGAACAAAACAGTAGGGTGTTAATCCCTATTTCATTTTTCAGTTCTCTCATAAATACACAGCTATAGTTTTCAGTGATCTGTTTAAGATATTTTCAAAAACTTTAAAGCTATGTTGAATCTTGGGCATGTATTTATTGAGGGTTTAAATAGCTATTAAATAGCTCTTGGAGCGGTCGTTTGCTAAGTTTACCCAATTATGAAAATTTATCAGCCCACAGATTAGTAGAGCCTAGTTGGTGCAGAACGACAGAACTCTAAACGTCATTTCATTTTTACACAACAATGTGACAAATAAATTATACACATAGCCATGCACAGGTGTGTATCCATGGGCATGGGAGTGGGGTCCAGATGCAAGGGAATCGACATTAAACTTTCTAAATTTTCGGAGAGCGGAGAGGGACCCCTACCCTCCTAAAGGCTACGCGGTCAGTTATGTTGGACCAGTTCCCACCCCCGGCTCATTTTTCCACATGCCCTGTTAATTCTATACTGATTTAGGTGTGTGGTTGGTGTTTCCAATTTAATGTAGCCTTTTTCTCAGATTCTAAAATTTTAAAACAAAAAAAAAAAAAAAAAACTCGTTGAATTTATTTAAACGATTTATTATCGAATTATTTTCTGTTTCAAGTAAACGTCACTGGTGCCATTAGTATGCAGAACTGTAATAATCATTGCTTGGGTAATACGCAGAATTGTCAGTAGAGCTACCGTTGTATGCTGAACCAGAATTATAGGCAGACCTATCGTTGTATGCTGAACCAGAATTGTAGGCTGAACTATCGTAAGCTGAGCCAGAATCGTAGGGAAAATTATCGGATGCTGAGCCAGAATTGTATGAAGAACTATCGTTGTATGCTGAACCAGAATTGTAGACTGAACTATCGTATACTGAACCAGAATTATGGCTGTATACTGAACCTGAATTGTAGGCAGAACTATCGTTGTAAGTTGCACTGGAATTAACTAAAAAAATAGATCATAATAAATACAGTATTGATAAATAAAATTAGCAAATTTCAGAGATATATTTAAATCCATGTTCCTGGTTTAAAGTACCTAAGTCTTTAACTCCAAAGTCTTCCAAAATGAAAACACAAATTATTTGTCAATTTAAATTAACACTGCTGTTGTTATCTGACCCGGACAGATGGGCTGATATCCAATTTTTTAAGAAGAAAAAAAGAAAAAAAAAACATTTTACATTTCTTTGCAGTGCCATTTGTAACAAGGGACTCGAGGAACGAGGTTTGACATATTATTCCACAAGACACGTCAAACGATGACGTCATATTCTTATCCGGAGAACTTAAACTGGAATAACCAGACGCCAGAGATTGCATTTCGATTGAGACCTCTGACGTATTTTGCTGAATATATCTGATTTGAAATTAGAGTAAAAACGGAAACGATTGAATATAAATCAGTTATATACATTCACATTACATAATCAAAACCCTTGCGACCCATTTGTGTCAATTTCTAGGTTCCAAATATTAACGATTTAGCCCCTTTAATATGCAAATTACAGAGAATACACACACAAGTCAGCCTCTATTTGGTCGAATTGTACTTTCTAAGGCTTAGAAGCTAAGAACATAATCTTTCAAAACAGAAAAACCCTGTGAGCGATTATCTAAAACCCTTTAAATATTTGTCCTTTTTTCCATGAGTTAGACAATAAATGTCAAACAGAGTGATCGATGACCTGTTGTAATACTCGACATTTTCGAAACGACCAGTTTGTATTTGCACCTGTTTGAATTCTAACAAGATTTCAACATAACATTAAAAGTGTTTATCAAACATTGTAGAAAATATTCCTATTTATGAAATAGAAATTAATAGGATTCTTCTTGGGAAAATTCAAAACAGAAAAAGTGACCGACTATGCGCAAATCAACCCAAGTGTTCTGAAAATTATGTATAAGCATTAATTTGACCTAACATAGACCTCCCCGCGGTAGAATTACTGCTCCTACAGGAATGGAGAAGGTATATTTTTACCACTTTTGAAAACGTATGCGTAGCGCTGGCGAACATAGAATACCATTCCATATATAACACAATAGAAGTGGCCTTTCATTAAAATCAGAACTAAAATTATAAAGATGCAACTAACCATCCCGTTTTAATCTTGAACTCTCAGCAGAGTATGCCGAGCTGTAATATACGTTGCTAGGGTTGTATGATGATTCAAAATTATAAACAGAGCTAGGATTGAATGCAGAGCTGAAATTGTAGGCGGAGCTATCGTTGTATGCTGAACCAGAATTATAGTAGGAAGAACTATCGTTGTATGCTGAACTGGAGTAGGCAGAACTATCGTTGTATGATGAACTGGAATTAACTAAAATATTGAACATAATAAATACAGAATAGATAAATAAATCTAGCCGACAGCAGAACTTCGAATTTTATAGATATATATAAACCCATGTTCCAAATTTAAAACACACTTTTCAGGGAAGAAAACATACACATGACCCTTTATTTAGCAGAATTGTACTTTCTAAGACTTTAAAGCTAAGAAGTTTAAAATATCTTAAGTCATCATGAAAAATCGTTGAAAATTAACACGGTTTAATAATGACTATAGGTAAGAACAAAAAGTATATCTTGAAGTTTTCGACATTGAAAACACAAACTATTTGTCAATTTAAATTAATATTGATGCTGTGATCATCAGGGCAAAAATATGCTTCTGATATCCAATATTTAAGACAAAATAATCATTTTACCATTGATATACGAATCGTGTACTATAATGCAATTCATGTAACATGGGTCTCTAAGAACGAGGCTAGACATATTTCACAAGTCATGTCAAACGGTGACCTCATTTTCTTATCTGAAGCGCATGCGCAATACATATACTTCCTATGTAGACTGCAATAACCATACGCTAGAGACTACTATTCGATACAGACGGCGCATATTACCGAACATAACTGATTTGAAATTATAGTAAAAACGGAAACGATTGAATGTAAATCAGGTTATATACATTCATATTACATCATTATATGCGTTGCGATCCATTTGTGTCATTTTCTAGGTCCCAAATAATAGCGATTTAACTCCTTTAAATCAATACTTTAGAGCCATTTAGTAACTGGATAGAGCAATAAACTATAACTAGAACAATCACTGATTCATTTGGGCCGTTGGAGAACCGTTGGAAATTGAATTTTTATTATTATATTCCAGACATTTTCAAAACGACCAGTTTGTATTTGAAGCTGTTAAAATTCTAATAAATTATCAAAGCAAAAAGACAGAACATTGAAAGTGTTTATCAAACATTGTGGAAAAAAATCCTTGTTTTATAAAATAAGACAACCAATACAAACTTGAGAGAAACTGAATAACACAATCTACACCGTGGCATTTCTTTAAAATCAGAACTAAAATCATAAAGATACAACTTAATTACCACCCCGTTTTAATCTTGAACTCTCAACAGAGTAAGCCGAGCTGTAATATACGTTGCTAGGGTTGTATGGTGATTCAAAATTGTAGGCAGAGCTAGGATTGTATGCTGAACCAGAATTGTAGGCAGAATTATCGTTGTATGCTGAGCCAGAGTAGACAGAACTACCGTTGTATGCTGAACCAGAATTGTAGGTAGAACTACCGTTGTATGCTGAACGAGAATTGTAGGCCGAACTATCGTTGTATGCAGGGTAAGAATAGGCAGAATTACTGTTGTATGCTGAACCAGAATTGTAGGAAGAACTATCGTTGTATGCTGAACTGGAATTAACTAAAATATAGATCATTATGAATATAGAATATATTAATAAAACTAGCGGACAGAAGAGCTAAGAATTTCATAGTTGTATATAAAGCCACGCCTCAAGTTTAAAATGCAAGATACAACTAACCATTTTGTTTTAATCTTGAACTCTCAGCAGAGTATGCTGAGCTGTAATATACGTTGCTAGGGTTGTATGATGATTCAAAATTATAAGTAGAGCTAGGATTGTGTGCTGAACCAGAATTGAAGGCAGAGCTATCATTGTATGCAGAGCTGGAATTGAAGGCAGAGCTATCGTTGTATGCTGAACCAGAATTGAAGGCAGAGCTATCATTGTATGCAGAGCTGGAATTGTATGAAGAGCTACCGTTGTATGCTGAGCTAGAATTGTAGAAAGCTGAACTGGGGTTGTAATAGCTGTATGTAGAACTGGAAGTAACTGAAATAAACAAAATAATAAATACTTGATCAATATAACGAGCGCCAAAACATTGGATCATAATGCAAAGTTTCCTGAAAACATTAAATCGAATTAACATTATACAAAATCATTATATAAATGAAATGGAGTTTAACGCCCTTCTTTTCGACGTCAACCATATTCTGTATATCAATCTCATGAATTATTTTTTGAAATAATCTGCCCGAACTTACATAAAGTTATATTTTATATAAATGAAATGAAACTTGTTTGAATGTCTTACTCTAACTTCTTCACGAACTACCAAGTTCCCCTTCACATCGTCTATAGGGTATCCCCTAGGTTTCAATTCAAAGTTTTATTCGATTTTAGTCCAGGGCCCTGTTTCACGAAATTTTAACTTAAGATAAAATCCAATTTTAGTAGATACTTCAATTTTGATTGGCTAAGCACTAAAATCGATCTAATATTATCCAATCAAATTACTAAAATTGGGATCTTATTTAAGTTAAAATTTCGTGAAATAGGCCCCAGTTCCCCTTCACATCGTCTTTAGAGGATCCCCAGGTTTTAATTCATATATCTTTGTTAATCACATAATTAGACAATATTGTCTATTTCAATATCAGGGTTTTCTTTTCAACCGTACTACAAATGTGTGCGTTATTTGGAAAATAATATTTTAAGAAACAGGTAATATAAATAAATTAGAAGTAGGTTGGTGGCACAGCTTACCGTTTCGTTTGAACCGTGGATTCTGGACAATAACCTAAAATATATATGACCGCAATATACCCCAATATAATAATAATCTCCAATATAGTTCACTTAATCGCAGCTTAAGAAATATTAAGGAATTTGTGACGAATGTTGTTCGCAATTAAGCTTTAAAGAAATTAAAACTGATAATACATTCGACTCCTTGCTCATAAATACAAATTTTATCTTTTACCAAAGTCACCTTTAGAACATATCTACAAGCCAGTCAGAAATAATGTTTAACAATAATACTTTATACTGATGAAATGATTTCCAAATAAATTAACCTTTTCACCAAACCCCAGATGGGCTACGACCAGAAGAACTACCAGTGTCTTTGTGAACATCTTGATGAACAAACTTTATCCAAGCTTAATTGAAAACCTCGACGGGATCCGTGTTTATATACTCGACAAACCACCTACAGTATTTGTTGTTGTTAACACAGATAATTCACCTGTATTGAAATAACCTTTAACTATTTCTATTTTCAGTTTTTGTGTACTTCTGTATTAATCATACCGACTATATTTCCGATCCGAATGCTGTGTTGTTTTTTTTTTTTGTTTTTTTTTTACAAAACCGCGTATGAATAAATATGCATTTTAAGTGATTCTGAGGAGCTTTTACCAAATAAAAAAAAAGTTTAATTTTTAATTGAAGGCCCATGACAGGTTCTACAATATCTCTTTTGCGATGAAAAAGTTCTTAATTTCTAAATCATAAATAAAAGAGAGCTATATTTTATTTACTTGAAATATACACAACTAAAAGCAGTTGTTTATGTAAATGTAACTCGTGGCTTACCGTATACCAATCAATAGAGGGTTCGAGGTTTAAGATTTCTATTTAATTGCTTAACTATAGACACTCTGAATTTAAATTCGCTGTTAAACTGGACACATTCAAGAACACAGTATTTTTTTTATACAACTTCTACAAAATATATAATTGTGTGCCCAAATTTTCCCAGCATGGTGCCCAAAATGAGGTGGGGCCGCCGTCCTGCCCCCAGCTCGTAAGCCTATGGTACTGATGTACTTTTATGTACACGCATCAAACCACAGATATGTCAGATGTTCTTTGTTCTACATTTCCAGCTGATTTTACAAAACCGCGTGTTTTACAGACAGGTCAAAGTTAAACCCACGGTATTCTATCTGGTATCAGCCTGGTTTAATACAGGTGCATATCACATGCTTACAAATTTGTCAATATGAAAATGGAATCTACTTTTCTGCACCCACTGGGCTAATGAAGATGTGCATACGTCATAGTGGTGTGATATGGGGGACAATTTTCCAGATCAGAGGCACTATGGTATACTCTTATTTCCAATTCCATCTGGCAGGAGTTCGTTACGTGCACGCTACACCTAGGCACTGCTCCATGTCCGGCCACCTTTAAAACCCCCGACGAAATTTCTCGGCCTCCACGCCCAGAGCGAACCCGAGACCGGGTCAACATATTTCTCACTGAGCTACTTGTCAAAATGATATATGATGCAGTTATCTCGTGTTTATATATTACATAGATCAAAACAAAAACAACAACATGCCAGACATCTACACCAAGATTAAACATGCTACCTTAACTAAAACCTGATCTATTATATTCCAACGGGCCCGTAGCACGCCCCCCCCCCCCAAAAAAAAAAATCGAATTAGCCCCCCCCCCTCCCAAATATTTCGCCAACAATAATGATTTCAAAGGAGGGTTCTTAGACGGCCACATCCAAAAAATCTTTAGCCCCCCCCCCCAAAAAAAAAATATTATGAGCTGGCTACGGGCCCATATTCCAATGTATCGACCAATCAAATTGAGAGAAAAAACTCAGCACCGTATTTGTTCAAGGTTTATTATTACCAATCAATTACTCATCGGTCTTATAAAACCTGATCAATCAAATTGCTCATTACTCAACTTAATGCGGGGGTCATGGTAGATAAGGCGCTGGTTCGCTAGCCTGGAGGTCGGGTGTTCGATTCCTGCATTGGCCGAGAATGTTTCCGGCGTGTTTTCCCCATGTCATTGATGCAGGAGGGCCCGACAGCTGCCTAGTCGTTCGGATGGTACTAAAACCCGATGTCCCGTGTATATATTGGAGTGCACGTAAAAGATCCATTGGCAGTTGGAATTCGATATAAGAGTAGGCCGTAGCGCCGCTGCCCGGGCAAAATTTCCCTCATAGCACACTGTATGGCGTATGACCGTCTTCCATTAGCCCAGGTTAGGTGCAAAAGAGTAGGACGTTAAACCCCATTTCATTTCAATTCATTTCTCTGCTTAATGCAATAATGGGGGTAAATATCGAACTTAGTCAAGGTGAAGTGAAGACAAACTGATTGAGCTGGCATGTTCAATCAGTATATGTTTTTATTTGGGAAATACCTCAATGAACATGACCTCGGCGAAGCAAGGATGAACAATTAAATTTGTCGATGCTTTGGTACTGGATCATCTTGGCCCGTAATAGATAAGATTGCTGAAGGTGTATTTCACAAATACCTTGACTAAGTTCGATATTTAATCCCATTGCATTGAGCAGAGTGATGAGAAATTTGATTGATCTCGTTTTAGAAGAACGACGAGTAACTGATTGATAATAGTAAATCTTGAATAAATACGATGATGAGCATTTTCTACATTTCTATATAACTTTCTCATTTTGATTGGTCAAGACTTTGGAATATAATAAATCTGCTTTTCATTGAGGCAGAATGATTATTTTGTGTAAATGTTTATTTAATTGAATTAGATATCTGCGAAGGGATCTTTAACGTGAACGCTAATGTGTTCACCTGACTTCGGTTGTTCGTCCCATTCCAACGACTAGATAGCTGACCTTGTCAGACCCTCCGTCCTGCACCACTGACAAGGAGAAACCACGTCTGGATGAACTTTCTCGGTCAATGCAGGGATCGAGGCTAGTGAGCCAGTGTCTTACCCACATAGCCACGTGACCCCACCCCTACCCCCTCCGAGGTTCTGAGCGAGAAATTTCTTCGGGGTTTCTAGATGTGACCGGACAAGGACCAGTGCTTAGTTGTTCGACAGTGTTACATGCACGATACGAAACCATCACAGTTGTCGTATGCCAGTCTTCTTTAACCCAGTCGGCGCAGAAAAGTAGGACGTTAAACGCTTTTTTATTTTCATTTTGACATATTTGTAAGCATGTGGAATCCACCTGTATTGGACCAGCTTGATATCGGATCGAGTATCGTGGTTTTAACATTTACCTGTAAAACGCTGGAAATGTAGAACAAAGACTATCTGACATATCTGTGGTTGGATGCGTGTACATAAAAGTACATCAGTTATATAACAAACCGAAATCTTAAAAATTCGTCTAATATCAATTATCAACATTTAGAATAACATTTGTTTTAATTATTAAAATGACAAAGCATGGGAGAATATTTCATTTGTATTTTAAGATTTGATTTAGTCATGATAACAAAGGAATGGGAATATTTCAATTTCCCTGCAGAGAGAGAGAGAGAGAGAGAGAGAGAGAGAGATGGGGTTTAACGTCAACTCAACACAAACTAGGTCATTTCGGGACTAACATATGGTTTCATTTTTATTTCAATAATTCGCTTGCGCGTAGGGGTCCTTAGCAGTGGGAGGAAACCGGAGTGCCCGGAGGAAACCCACGAGGTTGAGAAGGCGCCCCTATCTCCATGCCACATACGCTCACACCAGGGCTCGAAACCACAGCCGCAAGCCAGAGGTGACCGGCCAGCTAGAGGTCGAAGCGCGGCACTCTAGACCACTAGGCCATCCCAACCCCCCAATTTCCCTGCAAGCACTAATATCATTAAGTACTTCCGTCTTGAAAATCCCAGTAGGGACAGAGCAGTCGTACTCTAAACCCCATTTTATTTCATTTTAATACGCACTTTGGTAGTCAACCAGCGGCGACCGGATGTCTAGCTTAAAGTAGCTAAGTTTCTAACTCAATATCATCTGAAGTCTTCGACATTGAAAACATGAATTATTTGTCAATTTAAATCAACATTGATGCTGTGGTCTTACCGGGAAAAGATGGGCTTCTGATATCCAATATTGCAGACAAAATAAACATTTACCATTGGCACACGAATCGTGTACCATAATGCGCTTTAGTCCCATTTGTAAGAAGGGGCTCGAAGAACGAAGCTAGAGATATTCCATGCCATTCTTATCTGGAGAGCATGCGCAATAAATATAATATCGACTGGAATAACAAGACGCTAGAGAATACCATTTGATTAAGATTTCTGACGTGGCCGATTTCGCCGAACATAATTGATTTGAAATTAGAGTACAAACTGAAACTATTAAACGTAAATCAGTTTATATACATTCATATTACATTATTATGTGCGTTGAGACCCATTTTTGTCAAATATTAGCGATTTAGCTCCTTTAAGTAAAAAACTTTTGACATTCAATACCTAATAGGAAGCGTCAATTCCGTTTTACAGACAACTGTTCCCTATAAGATGATCATGGAAATCTGACATTTTCAAAATTAACCATGATCCTAGCGAAGACAGAAAATGTAGGCGTATAAAAATGCCACAACAACGGGGAATGCTTCATTTTGTATCCTAAAATGTGTTGGAGAATGCTTCATTAACACTATAAGCACTGATTTCTATAAGCTCTTCCGCACTTCGGTATAGCCAACCGCGTGTCTAACTAAAGCAAAAACTGTTGACATTCATAACCTTAGAAGCATCAGTTTCCGTTTTGACTGACAATTGGTCCCTATAAGATGGTCATGGAAATCTGACAATCATAAATTACCCATGATGTGCATCCTAGCGAAAATGGTACAGAAATTTTAAGTTTAATCAGAATTTCGACATAAATTGTATGATTAATACAGAAGTACACGTATACCAAAAACTGTAAATAGAAATAGTTAAAGGTTATTTCAATACAGGTGAATTATCTGTGTTTACAATAACAAATACTGTAGGTGGTTTATAGAGTATATAAACACGGATTCCGTCGAGGTTTTCAATTAAGCTTGGATAAAGTTTGTTCATCAAGATGTTCACAAAGACACTGGTAGTTCTTCTGGTCGTAGCCCATCTAGGATTTGGTGAAAAGGTACAAAAATTAATTTGGAAATCATTTCCAAGTATTGTTAAACATTATTCTTAATCTGACTTTGGTTAAAGATGAAATTTGTATTTATGAGCAAAAAGCCGAATGTATATCAGTTTTAAATTTTTAAAGCTAATTTGCGACCAGCATTCGTCACCAATTTCATAGTATTAAGTGAACTACATGCATATGTGAGTTTATCAGAATGTGAACATTTGTATAGCGCTATTCCACACATCGATGTATATTGCGATTTTATGTTTTTATATTTTAGGTTATTGTTCAGAATCCACGGTTCAAACGAAACGGTAAGTTGTGCCACCAACCTACTTCTAAATTACTAATATTACCTGTTTCTTAAAATATTATATTCCAAATAACGCACACATTTGTAGTACGGTTGAAAGGAAAGCCCTGATATTGAAAGAGACAATATTCTCTAATTATATGATTAACAAAGATATATGAATTAAACCTGAAGATCCTCTAAAAACAATGAGGGGAAGTGGGCTAAAATTTGAAACCAAACGAAGAAATGAATGTGATGATCATCCCAACAATAATATGTCATCCTACATTTTATATAAATTGTATCTTTACAATGAAAGTAATTGTTTTCAATATTCTATTTCATCAGATATTTATATATGAAATATTGTTGGTGCCGTTAAACCCCATTTCATTTATAAAATACATTTGTATAATGTTAATTCAATTTAATGCTTTCATAAAACTGTATTTATTATGTTGTATATTTCAGTTAATTCCAGTTCTACACACAACTATTACAACCCCAGTTCAGCTTCCTACAATTCTAGTTCAGCATACAACGGTAGCTCTTCCTACAATTCCAGCTCTACATACAATAATAGCTCTGCCTTCAATTCTGGTTCAGCATACAACGATAGCTCCGCCTACAATTTCAGCTCTGCATACAATCCTAGCTCTGATTATAATTTTGAATCATCATACAACCCTAGCAACGTATATTACAGCTCGTAATACTCTGCTGAGAGTTCAAGATTAAAACGAAATGGTTTGTTGCATCTTGTATTTTTAAACCCAGAACATGTGTTTAAATAAATATATAACTATGAAATCCACAGTTCTACTGTCGGTTAGTTTTATTTACCTATTCTATATTTTCTATGATCTATATTTTAGTTAATTCCAGTTCAGCATACAACGATAGTTCAGCCTACAATTCTGGTTCCGCATACAACGATAATTCTGCCTTCAATTCTGGTTCAGCATACAACGATAGCTCTGCCTACAATTCCAGCTCTGTATACAATCCTAGCTCTGTGTATAATTTTGAATCATCACACTACCCTAGCAACGTATATTACAGCTCAGCATACTCTGCTGAGAGTTCAAGATTAAAACGGAATGGTAAGTTGCATCTTGTATTTTTAAACTTGGAACATGGCTTTATATATACTTAACATAAAAAAACATTCAGTACGATTTCAAAATCAGAGAGACACTTTAATCAAATCATTCTAAAAAATTACTAAATAGATCAAAGCAATTTCTTGTGAACAGTATGTTGACACATTAGTAATCAATTCATAACAATTCCAATTCCAACACATAATGAGAAGGTTTAAGGTCTTACACAGTCTACACATCAGCATCTAGCATGCCCAGCATCTGTACATGGAGTGGATCAACCGATTGGTGAACGCCATTGGCAGCTGGAACCACTCTGGAACCAGATAAGCCAGGCACGACCCATCAGCTGTATTTGGTTTCTGTACGACGTTATTGAAAACATTGTTTCAATGACATGCGAAATGTGGTAAGACGTGGGGTCCGAGAGCTTGATCGCTGTAGCGCACTGCAGACACTGCTGTGATGCTGCCTTCTCTCCCTGGACCAAGATTTTGGAACACCACAGGACCCACTCTCTTGTTCAAGCCGATTCCACCCCAAAACCATTAGGCTTGGAAATCCCCCCCCCCCCCCCAATGAGTCCCGTTCTATGAAACATTGGTCAGAATAAAGCTGGCCACGTCCACGCAATATTCTGGTCCTGCCATCTGCAGATCACACGCAATACCAACTCTCATCTGTTAACAGAACAGTTCTTTCTCCATTGCCTGTATCACCACTTCTAGTATTGTTGGGCAAACATCAGTTAACGGTAAGGTCTACGGCAATAGATGTTCTCTCTGGAAAGACGTCGGCACTGATGGGCCCTACGTCTGTCCAAACTGTCTGAGGTGCTGTCGCAGACGCCTGTGTGAAACGATTCTGCAATTGCTTTCGAACAACGCGGCGGTCTTGTCGCCTTGTGGTAATCCTAGGTCTATCAGTTCAGGGGCGATCATCCGTGGTGTTGGTTGTCCGAGAGAGTTGCTGAAGCCTGTATTTTTTAAACTTGGGTTTATATAGAATTATGAAATTCGCAGTTCTATTGTCCGATTGTTTTATTTACCTATTCTGTATTTATTATGATCTTTATTTTAGTTAATTCCAGTTCAGCATACAACGATAGTTCAGTCTACAATTCTGGCTCAGAATACGATAGTTCTGCCTACAATCTTGGTTCAGCGTAAAACGATAGTTCAGCCCAGGGGCGTGGTGAGAATGAGTTCATGAGTAGCCATACTCATGCGCCAAAACGTTTTTGCGCCAAAATCACAATCAAATTACTCAAAAAATGAAAAACATTTGTAAGTGGAAAAATTGTTTCATCTGACCCAATTAAAAAAATTTTGAAAGAGTCAAGTGATTTTCTCTTGGAAAGAATGGAATCTCCAAGAGAAAATAACAATATTTTATTACCGTATTTCTTGTCTCGGATTGCTGGAGATTGCGTTTCTGGGCTTCTAATTTTCGAAATTTTCCCGGGGGAGGGCCCCCCGGACCCCCCGCCGCGGGCTCGCGCCTTCGGCACTCGCGGTGGCCGGCTTCGCCGGCCACAGCTCCGCGGTCAGTAAAAGGGTTTTTGTGCCAAAATCTTTTTTGTTACTCATAATTTCTTCTCAATAATTGCCCTCACCACGCCCCTGGTTCAGCCTACAATTCTGGCTCTGCATACGATAGTTCTGCCTACACTCCTGGTTCAGCATACAACGATAGTTCTGTTTACTCCAGTTCAGCATACAACGATAATTCTGCCTACAGTTCCGGTTCAGCATACAACGATAGTTCTGCCTACAATTCTGATTCAGCATACATCGATAGCTCTGCCTACATTTCTGGCTCATCATACAATCCTAGCTCTGTTTATAATTTTTAATCATCATACAACCCTAGCAACGTATATTATAGCTCGGCATACTCTGTCGAGAGTTCAAGATTAAAACGAAATGGTAAGTATTTTTAAACTTGGAACATGGGTTTATATTTAACCATAAACTTCACAGTCCTACCGTCCGCTAGTTTTATTAATCTACTCTGTATTTACTATGGTCCATATTTTAGTTAATTCCAGTTCAGCATACAACGATAGTTCTGCCTACTCCAGTTCAGCATACAACGATAGTTCTGCCTACAATTCTGGCTCAGAATACGATAGTTCTGCCTACAATTCCGGTTCAGCATACAACGATAGTTCTGCCTACAATTCCGATTCAGCATTCAACGATAGCTCTGCCTACAATTCCAGCTCTGTATACAATCCTAGCTCTGTGTATAATTTTGAATCATCATTCAACCCTAGCAACGTATATTACAGCTCGGCATACTCTGCTGAGAGTTCAAGATTGAAACGAAATGGTTAGTTGCATCTTGTATTTTTAAACTTGGAACATGGGTTTATATGAAATTATAAAATTCACAGTTCTATTGTCCAATTGTTTATTTACCTATTCTGTATTTATTATGATCTTTATTTTAGCTAATTCCAGTTCAGCAAACAACGATAGTTCAGCCTACAATTCTGATTCAGCACACAATGATAGTTATGTCTACAATTCTGGTTCAGCATACAACAGTTCTGTCTACATATCTGGTTCAGCATACAACGATAGTTCTGCCTTCATATCTGATTCAGTATACAGTCATAGCTCAGCCTACAATTCTGCTTCAGCATTCAGAGGTAGCTCTACTGACAATTCTGGTTCAGCATACAGCGGTAGCTCTGCCTACAATTCTGGCTCTGCATATTACCCTAGCGACGATTATTACAGCTCCGCATACTAATGACACCAGAAGAACGTACCACCAATAAATCTTTTAATCAAATTCAACGAGTTCTTTTAAAACCTAAAATGTGACTTATACTGGTGATAAAGGCTACAGCAAACTGCACCAAAACGGTTATATCAATAATTGCACAATTAGACACCAACGACACACCGAAATCATCCAGAAAATTTGGAAGGTTTGAAGTCGATTCACTTGCATCTGAGGCCATTTCTGAGGGAAATTTACTCTTTTAAATGTATCTAGGCTCTCTCTCGGGTTTTTCTTGAATAGGCTCAACATGACGAGGGGGCTTCTTCGGACGCCGATGTACCTACACTTCACGGACCACGGCGAAGAGTACCGTGGACATGTCTCCCTTCGGAGAAAGGGTCTAGGGTGCTCTTAGTTCAGCTCTTAACGTCGGTCTCATTCAGAGCTGATCTAGGGTGATCTCCCCACGGAAAACCTCGGAAAATAGGTTTTGCACCAGAAAATGACAGAAAATTTTGGAAAATAGGGTTTGCGCCTGAAAATAACGGAAAGTTTCAATTTTGAAGCTGAATCTGCGATATTGGGGTATTAGGATATTTTGATATGAACATTATAAAACTTTGAATAGGGGCAACGAACTTAACGTACCTATAATAATTTATGAGAAAAGCGAAAAATTCAAAATTGGGTTAGAGTGCGACTGGTTTGAATTTTGTGCACATAACCAATCTTACTCGGGATTATGGGCGCCTCGCCAATTATATTACGGGCGTCCATGATGTGGTCGTGGGCGGCCAACCAATGTCGGTATTATGGGCACCCACAAACCATGCCGTTTTAGGGGCACCATTGATCGTCGTTGGTGCCAAACCAGCTTTACTCGGCTCTGTGCATGATGTTTCATCTGACAATCATATATTATCATCATAGGGCGCCCCACCAATCATGTCATTATTGGCGCCCCTCCGAGATAAGGTACCGTACAGATCAAGCCGCTTTAGGCGTCCCATCAATCAAGTTGTTGTGTTAATAATGTGAGTCATTATGATGCGCTTCGCCATTTCGGGGGCGCCTCATATATATAACGACATGATTGGCGAGGCGCCCATGAAACCAAATGACATTGAGTGGGCGTCCCGCGAATTTCGTCGTGGGCATCCAACCAATGTCACTCGGCTTTATGAGGCGCCCATACTGATATGCCCACGTTGGTCGCTGGCTTCGTATTGCGTCGGCATTATGGGCGCCCAATTGGGTTGAGGCAACCCACCGATCATGCCGTTTTAGACGCTCCATAGATCGAGTCGTGGGCGCCCAACCAATCTTCGTCGGCATTATGCATACATTGTTATTAGAAGGCGCCGCAGCGATCATATCATTATGGGCGCCGCTCCGGGATAAGGCACCCCATTTTGGGCGCCCCATTAGTCAAGTTATGGTGTTAGTTGTGTGTGTCAGGGGCGCCTCATATATAAAGACATGATTGGCGAGGCGCTTAAAACCAATTGACAATGATTGGACACCCGCCAATCTCGTCCTGGGCGCCCAACCAATGTCACCAGGCTTTATGCGGTGCACATACTGATATGGCCATGGATTTATGTGGCCCCCGAACTGAGATGGGCACGTTGGTCGTTTACTTCGCATTGCCTGATTATTTTGAACATATCGTAAAAAGATAGCTGATAACTTTATTACACGTTCATCATTGACAGAAATGAAATGAAATCGGTTTTAACGTCTTATTGTTTATTCCGACTAGGCTAAAATGGCGTTTTCTTCTTTGAATAAATGCATTGAATATAAACCAGTGAATGCTGGTACTTGGAAATTCAATACATAATTAATACTCATTAGAATTGAAAAACATACAAACGTTATTACAACTATTTTCGTCAGATTATGGAATCATTGCAGACGATTCAATTCAGTTGGACAGTAAATGTCATTAGGGTCAGAAAAAAGTATAAATTCCAGGTGCCTTACCTTGGTTGTAATCATTTTATACCCCCTAGTTAAACCCTATCGTAATATATGACTTATTTTTTTTAATGTAATTTGGGGGTCCCATTAGTATTTGGGGTGGGGTGGCCGGATCGGTAGGTTATAAATCTGTTCTGTAGACTATAAAAGCACACCGAACTAGCATTACAATAAAGCATAGATTTCAGCCTTTTCTTAATTATCTGTTTATAGATGTAACAAAATATAAATGATAACACAGAGCAACAAGTTATAGTTTTATTAGCACTTCTATTTATAGATTTAATAAAACATCGATGATAAAGAACACAAAGAGTAACAGAGTATAGCTTTATTATCATGTATTATATTTATAGATGATAAAAAACACAAAGAGTAACAGAGTACAGCATTATTATCATTTATTATATTTATAGATGATAAAGAACACAAAGGGTAACAAAGTATAGCTTTTAGTTATATTATCATTTATTATATTTATAGATTTAAAATATCATCAGAGATAACGAAGACACAGAGTAACAAAAAATAGATTTTAGCTATATTCGGATAAATCATCAATGAAAACCAATATATAAAATAAGCCACTAAAGTATCATTAATTATAGATAACCGTTGTTATAAATATTTGAGCAAGACTTAATAAGAGGTCCAACATTTCATTTGTATCTAATATAGTATTGAAATTCCCAAG
Organism: Patella caerulea; assembly: GCA_036850965.1. Lineage (NCBI taxonomy): Eukaryota > Metazoa > Mollusca > Gastropoda > Patellidae > Patella > Patella caerulea. The sequence goes on from JAZGQO010000021.1 coordinate 16,329,193, forward strand.
GTAAGGGGAAAAAATCGTTTTTCTTGCAAATAACGACCTTTCTTAATCGATACTAAAATCATCGACACACAAAAGTAAGTTGTTACACAAAACTGTTTATGTAATTATTTTCAGGACGCTTACAAAGCATGATTCCTTCCTGGAAAACCAGGCAAGATTCTCCTGCCGCTGAAGTCAAGTTCGACTATTGAGATTTACCCTTAGTGATAAAGACAAAACACAACAGGCACATAATATAAATGAACCCCGGAAAAACAATGAAACGCTAGTTAACGACAAATAGATAAACGCCCACCGTCAGCTTTGTCGGTTTTACCTCGTCTTTACAAGTAGACCAAACCCCATTTACTTCAATTTGTTTCTTTTTTTTCACTATTGTAACCACTGTTAACCAATCATAAGGGCAATAACTCTGACTAATGGAGATGGGGTATGTCTCTGGAACTGAGCGAGAGAAATGGGGTTTAACGTCCACTCGAAACAAACTATGTCATTTCGGGACTAACATATGTTTTTTAAAATTCTATCTTAATAAATCGCTTGCACATAGGGGTCTTTAACAGTTGGAGGAAACCGGAGTACCTGGAGAAAACCCACGAGGTTGGACAGACGACCCTACTCCTTGCCACGTACAACTGGGGATTTGAAACCACGCCAGTTGATTCATGATTGGCAGGCAGTGCACGCATGTTAACCATTCGGCCATCCAACAACCCAACTCTGGAACTAATTGCTAGAAATTATTGAATTCAATTGTCGTTGTAGGCTACATACCTTGTGTAAGATTTAGATAAAGAGCTGTTGGTTATTGTAGTTAAAAATAGATAATGAAAAGGGAATATGTTGAAAATATTAGTCAAAGTTCTTCATTCAAAGCAGGCCCAAAGCCACGGGGGGGGGGGGGGGGGGGGGGGTATCGCTCCCCACCCCACCCTCCCTCAATATTTTGTCAAAAATAATGATTTCTTAGCCGGGCACATCCTGTACCCCCCCCCCCCAAACATTCCATAACCCCCCCAATTTTATGAGCTGGCTACGGGTCCGATTCAAAGTGATGATTATCCATTTTTTCTTAAATTAAATCATTAACAGCCAATCATATTTAAATCTGTTAATAATCCAAACCATAGAAATTCTCGAGTTGATAATGGGCCTGGCATGTAAATAAATATCTACTTAATGAGGTCAAATGAATGATTTCCATTAGGCAGATTTAGCTCTGCATCTTTAAGATTATAAATTTTGTCTCTTACATTGTTCACAAATGAAAATGAAGGATTGAGTGACGACCACAAAATACGACCACATAAAGAAGCTTCAGTACAAAAACAGCGTACAGTGGAAGAATTTCACATTTCTACAAAATTGAAGATAAAGAATCTTAAATATATATTTAAAATATTAATAAAACAAACAAAATGTTGCATATCAAAATATATACATACTAAAACATGGAATAAAAATATACATTGTGTACACCAACAAATCTTAACAGTAAAGTATAAAATATTGACTTAGTGAAAGACAAAAGACTTTCATCGCCCATCAGTTAAACCATGGACCTACATGTAATTAAGTATTATAAGGTCCATGGTTTAACTAATAAGTACCCTAAAGATTTCACTTACATGTAACAAGAATATAATGATTGCCTGCAACATCAGGCCTGTTTATAACTGTTATTTCTTTTATTAAATAAGAGATTATCAAACATTTCCAAAAACATGTTAAAAGGCATCTCAAATCTGAACAAAAGTTATAAAAAAGTCAAAATATGCCATCTTAAAGTGATAATTTCATATTTTCTAAGAGAGTCAAAACATATTTATTTCTATGTCTTTTGCTCAAAAGGTTGTCAACTCACTATTATAATTATTATACGATCATGGGCAATATTTCAGGGGGGTTTAAATCGCTGACACAGAGAATAATAACACAATTACCTCCCTTGTTTTCCCATTCCCCTCCATGCAATGGTGATCTTCAAATTTGAAGTTGAAAATGATATTTTTGCCAATTTCTCAACTGGCAACAGTGAATTATAGGACTAACAGGATTATTCTTTAACAAGATAGGCCTGTTGATAGATACCATCTATTTTAAGGCTTTATTTTAATATATTTTAAAAATATAACTAAAAAATATGAAATTGCCGTTTTAAGCTGTAGTGCAGTGCAAATTTATGAGTTATATTGAAAATACACAAACGTGTGTCTGCCCTATGGGACCAAGCAAATTCATTCGACACGCCTAACCACAAACTACCAATGAACAAAGTCAATACCATTTATTTCTTTTTAGCAAATGCCACACTGGCCAACCTTTCCATACTTTATTTAAATCAGACAAGAATTTGAAGAGGATGACAGACAGACAGAAGTGATGATGTGAGTTGTCTGACTATATAGACTATCAAAAAACATTAAAATTGCACAATATATACAAACAATAAAGAACTGCTCTAACAAGTCCATAACAACATTAGGCCTAAACAATTCCAATTAATAAGCTTAATATATACAATTTCTTACAAAATGTGAAAATGAGGTATCATACTAAAAACAGTACATAGTATTATTCTTTGAATGGTATTTAGTATTTGAATCATAATCCAATAAAAGTAAAAACATCATTCTCATGTGAACATAATATCATTCTTATGTGTTTTTGTCATGATCAGATTTTGTTACAATCAGAATTGTAGGATTAAAGTGTATCTCTCAAATGAGATTTTCAAGAATACAATTAGAACAGTGTTGCATTTACATGGCGGTGGATCTATAATTAATTCAAATTAAATGGCAGGATATTATAGTGAATAAAGGACTAAAGTGCTAATATTTAAAATGATATAAAAAAAATGCATTCATTTTCAACGGAGCTCAGTAAAGTATAGAAGATGTTGTGCGGAGAGAGATATGATTAAATATTTATAACACTTTGAGGTTGTAGCAAAATGTTGGAATATCCAAGCACATAGCCCAAGCTTATTGTCTTATTTCATTCGGACTTCATATAAAAAAAAAAGGATACTGAAGTCAAAGTTCAACATATAATTCTGTGTTTGAAGCGCTATAAGAATGCATAAAAACCAGTATTTAAATTGTTTTTAGGGAAATAAAATCAACTGTAACGAATGTGGTTTATAATTAAGTCATAATACGTGACCTTAATCAAAATAGATAGTAAGTATGTGGTTAAATTACATAGCAGCGTATGGTGGGGGATCTACTGGTGGGTAGGCTGCACCTGGAAAAAAACCAATAACATTGATTATTATTATCTTAAATTATTAACTTTCTCAACCTTTATTTCATGTATAGTTATAATTTATCATTAGGTTTGGTACAATTTATCATTAGGTATAGTTTTTTATACGCCCACATTGAAATGTGGTCGTATATTGTCGTCGCCCCCGTCCGTCCGTCGGTCCGGCGTCCACAATTGCTTGTGGACGCTCTAGAGGCTAAAGTTAATATCCGATTGACTTTAAATTTATACACAGTGTTTAAGGTCATGAGATGAAGAAGCCTATTGTTTTTCAGCAATTTCCGATAATAACTACCAGAGTTATGGCCCTTGACGACTTCAAAAAATCTTGTGGACGCTCTATAGGCCAAAGTTAATATCCGATTGGCTTTAAATTTATACACAGTGTTTAAGGTCATAAGACGAAGAATCCTATTGATTTTCAGCGATTTCCGATAATTAGTGCCAGAGTTATGGCCCTTGATCACTTCAAAAAATCTTGTGGACGTTCTAGAGGCCAAAGTTAATATCCGATTGGCTTTAAATTTATACACAATGTTTAAGGTCATAAGACGAAGAAGCCTATTGATTTTCAGCGATTTCCAATTATTAGTGCCAGAGTTATGTCCCTTGATCACTTCAAAAAATCTTGTGGACGCTCTAAAAGCCAAAGTTAATATCCGATTGACTTTAAATTTATACACAATGTTTAAGGTCATAAGACGAAGAAGCCTATTGATTTTCAGCTTTTTCCAATAATTAGTGCCAGAGTTATGGCCCTTGATCACTTCAAAAAATCTTGTGAACGCCCTAAAAGCCAAAGTTAATATCCGATTGACTTTAAATTTGTACACAGTGTTTAAGGTCAAAAGACGAAGAAGCTTATTGATTTTCAGCAATTTCCGATAATTAGTGCCAGAGTTATGGCCCTTGATTACTTCAAAAAATCTTGTGGACGCTCTAAAAGCCAAAGTTAATATCCGATTGACTTTAAATTTATATACAGTGTTTAAGGTCATAAGACGAAGAAGCCTATCGATTTTCAGCGATTTCCGATAATTAGTGCCAAAGTTATCTCCCTTGATGACTTCAAAAAATCTTGTGGACACTCTAAAAGCCAAAGTTAATATCCGATTGACTTTAAATTTATACACAGTGTTTAAGGTCATAATACGAAGAAGCCTATTAATTTGCATCAATTTTCGATAATTAGTGCCAGAGTTATGGCCCTTGATCACATCAAAAAATCCTGTGGATGCTCTAGAGGCCAAAGTTAATATCCGATTGACTTTAAATTTACACAAACTGTTTAAGGTCCTGAGGCGAAGAAGCCTACTGATTTTCATCGATTTCAAATAATTACTTCCAGAGTTATCTCCCTTGATCACTTCAAAAAACCTTGTGGCGCTGTAGATGCCAAACTTATCATCCGATTGACTTCAGATTGATACACAGAGTTTAAGGTGTTGAAACGAACAAGTATTTTGATTTTCAATGAATTTTGATAACTGAACAGCTAAATCCATGATGTTAAATGTTTCCTATACTAATTGTTAGCTTGGGGCAAAACTTTATAAAAAGCAAACAAATTCTAATGATTTTCAGATAATTACATAATGAGTTGTTACTCAGATTTTAGTGTATTACAAATGTTTCATTACCAAAAAAAAGTAAAAATATGCGACAACCCTTGTTGACTGCCCGGACGATTTAGCTGCTGTGGGCGTATGTTTTGTTGCCTGGCAACCTATCTTTTCAAATATAATTTGTCATTAGGTATAAATGTAGTTTCAATACAATTTATCATAAGTTATAGCCTTATAATACAACTTATCATTAGGTATACACTTAATTCAATTTATTATTAGCTATCATACAGAGAGAGAGAGAGAGAAAAGGGGTTTAACGTTCACTCAACACAAACTAGGTCATTTCGGGACTAACATATGGTTTTAATTCTATTTCAATAATTCGCTTGCGCGTAGGGGTCTTTAGCAGTGGGAGGAAACCGGAGTGCCCGGAGGAAACCCACGAGGTTGAGAAGGCGCCCCTATCTCCATGCCACATATGCTCACGCCAGGGCTCGAAACCACAGCCGCAAGCCAGAGGTGACCGGCCAGCTAGAGGTCGAAGCGCGGCACTCTAGACCACTAGGCCATCCCAACCCCCCAGCTATCATACAAGTTATCATTAGTATTGGTATAATGTAGCATTAGTTTTGGTACAATTATCATTAGGTATAGTCCTAATACAATTTATCATAAGGTATAGTTTTAATACAATTTATCATTACCGGTAGTATTGGTATAATTTATAATTAGTTTTGGTTCAATTTATCATAAGGTATAGATTTAATACAATTTATAATAAGCTATAGTTTTAATACAATTTATCATTCATACTGCTATAATTTATCATTAGTTTTTGTGTAATTTATCATCAACAACATTGCTAAACATCATCACCAGTACGGCTATAATTTATCTCCAATATTGTGGAAATTTGAAGTTACTCAACACACTGGCCCACGAAGAGGGTCCATATTTTTTTTTCTGTTATACTAGGAACTACATTATATTATTCAATGAATATTGTATAATAGATTTATATACTTACCACCAAAGCCTTGTGGAGGAGGAGGTCCACCTTGTCCTGGGGGAGGATATTGCATGTTTCCTTGTGGTGGATATGCCATGTTTCCTGGTGGTGGATATGGCATGTTTCCTTGTGGAGGATATGGCATGTTTCCTTGTGGGGGATATGGGTTCATGCCTGGCTGTGGTGGATACGGTTGTCCACCCTGATTTACAACTCCATCTGGTAATGGACCTTTTTCTGCAATACAAAATACACATTCTAGATCTCCAACAGAGAGCTTTAAATAAAACAAGCAAGTAAATTGCATCAGGTCTTATGAAGAATTAACAACTTCATCTTGTGTCATCTTCCAAACATAAGCATAAATTGAACTTCCTCAAATGAACCCTTGCCATCATGAGCCAATATATTTGTTTCATCTGATGATTGGCTGACAGTTCAATGTACTGGCCAATGAAAGCCTACAATACAATAACTGCAGTAAATGTACGACATTAATAATTCTAAAAGGAGTTGAAATGGGGTTTATTGTTCTACTAATGAAATCATGATATAATTTCAAAACCATATAAATGATCTTTAAACCATATTTAATAAACTGCAACTTTGGATATGCCAAAAAATCTAGGTCTAAATTCTCGAGGTAAATAGAAGTAATGGAAGGGTTTGATGGTGACCTGCTTTGAAGTTTTTGGGGGGCTAGCTCTACTATGTTTTTGATATTCTGTATTATCAAGACTAGTTAATAGGGTACTGTACCTGGTGTTGGGTATCCAGGTTGGCCATGTGGTGGAGGATATGGCTGAGCTGGATATCCTGCAAATATACAACAATAGCGTCATAAATCAGACTTTGACTTTTGTATGACCCATATTGAAAAAATCAGTCTGGATTCAAATATTTTAAGTACCACTAAGTAAATAAAACGTTTTCTCATCATTCAAATCTTTTAGACTTTGAGCTATATGCTGTTTTGACTTACAAATGACTGCAAGTGATCTGCATATAAATGGAATAAACAGAGTTATGGCACACTGGTACCACTACCAAGACATGTGTATAATGTAAACAAATGTCCTAACAAATTACTGTGTGGTACACCGGTTGAAAGAATTGGAACCTTTGATATTGTCATCACTGACAAGGCACTACTTATTGACATATGAAGTGAGTTACACCCCTTTAAAATGTGTGTTGAAGAAGTATAAAGATTGATTTGAAGGATAGTTTTGATAAATAGCTCAAGCAGATGCATTATGTCAGATTTATATAAAGAGCTGGGTGTTCTTGTCAAGAAAAGTCTTGATTGTAATTGATGCGATAATAAAGGAAGTCTTGATTTTCTATTTAAAGATGCATTATAATGTTAGATTTAGATAAAGAGCTGGGTGTTCTTGCTATCAAGACTAAACCCTATTTGTTACATCCGTAAACATAAATTGAGACGTAAGTAGTTTTTAGATCATAGAGTAAAGAAAGAAATAGATTTAAAAAATTGGGAAATGGCCAATACATGAATTTCGGATGATAAACCTTTTTCTTAAATTTTTACAACATAATTTGTTCTTGTGTAGAAAATAAATGTTAATCTATGCATAACAGTGAATTTTCAACATTTTTCTTGTTGATTGTTAATGATAGTTTAGTGATATCAATGTTAACATGTATATCTTATTCGATTTTTAGTTTCTTTTAATTGTATTTTTAATTTTGTTAAACACACGTGAGCTCCTTATTGTGGCAATTGTGTGTTATAAAAATGTACAATAATAATTAACAGCACTGCAGTTCTCTGGGAAAGAAAAACAAAAGGACTGGATAAGCCAGGACGTCATGTCGGGTCACCTAGTATGCCCTTCAGCACCAAAGTCTTCCAAGCTAGATGTAAAATCACAGTTAACCATTTCAGTAGATCAAGTTTTGGGAAGTCTACAAAGAACTTGTCTAAATCAACGAAAGCATAAAATCAGCTAAATATAGCCCCCCCCCCCAAAAAAAATCGAAAAGCATCGGAATTTAATGTGACTAAAAATTAAATTCCACAGGGTTTCCCACGAAATTTGGACGGATGACGGAAAGAGTTGATAACAATACATACATCCACGTATAATGGTCGTGTTTAATGAAAATGAAGTGGAATAGACAAAAAGTGCAAGTAAATAAATTGAAAACTGTGGATCTACCGGTAGCCAGATCTTCAGGAATAGTCGGATCTTCAGCTTCACCTTACAAACACAAATAAAACCATAACATAAACAACAAAACCCCATAGAAATAAAGAGGGGAAAGGGTTGTGGTGTTGAATTATAGTTCAACTCGTTGGATCAAAATGTCAATCAACCATCTATCTATATATGGGTTGAAGATTTAGGACAGATGGTTGGATTAAAGTGTGAATAAACCATCTTTGTATGTGTTTAAGTTCTGGGACACATAAAGTGGATAGTATGTAGCTGGTGGTTTAAAGTCTGCTTCCACAATAGTATTATTGCTGAAATAAACCAGTTACAATACACATGGTGACATAACATTACTTGTGGGTTTTAGTTATAGATCATATGGTAGGATTAAAGTGCCATTACCACTATGGGGGAAGTGGGCAAAGGCGCAAACTTCAACTAGGGTTATGGGGACCTTAGGAGTTGGTTTTGCACCAATAAAACCTAAATACAGATTAGCTGCATAAAAAACTTACCAGGTTGTTGGCTGTAAGGAGGAACTTGTCCATAGCCGTCAGGGTATTGTTGTCCAGGCTGTGTGGGTACATGCACCATGTCCACTGGTCCTAAAAAATATACCAATAACATTTTATACTCAATGACTTAAGACATGAATAGTTTTACCACCATCTCACTGTGATCTATGATACTCATAAGACCTCATGACCTTTATTATTAGCTTAGGCCAAATTAAAAAATATCTGTGTTTACAGTATTACCTGTGATTTTCTCTAAACAAATTCCAACACTAAAATTTCCATATTTTTTTCAAGAATCTTACTCTGTAATTAAAGGGCTATTTTTGGGAACCATGATTTAGTCAAAATAAAGATTCTAAAAGCATGTATTTATGTAATATGAATGTAGGTAAAGTGATTCATATTCAATTTTTGAAAAAAAAAAGTATTTTAATTTCTAATTACCGGTAATTATGTTCGGTGAAATAAGAGAATAGTTCAATTCAAACTAAATGGCAGTCGTTTGACGTTTACCCCTAAATATCTCATTCTATACGTGTTTTGGTTTTTTTTTATCATTTTATCATTTGTGAATCAGCATTTACTATTTACTTCCTGACTGTCTTGTTGGATATGTTTTTATTGGTTCTTGACGAAATAGCACCCAAAACCACAGAATAATTGTTGTTTTAAATATTGAATATATATATATTTTATTACAATGTACGATCCTAAATTTTCATGGCAAGATAATAATCTTGATTGATATTGACCAATACTGAATATTCATTTCAAAATTATGTAAACTACCAGTATTTAAATGTTAACTGTGTCTTAAACATTGAAAATTAGGCAATACAATTTTCACTGCAAGATAACAATCTTGATTGATACTGGCCATATGCAATATTAATTTCAAATATTAAGTAATCTATTCAGTTAGTCTAGAGATTTAGCTCCTTTAAGCCAGAAATACTTGGAAATAGATAATATCAACCCCAAGTAAAACATACTTTTTGTGGTAAAGTAACCATAAAAACAGATATTTTTTCCTTGGCCTTATTGTACCTTCTTTGATAGGAATTGAACATTAAGACATGGTACAATTTAATAGATACACAATTATAGTACAGTAGAAAACCTATATGTACAATACAGTCATGTAGTAGATCCTAAGTACCAAAAAAAAAAAAAAAATCAAAGAAAAAGTAAAATAGTTTTGATTGAAAATAAGTAAAGTTTTCTCTCATGCAATCTGCTGATACACAGTTATGATTTGTAATGGACAGTCAAAAGGGTCCAATTCAGAATAACTGAATTCAAAAGTTTTATTGTTTCATCTAGAAAAATTTACAGAATTTATTTTATTCATGGTATTTCTAGAGATTGATTTAAAAATCTATGTTGAATATTTTCATTTGAGGACGTTGGATGATTAAAAGCTTTTAAACAAAGTTACATTGGAGGTATTGCATGGTTCTGGTGCTGTGCTCGATTTGATAAAGACCTGGTGGAAACATCGCTTAGTAATAAGCAGTAATTAAATTTCATAGAATTACGACCTGTCTAGGTCTATACAGTGCATGATTCTGGTGCTGTGCTTGATGAGAGGGTGTTGAAATTAACTCACTTATGTAAACATTACTCAATATACAAATGCATATATATTACAGTCATAATTACATTTATGAGTGGGCTCGACCCAGATGTAACTCTTGTCACATATTGGACCTTCACCTAACTATAGTGACCAGTTAAATAGGGAGTCGTACATATAGATGCTTAGAAATAGCACAGACATCAAAAAGTGGTGTCAATTACAAAGTTGACATTTCCTTCGTTCTTTCCTTACGGCTTAATGCCGGCTTCCACCTTGGGTCATATCGCAGATACATGTAAATGTTTCCAGGGAAACTTGAAAAGAGAAGCCAAAATATGGTAGGCTCATCTCTCATAGATAGGAGATGGGAGATCAATTAGAGGCCCATTTGATTCCATTTTCTTTGATTAAGACACAATCTCTTTTGAACTGTAGCCTCCAAGGTAAGTTTCATCCAAAGAGTTGCTTCCGGTACAAGTAATAGGGTATTGCATAGGAGATGTTAGAGTGATGGTGAGATGTTCCTGCATTGCCATAAAGGATATGATCTTGCCCCAGTTGGATTGGTATGCAGGGTCGAGAGAGAGAAGAGAAATGGGGTTTAACGTCCACTCGACACAAACTAGGTCATTTTGGGACCAACATATGGTTTCATTTTATTCAATAATTCACTTGCGTGTAGGGGTCTTTAGCAGTGGGAGGAAACCGGAGTGCCCGGAGGAAACCCACGAGGTTGAGAAGGCGCCCCTATTCCCATGCCACATATGCTCATACCAGGGCTCGAAACCACAGCCGCAAGCCAGAGGTGACCGGCCAGCTAGAGGTCGAAGCGCGGCACTCTAGACCACTAGGCCATCCCAACCCCCCATGCAGGGTCGATCTGGGTTACATCTAAAGTAGCCCTCTCTTTATACGTTAATAACAGAATTAATATATAATCCACCACACAGCATGTTAGAATATATATTTATTAGTTGTCTAATGCCAAGAAGTGTTCATCACAAAGGCGTAGTGAACCCAATATTTATAAATAATATTAGTATTTCTAAAGCATATTAGTATTTTGTTTATTGTGTTTTTTTTAAAATTCTGTGATCTTCTTGTATGAATTATAATCCATGTACTTGTAATTTGACTTCATTAACCTCTAGTAAGACGTTAAACCTTATTCCATTTCATTTTATTTCGTTTTTAAATTCTGTGATCTTGTTGTTCAAATTATAATCAATGTAATTTGACTTCATTAATCTCTAGCTGGACATTAAACCTTATTTCATTTCATTTCCTTAATTTTTAGTCATAAAAGGATAAAATATTAAAAAGAAAAACAGTTTAACAGAAATACTGTGTTATTTAACTGCAAGCAGAATTCTAGAAAATTATTTGGAAATAAAGTTATTAAGAAGATAAGATACACCATGAATTGATAATAACCAAGTTTTTTTTCCTATTTATAATACACGATAAAATCTTATATTTTGGGTAAAAAGTTTGTACCATAAATAATAAGTAGTAGAAAGCCAGTTTTTCTTAGTCAGCAAAGAAAGTAAAGTATGTGAATGAAGTATGGAAATAAAATTTTAATTGTGGATGTACCTGGATCTTTGTGAACAGCAGCATATTGCTCTTTATCTAACAATCACAAATAAAATGAAATAAACATAAACCAAACAATAACAAAACAAAAATCGAATAAAGATAAACTATACAAAAATCAACTTAAAACTATACAAAAATAAAAAAAAAACTTGAACTATACAAAAATCAAATAAACCTAAAAAACACCTAAGGAAGAGAACAGAAAAGTGAACACCAGTAAATAATAAAATTCTTGGGTACATATTACAGAAGAAACTTCTTTACTTTAATCAATTAAATCAGACTCAATATTTTTCAGATAACACAAACTTTTTTACTTTTCTTCTGGGCAATAATTCTAATCTATTTTTTTTAGAAATTTGCAGAAAATATTACATTTTATAGACATATGCTAGTTACTATTTACTGTAAAGATATTATGACAATCTCAAAGAAATTGGGTTTTTTTGCAATGAATTAAAATTATTTATTTCTAAACCCTTATTGAATGTTACCTTTTCGATCATTAGCATGGATGATAGCCATATTAAAATAATTCTCCTTAAAATCAATCTAAATCAGGTTAAGGATGTGATATGCTCCAAACATGTACTTTCTGTTTAAACTATAAATAGGCCTACTATCCTTGGTCCCTTCATAAAAATAAATTATTTAATCAAACATTTTAACGTTTTTCCCTCTTTAAAAAAAAAGGTAGTAAATTTCACTCACTTGAATTCTTGGAGGAAAACTTGCGAACAATCTTGCCACCCGTCCCAGATCGTTTACACACACAATAAACTATTATAGAAATAACTATAATCAGTATAATCACACCAACAACAATACCAGCCGTTCTCCCTTTACTGTAATAGATAATATAAATAATATAAATGATGAAATGCAGTTTAACATCATACCTTTCTGTACCTACCAAGCTAGCATGCTATAAGGAACAATTTGCCTCGACAGCAACTGAATTCCAACTGTCCACCGCTCTTTGTCAGTCCCTCCATCCTGCATTACGACCAAGGGATGGGCCACACCAGAAATTCATGGTCAACACCAGAATCAAACACAGGAATTCCATGTTAGTGAGCCAGCACCTTAAAACAGAGGGCACCAAACTACGGTCAAGAGGCCAGGTCCAGTCTGCGATGTCAGTTTGTCCTGCACACCATTGCATGGTGAAAAAAACCTAATGCGTTGTTACTAGGTAAAGGTTTGATTATGTACAGGGTTGCTACTGATAAAAAAAAATTTTAATAAAAAAAAACATAAATAAAAAAGATGAAAAAAGATAGCTATCATTAGACCCAAGCCACTAGAAAAACTTTGTGGCCCATTGTTGCAGTAGTGTCTCGATTATCCTGTGTGTGATACATGAAGTATCTATAGACTGTATAGTTTGTAGTTGTCTCACATTAACATGTGATAGACATGTTTATGTTAACCTGACTATGTCCATGTAGGCTATCGTGCTCTATTTTATCTTTGAAATCAATATTGTGAGCTATTGCACTTTCACACCTCTACTGCAGTTCCCATTGTCGTAAAGACTTGTAATTATTATGGGTTCTTGTTAATGCTATATGAAAAGTAAACTGTGTATTTAATACTAGAATTACAGAAAGATTGAATGAAATAATGATGCAAATATTGGTCTGTCTGTAAGATTTACATGATTTTTCTAATAGAATCTATCTTCCCTGAAAATACATGTATATCTATCCTAAATGCCATGAAGGGTATTATGTTAAATTATGCGTAACTTACTCATCACCATGTTCAGAAAAATAAGCACAACATCTTTCTCTCAACGAACTTCCACAACAATAGGTGTAACTCTCCGGTTCACCATTTCGTGGACAAATAAAATATCCGTAAACTGTTCCATTTCCATCACTGTCATAGTTATTTGTACAAACAGTTGGCACTGGAAAAACAAATAAGAGGGGTTTTACCACTTTCAAAAACATAATATTATGTAGTAAGTTTATAGTCATACTAAACCTGGTCCTACAATCAAGCGATTTCAAAAAGTCCAAGCACAAACCTAGACTAAATCCGTTTCCAAAAGTTCGAGCACTGGACATCTTTGAGCACAAATTATTTATGAGATACATCAAACTGAAACCATAGTTAATTAATCCACTCATCTTGTCACTGCATATATGAACCTATTGTGTCACAGGCTTTTGATTTTGCTATGGGCATGTACTTGACTCATATCTGTATTGGCACTTTTGAAATGTTGCCTTAAATACACCAGTCAGTAGCTGTTTTCAATAAGTATGTGTGTTTGTTTTTATCCAGATACAAAATGATATTTGTTACATGTGCTACAAACCAAAACAAGTGAAAAATTGATTTCGATTGAAATTTTCGCAAAAATGGGTCTATAAATTCAGACATTTTTTAAGAATACCATAATATTATTCTTATCAAAATTATTATTTGTCGTAGCGGGACAAAAATAACTATACACCTATTGTACACGCAAAACCTTATTTCAATTCAGACGTGACGAAATTAACAGAGCACACATACAGCTGTGGCAGCTTCTTTGTGGATCAAGAAACTAAACTTGATTACCAAATCAACACTCTTAATCTCGTGTGGCGTCCTGCCTGATAGTGATAACTAAGGTGCTAATTAATTGACGAGATTAACAGAAGTTATTCTCACCAAAGTTATAATATACAAAACATACATTACTAATGTATGGACTATTCTCATTTGTTCTAAATTATAACACTATCATAGGAAATGTGAGTATGCTGCATGTTTTGTTACGAAAAGAGGGCTTTGTGTGACATAGGCCTACATGTAAATATTCCAGTTGCCTGGAAAAAATATATGAATATTTTTTCATATAAAACCATGTTTGATCAAATTATTAATATGATTTCGGCCTTCAGCACCCCTGAAAACCTATAGAAAGAAATATTATACAAGAAAATAACCAATAAATGGCATGGTTGCTATAAGGTTTTTTTTGTAACCTAACAACATTTTTCACTTGCTTTTTCTCAAAACTTACTTTCCTGACTTGGACAGCTTCAATTGCACACCGCTCAGTCAATTTTTTGTCTTATTTAAACCAACCATGCACCATTTTGAAGGTATTCAGAAGGAGCATGTGAAAATAACAATGAATCAATTTCCAAATTTTCTCATTGTGACTCATTTTGCCTCATGAGGTCTCATTTAATGACTGAAACAGTTATGTCTGATGAAAAAATATAGAGTTAAACTTACTAGCATAAGGATCTCTTCGATATCGACTAGTCCTCATATATCGTGAAGCTCCATAAATACTTCCACCGATCAAAGCAGCTTTAAATGTGGTACGAGAGAAAGGGCTAGATCCACTTCGAATCCGAACCCTATTTCTAACACGAACTCGATTTCTGCTTGAGCTAGGGTAGCTTCGGTAACTTCTGCTACTACGATATCTGACTCTTGTTGAACGATATCCACCACCACTTCTTCTACTTTCTGACAGCTGAATTTCTGAAACAAAAAAATGACATAATTAACTTTAAGTAAATGTAAGATGTCAGGGCCGGTACAGATTGGAGGAGAGGGGAGGAGAGGGAAGAGGAGGGGAGGGTAAGCATTGATGCTAACCCCTCATATTTCTATTTGCATTTTTTTTTTAACATGTCATCTCTCCAAAAGAAACATCTCTTTGTTTTTACACTTTTTACAAAATCAACTACATCAATTTAATTATCAATATCTCTTTTCTTTTCATTTATTAATCATCTAAAGGATTCTTGTAAAACAACACTTGCTCACATTTTTTGGACTGTCTGTGGTTTTTTTTTACCTAATAAGAGATATTAATATAATATGAATGATGTGAATCAATTATGTGAAGAGAAATTCATGAACAGTTCAAAGTGAACATCAGTCATTTACGTCTCCTTTGTTCATTATACATGTTTTTTAAAATTATTTTATCATTTGTGAATCAGCTTTACTAATTACTTCTACATTGTGTTTTATAAGGATATGTTTTTATTTGTTCATTACAAAATAACTTTCGAAACCATGTCCATTGGGTACATATGACTCATGTAATGATTATACAATGTAAATTGTGTCTTAAATATTGGATATTAGGATATTATAATTTCAAGGCAAGATAACAATAACATCAATATTGATTGAAATTGATCAATATTGTATTCTAAATCATGTTTACAATTTTGAATATTACGGAAAATATTGAACTTATTTAAAGGACGAATATGTTCGTCATGTTTGTCTTCACTTTTCATTTATTTCCACATTTGTTACCCATCTCCTGTAGCAATTATATTTGGAATGTATTTAACCAGTTCTATCACATAATAATGACTGACTGACAATATTGTTCTTTAAGAGACTTATTATAGCTCCTTTAAAACTTGCTGGAGCAAATTGTATACAAACTGAAAATGAAACTGAAAATGGTTCTGCCCTGTGTATTATAATGATAAAAGCTTCAGCCCTTATAACAATCCTTGAACTTTAAAGGGACAATAACATTCTTGCTGGCTTGGAAGCTCCAGAAAATAAATAATACCCTTATTCTAAGTACTAGATGTTTAAGTGTCCTACCTGTTGTGTAAATTATCCATTACAACCTATTTTACTTGTCCAGAGGGTTCGAAAATATATTAAAATCCAAGTCACATTTGAAAAGGTTTACGTTAGACTTTTCAAATCAATTGGTTGAATTTTTCCAATTTTTTAAAATAGGTGTGTTAAGATGAAATTTATATCATCAATTAATTGGAATATTGTAAAATAATACGATTTGTTGACCAGAATGAAGATTGGGACATATTATTCAGTTACAACAAGAGTGTTATTGGGGCTTTAAGTCTATACATGAAATTGCACACAATTAAGTATAATTACATACTATTACTCACCGAGGCTTTGCGCATAAATGCATGCTATACAAACAATGTTTAATATACGAATGTTGTTATTGTGACAACCAAATACAGGACACAATGAATTTCCATGCCGAAATAAATTATGATTCCATGGCTATGATATGTCGATTTAGGATAAAACTTTACTTATTATTTAAGGCTTCATTATTGACCTTACTATTCAGTTATTTTTTTGCTATCCAGTGGGGCAGTACCATATAATTAGCTCTAATAATAATAAGTAATATGGAATTGGCGTACCATGTCCATGACCTTTAGCATCATTACAGACGTTTTACCTAGCCGCTCACTAATCGACAAGACGCACAATTTTAATCGATAACTATAAAAAAAAATACACAAATTATTTTCTCACCTAATATAGCTAGCAAAATAAATACACAAACACAAAATCCTACAACAGCCTTTAGGTTAGCCATCTTGATTTACATTGATCGTAACAACAAACACGACATGGACGAATCTATTGAGCAAAATATGGGGGGTGGCAAATAGTAGAAACTCCCTAAATATTTGCAGTAAATAGAACATTTACGGTTTGTTTTAACGTCAAATATGATACTTACTGCAGAAAATGAGAGTGCGGGTCAATTTAATCATACACAAATCGCAAGACGTATAATGCTTTCATTTTACGGGATGGTCCTACCTTTCGTCCCCAAATACCTGTCGGGTCTACCCATAATGAGAGTCATTCAGTTATCGTGTACTTTTAAAGGATAATTTCGTAATATGGGTTGTGCAATAATTGATGACATTGTTTTATCATACGTAATAAATCTAAATAATGTCACTGTTTATAATCCGATTGAAAACAAGCCAGGAGATTTGTAAGCGTTGATATTTTTATTTCATTTTCTGAATTAAATGTTAAATTATTATATGGATTAGCCTGCAGTGAGAAGTTTAATATTTTCCGAAAAATGCAAATCAAGCAGGTTTGGCCAACTAAAAAAAAAAAAATAAATAAAATAACCTTGTAATTATTAAATGTACTACTCTGTGGAGCTTAAAGAATGAATTTGACTGCCTTATCAATCACAGATAGATGGTTAATTATTATGTATAACACACGTATCGTGATGTACGCCTCTGTGCTTGTGCAAGAATATTACATAATATATATTATAATATATCTATAGAAGGATAGAAATGGGGTTTAACGTCCATTCGACACAAGGTCATTTCGGGACTTATAATACAACAAGCAACTGCAGTAGCGTATTCTACAAAGACAATATATGGTTATGACGTCATCTGGAGATTGTCACGTCACACTAAAAATCTGCCGATCGAGGCGCAATTGTCCAATGAACCAATATGCCAAATTTGATGTCAATCGTGCATGAATTGACATTTTTATTCGGAAAAGCGCCATCCACGAGTTCAACAAAAACAAGATCTGCAGTACGTGGCACGAAGTGCCAATTCCTGGCCCAAAAATGATATAGTTGTGCTACAGTCACGAAAGAAGTGAAGCTTTTAATTGTAGATAAGAAACATTATCTAATTATCATTAGAAATGTCGTAATGACGCATAAAATGTCGGCAGAGTGCTATATGACTGAAATTTCCAATGAACCGTGGCATTTCTTCGTCGAATTTCAACTGTGAAGAAGTATTTTGTGTGCAGGGTACATATTATGAGCTTGTTATTTTTGTTTTGTTTTACACAACTATCAATGACCGTTCCGCAATACCGACAGGAGAGAAACCACGCTGCAAAATCCCATCAAATATTCTTGATCAACACCAGTATTAAATGGGGTCACCCCGATATGCCAGTTTCTAATCCCTGGATTATAATCGGATTATAATTAACGACCCTAATTGGCTTAACCCTTGTACGTATACAAGGTGTATTTTGGACCCCAACGACCATATCCTTAACGTTTTTGAGAAATTGGTTCATAATTGTCTAGCGAGAATTTTATACATTGTCAGCTACTTGATGTCGAGTATAATGCTGCAAATAGAATGGACGTGAAGCAGTGGCAACATTCATCATTTGATAAGAAACTACGAATATTACATTATCGGATACTAGGGGTCTTGTGGACCCCCTTCCCTTTCATTTCAACATTTTGATGGTTACAGGCGTCTAATCTTTCCTGTAATCGGCGCTAGCTTTGTATTAGGAATCTTTCTTACTGATGATATTGTTTTGGTTATTCTAGTAATCTGGATCTGAAAGCAAATCAAGGTACCCTACCAACCCCACCAAAAGACGATTCTACATGGAACAAGACTATTACGATATTTTTAGATATGCATGGTTTCAGAAAAATGTTATAATTCTTATCATCACTAATAATACCTGAAAATTTTTTTTTAGTTTGATTGTTTATTGTTCAGTCTTGATATGAAGCTGTAGTTTGGTCGTATTTGAATAAAATTATTCACCCAAAAACCTATTATGTCTGGGGTCTTAGATTACCTCTAGAAGCCAACAACGTAAGACCGCTGTAAGATCAACGGAATTTCCGTGGATAAACGTCCATACTTTTCTTTTCCTACTATCTTCTTCTTCTTCTTCCTCTATAGTGCCTGACTCTAGTAGAGTGTAAATATGCACTGGCGCATCTCGAAAGACAGTTAAAAACCATCTGGCTAGTATGTACAGTTAAAAACGGTTTAAAAACGGTGCAGTTCACTTCACACATGGAGGGTTAGCAGTGCAGCAGGGATCTTGCTTAACTGCGCTCTGAACTGCGCTCTGAACTCCTTGATGTTGGCGGCTTGGGTTATTTCATTTGGCATTCTGTTCCAATCTGTGATGGTCCTTGGAAAGAAAGGGTACTTGTACACGTCTCTTTGAGTTAGTGGTTGGCGGTACTTGTTGGTTCCTCTAGTTTTGCCATCGCCTGGTGTTAAGTAGTCTAGCGGTGGGATCTCTATCAGCTCATGTGTGATCTTGTAAAACATGGCTAGTATAGACCTGACTTGGCGTGTTTCTAACGACCCCCACTGTAGGGTGTTGAAGCATGTATGTTACGCTGCCTGGGGTCTTATCAGAGTAATTGCCTGTTGCGAATCTAGCTGCTCTCCGTCGCACGCTCTCTAATGACTTTATGTTTTTTCGTTGGTATGGGTCCCATATTGACGAGGCATATTCCAGTGTGCAGGTCTCACTAAGGTGGTATATGCGATGGCCTTCACTGGTTGTTTACAGCCCTTCAGGTTGCGATTGATAAAACCGAGGGTCCTGCTGGCTTTGGATCGTATGTTGCCGATGTGTTCGTCCCACTTTAGATTTTTGCTGATGGTGACTCCCAGGTATTTGCTGTTGGTAACTGGCTCTAGGGTGTGGCCATGCAGGTTGTATTGGTATTTGATGATGGTTCTCTTGTTGGTGACATGTATTACCGTGCATTTCTGAGGGTGAAATTCCATTTGCCATTCACGCTCCCATCTGGCAAGTGATAACAGGTCCTTCTGTAGTGCCTGGGCATCCTCTTCACCGTGAATGTGTCTACACATGAGGGCATCATCAGCGAAGAGTCTGACATCTGAGGTGGTGTATTCGGGCAGGTCATTGATGAACGTAAGGAACAGAAGTGGTCCCATCACCGTGCCTTGGGGGACTCCGGATATGACGTCTGCGTATGAGGAGGAACACCCATCAAGGTTGACTCTTTGTGTCCTCCTGGCAAAGAAGTCTCTCACCCATCGCCACGTGTTGTTTCTTACCCCATAAAACTGAAGCGTCTGGAGAAGTCGGTTCCCTATGTTGACCGATGGAGACACTTTCCAACCAGTATACTATGCTAGCGGCGTTATTCACACCTATGTCATTGATCATCGAAATAGGATACATAGATGTTGAATAGGACTCACTATGGCTGATGTATACATCACCAAACGTCTGGTAATATGTGAGCTTGCATGTTAAATCGAGAATGACGGATGAAATCCATAGAGCTTGCATTGTTTACATTTGCCGGAGACGTCCGGAAGTGCTTGAAATAGACAATGATCAAGACAAAAGATGGTATACTTCCATGAAATGGTGGTAGTTGAGCTTGTACGATTGATCAGGCTTTAAATAGGAATGTTCTTGGTAATCTCTGTTGGTGTAGATGTAATTAGATCTCTTTAGAATTGTTGAAAAGTAGAAAATCACTCAGAGCTCAACAAGTTATACTGTCTTCCGAACATGCGCTGTAATTTTTGTCACTTGTTGTAAAGTACTTCTTCCTTCATAATGAAGCAGGTTCGTCGTAAGCGCAGTCTAGTGAATTAATTAATGCAAAAAAAAAAAAAAAAAAAAAAAATTTAAAAAGGTCGTCGAAAATTTTATGGGCCCTATTATTTCTTGGGCCCTAGCCAGCTGCTTACACTGCCTAAAGGGTAATCCGCCCTGCACGAATATGAACTAGTCCCCGAACAACCAACAGCGTTGAGTGGTGGCATTCCAAAATAAATAAACTTGTCACCAATACCCGGGCAAACATTTATCACTTCATCAGCCTCATCAAGCAAGAGCAAGCTTTCTGTGATGTGACCCTGAAGCAACTTGCTGCTGATGCCTCTGAAATTCAGACAGAGGAAGTATCGGCAGCCGGAAGAGATGCTGGTGACTAAGAAGCGACGCCTCCATGAGGAACACTACACCGTCATCAAGTACTGGAATGCTTTTTTCCAACTCAACGAGCTTGTAACATTCGAATCTATTCTAGAATGATTGGAAATGTATATTTATATTGGAAAATGTTTGTAAGTGGATGGATAATTGTTAAAAGAAATGTTTAATTGTACATTCTATGCTAAATTTTTTGAAAATGTTACGTTACTGCATGGTTGATTACCGATACTGCTTGTACATTACGGAAAATTGTATTTTTGTATAATAATTTTTAAAAAGAGTGGATGTGAAATAGAGGAAATTCTCAATGGACCGTGGCATTTCGTCATCGAATTTCAACTGTATAAAGGATTCTTCTGTGTGGTGTACGCAAGCGCTTGCATTTTTGTCCCATCTACACAACTAGCCACCCTTTTGCCAGGCCCTTCTTCCTGCACTACCGACATGAAGAAATCACGCTGCAAAATCCCGAGATCTTTCTTGACCAACATACATCATGCAGGATCAGTGTACATAATGGCCGATAACCCAACAATACAACATTTTTAATCGACATTTCGACATGTTTCAGGGGCGGATCTAGGAATTTTGAAAGGGGGGGGGGGGCGCCGCAAAATGAGTGCCCTTACTGCGGACACGGGACACGCCGCTGCGAGGGGGTTGAGGTCCCCCAAGACAGTTATCCGTCATTTCCTTGCATCTGTAGACATTCTAAGTAAAGGTTTGGAGAGGACATATTTGGGTCTGAAAAAAAGCACTTTCAGGAATAAAAAAGGCACTTTCAACAGTAAAAAAGGGCACCCCTCGCGCCCCCCACTGGATGCGCCCAGGTGTTTAATCCGTTTATGTTTAAACCAGAAAGATGAAAGTCATTTATTTAAAAAAAAACTGACCTAACAGCCTTTCAATATATAGGGTATTAATTGTTGTAGATATCATTTATTTCGATGCGAAATCTTTGGAAAATTAATAGCTATTTCGAGTTTTAGAAAATCTAAAGTATCGTACTTCGACATATTGTAACTGGCTCAGCTTGATTGATTGTTGTCGGGAACATCTATCGTGCAACGCAAGGTTAGAAAATGTTGCAAAATAAATGAGGTCAATTAATAAGGATCAACTCAAAGACTGATAAGATACAATGAAGTTGCCAAGGCTCAGAATTCTGAATTCTGAAATAAGAGGGTGGCGTCAAACTGCAATCAATGTGGTACAGTGTGATTTTCGATGTCAAATAAATTCAGTAGTGCAGGGGCGTTTTATGGTTTATCATTACGGAGGCTATATTAATTTGAGGGCCCTCTTTTGTCGGGGCGGGTGGGGTGGGGGTCTTGATTGATGACTTTTATGCCAATGTAATGACTGCATTCTCATTCAGTAATGGATTCGACAGTCACAGTGTATAGAAAACGATTAACTTGGACTCGGGGCCTTTTCCCTTGGCCAGAGGGGCCTTTTTGTCAGAAGTGGGTCCTTTTGTCTGCCTTTAGCCCCCCCCCCCGCCTAACTAGGGTACAATTTCATTTTTCTCCTAGGTTTTATCATTTTTCTCCAATTTTATTTTTTTCAATTTCTTTTATTTTATTCACTAGGAGGCTTGCGCCTCCAGCGCCTCAGTTACAATTCGTCTTTGCAGTGGTGCTGTCAGAATTTTAAGTCTTTTAGTAAGAAGGTAAAGTAATTGTCTCAGACGAAAGATGGCCATTTTATTTTAGCACAGATCCAGGTATTATTTGATCATCGGTGTATTTCTAAAGATATATTCGTTAATAAAGTTTGTTAATTTGGGGAAAAGACCCGTGGCAGCCATTACCCCGTACGTAACTAACGTACGAAAATTTTATGGTAGCGTGTCTCTGATGTTCAGATTGCCACGGCATTACCCTTGTCCTGTGAAACTATTTGCAGTCATGATACTCTTTTGAGTTTCGGTGAGGGTGGTTGTTACGTTCCCAAATTCGAATTCCATGATGTTACATGTCGTAGTGCCTAGATAAAAATGTCAATTTTAGTAGTCCTGAATATCAAGTCTTGACGAATGCAATTGCAGAAAGGAGTTAAATATAGCAATTTAGACTAGTTCCTTAATAGTCCAGCATCCGACCAGAGACTGGTGATAAAGGAACTGTCAGTTTACATACTTAAAACCCTACTTTTATTTAGTATATCCCTCTGACTATGAAACTGCCCCAATAAATTACAGGCACTTGAAGGGTTGAACATAAAACTTCTTACTACTGCTTGAGTTGTAGTAAGAAGTTTTATTTTAATCCCTTCAAGTGCCCGTGCATTAAATAACATTGATGGAGCCAAAAATTATATGCAGGCCTACCAGGAAACATTTTAGAACTACAGCTGCTTCCATGGCACCAGCACTGGGAAACTAGACCAAGTATGTATCTATATCCGCTAGACTGTCAAACACTCCCCTCTAAGTTTTAGCAATTTCTGGTCTAAAACTGGAAGACAAAAAATAAAACTCAGGCAATATTAGTTTTGCAGTGGTTGAAGGCCAAATACATGTCATGTAGGTCTAACTGGAGAGCTGTATGTTTTGGGATAAATTTAACATCCATTTTCTGTTCTCAATATAAAAACATGAAACAGATGTTGTCATTAAAATGACATTACCAGTATTACTTGTAGATATTAACCTAACATTTACATTCAATAGTGGCCAAGTTAGATGAAAATTTGTTGTTGCTGGCATAATTACCATACAGTGGTTCCCATCAAAACGTGATCTTTAATCATGTCCAGTAATGTTGATGACCTGCCTGCCCCCACCTAACATACTCAAGTAGGAAGTTTTATCACCCAACATAGCAAGTCATTTTCATATAAACCTTAACCACACCCATCACAAAATATCCCACTAGATGTTAGCTGGTTACCACAAGCTTATCCCTTCTTTAAATTTCAAATCAAGAACAATTTTATGGGGAATCCATCTATTATGAGAAACTGGCAAAACCAAAAAAAACAAGCCAACAGTGAGGCTGATGTCCCCCGCCGAAATCCCAAAATAAATAGATGACACATATTAATTAATCGCACATTTATTTTTTTCAAACGTATCGACCAATCAAACTGAACACGAAGTGTCATCCAAAAATTGCTTATCTCTGCCTACCGTAAGAAGAAAATGCTCATCTTCGAACTCTATCAAGGCATTGACCTAATAAGCATACACACCAATTTTGAACATTTTAACTCAATTCGAAGGAGAGTTATTGTGTTCCAAAGTCTCGGCAAATCAAATTGCTTATCGCTCTGCTTATCCTAAGCAGAAAATGCTCATTATCGATCATAGTCAAGGTATTACTGTAATGAAACTATACACCAAGTTTCATCACTCTCACTTAATTAGAACTAAAGTTATCGTGTCCCAAAGCATCAACCAATCAAATTGCTTATCTCTGCCTACCCTAAGCGGAAAATGCTCATCTTCGAACTCCATCAAGGCATTGACCTAATAAGCATATACACCAAGTTAGAAGGAGAGTTATTGTGTTCCAAAGTCTCGACCAATCAAATTGCGTATCGCTCTGCTTACCCTGAGCAGAAAATGCTCATTATCGAACCTAGTCAAGGTATTACTTTAATGAAACTATACACCACGTTTCATCACTCTCACTTAATTAGAACTAAAGTTATCGTGTCCCAAAGCATCAACCAATCAAATTGCTTATCTCTGCTTACCCTAAGTGGAAAATGCTCATCTTCAAACTCCATCAAGGCATTGACCTAATAAGCATATACACCAAGTTTGAACATTTTAACTAAATTAGAAGGAGAGTTATTGTGTTCCAAAGTCTCGACCAATCAAATTGCGTATCGCTCTGCTTAGCCTGAGCAGAAAATGCTCATTATCGAACTTAGTCAAGGTATTACTATAATGAAACTATACGCCAAGTTTCATCACTCTCACTTAATTAGAACTAAAGTTATCGTGTCCCAAAGCATCAACCAATCAAATTGCTTATCTCTGCTTACCCTAAGCGGAAAATGCTCATCTTCGAACTCCATCAAGGCATTGACCTAATAAGCATATACACCAAGTTTGAACATTTTAACTCAATTAGAAGGAGAGTTATTGTGTTCCAAATTCTCGACCAATCAAATTGCGTATAGCTCTGCTTACCCTGAGCAGAAAATGCTCATTATCGAACTTAGTCAAGGTATTACTATAATGAAACTATACACCAAGTTTCATCAATCTCACTTAATTAGAACTAAAGTTATCGTGTCCCAAAGCATCAACCAATCAAATTGCTTATCACTGCTTACCCTAAGTGGAAAATGCTCATCTTCGAACTCCATCAAGGCATTGACCTAATAAACACATACACCAAGTTTGAACATTCTAGCTCAATTAGGAAGAGAGTTATTGTGTCCCAAAAAGTGTGACGGACAGACAGACGGACAGACAGAAGGACAGACAGACGGACAGACAGACAGACGGACGAACCCATTTTAATAGTCCCCCAACTTTCTTCGAAAGGCGGGGGACAAAAAAATGCCAAACTGTCAGAAATTTATTGTTTAAAACAAGGAAATCTGACTGAATTTGTCCCTTATTAAAAATTATTTAACTATTTTCAAAGTGAAACAATAAAACCATTTCACACATTTATTTCAATAAGACTAGAAGCTTTTTACAAATATGTGAATTAAAATTTCATTTCAAAGTGCTTTAGGTCTCTGTGGTAGACACATATTATACATGGCTGTCTGATCCCAGAATTCAGGTCCTTTCCATCCACACCATCCCTTATCAATAATTTCTCGGATGTTTTCACCACCGGTAAAATGAGGATCTAAGATCAAAAACCTAAGAGCTCCAGTTACTTCACTAAAATTAACACCGAGAATTGTATGAGCCAACACACCACCACCTATCATGATTGGAGTTCCTTGGGTGGAAAAATGATTAGCTAGTTCTCTCCCTTTGCTAGCAAGTTCTGCTCCTGTACTGACACTGAGAATTTTGGATGTGACACCAATCAGATGCTCTAAACAATAACTGACTTCTAATGATCCTATCCACTTCTTGCTTTCCACAAACTTGACATCTTTGTCTCCAATATCAACTAAAGCCTGCTGTATCTCTCTATGATTAGGCACAGGTTTTTCTGTATAACCATGAAAAATAAACCATGAAACTAGAGTCTGCAATGATCGGTAAGCACATCCCCACTTATTGTCGTCAAATTGATCCTGCATATAATGATGATATGTGTAATTTCCTTCCACCAAGTAAAATTTAGAGTCTTTTAATGGATTGTTATTAACAATTGCTGTATGGGGATTTAAAATATAACCACCATTAATTTCTTCTCCATAAAAGATATATCTGTTTGATCTTCTGAGCATCGGACAATCCAATGGGAGACCGAAAATATCATGGAGTTGTCTTCTCTTTACTTGTAAAAAATCCTCAGTTAACTCTTTAGGATAGATTACAGACAGAAAGAAATTGGTGCCTTTAGGCTGAAAATGGAAAACTTCTGGTTGATAAAATTTTTCCTCTTGTTGGTATTCTTGTAAACATGTTTTCATAGACTCTAACTGTGAACATATGCTCTTACAGAGTATTGGATAAACATCCTTTATAGGTTGCTCCATGGGAATCAAACACAAAACATCAATCTGTAGGTTCAAAGTCAGACATTTCTCTTCTCCTATTCTGTGATGAATAAATGGGGCACAGGTTGGTGTGCTGTTATTACATGCCAATCTTTGAAAAACTGCCATGGGTAAAACTTCATGTTGGTGTGATCTTTGACCCTTTCCAGTCTTCATGTATTCATTTAATGTTGAGACAGTTGCATTTTTCTTTAATCCAATGATATCCTCGCGTGAAATAAGAATATTCCCTTCATCTATACTGAATACAAAACTGCCACTTTCTAAAATATCGTCACAAAGTCTTTCATATTCGCAATTGAGAATTGACTTAGTTAATTTACCATTTCTCGAAAGAATGTTTAGATTTATTTCTGTCCGTATGCGGGTTATAATTGAAGATGAAAATATGTTAGTTTCTCCTATGATTACTTCTGCCTGTCTAGGTTCTACATCATCTGTTGGTAACAGCCAATAAAAACTCTTGTCAGTAATCTTATCCTTGTCATTAAGAAAACAGACTATTAGATCATCTTCTGTATCAAGACCATCTAACGATCTTAACTGATTCCAGATCTTTTGACTTGGCTCTTCAGTTTTACCTTGAACGACCAATCCGCAAATCTTTACCGATCCGGCTAAACTGTTTTCAACATATGCCTGAAAATTTTCAACGTTAGTATTTTCTAAAACCCTAGCTAGTCCAATTATTTTGATGACAGATTCCGTTCGTTGGCCAATTAAAAAACCTTGCAATAAACTAGACGTCCATGTTGATGTGTTCAGAGATTGAAGTAATTTAACGTCAACGTTCGTTTCTGTTGCCATTTTGTCATGACATGTAAACTTCACACGAAATGGATTGTGGGACGTTAGAATTCGTTGACAGTCCAACTCCGCTCCGTATTATCTGTACTTCCGATGTAAATGTACACATAGATTGATGACGTTTTATGAACTGCTTGTCAGTATCAAAACGAATTTTGTAAGTTTTCTGAATAAAATGGGGTTTGAAGATCAAATTAAACAAATTATATTATTTCTGAATGCTTGTGAATGCAAATAAAACAAGACTCTCTCTGCTAACTATGTAAATTCTATTCAATAAAGAAAATGTTATAAGTAAATGGCATGCCTGGCCTGATCTGGAAGGGATCTGTTGTCTGTTTCACACTAGGACCAGGAGTAGCGTCACTAGACTAGGCTAGGCTTTGGGCCTACCAGTACTCCACACCGAGTTATTTGGATGATTACATGTATAATAACTAACTCTATATAAGATCACTGACCTTTGATCCTTTATAAGTTCAAATATGCCTTCTACATGTGACGTCATTAGAGAGGTTCCGCAACCACTACGAACTACAAAGTGTTTATGTGCTAACGTCATCACTTTGTGTGATGTCATTGACATAAGCGTCCTTCGGTTCGTCAATTTTCTACGAAGAAATTGAGAAAAGTTTGTGGTTAAAAAACGAAGTACGATGATCGTGATTTTCTTGTTGATTTTTGGATGAAATTTGTATTTATTGCGATTTTATAGTAAGATTGAACATTTACAATTCAGTAGGAGGTTTATCAGCGTCAAAGTGGTCGGTAGTGGTTTGATTTAGGGCAAATTTTCGCTCTGTGAAATTTGTTTTTTTCGGCAGTCGGCGATAAGAAACACAATACAATGAGCTTCTTGGATAGTAAAATTTGATTTGATTTAATACTTTTTATTTAACAAAACTGTGGAACTAAAGATCGTACTTCGGACTTCGTAATTTGGCGGAAACGGAAATCTATCAAAAACGAAATATGAAGTACGAAGCTGTGTTCGTAGTACGTAGTTCGTACTTCGTACTGGTTGCGGAACCTCTCTATTGGCTCATTGACATGCATTGTTTAAGATGAAGCGTGAATTGGTCAAAGCAGAATATAGTGACTTTTATTTATAACCCAGTCCCATTTACACTAATGTCATTAAACAGGAAATATAAAACTTTTATGCTTCAAACACCGTTATTTAATTTTCTAATACTTTTAAAAAAAAAAAATTCTATAATTTGATTTGCACATGGACCTTATGATACATAATATTATATGGAATGGCAATGAACGGCTTGATAACCTAACCAGAGATGGGTGCCGCGCTGTAATTTGAGACAAGTTACGGTAATTTGAGATCCATGATTTGTAGAAGGAAAAATGTTAATATTGCAAGGTAATTAATAACCTGCACCAAGCTGTTTAGCAGAAGGGGACACATGTTGCATATACCGACTCTATATAGCGAGAGTAAGGCCTTACTTTCTCACTAAAATGTTACATTGATCAGACAATCACAAAGACTAACACACGACCGTTTAGCTGTAAAAAGTTGCCTAGTAAAACTGAGTGGGAACCAATTTTATTTTGACAAGGATTCAATAGGACAGTTCCTGAACTTGATGGAAATGCAATAGCCTACAGTGACACTGAATTGAGTCCTGTCAAATAGTGATAATCGCAGGAAAAGGGTAATATTGGGCTACAATGTATGCACATAATGCATAAGAATATATCTCAGACCAACCATGACAGCTGATACATATTCTTTGTGTTTAATTACATTTTACATGTATGTCACACGGCTACTTTAGATTGATAGAACTGTTATAGGACAAAATATTGTTTTGAATAGATCTTAAACACTATTCCTTTCCATTTTTTCTTTCTTGTAAAAAATTATATTTTTAATTTTGAAAATATGTTTAATATATTTTACAGCAAATAGTAGGACAACTAAGATCAATCCTTTTCTGAAAGATCACGGTATTAAATATTTTCTAAAAATGGATAAACTTGACAATATAGAGAAGAAAAAGGTTATGGAAATGATGAAAACCAATCAGTAAGTCTTTTTTCATACATACTCTACAATGAGATTTGCTGAATTGCATTTTAAAATTATTTGAAGTCAATGGCTCTTTAACATGAACAGGTGGTAATTTGAATCAATTAATGACCTGAAACATGTTTAAATTCACTAATGTTAATGCAAAATAATTTTTCAACAGGACAGGGGCAATAACTCTAGATTGGATGTATCGTGAAGAAAAGCCAGAGGAAGAAGATTATTTATTAGGGAAAGAGGTTGATAAACATATAGAAGGAGAAACAGTTAGTTTTGAAGGTGAGATCGATAATTGTAGTTTTATCTCATACCTTTTAAAAATCATGGTCTGTGCAGAAAAATAGGATGTTACTGTTAAACCCAATTTCATTTCATTTTAAGGGGCGGTTGAGAGGCTGAATGATTCAACATGCACTTGTTAGATAATAACACCAGGCATTGCATCAAGTTGCATGGTCTCCATTACCTGCTTGCAACTGACAACGAGTAAGGTCGTCTGTCCAACCTCATAGGTTTTCACTGAGTGATCCGTTTTCTTTTCACAGCTAAAGACTCCTACGTGCACGCAAATTATTGCAATAAAAATTGTACCGTATGTTAGTCCCAAAATGATCTAGGTTGTGTCTTGTGTTCATTAAGCCCAACTTCTCATTCCCTCTCATTCCAGTTCCTTATGAAAATCCAAATAATCCTTTGACACATCATCTTTTTATTCTCAGAGGAATTTGATGCCAAGTTTGGTGAGAGAATAAAGGCAAATATTGCTCTTGATATGCAGACAAAAATGAGAGAAGATCCACTTTTTATCATCAAGTGAGTTTTATTTGAATCACATGATTGCAAGGCTCTGAATTTAGAAAAGAATCTATTTTTATAAACCGTCTTTGATTGAGGGAGAATCTATTTTCAGCTTGCATTATCAGAAATATCAAAGCTAAACTAAATTGAAGGGCAAGGATGACTTTTAAGGACAACCTCACATTTTTGTCTTGTGGGTGTTTTTCTGGGAATCCTGTATTTTACTACATTGTAGTAAGATTGGGTGTCTCTACTTTCTATATACAAAAATTGCCAAACTTTTATTGAAAATAACTTCCCTATAAATACTTCTGTGGGAATGTATCTTTAATCAAAATTTGCACTTTTTAAAAATTTTATTTCATATTTGATTATTATTAGACAGAAAGAATTGGAGGCCAGAAAGAAGATTGTGGAGAACCCTATCAAAATGAAACGACTTCAGGCAATGGTAGGTCCGAGATCATAATCAAACTGATATATGTTTACTGGTTGTTATCAGATAATGTCTACCAAATTTTTCAGGAAAGACAAAAACATATACCAGGTGTAAATTATATTGTGTCAAAATGTCACATTAAAATTGGGGGGGGGGGGGATATGGCCAAATGGTTCGTGTGTGTATGCTGTATCAAAAAGTCTTTCATTGAGTCAACTGGCATGGTTTTAATTCCCAGATTGTACATGGGTTATAGTTAAATCAATTCAGTTCTACTCATACTGTCACATGTTTTTTCTTAAATTTACAGATTGAAAAACAAAAAAGAGAGCAAGAAAAAAAGAAGAAGAAAAAGAAAAAGAAGCACAAAAAAAGGGGGGACAGTGACAGCGAGGAAGATGATAAATTAGTGGCCCAGTATCTTTCTATTCTCAACCAGAAAAATCAGCCAGCAGGAGGAAAGAGGGGTAAAGACAAGGATAGGACGAGGAGAGAGATTGAGGGTGAGAGGAAAAAGGGAAAGAAAAGTAAGCAAGTAACATCAGACGAAGAAGAGGAAGAACCTAGTGAAGTTAGGAAACGACGGAGAAGTGAAACAGACAGACTTCAGAAATCATTTAGTAATGAAAGACAGAATCATGATAGGCATAGAAATACATCTAGTTATAATAATGATAGAGTGAAAGATTTAGGTAGGGATGATGAGGATAGACAGAGAGACATTAGGAGGGGACGGCAGGATAATGGGAATAGACAACGAGACTATGGGAGGAAAAATAGTGGGGACAGACGGAGAGACTTTGAGAGCCACGATAATGATGACAGACAGAGAGACACTGGAAGAAATGGTAGTGGGGATAGGTCAAGAAATTTAGGGGGAAGTGAAAGCAGAGATAGATTGAGGTATGAAAACCAAGATAGACAGAGGGATTCAGGGAGAAATGAAAACAGGGATAGATGGAGAGAAGAAAGATATAGAGATGATCAATCAAGAAATGATAGCAGGGGCAGAATTTATGAACAGGAGCGAAGTAGAGTTAACAATGAAAAGAGAAGGAATAGATCCTCTAGTGATGAGAGACAGAATGAACCGAGAAATAGGCGGAATGATGAGTACAGAAGAAAAAATAAAAGCGATCACAGCGTAAGTCATCCTAGAGCTAGAGATGAAGAATTTTCCAGCTCCAGTGATGATGACATATCAAATAAAACAGCAGATAGAAAGATGAATAAAGCAAATGATAGAAGAATGAATAGTGAAAAAATAGATAAAATAGGAAAGAAAAATAGAAATAGTTCTTCTAGTAAGGAGAGACAGAAAAAATCAAAGATAAATAAAAAGATATCTCATTCCACAAGTTCTGCTAGTTCATCAAGTAGTTCTAGTGATAGTGATGAACAAAGAACAAGTGCAATGAAAGAGAGGAAGATAACAAAACGGAGGTATAAATCATCTAGCCCAGAATCATCACCTCATAGAACTAATCAGCATGAGAGAGGAAAACATCATTCCAAAGGTGATGAAAGATTGAGTGATAAAAAAAAGAATGAAAGAAGAGTGTCAAATTCCGAATCTTCATCCCCTGATGTGAAGAGAAGTCGGAGAGAGATGGGAGATGATGATGAGGACAGAAAACCAAAGCCATATGGTCTAATTGTAAGTATTATAACAAAATGTTACAGATTTTTAAAAAGTTTTGATGCTTTTCTAATAAATAGAAATGAAAAGATTTAAAATCTTTTGGGCACCAACCAGGCAATCAAAGGCAGGCATAGGCCATGCATTGTGCTATGAAGTAAATCTTTCCTGAACAAAAGGTATCGTTGGCTTCTAACATGCCCACTGATAGATACGTGGAATGGCCGTTTTTGTCCCATCCAAACTAGTACTATGTAGATGCTTTTCTCATGCCAAATTCTCCACCCTGTTCCACTGTCAAGGTGAAACCAGGATGGAAACAACCTGGGAACTTTCTCCCAAGGCCAACACCATGATCAAACCCAGTATACCTTAAACTCTGAAAGTCACTTCTAATAAATGTAGGGTCAGGTGGAGATTTGATCAGCAGTAGCTAAACAAGACAACTGTTGCAGGCTTCTTCTTTCAGATCTGATACAAAAAATTCAAATTTGTTTTCACCTAATTGTTGTTTTCTAGCATTATAAGATGCCATTTAGTATATTAGTATGTATTGTGTGTGCACTGTATCATAAAGTCTGTCATTGAGTCAACTGGCGTGGTTTCGATTTCCTGGTTGTACATGACAAGGAGTAGGGTGGCCTGTCATGGGTTTTCTCAGGTTTCCTCCCACTGCTATAGACCCCTATGTGCAAGCAAATTATGGAAATAAAATTGAACCATGTGTTAGTCCCGAAATGATCTAGTTTGAATCGAGTGGATGTTAAACCCCCATTTCTCTGAGCTCTCATATTTGATGTATTGTCCCTTTAAGTATATTTGTGGTTTGTCCTTTAAAGGTTACATCTTAAACACATCCCTAATATCTGTACAATAGTAAGCTAAATTGGACTTAACTTAACGTATCACGACCCAGCTTATCTTTCAAATTTAACTTCAAAGTTAACCTTGTTGCAAGAAAAAAACACATCCAAACATGGTATACAATAATAAACCCTCTAAAATATAGATTTATAGAATATGGAAATATAATTATTATTTAATTGACTAAGTATGCAATTAAAGACGTTTTTTAATTGTAAATAAAGTTATTTTTGTCATATATTTTAAGCTTAGTGCAAATTCCACGAAGCATCAAAGCTCAACCAAGGCCCGATCACCTGTAAAGCAGAGACAGCGATCAAAGTCTCCACCTCCAAGAAATGTCCGATCTCATAGATCAAGATCTCGGGAGAAGAACAGACAAAGAAATCGATCTCCCGTTAGAAAGTCTCCTAAAAGGTAAGAATCATGCAAGGAATATTTTTTGAAAAAATGTTGCTAATGGATATTTATAATAGTGCATTTCATTGTAAACATGAACATAATTGTTTGAGATTAGCTTATAATCTAATAGATCAATAATATTGATTTGGAAATGAAATGGGGTTTAATGTCCTTCTGTTCTGCGTTAACTGGGCAAATATAGACAGGAATATACCAGTGTGCTATGATGGAAATTTTCCCTGTACAGCGGCACTATGGCCTGCCTTTATTTCGAAATCCAACCATCAAGGTTTTTTTTCCGTGTAGGCTATTTTTTTTGTCCCATCCAAACGACTATCTGTTGTTGCTAGCCAGCCCCTCCATCCTACACCACTAACAACTGGGATCCAGCCAATAAAATCCTAATGAACTTTCTCTGTCAACTTAGGGATTGAAAATGGGACCTCCAGTTAGCGTGCCAACATCTGTTGAGCCACCATATATATTTGGTGACCCTGCGTTCATATAATGCAATTAAAGTAATGGCAACTTGAGGTTTAGTGAGAAATGCAATGAAATTCAGAAAATGTCTCTGATAAAGCCGATTGGTCTAATTTTGATGGAGATAATTGTCAGCATGCTTCTAATTAATCAAGACAAAATGTTAGTTTTAATAGAAAAGAATAATTTGTTTGGAATATGGTACATGTAATGGGCACAGTGTAGCAACAAAATTAATATATGGGGTATTTTCTTTAGAAATTTGAGATATTTTTGTTAGAAACTTGAAATATTGTTGTTAGAATCTTGAGATATTTTCTTTGAAACAAATTTCACATTGCTATAAAAATTTCTGTGTCCTTTTGAATTTTAATAGGGAAATAACAGAAGAAGAAAGAGAAAGAAAATTACAAGAAATGATGGACAATGCTAAATGGAGAGATGATCAAAGACGTACAAATGTTAAACGTTACAATGATGAAAGCAAGAGAGAGGAAGAAGAGATGATGAAGGGACATAAAACAAGTTTCTTAAAGTAATTCTATTTTTATATTTATAAATTACTGACATATTAAGTTCTTATGCCGGTGACTGTGTGCTAGAGTAATGTCAGTTATGAGCAAAGACTCAAATGTTACTTGTCGGTCTTGCAGGGGGCACCCCTTAAGAATCAATCCAGAACATTCTTTTGGATAGAGCTACGTTAAACATACATTATGCAAGAGCTAAATCTACTTATTACATGTCTATCTTTATTCCTGAATGTTATGTTAATTATTAATAACACATTAATTAATTTATCCAGATCATAATTAACTCTCGATGTCAACGCTAGCCTGCAGTATTTATTAAATTAGGATCCAAAGATTGTGATTGTTCTATTTCTTCACAAGATGTCATTCTTCTACTATGGTACTTCATGAAAGTTTTGTTGTTCTACTACTTCACAGTATGCTTGTATGAAATTTTGATTTTTTTTTTCAGTTCAATGATGTCTGACCATGCAGACAAGAGTTCGCTAGAAGATCGTATTAAAAGAAACAAATATAATATACAAAGGACACGAACTGCTTTAGACAAAAATTTTACTAAAAAATAAGAAATTGTAAATAGAGAATTGACAGTGTGCTAATAGCTGATAAAAAATTTCTATTAAATTTATTTTATAAGTAGATTGAGTATTATTGTGTCACTGTTGAATATTATCACTACTCAATGTTTTGAGATGTTCTTCACACTGTGATGTAATCAAGATGTGTCCCTGTACAAGTTGTAATATTAAACATGGAAACCAAGTCTGGAAATAAGGCACCTATCACAGACAATACAGGCTCAAATTCAGGCTCTTTCATGAACAAGCTTTGTTGTGTCAGTCATTTTGGCCAGTACAGACTTGTCTTCTTTTTTATATTGATATTTTTAATAAATTGTAAAGAGTCTGTTGTAAGTAACATGGCCTTTTGATTATGCTAGACACAGGGTTTGATATAGTTTCAACGGATTCACAGTTATTGGGCCTACCTGGAAAGATGTATGTTTATCCCAACTTTTTTTATCCAATGTTTATTTTTGGTGTCCTAAGACTGTGAGGTTTCAGGATCCATTCCCATGGAAATATTCATCAAGCAGTTATTTCCAATAAAAGTATGGCAAATTTAGTACATATGGAAAAGCAAAGTAACAAAATTTTACTACTTTTTAAAAATCATGAATCCCGTGAAAAATACCAACATAAGGGGATCACAAATTGAGATAGAAAGTGCATAGTTTGTGGTTAACGAACAACAGACCCTGCAATTAAAATGTTTTGAGAGGAATCTGAAGCGTGTATGAGGATCTATGATATAGGTAGGTTTTGCGTGAAGGATATGCATCACCTTCACTTTGATCAACTGGGTTTTTGCAACATACACAAGGACTAATTGTCATTCGATACAACCAATTATAATGTGAGATTCTGTCACCATCGAAAATGGTGGTTATCAAAATAATAACAAACTACATTGCACATTCCAAATTCATATTTGATGTTCTAATCCTTTGAGAATCAAAAAAGTCTCCGAAGTCCCCAACCCTTAAGGTTAATTTCCAATCCCCACCCCTCTACAACCAAAGAGACCATTCTGATTAACAAATTTATTAAAATATTCATACATTTTATAACAAGTTATAAATTTTTTATCAAAATATTTCAAAATATAATTAACATTATATCAGTTCAATTTGGGTTCCTGTATGATTATTTATGTAGGTCTATTTATATTAATCATTTATAATTGAACTTCATTACGCCTTAGTCCATAATTGTTGTACTCGTTTTTCATTTCAAAGATTTTTTATTGTAAACAGACTTTTGATATCACTTGTTATTTGTTCACATTCCGGGATATTCAAAAACGGCAGCTGCTCCCATTCCTGTTCCTATACACATTGAAACAACACCATATGACCTGGATAAAATAAACATAAAACATTCAGTTAAAGAAGTTTTTGGGACTCTTCATCTGTTGGTAAAAAAACACATTGAATTTTGGGGATACACAAAATGTTTCCGTCCGTAGGTAATAAATACTTAGGCACAAGGAATTATTTTATCAGTGGTGTATCCAGAAATTATGCAAAATGTGCAGCCGGTAACAAAAAGGAAATTTTCATATTTATAGATTTAAGATGAGGTGGAAGTGTATGGCCAAATTATATACTTCCACCCTGCGCATAATCCTAGATCTAGGTGCGTTTCCTGACAGCTGTGATGGCGACACCATTTCTTTACAATATCAAACTAACAATACAAAGAAAACATTTTATTCATAAATCAGAGCTCATTGGTATATTCAGCGTCAACCCAATACTCCTTATAATAAATATACCCATAGACATCATAATTTATTCCAGGGATCTTAATCGGCTGTTTTTTGTCGGCTTTAGCCGATTGATCTTTAATCTAGCCGGTTTGTAAAACAATGAACCGGCCACTATGGTATCATTAATCAATCAACTTTCGGCCAATAACAAAGAGTTAATTATTACTCGTCGATTAACAAACCTATCAAAGAATCAGTCAATACAATAAGAAAACCTTCAGCTTCAATCCATATCGGCTCATTTCCTAAATAAACAACTCAATTTGTTGAGTCAATCAAGTAACAGAATGTATATAATCCAATGTCGGTTCATTCATTTCTATCTAACACAATGTACTTAAACACCTCACAGAATGACAATAGAAAACGTAAACGTGTTTTAGCCGACGATAGTGATGGCGGCATTGACCTTGAACTTCAAGCATGCACGTCGTCATTGGAAGTTCCAAACGTTGGAGAAACTCCCACGTCCAATATAGGTCAACCAAAGTCGAAGTCAGGGAGATATTTTAATTCCGAATGGTTAACTACTTTCAAATGGCTTTCGTTTGACAAAATTTCACAGAAAATGTTTTGTCTCGTAAGTTATTAATTTAGTCTTCTTTTTTAAGTCACGTAATAACCTACTGTTCTCGTATATTAATAATTATTATTATTATGTTAGCGTTGAGTAAATCTGGTAATAACCTACTGACCCGCATATAATTATTAAGTCAAGTAATAGCCTATCATGACAATTGGCCATGTGACTTTTCGCACGTCGGCATATTTCCGAGTTCCGACTATACACAGAAACTAATTTGTGCTAATTTGTTATTATTGAGCTTACATTCTTTTTATTTTTATATATTGACAAGTGATCACAATAATACAATTGTAAAAAAAACATATTTATATTTACTGGTAGTTTTTCTTTTTACTAACTTATAACTTCCGTTTGGTTGGATGAAAGCGAAAGTAGGAATATGCATTATGCAAGTTGCTGAAATTTGACTATAAATTTCGATATTATTATTGATGTATGAATACGGGTATGCAATTACAACAAAGGTTTTGTTCATTTGAAGTTTAAGCTATTATTATTCGGAATACGTTATGCAATTATTAACGTGAATAAAGTATGCATAAACCAACATGTCTGTTGTTGAAAACACGACTATCCGTTAGGCTTACCCTTGGCCGGTTCATTTCAAAATGGATTAAGAACCCTGATTTATTCCCTACCTTTTTCGTCGCCTCTTCAACTCATGTAAAAGTGTAGCTATCTGTCTTGATCCTGTACAACCGAGTGGATGACCTAATGCAATAGCGCCACCTTTTGGGTTGACTTTGACAGGATCAATACCCAATTTTTCAACACAATAAAGTGCCTGGCTAGCAAAAGCTTCATTGATCTCGAAGATATCAATATCATTCACTGACAGTCCTGGCAAATACAAATAGTAACATTATTTATGTTAGGCAGACAACATATAAAAGTGCCATATCAATGTTTTGACATTAATAAAAATGTCTGGGAGAATATTAGTTGTAATACATTTATAGAGTACCAAAACGTTAAACACTATATAGATGGAAAAGTTTCTGATTGAATTCAACGCATACATGTATATTTAACATCCTACTGGCATATGTAAATGGATTAGATCATCTTCAGTTGGATAAAAGTACTGTTTATTAATTTTAGTAGCAAGGCCATATAAAATATTCTGTTTTTTCAAATATTCCTGAGACAATTATAAAGAAGTTCATGGCTCATTTTTTTTTTCCAAAAAAACCCTGCATGTTAACATTTTCTGATTGTTATAAGAAGTAACTCAAAAAAAATTTTTTTTTTTAATGAAGCCGAAAATATACTGTAGACTCAATTATTAAATACACAACCCTGATAATTTTTACTGACAATCATAAATGATACTGGATAATCATGCATCCCTATAAACAAAATGAGCTACATGCAGTACCGGCCTTTAACATTATTGAATTAAATATTATTAGAAAGTTAAATTAAATGGCTCAAATTCCAGCTTAATGAATGTTTACATCAAGAATGTTTATTATCTTAGATCCTTATTGAATAACCATGCCTTTCATGACAGAGGAAACAAGTTCCATATCATAAGTATTTTAAACAGCAATAAATGTACAAAAGGCACAAAAATAAGAATTTTTGAACATATATATTTTACCTGCTTTCTTTAAGGCTACTGGAATGGCAACGGCAGGCCCAATGCCCATAATGTCTGGGGGACAACCACAGACCGCAAAAGATTTTAAAACACCCAGTACAGGCCAACCTCTCTTTGCAACTTCTGAACGTGTAGCTAGCAAAACAGCAGCTGCACCATCGCTAACCTGACTGGAATTTCCTGAAAATTATGGAACTATTAATGGAGGCATAAAAAGATGGCAGGAAATAATAATTGTGGATGGTAGATGCCATTTGGTTTTAGTCTTGCAAAACAAATAATAATTTACATTTATTTCTAGAATGGTCCATCTAGCTCACTTTTAAAAATATATAAAAAAAAATATCCCACCTGCAGTTGTAGTTCCATTCTCTTGAAATGCTGGTCGTAATTTTCCAAGACCTTCTAAAGTTGTACCAGGTCTAATTCCATCATCTTTTGTTACCTTAAAATAGAAATTGGTATTAGAGCATATGACTGTAGCATGATTTTGTTTTATTCAAACGACCAGGAATTCAATTCCATTCATAAACTATTTATATCCCAACCATTTCTCAGTTTTCTCAAGGTTAAATTGAGAATTGACGGTGTTAACTGCCAGAAGATGGACAACGTATATATTTGACAATTACGGCAAAATAATGAGATTTTCTGAATAAAACACCACTCACCGTAATAGTTTGTTCATTTCCATCTTTATCCTTTATTGTAGTGGTTACTGGAACAATCTCTGCTTTAAATAGGCCATTTTTCTGAGCTTCACTTGCCCTGCAAGAAAATGTGTATCTCATGAAAAACAATAGGATTGGTGTCTGTAAGAAAACAAATGAAATGGGGTTTAACATCCTGCTTTACAGCAGCAACCAGGTTAATGAAGATGTGCATACACCATACAATGTGCTATGACAGCAATTTTGTCAGGACAATAGCGCCTGGCCTAATCTTATGTTGCAAAATTTTCATTTTATCACATCATATGAGTAAATGCTGAAGAGAGTTGAACTAATTTTGGACTGGTATTTCCTATGCTGTTCATATTAATGATTTGAGTAATGATGACCGAGGCTATGTGAATATTTCAAATACTTTTTTCTCGGCTAATAGTGGATCAATTTGACTGAAATTTTCAGCAAATTACCTTTACACTATCTAGTTTTTAACTATTATAGTGAGAACTGCCAACTCTTTATCTTATCTCCCATAATGTATCTTTAAATAAGTATAACATTCTCAAAAACATTTATCTTTATACAATTACTTCTACTTACCTTCTCTGTGACTCAACACTAAATTGATCTTGTTTTAATCTGGAAACACCAAATCTTTTTGCAACATTTTCTGATGTAATACTGAAATACAGACAGAAATTGAACATTAAGTTATATTTTCTTTGGGCAGCATCTAGTGATGCTAGAGGAAATAAACACAAAAACATACTACGGAACACAATAACTATTTTAATTAACCTTTCCTTGAGTGGGATGAAACCGGAGGACCCGGAGAAAACCCAAGAGGCTTTACATACGCCCCTACTCCTTGTCATTAAGTTATTTATATGTGTATACTCTTATACCATAAAGATGCCCATAAATAATCCCTCCCTGATGTGCTCTGACCTTTGGCTATCTTATAGTTAATCACTTGTTTGAAATATGATGGTAGATATGTGCACATACACATAGCCTTTCAGGTCAATAAAATTGTCTTTGACTTACCCCATGGGTATAAGACAGTCTCTTGCCTTTTCCACTTCAAAAACTCTAGGGTTGATATCTTTGGTATTATTATTCTGTAGGGTCATTGATTCAAATCTGTAATAAATTCAGTTTAAAGCTAATTAGTATACAATGGTTGATAATATGGAAAGTGACAGAGAAACTCATACATGTATACACAATTTAACTTCCTTTATTCAAAGGAACCATAAAACAGACGAAAATAGTCGTAAAGCACACTTAATAAAATATATGCTTTAAAAGAAGTAATCAATATTTTTTTATTATTATACCGAAATTTCAAATATTTGACAAAATAAAACAAACTTACCCCCCTGCTAACCCAACATTGCAGACACCATTACGGATACTTCCTGCAAAATTAGTAAAAATAAATTACATTCGATTCTGTTTTGAATGATGTGAATATACAGGCAGTTCTTCAATCTAATAATCCAACATCAGAAAAAAATACTTCTTTTTCAATCATTATACAGAGCGCTTTTAACTTCAGACTTCAGAGTTTGTAATTAGCGTGAATTAATTGTACTCCAGTTTACGGTTGGAATAGAAACATATCAGACATTAAATAATATGCCAATAGTGAAAGTTACAATGGGAAAAAGACTTATACAAACAAACTTAATTGCAGAGAGCGTGACAGCAAAATAGGGTCTAACCTAAAGTCCCCTTTAATCAAACTAGGTCATTTTGGGGACTAACATAGGGTTTAATTCTTTTTTCATTAATTTTCCTGTGCAAAGGTGTCATTAGCAGCGGGAAGAAAATTTAGAACCTCAAAAAAAAAACCAAAACGGTCAAGTTTGGGATCTAAACCATACCACTTGATGACAAGGTTAGACCATTCAACCACCTTTCCTCTCCTTAATTGCAGGACCTGACCTGCGTCCCTGAAAACAACATGGTTAAAAGAAAACATTCAACATACCTGCTACATTAAGGACAGCCTGAAGTCCTGAAGAACATTGTCTGTTGGTGGTGAAGATAGGGACGGTTTCTGGAATTCCACTAAAAAAAACAAAAAAGTTATGCTCTAAGTGCTTAGGTGAGTGTCTTAAGGTATATAATTTTGCATGAAGGTACAGTCTTGAAACTGCAATAATCATCTGATATTGCACCAAATACAAAAAAATATGTGAAAAACTGGCTAAAATTATTCTCTTTAGTTTTTCTTTTTTCAATTTTTAGGTTGCGCCGTTAAGTATCCTAAATCACATATACAAACACTTTCTCTTCAGCAATTAAAGTTGAGTATTTATTCAAACAGAAAAGGATGCAGGGACAGAGTCAGAAATAATTAATATTTGGAGATAAAACTTGTAGCTCTTATCATGCATATAACACAGTTCCATATAGATCTCACACATAATGCTTAGTTATTTTGAGTATTATACTGAAAAAGTCTTCACCTGTAGAACTGAGCAAATCTGGCAGTAGCAGCTGCCCTTGAATCCCCCACATTTCCTGAAAAATGGTGTTTTGAAAATAAATAATAAGTTAAGACAAGACAACCTCCATGTATAGGTTATATTATATATATATGGCTGTTACCAGTTGTTCAAGTCCTTTCCCCCCTTGTCAGGAGTAGTGTCTTATTATTGGGTGAAAAAGGTCTATCTTGTTGTGTTTCAAGATTTAATTGCCAGGGTAAATTCAAAAAGAACAAGTAGACACTTGTGTGTATGCAAAATTAATGTGCTTGTCCACAAACCACCAAAAATCCCACTTGACTCTGATTTCTTTGTTTACCTATGCATATATCTCCAATATCTGATGGTGATACATTCACGTCTGCTATTACTGCTTTAAATACAGCTGCCAGTAAATCATCTGGGTAGGTGTCCTAAAATAATAATATAGAAAATTATGCCTATGGTAGCTCACTGAATATATATGTATTGTGATGGCTCACCAGGGTCCATCAGATGTGGGCCAAGAAAATTCCA
Source organism: Patella caerulea (assembly GCA_036850965.1). Taxonomy (NCBI): domain Eukaryota; kingdom Metazoa; phylum Mollusca; class Gastropoda; family Patellidae; genus Patella; species Patella caerulea. Next base: position 16,372,298 of record JAZGQO010000021.1, read on the forward strand.
CAGTATTGTCAATGGTGCAGAAATGAATGAAAAGAAATGGGGTTTAACGTCCTACTCCAAACTGGGCTAATAAAGATGGGCATACAACCATATACAGTGTGCTGTGAGGGAAATTTTGCCCGGGTAGCAGTACTACATACAACTCTTATATCAAATTCCAACTTCCAAGGGATCTTTTACATGCTCACCAATCTGCACCCAGGACCTCGGTTTTTCATACCATCCAAACAACTAAACAGCTGTCCTTGTTAGGTCCTCCACCCTGCACCACTGACAAGGGGACACCACACCGGAAAATTGGGATGAACTTTCTCAGCAAATGCAGGGATCGAACACCCGACGTCTCACCCACATTGCCCCCCATCGATGGACCTGCAGGATAGTGGGGCTGGAGTATTTTATTGACAGATTTACCGTAGAGTGGGCAAGATACCACTGCAAACCTCACCTGCAGTGCAGTAAATTTAAGTAGGACGTCCCCCCCCCCCCGGTTTCATTATACTATTCATTTCAATATTCCTCAATAGTGTGTCATCTTGCATTTTTATCCACAAAACGACACAGAAATAGACCTACAGGTTTATTCACCTTTACATTGAAATTAAACTTTGGCATTTAGTGCCACCTTGATATGGATGCAAAATCCTATATAAGCGATGCTTTTCAAACAGTTGGAGTCTTGGCAGTTTTTGGTAACTGAACTGGTGAAAAACAGGGGGTTAATCCCTCTGTTCTGACTGGCACCGACTAGCCCTCAATTTGACTCAAAGTCAAAAAAGCATGAAACACAATCATATCAACAAATAATCTCAACTTAACCACGCAGTATACATGTAGGTATACTTGGATTTTGGGTATGCACCATCTAATTATGAAAATTGGCCAAATGGACTCCCAACACTTGCTTTGTCATTGTGCCCATGACTCCCATTAGAGATCTAGGCTACGCCGAAGATTCGCATATGAATATGATTATAACGGTATGATCCTACCTTAAAGCTTCCCCGCTTTGCTTTCCCGATCGGTGTTCTAAGAGCTGACACAATGATTATATCTTCTGGCGAGTTGTTAGCAGCTGTCGGATTGTGACCAATCTGCCATTCACGGAAATTTCTGCTAATGACATGACCAGATAATACCTTTAGTCGATCCATCTTGTTTCTCCTGACACCTGATCAAAGTTCACTGTTATGACAGGCATTCCCTTTTGCTACCTCATGAATCAAAACGAGGAAGGGGTTTTCCGCCTTCCGGTTGCTGCACGGTGTTGATTTAAAAAAATACCTTTGAAAATCAATATTGAATCACATTTGTGTATAAAAGAATCCAGCTTTTACTGATAAACCAGACCTACAGCCTACTGTAAGGAAAAAGTTGTGATACAACAGGTGTCAAAGACTTCAAAGAGTTTCATACATGTACCGGTAAATTATAATTAAAGGGAGACAACTCGATAATTTATTCGACCGGAAGAGGCATCTGTTACTTATTTTAGATTAGAGGTAGCTTTTTTCTTGACAGAGACAGGAGGTATCCAGGGAAGCCCTGCAGATAAATGTAAGTAAATACTTATCTGACTTGCAACGAAGCTTGAAATTTCAACTGTGCATTGTTTTTATATAGATCCATTTGCCAAAGCACTAACTAAGTGCAGTGTTACGATATGAACATGAAAAAACGCAACATCTGTGACATTTCATTCGCTGATCATTGACCAGTCACTTGCGTTCTACCGTGATTCTCAGACTGTCTACTCCAGCCAGCTTAGCCTAGCAGTAGCAGTAGTGCCACTGCCAAAGTGATTAGTAAGACTGTTTAGTCAGTGGACAAAAGGATTACATTAGTGGGACAATTAATTGACGATTACAATATTAATGTTGCAACTTATAAAAGTTACAATGTTATTTTATTGAACTAGCCAACTGTTTGACCCATACCATAGCCATAGTCTATAGCTACTCAATCTAACTTATTACTGCCCTTGATGAAGGAATACACTAATACAGAAGGAACAGTTACAGAAGTTGTCCAAATGTAGCCTTTATCTTATCATTAAACCTCTGGCATGAGAGGGGAGACCATAGACCAGGTTAAAACGAGACACAGAACTCTCACTAATTATACATTGTAGGAATCTTTAGATATCAATAATCAAGTGACAATTATCACACTTTCAATTTTGAATGAAATAATCTTAGATTTTTGTTGATATAATTGGTCAGGTGCAATTAAATGATAAAATTATTAATTTTAGATAGTAATATTAGCCATTTTTTTAACCTTTTATTTACAAAGGTAACTGAATTTTGAAAACAGTTGAGTCATTTAGTACACCTATTTACTGATTGATTATTTGCTTGCTATATTTTGATAGATATTCTTAATTAGGAATTGTAATTCATAGTTTGTGGGTTGTAATTAATCTTAATATAAACACCTATACCTTTAATTGGCTTCCAAAGACAACAAATAATTCTTCAAAAGAAGCGAACAGATGTTAATCAACACCTTTGTCTGACAGATTAATTTTAGGTCATGGTCTGTACCTGCCCTGTCAAGCAAATACTCTGTTCAGACAAATTCAACTTTTTTATTGACCAATCAATAACAGACCTTGCTGTAAAGGAGAGTGATCACTCACCCTCACCTAAGCTTGCAAATAAAAGATGAGAGCAAGAATACTGAACACTAAATGTGTAGGAATAGAATATTTTTTAGGGCCTGAATATGTAGTTTGTCGGTGTCCTCCGTGCACTCTGGTTTCCTCCCACTGCTAAAGACCCCTACACGCAAGGGAATTATTGAAATAAAATTGAAACCATATGTTAGTCCCAAAAAGACCTAGTTTGTGTTGAGTGGACGTTAAACCCCATTTCCCTCTCTCTCATATGTAGTTTGTCTCCATTTTTTCAAACATCCATAATAATATAGTAATCATTAAACACACAATCTGCCTATTGCAGGTCTTTCTGTCTATGATTAATATGACATCTATAAACATGAGAATACCCTAATCAACTCTCAATGTCATCTGATGGCAATGGGTCCGATTTTTCAACAGATTTGAAATCTATCCGCTGTTCATTTTTGTAGCAACAGTAACAATGACAATCAAGGCTACAGTTTTTAAAATGAGGATTTCCCCTGCTAATAGTAAAGTAAAATGACTGAAATTGTCAGCAGATTCCTTGTACATTATCTATTTTTTAAACTATTATAGCAAGAACTGTCAGCTCTATATTTAATCTTTCATAACATGTAAGTTCTGTAGTTTCTGATGAAAAACAATCTACAAGATGAACATACATATTTCATTTTACAATTCTTTTAAACCAAAACTGTTATAATAACTCGCTTTCTTGCAAGATTGCACATCTCGAGGACGCATGGATCATGTGTATTGTCAATAATTGTTACTCCTATGTCTCAGTTTTTCAAAAATTGAATTTTCCCCCTTGGACATTTTGTATCATACATGTAGCAGACAAACTTCTCAGTAATTATTAACTATCAATTTCATCATAAAAATACTGAAATGAATACAAAATAACTTTCATGTTATTAAATTCCTTGACATAAAATGGTTATTGTGGAGTTATTTTAGAACTTATTGGTTAGAATGTTTGATTTGTTATAGCATAGCAAACACCCAAACCAACCAACAAACTCTTTCTTTGATATTAGACTTGTAAAATTATTTGAGCTCCAGTATTATAAAACCCTATTGCTGCAAAGTATACTTGTTAATTGTCAAGCCATCTGTTACCCAACTGATGCAAAAAAGTTCATATGAGTTGTAAAGAAGTAGGGATTAGTCTAGCGTGGAGTAAGTAGTTTCATTGTCATAATAATGTGACATTATCAGTGTATGACATGAACAGTCATAAGTACATGTACATGATGGATAGAACAACGGTGTAAGTCAAGTAAGTGTCAGCTAAAAAGTTGGACCCAACTCCAACCCCTAACCCGAATCAATGTCTTGACTCAAAGTTAACCCCAGCTCGATATATCTTGTTTCGATCAATCACAAAGTTCTTAAGATCATACACTTTATTACAATAAACAAAAAGAGAATATACAATAACACAGCGAAATAGGCACGCGACTATGTACAAAAGCAAAGTAGCCTTTTTAGTCGCGACGTTAACAGGAACTCTGCTAATCCATGTATACTCGTATCTCCTGAACAACGTCTCACACCTGTACCTAGGCAATCGATGTCTAGTACCAACAACTAGGCACTCACAACTACCACTGGTTATACCTGCAACAAAACCTCTCCAGAAGAGACACAACACAAGGTCAAGTGACCGCAAGCAGGGCCTAGCTGCAACTGGGTTGAGTCCAATGTAATTGAGGTCTCACCGGTGACTACAAGTAAGGCACTTGTGCTCAACACTTACGTTGAAGCAACTAAAGGGGCTAATCCAATATGCCCTGACACAGAGGGATTGAACACATTTGAATTTTGATATATAATATGCACAGTCCTAAACGCGGCCACAGATTGCTACACGTATATGCTATAGGCTTCAATAGTGACTCCAAAATAGGACGTCACTGCACAACCGACAGAGGTACACGTAAGAACCCAAGCAGGGGGCACACTACACCAACACTTGACTGATGCACAAGGCAAACTCCAGCCTAATATCAGGCTCACGACACCTGCCCCAAACACAGTTTACAATAATCCAAAACACTAACTAGACACTATCCACGACCTACCGATTCCAATCTAATCTTCGTTCTGCTGAAAAGTTGAGTTCCCGCTAGTTTTATCACATGGCATGACGCCAGCTTCTCGCCTAGCGGAAGTCTCCCTAACGAGACACGGCCATACTCAAAAAAAATAAACAAACACGGGTAAAGGAAAAATAATACGTAAAAACGGTGATTGATTAGAAAATTGAGATGAGATGAGGTGATTATTGACGGAAGCAGTGAGCAATGTGAGACAGTAAGCCAAAAGTTTTAGTTTAGAATTTAGAGACAAAAAGATAATAAAAAAAAATAACCCAAAGACAATGGCCAAAACTAGTTATAGAAATTTCCGGTCGTCACAATAATTAATACTTTACTATAATATTGATACTTATTGTACTGTACATGTATGTAATATATAGATTACAACACCTGTACATTTTACCAGATGTACTTGTTGATAATTATTTTATTGATAATTTATAAACATAAAGTGTAAAATATGATGTTAAATTAATTATTCAGGCGTTTGATACAGATTTATGACATTTTATGATCTGCAATATGCAGGTAAATGTGTTGCTCCCTGCCACGTCTTTATATACACCCACATCTTCATGTGGGCATATTATGTCATTGCCTCTGTTCATCTGATTAAATTTGTTTGTGGACACTCTAGAGGTGAAGTCAGAATTTTTATCTGATATATGGTTGAGTTTGAACTTTGTAAAAATCGGACAGTCATTTCCCATCAAAATGGTTGGGCCCCTTTATGCAAATAGTGTAAAAAGATGTTATACTTTTGTGTCAGATTTGGATGAAAAATAAAATGTGCCAAAAATCAAGATCTTGGATGAGTTTGATTTTGGTGCAAATCGGACCCTTGCCTTTTACTCAAAATGTTATATATGTACAGTATAAGGTTTTTGGACCCAACAGTGCAACAGCGGTCACAATTTTTGATCAACAGATCTGGGATAAGTTTGATTATGGTGCACATCGTACCTTCCACTATAGAGTTATTGCCCCTGTTTTTTTACACGAAATGTAAAATATCTATGAAGTTTGTCGGGCCTCCAGAGGCAAGAATCTTTATCTGATACATTTAAAGCCTAATATTTTGAGGATCAAGAGATCTTAAAAGAATACAGCTTGGTTGTTAATTAACATTGAATGATTTAGGAAATACACTTGTATTTCATAACAAATAGATTTAGATTTGTGTTTATAATGAACACTATTAAACATTGTATTTTACAAATCTTATATTCACTGTAGAGGTGGGCGATATTTCGGTATTTCGATATAAAACCGTCGCAGAAATAAAAACCGTGAAAAATACCGTCTTCAGAAAAATATCGCAAAACCGAACACACCGCGATATATCGCGGTTTTGATTTTCCTGGATGATATTTAACATAAATATTGAACAAAATGTTTTCTTTTTTATGTTATTTACTATATTTTATTACTTAATCATGAAAAAATACTGCTATAAACTCACGAGTATTCATTCCCCAAAGTTTGCAAATGCCGATACGGAGCTTGTTTACGTCACGTGACTTCTTGCTCACATTTCCACCAGTTATGGAATTATCCCTGTTTCTGATCAATTTCTATACACCTTGACGAACTGTGTAGACCGATACTTTGATTTTCGAAAGAGATCACTGATTTTAAGATTGAATTAAATTTTAATAAAGCAGAAATATAAATAATGCCAATTACATTGAGAGTTCCGGTAGACTGATTATCATTCATCGTCGGACGTGTCATGCCAATGGAGGTCGTGATCCGGGAAAAAATATTTGACGAAATTAATGGACACTTTTTGGCATAGTACTTATGTTTTATAGTTTAATTTAGTATCCTTGTATTGTATAGTTATGCATTTTCAAGAAGGTATACTTTTGAATGGGAAAGAAAGAGTTTGTAAGGGTAAACAAAGTCCAATCGTACCCGTAACAACTATAAAAATATGCACGGCCGAAAGAACACAAATTTTGTTTTATTCGAAATATTTTTGATTTTAATAAAATATAATTAATATTTTGAATATCAAAATTGTAATAAACAACAACTTTAGCAAGTTTTCGTGGCTATAGATCTGTGTTTGAACCAGCTCGAACTAATGTTTTGTTAATTTGAAATTGGTTCTGTATAGGCTACTAAAATAATATTGATTAGAAATAATAATATTGAGGGGTATTTCCAACATTTTATGCATGTTTATTTAAATTTAAAAAGTGATAAACTGAAAGTATTGGCTTTTTATGAAATATTATATTTGGGGGTATTTCCAACTTTTTATGCATGTTTATATACATTTAAAAAGTAAAAGTATTGACCTTTTATAAAATATCGCGATAAAGTGATTATATCGCGATATTTTTTGAAAATATCGTGATATCTGTTTCTAGGTATATCTCCCAGCTCTTATTCACTGTGAGTTATATTGTTTTAACATACACATTAGGATACTATTTTCAAAACTAAGCTTTAAGGCCCCCGCACACAAGCGCATTTCGCGTACGCATTTAGCGCCGCGCTAAATACGTACGCATTTGACGCAGAAATTCGGCGTCCGCACACGAGCCGAAAACGACGCTGCACGAAAGCTACTGCGGCAAGTGTGTTGTTCACGTGACCACCACTCATCTGAAAATAACAGCGGCCTCGAAATTCTACGCATTTTGTATCATATAGGCTAGGATATTCTTGCCATAAATCGACGATTTTATCCTCTAAAATTGTGTCACTGATGAACTCACTGGGTGCCGCCATTTTGCAGTAGTGATGACGCATGCGCATTGACGACAAATGAAACGCAAATAGCGCTGAGTCGCCCGCACACGAGAGCGCAGTTGGCGCTGCGTCAAAAAATATCAAACATGACAGATATTTGGCGAACGTCAAAATGCGCTCGAAAATACCCCCGCACACGAGCCGAAAATGACGCTGCGCCATTTGCGTACGCAGTTTTCTGCTCGTGTGCGGGGGTCTTTAGTTAGCATAATGGTAAATCTTGAATCAGTTCTGAACTGACTTCTTTTCAGTTTAGATCAAAATCAATCTTGAGATTAAAGATGAGTCATTTTGTACAGAGTTAACATAAGGCTTTCACATGACATGTACCACTGTGAAACAGATTGGTTTAAATATGTATGATTATGTATCAAGGCAAAATTGTTCAATAATATATGATAAAATTTGTCAGCAGGGTAAAACTTTTCATTTGTGAATAAAAAAGATAGCAATCTTAGTCCACTCCATATCCTTATAGTATGTCAAATCTAATATTACATCAGTGCAACATAATATAAAATACATAGCAAAGATAACTCAATGTCAAATAATCTTTCAAAAAACTGATTTTGTAGAAAATGGAGCTTTCAACAGTGGATCACGATCCAAAGCTACATGTACATATACTTCATTGTTACAAGGTTTATTTTCAAGGTTGTCATGGGACATCCTTGCTTTTGCTTGTCTTGTTGCTTCTACTCGAATGCCTGATATGTACATGTAAATGCAGGAATGAGATTTAACAAGCCGAGGGCGCCACTTTTGTTTTCTCTAGATGGTCTTTTCCAACACTATGAGTTGTAATTTTTACACTTGATCACTACCTTGGAAACAAAGTTTACATTCAGTGCCCATGTTTTACCTCTAGATCCATTGTTTGACATTTTGGAGTTTTGGCATTTATATACTCTTCAAAAAAAGAAACGCACAACCCATTTTTCATCAGTTTTTTATTTGAACGAGGTCGTTGTTTCGGTAAATCTTACTTGTTTTCAATGCCATTATGTAAGGATAAAAGAAATTCATTAATGATTTTAAAGGTAGGGTCACTAATTGTGACTGGTCATCCTTTTTGTCGAAATTTGTTATTGCTTGATTGCACCAAGAAACATGAATTTAACAACTTCGCGAGATTTTCGCATGGAACCTAGATCTAAGGTCTTTAAAATCACGGGGTTCTCGGTTTCCGAATCATTTGCACATGTAACCACTCAACGATTCAAATGATGCCACATCTGAACGAAGACGAACACAACAACGCTATTGGACGATTACAAGCAGGTGAATCCAAGACAGATGTTGCCAGGCTGCTGAATGTTTCTCTTGGTTCCTTTTCTCGCCTTTGGAATGAGTACCGACAACAAAGTTCAACACGTTACCGCCCTAGCTCAGGCCAAACAAGAGTGACCCCACCTGTCCTGGATCGTTACTTCCGGTTACGTCTTTGACGTAAACGGTTTTCAACAGCGACCTCTACTGCAGCAGCAATTCCCAGCCGGCGTAGAATCTCGTACAAGAGAGTAGGTAAACGCCTACGTGAAGGTGAAACCAAATAACGAGGCAGACGTCCCCGTTAGAGCTTCTGTTTTGAAATACGCCAACACCTTGAAATCCAACTTTAATGGATCAGACACTGACGGTATGGACACAGCAACACTGGAGAGCAGTTTGGTTCAGCGACGTGTCGCGGTTCTTGTTGCAACAAGGCTGTGGTCGAGCGAGGATATACCGACGACGAAATGTAACTTTGCGTTTCTTTTTGGGGAGAGTATATATGTAGTGAATGAGCATAAGCTTTTAAAATCTTAGCCGGACTTGTCCACTTTTCCTTCAATGTTGGATGCATTATCTAGATCAGTTGTTCTCTAAACAGAATATAATTCGTACATGAGTGTTTTATGCCCAATTTATTAGAAATGACTGATAGCTATGTCTGCAAATCAGGCTGAGATGCATTTGTATTAAAAATTTTTCTGCTTCTTGCAGTTTCTGCTTCCATTTGGTAAGGGAGGATCTGTGGTTTGGTAGGTAGTCACGCTACAAATGTACCTGCATCCTCAATTTTAGATTTGCCTAAGATATTTTACTGAATGAATTTGTGTTTTTATTCATTATGATTGAAGCCTGTAGTATTACAGGCATGGGATGGGATCCATTAACTTGATTTAATATTTGATGTTTATAACTTGCAATGTCTGTAGTTGCCTTTGTCTTATCTCCTCCAATTACTTATATCTATACGGATTTAAAACTGTAAAATCTCATCAAAGAGTATTTTAAAGTTCAATTTACATATGTAGTAGTACTGTAAATGATATCTTAGAGTAAACTGAATCAAACACCAGCCAATTAAATAAACATTATCACCTAGCCAGTGCAAATATGGGCATATCTTGCATACTTTTTTTTTACTCATTTGAGAGATTATTTGATCATATTCAAAATTAGTTTAAATCAAGTCAAGATATTTATAAGTCCTGAACCCTGAATGAAGTCCCCCCCCCCTCCTCCAAAAAAATCGGTTTAAAAAGTATTTTATTGTTCAAAGAAGTTTTGTAGTCTTACTTCTTCAATACAGTTGGGTAACTTTACCTTTCCAGTGGGTGTTGTTTGGATCATGTGACTTGCATTATTGCCTCTTAAATTCTTGTGATAAACACATGAGAGCTACATGTAGATATAATTATGATTAGTCATGGATCATAAAATTATTCTGTGTGCAACTATTTGTTATCATCGATATTGCCTTGACATGAGATACAGTATCAGTTGTGAGGCGTATCACCGATATTATCTGTTAAACGTTTAATTCACATTTTGAGTAAAGTTGTCCAGGAATTGCAGTAAAGTTCACAGCTTTTATTTATTTTTTATTATTCAGTTAAATGACAACATCGGCTTTTGCAGTGTTTTTTTAAAATGTATTTTATGTTTTATGGCCTGACTTGTTATGGTCAACGATGATAATTGTGACTAGGATATAAAAAGTCATTACTTACTGTTTATTGTGGAATATTGAGTATTGAAATAACTATTAAGAAGCTGTTAGAATAGGGATAGATTTAGGAGGTGCAACATAAGTCAGAAGCCAGTGTCATTGTGCTTCCAGTTGCCCAAATAGGTTGAAAAACTGAGTTCATGTGTATATATGGCGTGTCTTCATTAGTCAAGTCAGTGCAGAAACATAGAACTTTAACCCCATTTCCTTTCCTTCTCTTTCCTTCTCATTCCAGATCTTTCCAAGTGTAATATTTTTTGTTTTCTAAGGTGCCTGGCAAAGGATATCACCATACAAGACTAACAGTACTACATGTACATGTATGGCATATGTGGCATTATATCTGTATTGTGTAAAAAATATATATATATGAGAACTTTCATAACTACTTGTATCTTTGAGGTGTATGAAGTTTTTTAAATTTCTATAGATAAAGTTACATTTTTGTGTTAGAAACATCAAAATTGGTATGGTTTGATCAAAAGGGATTAAGTTTTATTTGTTTTCATCAGCTTACTTTAGGTAATGAAATGGGAATATGTTGAAAATTTCAGTGAAATTATTTCATTCTGAGCACTGAAGCCATGTTACTAATTATTTGTACACATGCTTGTTCTGTCATTAAATTATAATACATGTAGTTGAGAAATCAAGTTTATTAAAGACACTTTTTTTTTCTTACACAGCATTCAGGAAACATCTACATACATGTATATAAGAAGAAGGGAGTATCCCTTTAAAAGAGTCAATTACTATACTATGTATGTTCATTTTTATAATGTTGTAGGCTGACATCTAAAGGGAAATCAGTACATTTTCACTTTTAATCCCAAACATTGTGAGGCAGTCACAAATTGACCTATTTACCGGGTACAAGAGATTTTAGTTTTTTGTATCATCATGGATGTCTTAAGGTGGCGATAGATAAGTTTAAGTAAGTCTGAATAATTTGTTACTCTTAATCAGCTTTTAATCATATTATTAGAATTAATTGTACAATTTAAGTTTTGATTTAGAAATTATAATAGTTTGAGCTCTGGTGCTGACAGTATTCTTGAATAATGTCCATTGTTTGTCTGTCACTTTCTTCAGACAAACGTTATTTTGTTTGCTTGGGGGTTTGGTGGCCGAATGGTTATCGCCTTTGCAGTGCATCATAAGGTCTGTCATTGAGTCCAGTGTCGTGGTTTTGATTTGTCGCTTGTATGTGACAAGGAGTTGTGTTTCTTCTCCATTGGGGAACCCCATGGTTTCCTCCCACTGCTAAAGACCCCTTCACGCAAGTGAATTAATAGATTTAAATTGTACCATATGACAGTCCCGAAATGACCTATTTCGGTTGCCAACTAATTACACAAGTAAGGGTTTTCAAACATATTGGTGAAATTCATCGGTTTGTACTAAGATCCAACAAGTTTGTAGAGGTGGTCATAATACCATATTTTAACTACATGCAAGGGATTATGAATTTCTTTAAAAGGTCATTTTTATACAAGAATGTATATGATTATTTTTTGGATCACGTGTACACACATTTCTTTCTTTCGTTGTTACTTATTGAGTTTTAATGCTGGACATAGTTTTCTTTCAAGTAAATAATATTACATTGATGACTATGGCAATTTTTTTTTCTGGATTCAATGAAGAGTTGTTTTTTGTGCATTTTGTGTTTTTAGATAACTACTATTTTTAGTGTCTTTAATAATTTTTGTTTGTCTTATGATTTGAGTGGAGTTTTTAGTAAACATTTGACTTTGATCATGGTTTTGAAAGTAATAATTGATAGAGGCCTACTTTTATTATAAAGTTTCGATATTGAAATCTTTATGTAATTTCTTACATTAGCATTCTGAATAGAGCCAATAATTTGTTGAGAGAATATAACATACATTTATATACAATTAGTGGTTGATATTAAGACATTTTCAAAATGGCAGAACATTCCGAGATAACACCACCAGAGTCTAGTAATATTGGGATTGAAGATGAAAAGTAGGTTTATTGTAATATTTACAGTTACATTGTTAATCTATGAAGCTAAATTATATTTTGTCATGGGAGAGGTGGGAATTGGTTATGTTGTTGGGGGTGGGGGTGGGGCCGTACTTTAGAACATATGGTTATTGAACTGCAGTCTTCTTATACAAAGCTTCAACAAGGGCTGTGTTTTCTCCAGATACTGTGCACCAGTAAATTAATGATATGAAAATATATTGTAATTTGTATGTTATAGTTAGAGTGAATTCCAAACTCAATGCATTAAATGAAATCATTGGTGTGGATATTATATTTATAAAAATAAAAAAAAAGTCAACTTCTTTTACTTTGTGTATAATTAATATACATGTACACGTAGGACATTAAGTTGATTTTCACCCATTTTTTGTGCTTCCTAAATGAGATCCGTGTAAGGAAGTGAAACACATTGGTTGTTGTAAGAAGGTTAATTAATAAACTAAAAGATGCATTTGATAGTTAAAAACTAGATCATGTAAAGGAATTTGCTGAAAATTTCAGTCAAATTGATTCACTCTGAATAGTCTGAACCAAGATTTTATTGATTAATTTTCAGCCTCGATCATCATTACTTAAGTCGGTACGATAAAAAACAATGTCTCCATTATCTATTTCATGATTAAATCATGAATGAAAGTTGAGAACCAAATTGGATCCTAATCCAGTAAATATCACAGGCTATCGTTGACATTGAGAGTTGATTAATGGTCTGGATAAGTTGATTAATGTCTATAATAATTTATATATCATTTCAGGCATTCAGATTAGAAACAGCTGCAATAGGCAGATTTAGAACTTGAATAACGTATGTTCAATACTTTTCTTTTTTAGCCAACCGAAAATGGAATCATTGGGAAAGTCTCCTAGTTCATCTGATTTGAAATATCTAACATGGTTAGTACTACTTGCACAAGCGTTCGGACTATCTGCAGTAGTTTTAGTAGCGGTATGGATGGGCCATTTTCAAAACGGATTTTCTTGGCAGAGTAATCCTGACTTAGAATTTAATTATCATCCTTTGTTCATGATTATTGGAATGATTTTCCTGTATTCTGATGGTAAGTTCACTAATGTTTTACTAGTTAATATTTTACTAGTTAATGTCAATATTTTTACCAGTTTACTAGTTAATGTTGTTGGTATTTTACAAGTTAAAATGTTTTACTATTTAATGTTAACATTTTAGACCATCAGTCAGGTTACAAAGTGGTTACACGAATTAGAAAACATGCATTTTGGGCTTTCCGTATAGCTCATTTGTGTACCATGTACGTGTATGTCCCATTATGAATTTTTGAAAACTTGATTGATTAAACCAGAAACATTTTCCATCTTGTTTACTTACTATTAGACTTAACCATTTTAAGAATACCACCATTTCATTGCCTTATACATATAGCTAAACTTTTAGCTCTTAACATAGATTAGCAATTTGATTAGTTGATGCTTTGGAACACTATAGTTCTTTTTAAATGAAAGTGATGAAACTTGTTAAATCACATCAGATTCAATACCTTGACTAAGTTCGATAAAGAGCATTTTCGACTCAGGGTTAGCAGAGTGATAAGCAATTGTGGGTGAGGGAGAAGGTTCAAACTTGGTGTAGGTATTTAGTCGGTGAATGCCTTGACAAGAGTTTGATCATGCACATTTGCCACTTACATGTAAGCTAAGCAGAGATAAGTAGTTTGATTGGTTGAGACCCCGGAACTCCCTAACTTTGATTCTAATTGGGTGAGAGCGATGAAAACAAGTATAGATTCATTATATCAATACCTTGACTATGTTCGATGATTAGGATTTTCTGCTTAGTCTAAGTTGATAAATCAAGGCTTTGGAACATACATGTCACAACTTTAAAATGAGGTAGAAATAATATGTTCATGTCTTGATCAATTTTCAATGATTAATATTTCCCATTAAAATAAAGCTAAGCAGAGATTAACAATTTCATTGGTTGATGCTTTGGGCCAGATAACTCTGACTTGAACTGATGAAGAGTGATGAATCTGAGTGCATGGTATAACTACAAGGCAGTTCAATACTGAAAATTTTATGCTTAGAGTAGACTAACTATACATAATTAGTTTGATTGCTCAGATTCGGCGGGGGACATAAACCTTACTGTTGTCTTGTTTACTTTAGCTTTATCATGAATAAAACCCCTGGCTGATTGTCTACAGTACTTATAATTACTACATGTACTTCATTTTTTACATTTTAATTCCTGTATCTCCCCCACAATAGTAGATATTGTCATGCAGATTTAATCCTGTGATTACATGTAGGTAAGACATGTTGCCGTCTTTTTCTTTCATCATGATGAAATATTTCAATGAATTCAAATTTTTGTTCCTTCAGTCCAGTCGTTAGGAAAAGACAAATGAATAACATACTGGAGGCCAGTCCAGTAAACAAGCACAATAATAGGATAGAATGATCATGTTTCCCCTGAGGATTATAGACTGTATACAGGGTTTATTAAGAGAACATTTACGTAAATAGTACTGTTATATTTTTGTTCACACAGAACTAGCATCCAGTTATGTTGATTTGTATGACCAACAGTAGCTGAGCATCCATTGGTAATTGCAAGTTGTTGATAAGGAAAATATACTCATGGATTTCTGACATGTTTTTATTTTTTTTTATAGCTATTTTAGCCTATAGAGTGTTCCGTAATGATAAGAAAATCTATGTCAAACTTCTACATACTGGTATGCATGTCTGTGCTTTACTCTTTGCTGCTGTTGGACTTAAAGCTGTCTTTGACAGTCACAATTTGCCAGCGAAACCTAAACCCAACCTATCAACTCTACACAGCTGGGTTGGTTTGATTGCTGTGGTCCTGTATGGTCTCCAGGTACGTTTAATGTTACAAGATTTGATCTGAAAATTCAGCAAAACGTTTACATTGAAATCACATGAATTGATATAAATAATGATGAGCTGGTGATTGCAGTCTGTCTTATTTTCACGCTTCTGGGAAATGGAAACGAAATAAAATAAGGTTCTGGACTGATTGGGATAATGAAGAGGACAATTTTGATTGGCTAGCAGTGCTACGGTATACTCTTATTATAAATTCAAACTGTCATGGATTCTTTTACGTGCATGTTGATGTATACAAAGGTCCTATGTTTCTCGTACCATCCAAAGGACATGGGGAACCGCATTCTATACCAACACCTCCTGGGTTGGTCATGTTTTATTTATCGGGAGCACTGTTAAACTTCAGTTTGGTGATGGAAATTATAAACTAAGATAACTGTGCCACAACTTTCTTGTGCTTTCCACTCAAAATCAATTTAATTAGTCCTCATAACCTTTTAAAGACTATATATATACTGTCATGAAAAGCTTAATTAATATAAAAACAGAAAAAAAGCAAAAGAGTTAACAGACTAGACTGTCTAATCACCACATTCTGACTCCAGAATATTTTATTATTCTTATTACGTAATTAGCATACACCCACACTGTAGTCAAAAGTAATCCAAATTTCAAAATATGTAGGTACTTGAACAATTTTTTGACACATATTTATCGTTACTGAAATTTTTGGAAAATGTTTGAATTCTTTTTTTTCTTTAAATCTACCAAGTTTTTTTTTTTAGAACTAAGAGAAAATGTAATGTTGTTTCAAGTTCCAATTTCATATTTTCTAAGAAAGTCGAAACATAATTATTTCTATGTCTTTTGCTCAAAAGGTTGTCAACTCACTATTATACGATCATGCGCAAAATTTCACAGGCATTAAAATGGCTGACACAGGCTGATATTACCTCCCTTGTTTTCCCATTCTTCTCCATGGACGGACATCTTCAAACGTTTGAATTTGAAGTTGAAATGATATTTTTGCCAATTTCTCAACTGGCAATAGTGAATTATAGGATTAATAGGATTATTCTTTAACAAGGTAGGACTGTTTATAGGTACAATCTATTTTAGGGCTTTATTTTAATACATTTTAAAAATATAACTTAAATATATGCTATTGGAACTTTAAAACATAGCATAGAGGGAACTTTCTACATTTACATGCATCTTTTTCAGTGGCTTGGTGGATTCTTCTGTTTTTTATTTCCAAAAGCTGGAATGGCTACACGGATTATGATGATGCCGCATCATCAGTTCTGGGGAATGGCTATCTTTGGATTTTCTGTAGCTGCTGCCCTAATGGGAATCACAGAAAAAGCCATCCTCTCAATGTAAGTATAACCCAAAAATTGTAGCCAAAATATGTCCACATAGAATTATTGTCATAGCCTGCCATAGGTGTCCATTTGTATTGGTCAGATTGGTCATATTTTAGCCATTTTATTCAAATAATGTGACAATCTTTATTGACTGCTTGGATGAATTAGCTACTCAGTGCAGTTGTTGCCCTGGCAACCTATACATTTCACGTAATGGACAACTTATTTGATATTGAAAAATATTTATTATATAAACAGTTGCACCTCATTTGGGAGCAACTGATATCCCTACGAACAGGTGTTTCAAGGTTCAAATAGGCCCTTGAAAAGCTATAAAATGTTTTGAGACATTGACAATTGGTCAGGTTGATACATGTATGTTGAAAAAGTGATAAACTTCCTGTTTCTGACTAAACTTTTGTAATATATTTCTACTGAAATTTTCTTCTCTTTCAGTAGCAAACCAGTCAGCTATTTTGGTAAACCACCAGAGGGATTGGTTGCTAACTTCCTTGGCTTGATGATTTTAGGCCTTGCAACAACAGTTATTTACATATTGTCTCGACCTGAATACAAGCGACCTCCTTCACCAGATGAAGAACACCTTCAGTTACAAGAAAACTGATTGGCTAGATTGGTTTGGACCTCTCCCAATCAGAATTATTCATATAATGGTGCATTCAATGGGGGCTATATATGGATGTTTTACTTGCTGTTTGTAAAATCTGTCAATGTGTTTGATGGTAGAATATATATACCCGTCTTGAAATTAAGTAATTTTATCTTGTGTTATTGGAATTAATTCTAACCATTTTCTGTAAGTATCATGTATTTGACAGAGCAAACTCTTTCTAGATATTATTATTTGGGGAATATTTTGATCTGTCAGTAGATTTTTGCAGATAGCTATATGATTGATGATTGTCAGAAAGAAAATGCTGCCGCCGAGATCCCCCTTTTTATAGTGTTTGTTCATAATTTAATATTCCATTTAGTCGGATGTATCACATGTTCATGTAATCTACATTTAAATCATTCAAGTTATTATATTATGTATATTTTTATTTCTGATCCATATCACACCTCATCTACTTGTTTTAGTCTGTTTTTATTTAAAGGTCCATTTAAATGAGTTATTAAGGATATATTATAGGTTAGAATTGGTTTCTGATCTTATTTTAATTCCAAATCTTTAAGATACCATATTTATTTATGACTCTTTGATTGGCAGCAATAGAATTCAATACCAATACTACATGTATATTAAAGATGTATTTCATGTATGTAAGAGCTGGTCATTCTTGCTTCAAAAATTGATAATGGAAATTAAAATATATATTACAAATTTCATAAGGTTACATTATTCTAAGCAAAGTAATGACTGTTTGAAGTTATACATTGAAACTACAAAACTAAAGAAATAAAGCATAAAGATAGGTTTTAGAATATGGTCAAGATATGCATAATTAATTGTATTCATATGTTTTGCTTCAAATTTAAAATGTCTTAACAGGGAGTAATGATATAACTTTGTGATTCTGTGTCAGTTTATACCCTTTTTTCTTTTGATTTGTTGTTTAAACATATAATATATATATAAATCCTATATAAGTTTATTTATGTCGGGGTAAATTTTTTATGCTTGTTGCTTTTAAGTTTTTTAAGTCCAAGAATTGTGCCCGATCAAAAGACTATTTCAAACTCTGGTTTCTGTGAAATGCAAGTAAGACTTTGTCTTGTAATGGAGGGTTTATTGATAGAATATACAATAGTGATGAAAATATTTTGAAAAATATATATTAAAGGGATTAGAAATCAAAATATATCAGTATTCAGCCAGATTCACTGGCTTTATTTATATTTATTCCTTGTCTTAGAAAGCTCAAAATCAAAAACACATGTATGGCCTTTGACCTATTTCTTAAAGTTCCAATTTCATATTTTCTAAGAAAGTCAAAACATATTTATTTCTATATGTCTTTTGCTCAAAAGGTTGTCAACTCACTATTATACGATCGTGGGCAAATTTCACAGGCATTAAAATGGCTAACACAATTACCTCCCTTGTTTGAATTTGAAGTTGAAAATGATATTTTTGCCAATTTCCCAACTGGTAATAGTGAATTATAGGATTAATAGGATTATTCTTTAACAAGGTAGGGCTGTTTATAGGTACAATCTATTTTAGGACTTTATTTTAATACATTTTAAAAATATAACTTAAAAATATGCTATTGGAACTTTAAGATACATCAGGCTCTTTGGTTTTAACTTCTCAATTTACCATACCAATATGGATTTTACTCAGTAGAAGGGGTTTGCCGTTGAAATGACACAATTGTTTTGTCTGTGTGTAGAATCCAAATGATTGAATGCAAGCATTATAAAACGTATCCAAACTGAAAAAAACACAAACAAACTGATTTTTAATAATTTGTTTTTAATCTTATGTACCCAATTTGATGTAATAACTGCCTTGAAAAATTGTTCAAAAAAGAGTGCTGGGGTTGCTGGGGGTTATTTGATGAATCTTGATGTTATTTAATACTCTCTGGACGGCAATCTATTAACTGAATATGTGTATTAGATTACAGATAAGCCCAGTTTCTTTCCTTTTTTCATCAGATCTGAATGATACCCTGTCCCTAGTGTTAGTAAGGCATATTTTCTGTTTAGCTGACATAGAGTAAGCAAATGTTGTTAGCGGGCTAATTACAGTTATAAGAAACCCAGTTGTTAGTGCTTATTTGAACTGGACAGTTATTACGTTAAAAATGGTAAATTTTAGTCTATGTGTTCCCTGGTATTGAACATAATAATAGTGTGTATGTGATTTAGTTAAGTTACAGTGGCATGCAGGAGACTGTTTAGAATATCAATTGACTGTGTCTAACAAATTATATGATTCACAGAGTCATGCATTTTGTATGGAAATTGATGAAATGGTTAAAAACTACCAATTTCTATCAGCATGAGCATCTCCAATAATCTCCTAGTGATTTTATGAGCATTCAGTTTTAACACAAAAGTCTTAAGTTAGATTTGAAGGAAATAAATGATGCTATTTGATGTAGGTAGACTGTTACATAAATTAAAATTGTAAGATGGGCAAGGTGATGTCGAATGACCGTGATCCCCCATACAGTAGTCTTGCTCATCTGAAATAAAGTCATCTGTCAAAGGACAAGTTGCTTGGAACATCATCCTTCAGTCCATTCCTAGAAAGTTTTTAAAATGATCACCAATTAAATGGAAATAACAAGCTTTTTTAAAATAAAATTCTTTTTTTATCAATATTAAAACTTGGGCCATGTAAATGTTTATAACTTGGGCCATGTAAATGTTTGATGAGTGTGGAATTACTGGAATATTTAGTCATTGTAAACTGGAACCAGTGGTAATGTGGTTGAGCTGAGTAGATGTTTGATAGCAGTGGAATTATTGTCATATTTAGTGATTATAAACCAGAAGCAGTGACAATATGGTTGTTAATAATAAGGATTATATTTAGTTGTTGATATGAATTATATATATATAGATGTTGTATATAAATATAGATATGCTCTTTCCTTGATCTCTTAGAATATTGTTATTTAAATTACATTCCATGATAAGACATTTATGTATTTTTTAAATTATGTACCTAGATATTAAATAGTTAAAAGATGTACTTGAACTTAATCCTCAGCAGCCTAGAGTAGATTATTTAAAAACATGAGATTGCTCGACCTCCATGACGGGCTAAAACAACTTTACATCATGACAGGCTAAAACAACTTCACATCATACATCTGTTACAATGTCACCATTCTGTATGCACAGGCAGCAAGTTTAAAAACATTGAAGTTTTTAAGTCTGCCCTTTTATTTTGCTGATTTCTCTGTTAATATGTATTCTTATCTCATTGCTTAATTGGAATTTTGTGATAGTGAAATGCAAAAATTGTATTGAAAATGATTGGCAACCGAATTGTTATTAAATTTTTAAATTTAATATCTTATTACTTCAATTAGTCAATAGAAATAGTATTAGTTTATTGACCTTCTTAGCCTATTATTACTTAAATGTATATTTATAATTTTTTTCAATTTACATAAGCTCTTACCTTTTGTTATATAATGTACATTTTAATAGTGTTTCCTTATCTTGACTCAATTTTATTTGTGAGTATTAACTGATGAAATATTTTAGTGTTGTTGCATAATTCATCAATTTTGATCCCTTTCACTCATTGTCATGATCAAATAAGACCCTAAAAACCATTCCATTATCAAAAGGCAGTGAATAGGGGTAAGAATATCAGACTACAGAAAGCAAAGCAATTGCTAAAACTAAGAAAACATTTGATACACCTTACAGTTAATGTTTTGATCCCCTTTCTTTGAAAAATGGTTGGTTATTATATATAATATATATGATTAGGCATTTGAAAATATATGATATACAAATATATTATATCTTGTTGATATTGTTGAAGCTGTGTATGTATGTATATTGACTATTGTATAAGTATTTAAAATGTAAAAGATATCTAATACTTTACAGATTTATTCTGAATTAAAATATATATTTGATGTTGCAATAATATATTGTTTATTTTCAATTCACCTTATTATACTAATTAATGTCTTTCAGTCCATCTCAAAAGGCCTCTTCATTTTCATGGAAATCAACTATTTGTATTGCTTGCCAATCTACTATCATATGCACCACTAAAAAATAAAACAGGCCATGGAAAGTGTATTATTGACTGGTATTTCAGGGAAATAGTCTTATAGTATGTAAAACAATTACATTGGCGTTGTTGACGCGTGCAACATGGACTGTCCTAATAATGTGTGTGAAATAGCTTTATTTAACGTCCGCTTCCACCGAGGTGAAATCGCAGACAAGTTATAGTAAGGGGGGTATTGATGATAATAAATTATGGTTCAATATCATTTTTAACCGTTTGTCCGCCATATTAATAATGTTAGAGTCCAGTCGCCAAACCCAATATTTCGAGTGAACCTGAAAATTGTATAAAAAGTTTTTTTATGATTAATTTTTGTAACCTAGGGTACCTCTTTCAGCATCTGTCGGGTGTACTTCGGTCATCCTTGAGCGTTTTGAGAAATTCAAGATGGCCTCGAAGACGGCCGCAAGTTCAAATAATCCCTTATAACCCCTATGGTATTTAGTCTAGAATGATAATTTTGGTGTCTGACGTAAGTTTTGGGGGTCGACGAGCGCACTGAAATCGTTTATTATGTTTTTGGGTGATTAGATCACCACAGTAAAATCAAAAATGCAAGACAATGTGGTCCTTTAACTGGTTAGCGGTCGTTATTTCACCAAAACAAATTATACCTTCTGATGTATATAATCAGAAAGTATAATTTATAATACGAACATGTTTGATAGTAAATATTATATGATGCTTAAAAGCATCAAACGGGAAGAAAAATAAAGCAGATTAAATGATTTGAAAAATAATAAGAAAAAAAACCCAAAATCAAAAACTTTGATAGAATCACATATAATAGGTCAGGTACACGGGAAGAAGGGCATTCCCCTCAACGTGTACCAGCGTTCATGGCCACAATGCTTCACACCAAACTGAAAAAAAAACCATTTGTTAAAAACTGTAGTTTATTTCGTGTTCACAGCAGAACGCTGAAAAGTGACAGGGTTCATTCTCTCATGAACAATGCTTCCCGCCAAATTTGAAAACATGCAAGACACACCCACATTTTGCAAGCGATGGACAGATAAAAAGCTAAAAAAGCAATTTTTCGTACAATCAGGGAACATAAATCAGTAATTTATAGTCTGATATGCGCAAATATCAAAAGTTTCATAAAATTCGATAAAAATTCGGACCTCTATAGAGAGTCCAGAACCATGGTATTATTACATATACTTTGACACCATTTGCGTAGAAGGTGCGGCCATTTTCGGTCGGATTTTTACGAAATTCGAACTAAACCGTCATTATAGCTACTGATCTACTGATACATATTTTTTTTAAATCGCATACAAATCGTTACCTGTAAAGGGTCTACAAGCTAAGACTAGATTTTTGGTACAACCAGGGCCCATAATCCAGGAAGTTACCATCCGATAGCGGATCCACAACACTGTTTGCATACTTTTAGACTATATTTATTTGCGTTCAAGGAGCGGTCATTTTGTCAAGTTTCGTCAAAAAAAAAAAAAATAGTCGGTCGCAAATTAGGAGTAGTCGGTATCGCTGTATACGTCACGCTACTCACGCAAAACTTTAGTATAAAAATAGTCGGTCGCAAAATCAGTTTAGTTTGTTCCCGCTCCATATCTTGCAAAATGTGGGTCAACGAGATGGAATCGTGATATCATGTACAATCAGGGGCCGTAATCCAGGAACTCACAGTCCTATATGCGCGAATATCGAAAGGAAACGAGATCGTTCGGATATAAACACATGTGACCTCTAGTGGGTCCACAACTTTGATATAACATACTAAAACACCATTTGCGTACATATAGAGCGACCATTTTGTCCGATATTCACGAAAATCAAACTAAATCCTCATTATGGTGTAACGGTTATATATTTGAAGGTTTTTTTGTTTTTTTCAAATCGGATAAAAATTGAATATCGAAAGGAACGAGATCTTTGGGCTATACACATACATTTCAAGTTTCTCTAAATCGAATAAAGTTCCCTGCAAGACGTAAGCTAAAAACGTGATGTTTCGTTCAACAGGAGTCATAAGCCATGACGTTTCGATCCGATACATGCCAATATCCAAAGGAACCGAGATCTTTTGGAGATAAAGAAATATTTTAAGTTTCGTCAATATCGGGACGGCCGGTCGGACTATATGGGCGTATACAAACAAGAGCATGAAATATAAAATAACTGTAATAGGCGACAAGAGGCAAATTTACAGAAAAAATATTAACAAAAAAGTGGGTGTGACACGGCCCAGGGAGACGGGACATGCACAAATATAAATAGTTGGTGTCTTTATGGTATAAGTAATACATATGCACAGTTCCAAGGTGATCAATTCAGAATTGCAGCCCGTGGACGATAAATACCCTGTTATTGAAAAGATTGATATACTGAATTTGAACAAAATCTGTTAATTATTGCAACCTGTAGAATATATAAGCTATATAACAAAAAGGGTGTGTGGTTACTGTGTGAGGAATAAAGATGCAAAGTTCCAAGAATTCCAGCCAGTAGACCAAAAACACAAAATGGGGCGGGGTGGGGTGGGGGCGTGCACCAACATCAATAGTTGCCGTCCTTAGGGTATACCAAGTTCCAAGATAATCCATTCAGAATCGTGTCTTTCGAGCGCTAAATGCAAGACTTGGGCGTGGCTCTGCCCCTGGGTGTCGGGACATTTACCAAAATCAACAGTTGCCACCCTAAGGATATACATTACATACGCCAAGTAACACGCTGGCCTGTTCAGATGGCCTAGTGGTCTAGAGTTCCGCGCTCCAACCTCTAGCTGACCGGTCACCTCTGGCTTGCGGCTGTGGTTTCCAGCCCTGGTGTGAGCGTATGTGGCATGGAGACAGGGGCGCCTTCTCAACCTCGTGGGTTTCCTCCGGGCACTACGGTTTCCTCCCACTGCTAAAGACCCTTACGCGCAAGCGAATTATTGAAATGAGATTGAACCATATGTTAGTCCCGAAATGACCTAGTTTGTGTTGAGTGGACGTTAAACCTCATTTCTCCCTCTCTCTCCCTTTGGGTCGGAGCATGCAGTTGTCGTCCTTAGGCTATAAGGAATACATACCCCAAGTTCCAAGACCCTACGTTAAGAATCGTGGCCTATAGGCAAGACACAAAGGCAAAACGGCACTCCCCTGTCCCCGAGGTTTGGGCAATCAAATAGTTTTGCCCGGGCAGTGGCGCTACAGACTACTCTGTATATTTTTATCAAGTGGTGTTTTAGGTGCACGTCAAAGTGCACACGGAACCTCAGTGTTTCGTCCCATCCGAACAACTAGACGTGTTTGCTTGTGCCATGCCCTCCGTCCTACACCACTGACCAGGTCGTGTGGCCTTTATACCAAATGAAATTTTTGACATCCCCTTTACGTAAGTTGCGTAATTTTCTCCAAACAAAAATTATACACTGTACTTCTTTAATTCTATATCAAATAAATTTCAAAACCATTTAACATGATTCATATTTTATTGTAATACACTTTGCAGAATCCATGAACATTAAAATAATACAGGAGTGGATCTAGGAATTGTGAAAGGGGGGCGCCGCAAAATGGGGGCACTGACCGAGGAGACGAGATCACGCCGCTGAGAGAGACGGAGGGGGTGGGGGTCCCCCAAGAAAATTATCCGTCATTTTCTTGCATCTGTAGCCACTCCAAGAGCTATTTTGCTAATATTTTCGTCTAAGTAAACGTTCGGAACGGACATATTTGGGTCTGAGAAAAGGCGCTTTCAGTAGTAAAAAACTGGCACTGTCGAAATTTAGGGGGGGGGGGGGGGTGCGCCCCCCTTGGATCCGCCTCTGTAGTATTATACTAAATGGATTCTCTGTACTGAAGATCAAAAGAATACAGGTGTCGATGGCGGAACCGCCAATTGCGAGACCGTAAAGATCTTGGAAACAGTTTGAAATTTCTCGTTATAAAACCACATTTACTGTTAAGACACAAAGACGTGATTAACTAAATCACAGTTAGTGAGCTCAGTCTGATTATCGAGGTGATATCAATTATCACTCTGGCCAGAAACGTTGTCACAGATGAAAATGTTGCCAGGAAAGAGGTTTGTCAAACTGTGAAAATGTATTTTATAAACTGTTAAATCATCTACTATATAAGGTTGTTTTAAATATAACGACTTTATAGCGCTGATCTCCACCAACATTTCACCCATCTCCATAAGATCAAATACAGACAGGCAGTTCCGTTGCTTCTTCGATTTGCAAGGGTGAAAATGACACGTAAGTAGTGTACTGTATTTTAAAAAAGATCGCTTTCTTTTTTAACCATTTTATTCTAAGCTTTCTAGCTCAAAAGTTCAAAGCAAATACTGAACAGGTCCAATCTAGAAACTTACTATGTTCGGGAATCTACAATGCTCATCTGTTTGGTGTAATTCGATATTCAGTTGTCAAAAGTAAATCAACCGAATGTCCATTACGTCAAACAGATAAAGATGAAACTGGGAATTAAAGCCTATCCAAGATAGGCGAACGATATGCAAAATTAAAGGTATGTGTTTATGGTCGACGAAAGACCTTTGTTCATAAGTTTGCATTTCATGAATATTAAGGTAGCCAAATGATGCAACCGTCAATAATCCTGCCATTTTACACATGAAGGAATAGATAATTTTAATGATGTGGTCTATTAGGTTTTGTAAGATGGTCATTTGTGTTATAATTCAAATGGTCAGCTGACCCAACCAACAGATAACATTAGAACGTCAAATAACTCAACGGATAGAGTCTTCAGTTTATTACAATATAATAATTTATATTATAAACTATGTACACGTATAGCAGAAACTGGTAAATGGCCAGTTAAAACAAGCAGACTTTTAAACAGTCCCAAATAAAATTTAGATTTTTCCCTTAGCTACACAACAACCATAATAGTCATATGATATGAAATTGGTTGTTTTACGGTTTCAAAGGAATATTTATTAAAGATGCATTATGTAAGGTTTACACAAAGAGCTGACCGTTCTTGTTATAATAGTTCCAAAATAGATAATTCAAAATAAATGTATTTAAAATTTTTCAAATTATTTTATTCTGAACGACGTTATTACTTTTTGAAGTTTTGTCTTAGATTGTTTAATATCGCACTAAAGTTACTTGTTAATCGAGACATAACCTCGCTTCTCCATTTTAATGGCGATTGTATTTTAAATGTGTTTATGCCTGCGCCATCCCAAGAGTTGATTATAGGCTTATCATAAGAATAAGTATATAAAAAATAATTTATATATCATTTGAAGCCAAAATAAAACCCTCTAATAGGCAGATTCAGATCCTACGTAATGTATCTTCAACAAACTCACTTTATTATTTTAACACTTTCTCCCGAAGAATGAAGACGCAAGATCAGTAACTAACATAATGTCGTCTGTTAGGTTTTGTAAGATGGTCATTTGTGTTACACGTCAAATGGCCAACTGACCCAACCAATAGATAAAATTAAATTCTACAACGTTTCTATCAGGTCTTCGTAAGGTCGCCATACATGACGAATCAAGTAAACACATAAAGGAGGATTATTTCTAAATGACATATTATAGTAGGGGGAGGTTTTGTTTAACAGATGGTACTTGCAAATCGAATCAAAAGGAATAAAATGCTGTGTGTCTATTAGGTTTTGTAAGATGGTCATTTGTGTTACAAATCAAATGGTCAGCTGACCCAACCAATGGATAACAGTATATCAGCAAATACTTTTGGTTTGGATCCAAATGTATCAAATAGTTCAGTCCTAAAATAC
The DNA here is from genome assembly GCA_036850965.1 of Patella caerulea. NCBI lineage: Eukaryota > Metazoa > Mollusca > Gastropoda > Patellidae > Patella > Patella caerulea. Next base: position 16,399,499 of record JAZGQO010000021.1, read on the forward strand.
TCATATTACACTACGAAAGCCAAATATTGTTATTGGTTAGGTTTTGTAAGATGGTCATTTGTGTTTTAAGTCAAATGGTCAGCTAACCCAACCAACAGATATCAGTAATTCATCAAATTTAATATTCATCTTGGCATTTCGTTTAAACTATGTTATTTTTTGTAATGCAAAGGTGTTGCTTATGTTGTTGTAACACAGTTTGGCAAACACTTACAATTTCATTGTCTATGTCTTCGGTGGCTGGAGGGGGGGGGGGGGTAGCGACCCTAGCTGTGAATTTATGAGACCATGACCAAGATTTTCTAGACCAGTCCATTTTATAAGGTAAGTTTGTTGATCGTTAATATTAAACAGGGCTGGACTCATGTTACAACCCTGCTTGACACCAACAGTCGAAAAAATTACCTCGGATAAATTATCATCAAATTTCATCTGATAAGTTGTTTTATGATACACCGATTGTATCACAAATATGACTCTGGTAGTGGTCAATAAGAATACTGGATGGATGTTATTTCATCATTTCATTAATTATCAAGTCTTGTCATTTGGATTTGTTGTTCTTTACATTCCTTAGGGTTGTTTTAAATTCAAACGCGGAGATGGAATTTTTTATATCATGGTTTATATTTTTAGTTTCTAAAAGAGTTTCAGTTCGTATTTTGATCTCCACGTGGCGAGGTAAACTAGGGTTTTCAGTCGTCTCTAATATTTAAGAAAAGGGCTGCCAATTTGTGTACACGATAGAGACTATAAGATAAAATGAACTGCATCGATATTCAGCGTGTTCTGCCACTTTTTGTTCCAGGACCCACCCCCTCTTGTGGATACGATAGATGGTGTAGTTTTTAAAAGATATTTGTGCAATTTGGTGTGCAGCATCTGGGTCATTCGAGGACAAACCCAGTCAATATCCAGAGCTTTGCGACTTTCCATTTCTAGGATATGCCCCCTTCTCCGAAAAACCTTGTGAATGAAATAAAGGATATACATGTATACAGTTTTCATATTTGGCTCAAATATTCATAATGTGCAGTCTTCTGTTCCTTACTTATCCCCGCTTTGCCGAAAACCTTGTGATCGACATAGAAGGTACGGGTTTTAACTGATTTTCTTTTTCAAATTGGTTGGAAGACAGGGGGTCTTAACAGAATACACCCTAGAGATCAGGTCCCGAGTTCACAAAACATTCTCAGTTGAGAATTTACTCAAAATTGTTCGCCTTATATTATATTAACTAAAAAATAGAACTTTATAGAACGTTGCTTATTTTAATGTATCAAATACATCTATAAGGTACTGTGTGCAAAGTTCTGTGTTTCTGGATCAAAGATATTTCTCATAAACAGTGATTGAAAGTTGAGCAAATTCTAAGAATGCTTTGTGAACTTGAGGCCAGATCCTTATCAAATTTGCTCAACATCTAATGATTTCTTATCAGATAAGCTGTAGTTGAGACAAAGCTGTGATGGGTACATTTTGCAAGAGGGATATCAAAAAGAGGCAATTTAAAACTGATTCAAGATTTAGTTTTGTAATTCAGTATATATGGTGATAAAAGCGCAGTTTTAAAAAGGTGTCCGTAATTGTAAAAAAGGTGCTGGTTACCTCACAATTAGCCCAAATTCGGACATTACAACCGGGTCAATAACATTCACTTTTCTCAAAGATTCCCCCCAAAACTAGGAATATGTGATCAGTTTCAGTCCAAATCCATATAAGCGGGTACTATTTATGGCGAAATTATATGTAAAACTAAGAGGAGATCGTATTAACAATGAGAAACATATTTGCATATTTGTTAGTTCTACTGCTTCTTATAAAATATACAATTTTAAAGACTGTTTCATCGAGAAAAAGCGTAGGTATATCTATTAAGAATAATATTCAACGTAGTCCAGCTGGAGAAAATTCAAAGATGAGTTAATTGATCGTATATATACAACCATTTCATTTAAGTGTCAGTAGAAAAATTTATCACATAAAAACAAAACAAAAAACAAGTTTATACCGGGATGAATAGCACAAACTTTCTTCAACATCACAACTGTAAAAACGTAAAACATTTACATGAGACACACGAAAGCCGACAAGGCAGTTGTTGAAACAAAAAAATGTTGAATAATGTAATTACAAATCATATAAGATCAATGATTTTATTAGTATATATTTTATAGAAAAATGGCACTCAAACACTTTCTTTGATAAAAGCTGGCAGATAACACTAAACCATCTTCGACTCAATATTACTAATCAAAGAAACCAATTGAACAGTTTATTCTGATCTAAATGTGTTTAGGCCCTTTATTAAACATAATAATTATAATGTTCGGAGTAAGTATTTGTCGGTCAAATCAACCTTAATTACATACGGAAACAAAAGGGACATTAAAGATTTATTTTACGGAAATTTTGATATTTCACACATGAACAAATGCAATATAAGACAGATTTTAAGTTATGTCCGATTTCGATTTATCTATTATTTTTTCAAATGAATTAGGGGGTTGTTGAAATTCCTCTTCGCCAACGATTTCTTCATCAGAGTAGCCTCCTCCTGTTGATCTACGCCGCTGATGCTTCAAACGTTCCCGTACTCTCTGAAACACAACCGAAAATAACACATGAATGTCGCAATAACTAATAACAAATATGATAGTAATATAATTATATGGACCCGGACATGATGTCATCGCCACCATCTTGGAAATGTGCCGCCATGTCAAAACGCGAAGCACTTCAAACGATGCGCAATTATCCAGGTAACAAGTATGACGTGTTCCATGTCGACCGTACTTGAATTAACACATGTAACAAGAATGCAAGTTACTTAAACGTTTTATTTCAAGCAACTTGTAATCAATAGTGACGTGTTAATTCAAGTACGATCGGCATGGAACCTGCCATGTCTTTCCTTGGACAAATGCACACTATTTGAAGGGGCTTCGATGATTTCGAATTTTGATATGGTGTCACGTGTTATTCTCATCCAGTTACTAAATTGGTGGAATTTTAGCCTTTTTTTTTTCGAGGAGCGTTTCCAAGAAGAGAAGCACAAGATGAATAACGCCTGGGCATGAGTTTTTGGTGCAAAATTGTTAAATAAAATGAGTTCCATAAATTACAGAAATCATACTGACTTGAAGAGACAACACAAATAACATTTCTTCAAATTGATATCCGAAATAACGTGTTTAGAAAGTTTGTCAAATACTACGCACATCGCCTAAATGACTTAAATTGGATAATTTTGTCCAATTTGATTTTGTCAGTTCGATTTTCTCTTATTTACATGGACTCAAGAGTTTATGTTACTTATTTTTTTTTATTTTAATCTTCTAAAATTATTATCAATACAGTTTTGTTTTAAAAATGAAAATTGAAAATGTTTATTGCCTTCCCGTTATATATAGTTCCCTGTAAGTCGCCTTTAATTTCTCTAACTACAAAACCCAAGATGTTTTATTCAGTTGCAATGAGTTTAGAACATGATTTCTGTAAAAATGGAACTTACATTCATATTTAACCAGTGAAGATTTGAAGTCGGGTTAGTTTCTTCTTTCTCAACAACCTCGCCTTTTCTCTATCGGCATAAGACATCCGTGTGTCTGTACTCTGTACCGCTTCGAATGCCCTTTCATCTATTTGCACTAATGTCCTAGCAGACTGAATAATAATAGTTTACAAAAGTCTAACAATACAGTAAGTAAGTAAGTAAGTAAGTAAGTAAGCAAGAATATCATTAAAAGCCCTAGTATACAGTTTTTGACTATGAAGACACGCCAACAATCCGATTAAAACTCAGATCCTATTTCGTTTCATGTTTTATAGTTCAAAATTTGGTTTTACTTGTCTTTGAAAGTTTTAAAAAACGAACCGAAATATAGATCAGGGCCCTGTTTTTCGAAATTTTAACTAAAGATAGAATTCAAATTTTATGAGATACCTCAATTTTGATTGACTAAGCACTAAAATCAATCTAATATTATCCAATCAAGTTACTGAAATTTGGATTTTATCTAGTTAAAATTTCGTTAAAAAGGCCCTTGTATTTTAAGTAGATTGACACGCCAATGGGTATGGTCCTAATTAAGAGTTTGTATCAGTAAAAGACTTAACCTGTCCCCTTATACATTATGGGAGATTTGGTAAAGAGTTCAAAAATATATAGCGTAAATAGAAGATGCTGAAAATTTCAGTCAAATTGCTTTACTATGAAACAAGATAATAGATTTTAAAGCCTAGCCCCGATCACCATTACTAAAGTCAGTACGATAAAAACATAGTCTCGATTATCCATTTTTGGATTTAATCATCAATCAATTAGTGTTACACAGCAGTTTGGATTCCAATCCAGTGAAAACCCGACACATAAGATGACACCGAGAGTTGATTATGGTTTATATAACATTTCAGACCTAAAGAAAGACCCGCAATAGGCAGATTTACCTTTTGCATAATGTTTGTTTAATCTGATGATAGGTTAACAAAAAGATCACACTTCCAAAAATATTATAAATTTTAAAATTAAAATTCAATAACTGGTTTGTTATATATCTACCTTTTATTTGTATTATTAGGGGATAATTATACCACAAAACTTAACACTAGCTGACTGTCTTGACCTCAACAAGTTTGTAACCGTCACTAAGCTTTCTTCAAATTAAAATTACTCAATTAATTGAAGTGCATCTTACACCAGTGTCACTCTAGCCTTTGCCTAACCACAGCTCATGGATGTTTTTTAACATCGGCCCAAATAGGATAGGGCCTCTAATGGGTTAACACTTTATCGAGGATAAATTTTCTCGGCCAACATCGGGATCGAACCAGGGGCCTCCAGTTTAGCGAGCCAACATCTTAGCCACTGAGCCAACGCGGCTCAAGAAAGTGGTGTAGATATAGTTCACATTTAACACAACCAGGGCTTTAATTTTACTCTCATTATTAAAGTCAATAAAGATGCATTAATATTTATATAAGAGCTAAGTTCCCCCTATTGCACCTGTGTGTCTTTTTTCTGACTTCAAATGTTATACAATTTATTGCTTAGACACGTATTCATAATAAAACACAACACATGGTATATATGGATATAACTACTTCTCTATAATTTAATAAAGACGCTTCGTAAAACATACAGTTCACGTTTTCAAGTTAAACTTTTTAGACCATCAGGTGACTAATATATCAAGTGGATTAAACAATTCCTGCTACATCTTCGTTAAACATTAAAATGGAAATTAGAGACCTTGTTTATTTACGCCATGTCTTATCGGAACTTCAAACATTCGGCGAGAAGTCGAGATTCTGAAATGACCGCAATAGGCTTCCATCTACATGTAGAATACTGTATAGTAAACTGATTGAATTTTTTTTTTTCTATTTTTTTTTTTAACTATTCTAGCTAGAACAACTAACTCTTTATCTAAATCTCACGTACTGCATTTATTAATGATTTGATTTTTAATAATGTAATGTCATAATAATTATTACTTACCGCATCCTGCGTGAATTTAGTCGGTTCGTAAACTTTGACGGTTCCTTTAACATCTTCAGTTAATGAGTATCCACTCTTATGACCATAATTCTTCATGAACAGCGTCTTTTCTACATGTTCGTCTGAGGAGATGGGTGTTGGTTCATTTTGTCCAGGAGAGGTATCTGTTTTATCATTTGATGAACTAGCTGTATCTTTTGATTTTTCAGTTGTGTCGTTGCCTCTGCCAAAATTTACCCTGTGATCTGCAGATTTTGTAATAATAAGACCAGCACTGGGAACGGCTCTTCCAAGTATGGTCATGGACTCATCACTCGACCCAGGATAAAGTCCAGTTTTATATAGTAGCCTAGTTTGTGTTGGGCTACTACTACCTTTGACAGATTCTGTTTTTCCTTTATTGGATCGAGGGGGGATTGGTGGAACTGGTTGTTGTGGAATGGCCGTTGTTAAACCGGAAACCGCCACTACGCCAACATCAGGTTTAGCCTTAGAAAAATGAATAAACCTATATGATTAAAGTTGCTGTAAAAGTTGTACATGTATTTATTCCAATGGGAAGGGATAATCTAAATGGGTGGATCAGATATCGGCCTAAATAAATTTGAGATAATGAAGAATTATTTAATATGTTAATGAGTTTTTGTTTCGCGCAACGACTGGGTGCGAATTTGTAAAAATGGGTGGGGCAAATATGAGTTGCAAAAGAGAATCAACGTAATATTTTCTATGTACATGCGTGACGATACCTGCTTAGTGATGAATTAAAGTTCTTTTTGATTATCAAGATAAATGCAAACAAAAATGGTCGAAAAACAAAAGTCAGATTGTTGCACATCCAGAACTCGCATAGACTGAATAACCTGATGATGCTGATATAATACGCTATGGTCTGTATCGAGGTTTTCTTAAAGTCAAATAAAAACTACTTTATTTTTTGACTTAACTAAGTGTGTTTTTAGCGTAAATCGGTATTCAAAGTTTGTGTTTTACGACCTTGGCTATGTGAAAAATTTAACCGCACACCTAATCTATGGAACGCTGCAACCGTCAAAACGAATGAATTTCTAACTTGGAATAACGCTAACAGTTAAAAATCACGAACTTCGACAGCAAGTTATGTCCCTTAAGGGTATCACTGCTCTATTAAAACAAAATGTTTGTCGAAATAATATAACACATGAATACATTATGATAATACACATCCTTTTCTTTATTTCAATTTTAATAGATTTCAATTGCAGATTTATTGAATGGTGGTAGCATATTGTCGAATATTGTAAAATTTATTATTTTAAAGGACAATATTGGTGTTAGTCGTCATCACATATAGATAGAACGGTTACATACATTTAAACTATAAGTTCTGTAGTTAAGTGACTGAGATTTAAGATTTCCTTTGAATACGGGCACGAGACGTTTGATAGCTCCTACGGCACTCCTTTCTGGGGCCGATTATCCAGTCGAATTATCTTGGTTTCACCCTTATTGTGACAATTATCGGTGATCCATTATGCGTATATAAAACACTCAGATGTAAAACTATACCTACCATATTTACGAGATTAGCTTTAGGCATGTTGAAATGGGTAATTACCACTGACTTATCTTTTTGCTCAACGTCAACTGATCGACGTTTATATTCCGTTTGGACCTTGCCCTTCATTTTGCTATAAACAGAAAAGTTTGGTTTAAAAAAATAAACAAATCAAAACCTTCTGACTTAAATCCGTATGATTTAAAATGGCTAGATTCGGAAGAAATAATCTGTCGATGTATGTGGAAGTCGTTTCAATAGATTTGACGATGGTGAGAGGGGGAGAGGCAGGGGTCGGGGTCTCGGTGGATTCCGTGGACGAGGTGGCCGTGGTGGTGAGAGAGGAGGGGGATTTGGCCAACCTTTTGAAAGCCGTGGAAAACGAGATTTTGAGAGAGGAGGGGGATTTGGCCATCCTTTTGAAAGTCGTGGAAAACGAGATTTTGAGAGAGGAGGGGATTTGGCCAACCTTTTGAAAACCGTGGAAAACGAGATTGCGTAAGGATAAATAATATTATATATACACACAGCGAGAGAGAGAGAGAGAGAGAGAGAGAGAGAGAGGGAGGAGGAAACCGGATGACCCTGAGAAAACCAACGAGAATGTGCACATGCGATCCTTAGGTAGTTCATTTTACGTTCTGAAAGCGATTCAATCTTCCTTAATTGCCATGTAATGAGGAACTTTATAACGCCTTTTCCAGTTGATCTGAGCCGATTGTGAACAGTTTTGGGGCCTGTGACGTAGTCATTTCCTATTCAAAAAGTGCTTGGTGCAAAGCGATAACGTAGCACCACGTACGAACGTAGCGCGCAAGTCTCGATAGTGCTGCATTTCTTCTTGCAGACGTACTGCCAAGTCTACAAGAACGTCCAAGGCCGGGAGTGTCATTATACTGTTGAAGTTTTCGCAATAATCAACTAATGATCGGGGGATGGTGAATCAACTGTCGTCCAATCTGTCTCGCTGACATCCCAGCCTTTCTCATGACGTACTGCCAAGTCTACAAGAACGTCCAAGGCCGGTAATGTCATTATTCTGATGGTGAATCAATTGTCGCCCAATCTGTCTCTTTGACATAAAAGCATTTCTCATGCCAACATCTTGCCATTACTTTGCTGTGGTAAGTTGTTGAGGTCCCATGTTAAATACAGACAATAAACTCAATGTAATTTCTGGTTTCCCACAGATGCTTTTCACGACCGTAGCGGTTCATTCTTTCCCAGTGCCGTAGGTCTATTAGGTGCTCTCAACCTCGTGGGTTTCCTGCGGGCACTCCGGTTTCCTCCCACTGCTAAAAGATCCCTACGCGCAAGCGAATTATTGAAATAAAAATTAAAACCATATGTTACTTCCGAAATGACCTAGTTTGTGATGAGTGGACGTTAAATCCCATTTCTTTCTCTCTCTCTCTGTTAGGTGCTGCACAGACAACTTTACTGGTAGTGGTATGTATGGGGGATAGAATATATCTAAAATTACTCACGGGTTTACACTGTTCACATTAAAATTTTAAAGCCGTATTAGAATTCTTTAAATGGATTACAGAATATCATAACCGATAATTTAGATATTTTAATACAGAAGCAGTGTTTATTTACTTACTTCCATATATTGTTATCTCTAAAGTAACTGTGAATATCTAAATCACCCTTGTTAGGTTTATTACTAGAAGATCTTTTATTCTGTGTCTGAAAAAGAAATCCACATTTATCACTGAAAAAACTCTTGTGTTGGACGTCAACACAAGGACTTGTGTTAAACATATTCTACACAAGCTTGTATTGTTGTATATTGCATCAACACAAGTTTGTGTTCGTTTCAATGTCTTAACACAAACTTGTGTAGAATTATAAAATCTTGTTTTTTCTTATAATACATTTAAGATAGCATGTATTAGATTACTTTATTATCTGTAATAATATGATTTTTTATTGAGGAAAATCTGAATGGGTTGGGGAACTGGCTTAGCGTAAAGTAAAGCCACTCTTCCAGAATTTGAAGGTCGAGGAATTCACTTGATTTCCCTTTTTCTAATATTTCTAATTAACTACAACCTTATATTAATTATTACAAACATTAAGTTGAATTCGCCAGGCATGTACAGTGCGATACATTTAATATCTCTTTTAAAGCAGCGTATTTTATAACAGCATAATATAAAGATATCAAAGTTTTAGTCAATTATTATATAACGTGCCCTGTTCGCATAAAAAACGGTCGACAACCCAACATTCACTTACTGCCCCGTGCACTCCAACAAAACAGTCAGCACCCTACTCACTGGAGATGCTGCTGTCTCCGTGCTAGTCGGCGTTCACTTATCCCCTAGGTTCGGAGGTATCGTGGAAATAGTGGCATGGAAGGTAGACCGCTCTTTCTAGTGTCGAATCCCGAATTCCGAAAAACGTGCTGGCGCGTTATTCGTTATTAGAGAGGTTCCGCAACCAGTACGAAGTACGAACTACGTACTACGAACACAGCTTCGTACTTCGTATTTCGTTTTTGACAGATTTCCGTTTCCGCCAAAATAACGAAGTCCGATGTACGATTTTTAGTTCCACAGTTTTGTTAAATAAAAAGTATTAAATCAAATCAAATTTTAGTCCCCAAGAAGCTCATTGTATTGTGTTTCTTATCGCCGACTGCCGAAAAAAACAAATTTCACAGAGCGAAAATTTGCCCTAAATCAAACCACTAACCGACCACTTTGACGCTGATAAACCTCCTACTGAATTGTAAATGTTCAATCTTACTATAAAATCGCAATAAATACAAATTTCATCCAAAAATCAACGAGAAAATCACGATACCGTACTTCGTTTTTTAACCACGAACTTTTCTCGATTTCTTCGTAGAAAATTGACGAACCGAAGGCCGCTTATGTCAATGACATCACACAAAGTGATGACGTCAGCACATAAACACTTCGTAGTTCGTAGTTCGTAGTGGTTGCGGAACCTCTCTATTGGCGAATCCCGAATAACGAGCCAGCTCGTTATTCGTTATTTGAATCCCGAATCCCGAATAACGTGCCAACTTCACGTTGCCTTTTGCGTGTTTGTAAAGAATAAACGTGCACCCGGCATTTCTAGACCCGGATTTCTTATGATATAAGTTTTTTATTTGACTAAAATCATCCATTTAGTAATTTCTACACACATGTTCACGGTGGCGTTGTTTCAGTGTGACGTAGAGTTCAGGTTAGCTGACACAGTAATTTTCGTAGGTTTCATCCCATGCAACATTTTGAGAATGTGACGGTATAATATAGGTCACAATTCTATGGAATACAATTACTCGTTATTGCTTGATAAAGACTATCTAGAGTAGATCATTCAACACGTCACTCAGTAATAAGTTACAGTAATTGTATTTCGTAGAATTGTGACCTATGCATAATATTCAGTTAAATTAATAAATTAATGCCTCTGAAACAATGTATAATCTTACCATAGCAAATAATACCAAGACTATAACCAGCATAATGAAAATGATAATGCATCCAAATATTGTATATTTCAACCGCAAGTCATCTCCCCATTTTCTCCGCTTTGACAGTGGTGTCTGAAATAAGAGTGGGTTTTGTTTAATATTTTTGAATTCACTGAGGGTATAATAAAATCTTTATTTCCAAATAACATAAACATAGTTGGAGTCGGGGTGTCTCGCTAATCAGTAGGTACGGATTTTGATCCTGGTCTTGGCCAAGAAGATGCCTCGGTATTTTTGTGGGTGTTTTATTCTTGTCCGTGGTACAGGGCGAATAACACACTTCTAATCTGAAAGTATGTACTTATATAAGGTCCGCAGTGAATATTATTTGACCTATGCAAAAGCCATTTTTACAAGTCAGTTTCAATTATTCCGCGAAATTTTGAATACTCATCTTTTAAAATGCTATCCCAATGTCAAACATGAGCTCTGTCTCGAGGATTGACTTTGTGCTGTAGATCACAAAAACAGTATTAGCCTATTGTTTCGAATTAAACCTTCCATTACATTTGGGAAGCGGGGGTCGGAACAATGAATGTCCACAATAGCACCCAGAAATGGCCAGAATAAATTATACAAATCATTTAAAACGAAAACTTACTGCATGTGTGCTTGTCACTTGGTCTTCTATAAAATGTTTCCATCCACCTGAAAGCACATTAATAGTAGGCTTAATACATAAAATACACTTTAAATAAAATAACATTGTTTTAAGAAAAACGTCTGTCACTTGGTCTTCAAAAAAATGTTTTCCCAACCACCTTAAAGCATAACTGTCAGCTTAATAAAAAAAAAATACTATCATGTGGGGCGGGGACGAGGACTGTGTATTCTTCAACATCTATCCGTTAGGTCAAGGTCGGGAAATGTAATTTGAGCATAATTGGGGTGAATTTCATATTCGGATCCAGTTATTCCCACAAATCACCAATGACACCCCGATTTTTCAAACTTTAACCGGAGAACCCCCGGCCCCGTTTAATAAATAATAAAGTATCCTTTAACCGAAGGGCTTTCGGTTCCCTCTAATAAAATATCCCACACCAACCACCGATTACAATGAATAAATCCCACAAATCACCAATGACACCCCGATTTTTCAAACTTTAACCGGAGAACCCCCGGCCCCGTTTAATAAATAATAAAGTATCCTTTAACCGAAGGGCTTTCGGTTCCCTCTAATAAAATATCCCACACCAACCACCGATTACAATGAATAAATCGACCACTTACTTGGCTCAACTTTAATATGGTATGGAGCTTTGTTAGTATTCTCTTGTTCAGCTTTAAGAGGATGTGTAGAAATTTTTTCGGGCTCTGAATTGGACGTATGACTTTTAAAAAACTTCCACAAAGGTTCAAACGCTGCTTCTAGACGATTTTTGGGTGTCGTGGTTGTAATAGTCGGTTCGGTTGTCACAGGCTGTGCTGAATCCTTTGAAGTATCCGACATCGATGTATGACCTTTAAAAAAATCCCATAATGGTTGAAAAGCCGCTGAAAGAACATTTTTGGGCGTCGTTACTTCTGGCGTGGCGATAGTAGTCGTTGTTGGCACGGTAGTTGTAGGTACGCCCCGAAGTTTGTCAATGGCGTCACGGGTGTTCATAAGCACAGCACTCACATATTTTAACCGTTTTTCAGGATCATGGATTTTATACACTTTTTGCACTAGACGTTCAAGGTGCTTATTCAAATTGTCTTGAAGATCGGCTCTACGAATGTCGAAAAATTTACCCGCTATCTCAACCAAATTTTCTTCGGGTGCAGGCACAGACTGTCTATATCCTGAAATAATAATAAGCAAAATGGGATTACGCAACGTTTTCTACTTCAAAATTTTAATATTTAATACTTGAATATAGATTTTATCGCGTTGTAAATACCGTACTTCTGTCATTCTAGGACAAAATGTTATTAATTCTCCCATCTTCATAAACTTACCCATTCTATATTAACACTGAGGAAAAACCCGACGCATCTCGCAACACAACCACGTACTGACGTAGATTACTAGGCGCGGAATTAAAGGGGCGGTGAGACGAAGTCCCGTCAGAATGAGATCCAGTCCGAAATTACATATTATCTGAAAAACCTCAGTTACATAAATATTATACATTGTCTGAAATTGACTAACAGAAAGAATTTTGCGCAACCTGCTAAGGCGTTGCGATTGTTAAGCCGGGATTCCATGTGTACGTACTGCGTAATGCGGAATGCGTAGTACGTAATGCGTATTTAACACCTTGCACTAAAATGGTAGGAGTTGATTCCATGTACACGTAATGCGTAAAGCGTGATGAAATAGGCATATCCAATGTAGTTTTGGGATGGCAATATTCGGTTCTCATCCACATATAATACGCCACTCACGAAACACGCATCACGTAACACGCATTCCGCACGCACTGCGTACACATGGAATCCCGGCCTTAGACGGGTGAATGATTAGCACGTACGCGATATATCATAAAGCCTGTCTTTGAGTCAACTGGCTTGGTTTCGAATCCCCGTCTGTACGGGACAAGGAATAGGGTCGCCTGTCCAGCTTCGTGGGTTTTCTCCGGGTCCTCCGGGTTTCCCCCGCTGCAAAAAAAATGCCCAGGCGCTACCAAATTATTGAAATAAAATTAAACCATATGTAAGTCCCGAAATGACCTGGTTTGTGTCGAGTGGGCGTTAACCCCCACCCCACCCCCACCCTCTCTCTCTCTCTCTCTCTCTCTCTCGCTAAGGCGTTCCTCTTAGGTCTCTCAAATAGTTTTACTTACCACAAGTCACCGAAACATCAGTTGAACATTCTATTGGCGCAAAAACTATTAAATCTGGATTAACATGGTGATTAGTTAAATGTAATAACTCACAATCACAAATTAACTGACTCCTTATATCTCTGAAAAACAACCTCACAATTTTTACATTTTCAAGACTTTGTTATAATTGGAGTCAAATAGAATAAAATGATCGATTCCAGTGAATTTAATATGTGTTCGATCCCTGAATTGACCGAGAAAGCTCATTCAAATTTTCCGGCGTGGTTCGTACTTGTCAGTGTCTAGTGATGCAGGATGGAGTGCCTGGCAAGGACAGCTGTCTAGCCGTTCGGATGAGACCAAAAACCGTATACACATTGGCGTGCGCTTAAAAAATTCCTCGACAGTTGGAATTGGATTAAGAGTAGGCCGTTGTGCCCCTGACCGGGCAAAATTTCCCTTATAGCACACTGTATGGCGTATAGCCGTCTTCATTAGCCCAGTTCGTAGCAGAACAGTAGAAAGTTAAACCCCATTTCATTTTCAAGTAGCCTATATAGAGATACCAGTCGACAGAGAAAATAAAATTGCAACTAGTTAACAAGCTGCCTTCTGCAAAATCTTTCGAAACAAAAAATAAATAAATCGCATAAAAACGTACGGAAAACCCCGATGGCCACATTTTGTCATGTAGAGTTGACCCAACCCACATCCCCCACCCTTCTTTCAAAGTTTAATAGGAATTTTAATCCGACTGGTGTGTAGCTTGACCCGTAACTAGTATAACTAATCAGATCATGATCAGCATATTTAAAAACTTTAGCGTACATGTTTTGCAACATAATTAAAACCAATGGGATTTTATAATTTGAATAATTAAAAAAATCGGTCTTCAGTCGGTGTAGAAAGGTGTCCATACCATGATATCCCCCCACCCCAACTTTGGTAAAAAAACAAAAAAAACCAAACCAAATTTGGTAGACCGGGTATTCATACACAAACAAAATATTTAACTTACAAAATTGCTACGTTTGGTAATTCGTTGATGCACATATATAATTCGGGTAAATCAGCATTATTAATATCCTTACACGTTAAGGTGTCACCGTCACCTAAACATCCATTTGGGCATGATGTCACAGCTACCTGGTCCACAAAAACAAGGAGTAACAAATAAAGTAACCATGGTACCTCATAGATCCTCATACCACATAGTCACTTTTCAACAACACGGTTGCCTGAAAGAGAATTACCAGTGTTGAAATACAGCATCGAGTCGAGCATTTTATAAATGTTATCAAAAAGTGTACAACTACGATAAATGAAATGCCATTTCGTCTGGATCGGCGGATGGCGTAAATAAAAACCTCCACATACTCCGAAACGCCATCTGAAATACACGGTACCGTAGCTCACACTGTTTTCCAAAAGTATGTATTTTTTGTTTTAACTATATAATTAGATTTTTAGAACTATATCTAGTCTACACTACAACTTCAATAGGTTCAGGGTCTTGGGTTGTTTTTTTTAAACGGTACATTATACATGTCATGTAATATCAATGCTTACAGTTTTCATTAACATTACATTTAATATCATAACAAAACAGACGCTTTTCGAAACAAATTTATCGGGTGGTATAATACTGCCAATTTGGCAATACTGATACTGCCACTGGTGTCACCCCAAAATTCCTAAAGACGGCTATATTTATGATATAAGCAAAAAAAGCTAAAGGTAAAAATAAACAAAAGAAAGTCAACTAAGGCCGAGCCATGTTGTCAAAGAATATTTGGTCGGTGTGTTTTTCCCTTGTCAATGGTGCAGGATGGGCGAGGGGGGAGGGTGCTGACGTGATAGTGTCTAGTCCGAGGTAGGCCTAGTCGCTCTGACGACCCAAAAACAAAACAAAAGCACTCCGTGTACACATCATCATTGGTATGCGTGTAGCCTAAAAACTAAAAGAAACTTGTCTTGGAATTCGATATAAGAATAAGCCGTACGTACTGACGGCCGCTATCTGGGCAAAATTTCTATCGACATGTTCATACGAATCATAGCCATAGTCTCGCATAGTCCAGTCGGTGTGGAATAGTTTGAGTTAGTAGAGCGTTAAATTAAACTCAGTTCAGATCATTTCATTTATATACTAGTTCCGGAAAATGATTATCGTTATAAACCCGAACATACATTTTTTAAAAAAAAATAATAAAGCTATGACCTCAATGCCCTAAATCTAATTGTTGTCACCTGCTGTTTTCTTGTTTTGGCTTTCCGTTCAAATTATGCGGCCATATTGCTTGCAGCGTGACGTTGCGTTGCTAAGGCCTACCGTGTTAAAAGTAACACTATTGTTGACGTCAATACTGTATGACGTCATAATGGAACTAAAGGACGTTCGCTGTTATAATATTAATTCACCTTTTTATTTTAAGGTAGGCATTATATAAATTATACTGATATGATGTTATTGAATAGAGAAATCCAGTAGAAACTATTACCTATTTACGCGCGTGTTTTTTGATTTTCTGAGTACAGCAACATTTGGTCTATTAATCGCTAACCTTGCGTAGGCCTATGCTTGATTGCTAAGGCTAGATCGACACAATCGAGTGCTGTGAGCGAGCATCCTATGTATTAGGTATGGTATCCGCATCCTGTCTTATCTGCAACTACAACTGGAACACTTTTCGATGCTTTTCGCAAGTAGGAATAAATTAGGTTCAATTGCATGGAAATAAGTAGGCTAATTAGTTGGCCTAATTAGGCTATATAATATAAATAGGCCCAACCTACACTAGGTAGGCAATAGTTCTATAATACTGATATAGTGAAGAATGGAACACTAAAATCTTATCTTCCCAGGTAGCAGTCTTACGTTGGGCCAATGTCGGCAATGGTTGGCCAGCGACGGTGTCGCACTGCCAACGTCGGGCCAACGTCGCATGGCCAACGTATTCCCATTCATTATTTGGCCAACATTGGGCCAACATTGGGCCAACATTGTACATACTTCGTGTAAATTTTCACGTTAATTATCATTTGACTTTAATGTGCAGTAGCTAAATATCACGCTCGTCCCTGCTGCTTATATTATAATCAAACCTGGAACGCTTTGCTCCATTTCCTGAACTTAGACTTGGAAAAAGCAGCTGCAGGGACTTTGTTTGCTGTGATTTGGGGCTAAATTCCGGAACCAGAAGTGAAATAGGTATGAAACTTGAGGCTGAGGCCAAGAATGGTCCCACAAACTGAGCCACATATTCCAATGCCCCCACCCAGGTCCCGTGGGGCTCCAGTTCCCCCGTTGGTCCTAATTCAATCATTATTTTTTCTAATTTTTTCCGATCTTCCCCGGAACCAGTTCTTGCGGCTATCCCCATTAAATCGACCCTTGTGCGTCACGTGGTACCCTTGAAACCTTCTACGGAGACTGGAAGTGGGTCAAAATGGCGCAAAATGGTAATTTGACCTTGACCTTGACCTCTGACTGTCAAACCAAGGTCACCACGAGACTCCCTGGGGTCAATTTAGTTTAAGTGGCCGTGACCTCAAGTTCGTCGGATCCGATTTGGGATGGGCGAGTTATCTGCCCTTTGACCACATCGCTTCAATGCTCAACTATTTTACTTTGTAGGGAAGTTTGCCAAAAAAATAACTTCCGATCGGCCCGGGATTTGGTGACCCGATAGACTGATCCCACATTTGTTCTTCATTTTTTAAAATCGTCAACCAAAAGTCGTGACCTTGACCTGCTAAGGACCCCGGAAGTATTTTGGTTTTTTACACCTAGGGGCCCATCTAATAAAATCAGGATCACTGGGCCTTGACCTTTCAAACTGTCTTCTCGGCACACGTGACCCCTGTAGGTCAAGGTCATCTGAATGTCAAGGATACCAGTCAGGTGCTTCCGGACATATGGTGGGGCCCATGGTTTGCGTGGCAAATCAAAGGTCATGACCTTGGCTGGGCAATTCACTTACTTTTCAAATGGGACCTTGACCTTTGATCTGACCCTTGACCTTGGGATCGAAAAAGTCCCAAAACCTCATGTACCACCCAGACTTTCGCCGATAAATGTCAAGGTCAAAGTCATGACCGGCAAGGTCTGTTACAGGGTTGTACCCTGTGTCAAGGTCATGATATTGGCTGGCACTCACTGTCCCCGACGGCAATTTAGAATTTAGGTAAAAAGTCACACTCAAAATCCTCATAGAAAGTTAAAGCGGAACTTTCAAAATATTATTTGGAGAGAAAATATTCTGCTTTCTTGTCAGTAAAATAAAGGGCCCGAAATTCGATGACTTTTAAGTATAAAAAAACATTGTCATTGAACACGTCGAATTTGTACTGCATTGGTTGCGGATTAAAACACTTCGTCGGGTTCCACTCGGCGGTGTGCGACATCGATCATTTATTTGTTTTATAATTTTTCGGGAATCGTAATTTCAGTTAACGCATTAAAGTTATTGGTGTAATAAATAGGCGATAATGGTCTACTTTAATGTTGCTGAAGACACGGGTCGGGAAAGCAAGAAAAAGCGTGTGCGTCCGTCAAGTATTAAACAAAATGTATAATGACCTGTAAGCGAGATGCCTCTCCCGCACCTAAATGTCACGGTTTTTACATCCAGTGTTTTTCAATTGAAATAATAACACAAAGCACAGAAAATGGTGATTAATGTATATTAAGTTGCTGTGCAGCGTTTGCTACACACATTCAGTGCATAATACGGACCTAAAACATGAATTGCAATGCGCTGGCTGATCTATAGAAATTGACGTTATAATCTCGGGTGTATTGGTTAACGACGTAGATTGACATTTAATAACACAATACTTTTTAATTAAGGCTTATTGTGAAACAACTAGAAGCTGACAAATATCCCGGTTAATTCTTCAGTAAATATTTTGGTAACGCTAGCATTTTGTTTTGCCACGGAAACTGATCACGTGACTATTATGTTGCCGCGAAAGATGCTTCTGGGGCGCCAGGTTGTTTTGTTTTGTTTTGGTGGGGTTTTTTTTTGGGGGGGGGGGTCGTGACGAAGGTAAGTCCAACTATTTTAACTCCCAATTGTGTATGTGGAAATGATATCGAAATCGTTGTGGTAACGCTTTGGGTAGATTTGGGTAAATCGTGCTACCGCGTTTTGTTTTGCCGCGAAAACTGATCACGTGACTATTACGTTGCCGCGAAAAATGCTTCTAGGGCGCCAGGTTGTTTTGTTTTTTTGGGGTTCGTGACGAAGGTAAGTCCAACTATTTTAACTCTCAATTGTGTATGTGGAAATGATATCAAAATCGTCAATTGCTTCTTCTATTTTAACTCTCAACTGTGTATGTGGAAATGATATAAAAATCGTCAATTGCTTCTTCTAAGGCTATAGGCCTAATAAAAAAAACAAAAACACAAACTATTTGAACCATATTTACATGTATGTAAAACACGCACATCTATATACATCAGGCAGTAACAGAGACTATCATTATTAAGCTGAATATAAAAGCCCCTCGGGTAGCACGATTTACCCAAATCCACCCAAATCCACCCAAATCCACCACTATTTCAACTCATACCACAATAATTTATATTGATATTTGATAATATACCGTTCTTTATGTGGAATTGACATTTTTAATTTAAAATCGCAGCTTTTTATTGTCAAAATGCCCCTCAAAATGCGATTTCCAAGTAAGTTTGGAAGTCGAAACAAAGGGAATAGTGTAATACACAAATCTACCCAAAACCACGTTCTTTCCGCTTATATCACAATTATTTTTATCGTTTTTTAATACACTATCATTCGTTTAGCTAAATATGCCATAGGCCTAATTACTTTAAAATTTTGTCTTAAAATCCAACAATTCGTGCGTGTTTCGTCGTCCTATGTAAGGGACATAACTCGTGTATATACCCACATGGATGCAGACCACCATTAAATTTGTAGTTCTTCCAAAGTTACGTGGAAATCACATTCTGACACAAAAACGCTACGATTTTAAATCTAAAATGACAATTTGACAGAAAGAACTGTATATGATCAATTATCGATGTAAATTATTGTGATATCAGTTGAAATAATGATGGATTTGGGTAGATTTGGGTAGATTTGGGTAAATCGTGCTACCGACCGCATTTAACTATTAAAACTAGCTGGATCAGCTGCATGATTGTGTCAGTCCGCTCAGAATATACTCGAGCCTAGGCCAAGCGACATAGAATTTAGAACCGACGTGATCTGCACTAGTCTAGGCTAGACATTTGCGTTTTTTTGTTGCGCAAGTAGATCTAATATAAATTAAATCATCAGTTTTTTTCATATTATATACATAGCCGTAAACGAATAATTTTCAGCACATAGCAAGCCATTGGATCTCTATACGACATGTCACTGGGCTATTTGATTTGACGGAGATTTGTTACCCACGGCAAAATCTCGACCGGGCGCTTGGTAGTTGGTAGACGTAACGCATTTTTTTATCAATTGGCTTCACAATACAAATTATTAATAAAAACAGCCGTAGATCGACATCTAATAGTATTAATGTAGATTTAATAATAATATTACGGTATCAAAAAAAAGAAATAATAAAAGAATAACGAAGGCAATTGTAGAACTGTGAGAAATCTTGGAATTCTTGTCGATTCTCGTCTCAGCTTTGAAAACCACGTGAACAACATTTGTAAAATATGTCATCTCCATCTCCGAAGGATGGTCCATTTGTCATCTAATAACAGAAGATGCTGCTGCAACCGTCAAATTAGTATTTTGGTGTCTTTCTTTAATTTAGTTTATATATATATAGTGGGTGAAAGCGCTAGCTAAGATGAAATAATTAGTTTTTTCTTTCTAGAAACTTCATATTTCTACATACTTTTACCTGAGAGTAGAATCTTTTATTTATTCTATTTTATGTATATATATATATATATGTTTTATTTAAGTTCTGGAATTTGAGTATTTTTATTTTATAATTGCAATGCATTTTAATCATTTAGGTTCTTGGTTAATTGTTGCAAGGAATTGGAAGAGGCTATTTCGCTAATTGTAGCACTGTATAATGGACTGTTCCATTATCTATTATCTTTAAATTTATAGGGTTTCCAATTTCATGCTTAGGTAACTGATATCAGTTTGTTTCCACATATTAGAGTGTATAACTTTCAATTTGTATTTTATCTATTTTTTAAGTTAATCTAGACTATGTCCACCTCAACTGATTGTTTAGGTACAGAATAGATTACTTATTATAATACTTTTTAGTCCTCTTGTGTACATCATCATATAGTCACGAAAGTTATTCTTATAACAAAAATGACTGAATTGTGTGTATTGTTAAACTACTGTCACGTTTTTATAAGACTGCCGACAAAATGCCCGCTTCACATCTGCAAATAGTGTACTGTACGTGTAGTCCCGAAACTTGAAATACAGTTTTATCTCCAAAAGATCTTTACCTCCCGGATTAAAGTCCCTAGTACAAAAAGGCATAAAATGATCTTTATTTCAGACTAGTGTTGGTAAGCATTTGGATTGATCCTGAGTATTAAGTTAGTTCCAAAACCCTGTCTTGCACAATCTTTACCTCGTTTTCTTTATTTAAATGCTATGATGGCGTACAACAATAAAATACTTTGTGGACGTAGTGTCCTTCGCCATGCCCAGAAACGTGCAAAAGAGATTGTAGATTCTCTGGCCGCAGATAATGTCGTAGTAGCATCTAATTTTGATAATTCAGAAAATACATTAGAAACAGACAGTAGTTTTGATAATACTGTAACAGTGCAAAAAAATGATGTTGGTGAATATATGGATTTCATTAACACTAGTAACGATATTGAATATGATCAATTTTCATCTTTTTTGGAAAGCGAAAACATTTCTACATCTGATGAATCCGAGCAGTCTGGGGAAGAAAGTGATCTTAGACCAAAATTACAGGAATGGGCTGTTAATAGCAATGTTCCTCATTGCCATATAAACACTTTACTAGATATTTTACACCATGATCATCCAAGTCTACCGAAAGATTCTAGAACTCTTTTAGCTACGCCAGTGTCCTGTAATGTAATTGAACATGCAGGTGGTTCTTATTTTCATTTTGGTGTTGCTGAAGGTATTAAGTATAGATTAGAAAGCAACCCAGATTTACTTGCATCATGCACAAGAGTGTCTCTTCAGTTAAATATTGATGGACTTCCACTTTTTAAAAGCAGCAATACACAATTTTGGCCGATTTTAGGTCTTCTTATAGAAGAAAAGATAAAGGTGCCTTTTGTCATTGGGTTGTTTGTAGGCCAGACCAAACCAAAAGATGTCAATCAATATCTGAAGTATTTCATTGATGAAATGAAAGATATCAAAGAAAGGGCATTAGTTCAAGTGCATGGCCTCCCTGTTGAAGTTGATATTTTAAATTTTGTATGCGATACCCCTGCTAGAACATTTATAAAGCAAACAAAAGGTCACAATGGTTATTCAGGTTGTGATAAGTGTACCCAGAGTGGTTCTTACATCAACAATCGAATGTCTTTTCCTGCTGTTAATTCAACTCTCAGATCGGATGCTGATTTTAAATCTATGGCTGATGAAGAGCATCATGTAGGACATTCTGATTTAGTTCAGCTGAAGTTGGGAATGGTTACACAATTCCCTTTGGATTATATGCATCTGGTATGTTTAGGAGTTGTACGAAAACTTCTTAGTATTTGGCTGAAAGGGTCTCTTTCTGTCAGGTTTTCTTCCCATATTGTGAGGAAAGTTTCTGATAATCTTATCAATTATAGACCTCACTTACCAAGAGAATTTGCAAGAAAAGGGCGCTCATTACAGGAAATGGATAGGTGGAAGGCTACAGAATTTCGGACATTTCTTCTGTATACTGGACCAGTTGCACTAAAATGCAAGGAAATACCAGATGTAGTTTTGGGGAATTTCACAATGCTGCATGTTGCTATTACTATTTTATGTAGTTCAGATTTATCTCCCGCGAAGTGTGATTATGCTGAACAACTTCTCATTTCTTTTGTACAGCACTTCGCAGAAATGTATGGAAAACATTTGGTTTCATATAATGTTCATTGCCTAATTCATCTTGCAAATGATGTAAGACTGTATGGTCCTTTAGACCAATTTTCTGCATTTCCATTTGAAAATTTCTTGAAGTCCATAAAGAGATTGCTCAGAACACCTACATGCCCTCTTCAACAAGTTGTAAGGCGACTGAAAGAGAAAAAGGGAATTTCAGGAAGATCATTTAACTTCCAAACTATTTGCAAAAAAGAACATTCTGCGGGTCCTGTCCCAAACAATTTTCAACTTTACAGACAATATTCAGAGATTCATACAGAAAATCTTTTCATATCCACAAAAGAAGGAGACAATGCCTTATATATTGGCCAGCACATTTATATTGTCAATAACATTCTTCTTCTTAATGAAGCTGTGATGTTAGTGTGCAGGAAGTTTACTTCTCGTGCATCATTTTTATACGCCCACATTTTCATGTGGACGTATATTGTCGTCGCCCCTGTTCGTCCGTCCGTCCGTCCGTCCGGACGTCCGTCCGTCCGTCCGTTCACAATTGTTTGTGAACAGTCTACAGGTCACAATTTTTATCCGATTTCAATGAAACTTAAAACATAGGTTTATCACCCTAAGATCTCGGTTCCTTTTGATATTGGCATGTATCGGACTGTAACTTCATGGGTTATGGCCCCTGATTGTACGAAAAATCACGTTTTTTAGCTTGTGAACAGTTTAGAGGTCACAATTTTGAACCGATTTGGACGAAACTTGAAATGCATGTTTATAACCCAAAGACCTTGGTTCCTTTCGATATTTGCGCCAATCGGATCGTAACTTCCTGAATTATGGCCCCTGATTGTCCGAAAAATCGCCCTTTTTAGCTTGTGGTCCCTCTGGAGGTCAAAATTGTTATCCGATTTAAAAAACCGTTTGATTATATCACCGTTCCATGGTTATGAAGGTTGAGTTCGAATTTCGTGAAAATCGGACCAAAATTGACGGACAAAATGGCCGCCATTTGTACGCGAATAGTGTGAAAATATGTTAAATCAAGGTTGTGAACAGTGTAGAGGACACAATTTTGAACCGATTTGGATGAAACTTGAAATGCATGTTTATAACCCAAAGATCTTGGTTCCTTTCGATATTTGCGCCAATCGGATCGTAACTTCCTGAATTATGGCCCCTGATTGTCCGAAAAATTGCCCTGTTTAGCTTGTGGTCCCTCTGGAGGTCAAAATTGTTATCCGATTTAAAAAAACGTTTGATTATATCATTGTTCCATGTTTATGAAGGTCGAGTTTGAATTTCGTGAAAATCGGACCAAAATTGACGGACAAAATGGCCGCCATTTGTACGCGAATAGTGTGCAAATATGTTATATCAAGGTTGTGAACAGTGTAGAGGACACAATTTTGAACCGATTTGGATGAAACTTGAAATGCATGTTTATAACCCAGAGATCTTGATTCCTTTCGATATTTGCGCCAATTGGATCTTAACTTCCTGAATTATGGCCCCTGATTGTCCGAAAAAATGCCCTTTTTAGCTTGTGGTCCCTCTGGAGGTCAAAATTGTTATCCGATTTAAAAAAAACGTTTGATTATATCACCGTTCCATGGTTATGAAGGTTGAGTATGAATTGTGTGAAAATCGGACCAAAATTGACGGACAAAATGGCCGCCGTTTGTACGCGAATATTGTGAAAATATGTTATATAAAGGTTGTGGACCTTATAGAGGTCACAATTTTGAACCGATTTTGATGAAACTTGACATGTATGTTTATAACCCAAAGATCGTGGTTCCTTTAGATATTTGCGCCCATTGGATCATAACTTCCTGAATTATGTCCCCGGATTGTCAGAAAAATCGCTTTTGTTCGCTTTTGGTCCCTCTGGAGGTCAAAATTATTATCCGATTTAAAAAAACGTTTGACTATATCACCGTTACATGGTAATGAAGAGAGAGTTTGAATTACGTGAAAACCGGACTAGAATTGACGGACAAAATGGCCGCCGTTTGTACACGAATAGTGTGAAAATATGTTATATCAAGGTTGTGGACCCTATAGAGGTCACAATTTTGAATCGATTTTGATGAAACTTGACAGGTATGTTTTAAACCCAAAGATCTTGGTTCCTTTCGATATTTGCGCCCATCGGGTCATTACTTCCTGAATTATGTCCCCTGATTGTACGAAAAATCACCCTTTTTACCTTGTGGTGCCTCTGGAGGTCACAATTATTATATGATTTAAAAAAAAACGTTTGATTATAAAAACCAAACAAATTCTAATGATTTTCTGATAATTCCTTAATATGCGACAATTCTTGTTGACTGCCCGGACGATTTGGCTGCTGTGTGGGCGTATGTTTCGTTGCCTGGCAACCTATTTTTTCATTATCCATTGGATTCTCTGGATATTGGTATAGCATTTGTGAGCAAACTTAATAAAAGATATGTTGTCTTTCAGTTATCGGAAATAACAGCAAAAGCTGTTCTGTTACCATATCAAAATGGATTTGTTTCTTTCCCACTAATACATACACGTACATACCAGTAGATGTGACGATTGCAATCGACCATGTCTGTTATTCTGTCAACGCTTATAATCACACAATGCTGTGAATTTTTTTAAGTTGTCTTTGTTATTCGAGCGTAAACAACAGTTTTAAATATAAATTCCACACAGATCGGATGGTAACGTTTTTCATTTTTGTCTTAAAAGCTCGTCTTTTCATGGCATTGCAGTAGGGTATATTGGTTGTCAGTTGTGATACATTTAGTTTGTAGAAGTCGTCTATTTTTCATGTGTTTGGTCTTAGTTTATTTGGTCATTCAGTTAACTCAGTTCTTTAAATAGTCAACTAGACTCCTAATATAGCACAGTCTTGACTTTCTATATTATCTTCCGTTTCTACCGGGGACCTTAATTGGATGTTTTTGTCGTCTTTAGCCGCTTGAAGTTCAATCAAGGCGATTGTTAAAATAATGTACCTGCCATAAATTTATCATAAATCAAGATACCAGTAAATCACAAACTGTGTGATTTGGTGATATATTTGGACTAAATATATATCCAAACTAATTCATCTATCAAACGTTTGCTTCAAATCCCTCTCCAAACTTCGTTTTTCTTTTAATGCGGTTCTACTACGTTTCACACTATTTTTTGCTGGCAATGATTTCTGTTCAGTTTAAAATATTGTAAAATCTTATTATTGGAGGATGTTTTTAAGGATAAAAATATTTTTTCTCTGTAGAATCAAAATGTTTGCTGTGGTAGTGTTTTCCGATACTCACGAGGTAGAGGTTGTGCCATATTCATGGATTTTAGAAACTACCAGTACTCAAGAAATTCTTTGTTACTGGCCAGCTCTAAAGAATAGAGAGCTTAAAAAGGCTCTACAAGACCCTGCAAAGCCAAACATGGCCAGCTGTGCTTGGCAAAAGTACAGAGTCCGTATTCTGAAAACCTATGGTATGTTAATTTAAATAATGTTTCTTCCTAATCAAACATCAGTTCAGGTATAGCCTACACAAAATTTGTACCATCAGATACTTTGCTTTTTATAACCCATGTCTTGATTACTATTTTTTTCCTGTCATATTAATATTTCATAAAATACACTTTTCCACCTCGTGCCACTATATTATGCATGGGTTAGTTCCATTTCACACCAACTGTAATTCAACTATATATATAAAGATTTTGCCACTTAAACATGTATTGAGTCTAATGCCCACATGTACATACTTATCCTTTCAGAATCTTATGAAAAAGCAAAAATGAAGCTTGATAAAGCGAGAGAGTTTTCAGATTTAAGCTCGTCAGATGTTGAGGGGTCCAGTCAACGAAAACGTCGGTAGGATTAAGGTCCAATAGCATCCATGAAAATTTTGGTAACTGATTCCCGTTAGAATGGAATTGAACTTCTTGTCAATGGCATTCAAAAAAATGATAATTAATTCTCAGCTTTTTATAGTGTCCTGTATTAAACAAGTTTTATTTGATGTACAAATATGCAAGAAATTTCAGACACTATATGCTGTAGTCCTGCAGTATAATATTATTTCATTTAATTGTGAATATTTTAGTATTTAGGCTTATAATTTAATGACATTTAATTTTGAACATTTTAGTGCATCAAAACATTGAATTATTAATACGTTTTTTTTATTAGCATTCAGGCCCCTATGAGGTATCAATCAAGCGATGAAGAGGAAGCTCCACCTTTAAAACGTATTTCAAAGAAGCAGAATTGCCCTCCATTGCCTCAAGTTCCTAGTAAGTACATAAGTGTTAGGCTGCTGTTAATTGTTTCAGATGACCTGTACGTTGTGACAAATACATGCTACACGGGATGGGGTGGGGCATAGTTAATTATTTAAATGGGATGTCAATGATAATAGTTTACTCTTTCTATATCTGAAAACATGCCCTGCGAATAAGGACATCATCAATAACGTTTGTGGTCTTAGGGAAGATAACTATTACCTCCCTGTAATAATCATATCTTGAAACATAAAAAATCCTGGCTGCTTCACCATTAATGTTCTTTTCTTTCAGGTCCCCCAGTACAGACACCAAGGACTCCAACATTTACACCTCCAGTATCCCAATCCACGTCAGGAAGCTGTTACCTCAGTAAGTATTTTAAAACTTGGTTTTGTGCTTTACATTCAGACCCAACTGGAAGCCATTTCTCCACAAAACCACTCGAATAGTCACAGACCACCTCTGATCAAAGGATAACAAGGTTCTTTTTATGCAGGTTCTCAAATGCAGACAGCAAGGGCAAGAGCCTCATCACCTCCGGTAACCCCACCTGAAAGCCGTTACATCAGTAAGTATTTTGAAAATATCAAAATAATTTTCTGGAATGTAACTCATTTTTTATATAAAAAAAAGTCGTAGGCTTATTTGTAAGGTACCTTTAAAATTAATGTACCTTATGATTTATTGTAGTTAACCATAAATGAAACGGGTCCTATTAATATACACACCCCTATATTACCTCTCTCTTTAATCAATTATACCCTGAAACCTAAAAAAATCATGTCTGCCTCACCATTAATGTTCTTTTCTTTCAGGTCCCCCAGTACAGACACCAAGGACTCCAACATTTACACCTGCAGTATCCCAATCCACGACAGGAAGCTGTTACCTCAGTAAGTATTTTAAAACTTGGTTTTGTGCTTTACATTCAGACCCAACTGAAAGCCATTTCTCCACAAAACCACTCGAATATTCACAGACCACCTCTGATCAAAGGATAACAAGGTTCTTTTTATGCAGGTTCTCAAATGCAGACACCAAGGACAAGAGCCTCATCACCTCCGGTAACCCCACCTGAAAACCGTTGCCACAGTAAGTTTTTCCACTGTTACAAAAATAATTGTTCTTAGACGAGTGGTAACTAACTGCCTTAGATCATTAGTCGTTAATACATTTTTGGATTGAATAGGTCAAAGCATAAAATATCAGATTTTTACAGATACCAGAATGATATTGAATTGTCTTGTTTGCTCGTTGTGGTTTATCTTGGGTGTATCTTGCATGATAACCACTTGTTTTTTATTGGGAATATAAAATTACATTTATCTTTACAAACAGAAACAGATGAATGGATTGTGAACCGCTTGGAACTGATTCTCGGTCAAGTTCGGCAGAACACTCTCCTTCTTCGTTCATTAAGTAACGGAAAGGCTGCGGAAGATCTAGATCTAGATGTTGATATATTTGGATTTCCCCTCAAAACCCAACAGGACATAGACAAGGTGGAAACCCTTTTAAAAGATAAATCAAAACTAAAAACACTTGTAAGTAAAATTCTAATACATGAAACTATATATAACTGAATAATAGTATTTCAATGGAAGCAATGATATAGATATTGCACCAATCTGTTTTGGTAATTCATTAGAAATATCACTGCTGAATAATTGTAGAATAAGTTTCCGAAATTCAATTGCTTTAATATGAAAATGTATTTTAAAGGTTTTAGGTCGATTGTTTTGTTGACGTACACGGATATATCAATGAATTATATATGTCTGCATAAGGAATTCATTATAGATTTTCTGTAGTAAAGCTTAGAGCGTATGGACATTTTGTTACCCCTTCTATTCATTCTTGACATTTCATTTCTTCATCTTGCACGCTTTGACAGGTCACGTACACACCAATTGAAATCATTTTGATTTAAAAACAAAAGCTTCCTCCATACTTGATAAGATTAGTTGGAACATAAATATTTGAAGGCATACCTTTGTATTTTTAAATACAAAATGATATTTATTATATTAACAAGTCTGATATTTCCAACAAATTTACTACGCGTGTTCATTACACACACGCCATGCTGAATGGTTCCAGTGACCCGGGTGTCGTCAACTTTGACCCTATCGGAACACAGTATCGCGCTCGAGTGATAACAATTTAATATTATATCAGCACATCAAACTGATTGATTTGCTTTTGAGACTGTTTATAGGGTGACAAGGTTAATAAATACGATTAGACAAGTAATTTCCCAGTACGGGCTATCTCATGCTTTGCAGTGAGTGCTAATAATAATGTAAATATACAAATCTTCGAGCGGGAATTAAATGACATTAATTTCCCGTGATATATTACAAATGACTAGTGCTATGAACTATTTATATGGTCTTTAGTGAAAGAAGACATTGTTGTGGCTACTATTCCTGGGTTTGAAGTTCAGATATGATATTAAAACGAATATCGGTTTGTAATTGTTTGAACCGTTTGACCATTGCAACCGAACCGTGAACGGGTAATTAAATCGCGATATTCATCCTCAATTTTAAGAAGATAGGTTGACAGGCAATGAAACGTATGCCTAAATATTAAAGATTAAATCTTGTACCTTCTCGAACTATGGACTAGTGGATATTAATGCCGGGTTAGTGTCAGATGGCATACTACTAGCCCTGGTGTATTGGATTCAAATTTTTGTTTACGTCCCAGACTGTTAACCCCTCTTTTCAGCCATAATTGCAGGCTGGTACTGGTGGGTTTTAGATTTAATTCAAGTCAAGTGTAATTTTTTTAGTAAATGTACTTGTACATAATTGATTGTAAATATTACAGTGATTGAAATATAATAAAATACTAAATGTGTTTCATTTATTTCCTTTAGGTAACTCATCTCACAAGCCTTGGCGGTTGTAATGTAGAGGAAATAGTCAAAAGATCCATGTCCTCTGTTTTTACCAATAATCTTGCGACCAAATATAATTGGAAGGGAAGGGGATCTAAATCTCCCTTCTCAGAATTAACCTTATCAAAGGCTGTTATTAGTAAGTAGATATCTAAGTATTTACATTTCTATTGAGTTTTCAATGGCAATGGCTATTGTTATGTTTGGTTTTTATGCATATATGCTAACAAGATTAGAAACATTGCTTGTAGTGAGACTAAAATATTCATCTCGTATTATTATTTTCATTTTACTTCATTGATAGACCCGGTTTGACATCACAAAGCTATCTCATAGTCTAATTTTAGCATTTGATAAATTTTCATGTCTGTAGCGCTGAAGGAAATGATTCCTGATATTTATGAACAATCACAAACTACATGTATAGTACTGTAAAACATAGTACTATTTCTAAGCATTGCAATCTTTCAGGACAGCTGTGATGTCTCCCCTTATCATTCACATTTCATACTAAAGTTATATGTCTAGACTGATTTTAAATATGAAACAGGTCATTTAAATGTAAATTAAAGGATACAACTTCACTTATACTTCATTTATACAGTTATGAAAAACACTGACACTACTGGCAAATGATACATGAATCACTATCATTTACCAGAAGTGTTAGTGTTTTTCATACCTGCATAAATGAAGTAAAAGTGACGTTAATTCCTTAGATGATAAAAGTATACGATAAACTTAGGATGCATTATGGGAGAGCAAAATATGCCTATTTACAGGTTTTTATTTTGCTTCAAATATTATATAGATTGTTAATTAGACATTTATTTACACGAAAAGCCTATAATGAACTCTCTAGACCAACGGATGGCACAGACGTAAATTGATTAAATACAATCGCCATTTAAAGATTTCATTTAAAAATGGAGAGTCAAGACTGACTCTTGATTAACAAGAACAATTGCTCAGATAATAAACATATCCGTCAAAACTCAAAACAATGATTACATCGCTCAGAGTAATTTAAATAAAGTTTTAAATATTTTACTTTTTAATTATCTATGGCCTGTTTTTTTTTCAATATTTGGTAATGCATCTTTATGGTATAAGAATTTATTTTAAATGGTTTTTATTACATTTTACGAGATGATATCTTTGTTTTTAAATTATAGCTGCCTGCAGAAAACAGGGCCATTCAGAGGCCAGCACCGAACAACGCATTAAAGCCTGGCTTCGCTATAGTTCTGATAGGGAGGGGGGCAGAAATATGAGAAGAAAGAATAAGGAGCAGCATGTGAGAAAAGGTATGTATTTTGGAAGTCTTCTTACATTTTCTTACGTGCTCGCCAATGTATACATGGGACCTTAGATTTTCTTCCCATCAGAACGACTGGATAGGCCATCCTTCCTGCACTACTGGGATCAAACCCACGACCTCTAACCTAGCACCCCAGCATCTTACTCACTTTTCCAACTTGGCATCTGAATGAAATGGTACAGGAGCCTAACTTTTTAATATATTAAAATGACAAAATTAATTATTGTTGATATTAGGTCATTTCGGGACTAACAT
This sequence comes from Patella caerulea, assembly GCA_036850965.1. NCBI lineage: Eukaryota > Metazoa > Mollusca > Gastropoda > Patellidae > Patella > Patella caerulea. The sequence goes on from JAZGQO010000021.1 coordinate 16,430,579, forward strand.
GGTTTTATTTTAGTTCAATAATTCGCTTGTGCGTAGGGGTCTTTAGCAGTGGGAGGAAACTGGAGGACCCGGAGAAAACCCATGGGGTTGGACAGACGACCCTAATCCTTGTCACGTACAACCGGGGATTGAAAACCACACCAGTTGACTCAATGACAGGCTTTATGATACAGCATCCACGTGCTAACCATTCAGCCATCCAACCCCCCATTATTTATTAGACCTAAGTTTGTGGTAGTAATTAAATCATTATTTATTTGCAGATACTGTTGAAGTTGAAGATCTACTCTCCTCTGACGAAGATTAAAGATAAAATAATGAACTATTAATTGTTAAGAACTAGATAATGTAAAGGGGATGTGCTAAAAGAGTTATTAAAATTGCTTGGCACTAAGTCGAGAAAACCTTATTTTAAAATCACTATAGCCTTATCATTTCTGCAATTATTAACTAATACTCATGAAAGTTTACATATTTAGTCAGTTATACTCCAGGAGCAGAGCCATGCCCATTTTTTCTACTTCAAACTTTGCATACTTATTCCTTATACCCTAAGGATCATCACTATTGTTTTTGGTGCATGCCCAACACTCAGGATCAGAGCCACGCTCATTTTCTTTTTATGTGTGTGTGTCATACAGGCCGTGATTATTAATCAATCGTCTTGAAAACTTTTCATACTTATTCCTTATACCCTCAATTACTTTTGGTGAATACCCAACATCCCCCCGGGTTAGAGTCCGAGGCTTTCACTTTTCTTTAAGAGCCCACCCAAAAGAACAATAAAACAAATAGTGTGCCTTGGGGAGGTTGATGGGGGGGGGGGGAGAGGATTTATTTTTCTTAATGCCAATGTGTCATTTTTCATTTTATAAAGAGTTGAAATAATGGTGGATTTGGGTAGATTTAGGTGGCTTAGGGGCCTTATTTTGCTGCCATACATGGATAATAAGGTCTAGGCTATTTTGAAAGGGGAGGGGAGGGGCTGTAAGTTGGCCAACATTGGCCCAATGTTGGGCCAACAGATGTAAATATACCAGATGCAATGTTGGATCAATGTTGGCCCAATGTTGGCCCAATGTAAGTTCGGCCAACGTTGGGCCAACATTGGGCCGATGGACAAAAAGGCATTGGGCCAACGTTGGACAATAACATTGGGCCGACGTAACTGCGTATGTTGGGCCAATGTTGGCCCAATGTAGGACTGCTACCTGGGTTACGAACAATTAATCTGTATTTTCGAGTTGACATGCAATCACCCGCGTGGTCTAATTATACTTGGCGGCCATTTTAAAAGTTGAGTTATACAGATCTTATAATTAATGCGGCAAGGTTTCACCTTTATTTCAATGGGAATTGATTTATTTTTTTATATTCAGCAATTGATTTATTATTCATGTTCAGTACAGTTTGCAGTAGGTTTAATTGGAAATTTAAGGAATTACAGGCTAGTAATATTTTTGTCGTAAAGTCATGACAAAACCTGCTCAAATGAAATTCTTAGGATGATCCCTACTGTGGTTGGAGCAAGACGAAAGATATCCCCAATAGAACCTTTCTAGCTTATGCATAGCCTACTCTTTCTAATAACTATACCGTAACACCTTTGTTGTGCATTTTCATTCCATAAGGAAAGTCAGTGATTTATGTAAAATTAGTTGCAGTCTTTTATGCCTAAGTTAGTAAAATTAAGATTGTTTTAGATTTTAGACCCGGTGCCGCCTAACATATTTAATTTCGGAAACTGATGAGTAGTCTCTAATTCCTCTCCCAAAATAAAGCCAAACGATAAAAAAAGGTTCCTAAGTAAGTAGGCCTATAACGGCTAAAAAAGGAAAAAGAAAAAAATTCTTGATAGTTTGGGGATAGATTTAGACTAGTCTTAAGACCAGCGCACATGCTGCAAAAAAAAAAAGCTGCTGTACTCGCATACATTTCCATTCACCAGAAGCGATAGATCAGGTCACGTTGCCACGTGAGGACGCCATTCTTTACCAGTATTCAGATAGGCCCACTGGCCTTTACCATTAGGCGATCTTTGTGTTTGGAAGGTGGAAATCAAACTGTTTGAACATGTTAATAAGAAATCTTGCATATCTGCAACAAAGGTTTTCATTTTTCTGAACGCACAGATAGGCATAAGTCGTTTTTACTTGAAAGACTCTGGTTTTAAAAGACAAAACCCAACTCCGTTTGGCCGTGTGCGCTTAGCCTAAAGGTTGCAATAATATTGTTGTTTTATTTTCACAGGGATAATGAAGAAGAGAAGACGTTTGCTTTATTACGTAATTGTTGTAACAAGAGCGAGGCCAATTTAAACCAGAAATAGTAGTTTTATATACTTTTAGTCGAGAATGATCGATTTATGACCCACGTGTTTGTTATTTTAAGGATATTCTTGTATCTATTTTGAATCCTGTAAATTTATAACCATCATAAATTAGCTTCTATTATCTTACCGTGCTTGACAAGTTGGTAACAAATTAGGCTACATAATTTACTCATGATTCGTGCCATCTAACACCAAAATCAGCAATCAGTGATTCAAGCAAAAAATATAGATTTACACGGGCGGATCCAGGTGGATTTTGGGACCCATCGCCTTCCCCTGCTCAGTTTTTATGTGAAAGTGCCACGGTCGTGTGCTTTACAATCAGAGCTGGGATGGGATGGGCATTCAAGGCGCGAGATTATGATATATGTAGTATAACAATATCAATGCTTTGCATCACTTAAATTGAATCACAATGTGATCCTAGTAATTTATTATAAAAAAATTGACGTCAAATAGAGACAGAGAGAGAGAGAAATGGGGTTTAACGTCCACTCGACACAAACCAGGTCATTTTGGGACTAACATATGGTTTAATTTTATTTCAATAATTCGCGTGTAGGGTGGGTCGTTAGCAGTGGGAGTAAACCGGAGTGCACGGAGGAAACCTATGAGGTTGAGACGGCGCCACTATCCCCATGCCACATACGCTCACACCAGGGCTCGAAACCACAGCCGCAAGCCAGAGGTGACCGGCCAGCTAGAGGTCGAAGCGCGGCACTCTAGACCACTATATAGGCCACCACTGACGTCAAATAACGGGTTGTTGGATTTCTCTCTTGACTTTAAAGGGCTCAGTTTGCATGTATGCCTTGATAATTTGGAGACGAAGATGGCATATCATGCATTGTCAACTGTCGCATTTCCTTAACAGGGACCGGGCAAACCCACTCCTACAAAATTCCTGGATCCGATCCTGAGTTGGAAAGTAATTGTGCTAGAACCAAGTTTAGTGCACAACATTAAATTCTTCTGTTAAATAAACAGGACGGTCATGATGGCTAAGTGGGTAAGACACTGGCTCGCTAGCCTAGAGGTCAGGTGTTCGATTCCTGAACTGGCCGTCAAAGTTCATCGGGATTTTCCAACATGGCTTCCCCTTGTTCGTGGAGCAGGACAGAGGAGCCAACAAGCGCAACTGTCTATTCATTCGGATGGGACGAAAAATCGTGGTCCGTGTACATATTGCCATGCACGTAAACCATTCCTTGGCAGTTGGAAATCGATTTAAGAGTAGGCCATAATGTTGCTGCCCGGGGAAAATTCCATTCATAGCACACTGTATAGCGTATCCGTCTTCAATATCAAGGTCGTAGCAGAACAGTAGGACGTTAAACCCCATTTCATTTCTCAAATAAACAACACAGAACTACTTCACAACAAAACAGAAACAGAACAAACAATCATCTTCACATACAGCTTGATGAATAAAATGTGATAGAGACTGATATTCCGGGATAATTTCAAAATGAATAAGACATAATTATATTACAGGGACTTGAAGGGATTAAAATAAAACTTCTTACTACTGCTTGACTATTTATTAAGCAGTGGTAAGAAGTTTTATTTTAATCCCTTCAACAGGGTTCGTACGCTACCTGGAAAACCTGGAAAGTCATGGAATTCCACGTATGAAAATTCCAGGCCTGGAACACCTGGAATATGAGTATTTTATCATGGAAAGTCATGGAATATTCACCGTCCAGTAAATCACCCTTTCTCCGAAATTTGATCCCATTTATTCAATCTGTAAAACTTGTACGAAAGAAAACCATGTTTTTGCATACCTAATGAGGTTATTTTAAGAATATGTTATTTGATTGGTCGGTCGCTAAGTTCAATGGTTGAAGTGTCCAATCAGAAACAAGCAATTCTCCAGGTTAGGGTTATTAGGCATGCGCATTGAGATGATGTCCCAGATTATGCTTTCTCGTCGGTTTATCACTGATATTCTTGAGAAATATTTCATTGTTTGTCGATATTCTGGCTTTAATTTTTTTTTAGATCACTCAACAAGTTTGACAGACACTCATAATTCAATAAATAATAGTAATACCATTACTAATTTCTGTTGTTTTGAATAACATTTATGTCAGTCAAAGTTACGTATGTGTCAAAGTTACATGCATGTAATAAATATACACACAGTAGGAAATAAAATAAGTCAATATTGAAATATTGTATAATTTATAAGAAATCCATATATGAAAAATCATTTTATTAAAGTAAAATAAATAAATGGAACATATCTGCCTAACTAACAGATCCCAAATCATTTTTTTTTTCTCCAGTTTTAGTCAAATTATATCTCTGAAAGTTATGGTCAGATTTTATTGAAAGTTGGAACCATTTCCTATACAGACTTTTTGCAATCGGAGATTTTTTTTTTTTTTTTTTTTTGAAGCCTTCAAAATAGTTGCTGATGTATTGCAAGAAGTAAAACAATGTTTGCCAATTGTTTGTTGAATCAAAAAGTTAATTTAGTAGGGAAAGTTTCCTAATTTGGAAAATTTTGATTTCTTTGCATATGTGAGTGTAGATTAGCTTATTCGTGCAGATTTAATTCAAAGACAAACTTCAGTGCAATGCTCTAATATTGGTCCTGGAAAATGCCCTTTTTGGTCCTGGAAAGTCATGGAAAAGTCATGGAATTTCATTCTCATTTTAGTGTACGAACCCTGCTTCAAGTGCCTGTGATTTAAACGTACAATATGCAAGAGCTAAATCTGCCTATTGCATGTCTTTCATTAGGCCTGAAATGTTATCTAAATTACTTATCCAGACCATAATAAACTCCCGATGGTATCTGCGATGTATATTGGATTAGGTTCCATTTGCTGTTCGACTTCCATTCATAATTCAATCAAAAAGTGGATAATCGAGACTGTTTTTATCCTACCGACTTTAGTAATGATGATCGAGGCTAGCCACAATATTCAATCGTTAAAATCTTAGTTCATAGTTGATCAATTTGACTGAAATTTTCAGCAAATTGCATTTACATTATGTAATTTTTCACTATTTACAATTCTCGGTCTGTAATTATTGTGTTAAAATTTAAATAATGGTATTTGTTGCGTCTTTTAACTTTTGATTAAAAGTCTTTTAACTTTTGATTAAGCAAGTCACAAATTTTGCAAACTAGACCAGCATCTCGAAATTAATAAAATTGGTACCGTTATTCAGGCATGATATAATTCTAGATGGACTATATACTTGCATTTACTTAAACTTTCCCGCGAACAAAGTGGGTGATTGGGTGACATATTTGGCCTAAAAAACATATTTAAACTAAAGAATCTATTCAAAGTTTGCTTCAAATCTTTTTTTAAACATTGAATTTGTGAGGGAATCCCTGCTATAAAAAATCAATTAAAATAGGTCATGTTTGTGCCACGTGTCACAGTACCTAGCAACAGGTGTGAAGCCGGAGGAGAATTCGTTGCATATACAAGACAATATTGTCTTTAATCGTTGATTATTTATATCATAAATATCGAAGCTTAATTAAATTCACGGATTATCGACTGACCACGTCTTTTTTGTATCTCAGAAACTGCTGTATTCTTAAGTTCACCATCAATTTTATCAACACATACATCAAGAGCTCACTAACGCTGGGATCTTCTTGTGCAAGCTTTGACTTCACCCGAGCAGATTTCCCTAACCGTCGGGTTGCTGATTAAAAAAATCCTTATATTTTTGTCCCGTATGAGCTCCATGGGTGTTGCTCGGGGAATTGGGTATTATTTTTTCGTAAGATTGGATGTTTCTACTTTCCATATATACCAAAATAGCCATACTTTAATTGGGAATAACCCCCGATAAAAACTTTTCTGGGAAAGTATCTTTAATAAAGCCTTGGCAATACTAACTGAAACGTAGTCCTGTAATAGACGGTAATTGTGTTCCACAGGAATTCCCCTAGTTCAATTACTAAAATGTCACTGAAACCGGACACTCTTATTTCCACACATATCAAAGAGATCGCGTCCTTTCAAATTTTCCCTAGTATAAGTGGAAACTTGGTGCAAGTCACTTAAATAAGAATTACTTTTTGTTATAATTGTAATGCACGGTTCCAAATATAACTCGAGAAAGGTATCAGGTAAAATAGTTTGACTGTGATTTTACAAATAGGTTTGTACGAAAATACGATCAAGTTTTCAACACACCCATACTACATAATGGTATTTATATTATTTATATGACTGTTGAGGGTTAAATTAGTTCAGTGCACAAAGTACACTGATGTGCAAATATAGGTACCTCGTACTTAGTTCATGCAGTAACTATGCCAATGCACTTCTGATATCTTAACGGTATTAGCCAACTGTGTCCTACATGCGGGTGAAACTAACTTCTCGAGCCAGGGATTAACTTATTTAAAGTCATCACACTAACTTTTTACGTCTTTCCTATTTAGTTCTTAAAATGAAATGAAATGGGAGTTAGACGTTTTGCTGTTCTGCTCCTAAACTGGGCATACGTCATACAGTGTGCTATGAGGAAAATTTTGCCCGGGCTGCGGCCTACTCTTACATCGAATACCAACTGCCAAGGGATCTTTTACATGAACCTCAATGTTTACACGGGCCCTCGGGTTTTCGTCCCATTCGAACGACTAGACAGCTGTCCTAGTCAGGCCCTCCGCCTGCCTCACTGAACAAAAATCTGGATGAACTTTCTCGGCCAATGTAGGGATCGAATACCCGACCTCAAGGCTACATGTATATAACAACTTTAACCCTAGTATAGAGATGCGCTCATTTCTTAGGTCTAATTAATTCGCAACTCATGTTATTAATGCATGCCATTAACCAACGAACCGTAGGACGTTCAACCGGATTTAATTTCATATTCATGCTTGCTGTGCCAAAAAAACTAAATCTGCTGATAACAGGTTTCACCGGCGTCACGTTATCCTTGAAATTATAATACCATAGGACAAGTAGACGTTATCTGAGTTCTCTATAAGCATGCCCAGGTTAATGTATTGACTTCGTAAGCTTATATCATTGACAACAACTAGGCTAACAAGAATATGTCTGATAATCCAAATATGGTAATCCCATGCGTTAGACATGTGGGCAACTGTCCTCCGTGGGCCCATATTAGTACAATGGGTTTTAATACTGGGTAGCGTCTGTGCAGCTGATCAATCCGTTAAAGGAAGTTCCTGGTTAATTTCCCGGGCTTCAATACATGACTCGTGCATGTAATCTCTTTATAAAGAAAGTGCGGGGTTTAAGTTTCTTTAGATGTCATAGAGCGACCCGAGCTGGGGAAACATCATACCCACAGGCTCCTAGGCTTAGAGGCTGGGAAACAGACATCATTAACAGGACGGAGAATAGATATCATTCGTAGTTCCCAAGGGAACATCATACCCACAGCTATGAAATACAAATCATTCGCACATCGTTTAGACACAACTTGGACTATACCACCTTATAAATCGTAGAAGAGCCATGATGCTGTGGGGTTCCATCGGTAAACTTGTCCTACGAATGGTGGGGTAGAGAGAATGATGTTAATCGTAATCTATGCTTGTAAACACAAGTTGGGGAAAAGAACTTACAATTAGCATATTTTTAATGTCATAGCTGTGTGTGTGTTTTCATATTAAACCTTATTCTGTTTAATGGGTAAATACGTTTTTAATTAGGGGCATTAGGAAATTCGCGCTTCGGATTGGAGCTTGATAAATAAAAATTTCAAGTCTTCACCACAAAGTGCAGTTGAACGTAGGTGTCATTACACCCGCCCGCGCGTTCAGGGTTGTGCTCTTGAATCCTTGGCGAAATTTAGGTAAGTGTGGGAGAAAAAATAAAATGAAATTTTTGAAAAGTCATTTATTACTTTGCCTAGCCCAATTATAGGGTGACCCACCAAAATTAAATATCTCCAAATATCTCGACAATTACGCCACAATACTTGGTATATATATATACCAAGCCTTAAATCAGTTTCACACACTTATAGTCACTAAATAAACGATCGTGTTGTACTTAATAAGCTATATGGCCATTTAACATCTATAAATAATAGACTAGACTGAAAACTGGTTCTGAGTGTCGTCCATAACATCCTGACACTTTTGAGTAAAAGATAGGTTACGTGCCCTTGTTTTGAAATTAGTCTCGCTTAACCAGTCTACCGACCATTCTACGTCTGATTGACAGGTCGGGATAATCAAGACTGCCTTTTTTACGAAACATAACAAAAAGCTGGAAAAACAAATTGAAATACGCACGTAAGGCAACTCAACAATTGTTTTAAGAACCTTGTAAAAGCAAAATGAAACTACTGCTAGTATCATGTTCTTGCTGACGAAAGTTTTTCAGAAATATTATTTGACTACTAAACCAAAAGTTGCCACTCCTATTCCTAACGGTACAGCTAATGATAAAGCAATTTAAAAAATAAAACGAACGCAATTTCTAAAGCTGCTATATTAACCAATAATCTAAATTTGACTGCTATTCAAAATCGTCAATTGTTGATCGACTGGTATAGAAGTGCACTGCCATGGCTATTTATAGTATCATAGACTCCACGTCTGGCTATTCATAGTCTCGAGACCCAGCCACTGCAGCGTTAACATAAGCCGTGTTGAGTCCAACTTTCTGTAGAGAGCACGGATCATCCTACCAATTACAATAATTTACAATCAATCTTTTTCAAAAATCGAAATTTCGTTTCATCTTATATGACCGAGTTCGTAAATTTGTGCGTTACCATTTCAATGAACTCGGTCAAATCGGTTTGAAGACGGGGACGTATTTTTTTAACAGCGTGTTGTATCGCTCATACTGGTTCAGTTACATTGGTCAGGCATCCACGAGGACCGAAACGCGACCGATTAGCAGAAAAAAGTTGCCCAGTTAAATTGACTGGGAAGTCAAACTTTTTCGCCAAGGATTCAAGAGCACGACCCCTGAGCGTACTGAGGGAGTGTAATGAGACCCACAGTCTGAGTTGAACTACTGCAACGTCCACGAAAAGAAAAAAATGAGACGGGGTACTGTAGCATAAATTGAATTGCATATAAAAAATAATAATAGTGAGTTCTTATATAGCGCACAGATCCATTAAAGTTAATGCTCAAGGCGCATATCCGTCTAGTTCATGGAACACCGACAATTTGACATCATTTTAATATTTAAAGAATTGCATTCTAAGAAGGAGGGCGAAAATGTTACTAGAAGATTAAAGTTTTAACTTTACGGGTGAACTGTATCATACATGGGGATTGAAAATCGACCAATAAACTATTTTCGAGGAAAGATGTCACGTATGGAATTTTGGGTATGATTGAGCTTGTGATATGACTAAGCGAAATTTCAATGTTGTCTTCCCACAATCTGACATTCTTTTTCTACAATAAAGAGTAACTAGTAAATAAACGTTACAACAATATCATTGAATATCCATCTTCACAAAAATTTTGTTTCAATATATTTAGATTCAGGAGCACCTACTTCTAATAAAGTTTCTGAAGTTGTACTAAAGTAGTATTCGATTCGAATTTTTCTCTGATCCCGATTTGTCAATTGTATGTAGCTCCCAGCTCTCACACTATTCGGTTTCTTCCATATTGTCACCGTGGAAATGCTCGTTTCGTCCTTCAATAGAATTTTCGTCAATGGTGTATCTCTGCCATGACAGGAAGAATACACTCTACATCACCTAATAAACGAATGTTTCTTATGATCAATGTAAGAATTTGTACGTAAATGAAAGACGAAAGGCTCTGTATTTTATATACTAATTAAAAATTTTCTGAATATAAAATTTAAAAAATCAATTCGACACCAAAGGCAGTAAAAATATCACAACCTTATTTGGTACAATACAACGAACAATATTAATTTCAAGCTTTGAACCTATATGCTCTTAAAATTTGGACATGGACACAATTACGTCATACAAAATTATTGAAAATAATATATTCGTTGGCACTTGTAACAGGGAAAACTTCAGCCAAACTTTTAAGTTTGTATTCATATAATTAAATTCAAGAGCAAATAACTCTTCTGGAACTATTTTTCTGTCAGCAGAAATATTAAGACGAGAAACAACATAATATATGCACCACGATTTTCGCTCAAAGAAAGGTGTAAGCAAGGGTAGTAGTCAGGTCAGTGGCCACATATTCTTTAAGACAGTCATGTTTATTTAAAGAGACACTTTAATAATGAGTGTTTTACTAATTTGTTGATAGCGCATAGTTCACAGTTTTAGGTAATGAATTCCCAAACAAAGAACCCGTATATTGAAATGTTCTTGTCGATGCCCTTTTCTCACTTTTGGAATCGCTAATTTTAGTTGACTTTCCGAATTCAATGTCAATGAAGTTTTAATAAATTTTGTATTTTCGCAGATTTATGTAAATATGATGGTAATGTCTTTGTTTGAATTTGAAATTGAACAACGCCTGTTTGTATTGAATTCGTTTGTATATTGAGCGCCAATTGAACGAGTCAGGTGTAAAGTACATTTAGTAAATCCTCCCGAAGGTTGTCTCTATATAAATTAAATTGATCAGTATGGCATTTACTAACATGAAGTGGGAGGCCGTTCATGAATGAAAAGTAATGGACCAAGACTACAACCTTGTGGGACGCCATACTTAACGCCAGCACGTAAAACCACTTTTTGCTTTTGGCATTTAAGCTATGATAACATTAATTCTTACGAGTTTGAATCACGTTTTGTATAATTTTTAATTATTGGAAGGATTACTATGTGTTATAAACAGGGGCAAACGCCTTAATAAGATTGAGATAAACCAGCCCAGTCTTAATACCGGAGTATATTTCTTTAAGTTAGACATCACTAATTCTCAGAAAGGCTGTGGCACATGAATCACAGTTTTGATATTTTGGATGAAGCAGACTGGGTCTATTACTGTGGATAGGGATAAATTTAGCAATTTCATATGTTCTGGTAAAAATTGTGTTTGAGATGTATACATTTATTATATAAGTCAATAATTCAAAAATGCAGTCTGCCGAATTGCAATATTTATTAATTTAGCTATAAATTTGTAAAATAAGTATTCATAATTGTTTGTTATATAAGTATATTGGCATACTTAAACTAACAATTGTTTATACCCGTCTTCGTCATTCACTAAGAGCCTTAATAATAACCTTTTTCAATATTGTAAAACGCCAGTGCATTATTTTTTAAATGTTCCATTTATACCGCTCAAAGAGATGTCCTAATGTCCGATAATAATGATATTAATATCTTACTAAATTGAAGTATTGCTTTATCCAGCATTTTAAACACGAAAATATTTCTTGCTGTTCAACTTTATATGTCCATCATAAAACGTTTTAATAGTAATTTATAAACTTAGTTTTAATTCTCTATTTATTAACGTATTTCCCCACAATCACACGCTCATATTTATCATATTGTTTAGATGCACATATATGTATCTGTATAGTTTATATTAGATGTTAATTTTTATAACATGAAAATGTTCTAACTTACTCACTCATCTATATATCAAAATAATAAATATATATACGATAGATAATCGTATATACGTGTATATATTGTATATAGCCGTATCTAGAAAATGAAATGAAATGTGGTTTAACGTCCCAGTGTTCTGCTCAGCTGTATCTAGTGTATGTTAAATGTTTGTTTTGCCTTTAACTTATGTTTATATTTTTATATTCACTGAGAGAAGGTTCATAATTTCTATAAATTATTCAGTTCCCTGTATAAATTATTTGCAATAAAATGCTAAAAGACACAAACCACCATTATACCCTTTATTATTCGATGTTACATTAATATGTTTCGATTGAATATATTCATAGATCGTGCATTGGCAGACCACAGTGGTTATGCAATGGTTATTAGCACTATTGGAAATAATGGGAGTTTGCAATTGAATCGAGAATATCTGACCGAAGCTTTTTTCTATTTTGGGGAATTCGTTTTCCGGTTTAACATAAAAAACCGATTCTCTATTTAGGATATGTACGCCCCCTGCGTAATGAACAACAGGAAACTGCAATTGACAAATACAGCTGAAGTGTAATGTTGTTTAGGCTATTATCATGTATCCTATATATTAATTGAACATAAGCCAACATCGAGGCTGATGTCCCCCGCCAAAACCCCAAAATAAACAGATGACACATATTGATAAATTGCACTTTGTCAAACTTATTGAGCAATCAAACTGATTATCTATACTTATTTTAATCATAAAATATCCACGTTCAAACTCGGTCAAGGTTTTCAAATACCTGTTAATGAAACTATACCCGAAGTTTCATCACTCTCCATCACTTTTCCAAAGCATTTACTAACCAATGAAATGGCTTAACTCGGCTTAGCTTTAATGGGAAAAACTAATCATTGACCTAATGAACATCTACAGCAAGTTTAAACATTCGACCTCAATTAAAAGTAGAATTGTTATGTTCCACAGTCCTGGTCAATTAAATTGCTTGGTCTTAGTAGAAGGTTGATCACCTTCACTTAATTAGACCTGAAGTTATTTATCCAAAAGAATCAACCACTCAGATTGATCACCCCTGCTTACCTTCAGCAGAAACTGCTCATAAGACTTGCAAACGCGATTTTTAGCTGTCAGGGGTCATAATTAATCCAAAATGTTACGGTCCGATATGCGCTAATATCGACAGGAACCGAGATCTTTGAAATATAAACATACATTTCTTGTTTCATCACAATCGGATAAAACATGGCGACTTCTAGAGTGTTCACAAGCTAAGCCGTGATTTGTCATACAACTTGGGGCCATAATATGGACCGATACATACCGATATCGACAGCTACCGAGATCTTTGGGATAAAAGTTGTGACCTGTAGCGTGTCCAGAAACAAAATGTGGACGGACGGACAGAGGCGATGACAAAATACGTGCACTTAAAATTTGTGGGCGTATAAAATTGAAAACTTTTATGAAGTGTTCGAGATGTCAAGTGTTTTAAAATATAATATAAGCCACTCGGGCTTTGACTTGAGTACACACTGCTATGTTGGTTAATTTCCATTTTTGAACAATACACATAGAAATTGAAAACTGAGGTCAACATGGTAGTGCACCGATAAGACAATATCAGCTTGGCAAAGAAACTAGTGTTGCTTTAATCTTTATCTTTCTCATGTTATTAAATTCACAACAGAATGCCAACATCGTGTAAATTATTATTAGACGGATTTCTGCATATTCCGCTATCACACCACCCACGCGTAAACACCTTCGTGATTTACAGTGACGGCAACTGACGGTAGGAGAATTATTTCTGGCATTACAAAATGTGTTTATACAATGATAAAGAGGTGATATACATTTAAAAGGCCGTGGTGTGGTAGGTAGGAATGTCAAGGTGAAAATACATTAACGATTTGTAGTGATAATGCAAAATTAATGCGCAATGCTGTATTCGTTTCAGGAAAAATGATCGAATCGATTTACTAAATTAAGATTAGGTCTACACCCACGTTTAATGCCAGCAGCAACTTAGAGATTAAAACAACGAAAAAGAAAATATAGACATAACACTAGCAAAATCAAATATAGATTCTAATGCCATGTCCCATTAACATTTTGATGCCAATCTAAATTATTTGGGCTCAACATTGAAAAAAGAATTCTAGGATTGTCACACTGTTAGATTTTGCAAATGATCAAACATCCATACAATGGACCAGTTTGATTTATCCTCCGATAGGCGAGCCGGTTTGTACAAGGCGTACCCCCATCAGGCTACCGAATCAGACTAAAATCAAGTTACACGGGTGATAAAAAAATTGGCGTCGGATATAATATTACAATATTAAACAGGTTACATGACATGTTTAAATAAAGATAGTTTGCCAGGCAGCGAAACATATGTCTACAGCAGCTAAATCGTCGACAGGAGTTCTCGCATATTAAGAGTAACAACTCATTGAGTATTTATCAGGAAATCATTAGAACTTGTTTGTATTTTTATAAAGTTATGCCTCATGCTAACGTTTAGTATACGAAACATTTAATATTATGGATTTAGATGCTCAGTTATCAAAATTCATGGAAACTCAATATATATGTTCGACTTAAGACCTCAAACACTGTGTATCAATCTGAAGTCAATCGGGTGATAAATTTGGCCTCTAGAGCGTCACACGATTTTTCAAGGTGATCAAGGGAGATAACTTTGGCAGTAATTATTGGAAATCGCTGAAAATCAATAGGATTCTTCGTGTCATGACCTTAAATACCGTGTATCAATTTAAAGTCATTCGGATATTAACATGGCCTCTACACCGTCCACAAGATTTTTTCAAAGTGATCAAGGGCCATAACTTTGGCACTTATAAGCGGAAGTCAATTGGATATTAATGTTGGCCGCTAAAGCGTTTACAATATTTCTTGATTGAAGGACCATAACTCTGGCAGTAATTATCGGAAATCGCTAAACACCAATAGCCCTCTTCGTCCCATAACCTTAAACACTGTGTATAAATTTAAAGTCAATCGGATATTAACTTTGGCCTTTCGAACGTCCACAAGATTTAAAGTAAATCCGATATTAACGTTGGACTGTAGAGCGGAGCTTTCACAATGATTTTGAAGTGATCAAGGGCCATAACTCTGGCAGTAATTATCGGATATCACTCAAAATAACTTAAACACGATGTATAAAGTCAATCGTGTATTAACCTTGGCCTCGAGAACGTCCACAAGAGTTTTTGAAATGGTCAGGAGCAACAACACTGGCTGTAATTAACGGAAATAGTTGAAATTCCAAAGACCGCACCGATGGATGGACGGGCGGACGGACGGACGGGGCGACGACAATATACGATCCCATTTTAATGTTGGCGTATAAAAACAGTATTCATGAAAGCATGACTATAAATAAGTAAGTGACCGCAAAATAAAACAGAAATTATTATTTGTAGTATTACCGAAAAAAAAAAATGACATGAACATCTGGATGTACGAAGCCTGGATTCAACTTCAAAGCATTTGGTTTAATTTTAACGCTTTGATATTCGTGTTTAATTGCATTCCTAATCAATGTGAATTTTATCTCGTTCACATGTTCACCATCTTGCGCCGGTGATCGCCACTGCGATAAAGCGGCTTGCGGCCGAATTTTTGTCGACTTCCGGTTAAATCAAGTCACCTTGCCGGGAAGACTACCGAACTGTGGTCAGTCGGTATGGATAAATCAAGCATGGCCAATGATGTTAAATTTGTTTGTTAACTGTGGTGGGATTCGTAGGAAATAACACAGTTGAAAACAATAGTAAAATTGTTAGCCAAAAATACACAGCTACTGCTTGGGAGAGTTGTCTTGGCTTTTGTATAGCCAAACTGAAAATTATTTTATTGCCAATACCTCTAATAGACTACCGCAGCTACATGGTATTCAAGCGAGACCAATGCTACTCTTACATCGAATTCCAACTACAAAGGGATCTTCTACGTGCACGCCAATGTGTATCCGGGACCTCCGTCCTGTACCTACTTGAACTTACAAACAATCGTGCAAAATATGTTAATACAATTGGATCAGTGGTCTAATATTAGATAATTATATGATTTTTAAGCCGACGCATCCGTAGTGTGTGGGGTGTATTCACCACCAGCCATTTCCTCCCAAACGCAATGCCGAAACACACCTGATCCACATGGGAGCAGGGTTTTACTATAATCAATGGTGACATGTATTTCATAACAAAAATATATCTGGTGTGGCCCTCTATCATCTGGCCATAAAACAGTTTGAACTCCACTGTGTTCAAAGCCTACAACATTTAAGCCTGCAGAGAACATGCAAATAGATAATGGGATAATTTCGTTGTTTGTAATGTCAATATGATCTATGCAGGTCTGATATATACAAAAATAAAGTCTACATTGTGCTGTTTGACCTGGCAAATGTCCTACAAGTTTAATACGTCTGTACACATCTATAAGGTTCTCATATACAACTTCATTTTTAAATCTGCAATTCTGACGTTTGCTTTTTTTTTCTAGATTTTTGGCTCCAAAACAGTGTTAAATTTGGACAATGAACTCACGTCTGTTCATTTGTGTTGTAATATTATCTGCCATGATTAAGCAGGGAGTGCCACGATTATGAATATCACCGCTAGATTTTAATTTTACGGCGATTTAATTCCATTTAACTTTTATAAACAAAACCGCACCGTACCTACGGTCAACCACTCCTCAATTTCATATTGAAAGGCTCAATACCGCTCTTGTTGTAACTGAATAATATGCCCCAATCTTTATTCTGGTCAACAAATTGTATTATTTTACAATATTCCAATTAATTGATGATACAAATTTCATCTTAACACACCTTATTTTAAAAATTGGAAAATTCAACTACATGATTTGAAAAGGTCGACGTAAACCTTTTCAAATGTGACTTTGATTTTAAAATATTTTCGAATCCCCTGAGCAAGAAAAATAGGATATAATGGATAATGTACACATCAAGTAGGACACTAGTACTTAGAATAAGGCTACTATTTATTTTCTGGAGCTGCCAAGCCAGCAACAGTGTTATTGTCCCTTTAATGTTAAATGAAAAAAAAATACAATATACATTTATATCCATTGTACTCGAACTTTCATGTTCAATAATATACAAAAGGAGACTAAACAATTGTCAGTTGTATTCGACCTTGTTCAAAAATATACGAAAGTATCCACAAAATGTAATTTTGGATGTACTGGAACTTCAATGATATACAAAAATAGAAAAAAATATATATTCAATGATATACAAATTTGAAAAAGAAATACATTAGCTGTATCCAAACTTTCATGTTAAAACTTTCACATTAAATGTTATATTCAGTGATATATATTAACTGTACCCAAACTCTCATCATGTTAAAACTTTTACATAAAATGTGCTTGGAGTCAAAATAAGCGATAAATGAAATTAAATGTGGTTTAACGTCCTACAGTTCTGCTCCTAACCTAAGCGAGAAAAGATATAATTTGTTAAATTAGGTGGGCGGGCTGTGCGCAGTATCATAAGGTCTGTCTTTGAGTCAACTGGTTTAGTTTCGTTTCCCCGGTTGTGACAAAGAGTAGAGTCGCGTGTCCAACCTCGTAGGTTTTCTCCGGGCCCTCCGGTTTCCTTCCACTGCTGAAGACCCCTATATAGAAATTTAACCTTTAGTCCCGACGTTACCCCCCCCCTCTCTCTCTTTTAAATTATAACTTTGATTAGTTTTATAAAGCCCAAATATCAATATGAATTATTGGCAGTTTGGTAAGTCTAATTAGAAATGTTAAAATAAAAATTTAAAACATAAATGTTACTTCGCTATATGGGATTATTTAATGTCGTGTAGTAGCATTTTGATTATCCAGGTCAAATTGTAGAATATATCAGATCAAGCAAAGGTGATACTTTCAAGGCCTTTCCTATATTAAACAACTTTCATTTACTCCATGATTGAATAATATGTTGTTTTTTTTTTACGTAAACATGATTTATCTTGGCATTCGTTACTGATGAAGCAAGTAAAATAAAATTAAAAAATAAAAATAAAGACCTCTCCCCACTAGATGATGTTAGTCATGCTTTTACATAGTCTAAAATTACATTATGTTGGGAGCTTGATTTACTCTAACTTTAGGGGGTTGGGATGGTCTAGTGGTCTAGAGTGCTGCGCTTCGACCTCTAGCTGGCCGATCACCTCTGGCTTGCGACTGTGGTTTCAACCCCTGGTGTGAGTATGTGGCATGGAGATAGGGGCGCCTTCTCAACCTCGTGGGTTTCCACCGGGCACTCCGGTTTCTTTCCACTGCTACTGATCCCTATGCGCAAGCGAATTATTGAAATAAAATTAAACCTTACGTTACTCCCGAAATGAATTGGGTTTGTGTCGAGTGGACGTTAAGCTCATCTCTCTCTCTCTCTCTCTCTCTCTCTCTCTTTACTCCAACTTCGCTTATCTTGAATATATGATGGTCGGTCAAAAACTAAAATACGACAAAATAATAGAGATAGAGAAAATCAACCAAGCATGTATAAAAGCAAACGATGGTGTGCGATGATGCTGTGAGATAAAGTCGTCGAGCGTCTAACAATCGGGTAGCTTTTGTTCTGTATTTTATTTCTCATACAAAAATGATAAAATAAATGCAACTACGTTCAGTCATACGCTATATATCATTGTTTTGTTTTATGATACTTATAGACAATGGCGTAAAACATTACAGGTGCGTCTACATTCACAATCCATAATATTACAGCTGTGTGAACATAAATTAAATGATCCCCTCATCTTCAAGAATAAAGCTATTCAGTACATTAAGTACCCGACGTAGGAAGAAGAACATGGCTTTCGATGATTACAATAGATAATGGCATAAAAAAAAATATGGCACACGAGAATGACGCAGGTAAAAGAAGTTATCACTGTTAGTAAAGGAGGAAGAATAAAAGAGTGTAGTTGTATAAAGCAATTGTTTTATGAACTTAGCAACGTAAACAGGTACATCTGTACATGCGGCTAAAGATAAAAATTATATTTAGTTAAGTGAGAAAGAATCCATCTAGTGATATTATTTACTTACACACATCAAACGAGGTAAGACAAATATCTTTTATTGTTTTATAGGTTATTATTTATCTTATTAATAAATTAGATATTAAAACACGATTTCCAATTAGTTCCTATTATTGTTTAATGGGTTATTATTTAACGTCATTAATCAATTTGATATTAAAAACATTGGATTCGTTTAGTGATATTGCCTATTTGTATTAATATCACATTTGATACTTTATCATTATTTAATGATATCAAAATTCAATTTAACGAAGAAAAGCAAATCTGTGGAATAATAATACTTTATCATTATTTAATGGTATTAAAATCCAATTTAACGAAGAAAAGCAAATCTGTGGAATAATAAAGATCATTATTACTTTTGAATGAACATAACATAATCTTTATATGAATTAGTTTGTTGAATTAGTTCTCGTCAATTCCTTGCAATACTTTTTATTTTGGGAGTATACAGTATGATGTTTATTTAGGGTTACGAGAGAGATGTGCCAGGAGAAGATAAGTCGCCTCGAACTTGATCATATAACATACAAGACAGAAATAGTATGTCAAATAACAATTTTATAAGTTAAATTTAATTTCTTTTAAACCGAGGTGCTGTTTCCTCGTTCTTTATCGCGGTTTCTGGATTAAGACAAAACTTTCTATTTTAAGCGAATGTAAGAAAGATATATTGTGTTGTATCTATTTTTGCTATCATTCGTTATATTTTTTCAGAATTAATCACCATTTGCCGTTGTTTTACTCTTCAAGATAACGGTGTTATAACAAATATGTTTTATTCATGATTACACGCATTGTAATAGTGATGAACCTTTGTTTTGTTGTCATTCAGTTATTTACTTATTCATTCATTCAATAAGATATTTCTATTAATCTATGTTACTTTAAAACTCCCATGGCTAATTAGGCGCCTATCAATACTAATAGGACGCGATACTATGTATTTTAATGCCTTTGATATTTTAATGTTTCATTTGATTGTTGTAACGAATATGAATGTACACACACTTCCATAGGATAAGATAAGATTCTTTCATTACATCCACCCAGGGCAGAATACAAAGTTAACAATTTCAACCAAAAGTTAATCATACAATTTTAAGTCAACATCTGGGATGTTCATTTATGTGTGTACAATTTTATAGAAAAAGTGTGTAGTCATAAACATGCAACACCAAAAGATTGTTACAATGAAAATAATTAGGCCTTCACGTCTAATAATTAGAATTTTATAAACCCATGCTTCCATTTCGTTAAAAATTCCGATTTGCAAATTCGAGGTTTTATGTCGTTTCATTCTGCTGTTCTGAAGCTTTATTCCATTGATATTTTAATTGAAACTTTCAGACGGGTACAATAGATCGCTTATAAGTATTTGTGTAAGACGGTAGCTAACAAAACGCGACATGGTGGAAGAGAGTATATAACAAATTCCCCTTTGGCTCAACAATGTCCCAAATTAATTTCAAAGTATCATGTATGCTTTCCACATAGTCAAAAATTAAATACTATACGAGCTCTCCAATATTAATATTGTTAGCATCTCGATGTAGACATGCAGAACTTCCAATACTTATCAGTTCTGGTATCAGGTATCATAGCCCCGCACACACCAACACAATAAAAAAAAATAAAAAATGAAATGAAATGGGGTTTAACGTTATACTGTTCTGCTTTAATCTGGGCTGATGAAGACGGGCATACGCCATACAGTGTGCTGTAATGGAAATTTTATCCGGGCAGCGGCGCTGCGGCCTACTCTTATATCGAACTCCAACTGCTACGGGAACTTTTACGTGCAAGCCGACGTGTACACGGGACCTCGATCTTCGTCTCACCCGAACGACTAGACAGCACTTTTTATCATTCCCTCCCGTCTGGCATCACTGACGAGGAGAAACCACGCCGGAAAATCTGGATGAACTTTCTCGGCCAATGCCGGGATCGAACACCCGACTCCAGGCTAGCGAGCCAGTGTCTTACCCAACTAAACCATGTGATCCCCGAAACAAACAAAAACAATGCAAATATTATGTTAAGGTGTTTGACATATCATGAGAATGCATGATTCAGATATTCGCCGAGTTACACTGAGAGGGGTCAAATTGGTGCTGGTTACTAAGCTCACAACATTTAAAGTATATCTGGATAAAAAATATTTTCTATTTATTTTATTATGATGTGATGAATATCGAATCCTATGCCGATATGCATGTTGCCTATATCTACTATGATATTCATATAATATCTATTGTAGACAATAGAGATTAAAAAACCCACTCGAATTCACTTCTCGATGATAAAACAATGACATACTTGTTAACATTTTCCTTTGAAGAAAATAAGATAAGACAAAACCAATTAAGTTATCTTTGTAAAGTTTTATCCAACCCTTCACGGACTGACATATCCCTGATTTTATTTAATGTGTATGCGACATACGTAACATCTATCGTGATTCTTTGTAATGACATCATACACTTTTGTAAGTGTAAAAGTGTGTATAGATTAGTCATAATCATCTGTAGATCAATTGTAGCCATGGATAATGAATTCATTAAGGTAAAAGCAGACAGCTATGTTATATAATTGTTTTTTCTTAACTTCTAATATACTTATATTTTATATATTAACAGACAGATTTATTCTTATCAACAAGGCAATTGAAAAGTTACCAAAACCCGGGTTGATATGGATTCAGTGATAACACTTATCACCTCAAAGAGCTTCTAAAACTCGAGTTTATGTGAATTCATTGATATCAATTGTGCTCTCAAAGAGTCAATGAAGATAATCTAATTTATTTCAGTGCCATGTAGTGCACACTGGAATATTATGTAATGTTTACGAAAATGCAATATACCTGCCACAGCAACATAAAATTAACCCATCCACCTTCGTGTTTACAAATGAAGACGGGCATATGGTATGCATTTTGCCCGGATAGTGTGGTATCCATCCACTCTTTGTCGAATTCACCCGCCTTCATTAGCCCAGTCGGAACAGAGCCCTATTTCATTTCATTTCTTTTACGCACACGCCAACAGGAAAATGGGATTTCGGTTTGGGTACCCTCCGATCTACAAGAAGCTCGTGTTTGTCAGACAGTCCTTGCTGTACCAACTAATCATACGGAATCCGGAACCTCCAGGTCAACTTCAATAGGACCATTTTGAGCGTTCACTCAATTTTTCTGCACTTTAAACTTTTTAACATGTTTTTGTTTGTTTTATTTTTTAGAGTTATACCCGGAATGGAACATATGGGCGTGGCAATTATCCTCGCTTTCTTACTGCTCCACACCGAAGAATCTTCTGGCAGGAAAGCCATCAATTTTTCAGAAAATAATATACGACGTCTACACCAATTAGCTCTTCTTAAGGCTAGGATCCTGAACGGTCTTAACCTCTCTATACCACCAAATGTCAATGATACAAATGGTAAATCCCCGATATCTGGGGTAGTTCTAACTCAGCTCCATTATCAGTCCGCTCTGGTAGCAAGTACTGGATCATCCGACAATATGGCCTTGTTATTGCTATCAGAACCAACAGGTAAGCAACGAATAGATTATTAGGGTTTCACACTGCGTAGCTTGTGTGAAACACTATTGTTTTTGTTAAAATTCTTCTTATTATTATTATTTTTTTTTTCCAATTTGCTTATATCTCAGGAACTACTTGTCGGATCGATGCAATGTCTTGAGTTTTACTGCGAAAGTGGGTGTGACTTAGAGATTAAAGCTATTTCCGGCGTTCTGCGACAATGCGAAATGTCCGAAATCACCGAAGTTGTCGTTTTTTGAAATATTGCCGTAATATTAACAACAATTGTTGGATTTTATCGTTTGATAGTTTTTGACATAGCCAGAGACATGGCACATAGCTACGGGTCTTTAGAGTTTTAAATTTCCCCGAATCTTCGGAAAAGTAAGGCGCCAAATTTTGAAAATTTAAATTTTGACAAAATTTTTTTTTATTAATGAATATTTTTTAATGACCTTTTACCAAGGGTTAAAGGGTCGTCTGATTTGGGCAAAAATGTGAACATTTTTCTTCTGGATAATTTTCCTTGGTCGCTATTGGCTAATTCAGTTTATCGGTTCTATATAAATTATTTATTGTCCGATTTGTATAAAACAAAGTTTATATGCTCCATGGTCCAAAATGTCATTTTTTTTGTTACCGGCAAAGTTTCCTATCGGCACCGTAAGTGACGTAAATTTAGCAAAAACTACAATTTTAACAGTTCGGTACCACTTTTTGAAAGCAAAAATTATTTTTTTCAAATCTAATATGACCGAAAAGATGTGCCATATAAATGCGCACAAAACATCGCGCTCAGTTTTTTTAATTTCGATTTCGTTTTCGGGCAATTTGGATTAAAGGGTGAAAAAAGATGCCAAAATAAGCTATTTACAACCCATCCAGCGTCTTCATATTAAAAAATATATCTCCGTAGCATTCATAATCTCGTAGCAATAAACCATACTAAGAGAATGTATGTGAAAATTAATTTGTAATATGCGCAGTTGCCGAGAAAAAGTCAATTTTGCATGAGTCACTTTTCACGTTATTTTGGCTGTATAAGAATCAATTATTATGTGATTTTCAATTTTCTTTCACCATTGGATGCCTAATGCCATAGTGGACAAGGTCAAACCATTCTACCTCATACGCTGCCACCGGAAATGACGTCATTTGGTCAAAACTTAATTTTTAGCATTAAAAAACAATATTTTATTCAAATGGGTCGTACCTGTTATTTTTTTTAAATTATGATATTTGATTCTATTCATCAAATAGAATGAACCCATGCGATCATACAGATATCACAAAACGGTTTCTAACTTGTACGGTTGCAGAGAAATGGACGATTTTCCACAAGTCACTTTTCGAGGATTTTGGTCTATAAAAGTGTCAGTTGTTATTCGATTTTCATAAAATTTTCACCATATGATATATTACGTCATTTATAATTTCATAGAATTAATTTAACATTTTCAGTATCACCGGAAGTAATTATATTTTGGCAAAAACTGTATTTTTAGCCTTCAAAACAGATATTTTTTTCAAATGAGTCTGATTTGTAATATATTTAAAATTATGATATTTAGTTCGCATCAAC
Source organism: Patella caerulea (assembly GCA_036850965.1). Classification (NCBI taxonomy): domain Eukaryota; kingdom Metazoa; phylum Mollusca; class Gastropoda; family Patellidae; genus Patella; species Patella caerulea. The sequence continues at coordinate 16,454,640 of JAZGQO010000021.1, forward strand.
TAATAAAATGAACCCATGCGATCATTCAGATACCACAAAATGGTTTCTCACTTGTATGTTTGCAGAGAAATAGACGATTTCTTACAAGTCACTTTTCAAGGTTTGGGGTCTATAAAAGTGTCAATTCTTATTCGATTTACATAAAATTTTCACCATGTGATTATTATTTCTGATTTTAAGAAACTAATTTAATATTTTCATTATCGTTGGAAGTACTGTGATATGGTCAGGATCACTTACATGTAACACATGTATAACATGGATTTGTTCCTGTGGTAATTAGCACATATCGGATTGTAACTTCCTGAATTAAATATGATTGTATGAAAAATCGCTTTTTGTTTAGTTTGTTCACTATCCACCGCTTGCAAATTGTGTTTCTTAATTTGTTGGAAAGATTTATAAAAAAAAATCAGAACCATTTGTGGGCTATGATCTAGTATCTTAATGTTATTTAACACACGTCGGCGTCAGTGATTATGTACATGACGTGTATCCCTTAGTGCGTTTTTTACATTTGGCCAAAATGGGAGAAAGAATGAAAGAAGGGATATTATATTTGTTTCATGTATTAATCAATGCAGACTTTTGGAGGGTCAGATTAACGTGTTTGTCTTTATTCAAATGGTGAGCGTAGTTTGTTGATGCCGAGTCCACAATGTTATGGACACGGTGCGCTTTGGTCTTGTGCATCGATCTCCCAAGCAGAGTTGTCTTCGCTTGCAGTTCACACCTTGTCTCAATTGTCATTTTTTTTTGTTACCAAATAGTTTTATCTGTCGGCATCGGAAATGGCATAAGTTTACCAAAAACTAACAAAATCTACAATTTTGACAGTTAGGTACCATTTTGCAAGAGAAAATATTATTTTTTAAAAAACTTGATATAACAAAAAGAGTGCGCCCTTTCGACTTCATTTTCGAGCAACTTCGATCAAGAATTGAAAAAAGGTGTAAAATTGACCTTTTACAACCCATTCAGGCTTTTCAGATTTTAAAATATTTCTACGTAACTTTTATAAACTTGTAGCTTTGATCCATACGCAGAAAATGTATGTTAAAATTAGTTTCTAATATAAGCAGTTGCCGAGAAATGGGCAGTTTTGCATAAGTCACTGTTTTCGTAATTTTGCCTGTAAAATAGTCAAGTATTAATGGATATTCGCAAAAGTGACATCATTTGATTCAAAAAGCAAGTGTGCGTCATATCATGTTGATTACTATTTAAAATTAACACCGGAATTGACGTCATTTAGTCAAAAACTCCATTTTTAACTTTTAAAATCGATATTTTTTTAAACCAAGAGTTATGTCATATGTAATAATAAAATTAACTTTTGGTTTAAATTCACATATTAACAAAACTCATATGATCATACAGATATCATAAAATTGTTTCTAACTTGTTCGGTTGCCGAGATATAGGCGGTTTTCTACAAGTCACTTTTAAAGGTTTTTGGCCCGTAAATGTGTTAATTATTATTCGATTTTCATAAAAGTTTCATCATTTGATGCCTAATGTCAAAGACGATAGTATAAATTTAATTTAACATTTTAGTTACACCGGAAGTAATGTCATTTTGGCAAAAAATGTATTATTAGCCTTCAAAACAGATATTTTATTCAAATGAGTCTGTTTTGAAATCTTTTTCAAATTATGATATTTGATGCCAATCAACAAATAGAATGAACCCTTACGATCATACAGATACCACAAAATGGTTTCTAACTTGTACGGTTGCAGAGAAATAGCCGATTTTCTACAAGTCACTTTTCAAGTTTTTTGGTCAATAAAAGTGGCAATTATTTTTCGATTTACATAAAATTTTCACTATATGATATCTTATGCCATTTCTGATTTCATGAAACTAATTGAACATTTTCATTATCACCGGAAGTACTGTAATTTTATCAGGATCAATTACATGTTACAAATGTATAAAATGAATTGATATTGCTGGATTTTTGTTGATTCTGTTTCCCTTTTATTTGATGTATCCAATGTTTATGTGGAAATCTGTTTATCGGTGCCATTGGTTCAAGGGCAACATGGGAGCGAAAGTGACATAAGTCTAAAGTTAACGTGGCACCAGTGAAACCCGTCATTCCTGCATGCAGGTCTAGTTCAGTTTGTCGTTACATTCCGCGCGTACAATTCTAGAAAATCACCAGGATCGAGCCGAGAATCTCTTGGTGGGTCACGACTTTGGAATCGTTCAGCTAGTCTTAGTGGCCCATTATCCCTATTAAGCTAAAGTCATCGAAATAGTCCAATGTAATGTGTTCAAGGGGACCGAACAAAGGGTTTAACATTCACTCAACACAAACTAAGTCATTTCGGGAAACGCAGATGTCCGAATTTTAATCCTTGAAGGGGATTTAGAAATTGACTTATAATCTAGAATACTTGGTATTGACTCGTGTTACACCCACCTACATTTGGTATGGTTACATAGGCTTTTAGTATGGGGGTGTTACGAACCTGGGAAAATGTGAACGGTACACGAAACCACGTGTGTGTATAACAGTCACCGATCTTCATCGAACGGTAATCATATTCGGTTAAACTGCCGTACCGGTACTTGTCGTGTCCCAATAGTAATTGGACGTTGTGCCTAATCAATGTTTGAATTGTGCCAGCATAAATGTATTGCATTGCTTGCAGGAATCGAGTCCCTATTTCCGAGTTATTGGCTTCGAATTGTGATCGTCAGTGTATTTGCGTGTTTGTTTACATCCGCCATTAAGGTAATCTCGCGCTCATGTTCTAAACGCTGTCATTGGTCAAGATTCACGCGATCAATGTTCCAATCGCTCTGATTGGTTAATATTTTAGATTAGGCCTTGAGCGCGTCTGCTTTTGACACTTCGGTCGCCATCAGTAGAGAGTTTCACATCGCTCTCCTAAACGACATCTCCCCAACAAGGAGAATGGAATCATTTATGTTTAGTTACTAAATACTCATTGGGAAATAATTAGACTCGGTGCTAATTAATCATGGGAATAGGAATCATGACCCAAGAAAGGAGTAAACTAGCATTTTTGATTTAATTCCATTTCTCCGGGGATTTCTCGTTTAGCCATGTTGGGTGTTACTTTTAACCAACTTTGGTCGGAAGGAAATTTTATTTCAGATTTATCATATCAAATTCACAAATAAGTGAATTGTTTTCTTAGTGACGGTCGTAGTATTATTGTTTGTTCTTGGGTATATTTTTACCCCTGAGAACCTTACTCCAATAGGCCTGTAGAGCTTTGGGGAATCAGAATATTATCAATACTAAATAAAATAAAGTGATGTTCCTGTGCAGGTAAAATAAACCTGAATTATCATTTTTGGGGTAAAATCCCCATTATCATCAATTGGTGGGTAAATCCCCACTTTAATCATTTTAGGGGAAAAATCCCCATTTTGTGACTTTTGGGTAAAACTACCCGCTTTTGTCAATTCTGGGGAAAAATCCCCACTTTGTGACTTTTGGGTAAAATTACCCACCTTTGTCATTTTTGGGGAAAAATCCCCGCCTCTGTCATTTTGGGGGAAAAATTAGGCTATAGGAATGCAATCTTGCTTGCAGTAAGGGCGAAGGGTGGTAAAGATCAGAGTCATATTTTATCACCTATAGTATTTAGTGTTGTCTCATATTAACTAAATATTGTCAGTCTATTAGGCCTGATTCCCAATTTCAATATTTTGTAATTTATGCAATTTGTTGCCTAATTTCTTCATTATTTATTGCTGTAGAGTCTATAATATATAGGCTTATAATAAATTAATTGTTTTTATATATGTAATAAAATTTAGTAACTTTTAACTTTTGTTTGTCTTATTCTTTTGGTTTAGCACTAGGCTGGAGCGAACCCTATTTTATTTACGTTCCTTGTTAAGGGAATCGAGGAACCGTAACATTGGTGTCAGAAGTGGGATTAACCACAAAATTCCCTTAGTATTATTACAAACTCCAGTTCTAGTGTGCCAAAAGAATAAGTAATTGTTAAAGGTAAAAAGATAAATTATTGTATAAAATATATTCTAATATTTCTTTTTTTATTCAGGTTATCATATTATAAAAGTCAAAGTTTATAAAACTAAATCAGTCCCATAAAGGGGAAAACAAAAATGGCATCAATAGATGACGATGAGGTTATAAATAATAGTTTATTTAACCCTAATAATATGATTCGAAATAAAAATGTAGAAGGAGAGTGTGTATCTCCAAACAATGTGTCACTAGTGCAATCGGTTGATAGTGGAACTAGTGAATATTCATCAATAAATAATAACACTATCTTAGATAAAATCAGTCAACAATTAGAATATCTAAGATGTGAGAATCAAAACGGGTTAATTGAACTAAAAGAGGAAATAAATGGCATGAAGAAAGATTTCAATGCTTTATCGTGTGAATTTGATAGTCTTCGTAAGAATGCTGGAATTGAACCGAATCACCCAATAATAAGAGATGTAAGCACTCAAAATTATAACCATTTAAATAATATTTATACAAATCCTAGAATTTTTGATAATGCTAATACTAATAATCATTCAATGAGGCCACCTCAATATGATGGAATAGATGACTTTGAAGAGTATATTGCTCAGTTTGAAACTGTTTGCCACATAAACAGGTGGAGTTATAATGAAAAATCTTCATATTTAGCATGTAGTTTAACTGGTAATGCCAGGGCTATCCTAACTGAACTCAGTCAATTTGAGAGACGAGATTTTAATATTCTAGTCAGAACACTGCGTATTAGATTTGGATGGCTTGGACACTCGGAAATGTATCGAGTCAGACTAAAAACTCGGTGTAGAGGGAAGTCTGAAACTCTGCCTGAATTGGCCCAGGCCATTCGCAAATTAACACGGCAGGCTTATCCTACAGCTGATTCATCGCTCACTAACATCTTGGCTCTCGATCATTTCGTTGATTCCATCCAAGACTCAGACATGAGGTTTAGAATACAAGAACTATGTCCAAAAGATATCAATGAGGCTGAAACACATGCCATTCGGTTAGAAGCGCATAGACTCGCTGATAGGCAACGGGTACGTTCTGTGCATCAAATCAGTCCGGAGCCTGTTTCTGTGTGTCACTCTCAAAGCCAACCAGTGCCTGAAAAATATAGTGAGATAGATATCAGAACACTAAATAGATCAATCAATGCGCTGGACAATACAACCGGGCATTTGGTTCAAACCTCGAGAAATAATAAATCTTGTTACCAACTATTAAGACAAGGACATTATTGTAATGAGCGCTATGAAAATATAAATAAAAATCGTTATCAGTCAAACTTTCATCAGCAGTATGAAAAGGTAAATAAAAACTTTGAGAAACCACAAAATTCTCAAATATCCCAAACCATGGCAATTTCCACAAACTGTCACCGAGCTGTATCGGTAGAGTATCAGCAATAAATGATAATGATGCAGTTACAAATCAACATGCTGAGGAAGAAATAAATAGAATTGCATATGAAAGTAATAATACTGACCTTAATGAAATTTCACTGTGCAGTCAGGATAATTTAAATCCAAAGACTGTTCAGGCTTCTGCTGAAATTAAGCCAAATAAAGAATTAGATAGAAAAAAATTAAGCTGCCAGGAAAGAGATCCTAGTATTATACAAAAGGAAAATATGGGCATTGTACCCTTACCTTTATATGACGATGAAATTTGTTTGACTTTAAAACAACAGGTTCTGGAAAAAAACAGTAATATAGACTTACCAAATAGTCCTTTTCTTCAAGTAAATCATTGTGATGGTGACATGAATAGTGACAAAGTTAGTGTTGGATATAATCAATCTGCTAATATAAATACAAATCAGACAATTTCTGCTAATAAAATGAGACTTTCATTAAATGAGTATGACTGGATTAACAGTCCTGATCAATATAAACAAAGAGATTTTATATGGGTATTTAATACAAAATTGAAAGATTTGGGACCATACTTTGGCCAAAATGGGCAAATCTGACTGGATCAATTGATAAATATATCATTTGCAAATTAAAAACAAAAAAATTTTTAACAAAAAATCACATTTTTATTTGAACCAAGAAGTGCTGCATTTGCAATTGACAAAATATAAATAGATGCAGTAATTCTGCATGATTTCAATCTACTTATTATTAAGACTAGGAATAATGATAATTTCATATTTACCTTTTCAAGAGGGCTGAGTCCACTTCATCATATTAAAATAAGAAGTGATTAAACCTTATTGTGCATGTTGAAATGCAAATATACAGCTGTGACAGGTTGACAGTTGATTAGTTCTAGTAGACTATGTTGCGTATGTATCAGCATGTCATAAAGAAATGCATGAGCCTTTCTCACCTTTCTGATTATTCATCTTATTATAATGATGTTGCACGATATTAAATTTTATCAATCCCTACATTTTGCCGTCTTCGTGTCATTCGGGACGAATGCTTCGAGGGATGGGGGCAATGTTACGAACCTGGGAAAATGTGAACGGTACACGAAACCACGTGTGTGTATAACAGTCACCGATCTTCATCGAACGGTAATCATATTCGGTTAAACTGCCGTACCGGTACTTGTCGTGTCCCAATAGTAATTGGACGTTGTGCCTAATCAATGTTTGAATTGTGCCAGCATAAATGTATTGCATTGCTTGCAGGAATCGAGTCCCTATTTCCGAGTTATTGGCTTCGAATTGTGATCGTCAGTGTATTTGCGTGTTTGTTTACATCCGCCATTAAGGTAATCTCGCGCTCATGTTCTAAACGCTGTCATTGGTCAAGATTCACGCGATCAATGTTCCAATCGCTCTGATTGGTTAATATTTTAGATTAGGCCTTGAGCGCGTCTGCTTTTGACACTTCGGTCGCCATCAGTAGAGAGTTTCACATCGCTTTCCTAAACGACATCTCCCCAACAAGGAGAATGGAATCATTTATGTTTAGTTACTAAATACTCATTGGGAAATAATTAGACTCGGTGCTAATTAATCATGGGAATAGGAATCATGACCCAAGAAAGGAGTAAACTAGCATTTTTGATTTAATTCCATTTCTCCGGGGATTTCTCGTTTAGCCATGTTGGGTGTTACTTTTAACCAACTTTGGTCGGAAGGAAATTTTATTTCAGATTTATCATATCAAATTCACAAATAAGTGAATTGTTTTCTTAGTGACGGTCGTAGTATTATTGTTTGTTCTTGGGTATATTTTTACCCCTGAGAACCTTACTCCAATAGGCCTGTAGAGCTTTGGGGAATCAGAATATTATCAATACTAAATAAAATAAAGTGATGTTCCTGTGCAGGTAAAATAAACCTGAATTATCATTTTTGGGGTAAAATCCCCATTATCATCAATTGGTGGGTAAATCCCCACTTTAATCATTTTAGGGGAAAAATCCCCATTTTGTGACTTTTGGGTAAAATTACCCGCTTTTGTCAATTCTGGGGAAAAATCCCCACTTTGTGACTTTTGGGTAAAATTACCCACCTTTGTCATTTTTGGGGAAAAATCCCCGCCTCTGTCATTTTGGGGGAAAAATTAGGCTATAGGAATGCAATCTTGCTTGCAGTAAGGGCGAAGGGTGGTAAAGATCAGAGTCATATTTTATCACCTATAGTATTTAGTGTTGTCTCATATTAACTAAATATTGTCAGTCTATTAGGCCTGATTCCCAATTTCAATATTTTGTAATTTATGCAATTTGTTGCCTAATTTCTTCATTATTTATTGCTGTAGAGTCTATAATATATAGGCTTATAATAAATTAATTGTTTTTATATATGTAATAAAATTTAGTAACTTTTAACTTTTGTTTGTCTTATTCTTTTGGTTTAGCACTAGGCTGGAGCGAACCCTATTTTATTTACGTTCCTTGTTAAGGGAATCGAGGAACCGTAACAGGGGGGGGGGGGCAAATGTCCATCCATGTGCTTTTAGGATGCCCTTGGTGCTTGCGTTACTCCTATCCCTGAATACTTTTGTAGCACTCTCCCACCAGTTGAATGGAATGTACGTGCTGGTTCTTTGTCTTTGGGTGTTTGGGTACCACATTTTGTGGCATCCGTTAGGCTCTGCGAATGCCTCTTGTTGATGAGGGATTTCATCCTGGGGGGTTGTGCTACTGCCGTGTTTTTAGCTGACTTCATTTGGGCTGATATGATGGCTGGAGGGTGGTTTGATTTAAAATGGATGTGCTGGTCTGGCTGTGTTGGTTTGCCGTAGACACTGGTTGTGATGGTTTTCTCCTCGGATTTGATTCGGACGTGTAGGAAAGATATGTATTTCTTGGTTTCGGTCTCCATGACGAAGTTGATACTTTGATGCTGGCTGTTTACATGGTTTAACAGATTGGGTCGTCTTGGTCTCTCAGTATAACAGATTTCTCATTAACTTTCCTAATTCAAAGAATCGGTTTTTCCCCTGAACTTTGTAAGCAGTGGTGAAAACGGGCTTCCCATGGGCTGCCCATGAATCTGTTCGTAGAAATTGTCACCCCAACGGAAACTCAAGGTATTAGCATGATTACGGGGATTTGGTGGATCGATTCATCTAATTCTTCAAGTCGTTTCATCAGGACATCATATTATATTATCTTTCCATATCGGTTCTGGTTGTTGAGGTTCATATAAAAATCTGCGAACTCCTTGATAGAGGAGTCTGCGTGCTTACCTGGGAAGGCAAATTGTTTATTTAACTACTGAGTGGTATTGTAGTGGACAGGGTCTGTGGAACAGATCATTAAAAGGGTCCTTGTGAATTTCAATGTTCGCCGAGCATATGGTTTCTGTGGGGCCGTGTCGTATTATTTCATATGTTTTTTCTCTCATAATATCTCTTAAACTATGCCGTGGTATTCATCTTTGTAGATTATGTCCTACTTGTCTACTCATTGTAAGTTTAGGTCGAGTATGTTGATATCTACTTTGATAGTAATGATAAAAGTCAAGTATTGTCTACACCACAGATAATTATAGTTTCTTTATAAACTATCACAACTACTGATATATATTACAAGGTCACTTTTCACTTTAAAAGAGAGGGGTGTTTTAACATCATGCCACCATTTCTTTTTGTTTAATATTTCAGGGCCCTGTTTCACGAAATTTAAACTTAAGATAAAATCCAAATTTTAGCAGATACTTCAATTTTGATTGGCTGAGAACTAAAATCAATCTAATATTGTCCAATCAAATGACTAAAATTCAGATCTTATCTTAGTTAAAATTTTGTGAAATAGGACCCAGCTCTCTGTTTATTCCACACTTCGTTCGTATTGGTCTAAAGAATTTTATGTATTTCATACGTTTAGTAAGGCGCCAATTTGATTGTTGCTTGCGCAACTTACCAAACGAAGGTCAGAACATGTGTTTGTTAAGGAACAATAAGATTGGGGTTCTTACATTTAATGAATGCACCTTTTTAGTATAATTCGAATTACTCGTTTATAATTACCTCTATCTAAACTTCATCTTTGTCTATAGACGTGTCTGTATTAGATGCATTCGGTAAAGTGTAGATTTGATTGACTCACTGATTTACAAGATATTTCATTCATGGTCTAAAGCGATTTGCCAAAACTTGCATTTCTTAAAGCTGTCACTAGATGTTAATTCGGGGAGGCGAAATGGGGGGGGGGGAGAAACGGGTAATCTCGAGACTGACCTACGGTACATACAGTTTTATTTAATTTACATGCGAGTAGGGTCTTCACTACTAGACGAACGAGAGAAAAACCACGTGGTTAGGCAGGCGACCATACTCCTTATTATGTACCAGTGTGGGATCGAAACAGATGCACTGTTAGATCATCCAACTACCTAATCACATCCCACCCAACTCCATTCTCAGCCGAATAAACGAAACGCAAACAACATCTGGTTTTATTATAGTGGGCTATTCTACCACTAAAACACTCGACTCTGGCTGGCATTGCATTAATATAAAAATTAAACCAATTTTTCCATTTACCATACACTAAAACTCTATTCTTGTTACAGATGAAAGCGACATTGTTCAGTTTAATTTGAATGGAAATGGTGATGGATTTAGAAAGAAAGTGAAAAACGTTGAATTATTTATACGAATTGTAAAAAAGAAACGACGCGGTAAAAATATGAAAGGAAAACGACATAAATCAAGAAAGATGAAGATTATAGTTCGTGGATTTCATCCCAAGAAAAACAAGATGAAAAGACTTGCAATAAAGAAACTGAAAATACGAAAAGAAAAATGGCTGAATTTGAAGCTACCAGTTAAATTCATAAAGAAAGTAGCTAAATCAAAAAATAAGACACTTTCATTAAAAATATCATGTAAACGGTGCTCTAATTGGGTAGAAATGGATATGGCCTACAAAAATCGCCATAATAATAATAAATCAAACACGACAAATGCTGTACCGGTACGCAAGAAACTGCTAAACGCCCATCGTCCTTATATAATAATTCACAAAAAGATTTCCAAGAAAAAGTCGAAGAAAAAAACACGACCAAAGCGAGATCTGAGCGACACTTGTGAGGATGTGTCAAATGTGACGTCATGTTGTACTCAACCATTGTATGTAAACTTTACTGAGATTGGTTGGTCAGATTGGATTATCTATCCCCAGGGTTTTACAACGGGAACGTGTACAGGTTCCTGTTGGAATCGACGAAATTCACTCCCGGGGTCACTTGTGTGTTCGCCATCAGAGACAGGCGCACTAACCGTTGTGTATTATGCAAGGGATAATGTCATCATTAGAAGAACAATACCGGACTTAATAGATGCGGCGTGCGCATGTCAGAGATCAACTTTGCCTCGAAAATAATAGCGATGCTACTAGTTCGGGTAACGTCTGTGAACGTGAACGATTACAACACCAAGGGAAGGTTAGGGCATTGATTTAATCAAGTATAAAATAAACAAAGGCAAATTAGAATGCAAACTCCCAAGGCGCAATGGACATCGTTTGGCCTAGAAATATGGCTTATTCCCAGTCTCATACCATTCAAAACATAAACTTTAGTGACAAATGACGCTTGTATTTTCAGAAGTAAATGTTTCTGGGTAGGTTGCTGGCGAGCATATAGTCATTATCATTAAGTAAATAGTTGTTACGAAATAACCGTCTTCATTAGCCCGGTCGGAGCAGAACAGTGCGACACTAAACCCCCATTCCATTTTGTTATAAAATGTAGTTAATATATTTCAGGCAGTCGCGGTGGCTTGCTGAATCAGTATTTTAACCGGGAGATCCGGGGTTTCGCTTCTTCATTTCTACAAATGAAAGTGGAAAAGTAGACGCCACGACTAAACGGAGGCCTTGCGTAGAGTACAGTCGTCTCACATTTTGTGGTAACTTTTACTTTTCGACTTTCGCGCTCTGAAGGGGCGAAACGTAGAAATTACGAATTGTTATTAATTATAGGCTTCCATAGATATAACAGCAGGACGTTGTGCGGGCAATATCCCTACCCCACGCCCATTAGCTCATTAAACCGTCTTCATTATCCAGTCCCAGTAGGACGTTAAACCCCATTTCATTTCATTTGGAATATTTATTGATGTAGACAACACTTTATTTGATCTTGTTAGTGTAATATCTTCTGATGCTACAAACGTTTGGCAGACTTACGACTCTTGTCACTGGAACCTAACTAACCCATTAGATGTTTTTGTTCACACTAGATCCAATTATTCAACCATGGACCTTCATATATAGATGGACAGGTAACGAGGCCCTTTGGTTGGAACATAGAAATATAGTCTATATTTCTATGGGTTGGATTCTCTGCCGCTCGCACGAGAACGACGAGATCTCATCGTCAACGGTAATCCAAAGCGCAGTGACTCTTGACATTGCGGGATTTCATACAGATTAATTTCTCGAACTTCTACGAGGGTTTTAGTAGGTTTGCTTTAACGAAAACTCGACATGCCATTTTTTGATTCACATGGGCCTGTCCGAAGTAAAAAAGATACATGTAAACCCCAATTATCTGTAGTTTATCTGTGTATTGGCTAAAAAAAAAAGAGTAGCAAGATTAATAAAAATGTTATGAATTAATTTCTGTTTTTTTCTTTTAAACTTAATACTGGTAATTTCGCGAGGGGAGGTAATCTTATTTTATTTTAGTCACGATTGTCAGGTCTGTACAGCGGCACAGATTTCTAAAGGCTTCGTGATTGTTGCCCGGCCATCTATACACGGCCCATGGTTCCACTCACTGTCACTTAAACTTTGTACATACTCAAGAGGTCAGTGTCTCTGGCTATGAGACTTTTGTTCTCAACTTTGGGCAGTCGAACATTGGGTGTCTTACGCGGCCACTACGCGCAGCCCATACATATCACATAATTGGAGAAAATAAATCATAGCCTTATCCTAAGTTCTAGATGTTTTAGTGTTTTACATGTTGTGTAAATTATCCATTACATCCTATTTTACTTTTCCAGAGGGTTCGAAAATATTTTAAAATCCAAGTCACATTTTCAAGTCCATAAGTTGAATTTTTCCAATTTTTTAAATTAGGTGTGTTAAAATGAAATTTATATCATCAATTAATTGGAATATTGTAAAATAATACAATTTGTTGACCAGAATGAATATTGGGACATATTATTAAGTTAAGTTATTGGGGCTTTAAACACATTTCATTCCTATAAATATATTCCCCCAAGAACTTATTTGTCTGAGAAATGCCATATTCATTAAGATATGTATAAAAGAATAGCTCTAATCGAAAGTTTCTGCCATTTACCTGACAACTTATCATGTTTGTGCGATATTTAATAATGTGTTTATTACGCAAAGCGTACGTGACACACATAAACATATCTTATAGTTTTATCCATTCGATATAGAGCCTCACTTAATTCGATAAAACAAAGTCAGTTATTAAAGGCCGCATGTAATTGCCCATTCCTGTATCAAATTTGTTTTTATTCCAAACGTTTTAGTAGAAATAAAGCTTTCATACTTATATTTTAGCGGAAACATATCATTAGTTTCAATTAAATATACGTTTTTTTAAGCTGATACCAGTTACTCCCCTCTAACGTGGAGATTTGATAATGACGACGTCAATTATGTCATTACGCCATTTATTGGTCTATGAATCGATGTATTATAGCTTCCTTTCTTGTATTTTTCAATGGTATATGTTTTGGACCAGGAACTGGCCGTTAACCATTACTCATCTTCCCCTTCTTGTTCTACTTCTTGTGGTGACGCTCTTAGAAAAAGCCTAAGGCCCCGTCAATTCAAGTAAGGTCTACATGAAAATTGAAATCCTTCTTCTTTGAACAATTCTGCATCGATTTGGGGAATCAGATTTTAAAATTTTACACTCAACTTCGATGAAAAAAAAAAAAAACTTTTTGAATTCTGTGTTTAAAGGGTGATATGGGTATATATAGAGAACACAATCCTATAAGAATACAAATGTAAATTACAGATCCATATTTCGTTTAATTTTTTTTATGCTTTCGATGGCCTACACGGAGAACGCTAGATCGGAGACGGTCCTACGCATTTTAGCACATATGACGTCATATATAGATTGTGGGTTAGGGTAAGGCTAGGACCTGTAGATTTGGTAAAAGTCCCGAGATGTAAACAGGGCTAGCCCTAACCCTAACCCATGATCAAGCCTAACCCTTACCCTAACCCACAATTCACATATGACGTCACAATTTGCGTAGGACCGTCTCCGATCTAGCGTTCTCCGGCCTACACTACATGCAGATATAACCGGTTGTAAGGGAAGGTCACGTCACATGTCACACCAGCGGCTTTTGACCTTATAACAGAACTATGGTTTACCCACAGTTCTGTGCACCTCACGCAAAAACTACAATCACTGATAAGCATGACATCGACGAGGCTTAATGAGTACGGCATACTAACTTTTTTACTCCGACAAATTAAATTCCCAAACATTTTTTTGTGGTAAAAGAAAAATAAATAAAGACGTTTGAAGTATTTGTAGTGAAAAATATTTCCTATTTAGTGTAAATGGGTATTAAAATGAGTAAAATGCATCATTTCGCCCGAAGCAGTTATAGGTGTTAAGTAAACATTGCACGAGCCGTTGAGCCAATGACTAACACCGCGTGCAGTCAACACACGTGTTGTGGACAGTCATACGTTAAAGAGATAATTCGTAAGTAATTCTCTGTGAAACAGATTGCCTACAGTGTTGTAAAGACAAGTAAAACGAAATTTTGAACTGTAAAAAACGAAGCGAAATAAGTTGATCTGTGTCTAACCGTTAAAGAAAGCTTTTCAAATGCTGCCTTTGTAAAGAGATATGTGTATGCAGACAACAATAATGCAAACATTCCTGGATCCGCCCCTGAATTTTAACCAGCGGCTGCCAGACAGGATATGCCCACATTTTGCAAGAACGAACGATCAGGGTGAACATTTACGGCCGGTGCACCAAGAACACAAGTTAAAATAGCATTATGCAAGAGCAAAACCCTCCTGCAAACATTCCTGGGATGTTATTTAAATAATCAATTAGACATTAATTAACATATCCAGACCATAATAAACTCTTAAAGTCAAGGCTAGCCTTCGATGTTTGCGGATTGAATTCCTATATGCCGCCTAATGGTGTTGATAATTAAATCAATCAAGTGGATAATCGAGACTATGCTGTTTATATTAATGATTTGAGTAATGATGACCGAGGCTATGTGAATATTTCAAATGCTTTTTTCTCGGCTAATAGTGGACCAATTTGACTGAAATTTTTAACAAATTACCTTTACACTATCTAGTTTTTAACTATTATAGTGAGAACTGCCATCTCTTTATTTTATCTCCCATAATGTAACTTCTAATAGGGAGAGAAATATGTGGCTAAATTTTATTTCAATAATTCGCTTGCGGGACACATTGTCCCGGCAGCAGCGCTACGGCCCTCTCTTATTTCGAATGCCAAGTGCCAAATGTTCTTTTTGTCCACTCAAACCTGGTGAATTGAATTACATCAAACGTGGTCCAGTATGACAAGGTTTTTTACCATGATTTTTCTATTTATTTTTTTCAAAATAATGTTAAGTTCTCGCTATCACGATTCGTGAACATATTGGGGTTGAGTGGTAGCAGTCGTGTTGGTCGTATCGAAACGAATCTGCACGTACCAGATCGTGGACGCATCGCACGACCGTGTGAACCTAGCATAAGCAAACAAGCTTATAAGGGGAACTGAAAATGTTTTATTTATGTTTGTTTTGTTCTGGAAGGCGTAGCCTGCACCGTGAACGTGTATTTAGAAATCATTACGGCATAGGGAGAAGCTTTAAACCGGAAAATTTATCAGTGATGTTTAAAATTCCAAAATTTACATCTTGGACCCCAAACTCTTAAAAAGCTATCATTAACACATTACTGACCAAATATTATCACGTTAAAAGGCAAATATTTCTCAATACCCGTTAAATAGTGTAAAATTCCATTTGTCAGTCAATACTATTCCCAATCCAATATCTCTATTCAACCAAAATAATTTGATGTCTGCTGGTGTGAGTTTCATGCTAGGAATAAATCGACCGGATATAGAACCTTAAGCTAACCGGAAAACGGGTGATAGTGAAGAGAAATGATGTTAAACAAAGCTTAAAGGTACAACCCCACTGTTGCATACACAGTTAAAAATGAAATGGGACTTGACGTCGTACACTTTTCCTCATCGATTTGGCTACGAAAGACGAGCTATTGGGGAAATTTTGCCCGGACATATCTTTCCCTGCACGTAAATGTGTTCCCGAGGCCTAGTTTTTGTCCAATCCGAAGGAATATTTACCGAACTTGCAACCCCACCCACCCTTACGGGCCCACTAGGAAGGGACGGAATCGTGCGGAATTTTCTCAGCCAATACAGGGAGTTAACCCGATACATTACTCATTATACATCGGTGGCTCCTTACATACACCGAAAGAAATCGGATGTGTTACTCACTTCATTTCGGTACAACTACAAGCGGACCGGGGAATTAAATTTTGGAAGGAATGACAAGGGTTGTAAATTGTCGTCCATCAATGAAATTGCAAGAATTTAAAATTTCGTACTCATGGTTTTAAAACAAAAACAAAATTATGTGGAGTTGGGGTAGAGGGTGTTTTAAAGGGCGAAAGGTTACTAACAGTTCTTAAAAACACTTATCTATATGTAAAAATGTCCAAAAGCAGAATCACAATCTGTATGTATACGTAGAAGACTACCTTGAATACCATAAGCTCTGTCATTTGAATTATTTCTAATATCCTGCAAGCGTCTAAA
This sequence comes from Patella caerulea, assembly GCA_036850965.1. NCBI lineage: Eukaryota > Metazoa > Mollusca > Gastropoda > Patellidae > Patella > Patella caerulea. The sequence goes on from JAZGQO010000021.1 coordinate 16,470,912, forward strand.
GACGTGGGCAAATATTAATTACATAATCAACAAATGGCAGATAGCATTATCATCACGCCAGATGTACAGATATTGGATCTCTATTCAAATTGAGGTATTGTTAACAACTAATGTGCTGATTGACCAAAAAGTGAGCTCTGGTATTGTTAGACAAATCAGTCTCGAATCCTTGTGAATCTCGTCGGCGTTTTAAATTCATACGTTTGGAACTCGAGCTAACAGAATTTCCCCTTCGTTTTTATACAGTAGTTATTGAATAACAACTCGCGATCGGATTTATTGTATGCTTCGTTGTTTTTAATATTTTTGTTCAGTGTACATGTAGGTAATGAATCATTAGCCATTTAAAAACTATCGCTTTGGTGTTTTATTTATTGATTTATTTATTTTACTCAAGTGGGTCTGACTTTTTACATGACATGGCTACAGTCGTTTATTGTGTAGCTAAAGAATAAGAAAATAAACCAAGCCAAACATGACACAGGAGTACTTAACAACACCTCCTCCTGTGATAACACCGATGCCGCTGGCAAATATACCAATGTCTAATTGTTCGGATATTAAAATAATAAAACATGATAAATTCAGTTCAAGGAAGAGTACCGGTTCGTCTCATTTTTATTAGCAATTTATTTGTTTGTGATACCCTGGGATCTAATCAACTTTCTATCATCACGATGTTTTGCCACGAAAAGTTCTTTTTTTGTATCAGACAGTCGTATTTCACATGGTAAAAAAAAATGGTGTACCATCCGGAATCTTTCCCATGATTCACCACTATACAAATACCGACAATTTGATTAGTCAAGAACGTCGAGTTTATACAAAATATGTATGTCAGATGTTAACTTAGTACAGCATAAAAAATACACATTTGCATTGAATTAAAATGACGCTGACTAGGCAAATATACCCCCCACCCCTTCCATTACACGCGAATGGTATCTTTCTAAAACAGCCATGTTCATAAAATGACTTGCGCAAAGTGTGGGGGAGACAAAAAAACATTTTTTTTGTTTTTTGTTTTTCAATTTATAAGCAATATGCCAATATAACTTATTACAGGATGTGCAAATGTACAAAAGTAAAAAATTAATCTTAAATCAGTTAAATCAATGCCAAGTCTGTACATATTAAATTTAATTAGATGAACATACTGGATTAAATTCCTGCTTTGTAAGTTCCAATGCCGTTAAATGAAATACTTTTCTGTACCGACTTGGCTAATGAAGCTGGGCCTGCGCAATACATTGTGCTTAGGGGAATATTGCCTGTTAGGGCTCCAACTTCGGTTTCTCGTCCCAGGCACTGCCCTTACAAGACCCCCATTCCTGCAATACTTACAAAATGAAGGCAGGCTGTAAAATTCCGGGGAGATCTGTAGGCCAATACCAGCGTCGAACCCGTCCCACTTGGCTTGTGAGAGAGCACTATGATGTTCGGAATGATATTTAAAGGGAACAGATAACTTTAGCTGTTTGGAGATCTTCGCAAGGTCGATAATGGGAATATTGATATGTCGTAAAATGTACCCAGAACTTATATATGATAGAAAAATTATAGTTTGTTATTCAAATAGGACTCAAATCCAAACAAACTAATTTAAGGGCCGGCTCTAATGAACTTAAAGCAAATCCATTTAAACATACATTATGCAAGAGCTAAATCTACCTATTGCAGGTCTTTCTTTAGGTCTGAAATGTTATCTAAACTATTAATTTGACATTTGTTAACAAGTCCATAATTAACTGACGGGGGCATAGGATACTAGAGATTTTGACTAGATTAGTATAGTTCGCCATTTAAAAATTTAATTTAAAAATGGGAAAACTAGGCTATAAGACTCGATTATACCACAGTCCAGGTATTACTATCCACACACCTTACACAATTTATCTTTCAACTTTTGTAATTCTCTGGTATAACTATAAATGGCGTGACCTACTTGGTTGCTCTCCGAAGACTTTTAGTTCCAAATTTTCAAATCTTTGAAATTCTTAGTAGACCATTTTTCTTGAGTCTCGAGTAGCTTTTTATTTCTGAAGACCCAAAAAGCTAAAAATTGAACTGGTTTTGCCTTACACTTGTTTTTTTTTTTTTTAATTTGTTGAACACAACCTCGTTTGACATGGCACAATCCCAGAACGGGTGCGCCACACCTGCTTAAATAGATTGGAATGACCAGACACAAAACGATTATTTGTCTGATATTTAATAAGTAAATTATATTTCAAGGTTAAAACATATTATAACAATTTAATTTACGTTAAAGCTGCAATTTCATATTTTAAAGTTATATTTTTAAAATATATTAAAATAAAGCCTTAAAATAGATGGTATCTTTAAACAGTTCTAATCATATAACTCACTGTTGCGAGTTGAAAAATTGGCAAAAATATCATTTTCAACTTCAAATTCAAACGTTTGAAGATAGCTATTGCATGGTGGAATAGGACAACAAGAGGGGCAATTGTGTTATTATTTCTGGTGTGAAAGTGTTTTTAAGTGTGGGAAATAATGCCTATGATCGTATAATAGTGAGTTGACAACCTATTGAGCAAAATAATTATGTTTTGACTTTCTTAGAAAATATGAAATTATCGCTTTAAAACAATACAACACAGAGGTAAAGAAAACAATGACTTTCATTTATTACATCGTGTTTAAAATTGGTAAGCATCACACTCATTATATGTAGACTACTTCGTGCACCACAGGAAGATGAAAACTTTATAATAATAATAACATCAGTATTTGTATAGCGCATAATCACCGCTTTACAGTTTCTAATGTGCTTCGAGTTCACTAGATTTGTTCTCGATGTCAGTATCACAAAGGATTTTCAAAAAGGAAAGTTTTCGGTTTGTTCTTAAAAACAGAAAGAGATGACTCTAGACGACATATGGATAGTGGGAGCTGATTCCAAAGAAACGGCGCTGAGTATGAAAATGAACGTTTTCCAGTCTCAAGTGTTACGCAAGGTATCTTTAATAAGTGTTTATCAGATGAACGTAAATTTCGGTTTGTAGTATAAGGTACTATCATATCTTGGATGTAGGAAGGTGAATGTGAATTTTGAGCTTTAAATGTTGATAATAAAATCTTGAAATTAATTCGCTGTTTAACGGGTAGCCAATGTAGTGATGATAATGTGGTATCGCATTCACATCGTTACACTAATGTCCAGTGGCGTAACTACTGTCTGTTCCAGGTGATACTATAACTCGAAAAATGCTTACCATGCGTTCATTTTTTAATTAAAATGGCTAAAACTTTGTGACATACCTGGAATTGACGTCCCTTTGATTTCTTCCCTTAGTCCAAATGACTAGAAGTCCGATAAAATCCAGTATTCTCTTGTAAATTTCACATATTTAGACATTGTCACTTTCTCATAACATCAACATTACGAATGCGCGTGCGTTAAATGGAGCACATGCATTTCGCATTAGGTTAGACAGGTACTTAACAAATTTGGTGCATTCGGTTAGAAATGTGACACATGTCTAGTGAAGGAGAATTCGGCCGTCTTTTTCACGACAATAATACTTGTTAGGGTTTCACACGTTGAAGCTTGTGTGAAACAATATTGTTTTTGTCCAGATTGATATGTTTTTTTTTCTGTTTCCACCTTGATTATTTCGCACAAACATTCTCATTGGAAAATTTGGAGTGACTTAAAGATTAAAACTATTTTGAAAAGTCGGCACATGCCATAACCATGCGAAATCTCAGAAATAAGTAAATTGGTGTAAAAGGTTAGCCTTATTTAAAGTTTGAATAAATATGTCTGGTAAAATGATTCCGAAATTTGTTTTCTGCGACATTATAGCTCTGTTTAACTGGATATAATAGTGTAAAATTATCTTTTTTTTTAAGATGTTACGTGCATTAATAAAGAAACTGTGTTTACCACTTGGAACTAAAGGCAGGCATCCAAAAACAAACACATCAGGATATCTCAACGTTTTAGCTACGTTCTCGTAACTACTTTTGAGTATGTCTTGCAGCCCCCTTCCACAATTTCGTTGATAGCGGGTTGAAATTTACATGTAGCTTATATCGATATCAAAAAATTACAACCTTCGGACGGTTGGCGACTAAATATTCAAGTTAGTGGGACAAACAGCCGTGGTCTGGGATTCAGTAAATAGCTCTTCGAAAAGAGTTATATTCTACTGGAACGAAACAACCAACTGCTATTCAAAGTAGGGTGAAACGACTTAAAGCACCCCTTGTCCAGTTAGGCTCGTCCAGATAACTAGGCCAAACATGGCAGGTTTAAATAGTAAGATGTAAACAAATAACGATTTTTCATAGGAGAAAGGACATAAAGCATGACCTGAACTTAGTTCTCACAAGACAGAAAGCAATGGGATGACCATTCTAGGTATTACACGAAGTTTTAGCCATTTTAATTAAAATCTGAATAAATGACAAGCAATTTTCGAGTTGTAGTATTACTTGGAACAGACAGTAATAGCATATGCCACGGTAACACGGAGAACAAGGTCAACTGAAATGACATGAAATGCAATGGGGTTTAACGTCCTACTTTTCTGTTTCTTAACTGGGTTGTTGAAGTGTACTATGAGGGAAATTTTTCCCGGACAGCAGTGCTACGCCCTACTCTTATATCGAATTCTTGGCCAATGCAGGTATCGAACACCCGAGCCAATGGAAATGGACCAAGATTTTTAATTACCTATACCCTGTGGGTGTCAATTCTGGAGTACGTTTCTGTCTGGAGAGAACCTAACAAAAGTATCTGAATTTACATTTTCTGAAATGCTTTGATGTAAACAAACCGGTTTCAGCATTATTGCTTGAATCGGGCGTAGGTAGGGATGGGGAGGGCGATCAATATTTTTATCTGATGTTTTGGACTCTTTTTATTTATATTTATTAAGATTATTGGAATGCTTGAAAAATGTTATTGAACAAGGAATGTCGTGAACTTTAATATCGAAGTTAATAGGAAGAAAGTTACCGGTCTTACACCATCATAGACGTATACTTCAGTTACTTCCCTTTAGTCGTACAAAAGACAATATGACAACTCGATTACTGGAATAAATGAGATTCCAAGAAAACGAATTTTCAGTCCTAACCGAACAAACTATTGAAACTTTAGTCGTACAGACAAGCGCTACTCTGTCAACTGAGCATCTCGGTGAGTCTCATTCCTGTCCAGAGACCAGTGTCACCCGGGCTGGCTAGTTAATATAATACCCAATGATTAATCCCAATTTTATTAGTTGAAGAACTAATTAGTCTTCATTACACTTTCGCCCTCAAACATGTACGTGCCAACCAGTATGGTCGCCTACCTAACCTCCATTGTTTCCTATAAGTCCCTCGTAGCCCCCCCCCCCTCCACACAGAACACAGACACACACGCACCTCTCCGCACGCCCCAATGCTGAGGGAAGACCCTTATTCCCAAGCGAAGTATTGCAGTAAACTTGAATTATTTAGTCCCGGAATGACCTAATTTGTGTTGAGTGGAGGTTAACATAATGCTTATAATGAAGACGGCGATTTTGTTGGGAATAACAGTACTAATGGCGATTAAGTTAATAATTAAATCTGAAAGTGTCAGTCAATATATTGATCACTGTAAGTAAATTATAATATATGTAATACATTAAATGGATCAGTACTGGAGTGAATAGCATATCTTCGCGACTTACCTTGTACGCTGAGAATATTGTGCTGACGTATCTAGAGTGATAGGCGGGGGTTTTGATTGGTAAGCGGCATTTATGCCTCTCCTTCGAATTCACGTTGGCCAAAAGAGTTTCCCCGTAATTTCCGGTGTTGTTTCATCTTGTCAGTGGTACATGACAGATGACATGGCGATGGACGGTGTCTCATTAAGGGTGTTCACGCCAAAGAACCCTTGACAATGTAAAAGGTAAAATTTCTCTTGTAGCACACTGTATGGCGTATGTCCGTTTTAATTCTCCCGGTTGGTGCAATAAAGTAGGACGTTGAACCCCATTTCATTCCACTTCTTTTAATTCTAGTCTACAGGCAGGGTTTCCTTCACATACTCACTTTATAAATCCGGTTTGTCACCTGATCCAAAGTTTCCTTGTCTATTTCATAGGCAAAGTAAAACTAGGGTCGGTCTTTGCTCATGTCTGGATGCGAACTTTGGCAAATCTTATCGATAGATGCACTGCACACACCAAACTGATCCCGCAGTGAATATTCGCTTGGCCGCTACAATCAATGATAAGCATGACATCGACGAGGTTTAATGAGTACGGCATATCAACTTTTTTACTCCGACAAATTAAATTCTCAAACATTTTTTTGAGGTAAGAGAAAAATAAATAAAGACGTTTGAAGTATTTGTAGTTAACAAATTACCTTTACACTATCTAGTTTTTAACTATTATAGTGAGAACTGCCATCTCTTTATTTTATCTCCCATAATGTAACTTCTAATAGGGAGAGAAATATGTGGCTAAATTTTATTTCAATAATTCGCTTGCGGGACACATTGTCCCGGCAGCAGCGCTACGGCCCTCTCTTATTTCGAATGCCAAGTGCCAAATGTTCTTTTTGTCCACTCAAACCTGGTGAATTGAATTACATCAAACGTGGTCCAGTATGACAAGGTTTTTTACCATGATTTTTCTATTTATTTTTTTCAAAATAATGTTAAGTTCTCGCTATCACGATTCGTGAACATATTGGGGTTGAGTGGTAGCAGTCGTGTTGGTCGTATCGAAACGAATCTGCACGTACCAGATCGTGGACGCATCGCACGACCGTGTGAACCTAGCATAAGCAAACAAGCTTATAAGGGGAACTGAAAATGTTTTATTTATGTTTGTTTTGTTCTGGAAGGCGTAGCCTGCACCGTGAACGTGTATTTAGAAATCATTACGGCATAGGGAGAAGCTTTAAACCGGAAAATTTATCAGTGATGTTTAAAATTCCAAAATTTACATCTTGGACCCCAAACTCTTAAAAAGCTATCATTAACACATTACTGACCAAATATTATCACGTTAAAAGGCAAATATTTCTCAATACCCGTTAAATAGTGTAAAATTCCATTTGTCAGTCAATACTATTCCCAATCCAATATCTCTATTCAACCAAAATAATTTGATGTCTGCTGGTGTGAGTTTCATGCTAGGAATAAATCGACCGGATATAGAACCTTAAGCTAACCGGAAAACGGGTGATAGTGAAGAGAAATGATGTTAAACAAAGCTTAAAGGTACAACCCCACTGTTGCATACACAGTTAAAAATGAAATGGGACTTGACGTCGTACACTTTTCCTCATCGATTTGGCTACGAAAGACGAGCTATTGGGGAAATTTTGCCCGGACATATCTTTCCCTGCACGTAAATGTGTTCCCGAGGCCTAGTTTTTGTCCAATCCGAAGGAATATTTACCGAACTTGCAACCCCACCCACCCTTACGGGCCCACTAGGAAGGGACGGAATCGTGCGGAATTTTCTCAGCCAATACAGGGAGTTAACCCGATACATTACTCATTATACATCGGTGGCTCCTTACATACACCGAAAGAAATCGGATGTGTTACTCACTTCATTTCGGTACAACTACAAGCGGACCGGGGAATTAAATTTTGGAAGGAATGACAAGGGTTGTAAATTGTCGTCCATCAATGAAATTGCAAGAATTTAAAATTTCGTACTCATGGTTTTAAAACAAAAACAAAATTATGTGGAGTTGGGGTAGAGGGTGTTTTAAAGGGCGAAAGGTTACTAACAGTTCTTAAAAACACTTATCTATATGTAAAAATGTCCAAAAGCAGAATCACAATCTGTATGTATACGTAGAAGACTACCTTGAATACCATAAGCTCTGTCATTTGAATTATTTCTAATATCCTGCAAGCGTCTAAAGACGTGGGCAAATATTAATTACATAATCAACAAATGGCAGATAGCATTATCATCACGCCAGATGTACAGATATTGGATCTCTATTCAAATTGAGGTATTGTTAACAACTAATGTGCTGATTGACCAAAAAGTGAGCTCTGGTATTGTTAGACAAATCAGTCTCGAATCCTTGTGAATCTCGTCGGCGTTTTAAATTCATACGTTTGGAACTCGAGCTAACAGAATTTCCCCTTCGTTTTTATACAGTAGTTATTGAATAACAACTCGCGATCGGATTTATTGTATGCTTCGTTGTTTTTAATATTTTTGTTCAGTGTACATGTAGGTAATGAATCATTAGCCATTTAAAAACTATCGCTTTGGTGTTTTATTTATTGATTTATTTATTTTACTCAAGTGGGTCTGACTTTTTACATGACATGGCTACAGTCGTTTATTGTGTAGCTAAAGAATAAGAAAATAAACCAAGCCAAACATGACACAGGAGTACTTAACAACACCTCCTCCTGTGATAACACCGATGCCGCTGGCAAATATACCAATGTCTAATTGTTCGGATATTAAAATAATAAAACATGATAAATTCAGTTCAAGGAAGAGTACCGGTTCGTCTCATTTTTATTAGCAATTTATTTGTTTGTGATACCCTGGGATCTAATCAACTTTCTATCATCACGATGTTTTGCCACGAAAAGTTCTTTTTTTGTATCAGACAGTCGTATTTCACATGGTAAAAAAAAATGGTGTACCATCCGGAATCTTTCCCATGATTCACCACTATACAAATACCGACAATTTGATTAGTCAAGAACGTCGAGTTTATACAAAATATGTATGTCAGATGTTAACTTAGTACAGCATAAAAAATACACATTTGCATTGAATTAAAATGACGCTGACTAGGCAAATATACCCCCCACCCCTTCCATTACACGCGAATGGTATCTTTCTAAAACAGCCATGTTCATAAAATGACTTGCGCAAAGTGTGGGGGAGACAAAAAAACATTTTTTTTGTTTTTTGTTTTTCAATTTATAAGCAATATGCCAATATAACTTATTACAGGATGTGCAAATGTACAAAAGTAAAAAATTAATCTTAAATCAGTTAAATCAATGCCAAGTCTGTACATATTAAATTTAATTAGATGAACATACTGGATTAAATTCCTGCTTTGTAAGTTCCAATGCCGTTAAATGAAATACTTTTCTGTACCGACTTGGCTAATGAAGCTGGGCCTGCGCAATACATTGTGCTTAGGGGAATATTGCCTGTTAGGGCTCCAACTTCGGTTTCTCGTCCCAGGCACTGCCCTTACAAGACCCCCATTCCTGCAATACTTACAAAATGAAGGCAGGCTGTAAAATTCCGGGGAGATCTGTAGGCCAATACCAGCGTCGAACCCGTCCCACTTGGCTTGTGAGAGAGCACTATGATGTTCGGAATGATATTTAAAGAGAACAGATAACTTTAGCTGTTTGGAGATCTTCGCAAGGTCGATAATGGGAATATTGATATGTCGTAAAATGTACCCAGAACTTATATATGATAGAAAAATTATAGTTTGTTATTCAAATAGGACTCAAATCCAAACAAACTAATTTAAGGGCCGGCTCTAATGAACTTAAAGCAAATCCATTTAAACATACATTATGCAAGAGCTAAATCTACCTATTGCAGGTCTTTCTTTAGGTCTGAAATGTTATCTAAACTATTAATTTGACATTTGTTAACAAGTCCATAATTAACTGACGGGGGCATAGGATACTAGAGATTTTGACTAGATTAGTATAGTTCGCCATTTAAAAATTTAATTTAAAAATGGGAAAACTAGGCTATAAGACTCGATTATACCACAGTCCAGGTATTACTATCCACACACCTTACACAATTTATCTTTCAACTTTTGTAATTCTCTGGTATAACTATAAATGGCGTGACCTACTTGGTTGCTCTCCGAAGACTTTTAGTTCCAAATTTTCAAATCTTTGAAATTCTTAGTAGACCATTTTTCTTGAGTCTCGAGTAGCTTTTTATTTCTGAAGACCCAAAAAGCTAAAAATTGAACTGGTTTTGCCTTACACTTGTTTTTTTTTTTTTTAATTTGTTGAACACAACCTCGTTTGACATGGCACAATCCCAGAACGGGTGCGCCACACCTGCTTAAATAGATTGGAATGACCAGACACAAAACGATTATTTGTCTGATATTTAATAAGTAAATTATATTTCAAGGTTAAAACATATTATAACAATTTAATTTACGTTAAAGCTGCAATTTCATATTTTAAAGTTATATTTTTAAAATATATTAAAATAAAGCCTTAAAATAGATGGTATCTTTAAACAGTTCTAATCATATAACTCACTGTTGCGAGTTGAAAAATTGGCAAAAATATCATTTTCAACTTCAAATTCAAACGTTTGAAGATAGCTATTGCATGGTGGAATAGGACAACAAGAGGGGCAATTGTGTTATTATTTCTGGTGTGAAAGTGTTTTTAAGTGTGGGAAATAATGCCTATGATCGTATAATAGTGAGTTGACAACCTATTGAGCAAAATAATTATGTTTTGACTTTCTTAGAAAATATGAAATTATCGCTTTAAAACAATACAACACAGAGGTAAAGAAAACAATGACTTTCATTTATTACATCGTGTTTAAAATTGGTAAGCATCACACTCATTATATGTAGACTACTTCGTGCACCACAGGAAGATGAAAACTTTATAATAATAATAACATCAGTATTTGTATAGCGCATAATCACCGCTTTACAGTTTCTAATGTGCTTCGAGTTCACTAGATTTGTTCTCGATGTCAGTATCACAAAGGATTTTCAAAAAGGAAAGTTTTCGGTTTGTTCTTAAAAACAGAAAGAGATGACTCTAGACGACATATGGATAGTGGGAGCTGATTCCAAAGAAACGGCGCTGAGTATGAAAATGAACGTTTTCCAGTCTCAAGTGTTACGCAAGGTATCTTTAATAAGTGTTTATCAGATGAACGTAAATTTCGGTTTGTAGTATAAGGTACTATCATATCTTGGATGTAGGAAGGTGAATGTGAATTTAGAGCTTTAAATGTTGATAATAAAATCTTGAAATTAATTCGCTGTTTAACGGGTAGCCAATGTAGTGATGATAATGTGGTATCGCATTCACATCGTTACACTAATGTCCAGTGGCGTAACTACTGTCTGTTCCAGGTGATACTATAACTCGAAAAATGCTTACCATACGTTCATTTTTTAATTAAAATGGCTAAAACTTTGTGACATACCTGGAATTGACGTCCCTTTGATTTCTTCCCTTAGTCCAAATGACTAGAAGTCCGATAAAATCCAGTATTCTCTTGTAAATTTCACATATTTAGACATTGTCACTTTCTCATAACATCAACATTACGAATGCGCGTGCGTTAAATGGAGCACATGCATTTCGCATTAGGTTAGACAGGTACTTAACAAATTTGGTGCATTCGGTTAGAAATGTGACACATGTCTAGTGAAGGAGAATTCGGCCGTCTTTTTCACGACAATAATACTTGTTAGGGTTTCACACGTTGAAGCTTGTGTGAAACAATATTGTTTTTGTCCAGATTGATATGTTTTTTTTTCTGTTTCCACCTTGATTATTTCGCACAAACATTCTCATTGGAAAATTTGGAGTGACTTAAAGATTAAAACTATTTTGAAAAGTCGGCACATGCCATAACCATGCGAAATCTCAGAAATAAGTAAATTGGTGTAAAAGGTTAGCCTTATTTAAAGTTTGAATAAATATGTCTGGTAAAATGATTCCGAAATTTGTTTTCTGCGACATTATAGCTCTGTTTAACTGGATATAATAGTGTAAAATTATCTTTTTTTTTAAGATGTTACGTGCATTAATAAAGAAACTGTGTTTACCACTTGGAACTAAAGGCAGGCATCCAAAAACAAACACATCAGGATATCTCAACGTTTTAGCTACGTTCTCGTAACTACTTTTGAGTATGTCTTGCAGCCCCCTTCCACAATTTCGTTGATAGCGGGTTGAAATTTACATGTAGCTTATATCGATATCAAAAAATTACAACCTTCGGACGGTTGGCGACTAAATATTCAAGTTAGTGGGACAAACAGCCGTGGTCTGGGATTCAGTAAATAGCTCTTCGAAAAGAGTTATATTCTACTGGAACGAAACAACCAACTGCTATTCAAAGTAGGGTGAAACGACTTAAAGCACCCCTTGTCCAGTTAGGCTCGTCCAGATAACTAGGCCAAACATGGCAGGTTTAAATAGTAAGATGTAAACAAATAACGATTTTTCATAGGAGAAAGGACATAAAGCATGACCTGAACTTAGTTCTCACAAGACAGAAAGCAATGGGATGACCATTCTAGGTATTACACGAAGTTTTAGCCATTTTAATTAAAATCTGAATAAATGACAAGCAATTTTCGAGTTGTAGTATTACTTGGAACAGACAGTAATAGCATATGCCACGGTAACACGGAGAACAAGGTCAACTGAAATGACATGAAATGCAATGGGGTTTAACGTCCTACTTTTCTGTTTCTTAACTGGGTTGTTGAAGTGTACTATGAGGGAAATTTTTCCCGGACAGCAGTGCTACGCCCTACTCTTATATCGAATTCTTGGCCAATGCAGGTATCGAACACCCGAGCCAATGGAAATGGACCAAGATTTTTAATTACCTATACCCTGTGGGTGTCAATTCTGGAGTACGTTTCTGTCTGGAGAGAACCTAACAAAAGTATCTGAATTTACATTTTCTGAAATGCTTTGATGTAAACAAACCGGTTTCAGCATTATTGCTTGAATCGGGCGTAGGTAGGGATGGGGAGGGCGATCAATATTTTTATCTGATGTTTTGGACTCTTTTTATTTATATTTATTAAGATTATTGGAATGCTTGAAAAATGTTATTGAACAAGGAATGTCGTGAACTTTAATATCGAAGTTAATAGGAAGAAAGTTACCGGTCTTACACCATCATAGACGTATACTTCAGTTACTTCCCTTTAGTCGTACAAAAGACAATATGACAACTCGATTACTGGAATAAATGAGATTCCAAGAAAACGAATTTTCAGTCCTAACCGAACAAACTATTGAAACTTTAGTCGTACAGACAAGCGCTACTCTGTCAACTGAGCATCTCGGTGAGTCTCATTCCTGTCCAGAGACCAGTGTCACCCGGGCTGGCTAGTTAATATAATACCCAATGATTAATCCCAATTTTATTAGTTGAAGAACTAATTAGTCTTCATTACACTTTCGCCCTCAAACATGTACGTGCCAACCAGTATGGTCGCCTACCTAACCTCCATTGTTTCCTATAAGTCCCTCGTAGCCCCCCCCCCCCCCCTCCACACAGAACACAGACACACACGCACCTCTCCGCACGCCCCAATGCTGAGGGAAGACCCTTATTCCCAAGCGAAGTATTGCAGTAAACTTGAATTATTTAGTCCCGGAATGACCTAATTTGTGTTGAGTGGAGGTTAACATAATGCTTATAATGAAGACGGCGATTTTGTTGGGAATAACAGTACTAATGGCGATTAAGTTAATAATTAAATCTGAAAGTGTCAGTCAATATATTGATCACTGTAAGTAAATTATAATATATGTAATACATTAAATGGATCAGTACTGAAGTGAATAGCATATCTTCGCGACTTACCTTGTACGCTGAGAATATTGTGCTGACGTATCTAGAGTGATAGGCGGGGGTTTTGATTGGTAAGCGGCATTTATGCCTCTCCTTCGAATTCACGTTGGCCAAAAGAGTTTCCCCGTAATTTCCGGTGTTGTTTCATCTTGTCAGTGGTACATGACAGATGACATGGCGATGGACGGTGTCTCATTAAGGGTGTTCACGCCAAAGAACCCTTGACAATGTAAAAGGTAAAATTTCTCTTGTAGCACACTGTATGGCGTATGTCCGTTTTAATTCTCCCGGTTGGTGCAATAAATTAGGACGTTGAACCCCATTTCATTCCACTTCTTTTAATTCTAGTCTACAGGCAGGGTTTCCTTCACATACTCACTTTATAAATCCGGTTTGTCACCTGATCCAAAGTTTCCTTGTCTATTTCATAGGCAAAGTAAAACTAGGGTCGGTCTTTGCTCATGTCTGGATGCGAACTTTGGCAAATCTTATCGATAGATGCACTGCACACACCAAACTGATCCCGCAGTGAATATTCGCTTGGCCGCTACAATCAATGATAAGCATGACATCGACGAGGTTTAATGAGTACGGCATATCAACTTTTTTACTCCGACAAATTAAATTCTCAAACATTTTTTTGAGGTAAGAGAAAAATAAATAAAGACGTTTGAAGTATTTGTAGTTAAAAATATTTCCTATTTAGTGTAAATGGGTATTAAAATGAGTAAAATGCATCATTTTGCCCGAAGCAATTAGGTGTTAAGTAAACATTGCACGAGCCGTTGAGCCAATGACTAACGCCTTGTGCAGTCAACACACGTGTTGTGGACAGTCATCTGTTACAGACATAATTCGTAAGTAAATTCTCTGTGAAACAGATTGTGCACACACGACAGATCAATAAAACAATTAAAACCTCACAAAACAGGTGCCTATTTCACGAAATTTTAACGAAGATAAGATCCCAATTTTAGTAATTTGATTGGATAATATTAGATTGATTTTAGTGCTTAGCCAATCAAAATTGAAGTATCTACTAAAATTGGATTTTATCTTAAGTTAAAATTTCGTGAAATCGGGCCCAGGTTGTTAAGTTTAATGGACCATTGGTCTGCACCGACTGTGCTAATAGAGATGGGCAATGTGCTATGGCGGGGGTTGAGGGATTTCGCCTGGACAGCGGCACAATAGCGTATTTTTCATCTCGAATTCTTATAGCTATGAAGTATTCGTTTACGTGCATGACAATGTGTGCACGGGATAATGGGTTTCAGTCCCACCCGGACGACTAGACACTGCCCTACTACACCACTGACAAGCGAAACCACACCCGAAAATCCCAACGAACTTTTTCGAGTAGGTCCCTATTAGCGAGAGAAAACCCGAGACCAGCTTCTTACGCACCGAGCCACTGCGGCTGGTATATATCCATAAATGACCTTTGGGATTTATATCAAAATAGCATATATAGGGGGGAATATTGATCACAATTCAATTTTGTTGAATGACATTTGCAGCCGTATCAGCAACCATCAAGTATACAATATGAGACTAATTCAACACGATATTCTCCTTGTGGCATCCATTATAATGACAGCCAGCGATGTGATTGAATTACTGAAGCCATAGTTTCGCACTAAACGTTGCGATTGTAATTACACCGTGCCTTGTGATACGGTAATAAACAAGTCTATATAGACGGAATTTAATCAAGCATCACATAGAAAACCGAGAACAGTGTCAATGTAATTTCGACCAGTCTTGTTTGTTAAAGAAACCCGACAACATGGTCATTAATACCAAATTACATTCTAAGGAAGGGCTTACCGGCTTACCCTATGAGGTTCGTTAAAAACGGTGATTACTGTTGCTTGGATACTTGATTACTTATTAATCCTTCTGTTATTAAGGCATAATAATATAATCACTTGCATAACACTTGAGAACACTGATACACGATACAAAAACGGTCATTACTATCTCTCATCTCTGGATAACGCCAGACTCATAGAGTACACTTTCACTTTAAATGTTCGCGTCAACCCCTCCTAAATGGCCTAGTTCATGCAAAGTGGACGTTAATACTACTTCCCACTCCCCCTCCCTTTTTATCAAACGTGATCCTGTCCCTAGTATGTTCATGATTGAAATATACATCATATATTTTAAACATGTTTATTCATATTTACATATCAAAGATACACAACCCAAATCATATTATGACTATTGCTTGTATTTCTTATATACACGACGTGGATTCAAATATAACTTCATATCATAATCTTTTCAGTGACAATCAGACTGGTAATATAATTATTTTGTTCATAAAATCTTCGACTTCTCTCGACAAACGACGTTCACCTGCTGTGAGAAAACATAATGTTTTCTGAGGGAGCCCAAAAGAATAGGCCTAATCAAGAAACTAAACGTAAATATAGACGAGAATGTCCTTTGTTGAAGAAGAATATTACAGATTTTATTACATATGACAACTCATTAAAAAGTTCATTCTGTCTGATTCCTCTTAACAGAACAGGCTAACAACTTATTTCGTCTTCAATAACAATGATAACAGCGAATAAATAATGCGATACCTGAAAGAAAATATGTATTGTTTAATGGTCGAGACATATGGTAATATATTGTATTACGGCCCTCATGTTTTTACAATATATTACGCAATGTCGTAATATAAGTCATACAACGTTTCGCTATATGAAATAATAAGTGGGGGTGGTTTTTTTTTACGAAAATGAAGGTTAAAACAAGTACGAAGGTATTGTATGGAAGATGAACGGAACATAACGTCATTGTCACCATCTAGGAATTGGGACATCAATTAATCGTGATGTAACTGTCTAAGGGATGGACACCCCACGAACGGCAACAAGATGAGCACCACTTGTTGCCTAGCTTCTTGTCCAAAAATGTAGCATTAAATAATGGATGGAAATATTTATATTGTTATATAATTTGTAATGTTATAAAACATATAATATGTACAATACTAAGATATCAATAACGTACAGTATGTTTAGAACCTGAATTATTAATAGGATTATATTACAACAAAATCAAAGAGAAAGCTTTCAGCAATTATTCAAAATATCAATAACTTTAGCTTTATAACCATTACAATAAATGTTTTAACATAAAAGTATAAAAATCAATACTGAATATTAATATTTATAATTGTATTCTGCAATATTCTCTGTAGATCTGTGTTAATTGAATAACATATTATTATTATTATTATGTAATGTATCAATTGTATTATTCTTATCTATGTTATTAATATGTATTGTCTGTGTCACACCTGTAGGCAGTGTTTTAAAACATCACCTACATGTACGAATCAATACTCTATTTTTTTTTAAAATCTATCTCTACAAAAACAAATTTTATTTACTTATATCAATTAAATTGATCAGAATGACAATGTTTGTTAATATTATTGTCACCAATGTACAACTGTTTTAATACAAGTAGATTCTTAGAGTGGAAATGTGCCACTGTTCAACCGCTACCCTTACTTAACAAATACATTCCTTGCCGCCAGAGAATTTGTAATTGTGTTGTTTGACAAAAATATCTATAAATGATAGTCATGGTCAATCCAGACACAATGAATTTCTCCCAGTAATTCCCCAGAACACCACTAATTCAAGTTTCTAGTCACATTACTTGATATGGGTTTCGTCGCTGCACAAAACATCACAAAGTTATCTACACATCAGTTCAATACATATTTTGCATACCATTTTGTACCCTGTGATATATAGCTACTACAAATCGTAACCACCTGTCCAATCGTGTCCCCAAGTTCTTCAAGTAAGTCCATCACAATGACGATTAGTGATTATTCTTGGAAACTATGGAAAGATATAGATGACATCTTTAGACCCAAGGAATGTAACATTCACGACCTAAAGAGGCAAAAGTTATTTACCAAATCGGCACACTGTACACTTTATTTATACACTCTCACGTAGAAACTTTAATTAAAAATCCAAACGCTATAGCCAATAATACATTCCATGTCATTGCTGTCACTTTAGTAGAAACGTTACATAAGTCTTCGTTGTTGCAACAAGAACGTTTTATACAGCCCCGGGTCGTAAATAAATCATCCGTACAATTCACGAAGTCATTATGAACAGTACACTCCTCGGCACAACTTCTGACCAGTGACTTGTATTCCACTTTATCCGTGGTACTATACATCTCAAAATGTACCTTCTGTAAAAACAACAACAAATACATTATAAAAGCATTCGGTAATTGATTTTTGTTTAATCTAAAGATATAAAATGAACTGCGGTTTAACGTCCTACTGTTCTGCTCCTAAACTGGGCTAATGAAGACGAGCATACGTCATACAGTGTACTATGGGGGGATTTTTTGCCCGGACAGCGGCGCTATGGCCTACTCTGTATCGAATTACAACTGCCAAGGGATATTTTACGTCCACCCCAATGTGTACACGGGACATCGGTTTTTCGTTCCACCCGAACGACTAGACAACTGTCCTTCTCAGGCCCCCCATTCTGCATCACTGACAACAGAAAACCACGCCGGAAAATCTGAATGAACCTTCTAGGCCAATGTAGGGATCGAAGCATATTGTCGTGTTACCATGGATACAGACTTAAAAGCTAACGCGAGGTCACGGTGACTAAGTGGGTAAGACGCTGTCTCGCTAGCCTAGAGGTTGGTCGAGAAAATACATCCAGATTTTCCGACGTGGTGCCCCGTTGTTAGTGATACAGCGTTATCTATAGTATTTCAGATGGTACGAAAAAAAAAAGTTACCAAATTGCCGTGTACACATTGGCGTTCACGTAAAATATTCCTTGACAGTTGCACTTCGATATAAGAGCTCGTAGAACCGCTGTCCGGGCAAAATTTCTCTGATAGCGCACTGTATGGCGTATGTCCGTCTTCATTAGCCCCGTTCTGAGAAGAACAGCTAGACGTTAAACCTTATGTCATTTCCTTTCTTTAAAAGCCAACGCTTATAATGACCAAAATTAAGCAGCAGCATGTTTCATCCTTATATAAAGGAACGAATTATCATGTAGAAAGGCCATTGTCTGCTTAACCGAGTAAATTCTCTACAAAATGATTGAATGTAAATCAAGCTCTCACTACCCAAGAACAGTTTATATTGACATGTAGCTGGAGGAATATGTGCCAGGACAGAATAACTCTTATTTTCGTGGAACTATGGCGCCTGAAATCACTAAAGATATATCTAAAGCTCACTAATTGTCAGGTATTTTGTTTGTCCGCCCGTGGTTATGAAATGGAAATCACGCAATCTATCCCAGCCAGTGGTAAAATACAATTTTCAAATTAGCCAATTCGTGAGAAAGTTATCATAATGGAAAGTGGCACTGCTGTGAAATATTCACCCTGGCAGACAGATTGATAAAATCACGTAGACTATTCTTGCCTATGGTAAAATATAATGTTCATATTAGCGAAATGATCATAATGGCAAGTAAATTAGCAAAGCTGTGAAACATCCGCCATGGCCTTGTTCACGAACACGCAAGCTAGAATATTTTGAAGAATCATTTTCATTGGTTGGACGTTAAAATCCGAGGATAAATTTTTGGCTCCTGTCCAATGAAAAGGCTGCATTCTTGGTATATTTTGTTTCAGATTTTGTGAATAAGACTCCGGGATTCGAACATGACGTCATCGCAGCCATTTTGAAAATCCTACATGTTAGTTTGGTGCAAGTTGTAGTTTACCTGACAAATTTGTCCCTCTAGACAATCTTTTTGACTGGCTTTATAATTACTGCTAGGATCTTCATCACAATTATCTGCGATACAATGCCAACACCGTAATCCATCACACATACCTGGAAATAAATAAGTATAATTTTGTTATTAAATTTATACCTGAACTTTGTATCAACCCTTCAAATGGATTAAAGCGAGATTTTCATATTTCCTAAGAAAGTCAAAACATGATTATTTCTACGTCTTTTGCTCAATCGGTTGTCAATTCCTCACAGGGAAAAAATAACAAAATTACCTCCCTTTTCCCTATTCTCCCCTGGAATAGCTATCTTTGAATTTTTGCCCAATTCTCAACTGCCAATAGTGAATAATAGTGAATAATAGGATCATCTTTAACAACGTAGGATATACACCATCTATTTTAAGGCTTTATTTGAATACATTTTAAAAACATAACTTAAAAATATGAAATTCTCACTTTAATTCAATCTGATTAAAAATACAGATCCATACTTCGTTTCGTTGTTTTTATACTTTCGATGGCCTACACTACATGGAGATCTGACCGGTTGTACTGAAAGGTCGAGTCAGGGGTCATACTAGCGGCTTTTGACCCTATGACGTAAGACATTGATTAATCAATCAGCGTTGATGTTTCATGTGGTTTACCTACAGTTCAGTGCATAGCACGCCAAGAGCTCACCGTAACAAACCGTTTTATTGGCTAATCCCTCACTTCAAACAGGACGACGGCATAACAACTCTTTCAGATCTTATTGTCGTAAAACAAGCAACACAAAAATTTTAACTATGAAAAACGAAACGAAATAGGATCTATGTTATTATCAGATTGGTGTTAATTTTAAGTTGGAATTTAAAAAATAGAGTGTAAATATTGTTTCATTCCCAAATAAGCGATCAAATATGTTTGAAAATAAGGAGCAAACCGAATGAATAGAAATGATAATCCTTCGCACAAGGTAGTGGTTAGCTACATGTTTATGCTAGCTACGTAGTTGGTCCAGGATCAAATAAAATCATAAAGACCTAGATTTAATACGAGCTAATAAGAATTAGGTCTGTAGAAGTTACTGTGTTAAGATTTAATATTTATATCAACAACTATATATATTCAAGTCATATTATATTATCACCCCAAGAGATCAATATTAATGGTAGATAAAAGGTTATGTTATAAAAAAAGAGACATTTTATTTTATATTTCCCCGAAGATTTAGCAATCATAAATATCAAAACTATATCACATTCTACACAATTAAAGCAATAAATAAAAAAAACCGATAATATCGATATGGATACGTTAACAATTCCATGAATAATAAATGACGGGCGGTTATTATATCTAATTTTATTGACTTAAATTAATGACACTTGAAGATATGCGGTTTGGATGAGATAACTGAAATCAATATGTAAATTGTTAATCACAAGCATCGTAATGTACCATACAGGTCGTTATTGGGGTCATTTTTGTTTTCTGTGACGTAAAATTACATTAGAATTCGTAGACCTCTGCTCGTTTTGACAAAATGCACGATATGCAGTGCAGTTACCGATACTATAATCTCATAAATAAACAATACCAAATATGTACATCCGCTCGTGTATCATTTTTCTTAATTGATTGTACGCTTTATAAGTCAAAGTTTACTGTGAGTTTCAGAAGACTTG
The DNA here is from genome assembly GCA_036850965.1 of Patella caerulea. Classification (NCBI taxonomy): domain Eukaryota; kingdom Metazoa; phylum Mollusca; class Gastropoda; family Patellidae; genus Patella; species Patella caerulea. The sequence continues at coordinate 16,491,943 of JAZGQO010000021.1, forward strand.
GAATGCCTATTTCATGCTCTCAATAAAGGTCTATCAACTATGCTGATATTCTGTTATCTGTAGTTTAACACAGTACCCCGTTCTAAGCTGGTGTTATAGTGTCCATTCGGTGTCAATGAAAGTAATGTATATTTTATACGAATAATATATATCCCTAAGATATGTCTATCTGAAATCCCACAGCCTTCGACCTACATAGAAACTTCAAACCCAACAAATAAAATATCGCATTATATTGAGATAAGACAGGTATCTTGACATTATGCTAAAATAGATTATACTGCTTATTTATTTTATCTAGAGACTGATGTACAAAATAAAGTCGGTAGATTTTCTTTTTACTTTTTTTTATTTGCTAACTGACAACTTTTCTTTTTTTTTGTTGGAGCTATTGCGTTCAACTGTTTATGTATGACGTCTCCGCAGATGTAAATGCGGTCTATTCTAATCTTTTCTAAATATTACTAAATCGTACTTGTTTTCTGTAACTCGGCACCACTGGGCAACAAAAAAAAAACAAAACAATCTACATACATGAGTGCAAAACCATTCAAAAAATAGCAAAGTGAATATCAAAGCCTTCTGCGAAGACATGAAAAGAAAATCTTCTATAGGCATTTCATAATTGTAAAAGAAATCCATAAGACATACTTATGAAAGAACAATAATTATTAATTTATTTATGCGTCATCAGTAGTCAGACTAAGTCCCTGGAGTCGAGTCAACCCGTCACCAGCAGACAGCTAAATAACAGAACAAAGTCGGGATCACGGCTGTATATTGATGTCGTCATATTAAAAAACAAAGAAACAATACTGCAATTAAGGATATCACAGAAACGAATGAATGGAATGGGGTTAAACGTCTTTCTTTTCTGCACCAAAGGCTATGGAGTATTTGAATAGAGCAATACAACATCTTACTAACCCAGTATAATTCGAGTGCAACTAATAAGTGGATGGGGGGGGGGGGGGGCGAATGGTTAGCGTTCGCGCGCTGTATCATAAAAATCTGTCATTGAGTCAACTGCCCACTGGCGTGTTTTCGAATCCCCGGTTGTACGTGGCAAGGAGTAGGGTCGCCTGTCCAACCTCGTGGGTTTTCTTCGGGTACTCCGGTCCCACCCACACTGCTAAAGACCCATACGCGCAAGCGAATCATTGAAATAAAATTAAAACATTTGTTAGTCCCGAAATGACCTAGTTTGTGTCGAGTGGACGTTGAACCCCATTTCTCTCTCTCTCTCTAACAAGTGGACTATATGGGTATAACGTCAACTCGACACAAACTATTTTGGGACTAACATATGGTTTAATTTTAGCAGTGGGAAGAAACCGGAGAAAACCCACGAGGTTGGAGAGGCGGCCTTACTCGTTGTCACGTACAACCGGGAAATCGAAACCACACCAGATGACTCAATGACATACCTTATGATACAGCGTACACGTGCCCACCATTCGGCCATCCAACCCCGTCGCTAAAGACAGTTTTACAATACAAGTTAATTAGTTGTCGAATAATAGAACATGATGCCGTGTATTTAAGATGTTTAGAATCAGAAACCGCGTGAAACCACCCGGGCATCATTGAGCGATTTACTGAATTGACTATCTTTGATGGCGGTAGCACCACGTTACAGTTAAATAATTTTGTATTCTTATACTGACTGAAAAGGGATTTGTCATACATATTTTTTTATATATATATTTTATCTAACAATTGCATTTTCTTCGTTAATGATTAATGGCTGTAGATATGTCATCCCCAGGGGGATATTATCACCAATCATCATTCATTATAAAAAGATGGTAATCATACCATGTCCTAACTGTATTTCAACAATTCCCTTTGAGTGTAGAGGTCTTTAGCGTTGGGATGGGACTGGACAGACGATCTAAGCCTATTCATTTAGATCTGAAACGCACGTGTTAGACCGCTCAATCACCCAACTCCTTGTTTAAACCGACGAACTTCTTTAAATATAGGCCTAAATAGCCACAATATTCTATTTCTTTTTAAATAGTGCTAGACTGCCGCTCAATCACCCACCTTGTCATTTCAACCGACGAACCAATTAAAATATGGGACTAAATAGCCACCATATTCTATTTCGTTTAAAATAGTGCTGTTTCCACAGTATTTGTGATAATATTGCCGGTATTGCGTTCTTTTTGGTTTTAATAGACATAAAAACCAACATGAAACCGATCTATAAAATTAAAGAAGAGAAATGTGTCGTTAATTCAATAATTGAATGATAAACTGAGGGCAGCCATATTGAACCAAATATGAGTTGGAATTTACGCAGTAAATAATCATGTATAGAAACAGGTTTTGTGATGGATTCCAATCTAAACAAAGCCGACGCCATCAATACTACACTAAGTGGAATTATAATCCAAACTATCTCTTTCAAGAATTGACGTGCTCATTAATTTTCTATTTTCGACGAGGTAATTGTATTGATAGAGAAAACACTACTCGTTAGATTTGAAAACAGAAGCAGACATGAAGAAAGTCTCATCTGGGTGGTGTGGGTACAACAAGTGTAAATAGGCAAACATACAACATGGACAAATAAGTCAATTATTCGGACTGTCTCGTATAATTAGTTCTTGGACTAGGGACTAGCCTAAGGGCTACTCATCGTGTTGTTCTTATTTGGGAAGACGCTCTTCGAAAAAAAAAGGCCTCAAGCTCCGCAAGATCAAGTACGATCGATATGAAACTCGGATGCCGTGATGTTGTCTTCTAAGTATGCAAATGAGCCTACCATTTACTATTTATCCACCAATATAGTGATCATAATCCCACCATTTTTTTTATGTCAACAGTTGATAACATCGACTGTCCTATACTTCACATGGTGTCCGTCAATTAAAATATTTTATAAAACCTCAAAAAGTGAATTTTAGCTAAAAAAAAAAAAAAAAAAAAAAGTTGACACGTCCGGGGGAGGTTGCTAACTCATTTACGGTTGTCGAATGGTTTACCGCGGGCGCTTTAGATCATAAAGTCTGTTATTGACTCAATTGGCGTGGTTTCGAGCCCACACTTGCGAATCGGGTGACAAGTAGGCTATTGTTGCGTCCGCCAGTTTCCTCCACCTGCCAAAGACACCATCACGCAAGCGAATTCATAAAATAAATATTGAACAAAACATTAGTCACAAAATAACCTAGTTTGCGCCGAGTTGGTGTAAAACCTCAATTTCTTTTCTGGAATTTCACCGTTCAACTGTATGTGACGCGATAATCACTGCCAGACATATAATATTTGGAAACGTGTATTTCTGCGAACAGGTTCCACAAAGGTTCAGATAATTGGGGTAAGGGCTTTCTATGAAGTCTTCTACAATAAACCTGTTTGATTAGTCGAAATGCATATATGGGTTATCTCCTTTATTGTGAAGAAAAGAAGTCTTACGACATTTTAGAAAATATACTTTTTATGAAAATTGCCATGTTTCTTTTAAAGCGTGCAGATCTCTTTCAAAATTATGTTTATCGTATCAAAGTGTTTCACACCTCAGCGAATTTCTTGAGCTAATTAATGTTATATTTAACAATAATAATGTCTTGATCACGCGATACATGACGAGGTGTCACGAACTAGTCATATTGTCGTCGCCAATGACGTGTGTAACTGCCGATTTCATCATTTGTACACATTTCAAATCCCACAATATGAAAATAGAAATTTAATCACATGAAGCTGATCAAATCTGTGGCGTGTTCAACACAAACAATCAGCCTCCAATCGCCCGGGCTTTGTTTCGGTACAATAACCATAGCTTGAAATATCTTGAAAATAACTCACGATTTGGTATTATAGTTTGGCATAAAAGATTGCGAAAACTCATTCTGCTAAATGTTTTGTATACAGTTCAGTATCTCTTAAATAACAGACTTTAGAGGTAAATATATATAAAAGTACAAGATGACTGGTATTTGTTCGGGGGGTGGATAGCCAAATGATTAGCAAGCGGGGCTTCGATTCTCCGGATGTATGTGACAAATAGTAGGGTCGCCTGTCCAACCTTGTGGATTTTCTCCGGGTCGTCCAATTTTCTCCCCATCCCCGGATCCGCGCCTGGTTAAATTTAACCATTAAGTCTAACAATTTCTATGTGTATTCCAGCCTTATTCACATGAAGACGTGGAAAACTGTTTTCCTCTCAAAAGGTTTAGAAATAATTAATGACATTCGAATGAAAGCCATTGAATATCGATGTGTAAAAGAAGTCATTTGTTCGAAGAGTAACATAATTATAAGACCGTAGATTTTCATGTGAGACAGTTTTCATTGAAATAGTGATGAAGTAGCATCGCATTTCTTTGGGGAAATACCTCAGCTCTAACGATCTTATTCACAGTTAAGCATTGCCATTAAACTCCCGTCGTTTAAAGAAGAAATAAACCATTAGGCAATTCACTAAAAATAGATCAAATGCCACGCCAAACGCAAAGGTTGCTCAAGAGACTAGCCACAAATCTATACAAAAATAATCACAAACGAGTAAAGCACCTTTTTATTTGTCCGAGATGCCTGGGCTATGCTTCGGTTTTATGAGCTGGGGTCACTGTAGCGCCGGAGATAGATGAAGATGGGCGTAAGGCTAAAAGGTTGCTCCAATCGTTTCGGTTTTAGTATTGTTCAAAATTTCGTTGTATTTGTATTTACTACCCTAGGATCTGGAAGAGTAATGCGCCATGCTTCGGTTTTATGAGCTGGAGTCACTGCAGAGTAGGATGTAGATGAATACGAGTGTCACGCTAAACGTTAAGGCTGCTTCAATCTGATTAAAACACGGATCCTATTTTGTTTCTGTTTTTTTTTATAGCTCAAAATTTCGTTTTACTACACTAGGATCTGGAAGAGTTGTTATATAACCCACGTTATATAACTGCTCTAGTTGCCCTTAGAGTATTGCATTAACTCAAAATCTTTTGTTTCACATACCGTTCCCCTGAATACATATCCACATTGCTACAGCAATACCAACCAACCAGAAGCTTTTGCTGAGAGAATCAGAACCTATTAGTTGTACCAAAAGTAAAAAGCAATCTTGGTCTCTGAAGCTTCAGTGGCTGCTCCAACACAATGGAATGAGCTTCCGCTTGAACTTAAGAGTGTAGACAACATAAAAATTTTCAAAAAGAAACTAAAAACTCATCTTTTAAACGAAGCTTTCATGATTCCCCGGTGCAATCGTCAAACCTTATTCCAAATTGACATTATTTTATTCCCCCCCCTCAATTATGAATATTGTAACAGCGCTAATCTAGCTGGATGTTGGCGTTCTATAAATGTCCTTCTGAGTGATGAAGTGGTCTGATCCGGCGACGTTTGACGTGACGTGCACGGAACTGAAGGTAATCCACTAGAAATATCAACGCTGGTAGATCAATCAAATGTCAGGCGTCTAACGCAAATTTCCAGTACAACCGGTTGTAGAGGCCATGGAAAGTATAAAAAACGAAACGAAATATAGGTCTGTATTTTAATCGGATTGAGGTTGCCCAACTAATCTATATAGACAAAATTTTCAAAACCAGTAACGCTAGCTATTTTGTTTTATGAACTGAGGTCATCGCAGTGCAGTATTCATATTACGTTACGCTAAATGGTAAAGGGTAATATTGGTGTCAGCCATTACCACCTATTAAACACATTCTAAATATAATTTTAATGTGTAACGAAGATGTTAAGATTTCGAAGTGACACAGAATATAGAACACATAATGGTTATCCTTCTATATAACTGACTGACGAAACGAGCGATAACAGACACATGGTCGAATTTCGGCTCAATAATAATTCCTTTGAAGACCAAAAGTTGTTATATGAGACTCTGAAAGGATATCTAACAATTCCAAAAAATAATTGAATGTCAATAGATAAGAGAAAACGATAAAAATAGAAAAGGCACATACATTTACTTGTTTTTATCCATTCTATACTTAATAAAAACATGGTAATGCACCGGAGTGCTTTAAAAGATAAATGTCAGAATTATAGAATTAAAGGTTACCTGACAGAAAACAGAAAGTATTGCAATCAATGGCGGATTTAGTAGGCGGGTGTAGGCCATTAACATTTCTTCTATTATGTCTACTATAAATTGACGATGGCAGGGCTATTTTCAGGATGAATATTCTTCTGTTAATAATGTTATTGAATAAAACGCCAACCCGACTAAGGTGATTAATGAGGAGTACGTCAGCTATTGGTGATAAATAAAAGCCAGACAAAATGCTCAACCCATTATACCAAACTTAATTCATGGCCACGGCATCCTTATAGATTAGTTGGGCAATGTCACGCAACACATAGAACAATGTATAGATAATCACGATATGGAACTTCGTCCTGGGAACGTCGGACACTTTTGCATATTCGCACTCAAACGACGAAGCACTATTCTACCCACATGCATTATCTTACAGTATCTATTGTATATCGCAGAAAAGTTGACTTATTTTCACAGGCGTCCACACTTCCAAACCACATACACTCCCACCAGGAATGGGAACCACAATCGCAAGCCAGAAGTGTCCAGCCAGCTAGAGGCCGAAGCATTCTAGACAACCCCACCCCTGAATACACTGTAAATCTATTGGTATTTATATACAGGAATAATTAACCGACAAAGGACAACAAATTGCCTTAAGATATTCGTGAATTGGAACGGGTATCCGAAAAGCAAAACTAATATATATTGAAAAATGGCATGCAATAACGTATTCAATTATCAATGCCACCGGACATAATCCTATTGCAAAGAGCATCGTGTTTTTGCCGGTTTCATGTTTGTCTTGATAGACAGTTTGTTGTAAAGTTAGATATCGCCGGGGTTTATTTCCTATCATCCGCGAACATGTTTCAAATATATTTAAATGATAAATGGATGGTGCCAATCACCAGAAGCTGTAGATTCGTCTTGGTCCGAGACGCAAATTCCAACTAAACAATAAGATATGAAAAGCGAAAATAGATTAAACTCGCGGAACGACTCAATAGCCGGTGGACACTTGGGACTTAACGCAGGTTTTATTTCAGATGATTCTGTCGACATGCGGCGAATCAATCTGAGGAAGTTCTGTTTTCTTGCTTAGAAATAAAGATTTGTCTGTCACTGCAGTACCCAGGATGAATAATTTTCTATAATTCCATCCGCTATAATCTGTATTGATGGCACACAGGGGGAAATGCAAAGGATATCAATGGAAGTAGAGTGTGAGCCCATAGGATTCAAAGTGATATTTCGTGATGTTGAATATTAGTTAGTTGTGCAATGATCTTTTTAGACCATGCCAACATTCAAGAAATATTAGATTTGAAACAAGAGACGGAGTGGGCAGGAATACATATTGAAAATTCTCTATCAGCTGAATACTTCCCCATTAGGTAAACGATCTTTTAAAGGTTATTCTTTCATCGAAAAAAAAAATGTAATTAAATGAAAGGAAATGGGTTTTAACGTCACCAACCAATCTAATGAAGACGGCCATACCACATGTGTGCATCGATGACAATCTTTCACCCAAAATCTCTTTCGAATTGCAACTGGAGAGGATTCTTTCGCGTACACGATATATTATACCATCCGAATGACTAGATACTTTTTCTAGTCCGGACCTCCTGCAGCTGCCACACTCCAATACCCAACGAAATATGGTTTTAAAAACGGAGAAAATTAAATAGAGAAAAACTCCCAAGGAAAGTAAAAAATATAGGCAGACCAGACCTTTTAGTCATAAATTGTAAATTTAAATTCCGCTGTAACTACCTAGAGGAAACACTCGTCTCCAAAGCACAGTTTACAATCGGTTATGTTAATTGGACATGTCAAGCAACGAATACAATCAATCCACAGGGAGAAGATATATGTGTTTCCTGTAAACGTATTCTGAAGATAATGCCAGTCTACTGGAAATCGCTTGCTACCATGAAGCCTTTTTAACTATGTCTCGGAGAAGAAGTGTTTCTGGTTTGTGGCGAAGGCGATAACATGAGATTTTAAATTAAAAAACCCGCACAAAGGTCTCTGGGTAAGAAATGAAATGGGGTCTCTGCAAATGAATTTTTCACGACGATTTATACATGTTTCCTAATTCAAACAAGGTAATACGAATCTCATATCTCGAAGGAATATTTTGTTAAAGCCGACACAAAGACAATCCCAAGTGTAGTTACTGTCACCGCAAATAATGTAGATGGACGTTTATCTCGAGTTTTGTATTTAGTTGCTGATTGACATTTTCGTTCTAATGTATATCTTTCTTTGGGGTTATTATCATAGTTAAATCATTCCATATCGAGTTCTTTTCAGGCTAAAAAAAATCTTTCTTGTGACAAATGAGGTGGAAAATGAAGAACCATAATGTATTTAGAAGGTTTAGAAAGTTTGTAACCAGCACCAACTGGTCGATATTAATCTGATGAACACCGTTATTAAAAAACACCCATCTTCACCAACACAATATTATGTAGCATTGTACGTAAGCATGTTTAATTGAAAAGATTCTGAATTGTAAGCTGGGCAAACATTTTACAATCTAAAGCAATGTTATTGCCTACTATTTCGTGATTTTAAATTAGCCAATTGTTGTCAATGGATTGACACTTTCGTGATTTTAAAGATGTTGTTGATATGCTGACATCTTGTACTTCCAAATTTATTCATAATTCTGATAATGCTTGTGATCCATGATTCAATATCGAGAAAATGTAAAAACGGAATTATAAAAATATTTGAATATATGATATTACGTGATCTGGGCTGTCATTTTATGCATACATCTCATTTTCGACCAGGCTGGGGTTTTTGTAAGGTTCTAGACATTTTTTGTCCTATTTCAATATGCTGAAATCGGATTTGTGGCCATACAAAATAGACAGAATTATATAAGATAAATGTATTAATGCGTCTACCTCGTTTTGGAAAATATTGAGCGAATATCCGAATTATTAGATATCTTTAGTCACGAGTATCTTCAATTACTCTACTTTTTCAGTATAATCTTTAAACAGTTATACCATCCACATCAATTGTAATTGTCCTGATATTAAATCACTCGGATAAATACCGCCCGAGGAAATCGTACTCTGAAAACAGACGCAATTTAGTGGCTGTGTCGTATCTGTGATACTCCATAATTCCAAATAAACTTAATTGTATGGACAACACATTAAGTGGCCGTGTCCTATCTAGGATACTTCATTATGTTGTCTTTTACACGTAAAATTGAAAACTGCATTTAAGATATTCATTTCATTGAAAACGCATTTCTGCATCCACCCATCACTTTCACCAACAACACATTTTTATGTAATTTCATAAAATTTGTTTCAGTTGTAACCAAAATACAATGCGGTCAAACGGAATACATTAAACTATAGCCCGAGTTTACATTTTGTAATCAAATGTACTAACAAACCCCCCAAATATCTTCGACTTACAATTCTTTAAATAACGATTCGTCATCAGCATGTGAACTGGAGCCAAATCCAGGATTAAAGATCACAGTATTTTGTTTGCTTGCTTGATCTTTTGCATTAGCTAGATCTTGTAGAAAAACATTAATGGTCTACAACAGTGTGGAACTTACTTCACAAAAACTGATCGACTTACTTCACAAAAACTGAATAACGATCCTTTGCATTAACTCGAACTTTTAGATCAACAAAAATAATTACTGGTTTACGAAAGTGGGGAACTGACTTAACCAAACCCGATCATGTGTAAATATACACATCACAGACTTTAATCGCCTGAGCGATGAAACGTTTTGTCTCTTTACCATGAAACTAATGTCCTGGAAGAATTCTTAACCTTGCTTTAATTTCTAGGTCAATACTTTCAATTTCCTGATCAATTCATTTCATAAAATGAACGAAAGATCGAAGTATATTTTCTGGGTAAAAGGTTTTATGGGAAGTTATTTGTTCACATTGCGCCATTGTCCTTTGAGTCTGTCTCCCCTCGGCAGATTTTGAACAATGGCGGTAACCTTCCTGGTATTAACCAGGAACATGTTTATCATCTTGTTACGGTTTTTATTTAATAATAAGTTTTATTGAACACAAAGGGGAGGGTGATGGGTTTTAACATCCACTCGATACCATCTGCTACGTGGGTTGCTAAGGGATTGGGGTTAGGGGATGGGGGCAGGTGGGACAGGCGACCCTACTCATTGCCCTCTACAGAAACAGTTTTACTTAACTTTACAAAACACATAACGTCAGAATAACCAGGATTTTTTTAGTGTTTGGCTTCATCTAAACCCGACCCCCCTGCAAGCGTTTTACCACTTAGCCACCGCGGAACTCTGTTCGACTTGGAATACAAACGATTGAACTTATAAGTTTTTATACACTCAGTAATGAGTAATGACCTATTTATGTTGTTGGTGGTGTACATTTTACTTACCTATTTGTGTTCTATTTGATGCAGTATTCAATGATCTATAATTTATGTTCTGTTTGACGCAGTATTCAATGACCTATTTATGTTATAGTTGATGCTGGTGCAGTAGCCAATGACTATGTTCTGTTTGGTGCAGTATTCAATGATCATACATGTTGTTGTTGATTCAGTATTAAAAATGACCTATTTATGTTGTTGGTGCAATATTTAATCATCTATTCATGTTGTAGTATTTAACGACGAAATTGATAACTAACGATTACTACATTATTAATCCCACGTGGCATAGATTTTGTGCTAAGAATTCGCTAGTTCATGGAAGGTAATGAGCCAGTCTAGAAAAGTATTTGTTCTAGAATGTGTCTAAGTAAAACAGCCATAAAAACGCTATAATGCTCTATGCCATACGTTTCCAGGCTGGTTCAGAACCTTCAAGAAGACATTTTTTTATGAAATCTTTAGCTAAAGAAAACATGCCATACGTTTCCAGACTGGTTCAGAACCTTCAAGAAGACAATTTTTTATGAAATGTTTAGCTAAAGAAAACAACATATGACACTATTATGCACAGCGTTGATTAACACAGCTAGTAAAATTGAAATATTGATGATTAGCTATATAAAGTTGATAAAAGGTTTTCTGGTTATTAGCTTGTTATTGAGGCATTATTTGGATCTGACAAGTTTCCTTTTCAGAATTTCTGAAAGGTAGTGCAATAAAAAAATAGATATTTGTAGTTCGCGGGATGTATCTACAAAATAATTTTCTTTCCATAAAAAAAGATAACCGTATTGAGGATGTTAAATTGAAGATCTAGAGCTTTCTAGAGGCGGCGTGGTCAGATAGTTCATGACAAGTCAATAGTTATAAGCGGTTATTTAATGAAATGAAATGGGGTTAAACGTCCTACTGTTCTGCACATACTATGCTAATGAAGACGGGCACACATCATACAGTGTGCTATGAGGGACATCTTACCCGGAAAGCGGCACTATGGCTTACACTTATTTCGAATTCTAACTGTCAAGGGTTTTGTAGGCACATGTCTATTTGTAAACCGGGCCTGGTTTTTTCCTCTCTTACTGTCCTACTGTTCCTCTCTGACAAGGGCGATATACGACGGAAATCCCTCGGAACTTTCGCAGTCATGGGTAAATTTAACCTTGCACCATTGACAAGATACCAGATGTGGCTGTCTATTCAATTGGGCCATCCCGATTTTAACAAAGTCTCAAAAAATATTTAAACGTCTGAACGTTGTGAACGTCAAAATCGCTTATCCAGACACGTAACCCTTTTAAAAGATTTCTGGTCAATTCTCACTGGGTTAGCTGATAACCGTTCCTTTAGTGGTCAAACAGTGCGTGATGCATGAACTGTACTTGATAACTAACGGTAAATTTCACCTACACATCACTTTTATAAAATAAAAGTCTGGTTTTAACTAGATAGGGTATACTACAGCTAGGGGCAGTGGTATCTATTTCCAGGAGCAGGCTGGTGGGTTTGCGGTGTTTGAAAACGTATCACGTGTGTTGCTCGGCCTTAAGATGGAGGCTTTTAACGGCTTTACACACAGAATTAAGCAGTTTTATTCTCGCGATTGGTCCTTTAAATTAAAACCAAAAACAATGGTTAAACCGTACCCGTACCTTGATTACATCATCAATTGTCCGATGGTTTGCTTTCCAGGTTTGTGTTCAAATAAATCAGAATAAAACCTGTTATCAGAGCAAATTAAAATCGATTTCCATAGCAATTTCATTAATATTAACACTAAGTGTACAGTATGCGTGTTTTAATTTGACATGCTGTGTTTTTAGAATACTCTTTGTGCTTAAATAATAGCAATACACAAGTCGCTATTGTATATTCGGGACAGAAAGACATAATTATTTAAAGAGACTTTAGAACTGTCGAGATGTTCGTCTGCGTTGAAACATAAGGTCATGAGGTTGCCTTTCCAACTTCTTATGTTTTCTCCGTGTCTCCCCCCCCCCTCCCACCGCACAAGCGAATTATTGAAATAAAATTGAATTATATGTTAGACCTAGTTTGTACCTAGTATATGTTAAATTCTATTTCAACCTCCCTCTCTCGCCTCTTGAGGAGACAATGAAGGCATCGTTACATGGAATTCAAATTTAATTACTTTTTCGAGTGCTGCTCTGTTGAATGTTTTATAATAATGATTGTCTGAAACACAATTGAATTTGGTGAGTGGTTTTCTTAACCGGGACCAACACCTATTCTTGAATTTTCGATTAGTAGACGCGGGGTTTGCATCCGGCCTACCACTTATTCTTTTCCAATTTTAACAAAGACATATTATTGGCTTTAAAAGTTAACCTATATTGTTATCCACTACTAAAGGTGGGCATTGAAAACCCATTTTGTAGTCCCAGCATGTGAAGTTCAATCATATCAGAATCATGTTAGGCACGTCTTGAACAGTGGATTTTGCTATCAGTCAATAAATGATAAAATTATTCATTAGAAACAATTCGTTCCTCTACGGAGTAATCCTACTCATCTCTGTTTTCAATTATCCCTGTTTCTATCGGATCAATTGACTGTTGACGAGTCTGTATTTGACTTATGTGTTCTTGACGTTTGATGAGATTTGACCCGGTATTACCGAATGATTCTGATGAATTCTCCTTTATACTCTTCGATTAAATCGGACACCTATCACGAAGAATTCTTTGGTGGATTATGAATGTCTAGATCGAGCTTGGTATTGGTGTCAAAGGTCACAGCCGTTATGGAACTGGTAGGAACACGATCAAAACAACTGGATTTACCGACTTTTTGAAAGAAATGTTCTCAAGAAGAATTATACTTGATTAGTTATAGTGTATCTCCATCGCACTAAACACAAACCAAACCGAAAAGACAAACCTGCGTACAAGACACAAGCTACACAGACATTGTAAGCAATGTTCTGTACACACGTTCAACAAGAATTTGACACACACTGTATCGTTTGATAACCTTCAATCTAATCTGGTGCATCAAAAGAATCAGATTTTCAAAAAATATTCTTAGTGTTCTTTGATATATACCGCACGGAACCCGTATAATCACACTCCATAAATATGACAAGTTTAAATTAGTGCAAACTTGACACACAGCAACTTTAAAACATGAAAAAAATAATTCAAATAGTTTGTAGAATAAACCTAATAAAATAAAATGAAGTAATTTTATTCTTTCATATATTTGGCATATATTAATTTGCATATATTGCATAAAACATGAACAGATTAAAAACATAATTACATCAATGTTTTTTCTTTACTTACTTTAAAGCGAAGCCCCGTGCACACATAAGAGTGTGCGTAAAAGATCCCTTGGCAGTTGGAATTCGATATAAGAGTAGGCCTAGCGCCGCTGCCCGGGCAAAATTTCCCTCATTGTATGGCGTATGCCCGTCTTCCATTAGCCCAGATTAGGTGCAGAAGAGTAGGACGTTAAACCCCATTTCATTTCACTTAATCTTATTTTACAAAAAGTTCACATTATTGACTCTTAAAGGAAGCACAAGACGCCTATTATCCCCCTTGCTATAAATCGCCTTGGAACTAGTTGTATGTATACGTTCGTATGTTTGTTACATATGTATATTTTTTATGGTATCCTGTATAAACCTTATTTTTATTTAATTGTATGCTGCAACCCTCGGCGTTTTCATCCAATCAAATGTATATCTTATACATCTCAATTTCAACTGTCAGAGAGCTCTTTTACATACACGTATACGGCACCACGATTTATCATCTAGACTAGACATTGTCCTATCAAGCCCCCGTCATGCGCCACATACAAGGGAAAATCGCACCGGATAATTCCGCGGAACAGACCTAGCCAACACCGGAAGCGATCTAAAGATCTCTCGATTAGCGAGCTAAGGTGTTACTCTTTAAACCACCATGGCCCTCAATTTGAATAGAAGGCTTGCCAGGAGATTTTTAACAACAAAGATGGCCATGACGATGATTTAGCATTTTCTTTTTCCAAACTATCCAATCCCATTGTGCTTATTTGGGAAATGAGTATGTGGTTATTACTCGGATATATTGTGGTGTCTTACTAGCTTGTTCGAAGGTTGGGTAATAAAACCTGGCTTCTCTGTTAACAATTAATGTCGAGGGCGATGTGTCGCTCAAACACTCAACCAACAATTATCATGGGGCTGTCGAGATTTTATTTTACAATCCAGGCTAGGTTACAGTGCTCCTTTTATCAATTAATTCTAGCCGATTTGTCTTTATTCACACCAGGTTATAGTGACTGACTATATTTATGTTAGCATCCGCTTGCAATTTACAACCGATATGATCTATGTTTATAAATAGATAATTAAATAAATATAAAACGTGTAGGATGAATATTGCCCAATATATGGCCTCAAATGCTATTCATAAACAGACTAAACTATTTTCTATGAACGGCATTTAGCAACTGACATACGTAATAAACACAAAAACATATTATAATACAATTACTATTTTAATTAAAGCGACGTTTCGTTGAGGGTATATCAGAATGGTTTTCGGATCTTAAACTACGTCAGTCTTGTTCGAAACCCACGGGGACTGTGTCTCATCTAAACTTTTGGATTAGTGCAAGCCGAACAAGACGATATTTTTCAAGTATTAGTGATTAAAAGATGACAGATCGTTACCAACGAATGGTTTTAGAATGTACACAAATGCGATACATTCATCCAATTTATTCTTTAGCACTTCAATGTCGACGCAGATGTTCTATCATTTAATTATAAGGAACTATAGGGAAATAGATTCAAGCTTATGCAACTAGAAATATTCATTTAAAATCAGATTATATCCCAACACTGGTGACAGTGGAACTGAACAATAATATTAAAAGGTGATATATTCTAGCAACAATGAATGGATGAAATGGCTGGAATTTAACGGTACCAACTGGACTAATGAAGGACATACACCATGCCATACAGTGTGTTATGAGTAAAATTTTGTCCTGTTCTTTTACGTACACCACAACAAGGTCTACACGTTTTTTCTTGTAACATACGAACCACTAGACGCTGTTCCTTGCCTGCCAGGTCTTCCTTCGGGGGGGGGGGGGGGGGGGCGCTAGTGTTCTAGAGTGCCGCGCTTCGACCTCTAGCTGGTCGGTCACCTCTGACTTGCGGCTGTGGTTTCTATCCCTGGTGGGTTTCCCCAGGTTTCCTCCCACTGCTAAAAAACCCCATGCCCAAGCGGATTATTGAAATAGAATTAAATCATATGTTAGTCCCGAAATGACCTAGTTTGTTTCGAGTGGCCGTTAAACCCCATTTTTCTCTCTTGTTCGCATCAGTGCTAAAGGGTAACCCACGCTGGAAAATCCTGGGGAAATTTCTAGGCCAACTCCGGGATTGTAGCCCGAACGTACCGGCTAATGAGCCAATCACGAACTCAACGAGCAACTGTGACTAAGATCTGAAAAACTACTGACCATAATGTACCGTTGGAATATGTTCAACTCAGAAACTGGGGTCTTGGGATATGAAGACAGACATACACAACATATACAAATTAATATCTGATGTATATTTCACTCTCCAAGAGTAGGAAATAATTTGATAAAGAGGAATAAACATGGAAACGGTTGTGCGTGTGTGATCAAGACTGTTATTGCGGTTGATTGATTACTAAATACATTAAACTAATGGTCTTGGAGGTAATTAGGTTTGGGATTAAAATTAGGTAACCTCGAATATGCTGTTTCATGTAGTTGGTTAAGGTTAAAAAAACAAAGGGCGAATCTTGGAGAGAGAGATGGGGTTTAATGTCTAGTCGACACAAACTAGGTCATTTCGGGACTAACATAATTTTAATTTTATTTCAATAATTCGCTTGCGCGTAGGGGTCTTTAGCAGTGGGAAAAAACGCTAACCATTCGGCCATCCACCCCCCCCCCCCCCCGGCGAATCTTGGTTCTGTTAATCAACGACAAGAATGGACAAGAGTCTATTTCGGGGGGGGGGGTAGATAGAGTTGTTCCTGTGGGTGTCTATATAAAAATATAATGCCACGTTTCTATGCATAGATGGCCTTCATATCAGCATACTTTGTTTTTAGTGCTTAACTTTCCGCTTCCATCGAAGACGATATTGGAGACAAGTTTTATTATCTTAGCGTACGAACAGGGGTCTTTCCTGTGGGAGGAAAAAGGGAGTGCTCGGAGTATACCCACCACTGTTCTAAACTTCCAAGCCACAACCACAAGCCAAAGATGATCGGCCAGCTAGAGATCAAAGCGCAACAATGTAGACCACTAGGCCACCCATCCTCTAGCATACGTTATGCTATTTATTGTCAATGCCATCACATTAGATACGGTTGGGCGCTAAAACTTGGTTGTTATCAAAATAATTTTCAAAAGCCTCTGCTAAATCAATAATGACAAGTTTATTCATTGCGTTTACAAAACGTATCATGGTAATGAAGGTCCCACTTTTCTGCTCCATATGGTCTAATGTAGGCCGGCATACGGCATGCAGAGATATTTAGTGGGACCTACTCTTATCTCGAATTCCAATTGTCAAATGTGTGGGCCCAATGGTTTATGTTCCTTGACATTTCGCTCAATTTCTTGCCAATATGCATCTCAGGAGGTTTAATAACAACCTTCCAATGTCGATGTTAACTTCATCAAGACAACCTCTGATAAACACTTCATCATAAGACATGATGGATACGACCAGGGATCATAGTTGATAGTAATCTGTGATGCAAAAGATCAGCTCGATCAATAACAATAGCATATTTTGACAGCAATCATAACATTCGAAGCATTTTCGTTATAAAAGTAGGGAGAGGCTGGTACACAAGTCACAATTCTATGGAATTCAATTACTGTTCATTACTGCGTTATGTTTCGATATTATCGTCAACTATACAAAACTAGGTCGTCATTTCGAGATAAACATGTGGTACATTTTCATTTTAATGCTCCGTTTGCTCCCTAAAGGCAAGGCAGGCGAGCCCAGCACGTGCAGTGTACATATGTAGTTTCGACACTGGACATGGAGTTCTTTCAAAACGTTTGACGGTCTCTGCCGCTGCGTTTACAAGACAATATATTACATCAGTATTAAGTTTGATGGGCCATAGGTATTTTTACCCACGACTTATTCCACTTATCTTGTGGAATTGTTGTGGTGAAAAGCTCCACACAAATGCCCCCAAACCTTGCCATAAATGTGATTATTATAGATTTAATTAAGAAAACAACATCAAAATACCATCGCTAGATAAGGTCATGGTTTGGATTTTCTTTTTTAAAGAAAAGGCCTATCAATATATTGTCGCGGACATCAAGAGGCGGTAAATACATAACGGAACCATTTATGGACTGATATACCTATGGATTGAATTACATCTTTCACAATGTTGTTGTTTGCAAGTGACATTGTGGACTATTTCAACATGCATTATGCAAGAGCAAAATCTGCCTATTGTAGGTCTTTCTTTAGGCCTGAAATGTTATAAAAACTATTAATTAGACATTAATTAACGTAATCAGACCATAATCAACTCTCGGTGTTGAGGCCTGCATGAAATTTTTGTTGGATTGTAGTTCGATTCGCTGAAATGTTTTCCTTCGTGATTTACCACTAAAATTGGATAACCGAGACTACTGGTTTTGTCTTATCTACTTTAGTAATAATAGTGGATCAATTTGACTGAAATTTTCAGCAAATTGCCTTTACATTAGCTAGTTTTTAACTATTGTAGT
Source organism: Patella caerulea (assembly GCA_036850965.1). NCBI lineage: Eukaryota > Metazoa > Mollusca > Gastropoda > Patellidae > Patella > Patella caerulea. The sequence goes on from JAZGQO010000021.1 coordinate 16,510,148, forward strand.
GAGAACTGCCATCTCTTTATCTAATCTCCCATAATGTATCTTTAATAGCTAGTCTTTTTATGTTCTAAGGTGCAAGTTATATATCCGAGAGATGGATCTGTAACGCTTTACCCGAATGTATTAAAGCTCATTTCCAGTAATTTGTAAATGTTTCCATGAAATTAGTTTCTATCATTAGGGTTATATACCGCTTATAACTCGCAATTAATGCTCTATGTGTTCTTGGGTATTTCCATGTAACGCACTATAATTTCCGTCAGCTCATTAGGGATTACTTCTCACCGAGCTAAACTTATAGGAGTTATGCACGACATGTTGACCCATAGTAGTGCGTATGCTTACTTCAATGTATGGGAAATGAAGGCCTAATTAAGAACGGCATGTATGTCGTGCAGAGCGCTATGGTGAAATTTTGCCCAGTCAGTAATGGTATTCCAACTGTCACTTCGATCTCCTCATTTGTGTTCACCTTTCCCCCACTGTAACACTATTATAGTGACAACATACAGGCGCGGATCCAGGATTTTTTGCAGGGGGGGGGGTCCAGGTTTGATAATTGCCACCGCCACCATTAGCGGGGGTTTGGGGTCCCTCCCGCCGAAAAATTTGGTAAATTAGATTCAATTTGGTGCATTCTGACGTATTTCCGGAATTACAGGTCTAAAAATTGCCAATAAAATCGCCTAAAAAATTTTCAAGCCTGAGCAGGGGGGGGGGGGGGGTCCGGACCCCTTGGACCCCCCCCCCTCTGGATCCGCGCCTGACATATCCGTTTCGTACCTTTATTTATTGACATAGGGGACAATATGAAACAGCTACATAATACAACAGGGACAGAAAAACACCAGGAACCAACCATGACAATATCACTATTCCGCTCTTCAGCCACGGCGGGGCTGAACTCGGGTGTGTCCATACGCCCATCTCTGTTCGTCTCTGCTCCTCTAACTAAGTCTCTGGTGGGTGTGGTGCCAGGCAGGGTAAGCTTACTCTTCCGGACACGTGTTACCACTGTTTGTCGTGTATTTTCTACACGGGGAGCAGTCCATTTGCTGATTACACTATTTTGCCTAATAACGTTTTTAGGACTTCGAATTCTGTCTAATGGTTTGGATTGTTCGTACTTGGTTTTATTTTATTTCAATGAATAGTATTGTCATTACACGTGGAAATTATTAAGTTGGTTAATTAAATGCGTGTATAATATATGAAGTGAAAATATAGCATTCTTCGTACATCAATAACGCGTGGTTCAATGGGTTCGCACATGTCGGGTTCAAATTGGTTCGATGCATCTAAATAAATATTTTACGTCTTAATATGACACAAGTTGCGGAACACTTTGTCACACCGCACCCCACTCCATTTAAGTGAAGATGATTTTTATATGTTTTGAAAAAACAAAAATTCCAATAGGAGGTTGGTGAACCCCAAGCGCTTTAGGATTGGTCCCTAACTTCTCGGAGGCCCAGTCCTGGGCTGAACACTGACTGCAACCAACGTCTACATACAATACTACTGCCATCTTAAATGTTAGCGTATTATTTGTCTCATTATAGGGTCGTGGTTTATGTTCATGTCATAATAGACTTGATAGCAAATTTATTTGCGGAATCTGTAACACCTTATCATACTTAACCAAGTATACGCTTGACATATCTATGCAGTCTTAATATCCGTAATCGTATCATTCTTGATTATCTGTCTCATAAAAATGCTAGAACCAACTTGAAAAGCAACAGCCATCTCACTTTACCAATTGCCTTAATGTCTTAGTCGCAGAGCGGGTCATTGTCAGTGTTGTAGGATGGAGGGTCTATTCGTTCAGATTTGAAGAAAGCCAAGGTCACGTCAACACAATTGGTGTGCATGTAACAAGCCATTGGAATTGGAAATAAGAGTAGGCCTAGATCGTAGTGCCGTTGCTTGGGCAAAAGCCCAACCCATCCCATTAGCCCAGTCGGTCCAGAAAATTAGGACTTAACCATAACTGCAATCATTTATTCATTCGTTGTGATATTGAAATACCTTCGAGGGGCTTTTCGGGGAAATGTTCCACAGTGGACCAACGATATGTAATACACATTTTGTTACATTTGACCATGGATCCACCCTTGTTTCCGGTGTGATAATTTAGTAGGTAAAAATCTTTTATGGAAATACTGTTTGGTATTGTTAATGGTTTTGGGGTATGATAAGGTCTGCAAAGCATACAATCATCCAGTACCTCCAAATCTAACAAACCAGTTGAGACAGGCGAGGATATTAGATTATTATAAGATTTGCAGGACTGAAAAGAATTGATTTATGGAAATTCAAATCTTTTTGATAAATGAATAAATTGTCGAACTGGTTGGAAAATAAGTGTGTTTATCTTCGGACTAAGTTTTGTTAGGCCATGTTAAGACTCTAACGAGATCTAAGGTATTTTTGCTTACATCCCACTTCTACTCGTTGCCAATGGCAACCTTTGATGAAACTGTCCTGTTCATTTCCAATACATGCCTAAAAGTAGCCGTGTATCAGAAATGAACAGTACACTTTTTAAAAAGAGTACTATTCATTTCTGATACACGGATACTTTCACACCGTTTAGGAAACTTATCAAGCAATAAGAAGCGGACGTTTAGTCCGACCCAGATCGCAATGATAACTACTTGTTTCATACTGCACTAGGCTAAGGTACATGAGACTAATCAAAATCATAGTAACAAAACAAACCGGTAGAAACTACATGGCAGTGCAAAAATATACGCAATGACATAAAATCAACATAACAAAATATTACAAAAAACAATTATTACACATATCAATTGGCATCTACTCAATAATTTGGTTTGATTTATTATGCAAAACATATAAATGAGAATATTGAGTAATTATTTTAACTAATTGTGATTCTCTTGCGAGACACTTCACAAGCCTTGAAAATAAGCAGGATATAAAAAAAACGCCTAGAAAGTTATAAATTTCATTACAATTAAATTTCAACGGACGAACTATGCGCCGATGCATACTGTCACCAGGAACGACCCACGTTTCGAATTTCCTTTACACTACATTTAATATCATCGCAGTCCTCTACGCCATAGACAAATTGTTTTGACGATGTGGTCTAAACAAACACGTGGCTGTTTCACGCTCGGGGTTTCACAACAAGACGCACGTGTAAATACTACCATGAAATGTAACGTGAGGCACAGAAAGGGATAAATAAAAGAGCTGAAATTATTTGTCACTTTTCGGTTGAAACGACTCGATAATAAATACTATTTTTCACATTTTGCTTCACAATACTCGATAGAAATGTGATGTAAGTAACTTATTAGCACCTTTCCTCGGTGTATCGGTGAATATCAGGACAGTTTTGGTCGTGGGCCGCCTCGGCTCCGCCTCGGCTGAGCCCCCGACCAAAACTGTCCTGATATTCACCGATACACCTCGGAAAGTGTGCTAATAACTATTACATAAACGTCACCTTAGCTATAAAAAAACAAGTAAGGTTTTATACATGTACTATTAATAAATTAGCTTAGTTAGAGAAATACTATAGTGTAGAATATATAATCAGCGGGAAATATGTCTTGATAATTGAAGTCACGTTCTTTGTTATATTTATGGCGTACCTGCTACTATTGCGAACGTACGTAGAAATGGCTCCACTACTGATGTCTTCCGTCTTACTCCAGGCACAGTAGTGGCTTTTCCTACAGAGTTCCTTTGCGCAAGTTTTTTTAGTCAAATGACTACAAAAAGTTTACTAGCCAATAACTCACACAATTTACACATATACTAACCCAAAACTATACTGCACATAGCTTCACATATAATAAATCAATTCCTTTTGAAATGAAGGTAAAGCCTTACGCATAATTATACGATTTTATGAAACCCAACTACTACGCGAAATTTAAACTGGCCGGTGTCACGGCGGCGAGTTGCGTAATACGCCAATCGCTATGCAAATATACAACTCAATACCATAAAGAAAAACTGTTTTAATGGTCCAGTATTCACTGTTTGTGATAGAATTTCTTATTCCAAGAGAGAGCGAGAGAGCATGAGGTTTAACGTCCACTCGACCCAAACTAGATAAACTAGGTAATTTTGGGACTAAAACATGGTTCAATTTATCTCAATAGTTCGCTTGCGCGTAAGGAGGATACCGGAGGACACGGAGGAAACCCGCGAGGTTGGACAGGCGACCTTACTCCTTGTCGAGCACAACCGGAGAATCGAAACGACGCCAGTTGACTCAATGTGCCAGTTGACTCAATGACAGAACTTATGATACAGCGAGCTCGTGCTAACCATACAAGCTAGCTGTCTTCCCTCTATAGACACCTTTAGATATTAATATTTATATATATGCATACATACCTGTTACAACAATGATCATTCCTATAAAATACACCACACATTTCTCTACAATATCCCAAATCTTCATCCTGATAAAATGATATTTTGAATGTACAATATCTTGAATTATTATTTATCCTGCTGTATATCACTCCCCTTTAGTTGATATTCATTCACTTCATCCTATATCTGTAGAACTCGTTATGGTTTAAATAATAAATCCGTCCAAGCTGTTCAATTATAATTTGATATCACTTGTTTTTTAACACTAGCAAAATGGCGGCGCATCTGTTTTCACGCCTGAAATAACAACAAAAATAAAGTTTATAAATACATGTATAAACGTAAACCGAGATAGCTTGAAAACAAGTAGATTCGTTCGAAATGTTTGAAAACCACGGATGTAGTAAATAACTATTAATAAAAATTAACGAGGCCATGTTTAGATATAGATCGAAAAACGCCCCAATGTCGCTTTTTAGGTTGTATTTTTCCACAACAGGAAATAAATATAGGTTGCCAGGCAACGCAACATACGCCACCACCAGCACCAAAGTCGCCTGAACCGATAACATCGCTGGATACACTTCTTGTATAAGTATAAAAGTACACACTTTATAACAAAACCTTTCAATGCACTCCAGTAAAAATATTCTTAAATAGGAAAAACAACAACCATTATTTTTTTCATTGATATCCGACGAAAACTATTTCTTCCATGAATAAAGCTGTAAAGTTAACGTGGAGTCTTTAATCTGCGTATAACGCTAAAAGAGAAGCCATTATTTTATAGCAGGTTTGTTAGGCTAAAACGAGTATAAAACCCAAAAAACTGTCATGTATAATGTTGTCTAACAAATCGATTGATGCCACCGTTAACGTCTTAATGATGAAACATGAGGTAAAATAAGACAACCAATACAAATTATCGACACAAAAAACACACTAGAGCACGTCATATTGGAAATGGAATAGGGAATAAGATTCTGGATAATCACGAAGGTATTATTACCATTAATAAACAAGTTTTTTTTTCTAAAAGCATAATTCCATCCATCTTATTTTTAATACTTTATTTATTATGTAGTATTAAATCAGTGTCAGTGGTGAACACAAATTGCAGTGCAAATCTTTTCGCATTTACAAATCAAATAACACACTGAATGTGACATAATGACATTAACATGCCGAATGTGAAATAATAACAATAACACACAGAATGTGACATAATGATGCGTCTACATACATGCCTGTGAGATAGCGGTATGGCTTTTTTTTTTTTTTTTTGGATATAAGTAATAATAATTATATTTTCTCTTGTTATTTCAAGTGGGCCCATTTTTAATCTCCGATATGTAGAACTGTATATTACCACAGTTTTTATATTAAAATACTATACATTACAGTGAATAGTCTGCTTTAAAGCCCCAATAACACTCTTGTTGTAACTGAAAAATATGTCACAATCTTCATTCTGGTCAACAAATCGTATTATTTTAGAATATTCCTATTAAATGATGATATAAATTTCATCTTAACACACCTATTTTAAAAAATTGGAAAAATTCAACCAATTGATTTGAAAAGTCTAACGTAAACCTTTTCAAATGTGACTTGGATTTTAGAATATTTTTGAACCCTCTGGACAAATAAAATAGGTTGTAATGGATAATTTACACAACAGGTAGGACATTTAAACATCTAGTACTTAGAATAAGGGTATTATTTATTTTCTGGAGCTACCAAGCCAGCAAGAATGTTATTGTCCCTTTAACTCGTGTTTTCCAAGGTCCCCATCAGACCGAGGTGGCGTCTTTATGGCGCTGCTGCGACCGTACGGCGACCTGAAAATGCATAAGGTCGTTCGCAAACACAATGCGAGAATATGTCCCGAAAATTACAAACTTCAAAAAGTTCCATTCTCATAGCTTTGTAGGTCAGATCGCAGAACCATGGGGTTGTTTTGAACATGCTCAAAACAAACGCCGTGGCTTGGCGACCATGGACACCACGGTACGATATCCGGGGTTTCAACTCCGCTTTTATCACGTTTATGACGATCAGGACGCGCTCTGAGACCATTTTCCTCCGTCGTAGCAGCGCAGTAAAGACGCCACCCCGGTCTGACGGGGATATAAGCAACGACCCCGGGTGTTATAACATCTAGTCGTTGCTAGAGTAGTAAGAAATTGCCGAACTTATAGATACCTTATCTCCTTTTACCACAGATATGTGAACAATAGCGTTATCCAATCAGCAACCCTTACATTGAGCGAACCCTGAACTCGAATTTTTAACGAGGAATCTAATAGGTCCCCAGTTGGTTCAGTAGCCAATCAAAATTAGTGAAGGAATATGCTGGGTTTTAAGTGAAGGGCGTGATAAGATGTACGGATTTAAATGACACAAAGCAAACCCGGCAATACGATCAAATTAAGGTTTAATAAACAGCGATTGCGTATTCTTAACATAGTCATCATCGTATGTAAAACATTGTAAATAGTGTAGTTGCAGGGGCGGATGCAGGATTTTTTGCAGGGGGGGTTCTAGGTTTGATAATTGCTTAACTAATTGCGCTCAACCGATAATTTGGTAAATTAGATTCAATTTGGTTCATTCTGACGTATTTCCGGAAGGTTAATTCCCAAATAACAGATCTAAATCGCCAATAAAATCGCATAAAAAATTTTTCAAGCCTGAGCAGGGGTGGGGGTCCGAACCCACTGGATCCCCCCTCTTGATCCGCGCCTGAGTTGTACAGTGACCTGAGATTTTAGGGACCTTCAAAATGTATCTCAAAACGCAGTTTTAAGGTCTCCTAATAAAATAGGGTTTTTTTTGTCGTGGGAGGGGGGGGGGTATTTATTAAAAAAATTACATATAAGTGATAGCACCAACACGCTTGCATCTAAAACAAATCCAAAAAACGAAGAGAGTTTCTAGTCCCATTTCATTAATATGTGCTTCAATTTGTTAGAGGCTTTATTGCGTTACTTAAGTATAGATTGTGGATCCATAAAGGTTTTTACGTCAAGTTAAACATCATACGTTTACGAATATACATAGATTATTGATCCATAAAGATTTTAACGTTAAATTAAACACCATACTTTTATGGATATTGTATTATAAAATAATAGCTAAATACAAAAATAGAAGGCTATCTCAGGAGATATTACACACTTGGTCTCATCAATGTTAAATTGCGCTCTGACCATATCGAACTACACGAAAACAGAACAAGACGCGAATATTTAGAGTTGTTTTTACTTACAGCTGATTGGACACTTCTACATAGTTATTCTTTAAATATTGATAATTTCTCATTAACACAGTATTCACTTACACCAATAACATAAACATATATTATTGGTATGAATGCTCCAATCAACTCCATTGCCTATCGAGATTTTTACTTTCTTGAAGAATACGCTTCTTGAGGGAGTAAAAGTTTTTAAAATTGATAATAAAAATAGTTAAAGCCAGATTATTCTTTATCCATATTTGTGTATTTGTGATTGAGAGTAGATTTGTATTAATGATTTAGAATAACAAAAGTTGTTATATTAGTTTTGATGATTGGGAATAACAATACATGTAGTAATTTGTCATTTTTTAAAATGATTTAGAATAACAAGAGTAAGTTATATTTGTTTTGACAATATTTTAACCATGTGAGCAATCTAACGTTCGAACTTTGAACTTGACATTTTTAAAACTTACATCCATTCATCAGTATCAGGATGTTTAGAACAACAATAGTTTAAGGTCATGTTGTTGTCCATATTATTTTAACAACGTGGCCACACAAACGTTCCACTTTTGCGCTTGACATTTTCGAAACTTACTTCCATTTATCAGCATTTAGAATGACAAAAGTTGGCCATATTTATTTTGAGTGTTTGTTTTTATCTACTTACGCAATTAACCATTCGACCTTTGTTTCTGACATTTTCGAAACTAAAACCCATTTATCAATATCACAAACAAGAATAAATATATAATGTACATACCTATTGATGAAATGGGCTATATACATCCAATCATACTACTCCACTATCAAAGTAAACCTGTTGTGAGATTGAAACTCACTTGAGAACTCATATCATAACGACCATCTCTCCTGGCCAAGATGAAAAGTTGGAGAGATTGTCCATAGCCTACAGTTATTAACAGTTCACTCTAGGCTATACATAACACACAAGTCACACTATTTGTGTATGATCCAGAACCTATTATCGAACACGCTTGAGATCTCTTGTATTCACATTTATTTAACACCTCTCATATATTTATGGAACATGCATTTAATTGTAATGCTCTAATAGTTGGTTGTTTCTTTTCCAGTATGAAATCGTTGATAATATGCAGTAAAGTATACGGCAGCTGTACAATGTTTATATATTATAGTCCAATGTAAAGTCAATCGATACAGGTTATATGGTTGTGTATCGGGGTACATTGATTTAGTAAAACTTGTGAAGTGTGGCATATGGTTTCAGATTAGTTTTCTATGCGTAATATTAATATATATATGGAAGAGAGAGGCCGGGGGGGGGGGAGACATTCATGTATTTCATTAATCGGCATGAGCTTTGGGTCAAAGATACTTGTTAGTCTACTCACTCGGCCAAAGAAACACCTAATGACACAGCTTACCGGATTCATTGCTTCTCTGTCAAACCATAAAACAATAATGTTTGGTTTTGAGGAGTTAAATTGTTTCATTTATAATAACAATATGTTAACATGCAACCTGAATTTAAGCGATTAAACTATAATTCCACATAAGCAGCGAAAATGAATTGTAGAATCGCGATCTACTCAGCCCCCCCCCCCCTCCAAAAAAATGTTCCAGACTGTATTGTAACTTGGGGAATAATTAAAAGAATAATCACAAAATGTTTTTATATTGCTGCAGATCAGTGAATAAGAATAAAACAATAAAACAAGTGTCAAGATTATCTTCCACAATGATCATATTCTGGGTTGAATTATTGCATACGATATTATTTGCGTGATTCTTTGAAATTATTTTCACAATAACGGTAACTATAAACCGACTATCGCAGTCGTAAACATATTGAACTTGGATTTATATGATCGTATCACGCTATGTATGAAATCTATACCGAACTAGAGAAATATTGTTGAAGAACCTGTTGTGTGTTATCTGGAAAGTATCAACCAAGAAGCTTTAATGAACTTCTTGGTATCCACTGCTGGTTTACTAATACGTTTTAGGGGAGACCTGTCGCTTCCATCCACGCTTCTATTGAAGTCTAGTGTTTAGAAACTAACCAAGAAATCTGAACAATACAATGTCTTGTGATAATATAACACAAAAATATCCAAGAGCGAGCGAAATATGTGATGACAGTCCCCGAAGGTCTCAAGCTATTTTGAGATTGTTAACAGATTTCGCTAATTATAGTAGGTTCTAACCATTTTACAATATTGTTAAATATGCAGTTACATGACAGAAGCTCAATAAAATCGTTTATTTGTGAACGCATGTAAAAATAATGAGTTTTAAGTAATATTAGAACGGAGACCAAAAACGTATTAGATAATGTCAAATCAATTATATTATTTCACAAGCTTACTCTGACGTGAAATCCGTATGGTTAGAGCTGGTCGATTGATAATTTGGGACCATTTTGTTTTTCGATAATAATGGACTTTTGATTTGCTTTAAACTCTGTATTGGGGTTCATCCATCAATAATATATATCGTATATTACACTGTAATTATAGAGGATAACGTTGCCAATATTATTTCAATGTTCCTTGTACAAACTGCATATTATGTAAGCAGTTCCAATTACGTATTTACGTTTTACAATTTGAAATTTTCATTTCTCCACAATACCACTGTCACAGTGTTAAAATACAGAATGCACTTTTCAATTTTTCAATAATACAAATACAGTATAATAGTTATTTTGCACATAAAACATCTCCATTGAAATAATATTGGCAAAGTTATGCTTCCATATTTAATTACATATTCTGTTATGTCTTCGGTTCAAATCAAGGTTAATTAAGATTGATTATAATTTTGAAGATTAGTTTTTATAGAATGTGTTCTTTTGAATCAACCATTGATTTACAAGTGCTTTGGTTGGTATAGCAGAACAATCTGGAAGAGAATCTGTTTATACGACTAATTTGTAACTTTGTTTGATGAATTGTAGATGACATGTCAATTAAAGCACATGTTGGTAAATTAGATTCGATTGGCAGTACTTTCAGTTCAGTTAGGTGTGCGGAGTAAATTTCCAGTCACAGTTTACTCGCAAGATTGGTGTTTACAAATACCGAGCAAACTTTGAAAATAGACATTCGGTATCAATACTTGTCTGTGAAATCCTTTCATACTTTTCTTTCCAGTGCTTCCAGTGGGGTCAATATTCTGAACGAAGTGTATGTAGGTTGTTTGTAAGCGATTTAGCAAATACGAAATGGCAATTCGCCCATTAAAACAATCTCAATACCCAATGATACGCTTTTTAAACCCACGATATTGATGATTATAGATCAAAACAACCTCAACGATATTGATAAGGCCTTCTCGTCAAGTTGCTATACGTGAATTCACAATAGCTAAACTGAATATTATCGATAATCTTGGGCATTAAAAAGATGAATAACAACTTAATATTAGCCTATTCCAATAAAAATTGATGTTTTTATCTTACCGTGAAAATGTGGGCTCCTGATATCCAATATTTTAATGCAGCTTGCACGTACTAAAATCTGTTCCCGACGTCAGGTTTTCTGTGGTTCCCGAGCGTTATTTGTAGCAAGGTTTCATGACCAAATTACAAAGCAAACTATATCCGTGAAATGTTACACAGCCTAGAGTCAAATTATGAAGTAATATATTACACAGTGGTAATGAATTCTTGTCAATTTATGACCCCAATACTGTGTCGATCGTCAATTAGTTTATATTGACTCCCAAACCTCTATAGCAATATAACGATAAAAGCTTGTGTTATATGAAGCAGAACTTTGCGAGAACAATAAGATCAGATAACATGGTGGATATGACCATATACAACCTATAGCTTTGAGTCATGTGGATATTATCCCAAATTCCTGTTTGGTCTATATTTGTAAATTTTAATTGTGAAACATAAGCAGGATCACTGAATTCCAAACTTAAAGTTAAAGAGATATTATCAGCCTCAATAAGGAAAAGATAGTTGGTAGTTATTTGTAAATAGGACAAGCCACCAAGAGCAAAGGAGCTTAAGTACAAAAATGAAAAATTGTAACCCTGAAGTGGATTTCTAGAAAACTTATGTCTTGTTTTCTATTTCAGTCAACGTGTAGACTTCCGTGAAACCAATATGGTTATAGCATGTTGGTTTTGCTTTGATTTGATGTGAGGCATATACGTAATTGTAACGTTCACCCTCAGAGCAAGTCGTGCGATTTTGGAAGGGGCATGTTGATCCATGGCAGAACATACCCCTTTGATGTACCTGATGCTATAAAATGGTACCGTGTATTCAGTAGTGATATTTGAACTCATTACTAATCCAATAAGGACACTCTTGAGAGAACTTGACCTTTTGGGGGCTATAATAAACCTTTACTTATAAAACCTGCACAATGTATATCTGAATAATACATTTTTAATATCCTCATGAGCAGTTTAATATACAAAACAGAAAATATAAATATATTTATTCTATTTAATACAGCAATTTTGTAGAATACGTTCACTTTCAATATTTTCAATGCTCCGATAGCGACCATTCGGTGCTGCTGGGGTAAACTGTGCCATTTGGCTAACCGTCGGGGATTATTCCGGACAGTAATTTGGCTGGAAAATGCTTGTTAATGGTGATCAACTTTTTGAATTACGTAGTGAAACCAATTTTGGTATCTCTGGTTCCATAGCAGTTGATGTGGCAAGTGACACAACTTCCACAATCTTCTCTATACGCACTGCTAAATATATATACAATATGAACGTTTTTATGAAAACATGACATGATCTTCGCCATGGCCATTTGGCCAAGTTACAATGTGTTAGCAATACGACCTGATATTTCAAAAAGGAGTCAAAATAAAGAGGGTAGGAATACGTTGGCGCATGTACTATTTATTTATCGCTTAGTGGGTCAATAGTTTCGTATACATTAAGTAGGTTTCCGTCGATCTATAGGTCCCAACGGTCGCCATTTGGTATCCAGGGTAATAAAATAGGCAATCGGATGTTAGCTATTACCTAGCATTCGACTAATTTGTGTAAATGGCATTTGACTGATTTCATGTAATATTGAGTTACACTAGACTGCTTACTATCGTTTGATTGTATTATCGTTAACGATTTAACAATGCCATGCAATCAATTAAGATAATTACAGACAATCACGACACGTAGTTATTAGATATAACTGCCATTCCGTTTAATACCACTCAAATTTCAGTCACGTCACATATGAAAGATCAAACAGAACAAAAAAACGCGATCTTATCATAGCCTTTATATTTAATAGTTTTATAAATGTTTCGTGTTGAATGGTTTACCAGAGTAAACGATTCTTTCATCTTCAATGACGGCAACATAATATTATATGAGAATTACCGAGACTGGGTTTTCAAGTCAAGATTAAAAGGAGCATGTCTTTTATTAGATTTGACAGTAAAAATGAGTCTTCGGTCTTACGTCAGCTGTTCGTCACATTGTGTTTATAAACCAAAAGTCAGAAATAGCAAAACTATGTTTAGAAAGCAATTTCTAAAAACAATACAATATCGATGGTATGGGAATTTCTGCGCTACAAACATTTAATATCTGAGATATCTACCTCCGTTATTTCGTCCGATGGTCTACTGGGTGTATATATATATATATATATATATATATAAAATATAAGATATACCCTTATTTTGCGAAAGATTGATAGAGAACAAGCTAAACAAAAGGTGATTTATCGTACAAGCTTGAGTCAAATATTCAAAAGAACTGGGATCTTCGAGATATAAACATACCTGATACAAACTTCCTTTAGAGAGAATCCACGAGCTACAAATGTGATCGTTTGTGCAATCAGTGGCCATAACACAGAAAGCTATGATCTGATATGAGCAAATAGTCACAGGGACTGGGATCTTTGAGATGTAAACATATATCTAAAGTTTCATCAATATCAGACACAAGTTTGACTTCTAACTGATCCACATCCTTGGTATTACACATATTTACAGTCCAAGGAGCGGCCATGTTGATAGGCAGTTAACGTCCGATGTACGAAATTAGAATTTAAGTATCATCAGGGTGTTACGGTGATATAATTAAACGATTTTTAAAATCGATAAAAACGGTGACCTGTAGAGGGCCAACAAGCTAAAATCGCGATTTTTCCACACAAGATAAACCTGCCGATAAGACAGAATGTAGACAATGCAAATAAAAAGGTTATCAGATAGTCAGGAACCTCCAACCCAATCTTTACCCCATAAGGCAAATATGTCAGGTTTAAAGAAAACAGATGTCCGATTCTAAGATACAGCTAAGGGTGGGATCTGTGACTGAATGGGTTCTAAGGAAGATGTAGAATCATGGAATGGTTACCATAATTGGCCAAATCACTTAAGGTATTAGTTATCTGCATAATATAGCTACGGGCTCCAAGCCATTTCAACACCTCGTTTCCTTATAGAAGATCGGTTTCACACAACCTTTACAACCACCAAATAGGTTACGTTCAAACCAACCCAAACACAAAAATATATATCATCATAAAATAATGTAGCTGCCATTTTACAAATATACTATTCAAATAAAGTAGGGGATATTTGATTTTGGGGGCATAATACTAAAATATGCAAATTACTACGAAAAAAGTCACTATACAACCTAACAGAAGAAACATTTCAAGTTACATGTGACGCCCAAACGCACCAATAGCTACCGCATGGAATGCAGGTGATGCTTGGGATCATCATAGGGGTCCAACCCAAGATTTGCATGACTCTGACTTTGAATGTTACAGTCATTGTGGCATTGAATTCCAGGGTAGAAACATCAGTTTAATTGTTTTAGTGACCAGAAAACAAATTTTGATATGCGTCGGCTTACCCAAAATGAAAGGTTACGTGCCCTTGGCATGCTACAGATCGCACAACACAGGCGGTTGTGGCGCGGACGATGAATGTTTCTCAGTCTGTCATAAGCAGGCTATGGTCCAGATACCGTGATACACAATCTGTACAGGACAGACCACGCTCAGGTCGGCAACTCAAGCCCAGGATCGATTTATCCGTACCTTGGCCTTGAGAAATCGTCTCATCACAGCAAATCAGATCAGCGCTGTCTTCAAACAGACACTGGTGTGAGAGTGAGTGGCCAGACGATTCGGAATCGACTGCATAGGGGTCACCTTCGCGCCCGACGTCCTCGCGTGATCCCTTGTTTGAGAGATCATCACATTCAGGCAAGACGTCGTTGGTGTAGGGATCGTCAACACTGGGATAATCGACGCTGGAGCAATGTGATGTTTTCAGATGAGTCAAGGTTCACTGTTGATTTTTTGGACAGACGTAGGAGGGTGTGGCGTTGTCGAAACGAGCGCTTCCAAGACATTAACGTCATCAGACATGATCGATTTGGGGGTGGTTCTGTTATGGTGTGGGGGGACATCACTGTTGCTGGAAAAACGGCTTTACATGTTATTGCAGGGCGTGTTACAGGCCAGTACTACCGGGACAACACCTTGGCAGTCCATGTTGTGCCGTTCGCACGACGTCATGGCCGCCGTTTCATCTTCCAGGATGACAACGCAAGATGTCACAGGGCCAGGATCGTTACAGGTTACCTCCAACAACAGAACATCACACATTACCTTGGCCAGCACTGAGTCCCGACCTCTCCCCCATCGAGCATGTCTGGGACATGTTTGGACAGAGGTTACATCAACAACGTCCTGCCAATGTCCAAGAACTTGCTGCTGCGTTGCAACAGGAATGGGACAATCTGGACCAAAATGACCTTAGACGTCTCATTAGGTGTATGCCACGTCGGATCAATGCTTGTTTGGCAAACAGAGGAGGATTTACCCGTTACCGACTTTGTGTGATGCTGTGGTAACTTTGCTGTTTGACCCCGGGTATCATTTTACCCTTATAATGGTCAATCTGTGCCTTACTTAGTCTAACGATCATTTGGAATAAATCGATGAATGTGAACTTGATTTCATTTTGTCATTTGTTTCTTCGTCAGTTTCATTAGGTGACTTTAATAACACTTAAAAATCAAATATCTCCTACTGTTTTTGAATAGTATATATAATGAAGGTGCACATCTTTATTAGTCTTGCAAATTAGGTTACAAAGGTGACAGCGTTTGATCTTTCAGCTTAATCAGGGCGCAAAATTGCTCGTATCGTTTATCAAAATTGCATTGTCATTCAAGAGGCGGCCGAAAAAGTTTCCCGGAAATTCTCAGCGTAGTTTCCCCTTCTTGTAATGAGTGTAGGGCCAAGGGTCTGAAAACGAACAACGTCTTGTCGTGCGGATGGGTAAAAATACGCGAGACCCTCTTGTACCTTGGCGAACACGTAAAGAAACCCTAGAAAGTTAATGGCCGTCTTTATTAGCAAGTATGTTATTTTATCATGAAGATATACCTTAAGGTCACCGGACAAGCCTCGTAATATTTTTAAATAATGCAAGTCATTTTGTCAACACATCCTTTCCATGTCAATGTTACCTGCCACAGACAGGTATACCTCAACAACTAGATTTACGCCGTTCTCCGTGAGTAGTCGTAAAGGCATGGTGTAATCTTAGTCATTCTGCTCATATTCTAGTCTATATTGCTATGAGCACAAGGATGTAACTGTTTTCAAAGGAGAGCGATAGAAATATATGGTTCATGAAAGAGCGTCTAATCCGACTCTTCTGACTTTATGATATCACCGATTGTTTTAAATTCTGTAAAAACTTCCTATTTTGCATTTTTGACCCAAACCAATGCGGCCACATTGACAAAGTGTTTCTGAATTCCCAGATTAAACGAGAAAGCCTTACAGTCTAATATGAGTTTTCAATGTAGTGATCTTCGAGATGATCTTTTAAGATATTATCATCTTTTTAAATCCAGTTTTCAACAAGTATGGTTGTTATGGAAACCATTATTCAATACATCTAAAAGACCTATTATCCTAATAAGAACACAGTTTTACACAAATAATGTCAAAGAAAAAACTCTTTACTTTATCCATTTAAGCTGTATAATTATTTATTTCGTGAAAGAAAGAAGACATTTTTGAGCCGTAAAGAGTTGATGTTTTCCAGAAAATAGAAGTTTAAAAGCTTTGGTACTGAACCAACATCTTGTCAGCTATGACGTTAATAGCTATAGCTTCCTTCTTATTTCACTCCGGGTTTTTTTTAAATATTATTAGCACCAAAGAAGACTAATATAACACAGGAAGGTTTATAACAACGAGCATATTTTATCTATATTTTTTTGATAATTCTGCCTGGTCCTCAGAAGATTAGACCGCATATTTAGAAATGTGCTTAATGAACAGATTATAAAAAATATGTCTTTCTGAAAGATGCATTATATAAGATTTATATTATTAGCTGACGGTTCTTGCTATAATTGTGTAAACATAGATAATGAAATGGATATTAAAAATTTCAGTCATATTTCTTGATTCAGAGCAAAGTTATGATTGTTTGAAGTTTGGACCAAATATAGCGTAGTCTCTCGATAGTCAAGTTCCATTGGTCCGATATAAAACAAAGTCTCGATTATCCATGTGACAAAGAGTCGATTCGTCTGTCAAACCTTGTGGTCCTCCGGTTAAACCCAACTTCTCTCTCTCTCTCCATTATAACCTTAGATTATTAGATGTCGATTGTGTTCCAATCCATCTCATCTATTTAAAATCGCGACCACCCGATCTCCTAGAGAGTTGATCAAGGACAAGGCTTGTGAATGCATGTTTGAATTGAGGTGAAAAAATGACAAACAATAGGCTAATTTACCTCTTGTATAATGCATCATTAAAATGGTCTTTTAGTTTTATTTTTGCTGAATCCACACAAGCAATCTCAGTCTGGCCAAGGTTAAGAGAAAAAAAAGACGCTGTGTGTGGAAGACTTTCTGTCAGTGGGAGGATTAGTGAATTTTAGTTCGGTTATTTCGGGGCCCCCTTCTTAGATAGACAGGTGGAACGAAAACAGAATAGGTCATTTCGGACTAACTTAAGGTACGGTTTTATTCAACCAATTCGCTTATACTTGGGGTCTATAGCAATTGGGCGTGCCACGTTGGTTGAGACGCGAGCGCGCTAGCCTGGAGGTCGCAAGTTCGCTTCCGGCGTTGGTCGAGACAGTCCATAATTATTTCCCGGTGTGATTTCGCCAGTGGTGCAGGACACAGGTCTTGACAAGGGGAACTGTCTCGGTTTTGGGACAGAACAAAAACGGAGGATTCACGTATATATCAACGTGCACGTAAAAGATCCCTGGAAGTTGGTCTTAGTACTACTGCTTTCCGGACAAACTTTCTCTCATATACGCGCCTTGGTTAGTCCAGTCAGAGAAAAACAGCGGGCGTTAAATTTCAATACTTTAGCAGTTGAAGGAATCGGAGAGTCCGGAGAAACATACCAGATTGGGCTGGCGATCCCACGCCACTTTAACGTGTAATTATGTGGTTACACACGTAAATTGATTTTATAAACAATTTACTAAGGATATTCGTAGTTCACATTAGTTGAAGGACATCACGGCATCATTATTCTTGAACTCATCTGATATCCAATCATGAGATGGATTAACTCGGATAAGCGTGTTACTCTTCGTGTTTCATAACACTCGTACTACATTACTCTACAATAATCTTCTGGCTTTCAGAAGCGTGGAATTCAGCAGTCAACACATCAGATGTTATATATCAATGCACACAAAGCCTTACATCACGAAGCAATCACGTATTTTGCGATCCTTGCGATTTTAATAAAACAGTCGATTCAATTCAGCTACAAATTTCTCAGTGGTTTCCTATCAGTTGTTACACATTTCGACTTCACGTCAAAGCCCTATTCAACTTTCGATGTCATATCCTATTTCAACTCTCGATGGCAACTCCCATTTCAACGGAGAAGGCTAGATCGGGGACGGTCTTGCACATATGAGTCCTGTGTAGATTGTGCGTTAGGTTATGGTTATGGTTAGCCCTGTTTACAACTCGAGACAATGACAAAATCTACAGCTCCTTATCCTTACCCCAACCCAGGAATGTGTAAGAAATGTGCTAGACTGTCTCCAATCTAGCATCTCCAGTAAAACCCCATTTCAACTCTCGACGTTTAACCTAATGATAAAGATCGCCATATATATATTATATTCTGAGGGGCACACAATGAATTTTGTGTGTATTAAATATGGCCTGTACCATAAAATAAGATTGAATGTGTAAGAAGCTGGATCGTTAGTCTGGAGGTTGGCTCCCGGCGTTGACTGAGAAATGGTACAGGACAAAGACAGCTGTCCCGTGACTCATTGGCGAGCACGATAAACAATTTAAGAGTAGGCCGTATCCTCTCAATATTTCTCTCATTGCACACTGTATGGCGTGTTCATTAGTTCAGTCGGGTCAGACCTGTAGGACGTTAAACCCCATTTCATTTCATGTCACAATAAATTTAGAACTTTTGTCCCTTTCTCCTTGAACATACATTATGCAAGAGCAAATTATGCCTATTGTAGGTCTTTCTTTAGGCCCGAAATGTTATTTTAAAAACCCTATTAATTGGACATTACTGTCTGTTCCAGGCAAAACTACAACTCGAAAATTGCTTGCTATTTGTTCAGTTTTTAATTAAAATGGTTAAAACTTAACGACCTACCTGGAATGGTCACCCCATTACTTTCTTCGTTGAACCTTAACGTCAATATGTTCGATAAAATCATCCATTCTCTTGTAAATTTCACATTTTTCGAAACACTCGATTTCTCAGAACATAAACATTGACTCTACGCATGAGTAAATTGGTTCACTCGTATATCATGTAGGGGTAGATGGTATTCCACAAATCGGGTGCATTCGGTTAATAATACTTTGGGCGGGAGGTTTCGCACCGTCATTTTGCGGCAGTAATACTTATTTTCGATTATTTTCTGAGCTTTCTTTAAAACGTTTCATGCAGTACGTTTATTTTTACAATATCAAGAATTTGTGTGTGCGTGTGTTTTGGTTTGTTTTATTTGGTTTCCGGTATTTTAATATTCCTTTGAGATATTCACAGAAGTGCATGTCTTCTAAAATATTCCTCACAGGACACTAATTTTCAGCATTAGATAGCATGGTAACCTTTCGGATGAAGTGTAAATATTTTACGATATCTTATAATTTTATGGACTAGTATCGATTATCGGTATCCTTTTTTATTTATTTTCCTATTCGACAGTCGCACACGGTTTGTTTCAGTTATTGTCGTTGAATAGATAACAAAAACTAATCGTCAAAAATGTAACCCATTGAATGGGAAGCGGGGAGATTAAATGAAGAAGTACCACCAGTTGTCATTTCATTCGGAAGTGACATTGAGTTTGATTATGAGAGTGAACAGAATGTCAGTGGAGAGAGTGAAAATGTTGCTGAGAATATGGATGACGGTGGTGTTGCGAATGGAGATTTGAGTGCTGATAATATAGACGTGTGTAGTGTATGTGATTGTGAGAACCCACCGGGAAGTGAGTCGGATGCGATTGTTGATTGGGTGGGCTTGCAGAGAGATTGATTTGAGCGCCAGTGTTGTGAAATGTGTAGATTGTGTACGTAAATTGTATAATAATAGATAGCATGAATGTAGACCAGACAACTTCAGTGATATAGTTGGAGCATTTTCTGTGAATTTGTGTAAATAAATGACTTCTATAAAACAGTTTATTTCTGCTTTCTTGTTTGAAAGGTAGACTTGCAGAAATTTAATGAAGTTCAGGGTTAATCAATATGAATAAATTAAATGTAAATAAAAATAACTCGTGGTCTGAACACAAAAACGCAATGACGTGCCTTTGATCTAACAGAAGTTGACCTTGTGTGGCTACTACCCCTTTCCGTTTTCTGTCAAAGTATCATTTGCTTAGGGGCATTTCACAAAATACAAAAAAAAAAACCAAATCAAAAAAAAATAGACGAGAGTATCTAAAACAATACCGTATTAGCTAATTTAATATCTAAGGCAGTGGAACAAAAAACGTGGTCTGAAACCAAATAACAAATTTATATTACTTCCCTTAAATCGCTCTTTTAAGCAAGTTATATTCTACAAGGTCGAAACAACTATCTAAACATTCAGATAGGACGAAATGACTCAAAGGCATATCCACACCCCTTGGTTTATCCCAAATATTTAGGTCAAGCATGGCAAACTTCAATACCGCTAAGTAAATAAAGAAGTATTTTTCAAGAGAGAAAGGCTACATATCTTGATCTGAAATTGGTAAACGTGCGATAGAAAGTAACGGGATGACCATTACAGGTAGGTCCTTAAAGGGCCAATCCCGATAACTTTTTGGGGAATAAAACTGCTTAATTTTGTGTTAAAATCCCTTAAAACCCATTACCTAAGGCCGACCAACTAACATGATATTTGTGATACGCTTGTAAATAACTTAAACCTGACAGTCTTCATCTGGAAATGGAGACCGTTGTATTATACAGTATCTGGATAAAACCAGACTTTTTTGTCTATAAAAATAATATGTAGTTGGAATTTACCCTTTGTTATCAAGTACAGTACATGCGTCATTCATTGTATAGACCTATCAAGAAACGGGAATCGATTATCAGGTCACCCAATGAAAAAACTGACCCGAAATCATAAAAGGGTTACGTGTCCGGATAAGCAGTGTTGACGTTCACGTCCAAACGACTCAATATTTTGAGCTGAAATTTTGCGACAAGGTAACTACACCACGCCTCTATATTTTGGTCCATAAATTTCATAAATACTCAGACTTTAATTTTTCAGACCCTGTTCTTATCGGGAGGGTTCCTTTAAGTTTTAACCATTTAAATTAAAAATTGAAGAAATAGCAAGCAATTTTCGTGTTGTAGTGTTGCCTGGAACATAATAAACTCTCGATGGCAAGGCTAGCTTACGGTATTCTTTGGATTGTAGTTCGATTTGTTGCAAAATTTTCCTTCGTGATTAACAATTTAGTGGATAATCGAGACTACTGGTTGTGTCTTACCGACTTTAGTAATGATGATCGAGGTTAAGCGGAACTTTCATTCGCTTAGTTCTTGGTTCATAGTGGATCAATTTGACTGGAAATTTACGTTAGCTAGTTTTTAACTATTATAGTTAGAACTACCAACTCGTTATCTACTCTCCCATAATGTATCTTTAATAACGAACTAAAAGGCGGGTCGAACTTATTACATCCATTTTATACGCGATAATTACCTTCTTATTCCAATACTACTTCTTTATTTCTTATTTATGCGGGGTTTCTTTTAACTGCGGTGTATAAAATAAATATAATATACGCAAATTTTAGACGTTTGACGAGATGACAGATATCCGCTAGTTCATGGCTTATGGTTAATTAAAGATCTGTCACCAGCAATATAATCGAATATTGATGACCTGTGGATGATATTGTCATATTGATGAATAAAAGAAATAAATAAAAAAAATCAATAACGTCTTTTCAACACCGTACAATTAATTTGGAGCTGGTGACTGTTATTACTATAGTTATATGTACAATGCGGAGAATTTTGTCCGAGCAGTGTTAATTTACCATTCCGTATAATAAAGATAAAAGTCTTGTTATGGCATCAGGCAGAATTTCTAAAATAATGTTAAAGTTGTAGGTCGTGGATAATTATCAGAATTTTAAAAATAATGTTAATGTTGCAGGTCGTAGATTAGTATTAGCACCCCACGGGATAATTAACTAGGGCATGTGCTATTCAGTGCACAATGACGAGTGTTTGTCTGGAGAAATCTTGAATTCCAACTGTTATGGGTTATTCTACGTGCAGAGTTTTTGTTTTTAGTAACACCCTACCGACTCGGTCCATTCCTTGCCAGACCCCCGTACATCCATGACCTGGTAAATCACGCAACAAAACCGAGATTTTCAGGTTAACGAATCGGTGTCTTACATTCCACGGCTCCTTTCAGTTTTTGCTCTTTCAATATAATTTAGTGGGTGAATAAAAATCAGGGAATGGTATTATTTTTACTACATATTTCTATTAAGATTAAGACAGTCAAATCTTTCCGTGTTTTTAATCAGATTATTTTCATAGGTTCAGCTTTTACTGATGACCAGCGGTTGCAATGCAAGATACGCCGAAGAGATGGATAAAGAACAAGCTAAAAAAAAACGCTTTTTTTCGCAAGATCATGAGCCATACACCATAAAGTCGTTCCGATATGCCGAATAGATGGATAAAGAACAAGGGCCATAATCCATGAAATTACGGTCCGATACATGCCAATATCGAACGAAACAGAGATCTTTGGGAGGTAATCCCCTCTTTCGAGGTTCGTCAAAATTGGATAAAAATTGTGACCAGTAGACTGTCTCCACAGACAAGTTGTAGACGGACGGACAGGGGCTACAACATTATACGTCCACATGAAAATATGGGTGTATAAAAACATAGGATTCCATAGAATGTTGACGTATGAAATGGAATATTTTATGTCCATGAGGAAAAAATGGCTGTTTCCCCCCATTGTCGCAAACATGGTGAAGGGAGACAACTACATTTAACTACCTCGTGGCAGATTGAATCGGGAAAAGGATGCCAACGGTGATCAAACCCAACTCGTGTCATCGGTGCTTCATAGATGTGACCGCAGAGAAGCTGTCATTTCAGACCTGGATCATAACTATAATATGTAATCTTTTGACAGATATCACGGATTATCAACTCAAATAGTAAGTGCAGGAGGACCGCACTACAAGCAAAACATAAACCTATAAGATTAACATGCGGAAAGTAGGCCTATCAAATCAAGTGAATGGATCCTAGGGCCAGCCGTAAGCGTCCACTGCGCTGTACAGTCCCGGGCCTGTTAGGGTACAGGCTTCACTAAAAATGATTTGCAAAAAACCCATGCAACAGAAATAATGCGACCGATCTTGACAGTGGTCGTCTCTTCAATGGCGATAGTTTGCGAGAGGACGTCAGATGTTAGAACGTCAAACAATTTCAACAATCTAAGGGCGATAATCCGGATAGAATCTCTGAAATATTATAATCAAATAAAATTTAATCTGTGTAAATTGCAATAAACATTCACGAATACTATCACATGGCAAATTGAAAGTGGTCTTACACGATATGTGCTTTTGGATCATAAGGTCTGCCATTGAGTGGTTTTCAAATCAAGCTTGTGTGTGATATGATGTAGTGTTGTCTGCCCAATCTCGTTGATTTTCTCTATTCGCGCAAGTGAAAATTGCTGAAATATAATTGTACCATGTTAGTCCCAAAGTGACCTAGGTTGTGTTCAGTGAACCGTAAACCTCATTAAAATATATCTGTTTCTTAAGTCCAAATCATCGATGAAATAGAAAATATTTTTAGAAAATTGAAAAGATGTTCATACTAATATTTCATGTGGTGTCGCTAAACGAGACATTTTATCCCACTTTTCAGTGTTTCTCCTGTTATAATATTATGACTGTGCCGGTAAGTTTTATTTTACATTTTGTTAGTTGTGGATAACATTCAACTTTGGTCCTAGTCCCTGCCAAGAAGGAGCTATAGCCTTTTAAACTTTGGTTTTCATTAAATTCAATTTTCAGAGAGTTGGATATCTGGCCAATACCAAAGTATTAATAGCAGTAGAAACTTATAAGTCGGTGTTTTAGTAGGTCCTACTAATAATCAAAATTTTTTGTCGGCCCAAGTCATCTAAATTTGGCGCCAAAATGCCTCATTTTTTGCTCATATTATTTCTATTGAAATATATTAATCCAGTTTGCCAGGTCGGTATCAACTGAATCAATCTAATATTTTGGGTACTAACCCATCTCACAGAAAAATTTTGGTCCAAATCCCTGACCCAATCATCACCTGCGTGGTGATCTCGCGGACAAATCCTATGCCATCGAGGGTTGGTTATGGCTTGAAACAGTTAATTAATGTTTAAGCCCTGTGGGAGCAGAACAGTAGGACGTTAAACTTCATTTCATTTTATAGCGAAATGATAACTTAAAATTATGCATATAAGATGTGTATATGCAAATTTAGTTATTATGATACACACTTATTTAGTACTAGAATGATTAAGACAAGTTATATTATGTTAGACTGCCTCATTCATAGCGAAATGGGGTGAAAAAAAAGAGCTAAAATATGCAAATTAGGTGCAGAATATGCAAATTTAGCTTGCATTATGATAATTAATTATATTGTTTATGACAAGTTATTTTATGTTAGTCGGCTTGATTTGTAGCAAAATGATGAAAACGGAGTACAGAAAGCTAAAATTATGCACGTTAGGTGCAGATTATGTAAATTTAGTTTGCATTATGATAATTAATTGTCTTGTTTATGCACCAACTTAAACTCAATTACATATCCACTCATTCAATACTACAATATGTCAAGTTATGTCTAACAAAATAATAAAAAACAGAGTACCAAATGCTACAATTATGCAAATTAAGTGCAACATATGTAAATTTAGTTTGCATTATGATAACTAATTGTCTTGTTTATGCATCATCTCCAACTTCATTACATGTACACTTATTCAGGACTACAATGACAAGTTATGCCATGTTAGACGGCTTAATTTATATCAAAATGATGAAAAATGAGTACAGAAAGCAAAAATTAGGTGTAGAATATGCAAATATAGTTTGCATTATGATAATTGTCTTGTTTATGCGTCAACTTCCCCGCAATTACATGTACACTTATTCATTACTACCATATGACAAATTATTCTATGTTAGATGGCTTAATTTATAGTAAAATGATGAAAACGGGGTACAAAAAGCTAAAATTATGCAAATTAGGTACAGGATATGCAAATTTAGTATGAATTATGATAATAAACTGTCTTGTTTTGGTGCCTATTTCTCCTTAATTATTTATATGCACATGTATTCAGTGCTACAATGTGATCAGTTCTGTTTCATTTGCTGGCTTAATGTTTAAAATAAATTATGCAAAAACCAATACATGGTTAAAATTCAACAGTAGTGTTTGTAACTCAAGGAATTTGCGAGAATAGGGGGAAAAACGGCAATTTTTATGCGAATTACACATTGTGCTAATTTGAATAAATTATTTAAATTAGTATTTTATTTATTTTTTTTTAAATTCTTATTATGATATATTCATTTGTTAATGGTGTGAAATTTTGTTTAGATAACTTCTAAAATGACAAAGTTGTACTGCAAATAACATTGAAATTCCTCACAGTGCTATTGTACAATTAGCCTATTGTTTGAAGCCGCAACTGTCTTCGAAATGTGACATTTTTTAAGATTAAAACGTCCATAACATCTTTACCCCTGAATCGATTTTGATAAAGTAAATGTTGGATAAAAGCTTGGAATCTCCTCTATTATAATATTGTGTATTTATGATTTTCTGATTTATCTCCAGACTAAAGGCCTAGTCTAAATAGTATCATATCTCATTGTGCCTGATATATGGCCAGTGTTAGCTGTAGTGTAACAAATACTATTAAAAAGAAAAACCTTTAAATCATTTTTTTTTTCCTCGGGAAATAAATGTAATTTAAATTGACAAAATAAGATTAAAAAAAAGACGGGCATTGCCAATGAAAGTCTTTGTATAAATAGTATCATGCGGTATTTCTTTTTCCGATATCTCCGTGATAGATATGATGTTCGTATTGGTGGTTCTATTGTCATTTGTCTTCGCTTAGAATTAGGAACAATACATATAAATTTGAATAAAATTTTTCATATCAATTCTATATTAAGTATAAGGCTTATTACAATTAACCTATATACATGTAGTAGCTGTCTTTACCCCAAGCCAGTTATTTTTGTCCTCCGCCTTTCGAAAAAAGTGGGGGACTATTAAAGTGGGCCTCTCCGTCCATTACACTTATAGGAGTAGACTGGTGGCCAGTCTTCTCCACACACCAAAAATTGGCCAGTCCTCTCCAAAAAAAACCCGAAAAAAAACGTAATCTCTAGAGACTGGGCAAATAGAGCTTCATTCTCATCTAGTAGGTCAATCTGCATTATGTAGGTCGTGTGACGTCGTGCACGGGATTTCTGCATTTGCACTGGCAAACTGGTGAAGGTGCGAGATGTTTGTTGTGGATAACAGTTATTGTTATTTAGTGATACTTTAACGATCTAAGAATTTTGTTGACGGACAATATCTGTCAAATGAACGGATACAACGTATGGGATGAGGTGAATGAACATAAATAATTACACACGACATCATTATAACAACTTAACGAAGCCAGTTCATGCGTATCGGGACGAAGCCGAATGGCGAATGGAAACAAAAACGTGACATCAGCCCGCAGACGGTTTCAGCATGACTGCTTTGCACTCCATTCGAGACGCATGATTCATGAAGGTAAATATCGAACTTAATTTATCTTAGACATCACATTTACAAATTCGTGTCACGTGACTTGCTTGACAACTGTCAATCATTCTAAATAAGGAACAATGTAAAACAGGAAAAGAAACGCCCATTTTATTGTGAAGCTCGCAAATTGTCCAGTCTCTGGTGCTGGTTACAGGTTTACTCAAATTTTTTTTTTATACAAATGGAAACGAAAGTGTTGGTTTACTAAAAATTACTACTTTTATAAAATCGAAATGTAAAATAAATAGAAGAGACTGGGCCAGTCTATTATAGGAGTTACAATAACTCTCTGTCTAATTGAGCTGGAATGTTCAAACTGTTTATTAGGTCAATACCTTGCTGGAGTTCGAAGATGAGCGTTTCTGCCTAGGGTAAGCAGAGATTAGTTACTATAATGTAACGATAACTATAGCTGGTTATCGTTACAAGTGGTACAGTCTAAGACCGTTGACGCAAGTTCAAATAGGTTAAAACGCACAATTGTCATTACAGTTTGTAATAAAATAAGTAATCATAGCATACATAATGAAGTCTTAACAACTAAAAGAGTTACCGAACAGTTTTTCTTTGTGGTTATGCGTTTTACATTTTCTTAGCGGTGTTCTTGTTATGTGCAGGCAGCCATGACACAGGCCAGTTGAAATCTCGCCTAATACCGCGACGCCTTAACTCCGCCCATCTTTTTCCATATAAGGCAATGCCTACGATACGCTGACCCAGCACAGATACTATAAAGAGAATCTCGGCTGAAATGTCAAAGACGCCAATTACATCCTTTTTTTGAACAATAAAATCTATTATCAGTTTTTGTCCAGGTTTGACCGACAAATTTATGCCCAACCTCCCCAACACGCAGTCTATTATTGTTTCTGACATATTTTCCCACGCTAAGGTCATTAGCATATAATTACGGTCATATGCCATATATGGAAGGGGCGTATGATCACGTGAGTTGGATTGCGCATGCTCTATTTGACTGGGCGGCCATTATAATTTCAGAACTTAAGAATTTTCATGAAGGGATTTGATTTTATCAAATCATTTAATTATGCGGTAAGGCTTCACTTTTATTTCAATGGGAATTGATTTATTATCTGTTAAGCTATGTGCAGTACAGTTTTGGGTTAGTGTCTGTGTAAATTAAGGGAGCTATAGGCCAGTAAACTTTTTGTAGTCATTTGACTACAAAACTTGCGCAAAGGAACTCTGTAGGAAAAGCCACTACTGTGCCTGAAGTATGACGGAAGGCATCAGTAGTGGAATCATTTCTAAGCAGAGATAAGCAATTTAATTGGTTGATGCTTTGTGACATGATAACTTTAGTTATAATGAAGTGATAAGCAATTTGATTGGTTGATTGGGACACGATAACTTTATTTCTAATTAAAGTGATAATGATGAAACTTTGTGTATAGTTTCATTGCGTCAATACCTTGACTAAGTTCGATAATGTAAATTGTCTGCTAAATTAGCAGAGCGATGAGAAATTTGATTGACCGAGCCTTTGAAACACATTAACTCTCCATCTTAGCTAAAATGTTCAAACTTAGTGTAGGCCTTTATTAGGTCAATGCATTGATGGAGTTCGAAGATGAGCATTTTCTGTTTAGGGTAAGCAATTTGATTGGTTGATGCTTTGGGACACAATAACTTTAGGTCTAATTAATTCAGAGTGATGGAACTTAGTGCACCCTTTCATTACATTAGTACCTTGAATAAGTTCGACAGTGAGCATTTTCTGCTTAGGATAAGCAGAAATAAGCACGATAACTTTGGACATAATGAAGTGAGAGCGGCGAAACTCCAAATATAGATTCATTATGTCATTACCATGACTAATTGTGATCGTGAGAATTTTCTGCTTAGGTTTAGGAGCGATAAGCAAATTGGCAGATCACATTTGGAACGTAACAACACTGCTTTTAATTGAGGTAGAATGTTTAAACTTGATGTCTATGTTCATCGGGTGAACGTCTTGACTCTGTCAATGATTAACATTTCGAGCTAAAGCTAAGCATATCAAGAGGGAAAAATTAATGTCAAGAGGAAAAATTCACATGTCAAGACGAAAAGAAATCATATC
The DNA here is from genome assembly GCA_036850965.1 of Patella caerulea. Classification (NCBI taxonomy): domain Eukaryota; kingdom Metazoa; phylum Mollusca; class Gastropoda; family Patellidae; genus Patella; species Patella caerulea. Next base: position 16,539,202 of record JAZGQO010000021.1, read on the forward strand.
ACGAGCGCGTGACCCTTCAAGAGCACGTCACGACAAAAACAGATGACGTCAGTGCAAACAAAGATTGTAGCTTTTCATTTTTTTCTGGCCGATTTTTTTTCATTGAACATGTCACGGAGAACACATCATTCACTGCGGCCATTGCTGTCGTAAGCCTATTAATGGCCTTCGATAGCTTCGTAAATTGCGGAAAAAAATCGATAAATATACGAGAGCCATTGGCCGTAGAATTGCCCTAAATGAATAGTTGTTGATGGCACCAATATCAGAAGCCAAAAATAAATGAAAAAGGTTTACGTATGATATGCATGATATGCATTTTCAGGTAAAACTTGACTGATCTAATAACCTCCCGCGATTATTTTCTTATGCACGGCTGTTCGTAGTTTACTCCTTCCCCCACAGATGCCTGCAACACGTAACAGACTTATTATACAAGACTACGATAAGCAGACGTTAGTCTTGCAATAAACAAGGTAATGGTTCAAGACATTGCTTGATAATCAGGAGTTCACCAGTAACCATGGACACAGCTTCTTCCAAGGAGCCCCGCATGCTACGAAATTATGACGTTCAAACCGAAACGGTTTAGCGACCAAGACAGGTCAAAGACTAGACTGGTGGCCAGTCTTCTCCACACACCAAAAATTGGCCAGTCCTCTCAAAAAACAAAAAAAAAACGTAATCTCTAGAGACTGGGCAAATAGAGCTTCATTCTCATCTAGTAGGTCAATCTGCATTATGTAGGTCGTGTGACGTCGTGCACGTGATCACGACATATCTCACATCACGTGATAATAAACATGGTTGTCGACTAACTGGCAAACTAGTGTAGGTACGAGATGTTTGTTGTGGATAACAGTTATTGTTATTTAGTGATACTTTAACGATCTAAGAATTTTGTTGACAGACAATATCTGTCGAATGAACGGATACAACGTATGGGATGAGATGAATGAACATAAATAATTACACACGACATCATTATAACAACTTAACGAAGCCAGTTCATGCGTATCGAGACTAGGGGCTTGCTTGACAACTGTCAATCATTCCAAATAAGGAACAACGTAAAACAGGACAGGAACGCCCATTTTATTGTGAAGCTCGCAAATTGTCCAGTCTCTGGTTACAGGTTTACTCAAATTTTTTTTTTTTTTATACAAATGAAAACGAAAGTGTTGGTTTACTAAAAATTAATACTTTTATATAAATCGAGATGTAAAATAAATAGAAGAGACTGGGCCAGTCTAGTCAAAGACTACACTGTTTGATTATTTTTGTCGCGATAAAGGCATTGGCACCTCGTCTAGTTCCGATGGAACAGGACCAATGTCGGTAGATAAAAACACCGGCGAAAACTGTTCAAGGACGGGGAATTGACTTTGTTTGCAGTGACGTCATCGGTTTTTGTGGTCACGTGCTCGTGATATATGATTGTATCTGTCATTGCCTCGCAACCTGTATTTACGACAAAACTCCCAACAGAAAAAGAAATGGGGTTTAACGTCCACTCGACACAAAATTGGTCACTTCGGGGCCAACATATGGTTTAATTTTATTTCAATAATTCGCTTGCGCCTAGGAGGGGTCTTTAGCAGTGGGAGGTACCCGGAGAAAAAAAAACACGAGGTTGGACAGGCGACCCTACTCCTTGCCACGTACAAACGGGGATTCGAAAACACGCCAGTTGACAAAACTCCAACAACGTATTTTATCTATCTTGTCTGAAAAGGAAAATATTCCGCATCCCAATAGAACGTTTACCTGGACAGACGTTTGAGACTTATGAGACACTTCAACAGAATGATGTGGAGTAAGGAAGCGATGAACGAGGTGACATCGATTCAACTGACGAAGATTTGGTGAATGAACGAATCGACCCAGACGGGTAAGTTTTCGTTCATTGTTTTGTATCGGATAATAAATACATTATTTTAACAATCCTTTTAGAAAAGAATATATTGGAAATGTGATTTTATTCATCGCTTATTATCAGCAAATAATATAACAGTTGTTTAGCTTGTGGTACAATTCGTGAAAATCGCAAGGGATTCGCGAATTCCAAGTTGAATTATTCGCTTAGTTGAAAAACTCAGAATACAGATACGAGACAACAATCTTCTCTTTGAGAATTGGAAAGACAACCGCGATGTGACCACGTGTTCAACTTTTCAAAATGTTGCTGGTTCTGACAGTGTCAAAAGGAAAACTAAGAATTTACAGACTGGAAAAATTTGAAACGATTGATATTCCTTTTCCACCATCTGTAAAAGGAATATGACAAGTTTATGGGCTGAGTTGATTTGTCTGATCAACTTATACAGTACTGCCAGGTATTATGTAAAACCAGAAAGTGGTATAAACTTTATTTCTCCATTTTATAGACATTGCTGTAGTGAACCGCTATATCATACACTGTCAAATGAAGAAACCCATGAATCAACCGATGTTATCCGAACTTGAATTTAGAAGAGCTATTGTCAGTGATCAGCTTTTGGTACCGACTCCTCTGATGTGTTCGCGAGCATTACAGACAGCTCAACATTTATTATAGATATATTATCAGCTTAGCTGACAATACTAAAGCAACCAAAGGACGCAAAAACTGCATATTAAGCTTTGTCAAAAGTATGGACGAATCAAACTGATTATGAACTATACACTTAGTTTCATCACTCTCTATCAGATTGGTTTTATTTTATTTCATTGAAAGTTTCATTATTATAGATATATTATCAGCTTAGCTGACAATACTAAAGCAACCAAAGGACGCAAAAACTGCATATTAAGCTTTGTCAAAAGTGTGGAGGAATCAAAGTGATTATGAACTATACACTTAGTTTCATCACTCTCTATCAGATTGGTTTTATTTTATTTTATTGAAAGTTTCAGAAACCTAATGAACAACACGATCAACAACTTTAAACATTCTACGTCAATTAAAACCAGAGTTATGTTCAAAGTCTTGACCAATCAAAATGCTTATCGCTCTGCTAACACTCTTGGGATAATGTTCATTCACTGAACTTAGTCATGGTATTGATGTGAGGAAACTATACACCAGGTTTCTTCATCCTCACTTAATTTGAACTGAAGTTATCGTGTGTTCCAAAGCCTCAAACAATCAATTGCCAATCTCTGCTTACCCTAAGCAGATAATCCCCACCAAGGCATCGACTTAATAAACAAATACACCAAATTTGAAACTTCTAGCTCAATTAGGAGAGGTATTGTGTCCCAAGCGGGGCACAGATTAGATTTTTAAAAGTATTGGTACACCTGTAAGCAAACAAATACTTGAAAACCAGTGACATTGTTCTAAATTTTCAGTTTAGTTTAGAGCCTTTAGTCTCCAAATTTAAAGCTTGTAATATAAGTCTGTGTTAAAAATTCTGGAAAGAATACACCTTAGATCAAAGGATCCTGGCAATTGTGGCATAAGGTAGTAGCATAGAATTTGATGTGAAACCTGCTCAATGATTCATTCCAAAACCTATTTAAATGAAAGGTATTGATAGACAATTGGATAGTTTCTTGTATAAAGATATAGTTGTTGAAACTATGCATTCCTCATATGAAAACATTTCAAAAATTTCTGTTAGAGAAAAAACGAGATGAAAGATTTAGAATCGTATTCAATTTATTTGAGACCTAGAAATTGTCACAAATGGGTCGCAACGCATTTATAATGTAATATGAATGTATACAAACTGATTTACATTCAATCGTTTTCGTTTGTACTCTAATTTCAAATTAGTTAGGTTTGGCGAAATACGCCATAAGTTTCAATTGAGTGGCTGTTTTGAGTCTCTGGTTATTCCAGTCTACATACGCCGTTTCATTTGGTGTAATGTTTCTTGCCTCGTTCCTCTTGCTAAAACTGGGGCTGAAGCGCATTATGGTACACGATTCGTGTACCAATGGTAAAATGTTTAATTTGTTTTAAATATTGGATATCAGAAGCCCATCTTTTCCCGGTAAAATGACAACATCAGTGTTGATTTAAATTGACAAATAATTCGTGTTTTGAATGCCGAAGACTTTGGAAGATATTGAGTTAGAGACTTAGCTACTTTAATAAATTTGCAACATACCGTCATTTCAAAATGAAGTCTTTACAATCAGCTATTAATCTAATGTCTTAAAACTGTTACATGGGATCCACTGATCCGAGGGATGCGTATCACAGTGTAGGTGTTACTCTAGCAGACCACGTATCTTTACAGAGAGTATAAAACCAACATTGACCGGTATGAGAAAGAAAGAACATTGGATATCCGGTTACTTGCATGATTCAAATTAGACATTTAATTAACCTATGCACACCATAATGAACTCTCGGTGTCAACGCTACCCTTCGACATTCGGATTAGATTTTTTTTTATGCTGATTAACGCTCACTAATTATTAAACAAAAAAGTGGATAATCGAAACTATGTTTTTTTTTAACGTTCTGACTTTAGTAATGATGATCGGGGCTAGGCGGAAATTTCAATCGCTAAAATCTCGGTTCATTGTTGATCAATTTGACTGAACTTTTCAGCAAATTGCCTTTCCAATTTCTAGTTTTGAACTATATATAATGAGAACTGCAAACTCTTTATAATGTATCTTAAACATGACTGTTCGTTTAACCAGATAACGCTAAAAACGGATTCAGAAAATGGGTCAAAATATTCTGGCCAAGAAAGAAATCTGTATTAGAGATTTAGTTGAATTAATTGGGGTTATGGTTGCCAGTTTTCCTGGAGTCGGAGTGACTGATGCACCTCTTTAAAACTGGGTGTTAAACAATTAAAAATCAAGAATTCAAATTAGTTAAAGAAAACCATGACATAATTACTATTTCATAGCAAGGTAAATTAGATTTACATTGGTGGATAGAGAATATAACAAAAACTTACAAATGTATTGAAGTCAAAAAGCCAGATTACAAAATTCAAAGGGATTCATCCAAAATTGGCTGGATGAACAATCGCGTTTAAAAGCTTTATCTGATGAACAGGGATTGTGATCCCGTCGACGGCAAAATTCCATCCATTCCTGAATGTATGTGTTATATGGTGTTTTGGTTGTATCACTCCATGATTCCATGATGCTATCTGTAGCCTTTGAGTTTGTCTAACTCAATTGCGAACTTTGCATAGGATTTCCGGGTAGGTGACAAACGAATAGACACAGTTTTTGAAGCTTGTGTTCTTGAACTTCCTTCAGTGACCAGAAAGCTGCTGCTCTTCCCCTGGGAATCAAACGTACAAAAACGAAATATGGATCTGCAATTTAATCAGATTGTTTCAGAAGCACATGCTGAGAATATGAAAATGTACAAAACATTGATATGAGTAATCCATGAGAGGTTCAAAACATTTATATAGCCCTTATAAACTTTACATAAGCAAGACATATATTGCATAATATACTATTCAAACTATTACGATTTCAAATGGCCTTTTTGTGCATAAAGTTATCAACTGATAATTAGTAAGGTGCAAAAGGCAGAGACATTCATCTCATATCAAAGCTTTAAAAAGAGTAGGCCATAGTGCCGCTGCCCGTGCAAACTTTCGTCGTAGCAAAGTGTATGGCAAAATCCTGTCTTCATTAACCCAGTCGGAGTAGGACGTTGAACCCCATGTCATATATTATCTGTAAGCCAACCACTTTCACAGAGATACATGTGTAAACCCATTGTTATAATTCGACTAAATTGTTATGGATGCCATGTATGAGTCCGCTACATGCGTTTCATGGTGCGCGGCTGACGGCAGCTACGCACAGTATCATTTCATTGTCTCGTGGACTTCCGTCATTTTCTAAATTTAAGTAAATATTCAATTAAAATTCCTATGAAAGATATAAGTAAACCGATTCCGAGTACCGCAAACGACCCTTTAATGTTGTCTACGGAAAAGGCTTTTACCTGCCCATAAACCTTTGCACTGGAACAAGATTGTGAAAGTTGAAGTTCATACAGATCAATATGTAACCCTGCTTCAAATCGTCGTATCATATACTGTTCAATGTCATTCTTCAGGGGATAATTTAACGGAACAGCAAAACTTGAATGATGTGCTGCTACAATTCTGTCAATGATTGACAACAGACAGTCATTTCTAGGCAAGGAATGCTTTATAACACCGGTGGCGATCAACGCGAACTTTTCACTCATGACTTTGTGAATAAGATCATCTATATTGTCAGATAAAACAGAGGGGTCAGTTTTATTTTGTCTCAAAATTCCCTTCCACACTTGTTTATACTCTGCATCTGTAGAATTTTCTACAATACTTTGAAGGGCGGAATTTTTCAATAAACCATATCCCCAGGTCTTCTGTTCAACTAGTTCTCCCAGTGAAGTAAAGGGTATTTTAGTTTTTTTCACAAGAAGGGAAGATGTTAAATTTGCAGTATACACAGCTGCAAATACAACACAAAATATCAACCATGACGCATACAAGTATCGACCTTTACGTGTCCTGGGGTGAATATGACCTGCCTTGAGAAAAAGACATCCTAATAAGTCAAAAAGTATTTGCCAAGACTTCGGATATTCCCCATTTTGTTCCAGGGCTAAATCAAGCAAAGGAAAAGTCTCAGTTGCTATATACAACAGTGACAAAAGGATAAACGAAACGAATAACATGATGTAAACAGTGGTATTTAATGGCTTCAGTAAAGATGACCATGTTTCTTCTTCTTCACCAGTGTTTCTGTAGACTATGCATATTGATGATGTTAACAGGGGAGGTAATATAAAATCCATGATTTTGTTTCGTTCTGCAGTAATCATATACTCACCATATAATATATCAATTTCACGACGCTGTACCCGACCAATCAACCCATCCCACGTGTTGTTGTCCATCTTGGTGCCCCAATTACCGTCTTTTGGTTCTGTTATTTCGTAGGTGAAATTTAAATCCGCAGCCATGTCCTCTAGCAAATCAACCATCCATCCGGTATACACTGATACACCATTTATAACGTCCTTTCGGATAAGTTGGTAAGGCATGGCTCCTATTAACAGCTGTCTTCCGTTGAAATGAAAATTAACATTAGGAAAAATATCCTGGACCCTTGAAAGGTTAGGAACATGAGTCCAGAAGTTTCTGTTTTCTTTCTTTGTGAGGGTACTTACCCCCAAACATCCATCTAAAGTCTGATGGATTACTGTCACGTGACATAAGTCAGTTAATATTTCCCCTAAAGCTTTGATTACAACCGGATACGTCAGTAATAGCCATTTTGATTTTAATCTAAAGTCAGTCGTCCTGTTAGAATTTAAATCAAAATCATTTACCGTCTTCATTACGCGTGACTCCGTTTCTGGGTTATCCGTTGTAATATACACAATCTGAATTGTAGGAAACTGTGCTTTGTGTATTTGATACAGATAAGTAATAAGTTTGGCAACTTCCATTTTATAAACCATTATTCTAATGTTTACGGTATCCAACATGTTCAGCAGATCTTCTATAAACAAATCCATTGATGGACCACCGTCGTTATAAATGATCGTCATTTCTTCCCATTTTAAAACTTCCATGATCTCTCGGAGAAATACAACCGTGTGATTTGGCCAAATGGTTTTAGAAACGAAAAAAGGTTTGCTATTTAAAGTTCCGAAAGAAAGAGGTTTGCTATTTAAAGTTCCGGAAATCAGTAACAAAAACAAGGTCCATCTCTTCATATTTAAATCCTCCTCTGAACCCAACCCATGTACAAGTTTATCGCTTCAGGTAACACTGCATGCAGCTCACACTGTTTTTTCTAAATGCGTTGCGTGTAGTTCTAAGTGGAAGTCAAATATAAATAAAACTGAGATCTAGGTTGAAATTAACAGATTTTAATGGCATCGTCAATTCTCTTGTTTATCTTCCTATCATCGTCCAAACTAAATAACAATTATCCTTAGAAATATCGATTACCAATAATAGAAATATTTAAGCATTAAAAGCATGGTTAAAGCTATGAAAAATGTTTTTGCGCTAAACAATTATCCTTAGAAATATCGATTACCAATAATAGAAATATTTAAGCATTAAAAGCATGGTTAAAGCTATGAAAAATGTTTTTGCGCTAAATCGTATTTGCTACTTTCATTTACTCTGGATTCATGGGATATACCCCCCCCCCCACTAATTGTAATATAAAGGAACCAAAATGTGTTTTCGTTCGCAGATCATGCAAGATTCGGTCACTTTTGAAAAATGAACACTTCCAAACTGCATGAAATTCATCGCCTATTTCGTTATCTGAGCAAAGAATACAGTCGATTTTCTGCAACGAACTAAGGTCTATACAGTAATTAGCACATTTGTTCGAGGTATTAACATAACTATTCCGATCCTGCAAATATTGGTCTCTTAAGCTCAATAATGAACATTGTTTTAACCATTTAATATCAATATTACTAGCTTAAATATTGCAAATATTAAATCAACCAGTAGAATTTTTTATACAAGTTAACATTTATGGATCACCTGATTTATATAATATATCATACATTAAGAATACAAACTTTGACTTTGATCCAGTTACAATTTTATTCCAGAAACCATTTTACACCCTAAAAGTACTCACAGAAAGTGGTGGACTGAAATTTGACAACCGCAAACCCATTTTCCAAGCAAAGCTTCCTACCTCTTCTTTTTCCTGTCCTCTCCTTTCTTTCTCTTTTTTTCTTTGTAGACTAAGACCCGCAGGGGATAAATATCAAATTCGCCGAAGATCATTGCATTAAGAGTTCTGCTCTTTACTTTTATAAGCAAGATTTTGCAAAATCGAAGTTGGGTTTTTCCAACAGAATAATGTCAGTACATCTCCAGAGTCTTTCCAACATCCCCAAACTTCAAACCCGTAAATACAATTTTAATGGATTTGCGTGTCAATCGAAAGTCAGTTCCTATCTTTTTGCAGAAGAGAAAACATTGCTGAAGATGCTTAATTTAACATGATACCCAAATATGCATATTCATCAGCATTTTATTGTCTAATATCTAAATACTTCATGGTTTTTTTTTAATATTTTACATCTAAAATATACCATCATCTTAGTTTTCTATGTCTTTTGCTTCTAGTTTCCAGGAAGTCCAATATTCATACATGGCATTAATAACAGTATGTATTTCTGATTCTGCTAATAGAATATTATGGTCTGCATACAATACGGTTTCGGATATACCCCTACTTTATCTACAGCTGTTTGATGGATGTTTAACCCTTTATATTCATGAATCAGACAGGGGTTCAAATTTTGTAAAACAATTTTTATGAGAACGGTGTCTCGGGGGTTTACATGGCTCGTCAGATGATGGACTTACAGCGCGCTAGATAATGATATACACATATGTGATATTCCAATTAATGCTTTGCATCAATGAAATTGAATCGGTGTCATTGAATCAATTCATAATATTGACGCCAACGGGATGTTGGATTTATGTTTAAAAAGCCCAATGTGTATGTTTGTCCGTCAATTTTGGTCCGATTTTCACGAAATTGGAACACAACCTTCATAACCATGGAACGGTGATATAATCAAACTGTTTTATAAATCGTATAACAATTTTGATCTCCAGAGGGACCACAAGCTAAAAAGGGTGATTTTTCGGACAATCAGGGGCCAGGAAGTTACGATCCGATTGGCGCAAATATCGAAAGGAACCAAGATCTTTGGGTTATAAACATGCATTTCAAGTTTCATCCAAATCGGTTCACAATTGTGACCTCTACACTGTTCACAAGCTAAAAAACGTGATTTTTCGTACAATCAGGGGCCATAACCCATGAAGTTACAGTCCGATACATGCCAATATCGAAAGGAACCGAGATCTTAGGGTGATAAACCTATATTTTAAGTTTCATTGAAATCAGATAAAAATTGTGACCTGTAAACTGTTCACAAACAATTGTGGACGGACGAACAGGGGCGACAATATACGTCCACACGAAAATGTGGGCGTATAAAAACCGGGAGGGTGCACATTATCTCAGAAACCTGACAAAAACCCTCCTATAAAAAATTTCGGATCCGCCCCTGCCTTGGAATTATATCACATGTAAATATGTAATCCAGAGTCTTATTAAAGCGCAAGATCCAAAGCTAACCCCGTTGGGTTAATAAGCAAGAATTATGTTTGATACATTTTATATCGATAGCACTAAAGGTCATGTTGAAGGAGATGATACCAAAAATCTATGAGCAATCATGAACTCTTTAGTTGTAAAACAATGTTTTATTTCTAGACATATCCAACTATCGCGATACTTTATCCCCTTATCAGTCATGCTTCAAGCTATTCCCCTCATCATTCACACTTCAAACTAAAGTTAAGAGTTAGGCTGATTTTCAATCAATGAAATGGACCTTTTTAACGTAAATTTAACGATTAAACGTCACCTTTACTTCATTTATTATTAACAACACTCAAAGCCCAGCTTAGGTATGGGTATGAGGGGCCCAGACCCACGGCCCCGCGGTTATGGCAAAAAGAGAAAATAAACAAATTCCAGATGAAAGTTTCACTGAGCTATCCTTTAACCTTCTCTGTGAAGTTTCACACGGTCATCAGACTAGGTTGCTAGAATTGTCTGTTATTCGGAATTGAATAGATTTCGTATCTGATTAGATATTATGTAGTTATTCTTGTATTGCATGCCGCTTAATTGTGTGTTACACAGTCGTGCCATTCAAAAGGAAATGAAATAATCTTTTCGTTGCGTATGGGCCTCGCGATTCTAATCAGGCCCAGGGCCCCGCTCCGGTTAAACTGGGCGTTGATAACACTGACACAACAGTGAATGATACATGTTAAAACCTTAGAGGATGAAATTGACCATTTCTTTCAAAAATTTACTTTTAATAGTCTATAGTTCTTGAGAAAGGCTCTTTGGGTACACCACACAGCCTTTGGACACTTCAATGTAATGAACAGCCAACTGACTCGAAACGCGTGCGTGGAATGAACAGATACATCCTCGCCTCTAAATATTGTGTAAAATAGTTTTCTAGTCCATTAAAACTCACCTGTATATGTTATAATGCATTATAAAACTTCATAGTTTTAAACAGTTTTTTTTTTGCGTTCAAGAGAGGGAGGGAGACGAACATTACTCAACTACTTTCTATCTAGTCCGCTCTACTTAAAACGGCTTGTGGTCGACCATTAGATCACCGATGGTGGATAAGTTACAGAATCCCCCCACACCACTACGATGTTCAGTAACAAAACAAAGCACGGTTGGATCGCCCGATCATAAACCGCATTTCGTATCCTTAAATTCTTCAAACCAATCTTCTCTGAACGCGATAATTTATATACCCAGATTATTTCGCTTGGTACCAGCCAGGTATGGTTATCCAGAAAAAGTCTTTCCCCGGTAACCTATAAGTGATATATATTGCATAACTTGCTCCTCGAAATTTATCAAACTGATTGTAAGGCGTCACATGCGTAGAGAGTTATTTAATCTGGTATCGCATTGTAAACACACTAATAATTATTCGGCTAATTTTGTTATGCATGCCATGTGTAATAGTTACGCTGCATGAGCGATGTGCGTTCCATCGTGCACGGCAGCTACGCACACTTATTATCTCATTCACTGTCATGTTGATTCAGTCTCTTTCTAAATTTTAGTGAATTTTCTAATAAAAGACCTATGAAAGATAGAAGTAAACCGATTCCAAGTATCGCAAACGATCCTTTAATGTTGTCTATTGAAAATGCTTGCACCTTCCCATACGGGTTTGGACTTGAGCAAGATTCTGACTGTTTTAGATCAAAAAGATCCAAATTTAACCCTGTATCCAATCGTCGTATCATATACCGTTCCAGATCATTCTTCAAAGGGGAATTTAATGGAACAGCGAAACTTGAATGCTGTGCTGTTACAATTCTGTCAATGACTGACAATTGACAGTCATTTTGAGGTATGGTATGCTTTATAGCACTGATAGCAATCAACGCGAACTTTTCATTCATTACTTTGTACCAAAGATCATCTATTTCGTCAGGTAAAACTGAAGGATCGGTTTTATTTTGTCTCACAATTCCTTTCCACGCTTTTCTATACTCCTCATCGGTCGAATATTCTAACATACCTTGGAGGGCGGAATTTTTCAATAAACCATATCCCCACGTCTTCTGTTCAACTAGTTCTCCCAGTGAAGTAAAGGGTATTTTAGGTTTTTTCACCAGAAGGGAAGATGTTAAATTTGCAGTATACACAGCTGCAAATACAACACAAAATATCAACCATGACGCATACAAGTATCGACCTTTACTTGTCCTGGGGTGAATATGACCTGCTTGAAGAAAAAGACATCCTAATAAGCCAAAACATATTTGCCAAGACTTTGGATATTCTCTGTTTTGTTCCAGGGCTAAATCAAGCAAGGGAAAAGTCTCCGTTGTTATATACAAAAATGAAAGTAGGATAAACGAAACGAATAACATGATGTAAACAGTGGTATTTAATGGCTTCAATAAGGATGACCATGTTTCTTCTTCTTCACCAGTGTTTCTGTAGACTATGCATATTGATGATGTTGCAAGGGGAGGTAATATGAAATCCATGATTTGGTTTCGTTCTGCAGTAATCAAATACTCGGAATATAATATATCGATTTCACGACGCATAACTTGACCAATCAACCCATCCCAAGAGTTATGATCTCCTTTGACACCCCAACTACCGTCTTTTGGTTCTGTTATTTCGTAGGTGAAATTTAAATCCGCAGCCATGTCCTCCAGAAAATCAACCATCCAACCACTGTACACTAAGGTATCATTTATAACTTTCTTGCGTATAAGTTGGTAAGGCAATGATCCTATTAACAACCGTCTTCCGTTGAAATGAAACTTAACATTTGGAAAAATATCCTGGACTCTTGAAAAGTTAGGAACAGGAGTCCAGAAGTTTCTGTTTTCTTTCTTTACACGAGTATTTACCCCCAAACATCCATCTACAGAGTGGTGGATTACTGTCACGTGGCATAGGCCCGTTAATATTTCATCTAACGCTTTGATTACAACCGGAAACGTCAGTAACAGCCATTTTGATTTTACTCTAAAGTCAGTTGTCCTGTTGGAATTAAAATCAAAATCATTTACAGTTTTCATCACGTGCGACTCCGTTTCTGGGTTATCCGTTGTAATGTACAAAATCTGAATATTAGGAAACTGTGCTTTGTGTATTTGATAGAGAGAAGTAATAAGATTGGCAACTTCCATCTTATAAATCATTATTCGGATGTTTAAGGTATCCAACATTTCTAGCAGATCGTCTATAAACAAATCCATTGATGTATCACCGTCGTTATAAATAACAGTCATTTCTTCCCATTTTAAAACTTCCATGATCCCTCGTAGAAATCCAACCGTGTGTCTTGGCCAAATTGTTTTAGAAACGAAAAAAGGTTTGCTATTTAAAGTTCCGGAAATCAGCAACAAAAACAAAATACATCTCTCCATATTTATTTAATTTTTCTTTCAACACAACCGATATACAGGTTTATCTTTTCAGGTATCACTGAATGCAGCTCACGCCGTTTCTTCTAAATGCGTTGGGTACCATTCATAAAATGAACAGATTTTAATGGTATCATCAATTCTCCTGTTTATCTTCTTGTCATGATCCAAACCAAATAATGGTTATTTGAAACATCGATTACCAATAATAATTTTATAGCTCTAAAAGCATGGTAAAAGGGAAAGAGTTAAATGTCCACGTAAAAAAACAAGTCTCATAGGGACTAATATATGCTACAATTTATAATGCCTGGCGTCGAAACCATCCCATTGACAGATCATATGGGTAGCACTACTGCTACTTTTAGGACTTCTTGCTTCGTTGTGTTTCTGTGATCGTAAAATAATACCACAGTATTTCAGCTATAATAACTTTATTGCCAAGCTGGGTGACTTCGCAGGTCCTTTGTTCTCAACAGATAATGGCTGCTTGAACATCTGGGTGAATATCTAATGATCTACACTCAAATTTATACCCCCAACCCTGCACGTTCAAGATATAGCCGTGAAGTTAATTTCCATTCCAAATGCGTAATAACCTACTAAATTTCACACAAATAAAGCAGGTGCTGATACCATATTATGTCTACTAACCATAGGTCCAATAACAGGAAGAACGTGGTGGACAGTTTTGTCACAGGTTAATGATTTTACCAAAACATCACTGACTTTTTATGTATAGCATATAATTTACGTTTACTAAGTACGTGGGATTTTAATTTTAGAGACAGAGAATTTAACAATTTTCCAAAGACACAATATGGTCTTAAAGACCTAAGACTATAGTCTTACATATGATCTAAACTGCATGCGTTACACCATTCAATCCCAAACCATCTCCACCCCGCCACATTAATTCTGTGAAATCAAGGGCCGAACAAAAATGGATTTCTTGTTTCAAGACAATTTTACAGACCGCAGGAATATCTACCTGTTAATGAGCTCACTAAAACAACATAACCTTCTAGTGTTAATTTATCCACGTCTGCCATGGAGTTCGGATTTGTCTCTTGTCTTTAGTTAAGGAGGCATCCAAATTTGAACACAACCGGCTATTCATTGTTTTAAAATCTAGTTTGCACGACTGTATGTGACAAGGAGTAGGGTCGCCTTTCAACCTAGTGGGTTTTCTCCGGGTCCTCAGGTTTCTACCCACTTCTAAAGACCCTAACACGGAAGAGAATTATTGAAATAAAATAGAATCGTATGTTAGTCGCGAAATGACCTAGTTTCTATTGGACGTTAAACCCGATGCCAGTCTTCCGTCAAGACATATCTTAAAATTTCATTCTCCGTTTGCCTTGCATTTTTTGTTTGCCGAAGATGAAATTTTCAAACAATACAAAAGTAGTATACATAACATTGCAATCCAACAGCGGTCCATTTCAGATCAATTTAATGATTTGATGATTATTTAACACATTCCAAAGTGTATTCCGGTTCAGATTAGTCTACCGGCGTAGGCCTACATCTATATTTCGGTTCTGCAGGATATTAAGTTAGTTACGTATCCATGTTGAAGTATTTAAACAGAATATTTTAAAACCTAACCAGAGAGATACAAAGAAAAAAGATTGTATTAGTGTTACACATCATTTCATCAAACAGATGGCACAAGCCTCACTGTTTAATTTAATTCCAACAAATCCAGCCAATCCGGAGCCTCTTGGGGAGGAGCTTGGGAACCGAATTCAAACTGAAATATGGCCTCTGGTCAAGTGTGCCAGCTTATCCCACCCCTAATCATTACACACGCCCCGATAAACATACATTTTAAGTTTCATTAAATTCGGATAAAAACTGTGGCCTCTAAAGGGTCCACAACCTTAGTGTTACATACTTTTACACTATTTGCGTACGGGGAGTGGAAATTTTTCCCGGCAGTTTTGCTCCGATAATATATGTGGACGGGTTTTAAGATCTTATATCATAACAAATGTGACAATATGGAGATACTAAAAGCTAAAAACGCGAATTTTCGTACTATGAAGGGGGCATAAAAAAAAAAGAAGTTATGATGCGATATGGCGGAATAACGAAAGGCACCAAGATCTTTGGTTTATAAACATACAATATAAGTTTCATCAAAATCGGATAAATTATATGAGCTGTAGCGGGTTCACAATCGTAGAATCAGGAGCAATAATTCAAAATATTACTGTTCGAAATATCGCCAATATCGTAACAAACTGAGATCTTTGGGTTATAAACATACGGTTTATGTTTCGTTAAAATCGAATTTAAAAGGATTCTGAGCTCTCGAGTTTCCATGAGTTAAGGACACGATTGTTCGTACAACCAGGGTCCAAAATCCCATTGATACTAACGTCGAAATGTGGTACTCTCTTTCAAGTTTAGTCAAAATTAAAAAAAAGGAAAAAGGGCGATCGCAATACACGTCCACACGAAGAGGGAGGGTGGGGGAATAACTCAGAATATCGATACGGTTCGTCTTTCCAGGACCTCTATTATTCACCTTACATTGGAAACGAAAATTTGAAACAAATTCGTTAAAAGCTGTATAGCCTAGCGTAATGCAAGATTTTCGGCAAAGGGGTGTTACTCTGACATGGAATGTCGCGGAACTCTGAATATCGGAAGGATACATCTTTCCCTGACCACGATGCATACACGCTTTAATTTGCAAAAGATCCATTAACAACATTCACCTCTTACGCTTAAACAAGCTAATTGTTGATAGAGGGCGGTATAAATAAAAATATGAACGTATACAATTTACAAATTAAGATAAATAATATTACAGAATTGAAATTACGAAAAAATGTGGTATTAATTAGTAATAGAACGATCTATGAGTACCCAACATTTTTTTTTTTATCAAAAACCTATTTTCCTACTAATTAGTTTCATTTCCTCTGACAAATAAAAAAAGTGGTCAATTATTTCAACAGAAATTAACGTTCCCATGCCGGATGTTGTGCAGGGCCGTATCTAGCGGGGGTGCAGGGGGTACATTGCACCTCCAGAAAAATAAGGCGCCCCTCCCCCATCCAAAACAATATAATTTGACAATCTTCGACAATAAAATAATACACTTAAAATTATGACCACACAGTGGTGCTCTTCGGGCTCTGGTCAGTTTTAAGAGCGCCCACACGCCAATGGTTTCTTTTGCCCTGATCCAAACTTTCATACATCATTACGTGGGGGCTATGGTGCCCCATCACTCTTCTGCACCCCCACTTTTAAAATCCTACATAGGGCCCTGATGTCGTGGATATTAGAAGGAATTATAAGGACAACCAACTATACTGCTGAATTTGATGATATGTTATTTGCGGACATCATAATCATGAAGACTTTTCACAAAACATTAACTCTGTAACCCACATTTATAAAACACTGATAATCGATTATGAAGAGGATCAGGTGGCACAGAAATTATTGAAAACAAAGAAATAAATAGTAAGCATATTTATCTTATCGAGTAATCAAATTATCTAAGAGGAAAATGTTCACGATCAAAGTCAGTCAAGGTTTTGAAGTACAAATACTTGGTAGTGAAACGATACTCCAACGTAATGTAAACATGTGGTACTTAGATTCAAGCTGAATAATTTTGTTACGCTATAATGTATTGGATGTTGACCAGTCATATTTTAGAACAGAAATGTGCAGTGGCTATTACAGCAGTGTCTGAGTTTGAAAGGTCTAACTCAGTGATTCTCAACCAGTGTGCCGCGGCATACGGGTGTGCCGCGAAATTTTGAACGGCACAGTAAGAACATTTCTCCCTAAGAAGCCATCTATTTGACTGATGAAACTTTGCAATAAAGCAAATTCATAGCCGTGTTGTTCTTTATTTAGTTTGAGTCATTATATGTGTCTATGACTTGCCATGTTTTTATTTTGAAAATTCAAATATTTGTTGGCGATAAAAGGTTGAGAACCACTGGTATAACCACCACGAGGAGTATGATGATAGGTTAACAGTCTGAATTACATCCATTCAAGTGATATGCCTGCTTTGCACCATTTGTTGTAGTTTTAAGTAAGTATGTGGTGCTTTAAGGGTTAGTATTGGGTAAATCGTCTCGTCTTAGTTTTGTACCAAAGGTATTATTAAAAGTAATAAATGGAGCTTAACGACGCCATAAAGAGTATGACTACATCAGAAACCGCTTCGGTTTTGATAAAACTAAAAGAAGTGAAGTTCTTACATTACTAATTCGATTATTCTGTGGTTATATCCTGGAATAAAAGCATAACACAACATTGATTTATGGAATATTAGTTATGTTTTCCGACATTGCATCCATTACAACGCAAAGGTCAATAATTGTCATTTTCATCATCAAATACTGAACTAAATGCAAAATAAACAGTAATTATGAACTGGTTACTATGATGAACAAATTTAAAGACGTTTTTTAAAGGAGGATAACTCTCACCCGCGATTCAATAGGATTACCGAAATAGTTTTCAAAACTGGAGAAAACAAAACATCCGTTAAAAGTTTCGGAGCGTGATTTATAGGAATAACAGTTCAAATATGGTTCATTTCCGTTCTCTATTTGCAAAGAGATAATTTAATTTATTAATCACACCTTTATTAATGAAACGCGACGTAAATCTACTCTCGGTGGCATCGGATACTCGGGATTTTAACTAGATTAGAACGGTTCGCCATTTAAAAATTGAATATAAAAATGGGAAAGCGAAGCGTAGTCGTGAATTTACCGATGCGCTAGTTACCACTATGCACACATCTTGTCAAAACAATAAAAAGTTGGATCAGAATGAAGTAATTTGGTTGAAATTTTCAGTATTTTCTTTATTTTTTTAATCATTTATTTTTGAATTATTTGAGCAAGAATGACCAACTCTTTATTAAACTCTTAACTAATGTATCTTTAAATAATCAATGTGAGTACATAAATATTAGAAAAATGCTAACACGCACAAGTACATTAAAGAAATCTTTAACTCTAGTCATGTAAAACAACCCCTTCGAAAGCCCTGAAACTATTATAACATTCTATTTGTTTTCTTCTAACGAACGACGAGTGGCTTGCAAACATGTATTAATAAATATCACGGGCTGCTTTTATGACATATAGGCGGGTCTAGACGATTAATGACCTCTAATATGTCGATAAATTTCGCAATCAAGGAAAATATGTCAGTTTCGTTTTCTGTTCTTCGGTTTTCAGTAAGGAGATATATTTTTATATGTTCACATTCATAATGTGGACGTATAATGCCACCGCCCCTGTGTGTGTCTTTGTCTCGCCTACAGGTCACAATTCCTAATCGATCATATTGATACTTTACACACTTATTTCATATACCCTTAGGATGATCCCTATTGTTTTGGGTGCATGCCCGACCCCCTGGGACAGAGCCATGCCCAGTTCTTGTTGTCGTATGTGGGCTGCATTTATTAACATATCATCGTGAAACTTTGCATACATATTCTTTGTACCGTAAGGAACATCCCAATTGTTTTGGGTGTATGTCCAACCTCCAGGGACAGTGCCACGCCCATTTTCTTTATGTTTATCGGTGTGTCGCATACAGGCCACAATTCTTAATAGATCAGCTTGAAACTTTACATACTTATTCCTTATACCCTAAAGGATGATCCCTGTTGTTTCTTGCATTTGTTTGTCGTCTACAGGCTGCATTTCTTAACGTATCATCTTGAAACTTTGCTACTTATTCTTTGTACCCAAAGGAACATCGTATCGTTTGGCGTGCATGCCCAGGCCACAATTCTTAATCGATCGTGTTGTAAACTTTTTATACTTATTCCTTATAACCTAAGGCTGTGACTTCTATTATTTTTGGTTCATGCCCGACCCCCTGGGACAGGGCCACGCCCAGTCTTGTGTTTCAACTACAGACCGCAATTCTTACATGCCACTGTTCTTAATGGATCAACTTTGAACTCGAGATACGCATTCCTTATAGCCTAAGGGCGACAACTGCGTGTCCCGACCGTAAGGGACAAGCCACGACCAATTTTTGTGTCTGTCGTTTACAGGCCGCAATTCTGAACGAATCAGCTTGGTACTTAGCATATGTATTCTTTATAGCATGGCTTCAACTATTGATTTGCGTTAATGTCCCGACCCCCAGGGGCAGAGCCACGTCCACATTTTGTCTTTAGCGCCAGAAAGCCACAATTCTAAATGGATTATCCTGGTATATTATCCCGCGCCGAACGAAGTTAGGGAGGGATATTAAAAAGGGGTTCGTCCGTCCCTCCCGATTTCGTTTCCGGGGCATATTTTATAAACCGTTCGAGATATCTTTCTGAAACTTTGTATAGTCATCAACCTATTACAGTAGTTGTGCCTTTTGCTATGTAAGAATTTCTGTGATTTATAGTTTTTGTGTTTCCATGGAAAAAAATTTGACTTAGTTTTTGGTGTATAAATTTGTTGCCGGAGCATATCTCATTTGAGATATCTTTCCGAAACTTTGTACATACATCAACCGATTACAGTAGTTGTGCCTTTTGCTACTTAGGAATTTCTAGGGTTATTTTTTTTGTGCTTCCGTAGCATATCTCATAAACCGTTTGAGAAATCTTTCTGAAACTTTGTACACAAATCAACCTATTATAGTATGAATTTCTGGTATTTATATTTTTTGTGTTTCCATGGCAACAAATTTGACTTAGCTTTTGTTATATAATTTTGTTTCCGGAGCATATCTCTTAAACCGTTCAAAATACTCTTTCGTTGATTGGCTCAAAACTTTGTAACAATACAAACAGCTTTACCTTACATATAATGAATTTATAATTGAGCTCCAGTCCTCTCCACTTGTAAAATATCTCTATTTGCTATGTAGTCATGTCTAATTTTTAAAACCAGAGCTTTATGATTAATGTCATAAATTATCTCAAATCTTCTAGTTAATAGCAATCAGTGATTAGTTTTCAGAAATAGAGACCAATATCTACTAAACAGGATCACGATATTAGGACCAGTGACATTGTTCGCCAAATCTGATAATTTTTATATTGATTGCCAATGGCATAAATAAGTTATTTTTCCTTATGACGGCAACTATTGATGTTGATGTACGACCCCCAATGTCAAGCCTTCTTTGCCTCTTGGGATATTATAGTTATTTCATATTCCATCCTCTTCATTTTAAAAATTACGATAGCAACCAAAGCAGTAATGTGGGCGTATATTGCAGCGTTAGTGATGTTCTGGTTAAGTGCATCTGCCAGGTCTTATATTTAATCTTGAAAAAGTTTCGAAGAACACCTTTTTATCTAGCATTCATGTCCGTTTCCCTTTTGTGAGCAGTTTTTAAACAGGGCGCACCTGGTGTTTTCTTCATTTGGTGGACTTGTTGGACGATTGTAATATTCGGGATAAACTTGATTCACCTCTGCTTTTATTGTTTGCTTTAAATAACAAGTGCCTTATTGTCATCATAAATATATATATACACAATAAGGGATTTTTGTTATAATGTCTTCCCAATGTTAGAGATTATATTTTTGTAAAGACCTACTTCAGCTCCTCGTAGTTTGGTCGCTTTAGGTCGTATAAATATAAGCATTATTGCTCAGTCGAACTATTATTAACTTTTCCTGATTATTATTAATGCGACATCTGTTGATTTAAGTGCTTTACGTCGATTATTTACAAATTGCATGAAGCTGAATTCACACCACACGGCATTTTACATTAAGCAAAACAGATAGATGTAAGGCCAGTGTGGATTTTTGTGAATATCTGACTGAAAACCCTATATTCGGCAAAATTCCTCCTCGTTGATGTTAGTCTCAGAAAGAGAAACACGAAGTTTTAACGCAACCTGGGCCACTTTCCATTCATTTGGGTTAAATGCATACTGTAAACCGTATAAGTCATTCAGTGAATTTGGTGTGAATAGGCCTTTCTAAGCTGATAACGACCATTCATAAATCCTCTTCATGTTGTCCTTAACGACTGTAATGCAAAGGAAAGATACAATAGCGGTAGACTTTTACTGACCAGTCACTTACATTTCCTTTCTTTTTGTATTTATAAATCAGAGATGAGAGTTGGACAAGAATATCAAGTCTTAGGACGAAAACTATACGGTTGGCCAGTACAAGTACACAAAGAGCAGACGATATCAGACATAATTTTAAATAACTGCTGGAAATTCTTAAAATAACATGAATGCTGTGACGTTCTGAAGCGACAGGGACAGTAATTTATAGCCGTAAATTCACGGTAAGGTATGAGCTTAGTCGTTTAGAAAGATATTTTCATTCATACGGTTAGGTAAAGGTGGAGTATATATAACTCGAGTTTACTTCTATGCAAACGTTCAACTAAATGTCAGAAATGTCTGCAAACGTAAAACTATTTGTCAGAAATGTATATGCAAACGTTCAAATTAACTATCCGAAATGTCTACAGCACAACACGTGGGATTCTTACTCTTCCACTTTTCATGTTTTTCGGAAGGTTGCGTAACCATACATCGTGCTGAATAGTGTATTTTTTATTTAGTCCCCATGGTAAGTTGGCTGTGGACTTTGGTACCTAAAATGAAAATTTTACCACGACCCCTGCTAGGTATAGAGGTTCAGTTTACCTAGAACGATCGTTTACCAACTATTTTAAAAAATAAACTTTACATTCAAAAATAATTATATGGGCATCACTACCCCGACCTCTTACCCCATTGTCTTTGAAGTATATAGTCTGTATAAGTGAAAACCAAAACTTGAATGCCAAGGGTCATTTTCACAGTGTTCATATATTATCACGTACGTCTAACCAATATATACATCACTAATCCCACCCCCTTACCCTACTGCGAATATTCGATTATATTATGTCTAACCAGTGTGGCAATATCTCGATATTGGTAAGGCAATGTTCGACTATAGAGATAAATTCATTGTTCGTATGTAAAACTCTGGACAATTCAACATACACACATGTCATATTAATAGACAGTATTTACTTAGTATACTCTAGGTAACCACACAGGTTTATATGAATATAATCTTAATACAAATAAACATGTTATTTAACATAGTTGGCTACCAAGAGATAGCATGCAGTAGAACGTGATAAAAAGGATAGGCGTAATAGCATACAAAAAAATAATATGTTGATATTAAAAACATATCTTATTTTAATTAAAGCAACAAAGAAAGTTGTGTTATTAATTCATAAAACAAATCATGTACAGTTGTTCCATTGAAGTGGGGGGGAGGCTAGTGGTCTAGAGTGCCGCGCTTCGACCTCTAGCTGGCCGGTCACCTCTAGCTTGCGGCTGTGGTTTCGAGCGCAGGCGTGGGCGTATGTGACATGGAGATAGGGGCGCCTTCTCAACCTCGTGGGTTTCCTCCGGGCACTCCGGTTTCCTCCCACTGCTAAAGACCCCTACGCGCAAGCGAATTATTGAAATAAAATTAAACCATATGATAGTCCCGAAATGACCTAGTTTGTGTTGAGTGGACGTTAAACCCCATTTCTCTCTCTCTCTCTCTCTCTCTCTCTCTCTCTCTCTCTCTCCAATGAAGTGTTGGCTAAGCTGATAAGACACTAACCTGGCGGCCAGGTGTTCGATCTCTGCATTGGCTGAGAAAGTTCATAGAGAGTTTTTAACGTGGTTTCCACTTGTCAGGCCATATTGCTGCTTCCCCCGAAAAATGTCTATCATAGCACACGGTATGACGTATGCCCATGTGGAGCAGAACAGTAGGAAGCTAAACCCCATTTCGTGTCTTTCCATTGAATAAATCCACACTGTATTACCAAATTCTACAAATTCGAAAATGATACTTAATTACAAAATCTCTTTCGCATTTTTAATTTTCATTGAAATAAAACCAGGATAATGTTTTACCATTATGTCCTGTGTGTAACTGTGGTTATTTTGTTATGAACGGAACAAGGGACCATAGTGAATTGGAACCCGATCGTTGAAACGACCTATATAATGTATAAGACCTGTTAACAATGATTACGGTAATTAAATCTCTTGATCAGTGTTACTGCTCAATGATGGTCTGTTCGGGAGACGGGATTTTAAAGGCAATAAAATGTAATTAATGCAGGTATAAGATTTAGTCTAAATGGGGGTAAGCCTTTTATATGTACGACAATCCGGCTATCGTTAATCTATGTTCAGCAAAGATTACGTGAATAAAACAAATAGTTATTGTATTGTTTGAACTGATCGTGTAAATAAGATAAAAGGGGTTCAACAATAAGGTTATCATGTTATAAATCATAATATAATTATTGAACAATCAACAAGGTCAGTTCACCCCCATGCCGTGTTGCTTCATTTCCGTTAATTATTTTAGTATAATAATGAAATTGTTAAATTACTCGTAATTCGAGCCAAAAGATTCAGAAAACTATTATTTGGGTCATGGGTCCACGGGATTATCGGATGGGACGAAAAACCGAGGCGTACCCGTAAAAAAATCCCTGGCAGTAGACTGTCGTGCCGCTGTCTGGTTAAAATTTCCATCATGGCACCCTGTATTGTATTTGTCCATCTTCATAAGCCCAGCCGGAGCAGAACAGTAGGACTTTGAACCCCATTTCATTTTATCAATGGTGAAGAGAGGTAGACCTGTAAAAGGTTATAAGGTAAAATAAAACAAAATAATACGACAGCCGAAGCTGGCCATCTTTATGTTAATAAAATATAACTTCAAAGTGTGCTTATTGAAAAGGACTTGATTTTCGCTTGCCGAAATATTTTGCTTGTAAGAGTAACAATGAAAGCGTGTTTAGTAAATTGGGTGACCTTAAACCCCGAGGTTACGTCTGTAAATATACCTCAGTATACATAATCCTTAATCTGTTTCCAGATTATCCAATAATTGTATGATTATATCTGTTCAATGAGTATTAATCGAGCCAGTTATTAACCATTTACAAAGTAGATTATTATATTTAATAATTTATAATAATAATAAACACCGAGCAAGGGGGTTAGTTACGAGTACGCTTAATGTTTGTGTCAAATGAAATTCGCTCACGATTAATGTTAGGACGCCGGTGTTTAAAGCAACTACGCCGACCTGTATTGATATCGGAAGGTCATTTTCTTAACCTTTTAGATACACCTATTGGTATCTCTTGTGATTTCTCGAGACGCTTATCTATACAGCGATCCATGTAATACTTTGGATACGCTATTATTCGGGGGGTTATTTCTAATTTTAAAAAGTTGTTGTATTGTATTAAATCATTTCAATTTGGATATTTTCAGTGAAAAGATGAGTTTCTATTATTACAAAATACCCCAAGAGAAAAAGGAAGCTAAAGTGTACGGAAACAAAAAGGTGGAACAAAAGGAATTGATTGAGATAACAGAGCGAGTGACCCGACCAACATACAGTAGCAGCTTGATTCGTGAACAGAAACGTCTTCGTAATTATATCAATCTGAAGGAAAATGTCCGACAACGCCCACCAACATCTTGTCGAAAACGTCCATCGTCTTCTTCTGTGTTGGATAAATCAAAACATTCTCGTCGTTTCACCGACAAAGAGTTTACCCGAATGATTAGACGTTTGAGAAAACCTACCGTTAGTTCTCGTGTAAGCCGAGTGGATTATGAGACTGACGCAACAGAATCGACCAGAATGAATAGTGCTTCAACGCGTCCAAGAACTGCTGAAGAACGAACAAAATCTTTAAGTGATTTGTGTCGCCCGACTACAGCCAGCAGTTGCAAATCCTTCGATCGCGATAAGTACACAGGTGACAATTATAATAGTTATGACTACGAATATGTTTATACATCGTGTGCTCCACCGGAAGAAATTGACTTTTTGGTCGATAGAATGAGTAAAACGACCATTGCGAGATCCCGCGGAAAAGTTAATTGTCCTCGGTCACCTTTTGTCTCTGAGGAATCCGAATATGAATTTCAAAGGAAATTACCCTTGGTGAGTGGTCTTCCCAAAAGTAGAACTATAGAAGAAATTGTGGGAAGATTATACAAGCCATCTCGGCATGGCTACAGCTCTCAGCCAACACCTGTATCAACTGGCATCTGAACATGCTAATGCAGTTTAGAAAAATCGAAATTGTATTATCTAAATAATAAACGCGAGACGTGATTGTACGTACGATGATATCACTAATGTCATTCAACATACCTCGGAATATTTCATTATGTTCCATATGTAGACGTCCGTTCATTCGTGTGGATCATATCGCCGAAAAAAATATATGCAGACGCAGATTCACATAATTATATTCAGTTCACTGATGAGACATCGGCTAAATGTTCCCATATTATTATACATGGTTCATCGATGAGTCATCAGCTTAATGTTAAGCGTATATATTTAACTTAAATATACTTATGATTCCGACAATGTGCATGTCATCTTAATGGTGAAATCAAAATCTTTGATTAAGACTTCGATACCTAAGTACAAGACTGGACTTAAAACGTTTTCTGTGGTAGAAAGACTATGGAGCCATACTATATTATGTGAAAGACAAGCCATTGTAGTTCAGCGTTTAGTGAAATAAAAATATAGTACAAAGCATATAATATGACGATTTTGCAAAAGTCGACCATTGCTCTATATCGGCGTTGTTAATGTACATGGTCTAGTGATAACATCGAGAGTTGAACAAGTTAATTAATGTCTACTAATAAATAATTTAGATAACATATTATATCAGAATTAAATATCAAACCAAAAACATCATCCGGACGCTGGGTGGTGTAATATGGAAATTATAGCACTGCCAGAATAAGAAAATTACTTTCAAGACTAGATATTCTGATCTACTTGAAGGTGACATAAAAAGAGATGCAGAACTTTCATTTACTGTGAACAAATAAAATAAAACCAAGTACGAACAATCCAAACCATTAGGCAAAACTCGAAGTCCTAAAAGAACGTTATAGGCAAAATAGTTAGGCAAAGTAGTGTAATCAGCAAATGGACTGTTCATCGTGTACGAAATACACAACAAACAGTGGTAACAGGTGTCCGGAAGAGTAAGCTTACCCTGCCGGCGCGCCACAGCTGCATCCAAACTATTAGACGAAATCTCGGTAAAATAACGTGATTGGCCAATGGACTATCAATGACAGCCTACACCGGCAGTATTCCCCACAATGTTCGCAAATTTTTATGTGTTTCACTATATGTTTTCTAGACCCACATATCAATAAAACAAATTTGATCGTCTATGTTCTCTAACTGCAGGGTATGTGTATCCTAGAAATGACATTGGGTCTAACACACTGCTTTTCCGCACCATTCCGGATAATAAAGACGGACATACGGCATGCAGTGTGCTACGAGTTTAATTTGTCATGCAAAATAGTGGGAAAGGGTGGGGGAATGTCATTGCTATAAATACACGTACTACAGTCTCAGTAGTCGTTATCCATTTGTATTTATTTCCCCTTATTTTATGATGGGGAGTTATACATAGACAGTTTTCCCTTAAATCATCCCCGCCCTTTTTGGTTGACTTTTTGGTATAGAATTGGTGAAGGGCATCAAATTTGCAATTTCAGAGTAATTTGGGGTAATACTGATGATATTATAGCGGAGGGATAGCGGGTGTAAAGTGTCTTTCTGTAGATCAATCATTACGCAGGAAACCTCCCAGCAAAAAATCTAAACGTTCAACCCCCAACAAAATTATGATGCGGAGAGTGTCGAATGCGGTCCTCTGTGTGCGTATGATGATTGGAATCAACGGAATGTTGAGTAAGAAGCTACAGCCTGTGATGTTACAGCCATTTAGCATTAAAATCAGTGGGCAAATAATTGCTAGTCTGGTCCCTTTGTTGTGGTTGTCTCCCTTGAATAAGAAATAAGCACTATGATAGTTATAGGGAATGTAGTTGGAGCAGAGGTAGCAAGAATGATTTCTATAAGTTATCAGTTCTCCACAGAACTAATAAATGTAGATTGACAAAGAGGGAAAGAGAGAGAGAGAAATGTTTACGTCCACTTAACACAAACTAGGTCATTTTGGGACTAACATGATTTCAATTTTATTTCAATAATTCGCTTGCGCGTAGGGATCTTTAGCAGTGGGAGGAAACGGGAGTTCCAGGAGGAAACCCACGAGTTTGAGAAGGCGCCCCTATCTCCATGCCACATACGCTC
Organism: Patella caerulea; assembly: GCA_036850965.1. Taxonomy (NCBI): domain Eukaryota; kingdom Metazoa; phylum Mollusca; class Gastropoda; family Patellidae; genus Patella; species Patella caerulea. Next base: position 16,566,850 of record JAZGQO010000021.1, read on the forward strand.
ACACCAGGGTTCGAAACCACAGCCGCAAGCCAGAGGTGACCGGCCAGCTAGATGAAATTGGCAAAGACTATGTGACACCATAAAAGCATTTCTGATAAAATTTCGCAGATATTACTTAAGTAGATATGAGGAGAACCACTGCCGAAACTCAGATTATCTGCGGTATGACCTATTGTTGATGCACATGTTAAACAACAATCGGTCAGCAATTCAATATAACCCAGGCTCCTGCATCGATGCTAGAAAGATCATGCAGAGATTACAAAATTCCTCTAAAGCCTCAGAAGCCACGTCTTATCTCCTTTAGCTGTACATCTCAACATACATGAGGTTTTTTTTTACATGTTTCAGGTTGACGTCATTTGGATCATCCGAAGGGACTGTCCGTTTTGCTGACAGAAATCTACTGGCCATTATTTTATTGAGTTAAAATATTGTAACACCCTTGGCTCCCTTTTCGACGGAGGACAAAGCTGTTATTGTAATGACATCTTTTCAAGAAATGGCGGAAATGTTGATCGGTGCGGTTGTTTTGTTACTAAGGGAAGAACTACCTATACCCGGGTTGTTAAGTCCATTATCAATGCTTCTTTAATGAATTGAGCGATTCGTCATAATCCATTGTTCAATCTTATAAATACAGCGATAATCTTCACAACAAGAAACAAAAGGTCACCTATAATCGTCTACTTACATCATTCACGTCCAGAAACTAACCTATCACGGGCCGGACTAGGCATCACGTGTTAATTAATCTGAAACACGATCATGACCTTCTGTGAAACATTCTATTTCCGGTTTTGTAGGATTAGCGTTATTTTTTTTTTTTATTTTCAATTACAATCTAAACACTTTACGTAGTACATAATTCTATGTCCTTATTACAGATACGTTATGGGAGATTATAAAGAGCTGACAGTTCTCGGTATATTAATTTAAAATTAGATACTGTAAAGGGAATTATCTGGGAAATTTCAGTCAGATTGATCCATCCTGGACCGCGAATTTAGCGATTGAATGTTTCAATCACTGGCTCGTACATCATAACTAGGGTCGGTACGATTTTAAAATAAAACATAGCCCTTATTATCCATTTTTCGATTTAATCATAAATGATCGTTGAGCTACAGATCGGATTCCAATCCATTTAATATCGCAGGTTAGCGAAGACATCGATAGTTGGATAAGTTAATTAATGTCTACTAATTAATAATTTAGATAACATTTCAGATTTAGCTATCGCATAATGTATGTTTAAGCAATTGATACGATTTACATCATGATTGACAATTATCAGAGACATCATAATCATTTTGTTGAAATCATGGCGGTCGAGAGCCGTGATTTAATTTTGTGAAATCGTTCATGGGTAAAGGTCAACAAAAATCAATAATATCAAACGCTAATATATTTTTAAAAATAACATTGCCGTAATTAATTACGTAGTCAAATTCTGATCAAATGGTGTTCATCATCCAATTAAACAATTTAATTTCAAACAAAGAATCGTGATTTAGCGTCTTACTTCCCTGTACCGACTAGGCTAGGCCAATGAAGATGCCATTCAGCAGCATAAATGTATGTCCTGAAGGTGGGATTTTAAGGTCGATAAATATATTAAACAACGTTTACCCAACATCCGTCAAGGATCTAGGATACCACATAGACAAGTACTGTCAGGGTTTTTTGAACGAGTTTCTTCAAGTATATGTTTGAAAACACGCCTATATTGACACTGGAGTTGCTAAGCAGATCATGACGTCGCTTACATATCCAATGAGCAGCATGGTACATTATCTAATGACATACAGCATAGGTGGTGAGTCAGTCCTAAAGATACGCCTACCAGCAGCAAAGTCGTCAATGATACACGTTGCTTTATGTTACTGTAAACAAAGTTTGGTAAGCACGTTCTGCACTCTGTTCATAAGATTTCCATATCACAGAACGTGTTCCTGGTATCGCCTTAAAGCCCTCGTCAGACCGGAGTGGTGACCCTACTGCGCTCTGCGACCGAACGGCGGCCTGGAAACACACAAGGTCGTCGGCAAGCGTGAACACAACGCGGAAAAATGTCCCAAAATTACAAACTTAAAAAAGTCGCGTTCTTACTGCGACCTGTGCGTTTATATAGCATTCTCGCGGCGGGTTCGTCACGATCTCTCCGCGCTTATGGCGTTTCGATTGAGATCTATAAGCTTTGCAACGGCGGTCATCGCGAACCCGCGTCGCTCAACCACACGTCTTTTCGGACTACACGTGCGTTTCCACCACGTGATCACAGCGACTATGCAAGCTGGTTCGATTTTTTTTTTAAATTTCAAGATGACCTTTGAATCGTCCGTTTTCAAAGCAAGTCGTGCATGAAATGCATGGTCGCCATAAGCGAATAATGCAAGCTTGGTAACTGCGCCATGGTCGTATTAAGAACTCCATACACGTTGTGGGAACCTCATAAAATCGCCATATGCTTTAGAGGTAGCCCCATGGGGTCGTGATACAGTCGCGCAACAGTGGTGGAATCGTCGTAACATCGCTATGACAACGCCATAAGGGCTCAGAGCGCTGGGTGGGATCGCTGTCAACGCGTGAGGGTTGTGGTGAAGACGCCATGAAGGCACCGTTGCAAATGTTACAATTTTCGCAGCGTCTTTTCCACGTGTGTACTGCGCGTGTGCCACGCTCATAGAGATGTTACCACGCTTATCGGGCGACCCTCGCGACCCACCACGTTCTCTCGGTTTTCAATGTCATATGACAGGACCTTGGCGTTTGCTTTGAACATACTCAAAACAAAGCCCGTGACTCGGCGATCATTGGCGACCATGGAGACCACAGAACGATATCTCGCGTTTCCACAGCGCTCAGGGTGATCTTGGCACGCTCTGGAAACATTTTTGTCGCCGTAGCAGCGCAATAAGGACTTTTGCGACCACATCACGTTCTCGCAGCTTTCCAGATCATATGCGCATGTTCAAAACAAACGTCGTGGCTCAGCGATCATTGGCGACCACGGAGACCACAGCACGATATCTAGTGTTTCACCGCGCTGTTACCACGCTTATGGCGATCTTGACTCGCTCTGAGACCATTTTTTGTCGCAGTAGAAGCGCTGTAAAGCCCCCGTCAGACCGGAGTGGTGACCCTACTGCGCTCTGCGACCGAACGGCGGCCTGGAAATACACAAGGTCGTCGGCAAGCGTGAACACAACGCGAAAATGTCCCAAAATTACAACCTTAAAAAGTCGCATTCTTACTGCGACCTGTGCGTTTATATAGAATTCTCGCGGCGGGTTCGTCACGATCTATCCGCGCTTATGGTGTTTCGATTGAGATCTATAAGCGGTCATCGCGAAACCGCGTCGCTCAACCACACGTCTTATCTGGACTACACGTGCGTTTCCACCACGTGATCACGGCGACTATGCAAGCTGGTTTGATTTTTTTTCGAAATTTCAAGATGACCTTTGAATCGTCCGTTTTCAAAGCAAGTCTTGCATGAAATGCATGGTCGCCATAAGCGAATAATGCAAGCTTGGTAACCACGCCATGGTCGTATTAAGAACTCCATACACGTTGTGGGAACCTCATAAAATCGCCATATGCTTAAGAGGTAGCCCCATGAGGTCGTGATGCAGTCGCGCAACTGTGGTGGAATCATCGTAACATCGCTATGACAACGCCAAGGACTCAGAGCGCTGGGTGGGGTAGCGGTCAACGCGTGAGGGTTGTGGTGAAGACGCCATGAAGGCACCGTTGCAAATGTTACAATTTTCGCAGCGTCTTTTCCACGTGTGTACTGCGCGTGTGCTACGTTCATAGAGATGTTACCACGCTTATCGCGCGACCCTCGCGACCCACCACATTCTCTCGGTTTTCAATGTCATATGACAGGACATTGGCGTTTGCTTTGAACATACTCAAAACAAACGCCGTGACTCAGCGATCATTGGCGACCATGGAGACCACAGAACGATATCTCGCGTTTCCACAGCGCTCAGGGTGATCTTGGCACGCTCTGGAAACATTTTTTGTCGCCGTAGCAGCGCAATAAGGACTTTTGCGACCACATCACGTTCTCGCAGCCTTCCAGATCATATGCGCATGTTCAAAACAAGCGTCGTGGCTCGGCGATCATTGGCGACCATGGAGACCACAGCACGATATCTAGTGTTTCCACCGCGCTGTTACCACGCTTATGGCGATCTTGACTCGCTCTGAGACCATTTTTTGTCGCAGTAGAAGCGCAGTAAGGACGCAACTCCGGTCGGACGGGGGTATAAGGATGCAACTCCGGTCTGACGGGGGTATTACAATCTTTAGATAATCAAAATGTGAACGGAACGCGATCGTAATTTACAATCCAAAATTTTGGTATTCAAACAGGATTTCATGGATTTGAACACATGCAACCCATACAAGAATCTCTAGAAATTATAACAGTTACAATCCGTCAAGAACTCTACTACATAGAGGTCATAACAAAATTCTGACGTGTGAAAAGGCGTTTAAAATAGAACAAGGAGTCCGAAGTATCACACTGTGTCTCCATGGTCGTCAATGATCGCCGACGTTGAAACGCACGTGCAGTTGCGATACACGTACAAGACGTGTGGTAATGCCCCAGTCAGTCCGGAGTGGTGACCCTACTGCGCTCTGAGACCAAACGGCGGCCTGGAAATACATAAGGTCGTCGGCAAGCGTAAACACAGCGCGGACAAATGTCCCAAAATTACAAACTTAAACAAGTCGCGTTCTTGCTGCGACCTGTGCGTTTATGCAGCATTCTCGCGGTGGGCTCATCACGATCTCTCCGCTCTTATGACGTTTCTATTGAGATTTATAAGTTCAACCACACTTCTTATCTGGACTACATGTGCGTTTCCACTTCGTGATCACGGCGACTATATAAGCTGGTTAGATTTTTTTTTTCGAAATTTCAAGATAACCTTTGAATCGCCCGTTTTCAAAGCAAGTCGTACATGAAAAGCATGGTCGCCATAGGCGAGTAATGCAAGCATGAGGTCGTGATGCCATCGCGCAACAGTGGTGGAACCATTGTAACATCGCCATGATAACGCCATAAGGACTCAGAACGCTTGGTGGGGTCGCGGTCAACACGTGAGGGTTGTGGTGAAGACATCATGACTTCACCGTTGCAAATGTTCCAATTTTAGCAGCGTCTTTGCCACGTGTGTACTGCGCGTGTACTACGTTCATAGAGATGTTACGACGCTTATCTCGGGACCTTCGCGACCCACCACGTCCTCTCATCTATCCAAGTCATATGGGAGAACTTTGAACATACTCAAAACAAACGCCGTGACTCAGCGATCATTGGCGACCATGGAGACCACAGTACGATATCTCGCGTTTCCACCACGCTTATGGTGATCTTGGCACGCTCTGAACCCATTTTGTATCGCCGTAGCAGCGCAGTAAGGACGTCTTCGACCCCATCACGTTCTCGCAGCTCTCCAGATCATATGAGCATGTTCAAAACAAACGTCGTGGTTCGGCGATCATTGGCGACTATGGAGACCACAGCACCATATCTAGCGTTTCCATTACGCTTTGTCTACGCTTATGGCGATCTTGACTCGCTCTGGCACCATTTTGTGTCGCAGTAGAAGCGCAGTAAGGACGCAACCCCGGTCTGATATGGGTATAAGAACCTAAAGCGCGTGGTTGCCTAGTCAATAGATTTCAATAGAAACTCCGCATAAGCGGACGTGACGGGCGCGAGGTGAGAGTTTGTAATCTTGGGGAAATTTTCTCGCGTTGTGTCCACATTTGTGCATTGAATAGTCGCTGTATGCTCGCATAAACGAGGTAAAGGCGCCAACCCGGTCTGACAGGGAATAAGTGAGAATATGAATAAATCTAAATTTTCCCCAATGGAGGCACGTGGACCTACACCACCTATTCCTTGCAAGTCATCTAACCTTGTTTGAACAAATCTGAGTAAGCACCACCCGGGCAACTAAACCACCAATATGCTTACCAAATGTGAATGACGCCCGTTTCACCTCACCTGGTGGACGGACACGTAGAGAAAAGTTTTAACGGGGATATACTATGAACCAGAAATGTCAAATGACAAAATAGACTGCCCAACTCCCGCATATGCATATTGCGACAAAGCTTCTACACGTTGTAACACCTACGTAAAGTGCAGGTGTAGCTAGACCTCCCCAGGTATAAATGACACAGAGTCCTTGCGCTACCTGTAGGCATAGTTATTTATTTACAGCACCATTTGGTCTACCCACGTCAGCTGTCTGAATAAACAACAAACGTCTCTATCTTAAAAGAATAGACGATTTGTTACGTCAACATAGTCTACCTTTACATTTGATCATCAACAAATTTAAATCCCTAAATAATGATGTCACATGCACAAACATGCATCTGAATAAATAAAATAAATCCCTCAAATGTGATGCACAATAGCCTACGCAATACGAGATAAGAATTTCCCTTTTCACTGTTTTAAATTGGCGTTGTATTCGGTCTATGTACATACGTATACAAACAAAATACTAGTGCAGAATCTCCACCAGCCGCTAACCCTCAAACAGGGGCGGATTACCCATGGTGGAACTGACTTGGGTCGTGGTTTCGATACGTGGGGATAGGAGAACCTTCTCAACCATGCGTTTTACTCCCCCCCCCCATTGACAAAAAAGACCCATGCACATATATTAAAATAAGACATCTTGATTGCGATATTACCTGAGGTTGAATGGGACGTTAAACCTTGCGAACAACAATAACAAATCAGATATTTCGAAAAAAGTGAAATGAAGTTTTAGGTCCTACTGTTATGTTCCTAAACCGGGCTAATGAAGACGGGCATAAGCCATACGTTGTGTGCTGGGAGGGGGGGGGGCAGTGGCGCTACAGCCTGCTCCTATATCAAATTCCAAATGCTCAGGAGAATTTTTTTTATGTGCACGCCAATATGCACAGGGAACCTCGGTTTTTCATCACATCCGAACGACTAGACAGCTGTCCTTGTCAGGCCCTCCGCCCTGCATCATTGACAAGGGGAAAGCACGCCGGAAAATCTAAATAAACTTTCTGATCGAACATCCGAAACCCTGCGTCTTACCCACTTAGCTATCGTTATCCGCAGACATTTTGAACTTACTAGTCACCAATAAATGTCAATTTGCTGACGCAATTTTCAATATACAGAATTATAAACATTTTCAAAAGAAAATTAAATTATTATTATTATCATACTTGTATTTAGATAGCGCTGCTTTCACTAGAAGTATTCAGTAGCGCTGTTCAATAATTGCAGCAAGTCAAGTTGATGGTCCATTTTTCAGATGAAAAAATGCTGACGGTCCATTTTTCAGATGGAAGAAGTTGATGATCCATTTGATCAGATAAAGATAAAGTGGCGGTTCACTTTTCAAATCTTCTAGGACCTAAAGTTAAAGTAAAACGAGAATCCTATTTATAAGTTTATATTGGGCAGGTGACGTTTATTAAAGTAGCTATTGATAAATATTTTGAAGATTGTATGTTACACATCGTTCAAATATTTTATTCGTTAGTTTATTTGTCATCCAAGTTTTCGCTTGGAACGTTAGTTTATTTACCTCTTTACACTCTTCGAGCACCTGGCCACAATAGATGGGTATGGTCTTCATCACTGATAGCTCACGAGTTTGATTAGAATTTGAATGCGTGACATCGGTGGCGAGCTAACCCTTATTATAAGGTGTTGCTGTGCAAATACACATAATGACGTCCATTATTGATACAAGGGGAATTCCTTATAGTGACGTTGGATTGGTGGAGGGTATCCCCACAAAAATACGAAGGATTGTGAATCTAAACAATCACACAAAGATGCGTGGGTTTTCTTAATTAAGCTACCACAATCTTGATATAAAATGAAATTGTCCAATAAACCTTGCCTTTTAAACTCATATCGTTTACTTCAAAGACGTTTTGTGTGTATATATATATATATATTTGTGTTTTGCTTCCGTTATCTTTTTTCTAAGTGAAACAGTGGACGAAAGAACATAACTAGCCTACACTAGGTAAGCTTATTTTTGCGACATAATTTCCACGTGTGTAGTTTACCTTATGTCACCAGGTACAAACTAACCATGTCAAAAACCATATATATCATGTATTTCTGTATACGTCCAGATGAATATAATGGGGCTTCGGTTCATTAAAATTTAGAAATATGCCTGTAGAAAAATTAATATGAATTTGAAACACCATACCATATACAAATTATAGTAAGAATACTGTACAAATTGTGGCACCTTGGCGACCTCGTTTATCGTTCTTTTGCGCTTTTCTTGAATCTTTATTTATTTATTGATAAGGATGTTGAGAAGGGGCATTTTTGTATAACATATTAGTATAGTATAGATAAATAAGAGAAGAGTAGGCGGCAAATTTGAAATGAAATGGGGTTTAAGTCCTACTTTTCTGTGGTAAATTGGTAAATTTGAAATGAAATAGTCTTACTTTTCTGTGGTAAATTTAAAGAGTTAATACGATTTTTTTTTTTCGATTTTTATTAATTTTGTATTGTTAGAAAAATAGCCTGTTTTTTTTATCTGGGATTGTTAGAAAGTTAGCCTTTAATAAAATTTCAAATTAGGTCTATTGATATAATTTGGGGGAATTTTTTCTGTAGTAACTTTAAGAGTTAATACGATTTTGTCTTTTTTTCTCTTGTGTTGTTAGAAAGATAGCCCACAGTAAAATTTCAAACTCGGTCTTTTTGTATGTTACAAATGAAAGTTATTGTGTTCCAACTTTTCTTCACAGTTTTAATTGTTTATTTATGGGCTGAGATGAATGTTGCAATTTCCTAAATCTACAACTCGCTAATTTATCTAATAATATATTATTTTTAATCTCCATGACTCATTTAACAAAAACGTCTATAGTTTGTAATACAGCATCCCTGGAAAGTGGTCTGATAGAAAAATTCTTGAAGGCTTGTCAAGTTACTGTTTTCAATAGGAAATTGGCCAAGCTAATATTGACAGTGGCATTACTATGCAACAAGAAATGTTTATAATTAGCAACATATATTAATAGAAATTACATCGTCTTGATTCTGTTCTTAGGAAATCGCACTAACAATGTATTGTGTCTACATGACAATGTTGGCTTAATAAATGTACTTACAAACCGAAATTGAAAACCAAACCTCTTTAATTAAAGCTTTATACTAAAGATCGTGAAACAGACAATTTAAAGTTTTTTTCATCAAAATTTTCAATATTTATTAAACATCTTTAGAAATCTATATTGGTAATAAATTATCTTAATGTGGTTTTAGAAGTTGAAATAACAAAAGATCACACACGCCATTCTGATTTCTCTTTTCTGAAATGGGTGGGGGAGGATGGATATCTGTCAGCAAATAATATGTAATAATTCTAGTATTAAAGTTGTGAATAGCAAGCTAATATTGGCCAACCTATTGTAAATATGTGTATTGATGTAATGTACCACGCCTAATTTACTAGCATCATCTTATTACAATAATATATCAGTCATAATAGACGTGTGTGACTGAACAGACGAAACACACAATGGCCAATAGTGCATGCAACATGATTTTCTGCAACATAAAATGTTATGTATACATTGTACCAAATATATTGAAGCAACGAAATACTGTTATTAATAATAAAATTCAATCTATTCGATGATGTAGGACGAACCGACGTATAATAAAATACATTAAATATCACCTCTGAACGTCATTTAGGGGATTGGGAAACTATAATATTTTTAAAGTTATATCTCTAAAAGGAATATCATTCCATATGAGGCAGTTCTGTTTAGTACTTACAAAAATACGATTAATTTAAAAATTCGTTAAAGTTGAATCTCGAATAGGAATTGATTTAAATCCGTTCAATATTAACAAGATACGATTAATTGAAAATCTGTCAACATTCGGGGGATGGCACCTATAATACATGCTCTAGTCTTTTTTGATGGGTCACTCTGTTGATTTTGTTTTCTGAAAAATTCAAATGACGCACAGAGACTTTAATTAATATTAGAAAAAAAGTGAAATAATATAAGAAAATAATGTAATTGGAGTACAAAGTTACAGATAAAACTTTAATATAGAGAGAACTTAAAAACAAACAACGGCGTTGAAAACAGCTGCATAATCGTATTTGACTGCAGGATAACCAATACCCTTCATAATAGTTTATTATGGCCTGTGTTTATAAACAAAAAATGATAGCTGGGTTGAAAATATAGAAGAAGCCCAAGCTGGAGCTTTAAACTAAGAATGACAATATTTGATAGTTAACGTTCCTCTTTTTTTTTTCTTTTTTGCTCTATCAACACTAAAACTTTTTCTCTGTGTAGTGTTACCCTGTTATTTAACACTTTCTATGTTTAAAGGTGAGTTTTGAAGTTTGTCATCTGCTTTAATACGGGCCTCTTGATGTGTTTTTTGTATCCTTCAACAACCCAGTAAAGCTACGGAAACGGTGACGAAAAATCCCCTGAGCGCTCTGTAAATAACCTCACTAACTTATATATAAATATGGGTTTTTGTTGACTTATAATTCCAGTCAAATGTAAATAAGACAATATCAATATAGTACACAATCTTGTCCAAAATTTGAATGTCTTGGACCCAAAAGTAGATTAGACTTATTTTCTGTTGGCATAACCGAGAAATTTATACGCTAACGGCTTGGTATAATTTTGATGAATGAAGGTTTGGCTTCAGTCTAGATTTTTAATATCTACATTCTTTGTTCCTTTCATCTTACATGAAATTGCTAATCTGTCCACCCTTTAAAGCGTAATACACCTGAGAAATTTATTTCATTGAAACCGACACATTTTCTTTCATCTATAATTGTGGACTGGATTCTTGAAGAAATATCTTCACCATTTTTTTTTACTCCTGCTATTTATGTGTCATATTTTTGTTTTATTTGTCTAAGGAAGGTTATTTGGTGCGCCAAATTTTTATTCACCTATTCTGTTGTTTGAAATAACTTACATGTAGTTTATAATATCACTACAGGGCTTTTTTAAATGTAATAATTATCTCGAGGGCTCTCAGCCTATATGTAATATTTTTTTTTAGCATAGGAACAGTTTAAAGTCTGTTTGTGGACTATTCTTCAAATATAACTTAGAAAATATATAAAATGTAAGGCTAAAGAAACGACCCTTGCAGACCCGCAATTTATTTTAAAGAAATCGCTGTGGTCATGACGTCGGCGCTAATTTTATTTTACGTACGATCTATTTTGAACTATAAATATCGATGTTATTTCAGTATTTTACTACAGCTATGAGAGTTAACAATCTCTTTGGTAAATCACACGTACAAACATATTTATCTGACCTCGTATGTTAACAACATTTTTGATAGGCACACTTTTATATTAAGCGTCAAATTATGGTTATATCTGTAACATTTTGATACTCTTTGATCATAAAGTACGTAGACAATGTTGAAAGGGTTCTGTAATATAAACTGTGATTTTGTGGTATCTATATATGATTCGTTTAATCTCCGCCTTAGACACGGGAATGGCGTCAAATGAACAAATAAGGGTCTAGAATCAAATCGCGTATAAAGCAAATTAAATCATCACATGACATATCAATCATACTTTTGCCAAATTTCAGGAATTCGTTGGAGAGTGCTATCAAAGCTAGAATCACATTTTGTGTATTTTCCAGATTTCTAGAAGCAATAACATGAAACGATGGATAAATTCATAATACAATAAACGAAAGTATTACAAAGCATCCAACTGCCAAACTAAGCCTTATGACCTGAACAAGAATTCATGAGACAGACGAGGTTAAATGTAGGGCGTGGAATTGCAGTTAGATAAATATAATTTGAACAATTTAAACCCACTGTTGACTTCATTTCGTATTGTCAACAATGTCATGCTCACATATTATCGACATCTTGATTTCTATTTCTGCCTTTCAAGAACGTGATAAAATTTAATTTTAATATGAATGTTAACCCTCCCTGAGCTAAGGTAACTTTGTGCACCCATCTTTTTTTCTTCGGATTTCACCCATTTGCACTGAAATAAAAAGAAACATCTTAATTATACTAAGTATATTTATAAAAAAATATGTCGTGGGGGGGGGGACTAATAAGAACAATTTCAATATTATTTTTTTTCGATGGGTCAAAAATCAATGGATTTTGAATAATGAGTAGGCCGTAGCCCAATGCTCAGGCACAATTCCCTCATAGCACATTGTGTGGTGTATGTCCGTCTTCATCAGTCCAGTCTGTGTAGAAAAGTAAGACGTTAAACCCCATGTTCTCCATTTAAAACATGTTTTCTAATCAGCGGGTTAATTACTAAATAATGATTCTGAGCAGAAACTTGAGTACACGGGGTTTCAACAAAAATAAGTAAAAGAACGTAGGCCCTATACCGTGTCGCGAGTTAATGCACGTTTCTCGTGGACATGTTATGTATATATAACAGGCGTCTCATCACATCTCTGGCCTCGCGAAAATTTCTTTTGTACAGGTGAAAGTTACACTAGGATCGGCCGATATACGCTTGTATAACCGTAAACTGGGACAAAAACGGTGAAAATCCGAATTTCTTGTGGAATAGTATTATTATACAATCTAGGTATGACAGTTTAAGAAATTTAATATCCAACTTTCAAATTAAGAAATTTTTCGAAAGAAATAATCCGGTGTTTGGCTTCCATGGATATTTTTTATCTGGATCTGGGATTCATAGAAAAGATTTGATAACGTTAATTTCATTTGCCTGGAATTACAGTTCCTAGTAATGACGAAACATCTCTTCACCGTGGACTGTCAAAATCTGCTTTAAGGGTGTGTCCACGATCTATCTTTATACCTATCGTCAAGCAAACCGACATGGAAGTCTAGAATTACAAACCAGTAGCGTAGTTCAATATTTATATTGCTGTTAAGTTGGTGTTTCGTGTTTGTTTGATGTCTCTGTCTCCCTCTCTGTTTTTCTAGCAGACGACTGATGAAGCTCCCGATTAAACAATAGATCAATGAAGTCATGATGGATTCCGATAATTCTGATGTGTGTAATTCTTCGGATGAGGTAAGTTCTTCCGCATTTACATATTTTTCATTCTCTTTTATCCATTGTCGCATTCATGACAACGATTAAGGTCATTTTGAAACAAGGACATTCGGGACCATGAAACAAATCCTATGAAATAGATACTTTCTCCGTCGACATCATCGTTTGATCCAACAGTTACACTGATCTACCGGCTTGCCCAGCCTCTGCTATTCTTTTATGAAAGTGTTACCATTCCCCTTTTGTTTTCTAAATCCTAACAAACAGAATATATTTAACTGACTGTGAATTCCCAAAATACATGAGAAGTTTCATCTGGTGTTCTAGGACAAGTAGCATACCTGTCTGACACAGAGTCGCCATGGGATTTGTTCAGATACAACAATTTACAAAATATATTTAACCAGGTTTTCTTCACAAATACGTGCATGAAGTTTTATTAGAAGTGGGAACATGCTATGTATGATACAACAATTGACAAAATATATTTAATCAAGTTTTCTTCACAAATACGTGCATGAAGTTTTATTAGAGGTAGTAGACGTGTCTGGTGAACGATATTCGTAACATTACAGCCTATTGGTGCAAACCTTTTGTCATGGTAATCTCGAGACATTGGTCGTCTACGAACTTTTACAGGCTATTCATTTTTTCACTGAAAAAAAATGCGCGATAAAGACCTAGTTGAAATATCGCTGTAATAATTCATTATTCATTGGTATTCCATTATTTTTATTTAAAGATACATTATGTAAGAGCTATGTCTGGCTAATGCAGATCTTCCCTTTGGTCTCAAATGTTAGATAAGTCCTTAGTTAGACATTAATACGCATGCCAAGCCAATAATCAACTCTCTAGATCATCGGCTGGTTTTCATTTTCAACGGATTTAAATACTATTTCAAGTTAATAATGTAATTTAAGAATTGTATAATCAAGACTTTGTTTATTATCGTATTAATGGTAGCAATGACAATCGAGACCCCACGTGTCTTGAAACGGTCATAGTTTCACTCAAAATGGTGTAATTAGTCTGTAGTTTTCAATATATTCCCTCTTCAATATATAACGTTTAGAGCGAGAACTGGTAGCTCTTTATCGAAATCGTACGGCAACAGTTACATGTTTTAGTATGCTTCTTCAAGTCTGTGTATCTCAAAATTTGGTGATCAGCCTCATACAAATTTTAGTGTAAAGATATGACCATTGTTTTTTCTATCTGTAGCGAAAAGCATTCGGAACAACGAAAATTTGGGGTTAAGATGGAGGTGTATCTCAAAATTTGGTGATCAGCCTCATACAAATTTTAGTGTAAATATATGACCATTGGTTTTTCTGTCTGTGGTGAAAAGCATTCGGAACAACGAAAATTTGGGGTTAAGATGGAGGTGGGCAAATAGTCCAGAATTAACATTGAAGTCAATGGAGAAATTAATTGTGGTCTGCCTCCATTCGTCAAATGTCTACTTACCTCCCTTGCACGAGAATCTCACTACGTACTTATCACTGAGGAAATTCAAACCGGAATTCAGTGGAATCAGGATACAAAATAAAATGATATTTATTTTTCGTTTATTACAAACACAGGAAATACCCGCTTTCGTTTAAATTATTCTTTCGATAACGTTCTCTTCGGGGCAATATATCTTCGGCAAACAATAATAGAATCCTATATATAAAATGTGGAGGGTTTATCTTGATCACATTCGTCGAGAAAAGGCTACACTCACAAAACATACACTCTACCTACCACTGTCCGTACTCTATGAAAATGTTTTAGTTTGTTTTGTAGAGATGATTGTTTGATACAGGAACTGGGGAGCTCAGATATGTAGGTTGGTAACAAATATAAGCATCGCGTCTGTCAGGAGAGGTGGTGGGTTGAGATACGACAAAACGGGAAGCGCTAGAAAACTAAACGGTGTTTAACACGCACTTCATACATACTCTGTCGTGTCGGATTGTTATTCTCGATCCATATCATCTGTTAGGCGATATTCAAAATATTACGAGACGTGTTTGATTCTGGTCGATTTCGTGTTGATTTGTTTGTTTTGATAAAGCTAGTGTTGCGATGTAACCGATTCTGTGATTCTGGTCGATTTCATGTTGATTTGTTTGTTTTGAGAAAGCCAGTGTTGCAATGTAACCGATTCTGTGATCCGTCATTGACACAATACGCCTACAAATGGAATTGGTAAACAGGTCGGCATAATCTTTTAAAACCAAAATATAATCGCATAGATGTTGCCTTATCACTAATTGAAATAAAATAGCAGATCAACTCTATTAGTGTATATTTGACCTAAGTCAAAGTGACTTTCATCTCCTTTCAAATAACTAATCATTATACACAACAAACCTAACACTGCAGTTTATATTTGAAACAAAAACATTGTTCAACGGTACAAAATCTATGTAAACAACAAAATATAAAATCATACATATTCTATTTAAATGCCAAAACAGTGCACTTACTATTAGATTTATTTTAAAACAACAAAACATTGTACGGCAGCATGATTTAGATTTGTGTTAAACAATAAACATTGTGTCATAATACAACAGTACCTCAATCTATTTAAAATATAGATCTATATTTCGTTTCGTTTTTTTATACTTTCGATGGCCTACACTCATGTAGATCTAACAAGTTATTGTGGGAGCTCACGTTCTATGACGTCAGGTATCAAGCACGGGACATTCCGATAACGTCAGTCATTCGATTAACCAATTAGCGACCGCCATGCTTTTTAAAATCGACTTTTGTTTTGTTTTGATTTCTATCCGCTGGTAATATCTACCCACAGTTCCACGCATGAAACGGTCAAACGGTCGATTCGACAGACCATTTGATTGGCTAACCGCTCATTTCAGGCAGAAAACGAGTTAAATAACAAGTCCTCCAGATCCAAGAGTAGTGAAGACAAGTAAAAACGAAATTTTGAACTATAAAAAACGAAACGATATTGGATCTGTGTTTTAATCAGATTGAACAGTACCCTATCTATTTAAACATTATGAAATGGTACAAAACAGTGCAGCAATACATCATATATTGAAACCTTGAATAACGGTACATAATGTATTTAAACAACAAACTATTGTACGACAATAAATGGTTTATTTAAACTACTAAACATGGTGCAACAGTATGCAAAACATTGTACGACAGTAAATGGTTTATCTAAACAACAAAACATGGTGCAACAGTATGCAAATCATTGTACGGCAGTAAATGATCCATTTAAACAAAGTAGGACGACACCAGATGCTCAACAGTATATTGCACAATATTTAAACATCAAAACATAGTGCAGCAGTAAATAATATATATTTAAACTATGTGTAACATAATATAACCAGTTAAAAACATTATGTAACAGTACATAATCTATTTAAACATTGTGTAACAGTACATAATCTATCCAAACATTGTGTAACAGTACATAATCCATTTAAACATTGTGTAACAGTACATAATCTATTCAAACAACAGGGTATGATTTATTGAAAACAAAGCGTAGCGAGACATTAAATGCTTTATTTTTAAGAAAAATTAACATGGTGCACAGAGTACAAACTATTTTATTTTATTCAAATCTAATAGGGATTGGGGAATAAGCCCCTTTCCTTAAACAAACGTTGAATCACTTCGGTAATTTACGCCAAACCTTACATGTATATCAAAATAGTGGGATGGCTGGAACACGACCCCCGCAATTGGCCACTCCCTTAAAGAATTTGAACAAATATTCCTGGTGATGTGATTCATCAGGATCAATTGCACTTTATTATTGAAATGAAATGAAATGGGGTTTAACTTCCTACTCTTTTGCACCTAACCTGTGCTAATGGAAGACGGGTATACGCCATACAGTGTGCTATGAGGGAAATTTTGCCCGGGCAGCGGCGCTACGGCCTACTCTTATATCGAATTCCAATTGCCAAGGGATCTTTTACGTACACTCCAATGTGTAAACGGGACCTCGGTGTTTCGCTCACCCGAACGACTAGGCATCTGTCCTTATCAGGCCCTCCTCCGGCATCACTGACAAGGGGAAATCACGCCGGGAAATCGAGATGAACTTTCTCAGCCAATGCAGGGATCGAACATCCGACCTCCAGGCTAGCGAACCAGCGCCTTATCCACTTACACTGAGCCACCGTGACCCCTCCCCCTTTATTATTAATGTCGATTATTTATAGATGGATACCTCAATAAATTTAATAGCTAGATTAAATATTTGCAAGGATTTGATTCAGTTAGACGAAAAAATTAGGATTGTTTACACGGAATAATTCAACTTCAAACCTTTTGAATCATTTGAGTTACTTTTTATAATGTAAACAGTATAGGTTAGCATACGACTATTAATTTGGTTTTACCTTTCGGTTTCCTCCTATCACTAATACCCACACGCGTATGTGAATTATTGAAATGGATCTGTACAATTTCGTTGTTAGTCGCGATATAATGTAATATTATCAGTGGGGCAGGGCTTTACTTAGCAGAAGTGCAGGGGGTACATTGCGGCCCCAGAAAATAACGATGAACAGGAACGATGAGATTAAGACATCGTTCGATCAGAGACCGTTCCTATAGAAACTAATTTCTTGACTGGTATTCTTTTTTTTAAATTGGTTTTCTTTTTTTTTCATATGATATAATAACCCGATGTCTCAAACAACTGGAAGATGTATACAAATGAAACTTAAGGGATCAAAATAATCATTGTTTTCGTTACAATAATCGTTGATGCTTTTCTAGTTTGAGTTCAGGATTGCTCTACTTTGAAAAGAATTTGTATAGCTGACATTAGATGTTGTGACAATTGATCCTGATTTTTACAGAACACGTGATAGCAACCCGGATAATCCCTGATATTTAGAATGTAATCAGAAAGTCCGTATAAACATTGAAAACTGGCGTCACCACCGTGTAATATGTGGCGTATGTCGTCAAGTTGCACATCACACAGTTATACCTGGTGTCCACGAATCACCTGAATATACGCCTTGTCTATTGATCTGCCTTAATCAAACATTGCCAATATTCTTTATTCTCGGTATAAATTGTTGTAAGGTGCAGATCTTATTCTACAAACATACAAATGACAAAAATGGGTGTATAGTTTCTAAAACGCTATTAATTTCCTATGCCAACAATCCATGCTTATTAGTCGTCACAAGCGATGGCTTATTTTTTTTAATTGTCTTCAATTGAATAAATTGCGATAAGCCGTAGATTTGAGTTCACAGATGTCATTTCTTAGACAAATAATACAAGGGGCGTGCACTTTTCAAAACTCTGATAACTTCTAACGTAAAGAATGGGATGTCTCCATTTGGGAAAAGGCGGATTCTTTTCGTGGTTTGCTAACAATATCTGATGATGCTTAACGGTTGTGCGTTAATGTCACTTCTAATCAAATAGTCATTAAATTCCCATTTCCAATCAAATATGCAATCGGGCCCGTTCTATATAAATACCCGAATGGGCATAATACCAGCCTTACATTAAAATATATATTTGACCTTGGATGGCCGAATAGTTAGCATGTACGCGCTGTATCATAAAGCCTGTCATTGAGTCAACGTACGAATTCTGGTTGTACATGACAAGGAACAGGGTCGCCTGTCCAATCTCGTGGGTTTTCTCCGGGTCCTCTGGTTGTGTCTACTACATCGTTAACACTGTTCATCACATGCATTTTGCATGCTGATAGTCCATTGGCCAATCACGCTATTTTGCCGAGATTTCGACTAATAGTTTGGATGCAGCTATGGCGGGTGTGGCGCCATGGCAGGGTAAGCTTATTCTTCTAGACACCTGTTACCACTGTTTGTCGTGTATTTTGTACACGATGAACAGTCCATTTGCTGATTACACTATTTTGCCTATAACGTTTTTAGGACTTCGAATTCTGACTAATGGTTTGGATTGTTCGTACTTGGTTTTATTTTATCTCTCTCTCTCTCTCTCTCTATATATATATATATATATATATATTTGAGCTGCTGAATCTTTTATATGATTCGTGATGAATGTGACTATTCTATGTAAGTACTGATATAACAGACCCAGCTGTCTTGACAATAAGAGGTAAAATTATATTGATATAGTGAACACGTAAAACACGTGTTTTCACAAAACCCGAACATCTTTGTTACATAAATGGCAGCGAAGAGCGTGGTTATTTACATTAAACTTTTACAAGGAGCAATAAGCGTCCTTAGTTCGATCTATTGTGTAAGAGATTTCTAAAGCCAAAGGATGAGACAACATAATTCTTAAACGGTCCGTCAAAGCCATCGCGTCAACTTGTTTTGTTTTCATATGTACCTGCCCAAAAGCTAATAAAGACCAAGATATAAAGAGTGATATGGCCAATCCCTTGCCTCTGATAGCCACTCGCTATTGAAAGTCGGTAAACATTGTTTCCCTATTCACGTATATAAATGCGATTAAAACGAACAACGTTTTTTAATCTGTCTATTCGGAGAAACTAGTGTGAAGGGTGAATTAGTATAAAGAACTGATTGTGTTCATTGTTTTATCCTTGGAAAAATACTTAACATTCTGTTAACTTCACAATATAATTCAGGAAAATTTGTCGACTATTCTTTTGTTGTTGGCATACCACCCCTGTTAAAGTTTTACACTAGCATGACACACCATCGCTCATGTCTTTATTCTTTCAGAAAGTTGTTAAAAAATATATTTTTCTTCCACCGGATAAATCTATGTGTTTAATATCTGTGACGTTACATTGCGCATTCATTATTATTTGGAAGGTAAATGGACGATAACAGATGCCGAACGGCACACTATTTAAAGTATTCTTAACTGATCACAGTGAGATTAGAAATTCTAATAATCAACCTACATAAAAATAAGAGATTGTTTAAAGTGAACCAAACATTTATTAGTAAGGAGGAATGGGAAATTTAGCAATTTAACTGTTCCATTCTTTTACTAGCGATACTTTGTGGTATGTCACTTTGTTTGTGGACAAATATATAATTTACCAATTAGTGAAATTTACTCAAATTTGACTTTCTTTCTTCTTATGGAGTATGTGTCAAGTCGTGTAGTTGAATTACCAAATCAAACATTCGACGATGAGGCCTACATATAAACCTACTTTGTGGTTACTGGCTAAACTTCTACCAGTTCATTTGTAAAAGAAAAAGTAATTTGTATTTGATCCGAAATACATTTGGTTGATCATTTCCTCTTACTAAAATTTTTCATGTTCGCTAAGTACTAAATTCTAAGTTTGTTTTAATGGACGTGTATGCAGTTTGGTCACAGTGGTCAAAAAATCAGAAAATCAAGATTTCGATGTATTATCAATTAAGTGTTGATTTGTCTAAAAAGAAGGATACAGGCAGGAAGAAATTGTGGCGTGTATCTCGATAAATACAAAGAGTGAGAATTGTTAGTCACTTTACTTGAAAACTCTCGGGATTGTTCAGTTACATTACCAAGAACTGACAAAGGTTGTTGAACCAGAGTACATAAAAGAGTAAATAAATTATTTTGTGTGCTATACAATATAGGACAAGAGAATATAATTATACAAAAAAAGAGATATTACTCATTTTAAGAGTCTTCGCTCTACCATAAGCACCTAATGGATTGCAGCGGTTTTCCCTGTGTCAGGTGAGTGGAACAATTAATAAATATTGACTATAGAATAACATGATCACTATGTATTACAGGATTCGTCAATTAATGAATGCAAATCCAAATCAGTTTAATTGGTGTTCTGTGATATAAAAAGTTTCCGTATTCGAAGAACTGTGTTCAAACCGATAAAGAAAAGGTCGAGTGTGGTCATGATTCAAATTACTCCGGGTTGTTGAAATATTCGCTAGAAAATATGTTTCCTTAGTACCCAATACCAGGCGGGGTTGTGGACGATATTCGCATTTTTGTAGGATTGCTACTGACATTATCAAAGATTTTGATATGGTCAAAAGATTAGGGACGATCTTTGTAGGCGAGACGAAAGTTTGTGATTTTTGAAAGTAGCAATGGTCTTTAATCTCTTTAATCCACTTTCATTTCAAAGGAAACGTTAACATTGTTTTTATTACATGAATGATCACCGAACATTGCGTAACATCTTAAAAAAAAAAAACAAAAAAAAAACAGCATATCACTGAGGTTGCTATACGTTTCCAGATTTGTTCTCATCACCACAGTCACCTCTCGTTTGAGGAGTTCGCAATTTTTGTTGTAATTCCTGTTTAAACCAGTGGGCTTGTGTCTCTGGTGCTGGCCTTTGGCCCCGAGGTGAGCTTCTGAAGTGCTGATCCAGTGAGTGATGAGTGTGGCACAAAAGACAATGCATATTCACTCTTTATAAAAAGCATGACACTACTTCTGGTTGGAAAAGATCGTAATTTTTCTTGAGTTTTTGTATCCCAACATTTTCTTCATCTGTATGGACTTGAGTAGTAAGGTTCAATTTTGGATTAGGCTATGGGTAGCGTCTGTGGCCCTATCAAACACGTAGTATACAGCACTTCGGATATTTGCTCTTGTACGTGCTTGATCAATATCCCTTACATAGAATACAGCGCTCAAAATCAATCCCCAAACATAACTTTCTGGGTTATAGCAGTCATGGTTAGTAACTGACAGGGCGTAGCATCATAGTCATTATCAAGAAAAATAATGTCAAAAATAATAGCAGGTGGTAAAGGGCCTTTGCTTAACGTTTTAAATACCCAACTTGTGATTATTACATCCATATTTTGCCAGATAAATTCTTTAGTTGGAGAAGTCTGTGAACACAACGAAACTCCACAGAACTAGGTAGAGATATCATGCTTCTTTCTTTTTGGTGAGACTTTAGACCAGTTTGTGCAGAGGAGTAAGACGTTAAACCTCATATCATTCATTCATTTTTTACACCACCCCTCTCTAATAATAGTTCCTATGTTTATCTGGGCAGACATGTAACGTTTTTGTTACTTTCAGCAAATTTGTGCTGAAACTTGAAAGTGCTCAGCCGACATTTTTTATTCACATTCTTCTTTTATACCCGATTAAGAACCTTTAAGATGTAAATACACACTACATAAATAGCATGTACATGTTGTATTGTTTATATAGCGGGCGTTCTCTCGATCGTCTCCACATACTGGTTCTTAATTATAAGGTGTTTCTGTGCATACTCAAGGGTTTTTTTTAATGCAATTCGATAAAGCATCAAAAGAAAGGGTGCCATTCACTATTTAGAAATGTGTTAAATGATTTTAATATCAACTTAATCCATGATCGTTAATCCATAAATTACTAATATTACACACGTATTATCCTCAGATTTAATGTTATTACTTAGGCACAAGCATAACAGTTGTCGTAAAACGACGATGCACCTGCGTATCGGTAAGCTGAAAAACTTGTATGCCATAAGCTGGAGATTTTGGCATGTTGCAGCATATGGGCATACGACACAGTGAATACGAATGTTATTAAAAGTTTCCCTTTCCTTGTCGTTTTTCCGCCTTTTGCATGACGATTTTCGTTGACCGTTTGGTGTTAAATCCAAGACGGTTGTATGTTTACTTGAATGCTACTTCAAGTTTCAGTATCACAAGATTTCCATGGTGAACATCATGCATGCTTTTGAGTAAGGGGTTGCCACAGGTAGGAAGCGTTCAGCGCATAGAAAATTTGGGAAAAGCTGAAATATAGGAAGGCGAGAATGGGGATATCAATGGTTTACTGTGGCCGGTTTATAAATGCATATACATTTTGAAAACAGCTTGTATCGGATCATTCCTTATCAAATTACCCAATGAGGTAAATCCTTCGATTTGTCACGGATTGATCCTTTCACTACGAGCATCGCCTTGAATGTTTGCGTCCAGATCCAGACACCTAGCACTTTAATCATTAATTCTTGCGATGTCCGTGTATTGTTGTCTTTTCCGCGGGATTTTGTTCTGGATTTCGGTTTGCTTATGGGTAGCGCGGTTCTCTTGTACTTATTATATATCTTTTTCTAAAAAATGATGTCCAATATGATAACCCATGCTGTGCCCAGCATACTATTTGATCTGATACGGATAATAATAACATAATACACAAAACGAGCAATATCAATAATTCAAGAATTTGTGAGATATTACTTAGAACAGAAGGCTTATCTTGAATAAATACTTCAATGCAGAAAATATTTCAGTTTCTGTTTTTAGCCGTTAATTGTTTATTTCTCATTCTTCCATGTTTAGCTACAAATCCCTTAGGACGAAAGCCAATCGTGTAGTTTCCAAGTGGTAACTATAAACAAAATATCGAAAGCTTAAACGAATTACAAATAATCATGAACAGCTTCGGTTTGGTTTTTTTAAATCGGAAACAAATCCGATACTTGTTTATATAACAGAGAGACACAATTGCTTAAGTTCTTCGATTATAAACAATTTCGAGTATTCTGTTTTTAGTTTTCGTGATAAAATGACGGTTAATAATTCTAGAGAAGCTTTGTATCTTGGCCATCACATTGGGAGATATATGCCGGTAAGGTTTCTTATTTTTAAGACATATTTGAGATTTATCAAATGGACAAGATGACTCTCTCAGTATGTACAATTTATAATACAAATTGTGATCTAGAGCGGACTTTATGAATTAAATATACTATTCAAAAAAAGTAGGGGATATTTGATTTTGGGGGCATAATACTAAAATATGCAAATGACTACGAAAAGTCACTATAGAACCTAACAGAAGAAAACATTTCCAGTTACATGTGACGCCCAAACGCACCAATAGCTACCGAATGGAATGCAGGTGATGCTTGGGATCATCATGGGGGTCCAACCCAAGATTTGCACGACTCTGACTTTGAATGTTACAGTCATTGTGGCATTGAATTCCAGGGTGGAAACATCAGTTTAATTGTTTTAGTGACCAGAAAACAAATTTTGATATGCGTCGGCTTACCCAAAATGAAAGGTTACGTGCCGTTGGCATGCTACAGATCGGCACAAAACAGGCGGTTGTGGCGCGGACGATGAATGTTTCTCAGTCTGTCATAAGCAGGCTATGGTCCAGATATCGTGATACACAATCTGTACAGGACAGACCAAGCTCAGGTCGACAACTCAAGCCCGGGATCGATTTATCCGTACCTTGGCCTTGAGAAATCGTGTCATCACTGCAAATCAGATCAGCGCTCGTCTTCAAACAGACACTGGTGTGAGAGTGGGTGGCCAGACGATTCGGAATCGACTGCATAGGGGTCACCTTCGCGCCCGACGTCCTCGCGTGATCCCTTGTTTGAGAGATCATCACATTCAGGCAAGACGTCGTTGGTGTAGGGATCGTCAACACTCGGATAATCGACGCTGGAGCAATGTGATGTTTTTAGATGAGTCAAGGTTCACTGTTGATTTTTTGGACAGACGTAGGAGGGTGTGGCGTCGTCGAAACGAGCGCTTCCAAGACGTTAACGTCATCAGACATGATCGGTTTGGGGGTGGTTCTGTTATGATGTGGGGAGGCATCACTGTTGCTGGAAGAACGGCTTTACATGTTGTTGCAGGTCGGGTTACAGGCCAGTACTACCGGGACAACATCTTAGCAGTCCATGTTGTGCCGTTCGCACGACGTCATGGCCGCCGTTTCAACTTCCAGGATGACAACGCAAGATGTCACAGGGCCAGGATCGTTACAGGTTACCTCCAACAACAGAACATCACCACATTACCTTGGCAAGCACTGAGTCCCGACCTCTCCCCCATCGAGCATATCTGGGACATGCTTTGACAGAGGTTACGTCAACGTCAACAACGTCCTGCCAATGTCCAAGAACTTGCTGCTGCGTTGCAAAAGGAATGGGACAATCTGGACCAAAATGACCTTAGACGTCTCATTAGGGGTATGCCACGTCGGATCGATGCTTGTTTGGCAAACACAGGAGGATTTACCCGTTACTGACTTTGTTGTGATGCTGTGGTAACTTTGCTGTTTGACCCCGTGTATCATTTTACCCTTATAATGGCCAGTCTATGCCTTACTTAGTCTAACGATCATTTTGAATAAATCGATGAATGTGAACTTCATTTCATTTTGTCATTTGTTTCTTCGTCAGTTTCATTAAGTGACTTTAATAACACTTAAAAATCAAATATCCCCTACTTTTTTTGAATAGTATATGATCATTGTCTAAGCAGCCCAACCTCGCTCCATTTTCCTTTCCTCCACAGAAGCAGCTTTGATCATTCCTGAAAGTTCACACTATGCGCTTACACAAAGGAGTTCAAGTGCATCATTTACATCAGGATCTGTTCAATCGTTCAAAAGTCATGGTACCCAGTTTCTTCTTTCACTTTCTTTCTGTTTAGTACGCTCACATATTAAAAATCCATATAGCTTAATGTGGCTTTTCTAACTTGTTGGACACCTGAAAAATGGTTTCTCGTTTGGCTCTTTTGTAAAGTAGCCATTTCGCCTCTCAAAATTATTAATTATAATGCTACTTTTTTAAGAGGTCTGCAAATGTAAATAAAATAGGGTTAAAAAGGATGTGGTCTTCATCCGACTATATTCACAATCATAGTTCATAATATCTTCTTATTGGCTGATCATTGGTTTTGCAGCTTGTCTTCATATTATTGCGGGGGGTTGGGATGGCCTAGTTGTCTAGAGTGTGAGCGTGTGTGGCATGGAGATAGGGGCGCCTTCTCAACCTCGTGGGTTTCCTCCGGACACTCCGGTTTACTCCCACTGCTAAAGACCCCTACGCGCAAGCGAACTATTGAAATAAAATTAAACTTTATGTTAGTTCCGAAATGACATAGTTTGTGTTGAGTGGACGTTAAACCCCATCTCTCTCTCTCTCTCTCTCTCTCTCTCTCTCTCTCTCTCTCTCATATTATTGCAACGTAATTGCTACGTTTAATGTGCACCAAAGGATTACTCGGAAGTTGTCTATATGGCTCAAACGTTTGTTTCTAAACCAGCAAATACCCCATTAGAAACGTGATTTGTCTGTCGCAGCTCTTTAATAGTCATTGGTACTGAAAGCAAGTAGGTCGAACTATTCTAAACACTTTCCATACTTACTCTTGGTTGGATCAAGTGTCGAGAATAGCCTAGAACTGAAAACCACAAAAACAACTTACCTACTCCACTTCGCATTGCAATATAATTGGGGCGCTGAAACAAATGGTATTTTTCGTTCTTGCTTGGGCGACATTGACAACCACGATCATTTTCCTCGCAAATGATGATCCAAATATACACATTTTGATAGAAGAAACGGGCAAAGGTAAAACATATCGCGAAGGGCGATGTTCATCACTAAATCACTCTAGAAGAAAGATCTTTTAGGTGAAAAATAACAGACCTGTCTTTATTACCAGTGGGAATCGTATACACATTGTCATGGAGATTAAAGGTAATGTTTTTACCAAGCTGAAAGAAAATCGTCATTTATATCAACGTGAACACTTTTCCTGCCAATTTACCCCCACTTTTCCACACACGAAAATCAGTAGCCCCCTCTCCCCCCCCAACTCTCCCTCCCCACACTTCAAAACGGTTGTCTATGGGCAGTCTTAGAAATTGATGTTTTATTACTATATAATGTGACCATCCTTTTATTTCAACTTTTAAATCACATTTCCGCCCAACTGTAGACATTGATCCACCCAATATCTTGCAAACACCCCCTCAAACGCCTGATCACCACAAATATTCGACATCTACGTAAATAACTGGTGTAGAACAACTTGATTCCCCGCCCCCTTCATCCACAGGACTAACGGAATTTCAGTATTTTCAGCAATCACCCCGAGACTTATGTCCCTTTGTGACAAACCCTTTAAATCTCAGAGTGATGTTATATTTGTCTCTCTTATTGAAAGAAAGAAGCATGTTGGTTTCCTACGATTTTAATGATCTTTTCCAGGACTATAGCCTCCTTACGAACTGTATTCTAAAGGAATGCCACAGCTTGATTGGGTATACAACGATTATTTATTTAGACAGAATTAAACAAAAAATTCAACGGTAAAAATAATTGGGGGTTTCCGGACACGACTCTTTTACATACCTTACACATCCACTTTTTAGAGAGACCATTGCTAAAAGCTTTAGTTGCAGTCTCGTGGACCTTTGATGTAACCTGGACTTGCGATTTCCAAAGCAGTCAAGTTACCTAAAACATCTCGGTGTATTTTTTTTCCATTTGGAAGTACTGAATAAGATCTAAGGTGTTATTAAGTTACGTAATGCATTACAATGATGTGCAGGACAAAACAGTTACAATGCATTGGCTATAGAGTTGTCTTGCCTCTTTTGTTTGTAACTAGGTGTATACCTCAAAGAAAGTGAGGACAACTACCAAGCGTATGAATAAAGCTCTGTCTTGGACCCCATTACTCTGTAAATACTTGACAATAGTAGATTATAGAACTTATTGTCAATTGTCTCTTTAAAGTACCATACGTATTCATCTTTTTTACTTCTGTTCATTTCGTTTGAATTTTGACAATGACGTCTGCTTACTATTGGTGTTTTATTCAAACGCATGTTGAAAGATGAGGAGTGGTGTGTTTAATTTGGGTAATTGGAATAATGCATCATTCGCAATACACGGTCATCATATGTTTAATTGAAATTTTTGTATAAACTTAGTAAATATGTGTAGTGCCTACCATATTGTTGGGTAGATTATTAGTTAGATCCGTGCAAGGCTGTTGACTCTACACGTTGGTGCAGGATAGTGTGGGACATTATTTTCTTAGTGAAAGATACAAAATCCCCAAGAAAGGGTCGTCTCAAGAGAGGAAAAGGGTAATCCATTCCACCTTTATTTTTCACACACGATTTTTTAAAAATTATTTATTTTGTTTTAAACAGGTATATTCATGTTATTATTTTATATATGCATATATTTTCATTGTCATCTGTGGCGCCATCGACAACTTTGGCTTAAAAAGTGTGTAGCCCAATTATTAGGGTATATTTGCCCGGTAAATTTTTCACCACTGAAAGCATTACTCGTTTGTGAGAAGAACGGGGTCCTGTATGATAAAGATGTGGCTTAAGGGTTGTAAATTCTTTGTCCGAATGTATCGATGAATGTTGCCTGAAAATAATACTGCAGCTGATAAAATGTCTTGTTCTTCCAGTAAACCCGTGAACACATTTCGTGGTGTGGGGGGAGCTGAATGTGTAAGAGAGGATGCCCATCGTTTAAGATTAACATTTGTTTGGGGTTGTTTTTTTTTGGGGGGGGGGCCTAGTGGTCTAGAGTTCCGCGCTTCGACCCCTATCTGGCCGGTCACCTCTCGCTTGCGGCTGTGGTCTCGAGCCCTGGTGTGAGCGTTGGCAGCATGGAGATAGGGGCGCCCTCCGGGCACTCCGATTTCCTCCCACTGCTAAAGACCCTACGCGCAAGCGAATTGTTGTCATGAAATAAAACCATATGTTAGTCCCAAAATGACCTAGTTTGTGTCGAGTGGACGTTAAACCCCATTTCTCTCGCTTTCTCTCTCTCTCTCTATGTTTGTTTTCGTGGGAAAAAAACACCTTACGCTTATACATTCTACTTGTAAATTTTCTCATGTAGAGAAGTATCAACAACTAGGTTTCAAATGGTGTCTTTAGACTTAGATTTATTCCCACACCTGTATATGATCACATGTTTCTTGATGTTTGTCAAATTAAAACATAATCTTATTGTTTAGTGTTTACACCTTAGATTTATCCTACCATAATTATTACACAACCGGCTCGTGGGAGGATATCATTTGTTACAAAAGATGTCAATATTGACAATCTTAATAGAAAAAAAATGTACCGCCATTTTGTAACTGGAAAAGAGAGAGGTAACGCCCATACAACACTCCCTAGGTCATATCGAGAATGACACATGTATATACAGTAGGCGTGGACATAACATAGAACCCAGCAATTAGATTAAAATACACACTATATTTCCGTTCCTTTTTTATACTTTCAATGGCCTATACAACATGAAGATCTGACCAGTTGTACGAGCGGGTTATGACACCATGAAGCCAGACATTGATTAGTCAATAAGCGTTGACGTTTAAAGTGGTTTACCCACAGTTCCGTGCATGTCACGCCCAGAAGTCGCCGTAACAGATGATTTAGTTGGCTAATCCCTCACGCCATCCAGAACGCCAGTTATATAACAACTCTTCTAGATCCTAGTATAGTACTGGCAAATAAAACGAATTTTGAACTATAAACATAACACTAACGCTACAATATACGTCCACATTCCTGCCTTGAATGATATGGTACTTTGTCAAGAAGGCTAGGCGTTTGGTTTGTTTAGCGTTGAGGGTCGTGCATCAACATCAATAGTTGCCGTCCTTAGAGTATAAGGAATACGTATACGTCAAGATAATCCATTCAGAAATGTTGCTTTCAGAAGCTAAAGGCAAAAAGTGGGCATGGCTCTGTCCCCTGGGGTTCGGGACATTCACCAAAATCAATAGTGGACGCCTTCGGGCTATATGGAATACATATGCCAAGTACCAAGCCGATTCATTCAGAAAACGACAAACACCAAAATTGGGCGTGGCTTGCATCTTGAGGTCGGGACATGCAGTTGTCGTCCTTAGACTGTAAGGAATACATATCCAAAGTTTGAAGACGATCCATTAAGAATCGTGGACGTATAAAAACGAAACGAAATAGGATCTTTAATTAAATCAGGTTGAGGAACCAACGAAAATAAAACCCAACTCCTTGTCACATGGATTACTGAACCACTCTAATTCAAATCATAGTGCCGCGCTTCGACCTCTAGCTGGTCGGTCACCGCTGACTTGCGGCTGTGGTTTCGATCCCTGGTGTGAGCGTATGTGGCATGGAGACAGGGGCGCCTTCTCAACCTCGTGGGTTTTCTCCGGGCACTCCGGTTTCCTCCCATTGCTAAAGACCCCTACGCGCTTGCGAATTATTGAAATAAAATTAAACCATGTGTTAGTCCCGAAATGACCTTGTTTGTGTCGAGTGGAAGTTAAACCCCATTTCTCCCTTATTGTTTGTGAATATTGTTTATTAACACCTAGCCAATATTGACGCAGGTGACGATTGTAGGCACCAATGCACATATTAATACTATCGTTATTTATAAAGCGCTGTAATACTGAGGGACATCTAAGGCGCTGTCGGTTATCGTATTCACTGATTATTTGCAGACAGAGTTTTGAAACAATAATGTGTTGAGATTTGAAATAGCCCACTACTATTAATTATTTCATTGACTTGACAAACGGTCTTGCATAGGAAAACACAAGATGTTTCAATAGTAAATGTGTGTCTCTTTCTGTTTTAGTCGTATCTTGTCAGCAAATGTAACAGTTGTGCATTGCTATGACTTCTATTTTTGTTGTTCAGCTCTCATCGGCTTTAATAGAAAACACAGTATCCTGTTTCTGATCCCCAGATTAAGTAAGCGGTTTTTGGAAGGGACTTTGGTATCTGCTTTGTTATATTTTGTATCACGAACTCAGAATTAAACTGCTCGTCTTTTAAAGCACTTCCCGATCGAAGATTATCTAGCACATGTGTATAATCTTACTGCATCCTTCAAATCTCTGAAATCCACGGTCGTAACAAAACGGTGTATTATTGTATTAAGTCTCAGCCCAAAGAGTACAAAACAAGTCAAAGGGATTGCTAGTCATCCAAGGTATTCTGAATCTGTATTCTTGGTATCCAACACCGTCTTGTTTTTGTCCCCCGCAATTCAAGGACACACTTGCTCTCCTAATTAAGCTGGAGTGTTCAAATTTGGTACAGGTGGTTATTCTGTGCTGTGGGTGTTTTGATAGGGGTCAAAGGTAAGGCTAAGCCGAGATGAGCAATTTGGTTGGTTGATGATTTGGTACACGATAACTTTGGTTCTGATTACGGGAGAGCGATGAAACTTCATTATATCAACACTTTGACTAATTTCGAAAATGAACCATTTTAGACCAACTGTACACAGGATGATGAGCAATTTGATGGTTCGAGAGCTTGGAGCTCGATAACATTTATTCTGCGTGAGAGTGGTGAAACTTTGTGTATAGTTTCATTACATCAATACCTTAACAAACTTCGTTGATGGGTATTTTCCGCTAAGGCAAAGTAGATTCTTCATTTTGATTGGTTGAGACTGGAACACAAAAACTCTCAATCGAATTGAGGTAGAATGTTCAAAACATGCTGTAGGTGTTTATTAAGTGAATGGCTTGGCATTATTTGATCATGCGCATTTTCCACTCAGGCGCAGAAATAAGCAATATGATTGAAACTTTGAAACACAATAACTTACGATCTATTGGGGTGAGGATGATGAAACTCAAAATATAACTTCATTATACCAATACCTTAATAATTGTCTGCTTTGGCTAACTAGGAATAAGTAATTTGTTTGGTCAAGACTTTGGAACATAACTCTGATTTTAATTGCGGTAGAATGTTTAAACTTAAAGTAGATGTCCATTATAGGTTACAGTCGCGGTAGCAACAGATGCTTTGTGACAAGATAAATTTGATTCTAAGAGTGATGAACCATGACCAAGTTCGATCGCGAACATTTTCTGCTTAGATATTAATAGTCTGATAGCTCGATACTTTTCAAAAAGATAAATGTGCAGTTAATAAGTATGTGTCATCTATTCATTTTGGGATATCGGCGTGAGACATTAGCCTCACTGCAGGATCGAGTTCGTTATTTTACACCTGCCCAAACCACGAAATTGAAAGATATGAAATAACAGCATTGATTTGATGAATGCCAGTAATAACACCTATCATTCATTGTGCTAAATATGTAAGTATAAAGACAGAATGAAGACGGGTGCGCCTTCATTGGCCTTCAATTGGCATTTAGATGACTTAACGCTCTAAGAAAATAAGACGCCGCAATAGCCTTGAAACGGAACATACGATTTTAAGAAAAGATAGCACACTGCATAAACATAGCTTAGCGGTGCAGCAAGTGCGAGTAATGTTCACATCTTCAGTTGTCTATTGTATCTGGTGCACAGAATGTATTGAATAAATACACGTTATGAAATTAACCCAACTTTTCCCCCTTTAATGACATGTATCTGTGGGAAAGACAAACGCCACGGCAACAGTTTAACTTTAATTCAGACTAATACTTCCTAGTGATCTTTTGTTCTTCAAATTATACACCGAGCTTGCAATATCAACATACTCGGTAGCAGAAAGGTATTATTTTAATGCATGATTTAGATATAATTTGATTTGAAAGAAACTTTCAGTCTCTCTCCAATGTATTATTCATATGATGTGTGTGTTACGCTGGCGTTTTAGTGCTACAACTTTTTTTTTGTATAAGGGGTTATAACAGTTTACATGATATAAAACAGCGATAAACAACTTATCGAACGATGTTTGGTCTGAGCAAGTTTTGACTGCTGACAAAATTGAGACAGTCGGAACCTGTATCGAGGTTCGCGTTTTAACAAATTGTGACTGGAGATAGGCTTGTGTACCTCAATTGATGTGTGTTAATGAAGATTGGATTCCGCTTTGTCGACTTTTCACATCTTTTGAGTAAATAACGAGGGAATCAAAGAACTGTGTCCTCCACCCTTTTTACTCTTTTCCCGCTCTTTTATTTGCCTCTCGTCTCTTGGGCACGTAATGGCCGATTGGACAACCAGGTCGTGACAAAAGTTTAAATGAGTTGAAGTCTAACTCCATCGTTTTTCTCCTCCAACTTTATTGATTGTATTTAAGTTTGATGAAGGAATTACGTGCCGAATGGATAAATTCTATCCGTTAAAGGTCTAAGAATTTCATTTTTATTATTGAATTCTTTAACGGAGACATTTGCGTTATAGATCCCGATATGTCTCATTGACATGACATCAACTTGACAAAATTGGACAATTCTTTTGTGTCGCTTTTTAACAAAAAAGTAAGACTTTTGCTCTTCTACTTGTTCTTGTTGACTGAGTGTACATTTGTTGCAGAATATCTTCCGTTATACAAATGTCTACAAACAGTTGGAAATACCGTAACGATTTTTTTGTGTATATATTTGTTGGGGCGTTCTATGACTCTTGAGTAATTTTTTATCCGACAGTTTCGACGAAATGACCTAGCCTGTTATCGGTAGGTGGGTGAAGCCGATGTGATTAGAATAATATTTCTGTTGCGTGAATGGCGACGTGGTTCATAGTTTAGTCTGGAACGACAAGACAGAAGTTTGGAATATTTAGCTATTCAACTGCTTAAGGATGATAAAATATTTCAAAGTGCACGTGCTCATGGGGATTAGAGTGGATTAAAAAAATAGGAGTGACTTTGTATATAAATTCCATTACAACTTGAAACAAATCTTCGCTTTTAAATTGGCAACGGAATTGGGTGTCTTGCATAGAACTTTTTCCATTTAATAAAAAAAAATGTAGAATTTCAAGTCAAAGGATATTTGAAGACATGGTCTTGCCAGTGCAGAGGATTTAGTGCGGAATTCTGGAACTAGTGTGCGTCTTAGAACCAGGATTTAACGATCAATCATTTACTCTAGAATAGCTGAACTATTTTGGTTTGATAAAAAGAAAGCAGCATTTAATATTGACTGTTTATGGCCCATGATATGTATAAAGTAATTCTAACATCAACCGTTTTTGAATAGCATTGACTGTTAAGATGTAGAAGAAACATATAGAGTAATCGGGTTTCGGTTCTAGAAATGATTCGCTATAAACATTTAGATACGCACACAGAAATTATTTTCTTCAATAGCATTTCGAATTTCGTCGATTTTCGCAAGCATCAAAGTTCGAACTATTTTTTTGTGAATGGTTTGGTTGTGGATTCAAACTTGGATTAACTTCAGGTATTGGAACTTTACAATGGCGAATTGACATGGGATTTAATTTTCTGGCGTTCAGATCTCTCCAATAAAATACTAAAGCTGGCGTGTGTGTGAAAGACTAGCATTAGATGTTGGATTAGCACATCGTTTAATTTTTTTTTTAAATTGATCTTAAGTCGAATTCATTCACCAAATGCTTGCTTCATACTGAGAGATTCTGACATCAACAAAGTGTTTTCATCGGGAAATTCCCTTCTTTTTTAAATAAAATATTACCGTCTCAAGACGCAAGGGTTGTTCATTTCAGGACCGATTAACGTGACGAAAAGATGGCAAATTGTTTTTATTTTCCGAGATTTCGCTTCATGTAAATTTTACACGTGGTTATTTCTGGAAAATAAAGGGGTAGCTCTAGTTTTGGCTTCTGAAATTGCTGAAGACATTTTACTATCATCAACTGATATCACTGAATCTGGTTGCTCGAGTTCCGTGTATAGGAAAGCTTCATGAATTTGTTACTGAATTCCTTATTAATCTACAATGCGCCAGTTGATTAAAAAGTTGGGCTCCTCCAATTCTGTTCTTAGAAAGGTAAGCAGAATTATTTAGAATAATTGTTTTGTAACTTTATTTTACCAAACGAGTATGGTAGTTAATTCATTATATATAATGGAGTTTAAACATACATAATGCACGAACTGAATCTGCCTATTGTAGGTCTTTCTTTAGGCCGGAAATGTTATCTAAATTTTTAATTAGACACTAATTAACTTATACAGACCATAATCAACTGTCGATGTCAATGAGCCTGTGATATTTACTGGATTAGTGTCTGATTTGCTGCTCAACTTTCATTCATGATTTAATCATGAAATGGATAATTGAGACTATGTTGGGTTTGTTTTTAATCGTAACGACTTTAGTAATGATGGACAAGGCTAGGCCAAATTTTCAATCGCTAAAAGCTCGGTTCAGTTTGGGTCAATTTTCAGCAAATTCCCTTTTACATTTTCTAGTTTTTAACTGTTATAGTTAAAACTGTCAGCTCTTTATCTAAATATAGTGAGAACTGCCAGCTCTTTATCTAATCTCCCATAATCTATCTTTAACGTTGTATTTCTCACTTCGATATTTCCACATAATTATTTCTTATAATATATTTTAATGGGAGGATATTGTTCAGATGCCCATTTATTCACAGGGAATAGACATTACACACAGAAACGTCCAACAGAACAAGCACCCCTGTAATAGTTTCTTTGACGTCTTTCTATCTTTGCCGTAAACGACAAGTTTTAGTTAAATAACCGGCTACATCTATATTCTGCGAATATTTTAATAAATCCGGGTTATCTTTTCTGTTACAAATTACAATGATTATATGAAGTGTTGAAAATTAAGATTGCTCTAGTGTTATGGGACAGTTAAACGTTCCTTCGACTAGTTGCGTCTTTCGTTACCCACTAGTGTCAAGTGCGAACCCTAATTTTACTCAACTGATAGATATACATAACGACGGGTATCGAACATATTTGCATACTGTTTTCAATGACTATCTATAAATATGATTCCCGACGTTATTTATTTCTATGGTGGTAAACATTCTTTTAAAGTTGTCGATATGGATTTCACATGTTGGGGATTTATAAATATGCCACAAGACAGATAACTTTACTTTTTTGGCAGCGAAACTGCTTACCTTTCGTTGATTTTACCTCTTAACCTTTCTAATCAATAAAGTCAAGAACATTGTTTAATTTTAAAACCATCCAACGGAAATCAATGCAAAGAGTTATCCCGAAGCTGCAGTAGCTTCTATATCACTATAAAAATATTCTAGAATCTAATGCATATTTCATTGTGTTTGATTCGTACTTATCATGTATTATTATAATTTATATATTTTGAATATCTTTAAAATATAGGTGATCGAATAAATATAGTAATGTGACTTATACGAATGCATTTAGATGCGAGTATCGTTCTTAGTGGGCGTTGAAATAGTAAACTTGATCAAATAGTGAAATAGTGATATTCAATAATGCAACTACTATGTATTGTACCAAATTGTTTCGTATAGGAAGGGTTAGATCTGTGTTTGGTCACGAGATGTAAACAAGGCTACCGCTAAGTCCAATTTTTAAACCTAACCCTGGGCCGCCTAACCCTAACTTTTACCCTAACCTAGAATCTCACCAACAATCAAGTATCCTAACCTTATTTACATCCAAGCGACCATGACGAAAGTTGAGCTGACCTTAACAAATAGATCAAGTGGTACTGATAATTTCCCTTTTCTGAGAAGATTCATTTTACATACTGCTATTCTTTGTAGTTTTGGTAAGGAATTGACGGAACTGCGATGATGATTACGTGTATTCGAACATGCACAAATAAAGTTCAGTTGTGTGGTAGTGATAATCCCCCATTTTCTAAGAAGATTCATGTTACATGCAGCTGTTTTTGTAGTTTTGGTAGTGAATTGGCGGGACCACGATGTCTATTACTTGTGCCCAAACATGTACAAAAAAAAGTTCGTTCAGTTCCAACTAACATAAGACAGTAAGACAGAATCATTATTTGGTTCTAAAAGTTTTCCAAAGAAGGGAACTCGAGTAAGGATGTTACAAATAGCTGTAATCATGTTCTTGGAAGTTCAAAGGTCATTAGTAATCACGGCACCTGATGTTTTTCTTTCACATTCAGATGCGTTCACAATGATTCAATTCAGTTTCTTTCTGACACACAAGGTTTTTATCGGAGCCTTGTTAATCCATTTATACGTAATTCCACAACTTGACATCGTGTCTAAGGTGAGGGTGGAGACAGGTTAGACCTACCTTCTAATTAAAATAACATTTATTCTAACTTCTATCACAAATTAAATCAAAGAAAACAGTATTTCGAAATTTAGGGTGTGCTTCTCTGATTGTTTCAATTCTTTGTAAAAACTAATTTTATGTAAACTGAATTACAAAACTCTGAATCATGTAAACTTAAATTAGAATTTAGGGAATGACATTTAATTTTAAATGATTTTTTTAGTATGTTTAAAGTTTTGAGAACTGGCATAAATCAAAAAATATGAAGTGTCAAACTAAATGATATCATCGCCAAAAGCGATAAACCAAGTGTCAAATAAGGTACCTGTACATAAATTTCTGATTTTCATTCACGTTGTGTTTGTGTATAATTTGCATATCACTCTTTATATATAGTCAAAAAACAAATCTACTTTCAAGTCGTACCTCAGTCCTCATATTTATCAGATTAATGCTGTCATTGGGTGATTGTTAATTCAGAAATATAGTAGCTGTACAAAGCGGACATAAAATTACCTAATCAAAAAAATATGGATGATTTTAATTTTTGTTGCAGACAAACAAAACCGGCCATTTTTTATCAGTCTGTTTGGGGAGTTGGCTCATTGTAAATGTGTTAAAACAGAATTTGTTCATTGCTTCGACAAAACATTGTCAACAGAATTATACTGGCAGGCTGACTTCGCATCTAAACGCACATGCCGTGGTCTATGTTTACCTGTATGTCCTGATTACGTGCCTCAGTTAGACA
This sequence comes from Patella caerulea, assembly GCA_036850965.1. Lineage (NCBI taxonomy): Eukaryota > Metazoa > Mollusca > Gastropoda > Patellidae > Patella > Patella caerulea. Next base: position 16,604,377 of record JAZGQO010000021.1, read on the forward strand.
AACCCTTAATTGAGTTAGATTAAGTTTTGTTTCATCGCTTGCATTCCATTCCTACCTAGTTAAAGGATACAGAGCGAGGTGGTAGTTGAATGGATATCATCATGTGATTATGTTTCGAAGGTCGATTAACATCGGTAAGAATTTTGTCGTAGATTGATCTATATTTTAAAATCTCAGATATTTATCACCCCAACATTGGTTGGAATATTTAAAGCTATTTTAGTTTAACATTAGTTTAGGTAAAAGTAAATTGATCTTATTACAATTTTGGAGGAGGATTTAATGTTTGAAGTATTATGTATGCTGTGTTGTTGTGAAATAGTTTGGGGTTGTTCTATTAAGTCATTAAGAATTTTGGATTAATGTAAAGGATTAACACCCTTGGATCTGGATCGAGTATTAAAATTATTCATTTTTTTCTGTGCTGAGTCTCAATTAATCTGGTACGAATTCTTTAATTCATTAATAATTTTTGTGCCTATTATCTGTAAGAATGTTTGTAAAGTGTATGCATTAATACCCCGTTTATCCGTAAGATTATTTATTAACATTGTATATTTGTATTATTATGTAAAACTCAATGTCTTCATATACGTCTTACTTCGATGAGTAATGTCTGAATTTGACTTATAACATATGTAATCAAGTATGTAATTATCGCTTTTAGGTCAAGGTATCTAAAAAATATCAACAATATGTTCGTGGATAATAAAAGCAATAGGTCAAGAATGACATCACTGCGCCAAGTGAAATTTTATGTTGCGACGTTGTTTTCGTTTTGTTTTGTTTACTCTTTTGTTTATATATTGTACTAGATAAGGAAGTTGAAAATATTTTTGTGTTGGGAGCCGAAGGGGAGGAGCAATTAACAGTATTTGTATTGGTATACAAGGAATAAAAGTTATGATATTTCCATGCGGTCTAGTCATATAATGTGTATTGTTAAAGAAAAAATAATTGAATTAATCGTTTCAATAGCATAAAACCTTGCCATTAATGACCAACAGCTCTTCTTGCTGTGTGGCATTTCTAAATGATTTTAATATTTATTTTTTGTAATTCGAATCAAATTTGAATTTTAAGAATTTGCTTAAAATGAGATAAAAAGTACATATTTGAAAATTCCTCAAAGAATGAAAAATGTTTAAATTTCAATATTATGTTTAATACCGACGTTAGGTTTATCACAACTAATGGTTGGCATGTTTATTTCCTGCTGCAACAAGATTTCAATGATCAAAAAACACAATCTCAAACACATTGATTTGTTTAATCAATTTCGCTGCCTTGTTCAAATTATTTTATGAAGCATATGTTATGAAACCTAATTGATTCAGAATACTTTATAACGAGTGTCATGTAAATACTAACAGGGTCTACTGTACTTAGTAGATAGCACAGGAAAACCGTTCAATAAAACCTAAACAGAACAAACAGTGCGGGAACATCTTTCCTTACCAGGTGTTAAGTGGGTTTTGTTTCCTTAACAAAAAAAGTTATTCTCTGATTGGAATTTTTTCTTTATTTTTAAATGTTTGATAATAATATATGCAAATATTTCACTATTACGTTCGGTGACTGTTTATATTTTATTCTCATCTTACTGCAATGTAAATGCTAAATCCCCACAAAAAATAACCAAAAGTCAAATAGCACGAGAGGCTGAAATTACTTGATATTTACTTTGTTTATATTTCATTTATACGTTAAACCAAACCTCTTCTACGGCGTTTATTTTCAATTAAGACAAGCTGGTGGTTTGGTATTTCGCTAATAAAAAGATCCCCCACCTCTCCATTTTTATTTTGTTTAAAATATGCTGATATAACATGAATAACATATGTTAGTCTTGAAATCGCGGATGTGGTGTTCGTTCACAAGGCGTTGTTTATAATGAATTAAAATATATTACTAATTGCTTACAAATTTGAAGTAAATACCTTTGCCATGGAGCGATACTGTATTATTGGCCCCCTGTCTTTTCTAACAATATTTGTATAAATTATGTCTATGCCTTATCTGCTCAAAATATTTAAGCAAATTTAATATCATTCGGGGGGAAAATGGTTCTATGCACTGTCCATCCATCCTATAATTTATACTATGGTACAATAAGAATAGATCATGTCGTGGATAACAGACATAAAATTATGGCTAGCTCGACCAATGGTCGGGTAAAACGTGAGGTGTTTGTGTAAACTCATGCACCTACTTTCCTGAAAGTTACCCGTTAAGTCAAATATTAACCTTAATTAAATATTTATATCAGACAAAAGCCTATATTGTATAATTGATTTCCCACATAGGAATTAAACTGAACATTTTAAAGCCATGTTTTTTGATAACTCCAGACCAATCACTATGTTGACCTTGACCCGACCTGCATCAAATTTTCCATGTTTGTTTTGGGAAATATTTTGAGACATAGCATTTCATCTCATCGTGGTTATTATATTTTATAGCTTGAACAAAATTGGCAATCCAGAACGTTAAACATATGGACGACATAAAAAAATTCCAATTGTCTTTGAATTTAAAGTATTTGGGTTTTTTTTGTGTGTGCCGTCTGGGAAGTTTTTCCAACCCAACTAAGTTTCGACATTGAAATAGTTTATATCTGTAAGATGTCAATATAATTTGTGCTGTACATTATAAGTTTGATTGGAAGTTTTCCATGCGTGTTTCATGGGTCAATCAATATTATATTTTGGAATGCCCTTTGGGATGCCCTTTACCTTGGGCCAGCAACTTACGCGATAAATTTTACATGCGTATTTTAAGGGCCAATCTCGATTATATTTTGGAATGCCTTTTGCGTTGCCCTTTACCTTGGGCCAGCAACTTACGTGATAAATTTTCAAACAACTTAAACCCGTCAGTTATCAGGCTGTATTATACAGAACATAAAACATAACGTGAAGTTGAAATTTGCCGTTCCTTATCAAATACGGTTACGTGTCCAGATACGCAGTTTCCGAGACTCTTTTAAAACCGCGATGATTGTCGCTTTAAAATCTTGATTCGTTTTCTTATAAATCGCAAACATGATGTCGAATCAACTTCGCAGGAAATACTGTTTTTATTTATTTTTTAAATGTTGAGCTGCCATATATAAAATTCCAATAATCTAAATTGATACACCTGACCTCGGTTGATGCAACTAAATATTCTTCTACCCAGACATACAAAAAACACTAGAGTTATCGCATATAGAGGGCGCTTTGTTGACACAGCGCGTGGTATAATGATCAATCTATGTGGTAATCCAATGTCAATATTTGACCTGTTGAGAATAACTCTCTGGTTTTTAAAATCAAAACATGTTTGAATATTAATTCTATTTTTTCACTGACAGGCTTTATTGTTCTATTGTTGACAATTGTGGACAATACATTCAACAACTAAATACAGCGATATTGCCTAAAAGGGATTTATTTCATTCTAAAGATGATATTGTCATGTGGTAAAAGGGTCTAAGGGACTCAAAAAGAATAGAAAAAGCATGGTTATGCGAAATACTAACAGAAAAGGGGGAGAGATAATTGCATATAATGCACCCAAGATCCCAGTCTTTCCTCTAGCTCAAAAATCAGTCTTTCTTTTGAGCTGCTAAAAGTGTTCAACAATCATTAAAGTTGGGCTTCCGATATCCAATATTTAAGACAAAATATAAGTTTTAAAATTAACACACGAATCGCATGCCAGAATGCCCTCGAGCGCCATTTGTAATGAAGTGACTTGATGAATGAGACTAGACATAACCCACATGAGAATATTACTGGTATAGATTGGAATAAAACATGTCAAAGTCTACCATTCAATTTGGACCCTTCCAGTAACTCGCCGAACATAACGGATTAAAACTTAAAGTAAAAAGATATACGACTGAATGTAAATCAATTTATATACATTCATATTACATTATTTTATGCGTGGCGACCAATTTGTGTCCATTTTCTATGTGCCAAGGAATAGCAATTAAGCTCCCGTAAGCTAGCTTCACCTGTATATAGTATCGAATCTTACAGTTCGTTAATGCGCGTAGTGGATACCTTCTGGGGGACCGACGATACTTTTGTTGGATGTTACAATATTCCGCGAAATAATGGCACCAGATCTTATAGATACAGCAAGTATATTTTGTTTTGTCTGGTGTTACAATTACCACACAACTAATTGAACATAATAAAATCTAAGGGGTTATCAAAGAGAACGAGTCCAAAAACGGAGGGGATAACCGAGTAAATAGTAAGTGAATTTCAGCTGGTGAAAGAGTTATAGTACGATGTGTGCGTGGAAGGGAAAACATAGTCGGCCCCTTACACTGCTTAAATATCATAAAAATAGACAAAAAGCGGTGTCATTCAAAAATTGTTAATTAAGTTACATTAAGTTACTTTAAATTTGATGCAAAATTTCTGTAACCTAGTGGACTATGACCCGTACAAATAAAAATATCGCCTTGTAATGTAAGGAGGGATAGGTAAGGGCGGGGATGGTTAATAAATAATTAACTTTATTTGTGTATGAAATTAAACCAACTTTTTAAATGAACAAGTAGTATTTTAAAGGTGTCTCTTTGTCCACTAAGGCCAAACAAATAATGTCAGTGGGCTCGAAATGGGTCACATTTATCATATAATCCCGTTTATTGTTTAAGTTAAAACACTATACAGTACTATTATGAATAAGTGTATTGCTACACACCCCAGTGACATTAATGGCGGGAAACACGGAAAGCGTTCCACGGACTAGGTAAATATAATTCACAAACATCTGTGTTGCCTGGCCTTAGTGTGATTTACTGTATTACTAACTATATGTTTTCAAAGGTATTACTTGATCAATAAAAAACGGTCTATAGGTATATTTACTCTACCAATAGCCTTAGGATAGGATCCCCATTGATCTAGAGGGCGTCGGGCAGCTTCCTTTTTAATAAACTGAAAGTAGCAATTGTTTTTAATATTTACTTGTCATCTATTAAGGGTTGCTACCGACATTAATTGTATACTGAAGTATTTGTTGAAAGATCGACGCGGATTGGGTACATTAAAGAAAATGAGATAATTTCAGCGGATGTCGGACAGAAATATTTATTTTGTGTTATATAGGACTTTTTGATTATATTTAATCGTCAATGAAGTTGTTAATAAAGCTTTTGATAATTTAATAATTTAGGTATATATATATAGAAGTGATTTTCAAAGTGGATACGAAACTATGGTGTATTAGCTATGTTGAGACCTTGCTCCTTTTCGTCTTAATGTAAACCAGTGAAGTGTTGACTGGATCTTGTTTGAAAATTAATTATTTCTAAGACATGCATTTCACGTATTATTGTGAATTTCCCATTTCTCAACGTCATGTGTGAATTGGGCGATGCTTCTTTCAAATTTGTTGGATGTGAAAATACTTGTAGAATTCAGTAAAGAAAATCTTCAACTTAACTTTTGATTTTAAAATTTAGGATCATTACTGTCTAAACGGAGATTATTATTTCTGGAATTATTGCTTGTTGAAATCCATCGAAGGGAGAATGTTTCAAACCGTATTCCTTAAAGAAAATTTACTAACCACAGTTTTAAGGGAAATTTGAGCTACAAATTTGGACTAAAGGACCTTCTTCTGGTCGCAGAATTCCATGCGATTTTACCCGTACTTGTATAGGATTGGACGGAATCCATGACGTCGCGGATATAATGCATATGAGTTTATATTGATTATGGGCGTATTAAAGTATCAAGTTGGTCAAGAGCTTTCATTTACATTCAAACCATATTTCACAGTGTTCCTATGGACTATGCTTAATATTTGACATGTAGTGTTGGTGATGGACTGATATTTTCTTTGTGTATCTGTTAGAAATCGAAGAGTAACGAAATAGCCAGCTCTACTGTCGCGACTTCTTGCGAAATCGACAACATCAACTTTGTGTACAGGTGTTGATAGTTGTATTAATATTATCACCACTTTTAACACCTGGATTATCCAATGACTTTCAAACAAAATTGATATCTTGCGTTAATCTTAGTAGGATGACAGTGCTTCAGTCATTTTCGAATTCTACCACAGGTTTTTAGTAAGGTGGCAAGTTCCTGCAAACGTTGAATTTAGCTCTGGCTTTTTACTGGATCAATGGTGTTTACATTCGTATTATATACTATATTGAGGGGAAGGCTTTACTCTTGAAACACAGTCTGGTGCTTGACCATATCTGCAATCGATTCTGCTTTAGTTACTGATACAGTGCCCTCAATAACAGTTGCTTGTAGTGTTTTCTGATCAAACAATTCCGATTGTCCATCTAAATTTCGAGTATATAATATGGATATCACCGCTTTATACAAAAACAATAGATCTGCTTCTACTAACAAAACATCATAGGCGAAGAAAATAAAAACAAAATGGCGGCCATTGCTAAAAAGGTTGCTGGGATTATAGGATACCTTTCTTGTATGTGATCGAGTTATCCGATTAGATGGATTTCATATTGAGAGACCAGTATCCTGAAACGAGAACACCCAAACGTATTAGAAAGGTTTATAAAACAAATGTAAGTAATTAATAACTTGATATGGCTGAATAAGAGGTTAGGGGTAGGGGGCGATCCGATGTGGACCAAAAAATTAACTCCGGAATTTTTGGCGCGGTTTCCCTTTGTCATTCGATTTATTATATTATATAATATAATAGCGTCATTCCATGTCAGGTGGGTCAATTTTCAGAAATTTGGGAAATCGACCAAAATATATTATGTTATTGTACATGTCAAAACTAAAAACTTTACAAAATTTGTGGTCGGTGGCTTGAAAATTAACTGAGAATACCAAAACAAATTTGGTGCAGTATATTTTCTGGATTTTGTAGTGTTCCAGACAATGTAATCGATACAGATCCACATTTTGGCCTATCCAGAGATTGTCGGTAGTATTACATGTGAAAACGCTTCAGTCTTCACTAGATTCTCAGAAATTTGGTTTAAGACACAAGTTTTCGAAATGTACAATAACATATATTTTTACCAGATTGTTTGGGGGAGGTTGGTGAATTCCAACCCCTGGCCGCCAACTTTACATGGCTTGGACCTATAGTTCCAGAATGAGAGAGAGGATTTTATATTGACTCTTGAATTAGTTAATGCTATACACCATTTAAATTAAAGTGTGCACCAAAGAAATGTTTTCTGGTAATTCACTAGCTTAGGTCTATACATATGCTTTAATAGATGTAGTGGGTATTGCGTGAACCAAAGTATGTTTACTTCACATTTAGGTATTATTATTTTGATAAGGATTATTTCGATCACAAATGGTGATTTGTATTGATGGTTCATTAGTCTCATATCTTCGATTTTTGAACTGTATCCTCACCAATTACAAAGCCAAAAAATGTTTGGTTGCTTTTCTTAAAAATATCTTGGTTTTTTTTATTATTTATCAGGACATCGACGAGTTAAACATTAAATAATATTGACCTAAGTCTAAGAACCTTCACCTCATTATCAATATTCTGTGTACCGGAGGGGGGAGTCGAGAGGCAGAATGGTTATCGGTATTTATTTAACTAATAAAAATCGTATTATTTGCAGTTTTTGGTGTACGACCAAAATTGCAATTGTTCATTGGTATACAGGAGATAACAGCCATTCGACCCTTTAACATTAAAGTTTAGGCATTACAACTTCGTTTATATTTTGACAAGAAATCGCTTAAATGTTGCTTTTCCCTACCTTTTCACGTCTGAGAATCGCGAATGAATGTTTTCCTTTAAAATGTTGTGTTTTCAACACAGCTGTATTGACTAAATCCGAAAATGTTTAAAACATCGACTAAATTCCATCTGAAACATGACTGTTAAATTCTGTACCAAAATATTTCCAAATTTTATCCTCGACGACAAACAAAATAGTGGTTCGGGAAAAAAAAGTACAACATAAAAAGAATGACACAATATTCCCGAAACAGGGTTTGGGTATGATGGGGGAACTGGCACTATTTGGGCGATTTCATAAAATAACAAGCCGAGCATGATACCAACAAACGAAATATGTCTTTCGTTTGTTTTCCAATGTATTTTTGTTTTATCAGCCGCGCTTGTTTGGTATCGTTTACGTTTGTCCAGATTCATGTAATTTTAACATTATCAAATCATTATTTTAAGAGATTACTGAAATAGTCCTTCTTTGATACTTTCGATTGTCACCGACCTTAAACATATTTTATGCAACAGCTAAATCTGCCTGTTGCAGGTCTTTCTTTGACTCTGAAATGTTATCTAAATTATTAATTAGACAGTAATTAACTAATCCAGACCATGATTAACCCTCGATGTCATCGCTAGCCTGGGATATTTAGCAGATTAGAACATCATTTTTGGAAAAATAATTAAACGTAAAACTGGACAACCGAGACATAGTAGTAATAATGATCGAGTCTTGCCTAAAATTCAAGATTCATGGAATTTGACTGGAATTTTCAGAATTTCCGTTATCCTTTTTTATTATTATTATCAATTTAATCTTAACAATAGCCCTTTAAGTATGGGTTTTGTTTTTCGAAAATATGTCATTATAGTCTCTTCTTTTTGCTACTTTTGATTTGCATTGTGTAGTTTGTATAGCTAACAATGTTCCGTTCACAATATTAATCGCAAACTAACAAAATCCATAGACTACTATTTAATGAAAGATCACAGTGAACGAGTAGCATTTAAAAATTCTAAGTATACAATGTGTACACAATTAGTGCAATTTTCAACAGATCTGAATTCTTATTGTATTTGTATGCGTTGGGAAGGCTGTAGTAAATTAGCTGGTTTAAATGTAGTGTATTCGCGGAAAACGAGAAACGCCTATTTTATCAAAAACATTATAAGTAAAACTGGAGAAAAAGGTGAATAGAAAGACACTTGCGAACGCGTTATCTTCCTATGAACTTTAGACAAAAGGGTTACGACCAACTTCTATTTAAACCTAAGGCGTTCCGAATTTCTGCTCGTCTTTTTAAAAAATAAGAATGCCACAGGCTCAAAACGAATTTCAGACTGAAAAGCGTTCAAACACTTATGTTCGGTCTCCCCTCCTTCGGTAAACTCAAGCTCCATAGACCCTACACAAACACACATGTATTCTACACACAAACTCTAACAATACGTCGTTAGTTTGTAGCAAAATCGCCTTTAGTAAAGTAATGCGCTTTAAGCGGGTCTGGTAGTGAAAGACTTCGCTATGGAATTTGTTGTCCGTGGTTACTCCACTGTGAAATGTTTTAATAAAACATGAAAATAACGTGTATGTCATCTGTAGTCTCGATGATTTAGTCATTTTAAGTCATTTAAACAGCCAAAGTTAAACTTTCCCAGACACTAAAACCATGTACATACAAACTGGTTTATGTGGCTTATTTATTAAAGTCTTTCAACCAGTTGCATAATCTGAAATGTAGTCCGGGTTTGTTCGGAATTTAATGTCCAAAATAGCTTGTCCTTGAGAAAATTTTATATGTGATTCATATTCGTTGATTTATTGATATTCAAATCCCCGATGAAATTAACACACTGCGAGCATATCCAAATTATTTTTAAATGAATATTTAGTAGAATCATTTTAGAAAGTATATTATTTAGTATTATTCATCTATAATTAAAACAAGGTCAGGAGCTTAGCATATTGATCTTTAAATAAACAGCCCCAGAAACAAACAAAGTTTTTAACATTGTCGGTGAGAAAAAGTTATCCCCAGGACGGCGACTTTTGAACATTCGGCTTCATTATTGACGCCGAAGGGGGGATGGGATTTGTTCAGGACTGACGGGGAAATGGAGAATCAAAAATCAATTTCATTCGCGGAACATTTAGTTTCGAATATGTTTTCGGTTTGATGTACGTTATGCATTTTATTTATTAGGTGCCATGGGTAGCGGGGCTTGGTTCTAAATGGCATGAAGAATTCAAGATTTTTACAATCCTTCTCCATCACCTTTGCCACCAATGTGGTTTGCCAGATTGCTTAAAGTTTATTTCGAGTCCGCAGATTCGGTACTCATAATAACTTTCACAGAGGATAAGTTTGAAGGAGGTGGTGGTTTTGAGGATTTTTTTTTATCTTGTGTCAAGATTTTATAAATTTGTGGTTATGAATAGTAGACAATTCTTTTCCCAAGATGTTGTTATTATGGTAGGTTTTTGTGGTGTTTATCATCAGTTTTTTGTGTTGAACTTGGGTATTTTGAAATATATCATAGGTCATGAAACTACAGTTTGTATTTCAGTATAATATAGTTTGTGTTGGCAATTGTCAATTTTTCAACGTAGACTCTTATGATCAATTCGTATGAATGATATCAGCGAGATTCGTGTCAAAGAATAAGAGTTAGTGACTGAATGCCACACGCTGTATAGTTTGACCATGTTTACGGCATGGTGATGTCGAACCCATAAACAATGTTTCTACCCTCACAGAAGAGTATTTAGAACCCAATCAACGGAGGAGGGTCTTCAGTAAAGAAATAATTAAATATATAATAAGAATGTTATTTTTTTTTTCAGGGAAGTCTCCCCAACACTATGACAAATGGGCCGTTCGTAGATAGACCTATTACACTTCCTTCGTACAGCTCCACATCTGATCTTTTGGGTCACGACCCCAATCTTGCCGACGGTGTCATCAACCCAGTCTACCATGATAGTTTAGAGACTGGGTTACATCTAACGGGAAGTTACTGCGACTCTCCGTCTGATATGATGAAAGGGGGCGACCGAGATGACGCCTCTATCAGTGAATCTGGTGATACATTGCGAAGGCGAATTCCTCCAGGCAGACAGGATCCACGAGATAGCGTGGCAAGGTAAGCAGCATTAGAATACCGTTTAAAACAATATGAAGTATAAAACTTTAATGGCAATGTTAATAATTGTTATGGAGCCAAGGGTTCCATAGAATATATTAAACCGACTACATTAGAGACTTCATTATTTGGAAAGTGAACAAGGACGTCCCAAAGTATCTTCCTTGTACTGCTGCACCTCTTCCCAAAGATTGGTTGTGCCAGTTTTACTATGGATTAAATGTAATATTTAAGATTAAAAAGATGTAAAAGAAATCCATTTAAGTTTTAGTATAAACACGTCTCTGTAATTTTTATTCCAGCATGGATAGCTTGCCGGGCTTGCGACCGTCGTGGAAAACCTGGGATATATTTCGTGTTGTGAAAGAAGACTCAGAATCAACTTTAGACGACCCAACGCTGAGTTTAGTGAGGAAAATAGTGAAAGTTTTAGTCGGAATATTTTTAACTTTAGCTGTATTAGTAACTACTGTGATTAGCAAGAGTACTTTATTGTTACTAACGTCTAATATCCATACAAATATAACAATTTATTGTACAGATACTATAGACTCAAAATCCACTTTGTGTTCCCGAGTGAAACCAATACTAGATCCGGAAAATCCATTCTATGAACTGGTTCAAAATATAGAAATTCGCTGGATTTGGGGTCTGTTCCTAACTATTGTGATACCCTACGTGTTCAATTTTGGTAAATCTATGTGGCGTATGTGTTTTAAGAGTACCAGAAGTCCAACATGGACTGTTTTATTAGCGGTAAGATATATTTTTATTCTTAGTTTAATATAGTTATGGTCCAAACCGACCTCGTCAGTCTGGCAAGGCTCGTGTCTTTTATTTAAACGCGGAAAATCCGAATCATTGTTCACAGTATTGTCATGTGTGTTGAATTTAAAACACTTATACCTACTATCTGGAATTGCAATTGCGGTATTGTTGTCAATTTTAGCAAATAAATATAATAAGATACTCTTTTTCCATTATATATTATATTAGTTGATATGTTTTCGGTTGGATATCCGGTGGCTTATAATATTCATGTTTTATGTCATAGGTTTCCTGGGTGTTTCTTTAATTGTAACTAGTTTTCCAAGTCTCCCCGCACTTACTATTTACTGTGTTCCGGTTCCCCAGATTACGACCATATCTGTTCTTCTTACATGTATTTTAATCTACCTTGATTTTCTGTTTTAGGTTTTGATATTTGAAAGTATCCATACTACAGGTATCTGTATATTTACCTTTCAAGTGCTGCCTAATATGGATTCTTTACGAGGTTTAGTTTTGACGCTTGGTGTGGCTTTTTTACCTTCCTGTCTCAAGCTGTTTGATCGTCAGGAAGAAGCTGGTCGGTCGTGCTGGGTTGTCTTTCTAGATCTGGTGGCTATGTTTATCCAGGCCTCTGTGCTTTTAATGTGGACTCTTAAAAACTTAATTCTGGGCGTGGAGACGGATGAAAGTTGGTCTGTTCCAATATCGCTGCTGTTGATATCTTTTGGATGGTGGGAGAACTACATTAACCGCTATACGTTTTTGGGTCCTGTTGGTAGACAACTCTTAATACTAAAACGATCCATTCGGAGAATGAGGACTAAGATATATACATTGGTGTCTTTATGGAAGATAGCTTTAACTGTGTGCATTATGACAATGATTATGAGTAAAGGACAACTTTCGTGTATGAAGGTGTTATATTTCCTGGGCGAGAGTCCTACCTCAGAATGCCCCCATATGGTCTACCCGTACAATATGGACAACACTGAAGTAACAGACTATTTAGACGATCCTTTTTGGGTTATGCTCTTCCAAGTCTTTTCCTGTCTTCTATGTTATTCTTTTGCCAAAACGGCATGTAAAATATTGCTTCAAGTTGGAAGCTTTGCTTTACCTTTGGTTCTTTCGATGCCTATTATGATAGCTACGCTGATTAGCAGCTGTGAATCATGGAAGGATAACCCTGTAGCTGTATCAACGAATTCCACTCATACTTGGCTACCAGCGATACCTAGTTATTTATATTGGAAATGTGACATTGGGGAAAGCGATAATTATTTGTATACGTTGATGGTTGATTATTATATAATCGCTGCATTGGCTTGGTGGCTCTCTTTTATGTGGGTGGCTGTTCATATTTGGTTTCCACGTGTTGAAAGATTGGTGCAAACAGAAAGGTAAGAGAGTATCTTTTTTACATTTTGAGCTCATGTACAACTCGAGGGAAAAGTTGGTGGGTGAAGGGGGATATCAGGTCCACTACACCTAAGGCATGACGTCAAATGTACGTTTTAAGGAGGCATTCCTATATTTAATCTGATCTGATCTGCTGATATTAAGAGACTGTTAGCGATAGTTTTTTTCTGAATCAGAACAATGCATCTATGTATTGATCAGAGACTTTACTTAAAAGGTCTTTTTCGTCATTATTTTAGGTTATTTGTCCAAACCATGTATTGTGGAATATTCCTGGAGCAAAGTCTGATATTGAATAGAAGAAGAGATGACAAAGATCGAGATTTCAGACATTATAAAGAGGTAAGTAGTTTTGGGTCGATGAGAAATCCAGAAAATGAATACCAGGAAAAAGGCAGATAACATTAAAATGGTATATTTAATAAAATCCCATAAATGAGAATAATGACTTCAATTTGGCATGGATAAGAGTGGATCTGAACGATAAACCCCAGGACGATGAAGTAGTTTTGGGTTAAAATACGACTGGTTGGCACACATTTATTTTAATAGAACGTGGGTTAGATTACAACGCAACGAAATTGTATTATAAGATTAGTTACATTGACTAGTAACTCATCCCTCAAGAACCCTGAAAATAATTTCTTATGCATATTGACAGAAGAATAAATTTCGTATTTCAGAAAAACAAGAATGCTTTAGGGATTTTGCAGCTGGAATCTGACCAAGAACCAGAAACTCAAGCACGGGGTTCTTTAAGGACGGATGTCACGCCTATGCTATACGTGTGCGCCACCATGTGGCACGAGACTGATACTGAAATGATTCAGATTTTAACCTCGATATTTAGGTAAGTCAACGTGATGGTAGTTTGATCAAGGTGCTGGGTTTTTGGTCTGGATTAAACCCATTTTATTTCATTTCATTATTTTCTTTCTCTGTGACTTTTGGCACCCCAGATATACACAATATTAGAATCGTTAATACGGATCATAATAAATTAGAGACAAGAACACGTATCCACCCCGAAGCTCTCCATACTGGGTTTTTGGTCTGGATTAAACCCATTTTATTTCATTTCATTTCATTCTTTTCTTTCTCTGTGACTTTTGGAAAACCCCAGATATACACAGCTTTAGAATCGTTAATACGGATCATAATAAATTATAGACAAGAACACGTCTCAAAAACGGAAAGATTCGATATATATAGGTTAGCATAATGGTCCTTTCTTCTCCCCCCCTTCACCCCCGAAGCTGTCCATTGTGCCCAGGCCTTAACGCGGAAATTGTTGGAGTTCCTAAATAGGCAAACATTAAAATAATAATATGCACTAGTATCACTTGTCCGTACGTAAAATTATAGAATAATACTTGATACTAATAAAAACAGGATAGATAGATCGATATTCAATATGCGAAGAGCAGAGTGCTCTCAGCTTGGACTATAGACTCTTAACCATGTGAAGTGGCCATTGAGGTGGTCTACTGATATGGTCTTCAGATAATTCTGATAATTGGATATTTACCATGTCTTGTGCATAAGCCCTACAGAATATACTGTTTAGATAATGTATTAATGTATTGTTGTTTTTGTTCAGGTTAGATTTGGATCAGTGTACGAGGAAACATGCATATATATTTTTTGATGTAATGGATCCGGATTACTACGAATTTGAAGGTAAGTGTTTTTCTGTATTTTTTTTCTTTTGAACAGGAACTGGTTACATGATAAATTGCACATGCTAAGTTAACATTGAAATTCAGCAGGTATCTATATTATTGCATTGTTATTGTGTTTTTATTAATTAATTATTCAACCGGATGTTATTATTCATTTTTCTTTAGCTCACATATTCTTTGATGATGCCTTTGAATCCCATGACGACGAAGAGTTCGAATATCAAGCTAACGCCTTTGTTAAGCAGCTGGTTAGCGTTATTGATAGAGCTGCCAGGTTAGTTAATGTACTCTTAGTTTATTAAACAAATATTTCTCTGTAGATTTTAAAAATAAACGAAGTGACACCGATTAAATATTCCAGTTTGATATACTAATTTATGGCAACTTTGCGAACCTTTGAAGCGTACGAGAAAAGGAATGAACAACCTAGTTCTCATACCGCGGAAACGTAAATCTTTAAAGAGGACAAAAATATATTACTGTTGCAGAAGAATGTACCTCCTCTAGAACGTTTAGGTGTGGGTAATTATATTGTCACTGGTTAAATGTGACCAACCACACTTTCTTCGCTTCTACCGTTTTGTAACTAAAAGTTTCGGTGGCGCAAGAGTCAAATTGCTGGTGTCTTTATAGTCTCTGGTTCGATTGTTACATATTTTCTACATTCATTTTAAAATCTTTTTAAAAATTAAAATTCAGTGAACGAAGTTACGCGTATTTTGTTTAAAATATGCATCAAAGCCTGATTTAGGGACTGGATTAATTCAATGACTGTCTATATTTTGATCATTTTCAATGGTTAAACTGTCGTCTAAAAATAATTTTTCATGCTTTTTGGGAGTGAGGGATAGTATTGTTTTCTCCCCAATTCGATCTATATATCTCCGATAAATTAAGATAAATAACTACCTAATTATTGTTGCAATTTTGAATTTAATATCACATGTACCTCAATTAAAATACCAAAAAGGCCCGCAAACAGACTTGAAACTGGCCGGAAAAAAGGGACCGCTGTCGCACTGAATAGCAGCTATTATCCGCGGTGGTACTTGAATTGTGACGAACGTGTGAAGTTCACAGTAAAAAGGCGTACAATCATTACATCATGAATCATTTGAAATTTTCCCCTTACAGTCACCTCTAATGTTTTCCTGTAAAATTACGCCAGCCATAGACATGAAGCGCCCCCTGTGAACTGTAAACAGAGTTATCTCCCGTTCACCGTAAAGCCCGTTTACTACTGTTACCTAAATGTCGCTTATAACGAAGATTATGTATGGATTATGGTGGAATCTTAAATAAGCACAGTTTAGATAACATAGTTAAAGTCCCATTGCGTCGTTTTAGCGCAACAGGAATCCATGCCAACCCCGTTCAATATTTATATACTGTTCTACTGTTCGCATGTAATAAGCCCTGCGCCATTTTGTTGTAGGTGAACAGTATCGAAGGGTTGTTTTATATCCGATTGAATCCGAGCAGGAGTTTATCTAGCGTTGGTATTTTGATATCGTTTTCTAATTAAATGGTAAATACTCAGTCTAGGAGCATATTAGCGAAAATGAAAATGTTGTATCGACCCTTTAAAAAAAGAATGGTTTAAATAACTCGTCGCCTGATAATTTTTTTTTTTTTAAGTACATGTCTTTATAATCCTGTATATGTTGACAGGGTGGTGATAATTAAGCATGTTTATTTTAGCATCGTCCACCGAGTTCAAGTTAAAATGGATGACCCTAACAAGTATCCTACTCCATACGGTGGTCGACTCGAGTGGCATCTACCGGGACAAAATAAACTCATTTGCCACATGAAGGACAAAGCAAAAATACGTCACAGGAAAAGGTGGAGTCAGGTATGTACACGAACTAAATGACAAGTAGATGATTAGGCATTCGCGGTGACATAATGAGTAAGGCATTTGCTGGGTAACCGAGAGGTTCCGGTTTTGGCTGTCATGGCTGAGCAGGTTTTTCTGTGGTGAAATACCCCTTTGCCAACGGTACAGGACAACGAGTGTGCTAAGGGACATTAGTGTGTACCTTAAAGTACCCATGACAGTTGGAATAAGAAATAAGAGTAGTTCGGGCAAACTCTCCCTAATGACACACTGCATAACGTATGGCCGTCGTCATGTTAAACCCCATTTAGCTCCAATCTGAGGACTGACTACAATGCCTTTAGATGGGGCAACTGAGATAGTCATATATTTTAACTAAATGAAAATCTGCGTGCTTTCAATACATTTACCGTCGTATTCGTGGTTTCGTGTTATCAATATAGTTCCAGAAAGATCTCTTTCGTTACTATTGCCTTCGATTCCCTGATATTCTCTGATTTGCCTACACAATATCGCCCCAAATCTCTAATGTGAGCTAATTGGTATTTTCGAGCCCGTAATGATGACCTGTAATTCACAAATATTATAAACAAAATTAACATGAAATCAATTCATTTTTCCTAATTGTCGGTTTATATGTTTTAATATATTTATTTTTTAATTTTAGGTTATGTATATGTACTACTTACTGGGGCATCGTCTTGTAGGACAACCTTTACCAGACGCCAGAAGAAAGCAGACGATAGCTGATAATACATATATATTAACATTAGACGGTGACGTGGATTTCAAACCCTCGGCCGTTCAACTCTTGGTGGACAGGATGAAGAAAAATGAAAAGGTCGGAGCTGCTTGTGGAAGAATTCATCCAGTCGGAACAGGTACAGATGGCTACAAAATTATTTTCAGAATAACTAATTACCTAATTTATTGTAATATTTTGATACTGTCGAACCTTTTTAAAATTTAGTTTTAGTTTGACAATTCCCTTGGTACCTATAAATATTTTTGTTTTCTAAATATAGGTCCAATGGTATGGTATCAAAAATTCGAATATGCAGTCAGTCATTGGTTACAGAAAGCTACAGAACATATGATTGGGTGTGTTATGTGCAGTCCAGGTTGCTTCAGTTTATTTCGAGGTTCGGCCATCATGGATGATAATGTTATGAGGAAATACGCAACTCTGTCTACAGAGGCAGCTCATTATGTTCAGTATGATCAAGGTAAACTAGAAACATTTAGAAAATTAAGATTTTGTTCAGACACAACGATAAATGCGCGTCGTGTTGTTCAGGCGCACAAAGCACTCATTTTCTCCTACATCCATGGGAATATGATGACAAGGAAACTAAGGTGTGAAACATTGCCCCCTCCCTACATTGTTTTGGTCCCACCCCACTCTAATTCTATACGTGTATCAACCTAAGTTGGAAGAAATATTGTATCGGAGTCTGAATTTTATCATATTCGCGGTTAACCTCCCAGACCCTACATTGGATCATCCGCTGCTCAATTCCCTGGATATGCCCCTGCTTTCGTATGGAAGATTTTAGTCATGCAACTGCTTACCTCGTAGGAATACGTCAACCGCATACAGACAATATTTCTTTTATAACATCGGATTAAGAGTCGTTTACCTCAAGATTTACGTATCTATCTGGGCATTATAGTTGTGTGTGTGTGTGTGTGTGGAGAACTATGTTGGACTGTATACATTAAAGTAGCTTTAGACTTTGACTTTCACTTTCATGTATTCATTCAAACCAACGAGTTACTGCACATATATGTATTCTCTTAATACTGAAGGTCTTTGGGTCTAAAACTACACAATCTACTATGTTTCTTTTTGTGCTCATTTCAGGTGAAGATAGATGGTTGTGTACCCTTCTGTTACAACAGGGCTACCGTGTAGAATATTGTGCTGCTGCTGATGCCTATACTTACTGTCCAGAAAGTTTCAACGAGTTCTTTAACCAGAGACGTCGGTGGTCCCCTTCCACAATGGCTAACATTATGGATTTCTTAAGTGATTGGCGAAATATGATTAGAAAGAATGAGAACATTTCGTGGATGTATGTCTTATATCAACTCCTGCTGTTCTTCTCTTCCATCGTGACTCCGGGTACTACCTTTCTACTCATTGTAGGTGCTATCAACATGGCTTTCCCAACTCTAGATCTGCTCGATGCATTACTTGCTAATCTAGCCCCTATCTGCATCTTCATGGTCATCTGTTTTGTGGCAAAACCTGAATGGCAGGTAAGAATGACATTTTGACATTTCTTATTTTGTGCTGTTTGTTTTCGAAAGATAATTAATATCAATGCATATTCATTTTTATATTATGGTATCTGAAATATTTTTTCTTGTCATTTTTCAGTTACGTATGGCAGCCATCTTGTCAGGTGTATATGCTCTTGTCATGATGTTAGTTATAGTGGGTTTGGCGCTGTCCGTGAAAACAGAAGGTATTTGTGCACCAGCAACCATCTTCATCATCTTTCTAATAGCCGTCTTCTCTATATCCGCTATTATGCATCCAATGGAGTTCGTTAACATATTTTATGGTGTTCTGTATGTTCTGGCTATCCCCAGTATGTCTATGTTGCTGATGATCTATTCGATGTGTAATCTAAATGTCGTAACCTGGGGAACCAGGGAAACCACAACAGCTGTCACAGTGAACCAGAAAAATAGCAAACCAAGTAAAGACGGCAAACTTCAATCGTTGTTGAACATGTTCTCCAGCAATAAAACA
The DNA here is from genome assembly GCA_036850965.1 of Patella caerulea. Taxonomy (NCBI): domain Eukaryota; kingdom Metazoa; phylum Mollusca; class Gastropoda; family Patellidae; genus Patella; species Patella caerulea. Next base: position 16,623,698 of record JAZGQO010000021.1, read on the forward strand.
GAATTGAAAAGCGAATATGGATTCTCCTTTGGAAACCTGTTCCGGTGCATGTGCTGTCCTCGAACTGCGGAGAATACTGAAGAAGTCCGATTTAGTGTTATTCTAGACAAGCTGTCCAAGATTGAAAGTGCTGTTGGTGCTATTAGAAATGGCTATCAATCCGTTCCAAGTACACCCAATGACGTGGCTAATATAGCAGAATTCAAATCACAAAATGATGATGTGGCAGAGAATATTGCAACTATTAATGTTGAGCCAACTGATGTTACCAAAGAGCAAGAAGCCAACAGTACTAATGGTAATTATTCATTAACCATGTTTTCCTTAAAATAAAGAAGGTCTAGACTTTGTTGAAACACATTACAGTGGGCACATTGCACATTGTAGTTACACACGAATTCTATGGTGGCCTTATAGTGCCATTTGTTTATATGGTGTTTTGAATTAACATAGTTTTTATTGCTAAGCACTCTATCAATGTATTACGTAGCGAATCTGTCTGATATGGGGTCAATTACAAGAAAGGGATATTAATTAACGAATGGCGCAAATAGGGCACCGTAAATTGCTACTTGCACAATATAAAAATCTATGTGATTTTTAAAACTTTGAATTAACCATGTTTTAATTCATCCATATAGAACGAGGATGTGCGCGCCAAACACATCGAATGTTGGTTATATCTGCAACAATAATATGGACAAATGGGTCATTTGGGGCTTTTACAATATAACATATTCGGAGGAAATGCTAAAGGCAGAAGCAACCCCTTTAGCCAACCAGTGTGTCACCTTGGAAGGTGATTCGATTTTTTATGGGACTCTTGTCGTATCATGCTTTTGCATACCAATTGTACATTGGCCAATCACGCAATTTTACCGACATTTCGTTTAATAGTTTGGATGCAGCTATGGCGGGTGTGGCGCCAGGCAGACTAAGTTTACTCTTCCGGACACCTGTTACCACTGTATAACACCTGTCATAACGTTTTTTAAGGACTCGGAATTTTGTCTAATGGTCTGAATTGTTCGTACCTGGTTTTATTTTATTTTATGAATTCAACATTTTTTTTAATTTACAGATTTGTCACTGGGTGTTCCGACTAATCAGTTAGATGATGAGTTTTCACCATACTGGTTGCGAGATAATGATATTGGTGAGGGAAGAGTTCGGTACTTATCACCAGAAGAGATTCGTTTTTGGAAAGACTTGATTTCCAAATATCTGTTCCCGTTGGAAAATAATTTGGAGCATCAGAAGAAGATGAAAGCCGACTTAAAGGAATTACGAAACAAGATGTGTCTGATGTTTTATCTCCTAAACGCCTTGTTCATCGTTATTATTTTTACTTTACAATATACCAACGCCATCCAAGGAGGCGATGGACTAGCTATACCCTTGCCTTGTAAAACCGTTGATGGTAGCCGAAGTCTAAGCTTGGAACCCATCTCTATGGTGTTTATGGCGGTTTTTGGAGTTTCCTTACTCATCCAGTTCATCGCAATGTTCTTTCATCGTATGAGCACCTTCCTGCACATTATAGCCTCCACTGATGTAAACTGTCTCAAAATGAATCAATCCGAAATCGCCGCTATGGATATTTCTGATAAGCTGGAATTGGTTCGACAAATGCAGAGCTACACAGAAGACGACGATACCAAATCCATATCCTCGCTTGGATCTTGTGACAGTATCGAGGATGATAGCAGCATTACTAACGACGATTCGCCCAAACCTAGACGACGCAAAACTGTGATGAGATTAACTAAACGTCGACGAAAGCCTCCAGAGCAATCGGGTAACCTCACCTCAAAGTTCATGTCCCGATATTTGAAACTGGCAAACGATTTGAAGAAAGAACGTTTGTCTGAAAGTGGTGACGTTCCCAATGGTATAAAGAAAGACAGTAGTAAAAAGAAGAGGAAAGGTTCATTTAAGAGATCCGATCGGGCCTTGAAAAAATTAGAACAACACAAATCCGCAGTGCTAACAAAAGCCCAGAAGTTCCAAAGATACAAAGGCATGTCAAATGGAGAAAATGCTAAGGGTGATCCATGGTTTAAGATGATGAAGAATGCCTTAACAACATCTAGATCTAGTCTAAATACGATTGGGGAAGAAGACCATAAATACATGTCTCGGGGAAAATTTAAAAGATCAAACAGCCTTGATGGAACTAACACTTTGGAAAGAGAGAAAATCACCGAATTCCGTCCGTCACGGGCCAGTTTCGGTGCATACTCACCAGCTCAATTAGAATCTGTAGCAGAAGTACGAACAGCTGAGCATTTTGTGGACATCGATATGGATGGCAGCAGTAGCAGTGTCAAGGAAGATAACTCTAGTTTAGACAGTAACGAGGCTAATGAAGACATTGAACTGAAAGAGTTAAGCGACAATAGTAATAATCAAAAACCAACAAAATTATGACCGAATCGTGAGACAGATAGTTACAATAACTCCCAAAATTAGATCATAACGAAAGAATTAACAGGCGTCTCGGTGATAGACTACAAGCAAGGGCGGACAAACGCTACAATTTGTGGTTTTATTGGGTTCTTTTTAAATGTAATAAATCATTAATAAATTGGATACATCGCTACACAGTCAACAATAACAGTTTGTTTGTGATGCGGTATTGCAATTTCTTATGATGCTGATTAGTGTTCCATGGAGGATCAGAGCGCTGTTGTGGAACACCAAGCACCACAGCGTCCAATGAACGTTATGTGTTATTTGTGCCAAAAGCTACCCTGAAGAGCTTTATGTTACAGAAACTAGTGTTACAACTTAATAAAGCAAAGACTACAATCTTGAAAGTGACTCGTACAACAGAAAAATAACGAAGAAAAAACGAAAATCAAAACAATTTTCTACTGATAATTGTTATTATATCAAACAATGACTGTGATATTTCTGTTATTAACGTTATTTTTATATATGTTATATATGTATTTAATATGTAAATACCCATTATATTTATACAATAACATATTCTTGTTATTATACAAATATTTATGTTATTATAAGCAATTGTTAAAGATATATTTATGCAGAAAGTGCTATGTAATTTGTGTTCAGAGTGCTATAGATTTACAATAAAAGTAACTATTTGGTTGCTTGATGTGGTTTACTTAGCGATGTTTCTTTAATTTTTATAGATTAAAGGATGCCATCGTATCGTGTAACACATTAACGAAAATATTTTCTTAAAATTTGTGCTATTATTATTATCCACAAAGGTTGTACAATTTCGTTTAGTTTGCTCTAAACTGCTTATATACAGCAGAAAAATAACTAAGTTTTTACATTTAATGTATTTTTGTATGGTTTGTTGACATTATGACAATGAATGGGGTATATTTTAATTTAATTAACCTTATAAGGTGATACTCACAAAAATGACTTGTCTTGGTGATACTTACAAAAGGTTGATACTCAACAGATGCTTTTGATTAATTATATGATACTCACAAAACGCTTTTTAATTAATTAAGTGATACTCATGGAATGCTTTTGATTAATTGGGTGATACTCACAGAATACTTTAATTAATTAGGTCATACTCACAAAATATTTGTAATTAAGTGATACACAGAAAATGCTGATAATTCAGTGATACTCACAAAATGCTTGTAATTAATTAGGTGATACTTGCAAAATGTTTTTTACCCGATTAAGCGATATTCTTGTGACTAATTAGACGATACTCGCATTGGTTTTTAAATATATTTAACAATCATTATGCTTCTAGAGTGCGTTTTATTTTTAAATAGAAAGCTATGTTTTACTAAACTTAAGGGTAGCACATAGGGACTTTGTATTTGCTTTCCAGATTCAAACCCAAAGGTGTTTGTTTCCGAACAATTGTTAATCCGAATCCAGGCACATCAATCCGTAAATATTTGCTTTCAAAAGAGGGCCTAGATTTGGATGCGGTTTTCTTTTTTTTTATTTGATAATTTACAAGGATATAATGTTATGTAGCCAATAAAGGAGCCATTAGAAGTTTATCTAGTCACTAACTTTATTTTCTTGGCACAATATTGGTCGTTACTTCACCTCTTATTTAAGTAGAATTAACTAAAGCAGTCGTTTTCCATTCGGGGTTAGTTCTCCAAGAATTATATAAGCGACAGGACCAGTTGACATCCGGTGATTACCATGTTCCTCACTACTGCTTACGTAAAGATGTAACTAATAAATGGAAGTCAAGAAATTGGGAATAAATTTGGTTATTTGATTGTCGAACATCGTGGAGGGAATAATTGGAGTCTGGTGGGTGATGGGGGGTGGTGGGTATAAATGGTTTCAAACCAAGGAACTAAGGTATAATACAAAACTTATTTCACCAATTAATACATTAAAATCACAGTGAATTCATTGCAGCCCCGCTTTAATGTCAAAAATGAAATACAACAACAGTTATGATCACACGACTAGTCCATTTGAATTCTAATATCTGTGATTTAAGATATTTTGTCTATTTATAACAATAAATAAAAGAAAAGTGGTATCTTGGTCATTGTCAGACCTGCCATGTATGTTTGTATGTTTGTAATTCTCATTTTAATACGATGTGTATATTATAATATATATATATATATTTTATGAGCAATATATTATATCAAACTTGTATTTTGTTAATACTTATGCCTTTATATTTAACATCGAATGTTATATGGCCTATTTTTATGTTCATGTATATATATAGACTAGATTTATATCTTGCCTTCTCTGATATAAGAATAAAAACAACAAATGGTAGTACAGTTCTTATTCGTCTATTTTATGATATCTCAAACAAGTTGCCTTATTTTCTTACCAGGGTCTTTTCTGTGGGAGGGAACTAGTGTACCCGGAGTAAAACCTACGAGGTTGAACAAGCACTCTGGACAACTAGGCCACCACTCGCGCCTCCCTATAGTAGTACAGTATTATTACCCTTATCTATATACATCTTTGATGACAATTGTTGGTTTGTATTTATACATGTAGTAGCCCATATGTCTGTCCTGGAGTGAGGGAAATGGGGTTAAACGTCCACTCAACACAATTTAGGTCATTTCGGTAATAACGCAGTAATTCAGTATTTCAGTAATTCGTTTGCGCGTAGGGGTCTTTCGCAATGGGTCGGGGGATCCACAACGAAAATGCTGAATCGAGTGAGACAACTTGATATGAACTCCCTGTGACAGGGACCCTGGGTCCAATTGTGGGCACACATACTAATAGAACGAAAATGCTGAATCGAGTGAGACAACTTGATATGAACTCCCTGTGACAGGGACCCTGGGTCCAATTGTGGGCACACATACTAAGGAAAGGTCCATTGAATCGGGGAAATGGTGTCCCTTGATTTCTGTGCAATGTCCAGGGGTAAACGGAAATGAAATGAAATGGGGTTTAACGTCCTATTGGACTAATGAAGACGGTATACGCCAACAATGTGCTATGAGGGAAATTTTGCCCGGGCAGCGGCGCAACGACGTTCTCTTATATCGACTTCCAACTGCCAAGGGATCTTTTACGTGCACGCCAGTTTGTAAACGGGACCTCGTTTTTTGTCCCATCCGAACGACTAGACAGCTGTCCTTGTCAGACCCTCCGTCCTGCATCAGTGACAAGGGAAACCACCCAAGAAATCTAGATTAACTTTCTCGGCCAATGCGGGGATCGAACACCCGAACTTCCGGCTAGTTAGTAACAAGATTCCCCGGTTCAGTGCAAAGGGCCCTGTACTTTCATCAGCGCCGTTATGCACTGGCCGAATTCTCATTTGTTTTCTTATCTTTATTATACGATTCATATCAGGTGCACGTGCAGTATGCAGAATTCGGCGTCTGGATATTAGCATCCGTTATGACAGGAGCCTGCTGAGATCAACATTCCTCAATATGCACGTAATAATTTACTGTGTAGTCAGAATTTATCAGATACCGGGATGAATGAAGTGATAGTATGTCTACGATTGTTGTTTATGGAGCTGCAATGTCTGTGTATATATTATGTATCTTGTTCGCGGTGTTTTTTTACGGGCTTTAGCCAACTGGTGTAGTTTCGATTCCCGGTTGTATACCTCGTAGGTTTCCTCCCACTACCAAAGACCCCTACATGCAAGCGCATTATTAAAATCAAATTGAACCATATGTTATCCCCAAAATGGCCTAGATCGTCTCTACCCATCTGGACTACAGGTACTGTGAGGTCCCCCGGTAATTTTTTCAAAAATATAAAATTTTACAAGGCTAAGAATAATAATAATTCAAACATTAATCCAGCAATTAATTGCAAAAACTTTTCACTTCATCGGTGCGGGCCCTCCAGCTGACAAAGTTCCCTGCTACAGACTCTAAATTGTGTGAATTAGTTTTATTTAACGTCCGCTTCCACCGAGGTGATATCGCAGACAATCAGACTCTAAAGCTTGAAAGAAACTTATCTGTTCCGTGGTCCATTGTTTCAGTGGTATGGTATCTTGGGGTTATTTTTTTCCCAAGGAGTGATTTATCAGCCCTCCATATTTATTAGGCATAATTTCCCTCATATAATTTGTCCAGTTGGTACAGAAGAAGTGTGGTAAACCAAAGTCTATTTTGTTTACCGGCAGATGTGCACAGCGAAATGATTGATTCCAGTTGTATCTAAACCCGCAGAAAAGTGCTCTAAATCACACCTGCGTCGATATAATTTTTAAAATTGTCCTGGGAGCGGACCAGAACACCAGGCGCTGCTGCTGGGGACATTCTGGACGAGACATTCCCAATGTCCAGGCCCTTAATCCGCCACCGGATATATGCCATGGTTAGGGACGGGGACTTATGCATCATTTTTTGAATATAGTCATCGCAACATTAGAAAATCCTTCTTTTTATTTTAGAATTTCATTCCAGTTGAAATGAGTACTTCCATAATGCGTTTCAACAAATAATCACAATATTTCTAGTTCATTTATAGGGCCTGAATTCTTTAGAAAATGCCGTATTAGAACCTGCATGTTTTTCATCTGTTCTACAAGGCGTACATTGTCACGTATCCCTACTAGGCCACTGAATGTTGCCAGTCGAAGAAACTAGTACAGGACAGCGCATAGTCGTTCAGATGCTACACAAATTGAGTTCCCATGTACACGTTGACGCTTAATTAAATGCAAAAGCGTTTTATAGCTGAGGCACTGGGGGCAACAGCCTCCTCACAAAAACAAATCAAAGTTGAAAATCAACAATCAAGATACCTGCCGCCCTCCCCAAACCCCTGCGAAATGGGAACCTTCAAAATAGTAAAACCTCCGCCATGATAAACCTTAACCCCACCCCACCCCCCGATTAAATGGCTCTACCTTTATCTTTTTCAAACATTCTGCTATTAACTGTCTATTAACAGTATAAATCTTTGATATGATGTTGGGAGATGAAATAAACTACAAAGCCTACAAACGATTTTAATATTAATTACAAATTTTCCGCCGAAGTGATACAATTTCAAATATTCATTCAATAACATTATAAACGACGCTTTAATGTAGGAGAACGCTAGATCGGAGACGGTCCTACACATTTTAGCACATATGACGTCATATATAGATTGTGGGTTAGGGTTAGGGTAAGGGCTAGGACCTGTAGATTTGGTCAAAGTCCCGAGATATAAACATGGCTAGCCCTAACCCTAACCCATGATCAAGCCTAACCCTTACCCTAACCCACAATTCACATATGACGTCACAATTTGCGTAGGACCGTCTCCGATCTAGCGTTCTCCTTTAATGTATGGGTAAAAAGCTATATTATAAAACAGTGGGATCTAGTTTTAATGGTATGAAACAACTTTATTTCCGTTTGATTATAAATATTTATTTCTGTAACACGTTTAACTCATCACTTGATAGATAGTCATCACCTGCAAAAATACATATGATTATCATTTATCGCTCAAACAAAATTGAAATATCTGAAATTATGCTATTTGCGAACATGAAAGGGCGTGAAACTTCCAAAATTGCAATGCTCACGGATATTAATATAAAGTTGATTTCTGTATAATCATCACATCTCATCTGGAGGCGATATATGTCCACCATTGTAAATGGTTTATAAAAACACATACAAAATAAAAACACTAGATTTGCATTATTCATAAAAAATAAAACTTTGGTAGCAACTTTGGATGACTCGCCATATCGACGTTTTAGGTTCAATAATTCAGCTCATAGTTGACATGCTCGTTCTGAATATTTGGTCTCAAAAATATCTATATATTATAAACATTGGGTTCTTATGTCAAGCCAATAAATCACTGTAAGTCTGTTGGGGATGTAGTCTAGAACAAGGACAATAACACCGCAGTATTACTATGCTATTTAATGCATACACCACTCCGATTAGGCGTATTGCTTTTGAAATTGCTGGAGAGATCATCTCTCTCTCTGAAATCGTCGATATAGAGTTTTCTAACGATGGTAAAAACTAAATCCTTGATTCGCTTTAAAAATCCATTGCCACGCCCACCTTTTGTTCCAAGCTTGCCAATTTAATATTTTATCAAATTCAATTGGACATATTACAGATATGAAATCCGAGACCACGCCCCTGGTGGGTGATTGTGGATTATCATATGTATCTTATTGATAATGTAAGCATTATATTTCAAAGATTGGCCTATGTTTACGTTTTTCATTACTTTTTTTAATTAATTAGTGATGAAATAATGAATAAGATAAATACTTACCATTTTCGTCTACGACTTTCTGTAATAGTTGAAATAACGTAGATATTAAAGACGTTATTGGTACACCAGTAGAATCACTGAAAATAAAATACTATAAATACAGAAACAATTGAAGATGCTGGCTTGTCTACGATATCAGTTTTTCAAAGGGTCAAAGGGTTCTGGGTTCTTTCCATACCTCCGATCGAGGGGGGGGGGGCTTGTTTGTAGGCGTGTGTGGGTTTGTGTGACGGGGGGGGGGGGATTTAGCTTGACATCCCGAAAAAACTGTTTTGATGTCGGCATTTTTGTAATGGTGGATAGCAACATTTTTGAAAACACAACAGGGGTCATGATCAATGGATAAAAGAGAGAGAGAGAGAGAGAGAGAGGGGGGTACCGTCCACTCGACACAAACTAGAACATTTCGGGACTAAGACATGGGCCAATTTTATTTCAATCATTCGCTTGTGCGTTAGGGTCGTTAGCAGTGGGATAGGGCCCGGAGAAAACCCACGAAGCTGGAAGGCGACCCTACTACTACTGACGTACAACCAGGAAACCGAAACCACGTCAGTTGAATCATTGACAGATCAAATGGTTTAGGTACATTCGGAATCCATCAACTGCAATATATAGCTATTAATTAACTTGGTTCAAAATAGGTAGCCACACCCATCATCTACAAATTTCTATCAAACTGGTGATCTGGAGTATTTCTAGACATTCAGATCAAAAAGAAAACTTTAGAACAATTAAAGATGTATAAAAGTATAATCCCTCTTGATTAGTAAGACATAAATTGTTCACGTTTTCATAGAGTAATGGCGTGTTTGGGATACATTAATGACACCTGGGCGGTAATAATACAACCCTTAGTGATATTTATGTTCCAGTGCACGCGTACAGGTGAAGTTGACTTTTGGAACTTCAAGCAATTAATACCTATCGCATGAGTAAACAACTAATGGTGACAGAACAATAAATAAATAATAAATTAGTGTAATGTACATGTTCATACAAAAGACTTATCATCACAATTCCATTATGTGTAATTCTCTCGTATTAAATGTTTTAGTGTTACAAGAAGAGCGATCTATAAATTAATATTTTCTAGTCGTATACAGTATACACGATCAAGCGCCTTCATTATACTAATGATAGTTGATCAGATCGGACAATAGACACACCGACAAATTATTTAGTAACAAAAAAGTATTTCAACAATAATTAATTGTAATGAGGTAGGAGCAGTTTTAAGTCCAGACGACTATTTATTTATATGACATCCTGTATGTAATTCCGTTATGAGTTTGTTAGAATAACCGCGAGCTCATTACCATAGAAAAGATGTTTTCCAATTACATTGGTGCGTTTAATTTAACTAGACGGAGACGGAAATAATAACATTTTTGATAATCTACATTTGAAATCATTTTATAAATACAGATTGAATTCCTCAAATAAATACGAATGGCATTGGGTGTACTAGTAATGACACATAAGCCCTTCCTAGTGTACGACATTAGTCACTACTACTATACCTTAATGATAAATGATATTAGGTAATCTTTATGAAGAGTTTTCGGTACAAAATGATCAGTTTCATTTCAAATGTTATGTGAGGTAATTTGGGTGGCTGTAATTTTCTGGTATATTGCGGTACTCAAAAAAATATGAAAGTGGTTAGGAACATTATAAAGTTTTGTAATGGTAAAAATCTGGTAGCCGAAGCTAATCGTCGAAACTAAGAGTGGGTGATTAAGTAGCCAAATATTGATTCGGTGTTTCTGATTCCATAAAAACCGACGAAAAAAACACAACTTATCTATGATATTATGTGCCCCTTTTTTTCGATAAATGAAATGAAATAGGGTTTAACGTTCTATTGTTCTATTGTTCAACACATTCAATTGAACTAAATCGACAATTTTCTTTAGTACACAAATTAATTTCAGGACACGACAACTTGTCCCCAGAGTTTCCCCAGAGTTTCGCCTTTCTACCCATTAACCGACCTCAACCTGCATCTGTCTCTGACGTTTTACACCAGGGGATGTAGAGAAACGTATTTAGCGTGCGTGGGGTTTCCTTTAACAAATAATTCAACAGTTTCTAATAAAATAATAAATGTTGAGTGCAAAATAATTAACAAAATAGAAACATGTCATTAAACAAATACAAATAATTCTTAAATATATAAACAAAGCATTTAAAGAAAGTGACCTGCGAAGATGCGTATTGAGATCAAGAGAGAGTTGATAACTGTAGGTCTTACTCACAAGGCACGATTGTGCCTTTTACCAAGGGGGTAGGGCGACCAATTTCTTTCTTTCTCCTCGGCTCTGAAACACGACTGGCTCTTATGGCAAGTTTCCTATGAAGCATTAATTGTTTGTGAACTCACTCTCGGTCGAAGCGGAGGCAACCTGATTAAAATACAGATGTATATTTCGTTTCATTTTTATACTTTGGATGGCCCACTGTACCTTTGGATGGCCCACTGTACATGATAACAACCCTTCCAGACAATTAAACAAAATTTTGAACCCTAAAAAACAAACGAAATAAATCTGTACTTTAATCAGATAGAAGCGGACGACGTTAAGTCTCGCGTTGGTGTCAGTAGTCCAGCTATAAATAACTACCGGATGCCCACTTCTAAATAAATACCGAATCCATTTAATCTAAATTAAAAATACCGAATTTTAATACAACCAGTTAAAAAAATTGAAATAAACCAGGAAGACCATGGGATTATGTCCCCATTAACATATTATATTTCATTTACCTGGTTAGAATCTGCGGATGGTTAAATTTATCAGAACTTCTTTTACCATAATACATCTCCTGGCTTTTTTCTAGATCATTTGGAATTCCTCTTTTATGTGACGTTAATTGGTTACTGAACATACTCTCTCCAGGAAGAACAATATATCGGGCAGAAATGGCAGGAATAAGTAGCAGGCCTAACAGTGGTAGATTCAAATACATCGTTTCAGCTTAGTGAATGTGTGAGTCTGTGGACGGTTTAAATTTAGTCTAAAGAAAATAAAACAATCACATAAAGAAAGGCACACACCAGATTCCAGAAAAATTAGTCATTCTACATAGCTGAGATCTTATTCTCGTGCGTCTATAAAAAGAGAGAAAAATTGTTCACTCGACACAAACTAGGTCATTTCCGGACTAACATTTGATTTAATTTCATTTCAATAATGGTGGGTTAGATGGTTAGTGCGTGTGCGCTGTGCTGTATCATAAGATCTGTCATTGAGTCTACTGGCGTGGTTTCGATTTCCCGGTTGTACGTGACATGGAGTAGGTTCGCCTGTTCAACCTCGTAGGTTTTCTCCCGGTGATCCGGTTTCCTCCCACTGCTAAAGATCCCATGTGTAAGTTCCGAAATGACCTAGTTTGTCTCGAGTGGACGTTAACTCTCCTCTCTCTCTCTCTCTCTCTCTCTCTCTCTCTCTCTCTCTCTCTCTCACTATCGTGACTTATTGACAGACCTCGTGATCTAAAATCCGCGCGTTAAACCATTCTTCCATTAAACCCTCCTGTCTATAAGGCCTGAGAATGTAGAATTTGTTTGTGAAGGAGTAAGGCATATTAATTTCTGCTGTCCATGCTATAAATGACTAATAATCTCTTGAAAACCGCAATCACATCATATTCTTGAAGGCAAGGCACGAGAAATCTCATAAAACTGGACAGTGATTTAAGATATAAAAAAACGGTGAAAGTATTGTTGTCTCTAAACAGTACCCGTAATAAGTTTTTCTGAAATATTCTGTTATGCACTGGTTAATTGAGCATAATAAAATCGTGAGTCATGACGTAACATTATGTAAACATATTTGGTCCAAATTGGAGCTCTGTTTAAAGCGTAATGATATTGTTACGCAGTTAGATATTGATTGTTAATCGTACTATTGACCAGTCATAATTTGGAACAGAAATTTGCTTCCATTACAGTATTAAGTGGGAGGAGAATGCAACCACTTAAACATTAGAATTGTGTATAACATTAACCGGTCATATAAAAATTACGATTTGTTGCGTACGAACTAAACAAAAGTAAATCAAAACTCATGTCAGAAATCGTCGAGAAAGGCGAACGCCTAAGCCCTGTGAAAAACATAAGAACTTGATCAGGGACCATTAAACCTTTAGGGATAATTATTTTTTGCTGAACTCATCATTTATTCAAATTTCAATCGTGTTGCTAGCACTGTTGGTATATTATAACAGACAGTTTGTTGAACCTGTTCAATTTTTTACCATACTTTTCAAATTTTTTCTTGAAATTTCAACTTAATTTCTTGTAAATGTGACTTAGTAATTCGAAATTTCAACTTATTAACTTAAATTTTAAACTTTGATCTGACTAGAAATTTAAATGTATTGGAATACAAATCTATTAAGGTTTATTTCATACAAATATAAATAATGCCACTCATAAATTCAACTTATTTATAATGTTTGATATTTCCTAAACTTAGTTGAAGTTTAGGGTTTATTTCATGCAAATATACAAATGAAAGAAACGATAATCCAATCTGTAAGTCTCCGAGAGTCGGCCTTCAAGTAAATAAACGATCTAATACCATTAGCGCCACTCTTTGTGACAAATAGCTTCGGAATTAAATATGAAAGATGAAACAACAATAATCAGAAAATGTTTGCTAAATTTTAAAATATTTATCTTGCTGGGGGTAAATTTTCAGCGAATAATACGTTTTAATACGTTTTAATACGTTTTTAAGAAATGTGTTCCGTGTCCATCGTTAAGAATTGTTTTCCGTGACCATTGTCAAGACATGTTCCCTAATGCTCGTTAAGAATTGTTTCCTTGTCCATCGTTAAGAATTATTATTTTTGTCCATCTTTAAGAATTATTATTTTTGTCCATCTTTAAGAATTATTTTCCTTGTACATCATTAGGTACGTTTTTTTCTAATGCCATCGTTTTAAACGTCAATTGAGAAATTTGTCCAGTAACGAGTTCTTAACGTGTCCAGTAACGTGTTGGAATGTAAATAAATCCGCTATTTTATCTCAAAAAATCTTAAGTTCGATAGGGGTAATTCTAATAATAATCAATTAAAGAATTCCTGTAAATTTGAAAACGGAAACGTAAGTACACGAGTCTGTATGGTGTCATTAAGAAATATGTATCGCCAATAACTAATATGTCACATGGGCGAAATATTTACAGAACTCTGTCACATAAGGCAAAAAGTTGAAAATATATTCTAAAAATAAAAACAACTAATTTACTATTATTTAAGTTAAGGTGAAACAAAAAATTGAATAAAAATCATACTTACACGAGACTTGGAGTATATATGGCCTAATACCTCAGTTAGTTTGGTTCGAGCGGCTAATACGAACTGGCCGACAGTAAACTTACAACATTTATATGAGCTGGAACTAGTACGCCTTAATTATACGTTCGGTGCAACCCTGTGTGAAATGCGATGTGTGGATACCAGTATTGCGTTATGTGGACATTAATAATTAAAACGAACCATATTTGGATCTATGTTGTCCGTACCCTTGGGAGAAATACAAACTCTTTTGTTGACGTGTTCCGACCATTCCTAGCTCCCTGTCTTTATTGGAATCCCATAGACATGTAGATAAATCTATTGTTTTTCATCTATATTTATTGGAATTAATACCGAATTATTTTTATGGCTATAGCGTGTAAAGTGTATTTGACTATTTATACGAATGTTCGTGATATGTATATTTATATGTACAGGTGTAGTGTCAAGGTATGTTATTACATTATCTATATATATATATACAATTAGAATAAATAAAATATATCAATACGAGATGTATCGATATTTCTCCGAGTATTTTTTAAGCGTGGGCCACTCCGAAGTTTGTTTATTTTGTCACATCAATAAATTATTAATGAGTGTTTCCTTTATGTTTAATTCGTTAGTGTCTGACTCAGATGAATAGTTAACTTATAATGTTATAATGTTCACCTACATTATAAACACAATAACTGGACTGTATTAAATAAAAATCAAATTACTCGTAATTAATGCCAATTATTTGAGATCGATGATATTGCCCTTGGTGTCGATATGTCACGATTAATTGACATGATCTACGTTTTACAACCTCATGTAGGTTTTAATGACGTACAGTATAGTAAGTTGTACAGATTTTAGAGGGTAAATTGCGTAAACTACAATGACGTGGTAATAAGGGATAGGGTCACCACCGAACATCACAGAGCAGACAAATTGCCCGAATCTACTTATGCTAAAATCGAATTGTTTTTACCAAAATTATTAAACTTAAAGTCGAACGTAAAAAGTCGAATATCAAATAATTTGTTAATTTGTTATCAATGTTATTTATACAATATCGTGACTACTTTTGTATATAGTAAATCCTCATATCACATTTTATCAATAGGTGTTTCATACAGGGCCGTATGTAAGATTTTAAAAGTGGGGATGCAACAGTAAGTAATGTACGAAAGTTTGGATCAGGGCAAACGAACCCGTTAGCGTCTGTGCACCGTTAAAACCGACCGACTTATCAGTGCCTTAAGAGCATCACTGTGTGATCATAATCAAGGGAATTATTGTATAATTGAAAGGTTGTCTTATTATATTTTTTTTTTTTTTTTTTGGGGGGGGGGGGGGCACCTATAGTTTCTGAGGGTGCAATGTACCCCCTGCACACCCTCTAGTTAGGGCCCGAGCACAATATTCCTTATATTCCTTCACACTACGTCAACCCAGGAGACGGGTACAGTGTTTATGTTAATGTCGGATCTCAGATTCGGGGGGCGGTGGGAGTGAAGAAAAGCCTCCCTGATAAGAAGTGGTGCAAAGTGTTCTAGAAATCGGCATCGTCAATAAACCCGACATTTAAAAACATTAATTAATACACTTTGTTTAAAGAGTAATTATGGAGCATCATGTTTATTTTTTAAGATTATTGGTATCAATGGAATAATTGTCCTTGCTTAAAATAATCAGTTGCTTCAAAAGTCCATCCTAAGTTCTCGTCATTAATGCCAAGGGGGGGGGGGGGCATATGCGTAGGGACCGATGAACCGTCTTTTTCGGGCATTGTATCTCCCTTTTCGGGCAATGTATTTCACTTTTCGGAAACAAACATCAAAGTATTAAGACCATATTCTTATCATAGAAATATAATTGTATAATAATATTTGTAAAATGAAATCGCCCACGATTTACGTTTTGAATACTATAATTCTTAATTGGAGCTTTGTGGAAAACTTGTTTAGTTAATGGGGTGACAAAGAAATTTTTTGGGCAATAGCCTCAGCACCCCTCCCCACGACAACTTAGATTGGCCTCCTATACACTTATTATGGCTACGGGATTGAACCCGGTAAGGGAGGGGGCAAGCTTCTGGTAAGCTGTGCATTGGGCTAACACCTGTTCTACAACTTACAGAAAATATAATTTTTTATAGGCAGACCCGCAAAGAATGCATTCTCTTACATGAAAGAAAATAAATGGCTTTGTATAAAGGGTTAATAAGGTTAAAGGCACAACAATTCAGATCGTTCACATATTATTTACAATTTTTAATGATGAGACTGTTGTAATTAAGTACGTCGGAGTTAAATGAAACAGTATTTAGCGTTCGTCATTTCTGCACCACGTAGTGTTCTATGGGGGACATTTTGCCCGGTTAGCTGACCGGCTACGTGTAAAAACGTGGATATGGTAAAAAAAACCGACCAGAAATATTGTCAAATGTATATCGCCGAATTCATATTAAACGACAAACAATCGATCGTTTTCATTTTTTTTTGTGGCCGTTATGGCTATATCTCCGTTTTGACTAATACTGTTTGACTATTTTGTCTATAACCGTTTTAAATAAGCATTTATCATGTTAAGTTTCAGTTGGTGATTATCTACTCTTGATATTTGCTTTTTAGCCGTGGAAAAATAAACATTTTCCCTCGAAATGCAAATGACTATCAGTGGCTTTAAAGATGCTTTCCCATGTACAAATTCGGGAGATTATGGACTACAAACGTATTAAAAACTAATTAATCGATTAATAATTTGTTTCAAATGCATCTCAAAACATTTTATTTGCGAGGAAATATCTCAAGCTCTTATCGCTATCAATTAACAACTCTGAGATTATCCTCACCCACTTCTTTTTTGGCAGATTGTCATAGAATATTATTATGTTGTACGTTTAAGCCTCTAACCTTTTCCACGTCCGCTCACTACCATGTTTATTAACATATACATTTAGCGCTCCCTATTGAACGTAGTTCAGACAATCTATGGGTACAACCCTTGACTTCACTCGAGCAGGCAGGCGTAAATTGTCAGACTATATACCAATTATAGTGACACTCTCATTTTTGTCCTGTACGCGCTCCATTGATGTTTTTCGGGAGAATGCAGTTTTTTCATAAGATTGGGTGTCTCTACGTTTGATATATACCAAAATTGCCATACTTTTGTTGGAAATAAACACACGATAAATACTTTTGTGGGAATGTATCTTTAAACTATATATTTGATCTTTATGTTGATCTTTATGTTGTGCGACACGGGGACAGCGTGTTGCTTTAAACGGGAACTTCCAGAAAACGGCCTGTGACACTAGAGTGACACTTATCTAGTCATGACTTTTCGCTGTATATAAAACTGCAAAGATCAATTGACATTAGGGGTTAATATTCCACAGCCTGGGTTTTAACAAGCCAAGAACTCAGACCTAACGACTGAGAGTACGTCCTATTTCTAAGAACCCTGCGTATCCCACCATCTCAGCTGAGGAGGCCGTTAGTATAATGATGTTTCCCTGGGAACTCCAAAATGATACCTGAAGGGGGAGTTAACCCTGCTCTTCTTTTATATGCATTGTAGATGAGTTACCTATTAGGGTAAGTCTTTTGGGTGAGTGTTTCGTATCGGCGCCGTTTTGCGGCGACATAATCTATTTAATTGGACTGGTCTGTGCACAAGGTGACTGGACGATAGTACCCTACACTTTCAGCAATTGGTGGTGGCAGAAAATGTCTGTGAGAAAGTCTTAGAAACTTGAATCTTGCAAAACACCTGCTTGGCATATTTCTCATTGTCACCATTTGTTTAACCGCTTCAATATATGAAACAGTGCACCTTTCCTGGAAATAAAATAACCCCTAAAATATTGCAACCTGAATTTTTACCGTGGAGTGAAATGAAAATCAAAGTGGAAATCTACTTGATCATTTAAATACTGGTTGGGACTGTTGTTTAAAAAGAATAAATACAATAAGTTTGATAGAATAAACTACCAAAAAGATCATGACAGTTCGCTTCTTTTAGTTTCAGAAAATTGTCATTGTGCAATGCTACTCACGAACAAACATTGTAATCAACAAGAGAAAACATATGCTTGATAAGGTATCAAGATATAACAAGCCAACAGTGAGGCTGAAATCCCAAAATAAATAGACGACACATATTAATTAATCGCACATTTATTTTTTTCAAACGTATGAGTTATCGTGTCCCAAAGCATCGACCAATCAAATTGCTTATCTCTGCTTACCCATCAAGACATTGACCTAATAAGCATATACACCAAGTTTGAACATTTTTACTCAATTAGAAGGAGAGTTATTGTGTTCCAAAGTCTCGACCAATCAAAATGTGTATCGCTCTGCTTACCCTGAGCAGAAAATGCTCATTATCGAACTTATTCAAGGTATAACTGTAATCAGGAGCGTAAATGTGGGGGGCGGGGGGGTAGTCGGTCGCAAAATCAGTGCAGTCGGTCGCAAAGTAGAGGTAATTGGTATCAAAATAAGTTTACGTCACGCTACTCACGCAAAACTTTAGTAGAAAAATAGTCGGTCGCAAAATCAGTGCAGTTGGTTGCAAAGTAAATGTAGTCGGTATCAAAATAAGTACTCACTGTATATGTCACGCTACTCACACAAAAAAAATAGTCGGTCGCAAAATCAGTGCAGTCGGTCACAAAGTAGAGGTAGATGGTATCAAAATAAGTACTCACTGTATACGTCACGCTACTCACGCAAAACTTTAGTATAAAAATAGTCGGTTGCAAAATCAGTGCAGTCGGTCGCAAAATAGGAGCAGTCTTAGTATAAAATAACCTTGTCAACTTATCATTTTTGAAAAGATGTTGTGTTTCACTCTCATTCTGTTGTGAGTATAATGTTAGTCTTACAACAAAATGTAACCCAGCGAGAAAAATAGTCGGTCTCAAAATAAGTGCAGTCACTGCAGTCGGTCTCAAACACAATGCCAGAATAGATCCCAAATACTATATATTTGCGTGAATCCGTGAGCCTAAATTGCATACGTCACTCTTATTCTGTTGTAAGTATGTTAAATTGGTCTAACAACAAAATTTCACCAAGGGAGAAAAATAGTTGGTCACAAAATAAGTGCAGTCACTGCAGTCGGTTTCAAAAACAATGCCAGAATAGATCCCAAATGCTGCGTATTTGCGTGAATCCGTGTGCCTAAATTGCATACGTCACTCAAAACTATAGTATAAAATAACCATGTCTGCTTGTCACTCTTATTCTGTTGTGAGTATGTTGTTCTATGAAACGTTTTCTACCACGGCAAAAAATAGTCGGTCTCCAAAAAAGCACTCACCGCAGTCGGTCTCCGACTAAATGAATTAATGAGATAAACATAAAACAAGCGAAATTGACAGATAAGCCTCAAGATTCTGTCCCATTTCTTATCAACCCCAGTCCCAAAAATTTAAAAGCTCTGTTACATATCTGAAATTTTTTTCGCGCGATTCCATTATAACATCATTCTTCTACTCGGTTACATATCTGAAATTTTTTCGCACCTGCGGCGCTCGATTCCATTTTAAAATCATTCTTCTACTCCTCAGTTGTCTTATACTGTCTCAGCACTATCATATTCTCGATTATAGTGAACTGCCCAGTTTGTAGTACCACTGGTGTCTGGGGCGGGGGCATGTACATCAGTCGGTCGCATTTTGACTAAACACCCCCCCCCCCCCAAACGAAATCGTTATGTACGCCCCTGACTGTAATGAAATTATACACTTAATTAGAACTAAAGTTATCGTGTCCCAAAGCATCAACCAATCAAATTGCTTATCTCTGCCTACCCTAAGCGGAAAATGCTCATCTTCGAACTCCATCAAGGCATTGACCTAATAAGCATATACACCAAGTTTGAACATTTTAACTCAATTAGTAGGAGAGTTATTGTGTTCCAAAGTCTCGACCAATCAAATTGCGTATCGCTCTGCTTACCCTGCGCAGAAAATGCTCATTATCGAACTTAGTCGAGGTATTACTGTAATGAAACTATACACCAAGTTTCATCACTCTCACTTAATTAGAACTAAAGTTATCGTGCCCCAAAGCATCAACCAATCAAATTGCTTATCTCTGCTTACCCTAAGCGGAAAATGCTCATCTTCGAACTCCACTAAGGCATTGACCTAATAAACACATACACCAAGTCTGAACATTGTAGCTCAATTAGGAAGAGAGTTATTGTGTCCCAAAAAGTGTGACGAACAGACGGACAGACAGACAGACAGACGGACGAACCCACTTTAATAGTCCCCCAACTTTCTTCGAAAGGCGGGGGACAAATATAGGTAAGAGGAATATGCGTGGCAAACTGGATAAGGAATCATTATGGAAAAGCACGGGACAATGTTTTCCGTCGTATGATCAACATGGATATCTCCAGACATGTCAGCAGTGAACCAAATAGACCATGAACCGGTTGTTCAAAGCTCGTTAACATGGAGTTATCATTAACGGAGATAGTCTTTTCCTGGAAGCCCCATCAACTTAACCATGTTGTTAATTTGCCGTTATATTTAACGGATGTGTTGGGTTCCGTTATATGATTAAGGATAGTATTGGTCGACTGCCACTCGAAGTATATCCTTAGCAAAAAAAAAAACGTAGATTACCTGTGTAATTTTTTATAAATCATTCTAGAGGATTGCAATACGATGAAAGGCCTATTCTACAGAATTGCGGCGGGGGGGGGGGGGCTGTAAGATATAACGGTAATTTTGCAACAAGAAATGACAACGTTTATATAAATTTGGGGGCCCATTGATGTGTTTGGCGAAGGGGCCCGGGTGTTCACTCTAAGTAAATTGGGAACAACAACATTTAATGTGTTCACCGGTTAATATCTAATCAAGGTAAAACTCGCAGCCGTATAGCTTCAGTAACATGGGGTTAATACATACGGACAAACGACGATAAGAGACAGTGACAACATATTTCTAGTCAATTTTCCGAATTTACTACGCATCATAAACTCGCCATTACTGGATAAATATTTGTTCGATTCGTTGATTGCACTAAGTGATCCACCGACTTTTAGATTCTAGAGCTAAAATGCTATCAGGTATCTGAATTCAAATAGAAATCTAATAAAACTTTAATAAAGTTTATCCTTTTAAATGATAACTATCTTACCCGGATAATGGCTGTAATTCACACCAGTATTAAACTAATGCATATTCTCTATTGGCCAATATTCAATCACATTAGTCACTAAACATACAATTTACTTCCTTTTTGATAACAGTGGTGATAATTTATTCTCTTTATTTACAACTCTCTGATTTCACTGCACTCGATCAGCGACCTGTCAATCAATTTCATTAAAATCTATTGGGAGAGAATGTTTGATTTTTGTGGTGTTTTTTTTTATGATGAACTGTGTCAATAGTGCCGTTCCAGACATATTTTCTGAGGGGCACTTGAGCTCTGAAGTTTGATGCCCTCGAAAAACTATGGTGATTTCTAAATGGGTATGGTCATAAGTCCCAAAATTCCACCCTATATGCAAATATCAATGCTATATGACTATCGCTAAAGCTATGAAACAACAAAATTTTAATAAATGAGATGGGTAATCCCGTTAAAGCCCCAATAACACTCTTGTTGTAACTGAATAATATGTCCCAATC
This sequence comes from Patella caerulea, assembly GCA_036850965.1. Lineage (NCBI taxonomy): Eukaryota > Metazoa > Mollusca > Gastropoda > Patellidae > Patella > Patella caerulea. The sequence goes on from JAZGQO010000021.1 coordinate 16,645,391, forward strand.
ATCATTCTGGTCAACAAATCGTATTATTTTAGACTATTCCAATTAAATGGTGATATAAATTTCATCTTAACACACCTATTTTAAAAAAATGGAAAAATTCAACCAATTGATTTGAAAAGTCTAACGTCAACCTTTTCAAATGTGACTTGGATTTTAAAATATTTTCGAACCCTCTGGACAAGTAAAATAGGTTGTAATGGATAATTTACACAACAGGTAGGACACTTAAACATCTAGTACTTAGAATAAGGGTATCATTTATTTTCTGGAGCTACCAAGCCAGCAAGAGTGTTATTGTCCCTTTAAAGCGATAATTTCATATTTTCAAAGAAAGTCAAAACACAATTATTTCTATGTCTGTTGCTCAATAGGTTGTCAACTCACTATTATACGATCATAGGCATTATTACCCACACTAATAAATCACTGACACAGGAAATAATAACACAATTACCTCCCTTGCCCCCCCCCCCCATGGTATAATAGTATAGCTATCTTCAAACGTTTGAATTTGAAGTTGAAAATAATATATTTGCCAATTTCTCAACAGGCAACAGTAAATTATTTGATTGATAGGATTATTCTTGAACAAGGTAGGACTGTTTATAGATACCATCTAGGCTTTATTTTAATTCACTTCAAAAATATAACTTAAAAATATGACATTGCAGCTTTCATAAAAATCGAGTGATCATCAAATATTCCTCTTAGTCTTACTCGGCCAATTACTCTTCAAATAGCTAAAACAAAACAAAAATTCATTCCATTCTGAATTTCTCCTGAGATATCATGGACATTAAGTCACGACATGCCAAGTTTTATTTATATTGTAGCATCTAATGCGTTCAGTGGCCATTATGTATCATTGAAAAATCTCACAAACTATCCATGAAAACATTTATAGTATCTAAGTCAGTAAGTTTAACAATGAAAACAAAAGATTGACCATGGAACTAGTTTCGTAATCCAAATTTAATGAAGACAAAATTTGAGAGATGTCACCAGGGTGAACCACAGTGCCACATAACAGAGTACCCTTGGAAGCGAGAGGAAGCCACTTGAAACTGTTTTCTATCGGTACAGCAAGGGGATACAAGATGACTGACAAAATTTTATTTTCCCACGAACACACCGTCCGAAAGTATGCGAGATGCGTTTTGTATAATTCATTGAACATCATTGTTATATTGTAATTTACAATATATTGTGAGAATCAGACTAAATGAAATTTTCATCTTATTATTTTAAATAAGATTGTTGAAAATATTATATTATTTAATATTAATGTACTAGGTTACATTATTACCAACATGTGCAGAAAGTATTTTTAATCCAAACCTGCCAAAATTACTAGCATTGTACATAGCACTTGTTTCAATCTTTTACTTTGAAAGTCTGTTTTTTTAACCCAGGCTTCTAAGACCCGTTTCAAATAAAGAGGGCTGCAGGTTCTGTTTATTGGCTCTCTCTAATGTGTGTATAATATTAACGAAGAAAGACCAGGGGCTCAAATTCTGAAGGCTTAGAGGGTGGTAAAATAAAAAATCCTCACTGACAAGTTGGTAATAAGGTAGCTGTTCCTCTACCATTGATTTTTAAGGATCTTAAATAATCCTAAGTTACCCATATTCTTGTGTAACTTATGCATAACAACTTGTCAACTGATCAACTATTAGGAAAAATAAGCATGTGCTTAGAGCATCATGGCAATGAGGGTACCACAGAATATCTGCTTTGTTAACATTAAATTAAAAGATAGGTTGCCAGGCAACGAAACATACGCCCACAGCAGCTAAATCGTCCGGGCAGTCAACAAGGGTTGTCGCATATTTTTACTTTTTTCGGTAATGAAACATTTGTAATACTCTAAAAACTGATTAAGAGTAACAACTCATTATGTAATTATCAGAAAATCATTAGAATTTGATTGCTTTTTATAAAGTTTTACCCCACGCTAACAATTGAATTAGTATATATACATGAAACATTTAATATCATGGATTTAGCTGTTCAGTTATCAAAATTCATTGAAAATCAATATACTTGTTCGTTTCATCACCTTAAACTCTGTGTATCAAGGGCCATAACTCTGGCACTAATTATCGGAAATCGCTGAAAATCAATAGGCTTCTTCGCCTCATGACCTTAAACACTGTGTATAAATTTAAAGCCAATCGGATATTAACTTTGGCCTCTAGAGCGTCCACAAGCAATTGTGGACGCCGGACCGACGGACCGACGGACGGACGGACGGACGGGGGCGACGACAATATACGACCACATTTCAATGTGGGCGTATAAAAATGAAATAAGAACTTTCAATTATTTTTTCAGTGTTTTGTACCAATTCATAATGAGGTGTATAAAATCCCAGAAAAACTCAAATCACATGTTTGGTCATGGACGTATATATATGGACCGTATGGGTGGTTGTTTGTGGAGAAAGAGAGAGAGACAGAGAGAGAGAGAGAGAGAGAGAGGGGGAGGGTTAAACCTCCACTGACACAAACTAGGTCATTTCGGAACTAACATATGGTTTTAATTTTATTTCAATAATTCGCTTGCGCGAAGGTGTGTTTAGCAGTGGAAGGAAACTGGAGTACCCATGGAAAACCCAGGAGGTTGAACAGGCGACCTACTCGAAACCAGGTCAGTTCACTCAATGACAGGTCTATGATACAGCGCACGCTAACCATTCAACCATTCAACCCCCTGGTTGTTTGTGGTTTTATTATTGTTTATATTTTGAATATATATATAAATTAAATTAAAGAAAGACACCAAAATACTAATTTAACGGTTAGTGCTTTCTGTTTGTACTGAAGATCATCAGACCATTTTTATTTACGAAGAATTACATAGAACAATAGACGCAACGTCATGACTTTACTTCAAATATATCAAATAAAACATAATAAATTTATTTACACATTTTTACATTTAGTAAATAATCAATGAAAAAAGAATTATTTCATCTCTTACTATAATATTCTTTTATTTAATTCTAGTTTGTACTTTTTAATGAAATAATTTTCTTTACATTCAAGTAAATCATTATTTAAAAAATTCAATTTGTTCAATGGAAAAACATTGAATTTTTCACCTCGGCACGTTTCGATCTATGAAGGTTCATTCAAAGGTTTAGTTGACCTTCTGTTTTACCAAAGTATTTCCCTTTATAACCATAGCATACGATGAGATAAATTACATTTTTTGATTTGCATGTCATTTTTTGTTTTACATGAAAATCACTGGATTCATTTATTTTAATAGAGCTTCCTTCGACTATTATTTTACAAATTAAACATCTTTCATCCCCACATTTGGAAACAACAGGTTTTTTAGTTTCTGAATTAAATTCTAAGGAAGTGAGAATTCGTCTTAAGTTTGGGGGTTGTTTAAGACTGTTGATCATATTTGTTTTGTTGATAATATATTTAAGTTTTCCACTTTTCAATAACTGTGGTAAATATGATCTAATTATGTCCATACCCCGTTCTTGAGAACGATTATGTGTTGTAACTAAAGTCAAAATTCCATTTTGTTTACCTAGAACTTTAGGTTTTCTTAAAACTTCTGATCTATTTGTATCGCTTGTTTAATACCATTTTCTATTAAATCAACAGGGTAGTTTTGAAGGAATAGTTTCAATTCTTGTAACCTTAGGAGTTTTTTCTTTTCACATGATACGATTGTACAAATTCTCCTAGCAAGATTAAATGGGATGTTTCTTTTTGTATGTGAAGGGTGACATGAATTGAAATCTTAATATGGGTGCGTAGTTTTATAATATAGATCCGTTGTAATGTCACCATTTTCAGATAATGTTATCGTTACATCTAAAAAGTTAATTTATTTCAAGTTTTTTTCTATTATAGAATTTAAACTTTCATTTAGTGAGTTAAGCATGAGATATAATTATTTAATAAAACTTGATCCTTTACAAATATGATAAAGCAATCATCTAAGAAACGTTTCCATAAGTGTTCAGTCTGTAACTTTAATTCCAAACCGAAACATTTTCCAAATTTCTTCAAGGTAGCCCAGTGTTAAAGACGCGTATGTTGGGCCTATTTTTGTTCCCATAGCCACACCTTTACCTTGTTCATAATAGTGTTCATCAAAGTAGAAAATGTTATTGGAAATGACTATCGTGACTGCATTTATAATAAAAGTACTGGAGAAATGTGTGGGTATTTCGGATTGGAATCTCTCAAGCCAGAAATGAATAGATCTTATGCCCAGTTCAATTTCAATATTACTATACAAGCTTTCAACATCATATGTATGTATATATATGGGAGCACCAAATTAGGGTCTTAATCTGGCCCTGTCAGTGGTGTTTACACTGTTACTGTAGAAGAATAGAAAGTACACCAGAGGCATATTAATATGTACACTATCTCTTGGCAACACTTTACCCCATTAAAATTAAACAAGTTTTAATAAATAAGAAATAAAAAGCATTTTTAATATAATCATTAATTATTTCCATTTAATTTGACATATCTGTGCTATATGATCTGATGGTGCCACTATGCTAGGTAGAGCTATATGGGTTATAACATCTTCATGGTCGGGCATAGGTATAACTTCAGTCACAGTTAAATTGTCTGAATCCACAAATATATAATCTAACATGCCATGAAAACCAACTGTATAGTTTGTATATTTTGAGTAGCCACATCCACTTATTATATTAAAATTATGGTGTAGTTCTAAATCGTTTAATTTCTCTTCCTCACCACCTATAAATATAGAAAAAAAAGGATAATTCACTACTTGTAAATATAGAAAAACAAGAACATAATATATCCTACTCGCATATTCAAATAACCTAAGTTCAACCTCATTGAACAACGGTCACAAAACGCGACACAGAAAAAAAAAATTAGGTTCAACATCAAACCGACTTCTGAGCAGAGGGCTTTAGCAGTGGAAGAAAAACCAAGCACCCGGAGAAAACCCACAATGTTTGACGGCAAATGCTTTGATGTAAGATCATGATATATAACAGGCTCAAGCCCTGTATTTCGCATCAAAAATGTTTACCAATAATGAGTTTTTCAGCTCATTTGTACCTAAACACAACTTTAGTTATATTTTCCAATTTATCACAAATGTACAATTACTGACATTTAATATACATGTGTATTCCACGTTGATTTTTCTATCTCAATTAAATAACCTGATGATTTCAAGTATGTCATGGTCTAGCTCAGTACCTGGTTTGGCATCACCATATGGACCATTTAATACTTATTATATATCATATATGTAGGCTTACCATTTTATTTGGAAAAAAAATGAAAAGGCTTTGGCACCATATTAAAACCAAGAAAGAATGTACATGGCACACCGGATACTAAGTCATTGACACAATAAGATTTAATAAAAGGAAATGAAATGAGTTTTAACGTCCTACTGTACTGCTTCAACAGGACTAATGAAAATGGCACTAAGATTAAAGTTTCACTTACTGGAATTCCACAGATAGTAATCAGAAGGTATAAATTTAGTTGTCATAAAAGTATTAATTTCTTCTTCAGCGACGCTGTTAAAATCACCACAAAATATAAACGATACAGTTTTACCCTGAAATATATTCAAATAAATATTAATAAACCTAAACTAAATCCAATCTAATCAAAATTAGACCGTACTGTCATTCCTGTTAAAATGTTGTTTACATTTGATGAGCTTAACGCAAAATGTGGAATAAGTCATTCAGATCACCAAATCTCTGAGGATCCTAGACTCCAGACATCTGCATTGACTCTGTTCAGTCAGATTTCCCGTGGTACGTCAACCACTATCAATATTGGAAAACATTGTCTAAGGTCAATATATGAATTTAATGATGTTAGTTTCCATTCATACTGTAATTAGAAATAAAATGGGGTTTAACGTCCTACTGTTCTACTCCAACTGGACTAATGAAGATGGTACTGTGATAAGACCAAATTTAGAACAGCTCATATATTAAATTGACCAAGCATTTATTCAAAATCCCTACAACGGTTATTTAAGTATTTAACCCTTAAAATGGTCAACGTCATTTTAACGTTATGACGTCAAGTGGTCAGGATAAAAAAAAAGTAACATGAAATATTTTGTATGCCTATTACAATCGACTACTGCCGGATAATTATAAGTGATAGACTCGTGACACCAATAAAAAAGTTGTTGAAGAGGATAATCTATAAGTTGATCTATAATTTGCAAATCATTTTAAATCATTTTCATCGTAAATATCGGCTTCAGAATTGGCATAATCGATATAATCCGAGTCAGAATCATATAGGCATTTCAATGACTTTGAGGGTCTTTAACATTCCCGATATCGTTAAATCACATTTTTTGTCAAAAAATGTTTAACGAAGACATGGTTTTCTCAATGTTATTGACAAGACAAGGTCCTGTCCGAGACGCAATCATGGCGATATCGATTCAATACGAAACTAAATACTCAAATTCGGCTTATGAAAAAGGTTCTTGCTATGGTCGCAAATATGCGACCGTGACCACTTTTTGACATGACGTTGTGGTGCAAATATGCGACCGTGAAGGGTTAAGGGTTAAACTGATTTGCATTAATACTTTTCAATCACACTTCAGTAGAAACAGAAATGTAATCATAGAGCAATCAAAACGAAAACTGAATTGAAATAAAGATCAAATTAAAATAGAGTGAAGACTGAACTAAAATTACTTGTTTCAATGTTAACAGTGGTATCAGTCAACACATTATTCTACACACACATAAGCAACAAAGTAATAATTCAAAATGAGACAAATATCCCCTAAAGACAACGAGTAATATACATGTAGCTATATATGACCTAATAAACATTAGAAAACCTATAGTCAATCAGATTTTATAAATTCTAGATATTAAGCTTGGCATACCTCAGATATATATTGAGACATAACAGACTCAATATGTCGCAAACATATTGCCATTTGTAACATTCGAATATGTGAAGCTTTTGGGTGGAAAAACAGATGTGTATTGGCCACCATGAGTATTTTATCTTTTACATCCAGAGATTCAAATACAGCTAATTGTAACGCAGTACTGCGGGCTTCCATCTTCTCTTTCAGAGGTCCTAATGAACAAATTTTCTGCCACAAATCTGAATATTTTTCCTCATTAGCAACAACTTCTGTTAGTAATATATCATGTTGTCCAAGTAACCTATTTATGTGGAAACAAAACAAAAAGAAACAATATTAATTATGTTTGAAAATCAAGGCATATATATAACCATATCTGGCAATTAATCCAATAGAAAAATGTCATTTAAAGATTTAGGTTCTCAATATTTTCCAAGGTAAATAACATTATTACTTTCCATAATAATCAAGTAGCAAACTTGTTTTTTTGTAATATGCAAGTTGTTGCCATGCAAGATCACCCACATCGAAATATATAAAAAAAAAATTGTTAGAAAACTGTAGCCTCAATCGTGTTCACAAGGTTTTTCAGAAAAGGAGGGTAACTTTAGAATGTAATTTCATAGAAAGATGAAAATCAAAGGAGTTCATCCTCACATGGCCACATTTGAAATGAACAGTTGAAAACTGTAGCCTCTGATTTCACACAGATTTTCAACTAAGGGGGGTAACTCCAGAATTGACGGATGTGGAATTCTAAGAGGGCACCAAAATCAAACTCATCCATGTTTCTTTGATTCTTATTACACACTCAAAGAGTCAAAGTTTCATCTAATCAGACAAAAATAATGGCCTCGAAAGAGAGAGAAAGAGAAATGGGGTTTAACGACCACCAGGTCATTTCGGGACGAACATATGGTTTAATTTTATTTCAATATTTCGCTTGCGCATAGGGGTTTTTAGCAGTGGGAGAAAACTGGAGGACCTATAGAAAACCCACGAGATTGGACAGGCGACCCTACAACCGGGGATACAAAACCACGCCAGTTGACTCAATGACAGGCTTCATGATACAGCATGCAATTGCTAACCATTCGGCCATCCAACCCCCCCATGGACTCTAGATGATCCACGATGTTGTTATATGTAATACATGCTTTACCACTATTTGCGTAAAGGGGTTGGGCCATTTTGATTATGGTGTAAAGTTTTTAAAATCAAATAAAAATTGTGACCTCTTGAGGGTCCAAAAGCTAAAAACATGATTTTTTATACAATCAGGGGCCATAATTATGGAGGTTTTGATCCAACACCCAACCTCACATCTTTGGAATATAAACATATCCTTATGACATTAATAAATATCAGAGATCTTTAGGATATAAATATACCTGTACATTTTAAGTTTTATCAAAATGAAATAAAATTTGTACAGGGGCAATTATCCTTCAAACTATAGTTTGATTCATGCAAAGAAACCCATCATTAAGTTTAGTTCCATTACAAAAATTGTGACTTGTAAAGTGTCCACAAATAAAATGAGAACTGATTTCCAGATGGACAGGGGCATATAATAATGATACTAGTCATGCCAGCTACACATACACTATTTAAAACCAACAACTAATTTGTCAATCATAATTGTATAAGACAACCTCCCACTATATTTTCTAACCTGATAAGACCATTGAAATACAACCGTAATATAAATAATTATATTCCTCAGAGAGTATCCATTTCAACCCTCAATCAATCAATTTGCATGATGCTCTTCTTTCTCAGATCAGTCCATGAACAGCCAGTATTAGATAATAGCTGATCAGCATGCAAAATATTACCTTAATTTGGATCTTCTGTAAAATAAAGCTGATCCTTCTGGAACTTGACCTCCCTTGATCTTTAGTAAACCACTCAAACCAAGAAGATCTAAAGCTGGTTTAAAATCACTTTCAAAATATCTTCTATCACATTCTTGTAAACAAACTATATCACCATTATAACCTGAGAAAAAATATAAAACGAAATGGGGTATAAAGTCCAACTGGCCTAATGAAGACAGGTGCTATGAGCGACAATTTGCTAAGACAGCAGCACTATGGCCTACTCTTACATGTATATTGAATTCCGACTGTCGATGGTTCTTTTACATGCACGTTATTATGTACACATGACCTCAGATTTCTTTCCATAAGTACGACTAAACACTGCCCTTACCAGGCTCTCCATATTACACCAAAATCGTGAGGAACTTTCTAGACCAACACCAGCATCGAACCGAAGACCTGGTTAGCAAGCCTTTATTTTTATGCACTGAGCCACTGTGGCTCCCCAAACAAACCAACAGACAATGTAGTATCGAAATATGGTACACTATAAATCAATATCTTTCACATGTTTCTTTATAACACACAATTATCGTCAACTGTAAAATTATGTGCATTGTTTGATCATGGTATTAGTGAACATTTTATAAACTGTTGTTTGAAATTGATATGACTGAAGTAGTGAAGTCCTAAAGGCTTTTAACAACGGATCTAATATTAATAATAATATAAATACTGCATGGGTTCATTTCTTTTTGAAAACTTTTAATTAAAGACAATCAGTAGTCACTATATCAAGCTTCTTTCATAATCCTAACATATGAACGGTCGTGAACACTGCCAGTTAAACCCTTCTCGGATGGTCAATAATTTGTTTGCATTTGTTTCAATTACCTACGTCAAAGTATTTGTAAACATTTTGTAGTCCACTACTATCAAATCCACTGAAATAAAAAATTGGGGTAAACTTTCAAAATGAAAAATTTAATCACAATGAAAACAAAGAGATTTAGCATCTATAATGTCACAAGCCATGTGTGATTACTCTATTTACCTGTTATTTCTTTTAACAATAATTGTTTTCTGTAATCATAGTTTAATGCGTATGGTGGACAGTATGGGAATAATTCTGTTCTACTGAAATCTGAATCAGCATACACGTCAGCTAAAATATTATAACTTACAACCCTCAAACTGAAATAAATAAAAACAATTTAAATTATACAATGGCTCACATCTATAATGGACAATTACACTGGCTAAAAATGCTTTACTTAATGTCAACTGGTCAGAATACTCACTACAGGTAGTTGTGTCATATTATCAGAAAAGTTCTTTGCCTAAGAACGTTGCGAAGTATTACCAGCTACTGACAGAATGAAAAGTGCTATATGAGAGATATTTTGCCCAGACAGTCTTATTTCAAATTTCACCTGTGGATTCTTTTCCATTCATGCAAATGTGTACACGGGACCCAATTTTTCATTCCTTCCAAATGACTAGATATTGTTGCAGGGTTCAATTTAGTCTAAAACCAATGAGTAGCAAATTTTTGTGATTTTGGCTAATCAATTCAAAATTTGAATAGCATTTGCTCAGATTTGAGGAGTAGTAAAACGTAGCCTAATCACAAAAATTTGCAATTCTGATGTTCGGATGAAGGTAAAAAAGAAAAAGTTTCCGTCTCTCCACGATGCCGGACGCACTAATCGTCTAAAACAAAACTACATGTACTTTAAGTTATACCATTCCAATCGAAATATTTGTAGACGTGGCCTTGCTTGTTTATTTCTTTATTCAAAAACATCCCCCTCCCCGCCTTCAAAATATTAACCCGAGAATACATTGTATGCCATCGTTAAATGCGTCTCGCGAGATGTTTACTTTTAGTTTCCAGTTAAGTTAATCAATCATACTATACTGCGTTGTTTTATTCTATTTTTAGTAACATATTTTATAAACACGTGTGATTAAAAACGGAGTCTGAATTGTCTTCTAGTTATGGGATATATTGAAATATAAACTGGTTCAAATTAATCACGGCCACAAATTGGAATATCAAACAAGTTAGTCCTGCATTTATAAATTGATTTTTTTCATAGACCTAATTATACTCCACATTCATCCAAAATATAATGAATCACACGCTTTTTGCGATGCGATACCGCTTAAATTGAACCCTGTACTGTTGTATGGGCAGGCACTCTTCCCTGCATTACTGAAAAGGGGCAACCACGGCGGGATGTCTTGAGGAAATTGCTCAGCATGCTGCCCACTAAAAGTAACTCTGGCAGGTTAAAAAAGTGTTTATCAAATGTGGCCGTATAGAAAGGATTAACTGTAAAATATGTAATAAAATCAAAAATTTGAATAGTATTCAGACCTTTCTTTTTCTGCTTCTTTTTGTGTATACAGATGTCTCTTTTCAAAGGGACATAATCCTGGTCCAGCCTCAACCTCAAATTTTGATGTAACTGACACCTCCTTTCCGACTCTTTCACCATTCAATGGTGTTAGTGTTAAACTTAAACGGTGTCCTATTTCTGCTGGAGTAGGCGAATAATATCTTTCCCTGGATATTTCAACCGGAACATTGTCAGCATCTTTGGCAGAAGCAGAAGGCAATGGTTCTCGATACCAAACAAATTTACAGTGATCAATATTTACAAATTCCAATTCTGATTTTGGAAATATTGGAAATCCAGACATTATACTGGCTGGTAGAGATAATGATATAACTGTTGGGGAATTTATTTCCATTTGAAGTTTTGTGTCCCCGATAACAAGTTCAGAGTCTTCAGTCCAGGCATCAATGTTTGGCGTTGTGTCCAATAAAGTCTTGCCCTTCTTTAACATACTTATTGAGATAATCGAATCTGAATCTTCCATGGGCGTTGCTTCTTTGCTCTTTTTCTTCTTTTTATTTTTTCTTTTTTGGATAATTTTCATTATATTCATTTGCAGACGAGCAAAACATTTTCCGATTTCCTCTTCTTTTAGGCGGCTCATGTTGTACGTCCGTTTATCATAAACTACGCTTATTTCCAATCGTTCCGATTCGGGGATACATTTTACATATATGTGTGACATTCTGGTCAGAAGAGGTAATCGTCTTTGACAACCCCTAACCAGAAAGTTATTTAAAACAGTCAGAATTGCATGAGACATGTGAAACAGCGGATGTTGACAAATAACAGGGTTGTTCCGTGTTTTCAAAGCCAAAGTACTTTAGAGGGGGGTAACTCTTTGAATCTCGAATGTTACTTGGAAGCAGACCAGCATTAATTTTCCCGTTAATTCTCACACAGATTTGTGGTGAAGACTTTCGTAAGGGCCGAATGCGTTTCACCACAGACATAGAAACAAATGGTCATGTCTTTGCACCAAAATGTGTATGAGGTTGACCACCCAAATTTTGAGATACATGAACTATTCGCTCTACATTTCACCGTAACCAACCTGTAAGCTAAACTCTATTATCCTTGCGCTTCTAAATCATGAATATTCACCAAAACATGGCAGAAAATGTTAATCCAAATCTCGTTCGTTCATTCCAGTCCAAAAAATCAACAAAATTGCGCATGCAAAAGGGGAGAAAAGATAGACAGCGAGTGAATTGCTATAAATAGACGAACTACAGATGGTGAAATATACGGTGGTCTGTCTGCCTCCACTTGGTTGGATCGGAATCAGACTTTTATTGTCGCCTGAAATGTTTTAGTACTTTAGTACTTCGGATGAATATTAATGATAATGTAAAAGAAAATTTTCTTCTGGTATGTTTATATGGTTTTAAAGGAAAATAATAATGTATAAATTATATTAAGACTAAACAATTTTAAACTGTGTAAAATGTCATATAAATCTAAATTAGTGTAGTATACGAAAACATGGTTAAGCCAAATGTCAAAACAGATAATATTGCGTGGTTAAATAATGTTAAATTGTCCTCAATTGTTTATATAACATGAAATTTTTTTAAGATTAGTTTTGAGAGTCAAAAGGGAGTTAGGGGGACACCGAGGGGGAACAGCTGAAGATAGACGTTAATATATCTAACTACACTGACTTTAATATATCTAACCACACTGACTTTAATACGTATATAGTTTAAAGCGGGAATTTCATATTTTATAAGAAAGTTAAAACATATTTATTTCTATGTCTTTTGCTCAATAGGTTGTCAACTCACTATTATACAATCATAAGCATTATTTTCCACACTTTAACATCTTTCACATCGGAAATAATATTAATAACACAATTACCCCCCTTGTCCCCCCATGCAATGGCTTGAATTTCAAGTTGAAAATGATATTTTTGCCAATTTTTCAACTGGCAATAAAGAATTATGGATTAATAGGATTATTCTTTAACAAGGTAGGTTTGTTTATAGATACCATCCTTTTTAAGGCTTTATTTTAATATATTTTAAAAATATAGATTAAAAATATGAAATTGCAGCTTTAATATGCAAATATGCCACGCAGCATTAAAACATCTGTTTAATAAAAAAAAAATCTCCACACATTTTATTTACCTCATTAGCCGTACAGTTCCCGTATCTAATATATATATATATTAAATGCATAACCCTCCCCCGCGTAATTTGAACATCAAGATATTATTATCTGTAACAATTATTATTGTAAAATATGTTTATAATGTTCATATAGCGGTACCAGTATCAAGATAAAGAAGAATAAATTCATTTGAAAATTGAGATTATTAACTATTACTAATTGTTCTGTATTTGTTAGAGGTAACATTTATTTTGAATAATAAACGCTACTAAAAAAATTCACATTAAATTTTTACTTCAACATGCTAGAGATATTTTCATTGGCAGACGAGGTACTCGTTAATTTGCGGTTATTTCCCTTTAATTGCATATATTTTGAATGCACCAAGTGCGTAAAATTGCAAATACAATATGTATATAGATTTAGGTTTTCAATTTTTGCACTGATATAGCCGCGGGAATTAACAAATTCAAGTTGGTACATGAAGAATAAAAAATATTTGAAAGTCGGAGAAATAGTTTCGGTCATCTTTTTTCTATTTTTTTTTTTTTTGTTTTTTTTTTTTGTTTGTTTTACCAGATAGCCTAACAATTGATTCAATCATCGAAAAATACTGCTGCTTACCCCCGCCCCCCACCAATTGCTTTTTGTTAATATACAGATTTGCCTTATAACATGTATTATAAGGTCCATGGTTGAAGCTAAAACGGGTGACCCCTGGTAGTGCGCGCTGACCGGGCAAAATTTTTCCAAACCAGACTGTAACATTGTTAAATGCGATTTCATTTCATCTCTAGTTCTAGTTATGCTAGGTTCACAATACACTGTTGTCTGGAAGTAGTTTTCTATAGGCGGTTGATATTTAGAACCTTGGACATTTTCAGATTTTTTTCTTTAACCCAGTCAATGACATAATGCATGCATAATCACGTTTTAATTGGGGATAGGTTTAAAAATAAATATCTACATTTCCTCCAAGTTTTTTCATTGTCTGGTAATTTCTTTCTGAAGGAAATGTACGAATAATTGACATGACCTGTTGTGTGAGTTGACAGAAAATTAATGAAATATTAAAAAAAATCAAAAACATGACGAAAAATAGGTTATTAAAACATAAACTATTATTAGTACAAAGAGATAATGTATATCACTTCTGCAGGTTTTTTATGAGAGAAAAACTTTTTCGACATTTTTTTTTAGACAAAGATCTATTTATACTAATGACAAATAGTGGAAAAGCTGTCTAAAATAATCCCGAGTAATAATAAATGTCTGACTGTTAGACCCGTCCACATTCATATCGAATATTACTGGAATGCTCATTATATAGTACCGCGTTTTCAATAGAAAGTTTTAATAATATATTATGTGATAGATTGTTATCAATAGGGTTGCAAAATTCCCGGGAATTTTCAAACAGGGTAAATTTCCCGGGAATTTGATGAATTTTCAATTTGGTGTCAATAATTGAAACCCGTGTCGCTATTAATGAGTTGCAAGTGACAGTAATATTTTAATAACTAAAAGATACAAATGATATTATCAGATATAATCTTGTAGACTAAAATCTAATAACTATAATAATGCGATAGTTCTGTATACACAGGTTACACACTCTATAATTAATGCTCAAAGTTATAGGTAACTCTGCCATTTCATGAATATCTTCAAAATCATTATCTACATCAACAGTGGATAAAGGGAAGATTTCAGGTTCAGATGAATCCTCTGAAATTTCTGTGCTGGAAGGATCGTTGTCAGCTTCGAAGAGTTTCAAATTAGATCTTATATTTTTTTTTTGTACACCTTCGAGAGCAGAATTTACATAAATCTATCTCTTAAAGGGACAATAACACTCTTGGTGGCTTGGCAGCTCGAGAAAATAAATAATAGCCTTATTCTAAGTACTAGGTCTTTAAGCGTCCTACCTGTTGTGTAAATTATCTATTACAACCCATTTTACTTGTCCAGAAGGTTCGAAAATATTTTAAAATCCAAGTCACATTTGAAAAGGTTTACGTTAGACTTTTCAAATCAATTGGTTGAATTTTTTCCATTTTTTTTAAATTAGGTGTGCTAAGATGAAATTTATATCATCAATTAATTGGAATATTGTAAAATAATACAATTTGTTGACCAGAATGAAGAATGGGACATATTATTCAGTTTCAACAAGAGTGGTATTGGGGCTCTAAAATTTTACCATTTGGAACACAACTATGGTTAAATAAGTTTTAATAGTTTATATAGATGAAAGTAAAAGAAAAAAAAAGGAAATTCCAGGAAATGATGTTAATATAGAGGGGTCATAGTGACGCACTTTGATTGGTTAGAAGTCAGTTTATAGGCCTTTGTCGTATGTGAAATTGAAAAAAAAACATTTGTGTGCAAATTTTGAAACATATAAGCTAATCTTAATATGTTCCAGAAAATAAATTTTATGCTTTATCTTCTAACATCGAATTTTAAAAATGGACGCCAATAAAATAAATGAAATTTGATTCTATATTGCACTGTATAGACAAACAAAATCTCTTCAGCATTTACACACAAAGACAATATTACCTGAAAATATACAAGAATAAAGTTTATATCCCTTAATTCAAATGAAAACAACGTTTCAAGTGCCAAATTACCAATTTTAAATATCTACACCAGTCGAGCTGATTTGAACAGAAAGAAAAAACAAGATCGGTAAATGTTAGCAAACACCATTGCTATGTTCTGAAGGAGCATTGACCTTAATATGTATTATTAGGTCCATGGTAAGAGTGAAACTTCAGTTGCTATGACACAATTTGGATACCTGTCGTTTTGTTGAGAAAATGTCTAGCATTATATGTGTATTGCCAGGGATCACCCCGTTTTAGCTTTCAAACAATAAAATTTTCTTCAATATATACATAATTTTAGTCGGGTATACACTATATAATACAGTATATACGACCCTTGGAAATTGCTATTATATGGATTTTTGCATGAATGAATCAGAGGCGGATTCAAGCCCCCCCCCCCCCCCTCTTAATTTTCGACAGTGCCCTTTTTACTGCTGAAACTGCCATTTCTCTGACCCAAATATTTCCGTTCCGAACTTTACTTAGACGAAAATATCAGCAAAATAGCTCTTGAAATGGCTACAGATGCAAGGAAATGAAGGATAATTTTTCGCGGGGGGTGGGGGGCTTCAGCGGCGTGCCCCGTCTCCGAGGTCAGCGCCCTCATTTTCCGGCGTCCCCTCTCTTTTAAAATTCCTAGATCCGCCCTGTGAATATCATCCAAAATGTGACTTTCTTCAAGGCGCCATCATGGTGATCATCATTTGAGCCTACCAATCAAACTACATGTATAACAATGTCCCCCAGGTTGTGTTGGTCAAAGACCCCACTGATGCCAATTATACAAATTGAGAATTTTCTTCATAAATTTTTAAAACCTCTTATTGGAGTACATTTATTTTAAGTTTATTTGATATGAATATGCGCGTACGGAAGCCGTATATATACATCCTAAACTTCTATTATGTTAGTATCGAGGAAGCTGAGTGAGTAAGATATTGGCTCGCTAACCAGCAGTTTCCTTGTTCTTCTATCTTGGTGTTGGCCTAGAGAGTTCATCAGGACTCCCCGGTGGTTCCCTCATGTCAGTCGTTCAAGAAGGAGGTCCTGGCAATTAAGGGATAACGTATATAGTACTTCGGATTATACGAAAATATTCAGTGTACACATTTTCGTGTACGTAAAAGAACCCCCGACAGTTGGAACTCCAAATGAGAGTCGGACGTATTGCTGCTGACCGCCGGACCCCCCCCCCCGACGTCTTAATTAGTCCAATCTGTGCACACTAGGGCGTTAAATCCCATTTCATTTCATTTCTAGTTATGCTTTATGTTACACTGTTCAATTATTGTCAGGAGTGATAACATTATTGGCCAATTTGCTGACTAAATATTGGTAGTTTACTAAAACACCGAACGTTGGCAGTCGTCAAAAATTGTCCCCAATGTAAACAGATGCGCTTCATCAACCTCTTCACGGATCATGTTGGCAAATTGTATCAAATTTCTATCATTTTGACACTATGGCCACAACATGAACCAATGCTTACTAAAATCTCGCTATCATATGACATTGGGTGATTACGAAAATGTATTGAAAGAGCAAATAGAGCTTTCATTTCTATTGACTTATTTATTTCAGAGAATTTATGGAGAATGATTCTTAGAAAATAACGCCGGGTTTGGGAGTGTTTTCATTCTAGTTCACGTTTTAATTTGTAGAACATGTTGAAAGATAGAAGAGATTGTGCTGCGAATGAAAACTATTTTATTCGATCTAGGAGCTCTCAATGGACCAAGCTTAATGATAAAATATCAGAAAATATCAGATTTATGAAAGTGGCGATAAACTTGTTACCCTATCCATACTCAATCATTGAAAGTAATTTTAAATTCGGGCTTTGCGATGATATCCATGTAAACACAGCATCATCTGTGAAAATTAATCGCCTTTCGTTGTTTAGTAAACTAGTTTACGGGGAAATTCTGTCTTTAAAGTTGTAAATACGATTAGAAAAGCGATAGGGGGTTTACACACTGTTTTAAACCGATATAGACTTCTCCAGTGCTATTTATAGAATTACTGTCTGACGTCACACAGCGACGATCGCTTTGCCAGCAGAAGTGAATCTGGCCTCTTCGAGGGAGCACGTACGTAACTTATCTCAAGGTTCTTGCTTATAAACCGCGAATGTGACCGTAATACTGAATATTATTATTGGAGAGGAATTTTATACTTTTACGTGTTGTCATATCTAGCCAAAATGTGGCTTGGATTATGCCGATATTTGCTCCTTCTTGTCGTATTTGGCAGTAAAGTGACAGTGACCGTATCTTCTCAGAAAGGTAAGTGACATTCACTCATTCAGTGAAACGGGCCATCTCGAAATATGTGTCCCCCATGATAACAGATCGCTTTTAACACAAGTTCAAGTGCATATTCAGTCGTCCCTACACGTACATAAACGTGGTGGGGCTCCTTATTAAAAGGCATGCAGTGTTTAACGGAATAATATCTGTGCATATTAACCATTTTGACAACAACACACGTGTGTTGATTGTTTTATTGACTATAAACTCATGTTTGGGTGCACTCTGTCAACGTATAATTCCAGGTGCTCGTTTTGATACACTCAAGTACGTAGTTAAACTATTCACAGCCATGCACCCTTTCTATTTACCTTTAAGTTAAATAGGACATTTACTAACTGCAGTTTTAGAGATAAAAGAAGATTTTGTCACCCGTCGCTTATCGTTTCAAAGATAAATAGTTCATTCATGCATTACATATTTCAATAAATGAATAGCTAAACTCGGTAGGGCCAACATTTTTTAGAAACAAAACTACACTATCACACCCAATGATACACCAGTACATTTGATAAATCAGACCTATATTATATATTATGAAACATTATTTTAGGTCTTGTATAAGCTGCATATATATACAAATAATTACAACTCTGTCCTGCATTAACAATACAACTCAATACTTCAATGTGTTGTGAAATAACCTTCTGTGAATGACAACATTTTTATAGGCAGCATATTTTACAAGTTCTAAATAGAAAATTTTTAATTACTTTTAGTTTCAGTTGCAACTTATACAACAAATGGAGATCATGCAAAATTTTTTCAAATCTGATATAATCAAGGATATGCACTGTTAGATTAACCCGGTAATGTAAAGCATGGGTTACATGTGTATTCACTGTAATTTATCAGGCAATAGTGTAATAATACCCAGTAGCCCATGTATATTGGTACTGTATATTACAAGGCATGATTTAATTAACTATGTTCTACATCTATTGGGTTGTACATAATGCACAAATGAATATGTAGGTATTTATGTTACTTGTTTAATAAGCCCTGGAAGGATGAAAAGGGAGGGGTGGGAGTAGGGTGATGTTTGGTCTAACACAGATGCTTTGGAATTTAAAATTTTAGATCACCATAAAGTTAGTCATTGTCAAAAGTTTGTGGGTTAAATCGCAGTTAAATGTACATGTATGACAAGGAGTAAGATCACCTGGCTAAACTTGTGGATTTTTGGGGTTGTCTCACAGTGTTAAAGACCCATGGAAGCAGGTCCTCAAATGACCTAGTTTATGATAATCTCCTCCTCTCTCTTTCCTAGATGCAGAGCTCTGTCTTTTACCCAAATTCCAATAAGAGTATATTCAGCCACACATTTAATGAGATTATGTCTGAAACAAGTTGTTATTATAACAGATTATTGTAACGTAGCCCAACAAAACATTTATAATCCTTGCTTGTATTACAATGGTAATATCAAGCCATGGAGGTTTGATTCATTTAATATATTAATACATGTATCAAAGCAAAGATTATAAACTATTATATTTAATAATCCTGTGGTAAATATATCATTTAGATATATTGTGCTGCTTAAGACAAAGTATTTTTGAATTAGATATCTCTGATCATCAAAAGTATATTCATAAGTTCAAGATATTTTCATTCCTCAGTTTGATAAATGTACTGAATAATATTAAGATCAGGGGCCTTATTCACGCAATTTTAACTAAGATAAAATCCAAATTTTAGTTATTTGATTGGATAATATGACATTGATTTTAGTGCTTAGCCAATCAAAACTGAAATATCTACTAAAATTTGGATTTTATCTTTAGTTAAGATTTCGTGAATCAGGGCCCAGGTTGATTAAGTTTCAAATAGCTTATTTTCTTCCTAGCAGCTTGAACACGAGAAATCTAAATACAAACTATCACTGCTACATTTATCTGTAAGTAGTGGGGGGAGCTGCGGTGGCTCAGTGAATAAGAAAGGGCTCTCTAACTAAAAGGTCTCTGTGACTCAACCCCTGTGTTGCCGGAGAAAGTTCATCAGGACATTCTGACATGGTTCCCTCTTGTCAGTGGTGACAAACAAAAGACTTGGTAACGGACAGCATGTAATTGTTTGGGCGGGACAAAAAAAATGATGTCCCATGACAGTTGGAATTTGATAAAATGCTGCTGTAACGCTGCTGTGCAAGCAAATATACCCTCCTAACACACTCAAACAGATATGAATACGTTCATTACCCCATTCTGGTCATTACAGAAGTAGGATGTTAAAACCCATTACATTTCCAACCTATTAATATTACATTGATTTGTATGTAGTTATTATGCTATTTTTCTCCAGAAACATGCAATATTACTTCTCATGTGAGGTGTTCATAAGTTGTAGGAATTTGCTCTAATCATAAGAATTTATATATGGATATCATTCTTTTCTTACAAAACCAGTAAATATTTACCTCACTAGACAATTGTAGAATATGCTTAATTTAAAAGACCAATATTCATCTGTTTGTTGTGGTATACAGGAAAATATTTAGGAATATACATAAGCCAGCTATATGTGTTACATTATACACTAGTCTATAGAAGAGTAGTCGAAATTTAAATCACATAAAATAACCCATGATAATAATGACAAACAAATCGTTCAAAATGTTAATTTACATAAGCATCAATATATATCAGGCAGTATAGAGTATATCATTTTTAGATACATGTACTGATATTTCAAAATCTGTAGTAATTTAAAGGTCATCATAATCCTACTTCATGACTTATGAGACCACAGATCAATTCAAATCTTTATCCGTCACAAAAATATTGGACAATTTCAAACATATGGAAAATCATGACCTACATGTAGAAAGCTTCTAGAGAATACATGAGAACTGCACAATAAAACACAGATAGAATAAAATAGATAGAACAAAAAACACTATATAGACGACACAATTTCTAACAGAAAATGAAAATACATTTAACAATATCAATTTATATTGTTGCCAGTGTATTTGGGTTTGGTGTGCCTGGTGTCATATTATGGATATGTCAGGAATTTGCTGAGATTACCGAAATTTTAAAGATTTTAAAGGTCTTTATTATGGTTAGAAATGTTTTTCGTGTCATAGGTGTCCTGTTGTCTATTATTATACAGCTTGCTTACTCCATTTTGTGACTATTTTCAACATACTTTATTAATACATCATGTAGCGATATTAGACATAAAGTTAAATTCACTGAACTTTTACTAGTTTTAACCCCTACTCTAGGAAATCTGAACAGTATGTTCTTACTATATATATTACTATGGATGTCAAGGGGTTAAAATATTATTTTGTAACTATTGCACACATTTTGAAATCATTAAAATAGTAATGGTTATACAATGAATTTCACATTTCAAACATTTGGTAACAGTTTGTGTTGAATTTCTGTGCTACCATTATTTTATTGTATTTTTATATGACAAAAAAAATCTGTAAGTGACAAAATACGGTTTAATTGAGGTATTGCACTTTAGAGGTCTTCACAGGTTGGTAAGAAAGGTTTAATTGAGGAATTGCACTGTAGAGGTTTTTGCCGGTTGGTAATAGTGTTTGAGGTATTGCAGTTAAACCTTTAAGAGGCATTATCTATAGCGCCCTTCACTTATGTTAAAGAAAAAAAAACAATTAGTTTCAATTTGAAGTGTTTTGACTCCTGATACATCCTTTTGAGACTCTTTATATTGTGTTGTTGTTAATAAAATATCATGAAGTGGTGTCAATCAGTCTGTACCTCATGGCGACAGTTTTGAAACTATTGCACAGGTAGATAAAATAATTTAGCTTGAATTTCAAGACATTATATCTTTCTCTGAATTTTATTACAAATGACAAGTGCCTAGTAGAGAACATGTATATGTCGTTTTTGGTCTATGTTGCAGCTACAATTCCTTGGTTTGGATGGCAGATATTATACAGCATTATCATATCCTGTTTTCCAGATGGACTCAGTATTTATTCACAGCCTTCTAGCCTTCTTTACTTATCACCTACTGACACAGTGTCATGTTCATCGATAAATAGTGGATTTTAATGTTTCAATTCATTGTTCATATTCAACGGCAAAGTTTTAAAGGACAAATTTTTGACTTCACTAAATTTGACCAAATAATTATGGAAGTGTGTAATAATTACGGATGAAAACGGACATGTGGTTGGTCATAAGAAACAAACAATAAATTAACTACGGCCTTGAATGATTTAATTACATTAAATTATAAGGTTTGTCAGTAAGTTGCGTGGTTTCGATTCCAATGAGTAGGGTCACTTACCCAATCTCTGGGCCCTCTGGTTCCTCTCACAGCATTCTAAAACCCCTATGCACAAGTGAATTTTTTAAATAGAATTGAACTGTTGCTTTAGATTGTTTAAACACAATTTTTTCCCTCTCTCTCACTGTTTGAGTTTAAAATACATTTTAACATACAATATACAAGTCATACAAAATGTTGACTGATTTTAGTTTATGGTTTGGCTTACCATTTGGAAAGATTGACTATGAATCTGAGATGTATGGCAAGCAAACTTTAGATGATAAATATGTCCTCTAATTAATTTCTTGATAGAGAAGACAGTCACCAGCCATAATTAATAATCTACATCCTGATGGAAAAGCTGGTACCCTCATTTTACATCCGTTGTCTTTGGGACAAACAATTAACTTTAAGCAGACAAGTGGTAAGTAGTGCAAGGATTAACACATTAACAGACATTATTTATACAATCTGTACATGTATTTGCTAACTAAGCAAAAATATTACTTTCCGATAGGTTTATTATCGTTGGATCATTTTCAAAATGAATGTGCTATTTTTATAGTATATACTGGTAATGTTATTCAAATAATAGTATAACTCTAATTGTAATAGACTCATTAAACTTCGCAAGTAATGTATGCATGTAGCTTAATAGACTGTCATGAACAATTCATATGGTCTAATTCTCTTCATTGGTTCAAACGAGTGTTTGAAAAAGATATTTAAGATATTCCCACATGTAATACCCACATGTAGACAAGCTTGTCAGTCAATTAGCATAATAATGATATTAACAATATTGTACAGACAGCAAGAAATACAAAGTCATGATGGTATATTAATGTTTGATGCTACAATAATGGTATACCTAGTGTATTGGTTTCTATAGATGAATTAAGTCATGCATATGGTAAAGTGCATTAGGTATGTTTTAAAAACTCAGACCTCCATGTGTATATTCTGTCACATGTGCCCTTTAATCTCTGTTATTAGTAAAAAACATAAAAGATACCTGCCAAAGATTAGGCAAGTAGATGGTCTTAATATTGTTATCATCAAATATGGATGTTCTTAATTTTATTTTCAACAAATAGATGATCTGAATTTTGTTTTCATCAATATACATGTACCATCATAACTATGTATTTCTTGTCACCTGTACAATATTGTTCTTTTTTTTTCATCAAGTAGACGTTCTTAATTCTGTTTTCAAGTAGAAAGAGTAAGCCATCAGCTGATATATGGTATAAAAACTCTCATTTAAAAGATTCAAGATCAACATTTTTAAAATTGCAAGAAAAGAAACATGAAAGAAATGCACAATACATGTATAACCACCATTATTTTTTGTTGATATGTTTTAATTAAACCTCCATTCAATTTTCTTTTAAAGTCTTGTGATGTTCATATTGAGTTTTTACTCCAAAACAATTAAAATACAATACAATGGGAGTGGTCCTTGATTTTTACTTTTCGTACATGTTTGAATGCAAACAGGCATGCATGTAGAAAGACATGTAATTGTATATAGGAGACCTTTATGTGTAACATTGTCGTGTGGCTACATGTACAATTTTAATAAACCTGCTACCATTATGCTATTTATTATATAAATCTGTGATTAATGTAGAGAATTAGGTAACTATCTTGTTGAAGTGTCTGCCAAGCAACCTGAACCTGTCTATATCACCTGTTCTCAAAAGAATAGACTTTGTTGATTTGGGTTAAAAATAAAATAGTTATGATTTCATTTGTTATGACTGTTGATTCATTGTGTTGGATGACAAATTATTTATTCTGCCAGTTTTGAGATAAAACAAATTTATTTTCTGTGGTGAACTTCATAAGTCTTGTAAGCAAACCGACCGCTTTCTTTCACATTTGTCCCACCACAAATTTTTATAGTGATAATTATAGACCAACTCAATTCAATACTTATAGGCTTTATAGCAAAACTCTTATAAGTTTCAAATCCTAATTAAAAAGTCACTTTGTTCAAACAATCTTATGTAGAGTAAATTTAATAATGCTGCAATACTCTGTGTGTTTTACAGCCATTTACACAGCTTTAATGAACTTAATAGTTAGTGCAGGTGGACAAAACCACACACAACCAACCACAAATGAAGGGCATACAAACTTGATCTCATAGTACAACTTATCAGCAGTCTTTTAAACAGTTTATGATATAGTCCATTACAGTTGTGTCAAGTTGTGTTTCAGATGTTTTTTATCTTGGTGGAAGGAACCCATTTTAGGCATAAAAAACTGCAACCCCCTTGAATTTTTGGTGTCTTCAAAATGGCCATATATAGAAAGTTGTGAAGTTGAATGATGACGAGGTGTGAAGTGCCTGTGAAAATGTACACCTTAACTTGTTGATGTTATGATTGACGAGTGATTAACCAATCAGCTTGTATAATCATGTTATGTAAGATAACAGTTGGTAGAATTACTGTAGACATGCTTGAGTAATTGCTGAGCTTCTGTTGATATTATTACATGATAACATAATTAAATACCTATCACTTTTGATTGATTGTTGATTGATCACTTTCTTTCTAAATACAAATCTTTTAAATCAATTTAAAGCCTCTTAAAATGGTGAAAATTAGAATTAGGTTGTTAATTTATGTATAAATATGCTGAAATGAATGTTTGTTCATACCTTCCTTTCAAAATATTAATCTTTTGATTGATTTGATATCCTGGTAAACTTCTGAAGTCAAACCGTAGTAGTTTGTTTTGTTTATCAATAGATTTTGGAAGTAATTTTTAATCATTTAGTTTCCACTTTTAATTCCACCGTGGATTAATCTGTGCAATATAAATCGAAGAGATTTTTGAATGTTTATATTATATCAAAGTGCAAGACGGCAGAGATACATGATAATCATACTATATATTGAACAACATTAAAAGCCTCAAAATGCCTGATAGATTTTTTAGTTTAGGATTTAAGACCGTACACAATGGTATTACTTTTATTTAAAAAAAAAGATTTTGTCCAACAAAATTGATTCATTCTAGTTTATATAATTTATGAAATTTAAAAGTTTTACGTTTGGTTCTGATTGATTTTACACTTCCAACTTTATGTGTCTTTGTTGATGTAATAATAATTCTGTCTTTTAATGCAAGGATTCACGTCAATTTTTTTTGTTGACAGATGTGCATATTCACATAACAACATCAAGATATATGTGTTCTGTCCGTCTGCTTGATGTGATGTTTGTTTATAGAAATGTAGTTTTACTGAAATGTAGATCACGCAATAACAAATGTTCGTAAACACATGTAAAACTAGATCTGTAAACAGACAGTCTAATTTGTTCTGTAGATTACGAGATATGAAACAGAAAAAACATATGACACAAAAATACAGAGGATAAATTGTTGTTTGTCATCCTAATGATATTAATCTTACCGTAGGCGTACACCCATTCCTGTCTTGATTTAGATTTTAAAGAATGGTTTCACTGTTTAAAACTTTTCTGTATGCAGTTGATGCATGTGAAAAGGCCTGTGACATATATTTAAGGGGGATATGTGGGTGGAGGTATGTTGCCATGACACCTGTCTGTCCAACCCTCCGTCCAGTGTGACTCCGTTTATACTGATCTTTTTAATGTTTGGGTTATTTTACATAAGCAACTTGAAGAATCCTATATTGAATCTGTGTTAAGGTTTTCCCTGCTCTTGTGACAAAAGTGATGTTACGATCTGCTTGACATTAATATGTATTGTATAAGTAGGTGACACTATGTTAGTCTCAAAATGACTTGTGTGTATGAGACACTTACCCCATTCACTGTCACTGACTCTATTTAAAGGTTGTAGAAGATTTTCAAGTAATATATTCATACAGATTTAAAGGTTTACACTGTGTGAGTTTCATAGAAAATTTGTCCTCAAAAAGAATAAATTTAAAAGAAAATATATATGTATATATATATATACAACATAGACCAAGTTATGTACACTAGACAGTGTACATGTATACTTAAATTATTCACTCAACCATTCAACTTGTTCTATATAGTTATCTATTATACAATATGTTATATTCATATGTTGGTTCATGTGAGCCCGTTCAGTTGTGATGCCAAAGGAATGATGGACTACATGTACATGTACACCAGGAATTCAATATCAAAATTTATTTAATTAAAAATGTATCAAAATCCCACAAGAAAATTAAGTTGGAATGAAAGTCAAGTTTCAAATAAATTAGATCTAAATTATATGCCAGTTACTTGTAATGTCAAGCCTTATTGTAATTCAATTAAGCAAGTCTCTGCATAGAGGTAGAATTGGTTATTTTATGTTATGTAAAACTCCATTTTTATGTTAAAGTTAAACCGTTATTAGGTGATATGAAGTTGATAATGCACAGCTGTGTGGAGTGACCCATCCTATCTTGAGTACGTTTCTTTCAAGATGAACAATGACTGTATTCAGGTGGATTAAATACTTGTCATTCAGAACATTGTGATGACATACTTTTCATACATAGGTAATCATAATATGTTATGTGATATTGACTGTATCACCATGTTATAATGGACCAAATGATTGTGTTTGGTAATATAACAATGTGTCTGGGTTTTTTTTAATGTCTTAGTGACACCTTTTCTTGGTCATTTTGAAATTAACATATGTTTTCTTTTTTAACTGTGTGAGAGAAATGATTTCTTCCAACACAATGGCATATCCTGTAAAATTTTAAGGTGCTTTTCATTTGCACAACACTGTCTATACAAGGTTTTAGTACAACAGTGCTTATAAAAGATCCCCTGGCAGTTGAAGTTAAAAGAAGAGTAAGCATTAATACTTTCCTTGACAAATTCATTGTACATTCCTCCCGAATTAAATTGCTAACCTCTGATAAAATCAAATAAAAAATATGTTGAAGAGATGTATAACAAGCTTATATCAAAACTTTAGGACATCAGAGAATAATTATGTATGGATTAAGGAAAATTAAGATATGTTATTACAGGATTTAAAGGTAAATTTTTAACTAATGTTAACATTTGCAGATGCAAATGATAATGGCCACAATATCATGTTGGGAATTTGTTGTCAATCTTTATGAAAGTAATTCCCAACGTTACCATATTGAGAACAGAAATGAAGAAGAGTATTCAGAAAAAATTATTTGGGAGTCTGTTTCAGTTTCTTTCTGCTTGAATCAGTTCCTTTGAAAGCAAGTAGTTCTGTACTAAAAGGACTGATTCTGATATGACTGTAAAATTCCATGACAGAGGGTGTCGTGTTTCTATTAATTAAGATTATTATTAGAAGGAATCGGTTTATTAGGCGAGTCTTTGTCTCTGCCTTAACCCCCCCTTATAACCTCTTTCTGCCTGATTACCGTTGAGCAGTGCAATATGTTTGGTGTGGTCCTGGTCTTACTTTTAATCAATTAAAACATTGATTATACCCCTAGACACTGAGTTCAAACTCAGGTCATCACTTAGAAGACATAAATCATACATATATCATATATCTTATAAATTCAAATGTGTTCATATCTGCCCCTGACAGTTATTACAATGAGTGTATAATATATGGTTTCCCACATTTTAGAAATTCTCTTCTACAAAATGTCAATATTTTCATTAGCATTAACTTTCTTGTATTCTTTTAACTGTTTTTTGCATAATTTTCAAATAATTTCTCAGAAATATTTAGATTTTTCAGCTTTGTTTTAATTGTGGTTTCAATTTCTCATAAAGGTTTTGAATTACCATACTTTCATTTTTACAAAGACTTGTTTTTTTTTTTCCGATATTGCAATCTGTCAATCGCCAAATGAATGAATACCACAGTGGATTTTATCAGAAAGGTATAAAGAAACCTATAGCTGTCATGATCACAGTATTTACATGCTCCAATGTACAATTGATTTGATGTCATCAGGGTTTGAGATTAAGGTGTCCTCCATAGTTGGAGATAAAATCTAAATTGTGCCTAAACCGTATTAAAGCCAGGGATATTAATGTAATCTATTGATGGGAAATCTTCACTTGTATTGTGAAAGCAACGAATATCCGCCATCACAGCAGAAGATAAAACTATCAGAGGGTGTTGAGACAACATACAACATGAAGAATAATAAGATACAGTAGCTCCATGATGATCCCTTGATTGTAACAGATTGTTTCTACACAGTTCAGTTGGTATATCGAGTATCAACAGTGTGTGATAGGGTGTAAATTGAATTTCATGGCGTGTAGTAAGGGTCAGTTTGATATTAGAAAAGACTTGTATAAATTGAATGATGGTATGGTAATCAGACATGTTATTGATGACTTTATAGGAATGCCATCTACCACTGACCATATTATGCAAAGTTCTCAATTTCTACCCTTCAGAAATTGGTGCATGTAAATAATGTCTTCCCCAATTCATTGAAGAAAATTAGAGGAAAGTAATCGACACACATGCAATGTTCGAAACTCTATTGTTCCTTAGACCGTCTCAAATTGCCAGAAATCTGGAGCCGTCGAAGTGCTACAGGGTTAATATTTCCAACCAGTAATCACAAGGGTGTTTTGTGGTTTATGGAGTTGTTTTCGATTCCCAGAGTGTATGTGACAAGGATTAAGGTTGCATATCCGATCATGTTCATTTTCTCAACCAAAGATCCTTTAAAATTTGTAAAGACCCCTATACTCAAGTAAATTATGGGAATAAAATTGAACAATATGCTAGTCCCAAAGTGACCTAGTTTTTCTTGAATGAATGTTCAACTCCATTTTTCTCTCCCTGAAATCAAAATTTTTCATGACATCTTAAAACATGCATGCCAATTCATTCTTGAAGACGATTATGAAGGAGCTGGTGTTATTATACTTGTTTATAAGCCCCACCTATGCATTCAGATGAATTAAAAGGTAAGCTAGCATAATGATTGCCAATGTTTTTAAGCCTGGTTTAAGTTCAGTGTCTTATGGCGTATTGAAAAGCATACCCTACAGCATGCCTCACACTAGACACAACGTATAGGTGACATGCTCAATCCTTGGCAAGGATCCCAGGGGTATAAAGAAAGTCAAACCAATGGTCTTTATATTGATATATTTCCATCAAAAATTGATGGAAAGTTAAGGGATTTTTTCCTGAATGAAAAATTGGATAATTTCCTCGCAAATCAATGAAAAGCAATGATTTTGACCTGTAAATGGCTAAGTTTGTTTAACTAAGCTATATTTAATCTCGCTTGTAGAACTCTTTCTCTGCTTGACACACATGCCCTGATTGAATAGAGCATGATGAATGCATTTCTAAATCGCAGAAGTCCTGTGATAATCGTTGACTTGTTTCTTATATCAACTTTGTTGTGTGCTTTTGCAAGTCATAGAAAGGTTATAGTATGAGATAAAAGATTCTGAAAGTCCAATTTTGAAAATTGTTGCCCATCTCAAATTTTTATTTAGGTTTTTTTTTACAGAGTTCTATACTGCGACATCGCACTTGGTTGAAGTTGGGTAGTACCTATTTAAAATTTGAGATAAATATGTAGATGTTATGCTGTTGCTGAGATGTAAATGTTTCATTAAAATTGTTTAAGTGGCTAAATTTTAGTAATTGGTCAAATTACATGTATAATCATGGGATAGAGTTATCAAATTTAACTGATGCAACATTTCAAAAATAATTCTCTTGTTATTGTGAGACAAAGCTTTTATCAAATTCAGTTATTGTATTCCATAAAAGTTTTGTAGGTTTTTTTTTTAACTTTTGATCTATCAATTTGTTAACAAACATAGGTGGTGAATTCTTTACTTATACATGTAACTAAATAGGTCAGTCCTTGGATTTTAAGTAAGATTATTCTGAATTATTATTTAAAATGAATCTCATTTATATTTTGGTGAGAGTGATAGCCAAGAATGTTGGAGAATGTCACAGCAAAAAAACACCAGAGTATTGTTTTACAGGGAAAGCTTTAAAATTATATCCTGTTGCATAGGATCTAAATATTATCTACATGTATAGGACCTAGTCCAATATCAAATGTGTCCTTATCTTTTAAAGTTAATAATTGGTAGATTCTGAGAATGCTTACGTCTGAAAGATGAAATATATATATGGATAAAGGGTAGGAAGCCATGTTGAACTGGAAGTTTCATTTAAACTATACCTTTCAGTCCATTGTACACGTTACCCATAATAACCATGAAATACCATTCATTTAGCATAAATCATTTCTTATGCAGCATAGTGTCGAGAGATTAATTGTCAGTTGGAATAGCCATTGCCTACAGGGCTCAATCCCAGTTTGTTGAATACAGGGTCGCGTCGCTATGTCTGTTTACGCTGTATATAATATTATATTTACCTATATAATAGGTGGATATGAGGTCAATCGACAATAATAAACAGCCGACTTTAAATATACAATCTAGTCTGTTAGCTCACCTGTAAATAATCAGGTCTTTACTAGTATCTTTTTCTTTTATAGTGTATACCTACTTCTAATCTTGAATAGATGATAAATAAACCATGTTTTTATGTACTGATAGTGGTATTAATTTAATTCCTTCATTGTCTTGATATGTTTCTTATTGGGATTCCAAAACTGACAAGACCTGAGTTTATGGCTGACATTGTAGGTGACAAGTAGTTCTAATTCCATACTTTTGTGTAACAAAGAGTATGGTTGCCTGCCTAACCTCGTGGGATGCCCTGGGTCCTCAGGTTTCCTCCCTCTGGTAAAGACCATTTGGCACAAACATTATTGAAATAATATTGTACCTTGTATTTGTCCAGAATTGGCATGGTTTGTGATTTGTGTTGAGTGGTCTCTCTCTCTCTCTCAATTTACTATCAATTTTCCTGCAGAAAATGGGCTTCTTATGATCTATTAACTTCTGGTTTATGAGTGCTACTACAGAGCTGACTTGTATAGATGGAGAACTTTTATTGATAATTTGTCTTAATGTGTTATGTAGTCGTTCGTGATGGGGTTAAAGGATTTTTAAGTGCTATGAAGTTGGAGATGCCCAGCAAAATTCTCCCATTATCATAGAAAATAAGTTTATTTGTGTTAGTGCCAAAATGATGTTTGTATATGTGTTGATAAATCTATGCATTCATTAGTGCAGTTTGCTTTTTGTAATAATTACAACAATATTATTGTTTGTAAAAGAATTTGGGTAAATGCATCATTAGTTGTAATCTTCAGCAAATGTCATTAGAATTGTTGATTTACAGACAGGAACATGCGATTTAAAATCCATAAAACAATTAAGCTTGACGGGGTAAGATGACCTTGATAATAACATGCAAGTATCCTCAATTAGTTTATATTGGGATTTATCCAAAACTATTAGTTATGTTATGACTGCTTTTCTAGCACATTTGATACATTAGACATGGTAGAACCAAATGTTTTAATTGGAATATGGTTTGATCATTGATGCTTTTATCAGCATTATAATGAGAGAGAGACATTGGAAGATGCAGTGAAAAGCCACAAGGTTGCTCACCTACTTCGTGTCACCTACAAGATTGTGAGCGAAACCATGCCACTTGACCAATGAAGAAAAAGCTCTTAACTTCTAAATACTTGATCAATCAACTGTCTACTTTTTTGGCCACCTAACGAATCTGTGCTCATAAACTTAACGATCACCCCTATTTTGATTAGAAACATTCAACGTTACATGAAGGAAGAAAAAAACCAAAATCACAGCCATTATGAAATTTAAGCAGAAAACTTGAAGTCACTTTATGTATTCAATGTTATGTTTTCATGCCCTATTTGTTTCTATAGCCCTTTTACTGGGGGAGTGACCACTGACAGACCATCTGACTTGATTCAGCTAAATAAACCCTTTTTGTCAAAAGATGAGGGTCTCAAAGGCTTGATTAACTCTCATGATAGTAAATTAACAGAAGTGGGACTACCAACCCCTCCCTGTAACTCATACCTACACAGTAAACATTGCCTCCAGCATCTTTCTGCTCTCAATTGAGAAAGTAAGGGGGTTACATAACGCTCTATTGACTCAAGCGTGAATTATGACATAACAGTGTTGATGGTAAACCTTATCAGCTCTCTTTATCAGACTATATAGTGACAAGGCATGAGGGAAAATAACCACTTCTGCTCCTGTGTAAACTGCTGATTAAGTCATCATAGAAACACAGCTCGTTTCGTATTTGAATGAAAACTTTAAAGCGATCATGTATTGATTTTACAACTCAACACATTCATTCTTTTAATTCAAGACAAAGAAATTGCTCTAGTCAAAGATAAAATCAATCGCAAAATTGTTTCTTATTGAATAAATTCTATGTAGGTTGAGCTTATGAATCATTGAACACATTATTGATGTTAGCATTTAGAATGATGTGCATTAATTGGCTACATCAGCATCTTTTTCCTCTTGTGCATTGCTCACTATTTGTAACTTGCACATGAAACAAGCCAGATTTTCTACGTTTATTCCAAAAGGAAATAATATGAATCATTTTCGTACAAAGACTGTTATTATTAGGTAATTTAACAAATTCAAATATTTAAAAAAGTTAAAATTGTTATTTGTCCAAGGTAACTTTTGGTAGATCCATTTGAATAATATATTAACCAGATTTTAAAAATAACAGCAGCTTTGATTGTGCATGTTCTTTTAAGAAATCTATATTTAACCATTGTGGGCGATTTTAGGTAACCTATACAAGAATTGGCTGTGTAGGTTGAATGACAGGGATTAAATTTGAACCCTGATTCCTGGGAATACAGAGGATTTTGTTATTTTAGAAATGAATTTGTATCAAATTGTAGAAATTCTTCTGTATTATCTGATTCATCAGCATTAGACAAAGTGGTCCATTGTTGAGTTGTAAATTGTGTCATATTTAGACTTCTAAAATAAGATTTTATGAAATTCTTTGGTCATTTATGAAAGGGTATTATTGTGTCTGTTTAAGCATATCATGAAGTCTAATTTTTGATTGAAAATATTATTGACATTACTCTTGTTATTTTATTGTATGTAGATGAAATAACACTGTACACATATAGCAACAAGACAGCTTTCCTATTGGTATTAGTCTTATTAGTCACGAATAATGGAGATCTCTTTAAGGCGATGAATGAAACTACCAACACTACAAATTAGGGAATATAATGGCATGATACCCAAATTTTTCAACTAAATGAGTGCAAAAGTCTCCAATTTTAAGGTATTGACATTTCAAAAACACTGTTATTTTCATGTCCATGTCCACGTAAGACATGTCCACAGATCAGGTGTACAGCATACATGTATATCATATCAAGTCAGGAATCAAGGTGGGTTTATTCTACAATAAAACAAAAAATATAAGTGCAAGTGTTATACACAACATTTGAATCCAAAAATAAGACCCACAATAGAACTAGGCACAGTGCATCTTTTAACCAAAGAAAATATAATTTGACCAATTATGTGTTCTTTAAAAGTACTTTATTGTTAATTTAAAGGACTTTAATTCATGTTACTAGGAGAAGGAAGCTGGCTGCTACACAGTACATAAAAGATTTAATCAACAACAAAATAACCTGAGGTTTTATAACCATTTAACTACGCACTTGTATATTATTACTGACTAAGCCGAAAGTCCTTAATATAGCTACACCATCGCTTTATGTCCTACTATTATCTGGTGTTGGTTAAATGGTTTCGAGTATTTTATAATCTTCTCATATTGATGTATATCATGTCTCTGTCATTTTATACCTTTCAACTCGTTTCTTTAAGGTGAAATAAAACAGTTGAAATATAAAATTTGTACTAAAGTGGTATTGTAAAAAATAGATTTTGACTATTACATTGGGGATGCCGGAATTAGATTATTGGTATATACCAAATGAATACTTTTTCCAACTTTTCGCCAAATGAATATCTCAACGGAGTAAAAATCTAGTCTATAATAGTCTATATAAATGTGTATCATTCCCAGACACATTAATTTACAATTACCAATTTTATCTACTGATATATTTTACAAATTATGTTTTTCTCTGTGATTGCTTTTGTTTTATGCTCAAGTAAAATACATATTGGCATGCAGCAAAACCATTTGTTTCGGCTATAGTCAGCTTGACATTCTGTATAATTCTATATTTTATTGGAATAGACTTCCAGAGTGTGAGCAGATTTGATGTATAATGCAGTGGATATATCGTGACAGGACAACGACCAAAAGGGAATAAAACAATTATTGTTCATAGTAAGAGAGTTTTTTTGGGAAATGTATCGTCATCTTATATTGTATGACGATATGTTCAGCGTTGTTTTCTGCAGATCTATAAGAAAAATGAAATTGAGATAGATGTGTCTTGTGCATGAGAATTGTCATTTGGCATGAAGGAGGTGGTTAATATTTATTACTTTCATATCAAAGATGTAACGTGACTTATCACCGGAAAGTCTAGTCTTAATGCACACAGTTCCTATGTGACATTAAACACATGCAACCATCACAATTATTATCATTTTGTCTATTGTTAGGTCCTTTAAAATGGGTTTGTCAATTTTCCATCCGTCAGAGTTTCATTGATTGTCTCTTATATTTAAAGGAAGAACCCTATTTGTTTCCAACGGCCATATTTATACCCCTTTGCTACAAAATCTTATTAGAACCTTTGACCTTTTTGAAATTTTTGTTACTTGTTAAGTTTATTACTGATAGTGAACATATATTATATTTCATTGCCTGGCCCTGGGTTGCCTATCCAACTTTATGGGGTTTTGCCGGGTCCTTCAGTTTCTTCCCACTGCTAAAGACCCCTATGCACAAGCGAATTATTGAAATGTAAATTGAAAGGTATACCAGTCCTGAAATGACCTAGTTTGTGTTGAGTGGTTGCTGATTTAACTTGCAGATTTATGCACAAGTAAATAAGTTTTAAAGTATTCACAATCCTTCCTTTATTTTTATCAGTTAATATCTCTGACATTTAAAGTCTAAGATTGTCATTTAAAGGATTGTTAATCCCTAAGAAAAACCTACAATATTGTGGAGGTTGAATTTACAAAAGATATATCATTCCAAAAATCGTTCAATTTATCAGCATTTAACATCCATGCAAGCACGTATCCTGAGGGGGGATCCAGGGGGTCCGGACCCCCCCCCCCCCCCTTGCTCAGGCTTTAAAATTTTTTTTATGCGATTTTATTGACGATTTAGACCTGTAATTTTGGAATTTACCTTCCGGAAATACGTCAGAATGAACCAAATTGAATCTAATTTTCCAAATTAATCGGTTGAGCGCAATTATCAAACCTAGATACCCCCCCCCTGCAAAAAATCCTGGATCCGCGTCTGCCATGCCATTAGATCATCAAGTGTTGATATTACCGCAATAAGCCTTTTAAAAAAATATGATGTTGTCCGAGCAATGCAAATGTTTTACATGGTTGAATGGCGCATGAAGGGTACTTGAGATATCAACCTAACTAAACTAAAATTATAATATACCTATATTTATATCACTGAATTTGACACATTTAAGTAACTAACTGTGCATGCAAAAACTATTAAATCAAATTGTTAAACTACCCTGTCGCACAAATAATCCAATATGGAAAGAGTAAACATGTTAGGATGCAAGAATAGATCTGTATCAGATATTTATAGCATGTGCAAGAGATTGCAATTGCACTCACCACGCTTCTTGAATTAATATCAGCACCCTTGGCGTGATGCAAGTACATGTAGCATGTTCTGTGTGATCTGTTATATAATACTACATGTACACCTACCTTTGGTAGCAGACGTTATTTTGAGTGTGTGTGGGAGGCACATAGTCTCTATAAATATCAAATAAATATTATATTGCAATCTGGCTTTTTCCATCTCATTGAGTAGGCCCTATACAGTTTAAAGAGAAATCTGAAATTTATTAAGGAATGCACTGTTGCACTGTGTGCTTGCATACTCCACAGTTATATAATACACAGTTTTCCGATATGGGGCAGTATAATACAGAATTCTCCATTATTAATGTATTATGTTTCAATGTACCAATGTATGCTACTGTATAAATATGTACATGTATTGTTGCAAAAGTATAATGCACAGTGTTTCAGTTTACTGGTGTATATTATACAAATGAAATACACCACTGTATTGTGTATTACATTATACACACTGTTACAATACACTAAAAATATGATACACACCCATTACAGTACACAACAGTATAATGTAAAATACACACTATTGCAGTATGATACACACTGTTGCGGTATGATATAGCTATTGTATAATGCACAAATATTGAATAATGTCCTGGAATGTGATATATATTTGTGTGTTACCTTATCCACTTATTTGCTAATTATATATACATTTCCAAATGAATGCTGTTTAAACCAAATATGAATTGATAAATCATTTTGGTACTTTGTTTTCATTATTACAAATTGACACATTTACAATGATTTAATGATATATATGTAGCTGCAGGCATTTACACCACACCAATGACCTTTAACCAAACAACAAATTTTCATGTATCTATAATGTTTTTATATTTCATGATGATTGATACCTGTCAAGTTAATAAATTTTGTTAGGATATTTCCGCAACCATTGATATTCCCGTTTGGAACCTGACATTTCATTAAAAAAATGTACTGATTTTTTATTGACTTGAAAATTATGATTATAATGGTGTAAACGTCTTGGATCCACAGTTTATAGTACAGTCTCACTAGGAAATTAGACCGTATGGAATGATGTAGATAAGTATCGTAGTCTGTGGTTAGGCATATTCCTTATGTCTGTAATCTACTTTTCAATCTAATAACTTGCTTCAGTACCTTGTCTTTAAATGAATTTGGTAACATATTTGTTGCATTTTATTTGTCATGCAGTTGTTGATTGGTTGTTAAAGTACTTGTGGGTCAATCATAATTTGACACAGAACATGATATTCAGTCCATCTAGGTTTGTGTTGATATTTCAAATCCAACGGTTTAATTTAAATACCTTCTCTTTAAAGAAATTTGGTACCTATTTGTGACTTGAGTTAATCTCGCTTTTATTTGTAAGTTATTAAAAAGGCTTGTTAACCAATCATAAATGATATTCACTCAAGTAAGGTTTGTGTTTACATTTCAAAGAGGTAGATCGTTTGGAGAAAATTGTTTCTCCTTTAATTTCTATTAATACAATAAAGAATACATATTTTATTTTCTGCTTTCCTCTTTGTGTAATTACTACTAAAATTTTACTGTTAACATGTAATTTGATTAGGCTTCAAGACCTACTGACATTTTAATGTAGACAACAAAAAAAAAATTGAATAAAGTCTTTTAAAAAAAAATGACACAGATAAAATTTCAAATTGTCTGGCTAGTTTTTTTTCTTATTTTATTACCATAGGAAGTGACCTAAAGCATGTGTCTATCAGGGGGAAACCTTAAAAACATTATAGATAAAAAAAAATTGTATTGTTGAAAGATAAGTTTAAACATGGCTATAACATAGATAACATATCTGGGCTTGGCTGAAGACATACTTTTTGCACCTTACAAGGAAAATGAATATATAATGAACAACACATAATACACAATGATTAAGGCACAGTGGGAAACAGTAGTATATTCGAGGGTTGAACCCAGTTTTAGAAGGAAGGATTAGTAAGAATTAATTCCCTTTTAAGTCTACATACTGTACTGAAAAGAAAGAGGAAATGGTCCTCATATTTTCACATTCCTATGTTTGTCAACCAAATTTAATATTTGTATTGTCTTGGTTTTTTTCCCATTCATTTATGCATTCAACATGTACTTATACAGGTTTATGTATAAAGGAACAAGAAATGATTAAAAACTGTCTAAACCTTTACCACTTAATATGTTTGTTTCAACAGTTGTCATGTTTGTAGCAGACACCACTTCAGAGTGCAGACTTAGTAGTTTTTGTAGACTTCTTGTTTAACTTTTAAGTTCTAAAATTTAGAAACTTGCGTTTTTCAGTATTTTTCTAGCTTCCTGATTAAAGCTTTGGGTTGTCTTCCTATAAAAAAGAAAATATCCCCATTGTTTTTCATTTTGTGTCAAGTCTGTATTATAACAGGCCCTGGACAACACAGCACCTAAACGCTTACGACTGACTCCATGGATCCATTCACTTGATTTGCTGTTTAATTCTTGCAATGTCTATGTAGTTTATATTGTCTGCAGTTTTGTCTTCATTTTGTTTTGTGTGTAGTTCGACCCTCTAGCATTTATCATCAGGCTTCTTATATCCAAACCACTGCTGCGTTCATTAATGATACTTTCCCAGGTACAGACTGTGTGATTTATTGAGTATATGGACCAAAATCATATTCAAATTGCTTCAAATCTCTCTCAAAACTTTGCATTCGCAGGGAGGTACCCCAAGCTATAAAAAAAACTGTTTTTAGAAGCTGTGTTTTTCATCTAGCTTGATTGAAAGGGGGAGGGGGGCATTTTTCAGAATGTATTTGTCATTACTTACTGTCCATATGCCATACATATTGAGGCCTAAGTAAATATTTGACTTAGGTTCTTTCATCTTCTTTTTCTGTCGTTTAATTGTAGAGTCTGTTATACACCCCTCAATCTTCCCAAAACTGCCTAACCAATTGACCAAAAAATAACAGCCCCTCCCTGAGTCAAGTTATAATAAACTGTTTGATTGTCAGTAAGTGATACCCTGACATTTTTGTCCAGCGCTTGCCCCATGGGTGTTCTTTGGTTAATCCAGTATTTTCTAGTAAGATTGGGCATCTACTTTCTATAATACCAAATTTGCCATACTTTTATTCAAAATAACCACCCGATAAATACTATTGTGGCAATGTAATAGGCAGATTTATCTCTTACACAATGCATATTTTACTCTCAAAATTTCTGAGATTTTGTGTTGACCAGACATTAGAAGCCTTTCCTTTCATAGATATTAACGTGTGATTCTGAAAATGGCCTGCAAATTTAATGTTGATTGTGCTTCTTGACCAATTCTACAGCTACAATGATAGGTAAATTGGCTCCAATCTCATTACTGATGAAAGTCTATTGACATTTCTTTGTTTACCTTAACGATAAGTACATGTCCACTAAATGTTAACATCATTGCAGTGTATGTTAATCTGTCTATACTGATTAGGAATGTCTTAATGACAAGCCTATAGACTATAGATAAGGCTTCTTAACAAATTTCAGCATGCCAGGTAATATGTTGGATAGGGATTAGAGGGTGGGTTTTGTCAGTATCCAGATTATCAACTCTTGATATGACATTTAAACATACAAATGCAAGAGCTAAATCTGATTATTGCAAGTCTTTATTTAGGCTTCAGATGTCATAGAAATTATGAATTAGATCTTTATTTACACAACAAGCACAAAATCAACTCTGTAGACCCACAGATGGCTTGGATTCAGCTTGGATTCAAACAGGATTTCGTTGACTGATTTAATTTTAAATGGCGTGGTGAGCGGAGATTAACCGTTCTGTTGACGTAATACTTTTAGATCGAGGCTAAATTATATAGAGTGTACGAAGCGAGGCTGCTGTTGCGTGAGGCCTTAAATAATGACACCTGAACTATTTAAAGTGCAATAAACAAAACACAGATAATGACAAATCATACAATTCCTGGAGACCATGTGATGATCTTCGGTCTTAATAATATCAATAAAAATATTTTAATTTCCCTAATTGGCACGACGCTACTGGTGTACACCTATAGATTTATCATAATTGTATTATAATATTATGTCCTATATCCAATTGATTTAATGTTACCCAATATACACTCATTTTGTCTCATTGTTATAAAAATCCAAAATTGGGATATGATGACAGCAGAGATTATGTAGGTGGAATTAACGCCTATCAATCAAACGGTCGGCCATACTAAAAATCAGTGAAGATGGGGTTAACTACCATTTCTAGTCAAACAGAATAAAGTAATTTGACTGAAATTTTTAATATATTCTTGTTTCATCATATTTTTGAACTGTTATAGCAAGAATGGCTAACTCCTTATAAAAACTTCCATAATGTATCTTTAAAGTCTAAAAAATATGTTTGTGGGTGGATGACTAGCCGAATGGTTTAATGTGTGCTTTTTAGACCCTAAGGTCTGACATTGGGTCCAGTGGTGTGTTTTCAATTCCCAGGAGTAGGGCCACCTTTCTAACTTTGTGAATTTTCTCTGTGTCCTACGGTTTGCTCCTACTCTTAAAGACCTCTACATGCACGCAAATTATTGAGATTGTATTAAACCATATTACTCCCTAAATGACTTAGTCAGTTTAGAGTTGATGTTAAACCCCATTTCTCTCTCTTTATGGTTAACAGTAAGAATATTATATTCATTTGGCTATTACAAACATATCCAGGGAAATCACGGTTGTTAATTTATTATTTTGCATTCAAACATGACTTTAATGGAATCGGAAGGGTTATTAAAGTCAGTTGGTCATTGGTTATTAGAAATTAACTGCTTTACAAATGATTTAAGATGAAATTTATAAGAAAAATGAAGCAAAGGTCAAATGACTACCTTTGATTATGACTCTATAAAGGAAAAACTCTATCCATATCGTACATTTCAGACAATCTAACCACACATATTATAGACCTATTTTATTGTCACAAAGTCTTTCGGACATTAAAGATCTAATCAAAATTGAGCCTACTTATGAAAGTTCAAAAGATAAATTTGTGTTTTCTTTCAAAAGAAATTATACTATAGACATTAAATAAAGCCTGTAACATTATTATAGTTAGTTAATGTCCAATAAATAACCAATCGTTTGAGCTAAATCACCATCAACACTTTAAGTTCATGGATGCCCTGTGGACATGCTTTGAAAAGGATAGAGACTGACCTCGGATCTGAATGAGTCTAATGACCCCATATACCGGTACTCCACTTTGAATTACACTACTTGAGTTTCTAAAATTGTGAACCCCTTGATTGACTACAAACAATACTGATTGGAACATTGATATTTCAAATGACTTTCAGAATATTTTGAGGATGATTCTGGAACAGCCCCTCGGAACCACAAGGATATGATTTATGTGCATGTTATCCGAGATGAACTAATTATTCAAGCTTTATTAAGCATAATCCCACACGTCATTTTGTCTGGCACTGATTTGTATTTTCATTCGGCCACTCATCATACACCCTAAAACCTGTAGTGAAATTTGCAATGTTTTAAGTTGGTTGAATTTTTGTTTTGTATGTATATAATGAGCTGGGTTGTATTGTCCTTGATCTAAATGTATATAAAGTCTTGAATTAGTACGACTCTTCAAGATTTCTATTTCCAATGACTGCACTTCTAATGGACAGATAATAATTTCAAAAGTTCACTTTCGTGTACTTTAGATATTTGAATAAACTAAAAACTCTTTTATCCAGTTATCAGTTATTTCAAAGTTATCTGAGTTCAGCAGAAGAGCATATCATAGTCACACACTGAAACAAGAACAAATGACATTTAAACCTGTCCCAACAATTTCATTTGACATATTAAATTAATGATGTTTGTACAATTGAAATAGCAGTGTTACTGGGCCATTGAATAATGCGTTTTGTGATATAGTCCAGTCTCGCTGATGTTGTAATTGCTGAGACTAATATTAAGTTAATATCAAGTACACTGTAAACTAAAGAAGAACATGCCTGCAACAAATTGTGAACTTTTGGTCCCCCTTTATAAATCAATTTTTAAGTCCAACTGGACAGCCGTGAGCACATATAAGAGATGCTGTGTTTACATTATATAGCCATTGAGCTGTCAGATGAAGGTAGCAATTTATTGTTATTAAGTTAACAAGGCCCTTTGATGTGGTTTGCAGGGGATTTACTTATTAAAAATATCAATTTATGGTTAGAATGCATTAGGTGGGAAAAATGTCATATTGTGAATTAAATTATTTTAAACAGCAGGTTGTTCTCTGTATTAAATGTTTTTTAATGATGTATCCAGTGAGATACAAATTAAAACTTAGTAAATATCCGTTAGTCAGTTTTTCAAAATACAAATCGGCGTTACCTTTGTATATATGGGTTTGTTTTCATAAACCAAGATACATCAATGGGCTCATTCCTCAACCCAACAGTGACTAACATGTTGTGGGAAGACCTAAAGAAAAAATACAGTTAGTTGAACTTTGCTGCTTGGGATCGAAACCACACCATTTGACTCAGTGTTGACTGACTTTATGATTTAAAGCTCATGCTTTAGATTGCTTGGCCACCCACAGATTGCATTTGTTTGCAATGTACCTGTACATATTGTCAACTTACAAGATCACTCCGATTCTCACATCCTGACAACTGTCAAGGGTGAAAGTTAGTGCCACCCCACATATTTTTTTCATTGAGTGTTAAGTGTTATAGACTATACTGTTTATTAAGCATAAATTTCAATTTTTGTGAAACATAATGTCTTTGTCACTGTCCTGTGTTGCTGTCACTACCACCTGTGGGAATTTAGTTTTTTCAGATAGCAATATTTGTGTAGAAGTTACACAGGGACTCTTTCTACAACACCTGATACCACTTCTAAAGGGTATATGTGTTATATGTGTTAAACTGGACAATTGTGAACACACAAAAACTCATCTGAGTAAATACGTTGTGGCACTTTTTACACTGGACAACTGTGAACACGAAACATCCCATCTGACACTGCCTACCTTTGACGCAACTTTATGAATATATCACTTTTCTCTAACTAATTGTCTCCCATCTTTCGAATGGGTTTGTCCGTTTGTCTGTCTGTCCGTCACACTATTTGGGACACAATAACTCTCTTCCTAATTGAGCTAGAATGTTCAAACTTGGGATATGTGTTTATTTGGTTAATGCCTTGACGGAGTTCGAAGGTGAGCATTTTCTGCTTAGGGTAAGCAGAGATAAGCAGTTTGATTGGTTAAGCAGAGATAAGCAATTTGATTGGTTGATGCTTTGGGACACGATAACTGATAGTGATGAAACTTGGTGTACAGTTTCATTACAGTAATACGTTGAGTAAGTTTGATAATGAGCATTTTCTGCTCAGGATAAGCAGAGCGATACACAATTTGATTGATCGAGACTTTGGAACACAATAACTCTCTTCTAATTGAGTTAAAATGTTCAAACTTGGTGTATATGCTTATTAGGTCAATGCCTTGATGGAGTTTAGATGAGCATTTTCTGCCTAGGGTAAGCAGAGATAAGCAATTTGATTGGTGGATGCTTTGGGACACGATAACTTAGGTTCATCTTGATTGATGATTTTTATGCCAATACTAGGGTACATTTTTATTTTTCTCGTCGGTTCTAATTAAGTGAGAGTGATGAAACTTGGTGTATAGTTTCATTACAGTATACAGTAATGCCTTGACTAAGATCGATAATGAGCATTTTCTGCTCAGGGTAAGCAGAGCGATAAGCAATTCGATTTGCTGAGTCTTAGGAACACGATAACTCTCCTTATAATTGAGTTAAAATGTTGAAAATTGGTGTGTATGCTTATTAGGTCAATGCCTTGATGGTGTTCGAAGATGAACATTTTCTGCTTACGGTAGACAGAGATAAGCAATTTGATTGGTTGATACTTTGGGGCAAGATAACTTAGGTTCATCTTGATTGATGATTTTTATGCCAATACAATGACTGCATTCTCATTCAGTAATGTATTCAACAGTAAAAGTGTATAGACACGAGAGCCCTTTCCCTTGGCCAGAGGGGCCCTTTTGTCTGCCTTTAGGGTCCCCCTTACTAGGGTACATTTTTATTTTTCTCGTCGGTTTTAGCATTTTTCTTTATAAAACACTTTAGGATGACACATTGTGTACAGTTTGATTGCTCGATACGTTTGAAAAAAAAATAAATGTGCGATTAATTAATATGTCATCTATTTATTTTGGGATTTCGGTGGGGAACATCAGCCTCACTGTTGGCTTGTTGTCTTTAAAGAACTAGGCTACTTACTACTTACACATTGCTAAGTGTGAAAGGATTAATGAACTTTATTGTATACATGTATTTTCACCCAAATATAGGGTAATTATCAAGTGAAGACTGAGACATGAAACACCTTTACATTTATTTAGGGCATGTGATGTTAATGGACATTACAATTTATATGA
The DNA here is from genome assembly GCA_036850965.1 of Patella caerulea. Taxonomy (NCBI): domain Eukaryota; kingdom Metazoa; phylum Mollusca; class Gastropoda; family Patellidae; genus Patella; species Patella caerulea. The sequence continues at coordinate 16,689,964 of JAZGQO010000021.1, forward strand.
TCTATATAACATATATGTAATTATGATTAATTAGTGTCTATTTCACATGTACACATAAGTATATTTCTCTCAAAATCTGGACATTCAAGTTCTGTTGACAACTTGAGATTAAACATAATTTCAGCATTTTTGTCATGTACATTTTGCATCACAAAGACAAAGTTGGCTTGGAAGTTTGATTAGAAAAAGCTAGACATTTGGATGTGCATGGATGGATATATATATATATAGAAGTATAGATTTTTGTTGCTAACACTTTGATTTTTTTTTTGTCTTGTCTACATGTTTGTCTGATCGGTCCTCCTGCACTTTCAATTACTGTACATAATAAATAAATCATATTTTTTTTAAAGAATTTTGATTAAAAAAGCTAAATTTCAAAATCTTTGTTTTCAGTCACCTTCCAACATATTTGCATGTGTTCTGAGCTGTTTATTGTTTATGACTAATTATCTGTGACATGTTCTTTCCACAAGAACAATTTCCTTCTGTCAGTGAAGATTGCTTGAACTTACTTTTTTGCTGTTTAAACTACCGAAAGACAAGTATATTTCAAGTATATGTCAACGGTTAAGAATTGTTTCTATTTTATTTTCTTCTAGTTGTATTAAATGAGAATTTCCTAAAAAAAATTATTTTACATATATGTACAAGTTAATCGTTTATTTTCATAAAGTTTTTGTCGGAGATGCTGTGATTCTTTTGTTTTATGACATGTACAACCTACGCAAACCACATCCAAATGAAATAGTTTTAAAATGTTAAATTTCCGGCTTTTGTTTGACCTTGGTTGAACATTTCCTCACATTAATATACATACATGTATAGCCCTAAATATCTCTTTGAAGTCCTGTAAAGAAGATAAATAAAATTAAATGGGTTGTAACATTTTACTTTTCTGCACTTACCAAACAAAAGAAAACGGACACATATATGTCATATATGTATACTGTGCCTAGATAGCATTGCTATATGGCTTACCACTGGTGCTTTTATTTCTATTTCCAATTGTCAGGGTTCTGTACCAATCTGCCAATTGCATATATATGTATATACAGACTAGACACTTAGTCCTGCACTACTGAAAGAGCAAACAAACCTTGAAAATTTGTTTTGAAATATTAGAACATATGAAAATTATTTGTGGTAAAATGACAATTCTGGTATTCATAATGGAAGAAAAATTATAAAATAAATCATATAGATTTATCTTTAGAATAGTTTTGTGGCCATACAATCACTACCTATCATTAAAATGTGTTGACTTTTGGCTCGTTAAAATGTGATTGATGGAGACAAGGCTTTTAAGTACTATCATTTCAAATCTATCGTCTTTAAGGTTAGACCTGCAATCTTACCGAGTGTCTGAATCTTTCAAACTTTGTAACGTTTTATGTCCAGTTCTCCGCTCAATTTTTAAATAAAAGAGATCTCTTGGCACAGAAATAACGACATTTGTATCCCAATAAATCTAATCTTTTATTCTTCATCTGTGGCAAAAGTTGATGTCTTGTCAAAAACAAATGAATGCTTTGAAATTCCTGAAAATACAATAAGTCCATTTGTGTGAAGAATGCAACATCTGAATGGTCGATTAAAAAATACCAAGATTTCAATGGATTGAAAAATGGAGATATTTATGTGTAATAAAAATGCAAATGGGTTGACATTTGGAAGGAGATGTTTCACAGACTTAGACTTTGGACGCCAAGGGAAGACATTCACATTGTGAAAGAATGCGATGATATCTGTTCCAAATCAATATCTGGAGAGTATTAAAATGCCATAACATTACCATGGACAAAAAATAATACTATTCATAACATCCTTGGAGATGTGCTACAAGTATTTGTGTAATGATTCTTTGTGACCTGATATCTCCACAGCATGTTGAATAATTAATTTTATTAAATTGAATGGTAATCACTATCATGTATTGCTTTTGTTTCTCGAAATATCAATTGACAGATTATTAGGTCTTCTTTTGTTAATACTGATTTGTCTTAAAGAAGTTTTGGGGTTTTTTGTCAACATCCCCCCTCCCCCAAATAAAAACTGATGAACACTTGTGAACAAAACCAAAATTGTATTTATGTTAATTAAGTGACTCAAAGTTCATTTTGAATAAGACATTTTTTTCAAAATTATTTTCTTGGTGAGCATGATTATTTTTCTTCAAATATATTTAAGTATACATTGGTTCTTTATGAAAGTATTAAATCTACTGAAATGAGATGTTGACAAAAACCCCAATGCTCCTTTTCTGCAGGGCAAAATCTAGTAATCAAACACTATTTATTTAATATATTATACACCCTTTTGGATAATAGACATTGTAATCCCAAAGATTAATAAAGATTTTCCAACTTCTTTCTTAAGTACACTAGGTATTTTGGCCTTTTGTTATATAGGCTAATTCAGAAAAGTATGTTACTCATAACTTCATCAATGATGCAAAAAGAATCAGAATTATTTATTGACTATAATAATGTTTTCTAATGAAAGCTGAATGTACAAATGGGCATATTCAATGCTCATTGTTTGTAACAATTCAGCCCTTTCACTTTTCGGGGAAAATTGGAACAATTTGGGGATTATAAATGGTCAGTCTGCTCATAAGGATAAATGGGTGTATTGTGTTCAGATCTACCATGACAAAATTTGTTTAAAACAGATTAAATGCCTTCATATAGAGAATCCACAATGGTTACAACTAATGTTTAATCGGCACATGTTTTTTTATACGGCAGACAGATCCTTTCCATAGATTACGTTAAATATAACTGAATAAGCAGATAACCAAGAAAGAATTAAAGAACACGCTTGACTAGAGTTCAGTGGAGGAATAAAATTAAAGAGAGAGTTCGGGAGGGACCAGTTATTGTAGCTGTTCATCAGTTTACCATGCTCTGTTGTTGACTAATCGTCCACAGTAGCTGCCTGATGAAGTGTGCAACAAACAAAAGCCATTTGCGTCTAATGTCACCTTTGGCCCTTTAAGATTTAACAAGGTGGTTGTAAAACTCCAGGTTCACTGCTAGTTAATCTCCAAAGATGTTTTCATCACAGAATAAATTGCAGTCATAAAAAGTTGATTTGGGAGACCATTTTTCTTCAAGATACCTCACAAAATGGCTACCTGTCAGCTCATAAAACCTGGTCAAATTGTAATTAAGATAACACCATTCAATTGATCCATCGGTCTTTTAGATTTCTGGTGTGATTTTAATGTTCTTCCAGATTCTTTTATGTTCTTATTACATTCTTATTACATTCTGTGAAATGTTTGATTATCCTATGTGCACTTAGAGCAGAAGATATTCTGAAGATTAAAATGGCTATATACATAGACATACACAAAACCATCTTGTTTCATTGTTCGACAATATTTCAAAATATGTATTACGTAATACTACTGGATTGTCATCTTCGACTTTCAACCTTGTGCATTTCTTCCGTGACCATAAACAACAGACTACAAAAGAGAACTGTTGGTGGTACATCTCCCCTGCTCTCAAGAATAGTATCTGACTTTGAATGATATTGCTGTCATAATATTCTGGGTGAACTTAGTGAGAGACTAACAAAGTACTAATTTCTAGATATGGAATGGACATAGCCCATACCATGCAAATTAGCAGGGACTATTATATTACCTAATTTGGTCAACTAGATATGATATGTTTTCATAAACAAGAGAGGATATGATGTAAATAAGTAAATGTCTGGTATTTTGTTAACCTATGGGTCATCATGAAAATATCATCTTTTTCCCTAGTATTAGATTATCTATTAAACTTGTTTATGAATTTGGAACCAATGTTAGGTTGAGGCCATAATATTGTACAAAAACCTAGTTTCCAATCACAATATGTAATGAAATTTTAATAGTTTCATGGATTGAAGTGTAAATGAATTTATGATGATGTGTGTTGATTATTTTATTATGCACATCTGAAAATTTTATCTTTTCTAAAATGACCCTACAAAATGTGTTATTTTTCCCAGATGTGTGGACATCTTTATGTTTTTAATTAATGGATATGTTAAGATGATGTATGGGGTTGATTTATCATGAGAGCTGTAACTAGCTTTCTTTGCAACATATAATGCTTGTCTTTTTAATCAAGTCTCTCATCTTAATTGCTAGTGATCCAGACGTGATGAGGACAATGCTCCATCTTCTTTGTCCTTTAAAATTAGTCGGACACTAGAGCCATACAATATCCCAGTTCTTTTTGTCAAGAAAAACAGATTTGGCAATCACTGTCAGCGTTGATCTTGTTCAGCTGAATGACAGTCTCTTCCAATTCATTGATCTGTCAGCTAGACCACAGTAGAGACTACAGACCATTATGTGTAAAACAACTTTTATTACGAGGGAATATTCCAGCGAAAATAACACAGTATTAAGATTGTTTGAATTAGTAATAAATGGTTGTGGCGGTATGGTGGTCATGACTTGTGACAGACTTGGATTGTCTATTCTCAAGAATAGAGAAATATAACTCTGAAGGATTTCAATTGATGGAATGAAAATTGAATTTTTATGATGGTCCTGTAGATAAACCTCCAACTTGTATTCAATAAGATTAAAAAGAGACCTATCAAAATATCTTACCCAACACTTAAATAGGTGGCCCTGGCTTGTTGAGAAATCTTTAGTTCATTGTTTTGTCTTTGTAAATGCTAAACTAAATTGAACCTTTTTTAGATTTATATTCCGTTTAGAGATTCAAGATCCGATATTTTATAAGTGATGATTCATTTTAGAAATTGTGATTCATGTTTAACTCGACAAGTAAATGTTTTTTTTTTCTTTGTAATTTTTTCAGCCAATTAGGGAGGTGTAGCTTTATGGATTTGACATCGTAACTTTTACTAAAAGTCAGATTATAGAAAAAGTACATTTATGAATAAAAATTGATGGCTTTAAAACAGAAAAACAACAAAAATATATATGTTTTATTTTCCTATTTTAATGTTCTAGGTCATTAAATATTTCAGTTTTTATTTTTCGACTTATTTTTAAGATTATTTTTGGAATAAGAATTACGAAAGCAATGACCTTTAAAAGTAAATGTTTTCATGAAAGTAGATCAGTTATTAGTTTTCTATTGATATTTTATGAGTGTTCTTAATTACCTTTAGAAAGTACAATGAAGATGTATGGATTCTTAAGATTTAGAGTTTTGCTAGATTTTGAAGGAGAAATTCTAGATATACTATACGTCATTGAATAAAACTGGTTAATTCTCTGTGGAAGGATCTAAGAACCCTGTGCGAAACCTCCATGATAGGTTTAAGAGAAAATACTAATCTTATTGTCTGTTTGAGTTCTAGAGGGGTGGTGGTGGGGGGGGGGGTTATTATAACATGAGTGCTTTTGATTATAAGGTCTGTCATTGAGTCAAGTGGCATGTTTGTGATTCACAGCACTGGGATTCTTCAGGTCCTGCTACCCCAATACAAAGTGAATCATTGAAATGAAATTGAGCCATATGTTATTGTTAGTCCAAAAATGACCTAATTTGTGTCAAAATCGTTTGTGTCTATATAACTGAAGATGCTTGTTCTTTGAAAGCTACACTTCCAATTTTTGTTGTTTTCCAGAATAGAATTTGCAGGTCATTGCTGATTTTAATTATCTCTTGGCAGAAGTTAACAAACAATATCAATTAGTTTCATTTGTTATTCAATGCAAAATCAGAGGCAATCTTTCTGAGAGAATTATGTGACCCCAATAAACCGTTTTGGCAATCATTCCCATACGGCTCAATATTTTGAGAAAAAACTTTCAAATAAGGTAAATAGTTTACCGACTGCTTAATGTCTTAATTGGCTTTTGATTTGTATTCTTAAACAAACTTTTTTTTTCAGCGACCTAGGCAACACTTTGATATTTTTGATTCAAGTAAACCTCTCTAGTAAGCCTTTAATACAATATCATTGCTTGATAACGACTAGAGAAGCCTAGTCGAAACGTCACTCAGTAATAAGCAGTAATTGTATTCCATAGAATTGTGACCTGTAAACTCTAGTTCAATTACTAAATGCCATTGAAACAGCCTTTAATACAAGGTTAATTTGTTAATTGAAATTTGGAGAGAGGCAGAGCATTCTCTTAACACTATTTCATTACTAACATATGGGATTAAAAATGGATTTTAATAATTTTATTGCATATATGGCTCTTTAAAAGTGGGAGGAAACTGGATTTTTAAATCTTGCAGGGGTTCTAATCCATTTAGATGTCTGCCATCCCATGGTTTAGAGAGTTGATTTGGGGATTGTCATGATCATAAACCTCTAAATAATAGTTATTAACATATAAAGTCAAAAAAATGCCCTGCAATAGGCAGATTCAGCTCTATATATAATGTATCTTTAAGTTTCCAATCTGTAATGACAATTCAAATCAACTATATATATAAAAAAAATATTGTAAGAAAAAATAAGCACATTATTAATAAGAAAGATATAAGCACAGGATCAAATCAAATATTATAATAAATATTGTAAAATTAAATATTATAAATATTTTGGTCTCAAAAAGAAATATGGAGATGATATAAACATTAGATATAACATCGCATAAATAATATCTATTAATAAAACTAGGTTGAATTGTCCAATACCATATTATAATTTGAGCCCAACACTGACAAAGAGAATTTAAAAGTATTGAAAAACTTTCCATTATCTAAATAGATGTTATTGAAGACCTTATCTGAGACTCATCAAAATATATTCAAATCAAGTTGAACAGATTTATTTATGATTTATTTCTGATCGTTTTTTGGCTAATATAAATTCATATGACCCAATGGCTTTAACAAATGTTTTGCGTAGGTTACCTTTGTATGATGCGATATTTCTAATAATGTTAATATTGGGTTAGTAATTCAATCTTTCAATGTTTTTTTCAAGATTTAAAATTCTTTAGTACTTTTATTATACTTTCAATGAAATTGGGCGCAGAATAGGTTTCACAACTGAATAGTAATAAACTGACCCAAAACAACTATGTATAAAATAAAAGTGACTCCAGGCTGTGTATGAATTAAAGTAGCTGTGCGCATGAAATGTGTTGAAAAGCAGATTGAGTTGCATTTAATCAAAATGACAATATAGGGCTATTTATCGAATGACATAAAAAGTAAGTTTGTTTCTTTTGTTTGGTGACTGTCAGAGAATCTGAGTACTAAAGAAATAAGCTCCATGGTTGAGACCATTTTTCTTCTCCAATTTGTTGTTTTGCTGTCAAAAGAACTTCCATTTGACAGGAATAAATTTGTTACAAGTGGTTCTAATCCTGTTTTATTATTGATTACTTTTATCAGCAGAAGTGAAAAATGGTGGAAATCTATACACTTGATTAAAAAGATACAAAGGTTTGACTTCCTTTTGTCACAACTGAGCTTGAGAATTATTAATTTTGCCTCCGGTAAGGATGGATTGCATCCTTGAATATTTGGAATTGTGCATTTTTAATGTTTGCAATTTATATTTGAGATGAACAGCTCCACTTCAGTAATAAAAAATTTAAGAGACAAATCATGCATCAGTGAGAGTTTCAGAAAAGATATTGGAGTTCTTGGTAGACCACTATAAATTAAATTGAGGCATACATGAAATTAGACAAAAAATATCAAATAAGTGCCCATGTAAGTTATCACCCAGTTGTATGTAACTTTTGGGTAACATTATTGGGGTTCATTAACCAGGTAGTCCCAGCTTTAATCTTGGTGTTGGTAGAGGAAGCTTTGCAGGATTTTCTAGCCAGCAATACAATGCCTTCTCATTCAGATGCAACAAAACACTGATGTCCTGTGTATGTGTGAGCATGCACGCTAAAGAATTCTTTACAGTTGAAATTTCGCAAGTAGTGGAAATATCGCTCTCCAGGCAAAATTTTTGTTATAGCATACTGCATGGTTTATATGTATCCTTTTTCATAAGCCTGAATCAGGTATGGATCCAGGGGGGCCATGGCGCCCCCCCTCAGCCCCAGTGACATAGTATAGTTGATTTTCATTTTTGTTTGCTTTGTTACTGTTGTAGTTTACATATTTGCTCTTCTCAGCCCAAGCAATCCAAGGTTGCAATGTATTATGTAAGCTCCCCCCCCCAACAAAACCCTGGGTCCGGGCCTGTGAATGGTACTGAAGAGTAGGCCATGAAACTTCATTTCAATTAATAAAGCCCAGAAATATGGTCTTTGAAACTTCGAACTTTGTTTATTTACAATTTCCGTTAATTTGAATACCTGTTTATTTCTATGCTTTGTAACATCCTCACCAAGTTGTTGTCATTTCACATAATTATTCAAACATTGTTCAGGAAAATTTATTTCTTAAATTGCTAAATTTAAATTCATTTTGCCAATAAAAGTGATATCACTATCCTCTAGTGATTGTTTTATTCTTGGCACATGTGATTTACATGTATTATCGCCTGACAGGTTTGTATATTAATATGTTAGAGGAGAAATAACCAATTTCCTACAACAATTCCTTTTGCTTCAAACATCCTGAGTTAGCCATGGTGTTGGTTCGTTATTTTGCATTTCCCATAACATCGAGTAAATCAATACGTATTCTGTTCTCAATATCTCTGGTGGCTGAAGAAATGGCTAAAGTTTGTCAAATGATTGGTTGATTTGGTTGGTGTATTAGGGTTAATCACTCGTTCATGCTACATCTGTCTTCCCTCGGCCATATTTCATAATCGTTTAACAAAGCTTTCAAATGTAACTTTTGATAAAGGACGTCTTCTGGCCTTTTGCAAGTCAATATCTGACCTTAACAATTACTCATGGTAATAGAAACTAACTTTACAAAAGATTTCTCAAGAACACTGACGCTTACAAAAGTTAAAATATTTTTCTTAGACCTTATGTACAGTTCTAATCAAGTGGTCATTTTACTATCATGGGAAAATCTGTTATGGCAAAGGGGCACAACTTTTTCTCTAGAGGGTACTCATGCCAATCTGTCTCTGTGTATCCAGTTCCATTCCTTCTGTAAATGGAAATGAGAGATAACGAATCCATCTTAACATTGAGCTATTCTGGCATTAACTGAGAACCTTCAGATTTTATAAAACCACATTGCCAATTTGTGAGGAGTAATGCTTGAGACACGCCTTTTTTTACGTCAAGCTAGCCAGTATGAACTGAGAACCTTCAAATATTTTACTGTCCAATTGCCAACTTATTAGCAGTAACTCTAGGCTTGATGCACAGAGAAAGAAAACAATTCTAGTTATTTGTATGAAATAAAAAAATTGAAATCACTTTTACAAATTGATAGATCAGAAAAGAAAAAAAATCTCTGGGTAACTGAGTTTCAAAGAATTTTATTTTAAGATCTTATGATAGCCAAGTTCCAAAAGATTATATATCAAGAACTCTTGCTAGCTGAGTTACAGAAAAATCCTATTGACAAGACATTTAAATGTTTTGGACAAACGGAATAAGCTAATAAAAGGAGATGGTATAATTTGACACCAGACATTAGAGTAAGAAGTTAAACTGAAAATGCTGCTGTCAGATAGCTTAAATTCGTGTATGGAATCTGATTTAGATGACCCTTAAGGAAATAATCATGTTGCACTGTCATGGATATTTTTTTTTATAACAGTTTGAGCTGCATTTACATGTGATTGACAGGCAAAAGTACTTTGATTTATGAATTCATGGCAAACTAATCCCATTGTTTCTGGCTATCATGACCATTGGTTATTGGACACCATAGAATAAAGTCTGTACATGACATGCCAGTCAAATCACTGCTACAAATTGCTGGCAGATGGCTTCAGGCATGATGCTCTCCAATCTAAGGAGGAGATTATGTTTACACTTGGACATTGCCATAGAGATAAATCTCTAACAACAATTATTTCGAAAACTTATCTCGTTATTTCTACCTGCTTCAAATCACTTTGTCATTTTTATCACCGTTTACCTGGCAGTTACAGGGCTGTTGCATCAAGTAATCTTTATTGCTGTCTGGCTCATAGTCTCAACACTAATGCTTCTCGTGTTTTGTTTTATGGTCATGTCCTTGGGTGATCTCGAATATTCTTGAGACACACTTACCTTTATTGGGCTACAAAGATCAGTTTATTTCTAAACTAATCATGTCTAATTCATCACTTCCTTTTGAAACAAGAAGACATTGATCAGAATATAAAGTTCTTGTTATTGACATAAACAGATGGAGAATTTGGAATAACCCTCTTATTAGATGAATGATTGTGTTGGTATATAGACTGACCTCAAATAAAAAAGAACCTTGATATGTGATCCAAAGGTTTTAGAGCATTAAGAGCAGGATTATTAGATCTCTTTCAGGGTTGGATAAGAAAATCAGTCTTGGGGGAGGCGGTGCAAGTAGCCCTAATTTTGTCTCAATACCAGAATGTAGCTTGTTGGTCATTTATCCTGCTGGATGGAGCTGCTGGACTAAATGTTTCGATTATTTCCTTGTCAAGAAGGGTGGGTAAGTGGTTAAATGTGTGTGTTTTAGAAGATAAGGACTGTCATTGGGTCAAGTGGCATGGTTTCTATTCCCTGTTTGTACGTGACAAAGAGTATGGTCATCTGCTCATCCCTGTGGGTTTTCTCCTGGTCATATAGTTTACTTCCACTGCTAACAAGCCCTACATGCAAACGATTTACTGAAATAAAATTGAACCATGTGAAATATCCTAGTTTGTTTCGAGTGGATATTAAACTCCATTCCTCTCGCTTTGTATACCTCCATTGCTTTGCAATCTTTTGATAAGTATAAACCTCAAATGTCTTGACCTTAGAAGATTCTAATTCACCCCCAACTTTTGTTGCTGATATTTGACAGGATAACACTTACTGTCAGACTTCTGTTTTATTGGTTGTAAAGGTCAATGGGTCACAGTATCAATTGTTTTATCAAATAGTTTATAATGAGATCAACCAGGTACTAACTTATAGTTGATTACAGATACACTTGGTATTGACTGTATATCTACATGTACCTTATAGTTGATTATGGATTCATTTTGACATCAGTATAACACTAATCTTGATACTGACTCGTTACACCTACACTATAGAGAAAACAGTAGTAAAGCTGGCTCTTTATCTAATTCTTATGCATCTTTAATATTAGTACATGATACTGATTCAGTTTTCAAGTGGTGTGGACGAGCTATGTTATATCAAATATATTGATACTCATATTTCAGACAACATAAATTGGGTTGGGGGGAAATTTGAGTTCTATGAAGTCAGAAATGAATCAATATCTGGTTGGTAGATAATACAGATGAACTAGATTTAAGGGTATATCTCATATTACCCATAATTTCTGTCAAAAATATAATTATTTTTTCTTGGTCGATACAAAGAGTCATCTCACGACACGGTTTTAAATCACCCTGGGACTTAATGATATTGACCAGAGATCAAGTGATATGGGTGATTAACCAGCAATGTCTGATTTGCATATTGATACACCAGCAGACTTGTAATTACATATGTTTAATGAAAATAAATTGGAAGTTAAACAGAACTGGGAAATTTCTATTTAGCTTTAGTTCTTTGAAAGATGTTTCACCAAAATATTATGGCTATCAGATTTCTGTTTTAGAATATCTAACTTCATTGCTTCGATCCTAATTCGTAAGAGGGTTGCTGAGAATTCTTGTTTTGTTATTGATTAAGATAGGGATGTAAAATGAAATGGTTAGTGGCCAACTAGCCACTGCTCTAGATCTGTAGGGCTCAGTATCGATAGTGATTTTTACTATCGATAATCGGCAATGAAATGTCGGTCGATAATCGATAGTATCGAAAACAAACTTATTTTCACGGTCGTCATCAAGACTGGATACAGTGTATAAGTTCAAAGTTCAAAACCATAGGCTACGAAATTGCGGTTGTTTGCTCCTAGCTGTCTAAGGAGACTTATTTGGAAAACATTAATAAAACTTGTTATGTCACATATATATATACGTAAATTGATGTTTTGTCCAGAACACCTAAATTGACATCTTTATTTATTTGAGAAGTTCATTTCGCTAACAATTATTATTGTATTTGTGTCTCATCACTTGAACTAATACCAAACATGCATTTGTCTGGCCGTCTGGAATTTCATTTCATCCTGTAGGCCTACAACAACAATGATAAACTATTCTGGTATTGAACAAAACAAAAATGTAACCCAATTACTCAAATTGTCAGAACCTGTTTACCCATTTCTTACTTCACAAAACAATACTTTTTTATCCATTACATTCCACTACATGGGTCAAACTACACTCATTATATTGGCTGTTGTGTGTCATTGTTAGAACCAATCAATTTAATGGTGAATGAGTTTGGTGCAATCAATGTGGGCAGACATGTATTTTTTCACATGAATTAACCAGATGCGGATGCATATCATTCAATGTGCATTGGTTGATGATTTCCATTCCACTGGACTTCTTATATTTGTTAATGGCTGTATGCTCATAGATGATATACTTTAATGAATAAAACTGGATTATTTAAGGTGAAATACCCTAGTGAACTTTTATCCTTTGAAAGTATCTCACGTCCTGCGATACGTTTTCTAAGTAGTAATCACTGTCAGTTGCCCCTGAGGGGTTGGTCGTAAGTCCTAAAATTTAAAGTACCGAAAAAACATTTCTGTACCTACCAACAGTATAGTGGTAGTTGAATGTCACATTAGACTTTCTCCAGATTCTGGGACATCCCCTTTAATAGGCTTTTTAATATAAAAAAGTATGTCTTGATCAATTTTTGAACTACTTGTATTGGAAATAAATGAAGCATAAAAAACAGCTGTGGCGTATATATAATTTTATGTACTTTTATAGACTTTTATAGTATAGTACCAGTATGTTGCTTGGCTGAATATACGTTATCTATTGATTAATACCCAATGGCCAATTGTAGTTAAATTTATGACTTGTTTGCTGTCAATCATATCTTAGAGGGTGGGCAAAAGAGAAACAATATTAATGCCTGAGATTCTACAGCTGGTCCCCTCTCATAGAGAGTATTGACTTCACGTAATGCGATACCTTTAAGTAATTACATATAGTACTTAATGTGTCGTGTACATACATAAAGATAAAGACATACTACTGTTTGTCTAGTTTCATTTTGCTGACACTGTCATCATGGACTGTTAATACCACATGATACATTGATCAGCCACATGTCATTATCCGATATCATAAAGTTCTAAGACAAATAACCAGATTCTGTTGTTACCAGGAAGCTAGGTTATGATCGATGACCTGTCGTTTTTCGAATCTGATTTTAGTGAAATGCAGTGTTTATTAACATTATTAGCCATGTTCTGCTTTATTTCAGGTTTTTATTACCTGTATAAGATTCTGTATGTTGCCAGGCGACATTGTTTTGTGTTTCATTTAAAAATTTATTGTTTCTGTATCTTTGCCCATTAACAGAAGATTTTTGTTCAGGAATCAGAATCACTTTCCCAAGCTTGATTCTGCAAATGTCCTGCATAGGAATGCAGGACAAGAAATTAAATGAAAGAGAGGTTTATAACGCCCTATTTGTCTGTGTTAACCAGACTAAAAAAGGCGCTATACAGAATGCTATGTTTTATGAGGGAAGTTTTGCACTATGGTCTATTTTTATTTTGCATGATAAGAAAGTATGCCCCATGTTTTTCTATATGTGAAAGATAAACTTAAATTATGAGAGATTTAGGGTAAAAAAATTGCTCTGTTAATGTATATTTGAAGTCTTTACCCAGTGATGGCACAAAAATTTTTCATTGCTGCATTTTAGGCATGATTCTAGAAAAATCAGACATTAGTCTGAAATTGAGATGTTAAAAACAATTCATGAAGATAAAGTGTTCATCTTCATCAGATTGTTACAAATGGCCTGAGGTTGTGACAATTTTCTTGGTTGAATGGGAGATTGGGAGGAAAATGATAGGAAAAAGTTACTTTGTGTGAAATGGAACTCTTGAATAAGATAAAACCTTTGTGCAAAATGGAACTCTTGAAATAAATAATATAACGCTACATATTTTTATTATTGCAACAACATATTAGTTGTCATGACTATTGGATCTCACTTGGAATAAAATTGACATTATTCTCCAGCATGTTGCTTTTACTAATAGAAACCTGGGCTGTGAAACTGTTATCCATGTGTCATCAATATATGATACTTAATAAGTGTGAATTATTAGACACCAAGGGTGTTATACAGATATAATCACTGACATATTCTTATTACATGATATTGATTGATGACCTGTCAGTTGACCCCCAGACTGTTACTATAAATAGATTTGATATATTAACGTTCTAATTAGAGTGGATGTTCAGAACAATGTAGGATTATTTTTTCAGAAGAAACCTATTATTATTCCTTCTCAGATGACTAGAATGAAATCGAGCAATTAATTATAGGATGTCAAATAAGAGAAACAAATATAAGATATTTGCCTGCTGTTAGATTACTACCTGAAATATCCCCTTTAGGATTGTGGGGTTTTTTTTTGCCATAATAGTACACAGTACATTTACAGTTAATGTCCTTCAAGTAAGATGCAATCTTGCATTCCCATGTAAGTGATGTTTCTTGACTTTGCTGGGCAACATTTGATGTTGAGATCTACCATCATAAACCTCATCATGTAAAGTGGCTGAATATTGTCGTGAGCCGCGTTGTTTGCTTTCTATCACTCTACACACTCTATAGTTCCTGTTGAAATTTTTTAAAATGTGGATGCATGTTGTAGTCACACCCGTCCATCTGTTGGTTTGTAGGTCTGTTGTCCATAATTGCAGACATCTCAGTACATGATGTATGCTTTGTTGCTGGGAATATATGTTAATATTAATAATACTATTCTATCTGTAATAAGCAAGGTATCTAAAACAATACTTTCCACTGCAAAGGAGTTACTTATCCTTCAAATGTCATTGACCTGTACCCATCAAATCATAATTATTTATGTAACGGGAGTGGACAGTGAGTCATCTATTGTAGGAACATAAGTTTATTAACCAATTTGTTCTTTTATAACTGTAGGAACTCACTAATCTAGACTCAATAAACCAGGAAAACTTATTCTTACACAACATGTAATACATTTGTGGGCGGAAGAAAAGACCTTGCTATTGGCCTTGATTTGATATACAAAAGTATTATTAAAATGTTACAAATAATAGAATTAGAAAAGGTCATATTAACATGGAGGAATCTGTATCTTCAAAAGATGTACAAAATGTATTTTTATCGACTGTTGTGTAATGTGATAAAGAAAGTGAGAAAGACATCCTTATTTAATGTATGTGATCTGTTTAAGTGAGAAAGACATCCTTATTAAGGGGGGGGGATAGGTGGTCTAGTGGTTTAACATATTATCTGCATGCAACCATAAGATCTGTTACTGAGTCAAGTGGCGTAGTTTTTATTTCCTACTTGTATATGACGAGGAGTAGGGTGTTCAGTCCAACCTCTTGGGTTTTCCTCAGGTACTTCAATTTCCTCGCACTGCTAAAGACCCCTACAAACATAAGTGAATTATTGTAATAAATGAAATGGGTTTTAACATCCTACAGTTCTGCTCCTAACCAGGGTTTATGAAGACGGGCATACGCCTTACAGTCTGCTATGAAGGAAATTTTGGTCGGAGCAGTGGCACTACGGCCTATTCTTATTTCAAATTCCAACTGCCAAGTAATCTTTTACGTACACGCCAATGTGTACACATGACTTCGGTTTTTTGTGCCATCTGAAGGACTAGATAGCTGTCCTTGTCAGGCCCGTCGTCCTGCTTCACTGTCAAGAGGAAAATCACGCCAGAAAATCTGTATGAACTTACCCATTTAGCCACATAATCCCTGAATTATTGTAATAATATTGAACTAAATGTTAGTCCGAAAATGGAAATTTAACTTGATTTCTCTCCCTCTCTCGCTCATCCTTATTTATGTGATTTGTTTTAGTGGGAAAGACATTCTTATTAATTTGATCTGTTTTAGTGAGAAAGGCATCCTTATTAATGTGATCTCTCTTAACATACATTTAAGATGTGATAAACATTCCGCGGTGAACAAATTGCTTAGTTATTTGTTTGTAGGATTAACAAAAGGAATTGATATAGGGGCACAAAATTACTTACACTGAGACTAAGCAGCATATGAGGGGAGGGTAGGGGCAAATTTTTGATTGATTTTGACTATTATTTTTATGGGGTTAAACTTTGTTAACTAAATGCACCACCACATATGTCTCTTCCTGCATTGGAAAATTGCGTCAGAAGTTATAAAAGTCAGTGCCTGTTCATATTTTCTTCTACAACAGGACTGCAGTACGTTGCCCACTATGATCGACTTTAATTAGCAAAAATGGCCATCAGATCAAGTGACCAGTCACAGTCATCTGTTCAGTTTGCTTCAATTTTAGCATGTTGACCTTTTAACAAAGGCATTCCATACCTGACCAATCTGTGCAAATAAGTTATTTCAGGTTGTCAATGGCAACCAACTGTTCTTTTAAAACAGCCATCTTTTTATTTTTTCAGTCCCAATTTACATAGTTTTGAAATTAGGTGTAAATGTTTATACAAGCTATATCACATTTGTCTGCCAACCATCTGACTTTTTGACACTTCTTTAGCCTCTTGTTATTTTGCAGAATAACAAAATTTGTTTGTCATTTCCTGAAAAAATATTATTAGATTTCACAAAATTTTGCTATGGGTACATTTATCACAACTGGGGTGTAAATTTTGTTTCTGATAACACTGCAATGGAATATCATATTATTGAATAACAGTACAAGTTTTATGTAATTGGATATATATCGGTACATATTTACACCTGTGGGGATTATAGTTTTTTTTAACTTAAAGCGAAACTGAGTTGTATGGCTGGATTTAACAAATGACACAAAAAGTGGTATACATGTATTGAGGAAAAGAATGTGGAAATGTTTTTTTTTTTAATTTTTAATTTTTTTTTAAAGGAAATAAACTTTGCTTTATGTTTGATTTACTTGCAACAAAAACGCTGTAGGCCACAGGTCAAGGAAACTAAAGGTACTTTATCTTTATTTGGATGTTAAAACAAAATAAAACATTTTATGTCTAAAAACAATGTTCATGTTGTATTTTAAGTTTGCAGAAGGAGAAAAAAATGACTTTAAAGCGGTTTTTTTTTTGTTTTTTTTTTGGCTCATATCGACACAAACCAGGTTATTGCAATAATTTGCTTGTACGTAGGAGTAATTAGCAGTCAGAGGAAATTTGAGGACCCAGAGAAAAACACACAAGGTTAGGCAGGTGACCATGCCACGTGACTCAAGAGCACATGTTAGAAACCCCACTCCTAGCTTTAAATAGCCAGAAAATATACTTAAAATTAAATATTGTAGGATAACACAACACTCTACTTTGGTTATTTTTGGACCAACATATGGTTGTTTCTATAATTTGATACTGCAGAATTTAGTTAGCAACCAACCAGCTGATGTATAATCAGAACTTTATTTCATTTCTGCTTCCAAATTGATTTAATGAAGTTGAAAATGTGATGTTATCTTTGTCATGTCTGATGTCAATAGTGTACCTAAGCGACATGTAGAGAGTACTACTGTTATTCACATTTGAGAAGAAGGGTTTGAAATGTGTGGCTTTAATGAAGCGTATAGATCTCATCTATATCCCACAGGCTTTATAATGGAAACACCGGTTTTGTCGTGGTTGAGAATTACTTATTGTTTGCGATAATACGATAACACCTGTTTTTGTTACTTATCCTTTTAGTAAATAGTCGCCATTGATTTATTTATGACACAATGGACAGTGACAAGTACATGCTATTTCCACATTCAACATTTGTTTATATAAGACTGATTGTTGACCTTAATGTCAGACACAGTGTTTTTGTAAATCTCTTGAATGGCTTTCATAACATGATTCCAATATCCGATTTGTGTTGTGCATTTTACTGTTATGTTTTGACTGCATGAATTTCTTTCATTAATTTCCAAAATAAACAAACTTGTCATGAATCAGTTCCAGGTCTAGTTTAGAAAACTGTCAAAGCATATCTTTGATTCCTGATATTTGATTTTCAAACTTCTCATGAAGCTATTTAATGTCTGGGTAAGCATCTCTGATTCTAATATTAACTCTGCAAAATTTGAAATTTTGTTTTTATAGAATAATTTTGTTATTCCAACAACTTATAACCTTGAGAATAAATTGACCAAAAATTATATGTGATTGATAGCAACATTAGAAATAAATATTCTGGTTTTGGAGAAACAATGGTCGATCTGCAGAGGCGTTTTTCTGATAAATAGTGAAAATTAACCTAAAAGTAAGGGTAATTCTCCAGAAAGGACAGTGGATGGGGTGAAGAGGGGTTAGCATGTCATTGAGTCAACTGGCGTAGTTTCAATTCCCTGGTTGTATGTGACATGTAGTAGGGTCGTCTGTCCATCCTCATGGGTTTACTCTGGGTTTTCCAGTTTCATCCCACTGCTAAAAATTCCTACATGAATGCAAATAATTGAAATAAAGTCGAACCATATGTTAGTTCCGAAATGACCTAGTTTGTGTCTAGTGGATGTTAAATCCCATTTCTCTTCTCCAAATCGAACAGGATTGATTGGTCACCAATCCAAATATCAAGTTATATTTTCAAATCAAAATGTCTTTGTTCGCTTTATTAGAAATAAAAAAAAATCCAAAGGGGATGCTGCCAGACTAAAAACCCTAGTATACCAAAAAGATTTTTCATTTCCTTAAAATGTTCAATCCAGTAAGTGTTCAGTTTGAGCCCTCTCTGCAAGACCCTGACTATGACCGCTTTAACAATGATGCAGGAGTAATCTATCCTTTACCTGTAAATTTGAACAGATTTTAATTGAACTCTACGACGACAGGTGCAACAATGGTGACAACGTGCACAAGGCATGAACCATATTTTAATTGACCTTTCAGTGAGCATCCTATTGCAATCAAAGTTCACTTGTCATTATATTTTTCAAATGTCATTTATAAACTTTAATCTGAGATTTTGACGAGCTACAGCTCGGGGCTTGATCAAATGATAATAATTACAGGAGCAGAAGTGATTTGTGTACAGCTCACTTACAGGCGGATTTAAGTACAACTGATTACATGGCCGCAGAAAATAATCAATTTGTCATTGTTCATTCTCCCAAGGGTATAAGTTGGCCATAATCACTCCTAAATCGGTGTTTAGTGATAATAATAGGTTTTAATATCAAGCAGGTAATCAGAGGAAGTAATTGGCCAATTAGGAACACCAATTGTGTAATGTTTAACAAGCTTGCATGTAAATAAACATGTGTAAACACAGACTAATCAACCGTTTCAGATTAACCCCTCCTTTCCTGAGCAAGTGTACTACCGGGTACTTTATAATGCTTTATATCTTTTATCCTTACTGAAGTTAATGAAACATGGGTGTAAATCAAAGGCTTAATACACGAGTCCTTTATAATGGTTTATCTTTTATTCTTGTAGTAACTGAAGTTAATGAAACATGATTGTATATCAAAGGGTTAATACATGAGTAAATATGTAATATTTATAAAGTTATTGATAAAGGCAATCACTTACGCCAATGAGAACATTAAAGTTGGAATTTACTTTTTTATGCAGTAAGAATTCTTTGAAACTAAAAAAAAGCCTTACAGATTTTAAGAAATTTACGCCCCAGCAGATAAAATTGATCACTTCAGTTTTGTAAAACTTTTATTAAAAAAAAACTGATACAGAAAAAATATTTTTTATCAACAACTTTTAAAGATTTTCAATAAATATAGGATTTTAGAAGAAATTGTACACTGAACATTAATTTTGTTCATGTGATTTATTTGAATTTTTCAAATGTGATTTATCAAATTTGAATGATCTGACTTTGTGAAAAGGAAATGTGTTATTCAATGATTTGGGTTTTTGATCATTATTTGCTAGTCTACATGGTTACCTATCTGCAGTCATGTAGTCAGCAATTAAATAATATTTTATAAGAAATATCAATCTTTTAGATATATGTTACTACAGGATATAGGGACCTCCAGTCTTTTAGCAAGCCTGAAGATAAGGCACCAGTCACAGGCATTGTCAGGCACAAATTGAGGTTTTGTCAATTAAAATCTTTCTGGTGCCTGTTATTTTGCCCAGCACTGATTTGTATTTTTGTTTGTCGATATTATTAATATATGACCAGCACGAAGCTCAACGTATCAGAAATTCGTCAGATAGAACGAAAACTGTTATTTTCAGGCATGTCTTCTGGGATCATTAAATTCATGCTGTATTCTGTTCTTTTAGCAGAGATATAGAATTTCTTGACATTTTAATGGAACATTGCACACAATTTCATGTCACAAAAGCTATTACTTTGTATCAGAAAAAAACCCAGCTAACATAAGTGACATATGGTATGAATTTTTGATTATTTTGAATAAAATATATATATAAATGTCAATGTTTGTTTCTAAAGGGTCAAGCTTGTCTTTGGTGCCCTTGTGCCCCTTAATTATTTGTCACTCAACCTGTTTCCTAATTTTTAGAAATGAAGATCCGTGGAAACACTAGAAGTGTATTGATTGATATTAAGAAATCTATCACTGAAATTCATAAACAACATTGTTTTAAAAAGAGAAAATTGAAGATGAAACCATGGTGATGGCACATTAGAAATGGCAGGTTTTATTTTTGAACGGTGGATACAAGAGAATTAATGAAGCCAATACCTGCAATTATTTTAATGCGTTTTGTCTTTAAATACATTGCCACAAGCATTACAATTTTCTCTTATCTCTTTTGAAGTGCTGTGTTGACATGAGGTCTTGTAACCGGTTGCAACCAATTCAAATTTATGTCACACAGAGAAAAATGAATAAACTTAAAACAGTTTAACTGATGTTGGGAGTACCTATCTGTTGGTTTTAATGAATAGTGGGGTGAATGGGAAGGGGGGAAGGATGGGAATCCTGGTGAATTAATCTTTTGCTATGATTGAATGAAGAAGCAGACACAATCTGTTGTTCAAGACGCTTAAGTACAAAACACCTGATGATAAAAAATGTTGTACAAGATGACCCCAGGTTCACCAATATTATTATTTCATGTTTCTGACTACATGTAATAACACTATAACACCTGTATATGCTGACCTATAGACCCCTCTCCAGCCAGATGCTATTATATAGTCCATCATATTGTTGACCACTAAACATAATAAATATAAGTAATATAAACTACTTCAAGAGCAGGTGCCACAGTACTGTTTCATGGATACATTATAAAGTTATGCAAACATAAAAAGAATATGGTTGCAATGATTTCAAATATAAATCAGAAGTCATTGGAAAGCAAGTCCATGAATCTGATAACAAATAATTTTTTACAAATGTTTAATGGAATATGTTTGCTTTGGTTGGCCCCCCCCCTTCATCCCATTCCTTTCACCTCTCACCTATTACCCTAACAAAAATTCAAGTGCCCTTTAAATATACAGATATTTAATGAAATATTTGAAAATCTGTAAAAAAAACTTTACCTGTGGTTTTGTCACTTCTTTTTGTCGTTATTTCCCCTATTTACACATTGTCATGTTTTCCTTGGTGAACTTTCCCTTTAAGTATTTGATTTGTTGTCCACAAGAATAATAAACACTATAAGACGTGTTAAGTACTTTTAGTACAACTAGGTAGACTAACCAACCTTTATTGAATTTGATAAATTGAAGATTGTCTGGAATCTGGTTAATGGAGAAAAGGCCAATCATTTTCAAAAAACATAAAACCGTAATTCCGTATTCATTTACCCAAGAGACAAGCAAAGAATGTTATTTATTTGGATATGAATGAAATAGTAATAGTTTTACTCCACTGAGAATCTTATTACATAGTGTTCCCATTGCCCTGAGGTCACCCTCTGTCTAGTAGCTCGAAGTACTGATGCTTGTCAAAGATGAGACAGGGTTACTCTTTCTAGGATGCATACTACATCTGCGGCAGTCAAAGCAGTTAAACTAGTTTCGATCTCTTTTTTAAAACTAGTTTATTTTATTAAGTTATGGCCGTCTAAACAACATGATAATATACATAATTTCACACCATTGTTATTTCAGTCAAAGATGCATTCCCCAGATATTTTTTATAGTGTAGGAATTTCCAATAACAGTATGGCTTATTTGATATGGAAAGTAGAGACACACAATCTTTCTAGAAAATACATGATTGTCGGAAAAACACCCATATACACAGAACAGAAAGTAAAAGCTTTTCAGTTGACTTGTTCTGAGAGACTGTAGGGGAGTGCTTCTGAGAACAAGGCTATTAGAATGTTTTTATCAGGATTTGAAGCAATCTTTTGATAGATAAATTAGTTCAGATATGTTTTTAATCATCAAATCACATAATTTGTAAATGGGAAGACATCTTTAAACTTAGGTTAAATTTTCATTTTGTCGAATATAAACCATACATGTAAGGATAGAAATTGACTTCAGCAGACATGACAAGATAATGACCGGATTATGATTATTGATAAGATAAAGATGGTGATAATATAAGTAGTATAAGAAGTACTATAGGATGTTATTATCTATAGAGTAAGTATTTATAAGTGCCTATTGTTGGTATATAAGTAGAATATAATCTCAACACTCTATGACCACTGGCTATATACTTACTTTATGTATATAGATATCAAAACACACGTTTTATATTTTATATCAAATACCGCCATACATTTATTATCAAACCTAATTTTCTTGGCACTATTGCCTGACAATTTGACACATTTGATGGTTTCAATGATCTTTTAATCACGAAGAGCATGTCTGTTATTCCAGGAACTCTATTTAAGATGAAAGACAAAGCTCATTAATGTTCTGTGCCATTATTGATTTTAGTGTTCTATATATTAATATTGTGAGATAAGTTTTTTTTTTAGCACATTTGTCACAAATATTCATTTATACTCGCACGATATCTTATTGTTAAAATATGGATATTGTACATTTGATAGCTATATAAACTATTATAGGGTTTTTACAGACAGTATAAGCATATTCTGCCTCATTTGTAACTCTTGTCATTAATGGTAATTCAATGAACCGATAGTCAGCACCCACTTTTTACAGTGTATGGTGCATTAAGTTGCATTCAGTTAGCATTGTTGCGCCCCCTTCCTTGCTAGGTAGTACCCCCTCTATTAGTAATTATGTGCTGGAGTACTGCACTAAAGGCAATAAAAAAACAATAAGATAACCGCAGACATGACAAATAACAGAGACATTGCAAGAAATAACCAACAAATGTCAATTCAAGTGAATGGATCCAGGCAGGGACAGTTGTATTAATGAGCATCCATTTTTTTCAGTAGTGTCATCCCTTTACCCATACTCTGGTATAAACTGCTTTTTTTTGGTATGTAAAACAAAATACTAAATTAAATTAACTATTTCCATTAAGATTTGCTTGATCTTTAAGTTTTTATAAAAATCCCTAAAGGTTGTTGTGAACATCATTAAAGGTTCAGTTATTAAAGAATGTCTGGTCAGATTTTAGCCGGAGTCAATAGTTTAATCTCCTTTTTATACTTTTGTCAATATGTAAGGGGATAATCTTATTCCCAGCCCGAAGATATGAGCTATCCGATATTATAACATTGTAAGAGAATCCTCTAAAAGCCTTATTTCAGCCTGACTGTGGTCTGAAAACAATATATGGATCAGATTTCTGGTTGACAGTTGCCTCATTATAAGATTAAACAAATGATGTAGGATGAAGCTGAGTAAGAGATGAAATAGGTTTGAAAAGGGTCTAAAGGTCAGATCACTAGTCATCCGTCACAGTAAAAAATTTCCTCTTCAACTCCATTTCTCTCCGTCTGCTAAACAAATTTGAAAAGATCTAGTTGAAGGTTTTATATTAATTGGGGTTATTTATCAAACAAAAACGCATCATCTAAATATATATACATGTATAATCAAAGTATTAGTACAGGAAATTTACAGAATGTCCTTAAAGGGCAACTGCAGTAGTATCTTTTCTTTGGTTAGACTATCGTGCAGACAATAATTTGCCTTGTATTTCATTGGTAACTTCAACCCTTTGCATGACAAATTTCTGCTTTTTAATGTATCTATATTTTTGTAAATGAATATTTAAGATTATAAAAGGCAGATATAAACTTTCAGGTGATATATGTCTATAAAATAAAATAGTAGTATTATCATTCTGCATATTTGTACAAAAATGTTTATAATCAATCAATCCTATAGTACAGTAAATTATAGCCATCTAAAACTTAACATAATTTTGAATCCATTTCCAATCACCTTTAGGCATGATTTCCCCTTGTCAGTATTGCAGGATGAAACGCCTGGCACAAGACTTTGTACACATTGGCATGCATGCAAAAGAACTCTTGATAATTGGAATTAATAACAAGAGTAGATCGCTCACCAGGGGAAAAAATTTGCCTCATATCGCACTTTATACTCGTCTTCATTAGCCCGTCCTTGGATGCAGTAAAGTAAGACACTGAAAACAGTTTCTTTTCTTATTGGCTAATGGCTTACAAAAGAGTAATCTTAACATGGATAGATTGTGGGTTTAAATTGTCCAAATGACTATCTAAATAAATACTTACAAATCCTTAATTTTGATGAATTTTTATAAATAAAATGATTATTGGTGTACTGGTGCATCAATGCTGTAACACCATGCTGATATTGATTATATGATCTGCTTACTGTCCTTTGAATTGTGCTAATTTCCCTCAAAAAACATGTGTAAAGTAAGACACAAATATCAAAGAAGTTCATTCATTTATTCTTTCTTTCATTCAGTCACAAATTGATTGAGTTGTACACTTTGGCATTCAGGTTCAGGACCATACTGTCATGGACACCTGCCAAGAATACCAGCATTGAGAAAATATGATGTGGGGGGATTGAGGCGGGACAAATATGACCTTAAATGAAAAGGTTAACTTTGTTATTCCATCGCCTTAATGTTGCCAGGTTTTTTGTATTCAAGTTTTATGTTTCATTTTCTGTGTTATGTATCAGAATCTTTGTAGTAAAACCTGTGTTTTTTACAGTCAGACTTATATTTCTTGAGAATAAACCACTGGTTTAAGAACGTAGAATATGCTTAATCCTTCTGGTATCCCACATGCCACTTTTTATTTGTCTGGGAAAATTATCAATACATGTAACTATCGAATCAGATCCTATTGAAACAGTTTAAAATTTTAATATTGTTTCATGTCCATAAATTGTCACAATTTGACTTGATACTCACTTTGGCTTGGTATTTTACTCCTTTAGTTACAAGATAATCAAGTAAAATTGTAGACACCATAGCAAAACAGGGAACCAATTAGATATTAACAAATAAAGTGCCCCATGTGCACGGAACACACTTCTGGACTGCTGAAGGGAAAAAACAATTGAATCAAACATAAGGCTAACTTAGTACAAAACAATTTGACACTATTACAAATTACTAAAACAGCCCTATATTAAGATACATGATTGATTTGTCAGCTGTGATAATGATAGAATACTGATATATTTTTAACCTGTTCTTATTGATGGCTGCCATTGTTTCCACCATGTTGTATCTCTTCATAGTTCAGCAGATATCAGT
This sequence comes from Patella caerulea, assembly GCA_036850965.1. NCBI lineage: Eukaryota > Metazoa > Mollusca > Gastropoda > Patellidae > Patella > Patella caerulea. Next base: position 16,715,672 of record JAZGQO010000021.1, read on the forward strand.
TTTTCCAAAAATCTTTGAACCAGAGAAAAAGAAAGATAAATAGTACAACCATCCTTAGGACAAATCAGTTTCATGCCAAAATGTTATCTAAGTAGAGCAATATTAGCCATATTTTTTGTTATGAATAGTTTTGATGATTTACTTTTCGACTTGATGTCAGATTATGTCAGAAGGTTTTGAATCTAAATGATATATCATAAGTGCAGAGCAAGTTCATCTTGGCCAATAATCATTAAATTGTATGAATTAGATAATTTCATCTTTTGTTGAAGGATGTTGTGTATAATAATATAATGATTAGATAAAATATTTGTTTGTATATAAAACATCTACATGGGCAGGTTAATTACAACATTTTATTTGAAATTGCTGATGGGGGGGTTGGGATGGCCTAGTGGTCTAGAGTGCCATGCTTCGACCTCTAGCTCGCCGGTCACCTCTGGCTTGCGGCTGTGGTTTCGAGCCCTGGTGTGAGCGTATGTGGCATGGAGATAAGAGCATCTTCTCAACCTCGTGGTTTCTTCCGGCCACTCCGGTTTCCTCCCACTGCTAAAGACCCCTACGCGCAAACGAATTATTGAAATAAAAAAAAATGAAACCATATGTTAGTCCCAAAATGACCTAGTTTGTGTCGAGTAGACGTTAAACCCCATTTCTCTCTCTTCTCTCTTGAAATTGCTGAAGGAATAATTATAATATTGATGTGTCAACAATCTGTTTTAGGCCAGGCCCTAAGTTCACAAAACATTCTCAGACTTAAGTTAATTTACTCAAAATTGTTGGCCTTATTTGAACTAAGGTATAGCCCTTTATAAAACTTTTGTTGTTTTAATGTATCAAAATATGTTTATAAGAAACTATGTGCAACGTTTTGTGTTTCTGGGTCAAAGATATTTCTCATAAACAGAGATTGAAAGTTGAGTAAATTCTTAACTCAAGTCTGAGAATGCTCTGTGAACACAGGGCCTGGTTTCATTGTATACCTGCTTGATTTATTTGTGTTTCTATGTGTACATACAAATCCGCATAAATAATATAAGATTGGGGGGGGGGGGTATGAGTATCATAACACAGAGTTTGATATATATTTATATTAAAATGATGAAGGAAAAGTTGTTGATTTTGTTTTGCATAAATATCAAAGTATTTGTGCTTTATTTTCTAATGTTAAAGATCCAGATTCCAGAGGGGTCTGGAGGAATTTGGGACTGAATCCATTCAATCATTGAAATTTTACAACATTCAAGTCTTTGTGATGAGTCGGAAAATGAGATACATGTAGAACACTTGAAAACTATTCTAAGTAGGTGAATAAAAATCGCATGTTATGTCTTCTAAAGGAGATAGTACCCACTTCAAGTAGTTGAGTCTTCAAATTATCTGTTAAATTCAGAATTGATGTGGGCATGTGATGCCGAGGTTAAAATCAATAAAAATGGCACAAAGAAATATTAGCTGTTTGTCCACTTTGATATTTAACTGAGCATGACTCATGCGGATAATAAAACTTCCGAAAAAAATCATTAATGTCAAAATCTGATCCAATGACCGCATTACGAAGATTTGATCAGCTGTTCTCCCTTGCGTTTATTTGACCTGGTAATCATGGCTACCTATTTCTGTCACGTATAACAACACGAGAAAACGTAATAGTTTGAACTAATTGAATTAGATTGAGTTAAATTCCTCACCAGAATCGGATGCCTTTTTAATCCAATTTGCTTACTTTGAAATCTCTTGGAACTCAGTAAAAATTGGATGGCTGATCAGTCTTGATGGTTGTATTCTTTCGTATAGTGAGATAATAAAAATCTTCAATTTCCTGGTGAGAATGTAATGTAATAACCTGTGTTACGGCTCATTTTTTTTCTAATCTTCATACAGCACTTATTTAAGTACTGTTGTTAGAAACTCTTAAGGGGTCACGGGTAATCAGTTATGGCACCTTAACATGAGAATGCCTCTTTGAGGTTGATGTAATTGGAAACAAATAAACAGTTTCATAGGTTATTTTCTTTTCTTCTTAAAAACTTAAAAGCCTGAATAAAGTTTACATTTAATCCCATACACAATCTTTGTACCACCATTGTCTAAAACCCCAGTCTAGACAATCATACTTATTTTAGTAGATTAACCAGCTCATTGATATTATATTGGTATCGTCCTATTCTTAAAGCAGTTTTATGTAAGTATCATCAAGATTTTATTTGACCAACCTGAGATGATGGGATACCTGCCTTTCAGTATGTCTTTTTGCCTGCCTGTGGTCAACTTGAGCTTCCTCTAACATACAATAATACATGTTTTATACATTTAGCATTGTTTCTTATAGCAACACTATACACAATGTCTACTTGATTAACTGTATAACAATAGATTATGATTTATAAAACAATGTCTCTCTAATATAATTACAAAATTGAAATTGATCAGGCGTCTGATTAATCTCTAAATGATTGGCCATTGGGACAGAATTTAACTATTACCGCATTCGACATATATATATTATAAAACAAATTCTACCTGGTCATATACCTGCCACACCTGGTCATATAAGTAATTTAATACGTTGCTTGTTACTGTATTCATTATTCATAATATTTCCATTATGATTGTGTATAATTAATTTAAATAAATACTATTTAAATCAATCAGAAGTATTTTTATTTAATGGATAATTAAAGTAATGATAATTCTGTATTTTTCACACAATTCGGTTCATTCTTCAGGACATTTTTTTTTATGCCCAGATATGCTTGATTATGGCTTATAGTGCTTTTACATGTATGGCACTAGCTAGACATGGATATTTATAGAATTTTGTAGGAGTTTATGAAGAAGAGTTGGTTTTGGTTTAAGACTAGAGTACTGAAACATCACATGTAATAAATTAAGAAGTAATAAATCCATAAAGTTATGTATATAAATGTTACACCTATACTTCTAAATGTCATTCAAGGACATTAAAAACAAGTTAATTTGATCAAAATTAAAGTTAGTCTCAAAATGACCCAGGTAAATGATAACAAGATGTTTTACCTTATTCCAGATAGGAGGACTGTCCCGCACATGATAAAGCACTACATATGCCACAAGTGTGCCATGTGTTACACTGATTGTAAGACATAAATAAATGTTTAGTCCTGTCTTTAATTGGCTGTATTTTTATCAAAATGATTGTCTGGTTTGATGAAGAAAAGATGAGCATAATTGAATGTCGTCTTAAGTATAAATTATTCATTAACACATATCTTCAAGTAGCCTACATATATGTCGAGTTTATTTCACATACTTTATATGGTTTTAATTTCCTGATAGAAAGTTGTATGTTATGTGCCAGGGCTATTTAACATTTATTGCATTTATTAGGGTGTTTTAACACTACATTATTTTAAACATATGGCTCATACACAATAAAACTAGCCTTGTCTAAAAGCATATTTGTCCAGCAATTATTCCTATTACTTTCTATTTATTTCACACTGACATCTGTGTCATCTTAGACACATTAGTCAGCAACTGAAGGATATCTAATTTCTGTCCATGAACATCAAGCTCCGGATCGTATGTAACCTTGGTTTTTAATTGTCTAAGTCACTATCCGTCTTTATTCCCCCGTTAGATTTGAATACCGGTAAGGAAAATGATTATTGGCCTTCTTTCATTCCGGTAGCTTTCCACTGCTTTAAACACCTACGCACAAGCGAATTATTGAAATAAAATTGAACCATAAGGACCTGGTTCTTATCAAGTGGGTGTTAAACCCAATTTCACACACTCTTAATGTAAATCAAAAATTGTACCATACGAAAAAGTGTATGGTACAATTTTCCAACTATGTTCTGTGGGGTTTTTTTTTCAGTTTTTCAGAATAATGAAGTACAAATAAACACTTGTATATTAGTCCATCAGTTGAAAATAAAACATATTGAAAAACCTGAACATATAATGGAAACCAATACAACTGAATAAAATGTGAAATGTAATAAGGATATATCTCATAAATTATTGCGTTGTTAAATTTATAACTTGTAAATAATAAAAGGTCTACATTTGAGTGATGTTTGTTGGTTAATTATTTAACAAAACATGTACCCAACATGACATTTGGACTTTAAATGTCTTGATATGGTCGCATAATAGTTCTTTAATGAGTCATGCATGTTTTCGCATAATCATGCATTACCAGATGTATTGCTTCTTGAAAACTCATGTCCTAGTATTGGCCATCTGTAATTGTTGATGTTAGATTTAACCATCCATGAAATGATTTGTGGGTTCTGGTTTGCCTGTCTTGGAATCAAGTTTAAAGTGGAAAGATGTTTGTTTTGGTGCATGGTATTGTGATGATTTTTCAGCCTGGTTTTGACTTTATCAGGGGTGCAGGAAACAGGTCTAGTCCTTCAAATTGGAACAAAAACACCTCATCATAGGACCTGTATAATCGACTGCATAGTTGGAATTTGTTATAAGATCTCGTAGCAATTTTACCCTCTTGGCATACTGTCTTTATTAACCTGTTTGTTCAATAAAATGAAACATTAAACTTCATTTGAAGTACGGAATATGAATCATAACGCAATAAATCTCGGTGTTTTGCTTCAATATTCATGAATGATTTGAAAGGTTACACATATTATGCAAGTTACGAGGCTCTTGTGTGTTTCTGTTTGTATTTTGGGAGGTGAAGGTCACTAGATTGTGTACATATACTGGTTTAGCAGAGTGCGCATTGAATTGACAGCCACAAGTGTAGATGAATAAACCAAATCAAAATATTATGGGTAGTACACTAACAAGGTGAAGGTCACAAACGGAATGAGCAATGGGAACATAAGTGTTAAAATTGGATTATTTTGTGGTTACTAGTCATGTCAGAGTAGACATAAAGTTTGATAAGGTTATATGTATATTTATTTATATGTTAATAAATATACATTTATTTCGGGGCTTTTAATAGGAACATCTGGACCAGTCAATGTCTGGTTGATAAATCTACTTTCTCAGTCACATTTGCATACTCAATTTGAATTCAAATAACTAAATTAATTAAACTTGTTTCATTTAGATGAAAATAAAATATTAAATTTGGTGGATTTATTGTGTTATTTTGTTAAATAATTGGTTAATTAAATGCAGTATTGTTTACTAATTGTAGTTTCAATTATGGACTTCGCATCCCAACATTTACATTATCTTTTTTAGAACATCTATGGAGTTTTCAAGTAAAACAGATAGGGTCTTTCATATCTTAAAATGACTTTTAACTTAAATTAAGTTGTTATAATTTCAAATGAAAATCAACATACCAACCAAGGTCATCATGAAGTGAACTTTTCATTGTTTTATTACATTTTGTTGAAGCCTTTGATTGTCAATGCAGGTATTTTGTTTCCCTTGCAAACTACATTGCGATATTGTGAATGTTGAATCTATATAGAATATCAGTTGTTATTAACAAGCCAGGGCCACCTATAAGTGTTGTGGTAGATAAAATCTGTTAGTCCTCTTTTTCATCTCATTGAATCTAAAAGCCAGGAGATTATCTTCTGTTGATATTTTGGTTTAGTTTTCCTAATTATCCTTAATGAATTGTTAAATAATCAATTTGTCGTAAATTTCTGCTTGGATTAAACCGGAAGAGATCAGATGTTGTCTGAAAATTGCAAATGATGATCAGTGGATTAAAATAAGATATACACCAGAAATCAATTAACGTGTGAAAATTACAGTCTGCACAAGTTTGAATAATTTCAAATGAAAGAAAAAGAAGTGGAGAAAAATTACCCTGACAATTTCAGAAGTGACGAGAATATAAAGCAACAAGACAATTAGATAGAAATCAATATAAAAACATAGAGGACATGCTACAAACTATAAATACACAAGTTCACTTCTGCAATTTCAGTTCAGGGCAAACTAGACAAAATGTCAATACATGTGCAGGTTGCAATATAAATGAAACAGAAAATTTGAAAAAAAAAAGACAAATTTGTAACTAAGTTTGTGCAGCTTTATAGACAGGTTAGAATTTCTCGGGGTTTGATTTTAAATACAATCTTTGAATTTTTGCCAATTATTTTCAAGCAACTATATGAATAAAACTGATATCACAACCATATTAAATGCACTTTAATGGTAGCTTACACAGATTTTTCTGGCTTCATTACCAAATGACTCACATGTATTTCGTTTCTTGACCAAATGTATGGTACATTGAATAAATATGACATCATTTTGTCTGGTATCTTAGATTGAATATGGAGTTAAAAATACAGTAAGCATTATTGCTGTCCATTGGAAACGCGAGATGTTAATTCTACTGATTATCTTGTTTTTAACTATTACAGCAAGAACTGTCAGCTCCTTATCTTATATCTACTACTCTCTCCTTCTCCCCCTCAATAAATTCTGATTTGAAATACATTAAAGTAACAGTGATTCACACAGCCATTCAATCTTGCCAGTGAAAATGCTCCAACCTAGAGGATAAAACTACTTAAAAACTGAAAAAATGCTTTTATTTTTCACAGTCTTTGAGATGATTAAGACTCTAAAAAGACTTAGATTTACTGAAAATAGAGCCAGCGTATCAAAAACAGATTTTCACCACAAACACATCAATTTAAATTGTCATGTACAGGGGTGAACTAAGAAAAGTAATTTGTAAAAATCAATATGGTTGGTCTCCCTGGACCCCCTGTTAATGTAAAGAAATGATAGATTGATGCTGTTTTATTTGACCACAAGATGAAATCGGTAATGAATTATGGCCTAGCATCTGGTTAAAGTCAATCGACTTGTAAGTCCAAATCTCAAATTACATTTATTTTTCTAAAATCAATGAAATTATAAGCAATGCAAACTGAAATCTTGCTGTGAGATGCAATTTTGTCACAGTGATTAAACAGGGAATACTCGAAAGTTTTCAAAAGACTAAAGCAGAATCCCAGAAAAAAACTTGCTCTCAAAGTATCATTACCAATGGCCCTAAGGTCTGTGTGAATCACAGTTACTTTAATGTATTTCAAATCAGAATTTTTTAGGGTGAGTGAATTAATTACTATTAAGTTTAGGGTTGTCAATTTGTGATAAACAAAACAGTGTCTGTTGGGTTGCATGTAAACACAGCTACTTTTGGGAGGATTTATGGTGAATTTTCGATTCAAGAATTTTAATCAATGATCTTGTTGACTTGGGTTGCATGCCAGGCAGGGATTGTTTACTTCTATTGAAAGATAACTGTATCACAAACTATCAATACAGGCTATTTTATTTCCTATTCAATATTAATCGATTTTATCAAATTTATTTCAAATTGCTGAATTATGGTACACGACCCAACCCCCTCTTCTTATATGACTATTACTGATCTGGCATTTCGAATGGAATTAAAGGTCAGTGGACAATGTTTAAGGAGCAGATTTCCTTAATTTGGTTTTCTTTGCTACGGTTATCCAATCGTCTCACTTAATTGACATCTTAATCCACACAAAATTGTACACCATCAGGTTATGATCAATGTTATTGGAACAGGCAGCAGTAAAACTCTTCTTGGTTGTTTATGCAATCTAGAGGACAGTAAAATTATATAAACTGAAACAAAATGAAGACTGATTTTAATTAGATTGCAAAACAATTAGCAAATGGATTTACACTCTACGTGGAGGCAGATGTCAAACACCAGGAACGAACAAACGGTGCTGAATTAGTACCTGTATTTTGATCTTGTAAGATAAGAATGTCAGAAATACATTTAGTTCAGTGGCTTGATGTTGGATAAATTTTCCTGTTCTACACTTGATGATGGTAATTATTGAACAGGTATTGGGTTCATTTCTTGGGCAAAAAATAAATAAATTGCAGGTTTCATGAAATTTGAACAACGATGACGTGAATCCACTTATTTAAAAATGAGTGATTTTATGTTGCATATAAAATCTCAAAATGTTACAAAACTTGTGATCAATTTCTAATACCATAATTTAAAGGGGAAATATAACATTTTCTGAGAAAATGAATGTAAATATTTTGAATGATGTCATATTAGACTCTTGTACTAATTACAGCAATTTCTTTATCAGTTTTAATACCACTCCTTGAAAACCACCAAAACACCATGACTGGTAGATTGTACAGCTCGGTTTAAGGATGCATATATGATACATAATACCTTATACTGCATAATATAATACACATAATACATGAATATACCATATACTGCATAATATAATACACACAATACATGAATATACCATATACTGCATAATATAATACACATAATACATGAATATACCATATACTGCATAATATAATACACATAATACATGAATATACCATATGCATAAGAGTAAGATGCATATGATATATAATGCCATATACTGCACAATATAATACGTGAATATACCATATGCAGCCGAGCAAGATACATATATACATAAATATAGCATACAGTACAAGATATATTCATTGTAATATGTGTGGTCAATAATTGATTGATTTGAACCGGGTGTACTTTTTATGCCTATTAGCAAAGTAGACAGGTATGAAATTTACTAGAAAATATTTTATATATTACAGATACAACATGTCCGTCCGATACTTTCCACTGTAAAGATGAGGTGTCACCTGGTTCACATTGTATACCGAAGAACTGGGTTTGTGACTCTGATGAAGATTGTCCTGGTGGAGAAGATGAAACAGCTGACTGCAGTAAGTACACAATAAAGTATTGATGAAAACTTATATTAATTCAAACTATTATATATTTTGGTAATATCAATTCTGAATACAATATGTTGACATTGGTGTTATAGTCCTTTAAATTTGCCAAGGAAATGTGCTAAAATAATTGTGTATCCATTACAATGTAGTAAAAGGTGTTTGGCATATGACACTATTATATCTCCCCCATATGAAAATCAGCACCCTTATTTGTGATTGCTATCCATGGTAACCCATATTAATGGATGCTATAAATGACATTCCACTAATACAATAGTGACTACTAATAACATCGTAGTAGTAAAACAGATTATTTTCTACGCGATAAATACAGTAAAATCCAGAATTTAATGTGAGCAGGAAATTATTGCTTTAAATGCAATCTACCACTAGTGGCATTAATTTCAGTATGCGTGCATCTCTGTTATAGCATTATAAAGTATAAGATACATCCACAAGTAAATCAGCTTTGTTGTCAAAACATAATACTCTTCAATGATTAATTAAATGAGAGGCTAATTGATGTCCTCGATATAACATAACAATAGTGTAATTATCTGATAGCTATGAAATTAGTGTATAACTTCGTGGTGCGACTTAATGGAGGTTACATGGTCGTAACTTGACAAAAAAGAAGATGCAGTGTGTCCTGGATGCATTAATTTCCACCTGATTTAATTTCTCTTCTAATGGCATATGAATATTTGAATACAATTTCTAAAGAACTTTCACCTTCTTTTTTTAGGCATTCCAACATGTCCATCCAACCAGTTCCAGTGTTCAAGAGGATCTGCTCGATGTGTTCCTAATGGCTGGGTCTGTGATGGTGAAAATGACTGTGATGATGGCTCAGATGAAAATGCAACAACATGTATGTTTCAATTTACTTTTACATTTCTTGTTATATTTATTATATTGATATACAAATACATTTTTACCCCCTGTATATATACATATATAGCTCTCGATGTAACAAATGTATTTTAACCTTTCTGTATAGGAGACTCAGGGCTTCTTTCATGAAAACTTGCATTAATTTATAGGTTAACTTTTTTTCTATGTGTTTTTTGGGTAAAAATACTTTAACTTAATAGTCTAGTGCAGCTCATTTTTTGATTGGGTCACATTTCTAAAATAATGTATACCTGCTGTGTGCATAGCACAGATTGTAAAACATAGTGTGACTTATTCTCCCTAACAAAAATAAAAAAAAGTCATGATTTATGAAATTATGTATTTGATTAATATTCAATCATTTGAATCTCATCTAATACGACCCCACCATAGATAAAAATTGAATCTTTTCTTTGATCACCGAAACACTAATCTGTTACCAACAATTCATTAATACATGAAAGAGAAGCATGTCTTCGTAGATGTTTTTTGATCTGCACAGATTTTCAATGGATTCAATTATAAAGTAATTACTACTTTTAGTTCTTGATAGTTACACCAAAATTGATATAAGTTAAATGAAGTTTTTGTGAAAGTTATCCTTTAAAACTGTATAACATATATATAATAGCTGTTATTTACAACTGGTATTTTGATCATTGTGGACTCTGGCCAACTGCTGTTTTAAGTTAAGAAAAACTCTGAAATGATTATACGTTTTTATGTACAGGCTATGATCAGGAACGTCGTTTGTTAATAATTAGGGAGTGATGGCTCTGAATGGTATTTTAAGGCCTTGGGCTCCTTAAAATGATATACATGGCAACTGGTCGTGTTAGAAAGGTCATTGAATACTGAATGCAATGATACCAATCATTTTTGCATATCTGTATTACAGGAAATGTACTTCAGTATGCACTCTAATTCAAAATTGATGACTATCATCAAAATTTATAAGGGAAGCATTTTGATAACTTGAAATTTGAAAAAAAAATGTAAATATGAAATTTTACTTATGTCCTGTTTGTCCCAATTACTTTGATAAATTTTTCAGGAGCTGAAATAACAGATTTTCTGACTTACATTTAAAAATTATATCTCAATTGTTTGATAGATGTTGCCATGGTAGTTCAGTGAAATAAATAGTCAATAGTAGCATGTGTCAATTTTTGCGTGTGTATAGGAAAATCCTTGGTTTTCATTCCATTTATATGACTTAGTGCCTAGTCTGTATTTACTTCAATTCACATGTAATCATTGTTTCTTGGCAATACCTACAATAACTATCTTTTGTCTGTGAAAATGGCCCTAAAACCTTTTAGTTGATGTGTTATTATTAAAAAAACACAAAACAACACAGGTCAAGAAATTGCAAAAAATGGCTCTCTTGTGGCCAACAACCATCAAAAAATAACTATAAAAGGGTCAGAGACCACGTTTGATAATATTCAGATGACATGTATTATATTAGTTCTCTTGTTGAAACAATAAATAACAGAACTTTGAAGACAACGTTATATCTATGATAATTTCACAGATAGATGTTAATACAATGATATAAAATGAAACCAAGGTTTTTTTTGAAAGTGATGATGTATGTTTATTATATTGATTTTCAGAATTTCTAAATGTTTCAAAATCTAGCAGCATGGTTTTGAGTCAGCATTTGTAAATCTTTCTTTGTTAGATGAATTTTCCAAAAATATCTTCTTAGTTCAAGAACTTAATCATCCATTTAAGTCCACAAAATTTTGTTCTCACTCAACATTAGAATTACTTAATATTGATACAATAGTTTGAACACATTTTGCTCTATCATGAAACCAGTAATTGTTATTTTAAGGATTTTGAATCCATTACAAACCGTAATATTGTGAAATATTGTGAAAGTTGAATATAAGTGAAAAAAATGGTTCAGTATTAATAAAGATCTGATGATCTGTAAATGCAAATGAAGGACCATTGATATAACAGTATTTTATCTTGAGTGCTTGCAAAAAGGTATTGAAATTTGATTAAAACCTAATTTGATCAAAGAAAAAAAAAAGTTTTATTTTTATTCATTTGAAAGAAGAAAGATTTATAAATGAGTTATGTCTTATTCATGTTTCAATCTTATTAGACTCAATGTTCTCTTCATTATCTTGGTTAGTTGAAATAACTGCATGCGAACACCTCAACGTTTTACACGGCACATGTTTCAGTTCGCTGTTTTTATTTTATTATTTAGTGATCAGGTGCCCACAAACTCTGGAAACCATGAAAATGGAATGCGCTCTACATTAATTTTTTAGGCACCAGGACATTTCAGGCAAATGGGTGCAGTTCTGTCTGAATTATTTTGATATTTGATATTTATATGTACAAATGTAAATAACAACAGGCACTGGTATATACAGTGTTTACAAGTACACATTTGGCATTTTTGAGAAAAGACAATTAAAAAATTGAGCCAGAAGTCTTGGCAAAAAGAATCAACAATTTAGACAAAACGTTCACAATTTTATTTTTTCTTCTTTTTTTTTTTTCATTGATGTATAATTTGTTGTTGTAAATCCTAGGCAAAACACACAAACGTAAAGAATCACATTTAGGAAGAGGTGTGTATTTTCTGTCTATATCTGTCGTCTGCTACTAAACAAAATCCTCCATTTTGATTTGTTTTCAAAATTTGAAGAAAAATAATCAAAACAAATAGATTTCTTAATGAAAAGAAAAATTCATGTCCATGAAAGGTTATTTTTATGGAGGACTTGTTTTGTAGCATGTAATCTGCGTCTTTCGCAGTCAAGGTGACGGAGGCATTTTGTCCGTCTTGCTGCCTTGTTAATGTGCTAGTCAAATGATATTGCTTATGTTGTCCCAAATGAATAATTTTCTGAATTGCAAATAAAACATACAAAATAGCAATGGGGGGCATGAACATGAGATTTTAGAAATGATTTAAAATGAAACAACTTCAGAAAGGGCCCTTGGAAATATTTGATCAAATGTTTTCCATTCCAAACGAAGTATTTAAACAGAGAAATGTTTTAATGCCCACATGGAAATGTGGTCCTATATTGCCATCATCCCCCGACCGTCGGTTGTCCACTATTTCTGGTGAACACTATACAGGCTACATTTAACATATGTTTTGAAATTGATATAGGTTGTTACATTAGTGAGATGAAGAATCATGTTTGATTTCAATAATTTCCGTTAATTTCTTCTGGAGTTGTCTGAAATTAATATGTATCATTGATATTAGTGAAACAAAGACGCCTGTTGATTTTCAGCAATTTCTGTTCATGCCATGAACACTCAAATTTATTTGTATGGAATTGATTTGCATCATTTAAATCCATGAAACAAAGAATCCTATTGAATTTCAGCAATTTCTGCAAATTACTTTATGGTCCTTGTTTTATTTTATTGAACCTTGTGAACAGTCAGACAACAAAAGTTGTCATTCTTTCTATATGATATTTTAATGCATTATTTAAAGTAGTAACACGAAAAAAATTCAGAGTTAATGCCCTTGTTTTAGTTTGTAGAACCTTTTTAACCCTCTTACGGCAAAAATTACAAACTGATCTGTATGAAATTCTCATATAAATGCCCTCCATTACTTAAATATGTGACAACCCTTGTCAAACACTGGGACGATTTAACTGCTGTGGATGTATGTTTTTGTTGCCTGGAAACCTATCTTTATTTTGTATGGTTTATTTTTATACTTTACGGAGAATTCATTCTGTTTGTCTCAACATTTGTGGTATAAATCACTGGCTTCTCACTAGCTGTATATTTAACTCAATAATCCAGACATTTTTTACGGCTTTCAATGTTTAATATAATAATGGCTTTATTTTTGTAGTAAATTTAAGTTGGCTTTATTTGTATTTTAACAATTTAGTATTCATGTGCATAATTCATTATTTCATCATTAATGTTTATACAAACATATTAATATTGGTGACAGTACATACCAATACATGAATAATAATTACAACATCAGAATTCATTGCTTCATGATATTTAATGCACAAAGTTAACATTGATAACCTACAGATTTAGTTTGACATAACACATTATGTTAGAACCCTTGATTTCACTTTTCATTCATTTAGGAACATCAGACACATGTAGAGTTTAAGAGATTTTGGGTGATCTAAAATTTCAGGGCATAGGCACAAAGGCGTTTTATAGCTGAGGCGCTGGAGGCACCAGCCTCCTCGCGAAAAAAATTCAAAGAAGTTGAACAAATAAAACGGGAGAAAAATGATAAAACCGACGAGAAAAAGAAATGTACCCTAGTTAGGGAGGGCCATTTTAAAGGTAGAACTTTATTTGCAGATTTTGTTTTGTAAAATTATCAATTTGTGAATCCTGATGTGACATTGATAGGCAGACAAAAGGGCCCCTCGTCTGACAAAAAGGCCCCACTGGCCAAGGGAAAGGGCCCCCGAGTCCGAGTCAATCGATTTCGTTACACTGTTACTGTCGAATCCTCTACTGGATGAGAATGCAGTCATTGCACTGGTATGAAAATCAAGACACACCCACCCACCACGACCCCTGCGACAGAGGGCCCTCAAAATAGTATAGCCTCCGCCATGATAAACCTTAAAACGCCCCTGCATAGGCACTCTAGTTCAGTTCACAGGACTGTCATGCTGATCATATGATTGATTTTAGATGACAAGGAATAGTGATGCTTGTATGACCTACAATGTAGTGAGTCTTCCCCATCTTCTCAAGATTATCACTAACAATCCATGTGTTCATGTAAATTGATGAAATTAAAATGTTCCATTTGTTCTTTGGAACATTAAACTTTAGCTCTCTCATTAAACTGTAGCTCTCTCTTGTTTCATTATACCTATCAATGTCACATCAGGATTCACAAATTGATAATTTTACAAAACAAAATCTGCAAATAAAGTTCTACCTTTAAAATGGCATTCAACATTATGTAAAGAATCCATCATGTTGACAATGATTGTCACTATGACATATATTGTCAACAGCATCGGTCATCATTACTCTTATCATTATCATCAGTCATAAATCATTATCATCAATGATGATTATCCTTGTTAAATATCACCAATATAAGGTTCATGTTTAATTCTCACATACATATATATAAATAACATCAATTATATATTTAATAAAACAATCAAACACTCACAAAACAAATATTATTGCACCATATATAAATATAATGATACAATAGATCAATCACAAGCACACTTGGTAAGGGTTCTGTTTTTAACTGAAAAAGATTCTTGATTAAGATATACTGGTAATCTCATATCAGAATATTCATTTACAACTACTTGAATTAGCAGAATCTGTTGTGATATTTAGATAGAACCAATAACTGGGGTGGTATCGCTGATATATATGTTGCTCAATGCAACATTTACAATCAGCTACGTTGTTCTGATTTGATTGTGAAATGAAATCAAGTATACACATTTTCTAAATGAAAATATTCCCTTTAAATGTCTTTTGATCATCATAGAAAAAAGAAGTATATTAGTCTGAAAATGACCAAAGTATTGTCTTGATAATACATTGAATTTCCTTCCTATACATGATTGGTATTATGAAAATTCTATTTTTTGTGAAGACTTTTTCAGTTAAAAACAATAAAATATATATTTTAACATATTACTAGGATTCAGGGATAGATATTGTGATATTTTTTTAGTTTTATTTCTGTAACTTTAATTTCATATTTCTTAATGTAATTTAATTTTATTTTTGAGTTGATTATTATTAATTTTCAAAATTTTGATTATTTAACCCTTTTTTGTGTCCCTTAATAGCAATAGATCACTTTTTAATAGGATTTTTGTTGGTTTTTTAATTTATCTGTAACTAAAACAATGCAGTTAGCTTCGGGTGCACAAATCTGCCATCTATATTGATTTTTTACAAGCATTTGCAGCTAAAAATGACACTTGCTTAAGTTTTGACTAATTGGCAATTAATTTGTCGTATGGAGAACAAACTTATATTCCTCAATGAAATTCGTTGATGAAGAAAAAGAAAGAAACAGATATATACTTCTAACTGCCGTCAAAACAATGCCTTAAATATTGATGTGATCACATAGTGACATAATTTTGTTTTAAGTCATGGAAAATCTTTACTCAAATGCTTGGTAAAATAATGTATGATCTTACTTGTTGGCTTGGCTTCTGCTTGCACACTCTTAAGCAAAATTGAAACTGCAACAGCATAATTTAATGTATCAATAAATCTATTGTCTTTTGCACCATGTTCATGTTACTTTGAATGATTAATTTAGAAATGGTTTTACAACTAGAATTAAATTTTAATTGGAATGTAATACTGTTAATTTGTGTTAAATCACTGTTAATTTATATATTTACTCCTTTTTTTGCATCTGTTACCATGGTGATTTAAGTGTTTACAGTAACTGTTTCTAGTTGCACCATTCTCCTTGAGTAGTTGTTTTTGTTATGTTGTTTGCTTGTCTAGTTTAACTGATTGTAAATGAATTCCAAGAAATCACGGTGTTTTATTATAAGAAATACATATATAAAACTTTAATATGTTTATTTTGGTAGGTGCATTTGTCGACACGTTCAAATGTGTCCCCAACAAATACCAATGTCCTGGCACCCATACATGTATTCATATGGAACAGGTGTGTGATGGGACGATTGATTGCGTGGAGGATCGAGCAGATGAAGGGGGACATTGTCGTAAGTTTCTAACAGAAATTTGTAACTTTTCAGTACAGATACTTTATTCATGTTTCTTTCGATCAGATTATAATAGTGTATGATTTCCAAATCATCCAATGATAGCAAGACTGATCTGTTTAATATTGTCATTTTATTTCAGTAAACACTGGATGTAAAACTTTAACGTCGTGTAAAGCAAAATGCCGAGAAACCCTACAAGGACCCCAATGTTATTGTACTGAGGGACTATCCCTTAATAACTCTGTGTGCATTGGTAAGACATTTTGCTTTTTCATTTATGATTTGTTATTTTTACACATGAGAGATCATGTATGCAGTCTGTTAGTGTTGACAATGGAATAAATTTCTTATTAAGCTACACATGTATCCTTACACCTGTTAAGTCGACTGTATCCAATATTCATGGTTTAAAGTGTTAATCAGACATTAAAGAGAGTAACAATGCTGTTTTATGTAGCTATGAATGGGAAGACTGACATGATTTTGGAACAATTGAAAAAGACACTGAAATAAAACTATATTTACAATTTCTTTGGGTATTAGAATTGAGGAGAGGGGTGGAGCTTTTAGTGATAAAGGAAAATTAGAACATATTTTTTTAATCTTTAAAGGTCCTCTAGAATGATTGTTAAATTCAGATTTTAAGACCATACACATTCCATTTGATTTTATTAAGAATATTTAGGTCCAAAGATTAATTAAATGGATTAATTTTAAATCCTGTTATGGCCATTTGAGGTTTACATTGTTTTTTTTTAATTGCACACTGCTATCTTTATCTGTCCAACCTCAGGATAGGTTAAATTTTATGAGAAGAAAGCACCTTTTCCATTTTGTTATTGGCAGACTATAAAATATTTCTATTTTTGTGCCAATGCTTGAATGTACGGTGGGTGGTGGGCATTAAGTGTTACGTTGCAGGTGTCCTTCTAGTTCTTCTACAAGACCGACTGGTTCTCGGATCTTTCACAGACACACTCTACAAGTCATTCACAATTCTTGACCAATCAGCATAATCAGACATCCTATTAGTCTTAATTAAACCTTGTGTAATTTTTGAGGATGCCTCTTAATATTTTTGTCAAACCAAGGTATTATCGCAAAATTTTCAAATGCTTTTAAATTTACTTTATTGACTTCTGTTTTGAAGTTATAACTTTTGGAACACCTTAAAAATAAGCGATTAATTTGATTAAATATAACTTGCTTTTTTTTTTAGATTTAGATGAATGTAAATATGATGGTTATTGTGATCAACAATGTGAGAATAAATTCCCAGGTTATATATGTTCATGTTCGGAAGGATATCATAAACCTGTATATACTAAAGATAATGATAAAGAAGGTAGCTGTGAAGTAGATGGTAAGATAAAGTATTTTTTAAAAAAATGATCCTAAACTATTATCCACATTGGCTGAATATGAGGACATACAATTTGTATGCTATTGTATTTTATGGCCATTCTAAAAGTTGTAAAATTATACTGCAATATTCTCCCCATGGACTGATTATGATGTCATTGAGTCGAATGGGGTTGTTTTCGATTTCTCATCCGCCATTGAGTAGAGTTGCCTGGGATTTCTCATGTCCACAGGTTTCCTCCAAATGTTTAAGACCCATATGCGCAAACGAATTATTCAAATAAAACTGAACCATATGTTAGTCCCAAAATGTCAATTGAAAGTTAAACCCAAGTTTTTTGTGGCATAAAAATTTTATATTGATTTGCAATAAGGGTTTATCTTCTGTTTTATTTTACAGTGAGGAATTTAAGATATTTATTTCACCAATATTTAGCAATATAGTGAGTTTCATAATGCTATGACCACACACCTCTATGTTAAACCTGGTTTCATTTCATTTGTATGTGATTAATCTGTCGATCACAAGGTCATTCATCATGTGAAATTTGAGTCGTTTCGAATGTAGTAGGGTCAGCTAACCATGCTTGTTTTTTTTGGGTGGGGAGGGGGGCCTCCGTAAAGGCCTTATTATGCAGAGAGAGAGACAGACAGACATATTCAAAAATGATGTAGATTTTTTTGAGTAGATATTACACCTTTTTGACTGTTTTTCATTTATTTTATCTAGGTTCACCAAGACTTATATTTGCTAACACCAAAAATCTTCAACAGATTGATATAAATGGAGAAGAATTGACGCCTGCTTACATTATTGAAGGCGACCAAATAGAAACTTTAGATTATGATCTTAAAAATAATACTGTCTGTTGGGTAAGTCAAAACTTTCAAGATCAGAACTTGTTAATAAGCATAAAATGTTGACTTAGAATATTTAAAATTTAAACTGCCAGATTTTTCAGGTGAACATGATCAACAAAGCTGTAAGCAGATGGTTGGAGTTTATAGGCTAGGAGAGGTGGAAGGATTCTAATCTCTACATGCAATGTGCTTATTATTAGAGAGATCTAAATGACAAATAGTGATAGCCTATTAAGTAAAAAGCCTTCTGTAATTTGTCTTTAGTTTGATTTTTGTCTTGACATTAATTTCAGATTGGGTCTGTATTAAATTCAACAGAGTCAGGGATGTATTGTTCTAAGCTGGATAAACCCAATGAAAGTTGGAGAATAGCTTCACATCATAAACTGACATGTAAGTATTTTATCCCTTGTTGGGGTGTAACAAATAGGTCATGAGTGAAAGAATTTATCCTAGGGGACAGAAACATATCTGAACAGTTAATACCAAGAGGTCTTTGGGTATCCATGAATTAAACCTGGGGATGGAACACAGCTCAACAGTTAAACTAATGGGACTTGACTTTGGTACCACTGAGATAATCTCAGATGGTTATCGGTAGGTACTCTTAAGACCATAATTGAGGAATACAGCTGAGAGAAACCCAGGTCCCGTTTGAATGTGTGAAAGCCTCTTTAGGTATTCAGGAAGTGTAAATTACATATGAATAATATTCTTAATAAAGACATATTATATATCTGAAAAATAGTAATTGCTATGGGATCTATTTGGTTAAAGTTTGAAGAAATCAAGAAGTCAAGAATTGTCATATTATAAATTATTTCATAATGGGGTTGCAGATGCAATAAAATGACCATTTTGAATGTTATATTTCAGCTGTAGAACAACTAGCAAGAGATTGGGTTGGTGATAATTTTTATTTTGCTGACGATGTTAAAGAGACTATATTTTTATGTCGAGGTGACGGCATGCATTGTGTTAATATTATAACTATTGGAATCAAACGACCAAAGAGTCTGGCATTAGATTCTACAAGAGGGTAAGTTCATGTTTAATGTGAATTCTTTCCTGAATCTAAACCTGTAGAGCGAAGTAAGTACAGTTTCTTTGTGATCTTGATTCAAATCTGACCATAAAATTTTATAAGTTAAACTGATATGAATTAATTAAATATATATTGATTTGGGGCTTTGTAACCCAAAACTCGAATCCTGATGTATGTCAAGTATAGTCATTATATCATCAATGAAAAAAGTTACTAATTATGTTGGATTCTGACAAAGTTACAGGAGTTATGTCCCTTGTCATCCTACTGTTCTGTTCCTAGCTAATGAAGATGGTTATCATCCCAGTTGAATGACTATACATTGTCCTTTGCCAGGCCAATCCTGCAATACTGGCAAGGGGGAAACCCTGATAGACTTTTTCTTCCATACATAGTAGCCTACTTGATTTTACTCATGTTATAAGTGTTTCTGATCGTCAGAGTCTTGTAAAATCTTCCCCCTAAGCACGTGCATCAAACCCCCCGAAAGTGAAATAATGATTAGGGTTACATATTTGTTATTCAACAAAGTAGATTTATTAACTACCTGCCAATAATCACATTATTATAACCATCATTAAATTACTTATATCTTACAGGTATATTTTCTTTGCTGACTGGTCTATGAACGCTAAAATTGAACGTGCCAACATGGATGGTTCTAATAAAATGGCACTCGTTGTAAAGAAAATTGTTCATCCTAATGGCCTGGCCTTGGATTTGGCCAATAAACATGTCTATTGGGGAGATTCGTTTTTAGATTATATTGAGCGAGTTGATTATAATGGTGGTAATAGACGTTTAATCGCTCAAGGAGTAAATGTAAGTAAGATGTCCAGTGTCACTGGACAATATAATCATTCATAATGAATTTCACTCGGCCATCATGTAGATAAATACTGAAAGACAGGAAATTATTGTAACCTTTTGTATCTTACATTAACATCACAGATAATAAAGTCATTCTTATAATCTATCAACCCCATTCATTAACATAAACTAATTAATAACACTTTATCTCCTCAGCTGCTCTTGTGACAGGGTATTATCTTGCAATACCATTCAAAATGACTGCTATTATTTCAAGTATTAATATCTCTAAATTGGTCGATTTTGTATTTACAACCAATCGCAGCTATAATTTCCACAGACTCTTTGATAAAGTTTGAAATCAAATGTCGACGGCTTAAATGTACGCCCAGGGCAATAATCTCCTAATTGAATTGTTTATATTTGTTTATTATTTTAGGTGGATCATGTCCATGGTTTAACAGTATTAGGTAACTATCTATATGTTACCAACCACCATAATAACAGTATTGTACGAGTTCATCGTTATATAGAGAATGATATACAAGTTATAAATAGAAGTCCATTAAGTAAACCCGGTGATATACATGTTATACATCCAGTTAAACAACCAGCAGGTAAATTTATTTTATTATTATCATAAAAAATAGGTGATTTTTTTTTTTTAAAAATCTCTCGGGAGTGGGCTTCCAAGAAAAATACAAACCAAATCGAACCAGTATTGACATGGCTAAGTGAGTAAGACAATGACTTGCAAGCCTGGAGGTCACAGGTTTGCTGCCTGTGGTGACTGAGAAAGTTCATTCGTGCAGGACGGAAGTGCCTGTAAAGAACAGACAATACAAAAAACCAAGATCCCATGTATACATTGGCGTGCACATAAAATATCCCAGCTAGTGTTCAGTAGATGTTAAATCTCAGTTGTTTCAGTTTCTTGTTTACATTATTTTAGCATTGTATTTGCCATTAGGTAACATTGCTTACTCGCTGTTTATGGTGACTAGTTAATCCTGTAATCCTGTTGGTAACCATAAACATAAAATATAAATGATGATATTGACTATATTTGATTGTTTCAGTATCTGAGAATATTTGTGGAAATAAAAAATGTGATCATATTTGTGTACCAGTACCACACGGTTCAACTCAGACAGCAGTAGCAGCTAGATGTCTGTGTAGAGCTGGTTACGCACTTGTGAATGGAACCGCTTGTCAAAGTAAGTTAAAGTCGTGATCAAATAGGCCTATGAGAATATTATGTGATAAGAAATAGTTAAAGGAGAAATATGTAAATTATTTTTTTGGCTATTAGACTGTATGTCTACCTTGGAAAATTTTAGTAACTACACTTTGACACCAAAACAATGGCAGTCCTGCCATATAACATTACCGGTACTACAAGCAGATGATATGATTTTAACTTGAGAAATTTTGCTTACTTACAGAAACAAAGGCTGATCGGTTTTTACTCTATGCAAATGCTCAGCAAGGCAGCATTCAAGGTATATCTTTAGGTGTGAGCGAAAGTCAACAAGTTATAGAACCTATTGTTAATCTCAACCGACCTATCGCCATAGCTTTTGATGCTAAGAATGAAGATATATATTATTCTGATGTAAGCTTATTGAGAATTGGACGAAGAAAAGTTTATACTGATGACGAACCTGAAGTATTTTTAGATGCTGGTAAGTAGCCATCTGGTTGTATTTATGATTTTAAAAATATAATTCTGGTTGGTCAACTATCTGACCAACAAAACTAAGTTTATGCTGACCTTTTTCTTTATAATTTGGAAATTTTCAGACTCAAATTGCATATAACATCAAATGTAACTGCACAATTTGTCAGGTCAAACATTGGACATTTGCGATATCAATATTTGATCATCTACACTAATTTGGTAATTATATGTCAAGTATTATCATGTGCAGTAATACAGTATCAGGGGAATGCATATTTTACACAGTTTGAAGTAATGGACATGTAATAATTAACTACATTCCAAATTGTAATCAATTGCAATGTAATGGCCCCAAGTTTGTTCCCTATTGCCTTCATTGTTACATCGTTATTCATACATGATTTGTTGTATATTGAAGTTTCATTGATGTTAAGTATGTTCCCAATTATGTATCATCTATGGTTTATTTTTATTGATGTACTTTTTATCAAAATATAGGTGTTACCAGTTCTGAAGGTCTAGCTATAGATTGGATTGGTCGAAATTTGTATTTGACAGACGACGGACATCAAACTATTAATGTTGTGCGTCTGGATAATAGAACCATTCATTATACAGTAGTCACTAATGTCAGCCACCCAAAAGCCATAGTTGTAGATCCCAATACAGGGTGAGTAACAATATATTTGTTATCTAGAGTTAAAAGGGTGGAGGTGAACACCGAAAGCTTGCTAATCCAGAGTGAATGAAATATATTTGTCATGCATAGTAAAATGGTTGGAGGTTGTTGTCTAGGGGTCAGAACAAGGGATGGGAATTGGGTGGTCAAATGGTCTAAATGTGTGCACATTAAATCATAAGGTCTGTCATAGAGTTGTAGTGATACACAGCTTGTAGGTGACAATGAGATGGGCCTTCTGGATTCCCCTCACTGCTAAAGACCCCTAGTTGCATACAATTTAATGAAATAAATTGATCAATATGCTATTCCTGAATTGACTTGGCCTGTCTCTTTTCTCTTTCCTAACAAGGGCTTTCACTTTAAAGGCTGGTCAATTTTTGACATATTTTGTTTGCTTCAGATTTCTTCAATAACTTTTACGTCATTTATTTCAATACAATTTTAAACTGTTTTTACACATAATATTAAAAACCATAAATTTAACTGATGACAGTGGTTTTAAGATCTAATTTTATTGCATGTAAATTTAACAGGTACCATATATGTTCTCTAGTCAGTGAATTTCACAACCAGTCTGAGTTATTTTTGAATAAGAATCAGTCAAATATTAATGAACCCTCTTAGAAAGGATTTTGAAGATTCAAAATTTAATTCACAGGAAAGATTGCGTGATAAACCAAATGAAATATAGCTAAATTGTTGTTTTTCAGGCAGGACAATTAATCCCCAATTTTTTTTTGGTGGAATATAATAAGAGGAGCATAAATAGAATCTCTGTTCTGCTTGATTAGAGTGATACATTTGATGTTAATTATTTTATGTATTCTTCATTTTATGTATTCTTCAATGAAGTTCAGTCATTCAAGTAACACTGATGGGTGCAACTTTGTATTCTTCTAATCAGATTCATGTATGCATTGCCCTGGAATTCTAAGTTTAGCTTTCATTCTTATTCCATTTTCGGCTCTTGTGACAACTCCTGCAAATTTTTTCACATCATGGTTTGGATCAAGTTCAAGGTGAAATCTGTTCAGTATTTTCACCAACAAAACTTTGATTTCATGCATGGCAAAATTCTGTCCGATACAGTTTCTTGGACCAGCTGAAAATGGTATGTAAGCGAAAGGGTTTATTTTGTCAATGTTTTCTGGACTAAATCTCTCTGGACGAAATTCTAGAGAATCTTCCCAAACACTTGGATTATGATGAAGTCCATAAATCAAAATGGTAGTCATGGTGTCCCTTGGAATAGTTTTGTCCAGAACCTTGAAATTCTGTTCGGTATTGCGTGTTATGAAGGAGACTATACTGTGAAGACGAAGGGATTCTTTTATGCACATGGTGAGATAGGGTAGTTCATTGAGGTCTGTTGCCATAAGGTCATCTGTGATTCTTCCAGACAACAGTTCCTCTATTTCTCTCTGTACCTGACTCTGTATTTTTGGATGCTGTGCTAAGGAAAATATTGTCCAGGATAAAGCACTTGCAGTAGTATCATGCCCTTCAAACAAGAACGTGTCTACTTCAGCCCTGATTTCTTGGTCAGTTAACCCCAAACCATTCTCATCCTTTGCCGTTAACAAGATGTCTAGGAAATCTGTGTTGGGACTGAAGTTTTGGTGCTTTTTTCTGAAGAACTTTGCGCATCTTAGAAATAATTTCCTCAGCAACATTATGAACATAATCACAATGTTTTTTAAAATCTTTTCCCAACTTTGTCAGATTAAAGAGCCAATCAAACTGAAGCCAAGGCTTCAAAAACCTTAAAGTTATGGTTCTACTTAGTTCATGTACAGCTTGGGCATATGGGTGACCAGTCCCAAGTTCCTGACAGTTTGTATCATAGGAAAAAGCACATTTTAGGATGACATCTAATGTAAACATTGTGATTACTGAAAACACTTCGAAGTATTCATCCTCTGTTGCAAATTTATTGATTTTTGAACAGCAGATATCAGCTGCCGTATTTTTGATAATTAAGTAAGGTTTCAGAATTTCAAAATGAAATGCTGGTGTCAGTAGTCGGCGATTTCTAGCCCATTTTTCGCCTTTGCTGAGCAGAAGACCATCCCCTAACCAAGGTTTGAGCAAGTGGTAAAGTTTTGCCTTCGGCATGGATGATTTAAGAACTGGCTTCACGCTTTCTGGTGACGTAAGGCTTACATCTGCCAATAAAGGTCCAAACCAACTTAGACAAAAATCATTGTATCTTGCAGTCCTTTCGCGGATAGTTTTCAAGCAAGTGTCATCGGGAACAGGAAAATAAAGTAAATGCCCCCAAAACCAATGTGGTGGATCAGAAGGAAACTCTTTCAATATGGCTGACCTTGTGCGGAATCTGTATATGTAGGCAACCAATTTTAAAGAACAATAAATGCTTATAATTATAGTTCCAATGGCAAAAATCGCAGAGGTGCTGAAGGCTTCCATATTGCACAATTAGTCCTAATATTGTAAAATAACAGACGGTATTAAATATCTGTTGTGTTCCTTTTTCAACAAAAACCTAGTTGACTCAGTTTTATTTGGACTTTGTACACAATTATCATAGAGACTGTCACCATATGACCTTAGATAGATTACGGTATGTTATGGTGACATAATAATATCAATGTGCAATGCAGGCTATGGTATTATAACTGGCCCTCCAATCGTCTTGTCTTGAAAATTATCTAATCTAATTATGGTTTCTCTTTATGGCTTTAAAATCCACTTTACACAAATTAGAGAGATGTGGTTTAACGTCCACTCCACACGAACTATATTCTGGCACAATTTTCTTTTATTATAATTGGTCTATAATAGAGAAATTCTGTAATTAGGAAGAGAGTGAACTTTGGTTTGAATGTTTGTTTGACACAAACCATGTCAGGTCGGAATTAACAAAAGTTGCAATTCTATTTCATTTGTAGTAGTAAATAAAGCGAAATTCTGTTATTAGAGAGGAATTGCACTAAATGTCCTCTCAACACAAACCAGGTCATTTTTGGAAGATCATGTGGTATATCTTTATTTAAGTAATTCGCTTGCCTCCAGAGTCTGCACCAGTGGAAGGAAACTGCATTAAATGCAATCTGATAAGAAAGCACCACTACTAAACCATGATAATAAATCCTCTGAATCCACCACTCTGCCACTACAAAACCATGATAATAAATTGTCTGAATCCACCACTTTGCCATGCCAGAACACAGAAATTCCTTTCACTAACACCTCTCCCTCCCCCTCGTCTGCCATCCCGGTTATTAGTAACTTGAATATGCAAGTGCTATCTCATATATCTTTTTGGATTCTAATAGCCTGTGAGCGATATAATTCGTAATGATGAAGTCATTTCCTTTTTTCAGTTACATGTATTGGACAGATTGGGTGTTAAAACCGTCTGAAATCTCATCAAAAATAGAGAAAGCTTGCATGGATGGAAGTAACAGAATGACGCTAGTCTCAGATGAGATACAATGGCCTAACAGTCTCACACTTGATTTCCATACACAGACCATTTATTGGACAGATGCTTATTATGATAGAATCGAAAGTATATCAGTAACAGGAACAGAGAGAAAGGTAGGTAACTCCCACGTTTCACTGTTAGATATTTCACATTGTTACAGGTTCATTCTGTCAGTTAATTCTGTATTGTAGCCATACAAAATAATCATGTCATATGAGACCTACTCGTTACTTGCATTGATCGCAGATTTATATGATTAGCTTTTAAAATTTGTGTAACTCTCATCACAATTGGGTTGGATAGTAGTCCCAGAGAGTTATCTAAGACATCTATTTTGGTGTTAAATAATTGCCTGGTATAAGCTTTTATGCTTAATAATGCCAAAGTCAAAAACAAAAATGATTGTTGTGTGTCTGCACTGCAAATTGAGATGTTTTGTGTCTGCACTGCAAATTGAGATACATTTTAAAAACACTATTATCATCTCATGTGTAATTCCCTTCTTTTAAGAGCTTTCATCTGATATAAGTACACAAAATTAATTAACATATATTTCTAATTGTGTTTTTCTTTTTCAGGTTATTGTTAAATTCGAAAACTTGAATCATCCATATGGTATAGCAGTCTTCAGGAATTTTATCTATTGGGCGGAATCGTTGTCTGGACAGATATTTTGCTATGATTCAATGAAAGATATAAGAACTATTATCAGGAATGATAGTAATCCACTATTTGATTTAAAACTTTATGATCCAAGTATTCAGCAAATAGGTAAATATTATAATACTAAGACTAACTGGTTTAAAAAAAATTATAACAAATGTTTTAAGAGGGTTGTGCCAGGGGCCCAGTATCTTCAATGGAGGCATGATCTCGTTTTGACTTTGTACATCTTATCAAGTCCCTCACATAATATCCTGCATATTTCATCTGTATTTCGATTGGTTACTGACCCATCAAGGGGCCTCTCAGATTCCTTAATAGAAGATATCATCGCAAATCGCAAGTCTTGTGCTTTTCAACAAAATTGTTTGCCTGAGATAATCGAGTTGCAAAGTTCAGGGTACGTTCAATATCAAGGTTTCCATGAAGGTTGCCATGTTTGATTTGAGGGTGTTTGTCTCAGGACCTGTGATAGGATGCTATCATTCACGTGACTGTGTTAAAGGAGGATATAACATAGTTGTAAGTTTGGGAATTGCTGACCTGTCTTGCAACTTCTAGATATGTAAACTCATAGTCATGGCTTCAAGAAAATGAAGGCCTGGTGGCTCTGTGGGTAAGGCTCTGGTAAGGCTCTGGTTCACTAACTCAGATGTCCAGGATTTTATCAAGTTGGCCAAGAAAGTTTCTTGCAGTATTTTCAGGCTTAATTTCTCTTTGTTAATGACGCATGATGTAGGGCCTGACAAAGAACATCATCTAGTTCTGATGGTACGAAACCAGAACTGTTTTATACTGATCCTGCTACTTGATTGTTAAAATCACTGGTAGACATGATAGCTTAGAGAAGTGTTGTGCAAATTAATATTCATCACTATGATTTGCATTACATGTCAGTTTGGCTTCTGCATTATTCATAATCGTATTCACATAATTAATTAAATTGTGTTTATTTTATTTTTCAGGTCTAACAACCCTGCCTTGTGCGAAAAATAATGGTGGCTGTGAAGAAATTTGTCTTTCTGTACCAAATGGTCAAGTCTGTCAATGTGGAAAAGGCAGAAAACTAAAAGCAGATAAAATACATTGTGAAGGTAAATTGTATAACCTACAACATGGGAGGCATTTGGGGATTATCACTATATTATCGAAAGATGGATGCCATCATTGAAATTACATGTAGATATTTTGTGTGACCAATACTGGTTCACACAGTCTTAAATGTAGAACTAAATACCAAGGAATACAGCTTCCAACAAGATTTGTATCTGTCCCTGGATTATGGCCCTGATTTTACGTAAAAACGCTTGCGTGGCAACCACTTAATCCTAAACTGAACTTATTTGTGTTACATTCACGTTAAACCCCATTTCTCCCTTTCTTTCAGACTAATAAATTCATTTTACCGTCTAGATAATCCAGACTACATTATGATAGTAGTTATAGATAATTGATGCTAAAATTCATTTTACCTTCCAGATAATCCAGACTATAAAGCAGCAGAAGCATGCAATTCACAATAGTTATAGATAATTGATGCTTAAATCCATTTTACCTTCCAGATAATCCGGACTATAAAGCACCAGAAGCATGTAATTCACAACGTCAGTTTTCATGTAAAGATGGAAGTTGCATCAACAACCAGTGGACATGTGATGGAGATAGAGATTGTTTAGATGGCTCGGATGAAGATTATTCAGATACGGGATATTGTAGTAAGTTTTACAGTATGCCTTGTTCCAGAAACAAATATCAAATAATCTTTTTGATTATAATTATTTTGATTCCTAGCATTGGCTTGTTTGAAATAGGGACATCACTCAGTGTGTGCAACATTATCTCTAGTAAACCTGGTAGCATAAGCACAGACAAAAGCAAGCAAACAATTTCAAATTTTTAATATGATGATCTTTTTTATTATAAACCATTTAATATAATCTACCCACTATTTATCCAATGTTTAAGTTCATGGCATTGAGATTTTGAACGATTTACCATAATTACTGTAAGAGTTATGACCATTGAACACATTGATCACAGTTTGGGGATGCTCGATTTACAGTCCAGAATGTCCCGAATCGACAGAATTACAATCAAGTGACACAGAATTCAGTCCCGTCACAGTTCTGTCAGTCCCGACAGCTGATGTGGAGTAAGTAGAATCGTGACGTATTCCTAGGTGAAAAATATGTTTGGTTGAGATAATTTTTATACAGTCGACACATGCGTTGTACTCCAAAGTTCTCCTAATTTAATTCCGAAACTGTGAATCGAGCATCCCCTTTGTGAATTACATGTCAAGAAGCGACTCCCAGAGTGGAATGTAGGATGTTAGATTACAATACATTATCTTTTTTTCCCAGAAAATAAAGCATGTGATGAACCTTCGATGCATAGATGTTTGAATAGTTCTTGTATACATCAACATCTAGTCTGTGATGGTCATCTAGATTGTCCACATGGGGATGATGAATCCAAATGTACTAGCAAAGGTACTGTATACTATCTTGTTGGGAAGTTAACTCATGTGTGTTTATGTGTTTCAATTATAAACGATCAGATGGAAATGGAAAAATTCTCCCCTTTACATTACACACATAAACACTGAAATAAAAGATTATCATATGTTAGTCACAAAATGTGTTGATGAGACCAGTGCTCACTTTGGGTTTCATTTTTTTTTTTCTGCCAAATTTTCGTTATAATTTATTAGCCATTTTATTTTCCGCCAAAATAAAAGAACAGATATCTATTGGATATTCTTCTACGGACGTTGACGAAGGCTGTTCAATTATTCTCTTACTACATGACATGCGATTTGATGATAACTGACTTTTGTTCGTTTGTTTCTGAAGTTTAACGTCCTCTTCCACATAAATTGTAACAACAAACCTGGCTTCATTTATTAACGATACAGTCAACAGAGTAACAAGATAAAACAGACGTCATAATCCAATAATCCCAAACAAATCGAACAAGTATCATTCTAGTGTCCGCCAATTTGAATATATAGAAACCGTCAAAACAGCCACCAATTCGTATTGGGAGACAAATGATTAAATCTTTTGTCTCTTGATTGTTTGTTACTACTCTTATGGTAAACACTAATCAACACTAATCAGAGATTGATCAAGAGACAAAACATTGGTACCTTATTGATTGATAACTGTCTCAGTCAAGCGCAATAGACTGTAACGTGTGTGCACGGCTTTAAAATCAAAGCTTTGTGTGAATATGTGACAAGAAAATTTATTACCTCAGTTAAAAAAGAATCACCACACAGGAAAAATCGCCAAAAATTTCACCAAATTGAATATTTTATCACCAAAATTATATATTTATTGGAAATGGCGACCGACACTAAATGAGACACTAAATCCCATTCATTTTCTTCCTCTTATGTTAGAGTCACAGAGAAAACTAGTATCACAGTTCTAAACTAAAACACCTCTCCTTTTGAATCTGTGTCCAGTACGCATTAGAGAATCCCAAACTTTCAAATCACAGTTAGGTGTGTTTTAATTGACGCATATGTGGATGGATTGAGTGTGCTATGATGATGATGATTTTATATTTACAGATGGTCCATGTGCTAAAAATCATACAAAATGTGGTGGTGCTAGTGGTCGATGTATACCCGATTCATGGATCTGTGATAATGAAATTGATTGTGCTGATGGTTCTGATGAAAAAGAACATTGTGGTAACATGTTTAACATTTAATGTCCAATATAATGGCCCATACAATTAGAAGTAATGTTTATATAGTAGATCTAAGGTTAGCTATATATCTCCCCTATTGTAGTGTGCCCCACGCAGTCAATGATTTGCATTATTAAAACTTGAACTTCCATCTTTTAATCTTAATGAAAATTTCGCAAGGGATTATGCGACAGATGCAGCACATTCACTGTACGCAATCGCTTTGATTATCCTATTGATAGCCATCACACTTAACCTTCTCCACATATCTATCAACTAATAAACTCAATGAAATTAATTGTTAATGAATTAGCTTGTTGGTAATACAGCAGATTTAGAAAATTACATGAATTTCTATGGTTTAAACTATACTGTTAGGAGTAGCATCTTTTGGTTAAGTACAATTCATAACTCCAAAATTTACAGGTTAGACACGAACAGACTATTAGCAGTGTTTTCCTTTTGCTTTCAAAATGTTCTTAAAACAATTATTTTTGCCTTACTACCAAGTTACTAAAGTAGATTTCTTGTTCTAGCTTTCTGTAGTGATTCACGCTAAACCAGTCTTGATTAACTAGACCTGTCAGTCTGCTGGAAGATAATGAGTAGACTGGTTTAGGATGACTAATGATGCACACTTTACTACCTATTATTATTGTACATAATCCAGGGCAATTTATGGTAATGTAAGATCTAGAATATTTTGTGTTGATTATTTTTCAGATACAGCCAAATGTGTTGAAGATCAGTTCCAATGTGCATTCGGCCATTGTATACCATACTCATATAGATGTGATAACGAATACGATTGTCCTGATAATTCAGATGAGGTAAGTAACATGTCTTAACGTTGTTGACATCAGGGGTGCTGCAGGGGGTCAGTGTGGTCCAGGGCATACGTTGACATCCACATAAAAGAACCGTTGGTGATTAAAATTTCATTGCTGTCTGAATAAAATTTGTCTCTTGGCACACTGTATGTTGTATGACATTCCAACAAATATCATGATTCATGACCCCGATGACGTCACGGGTATGCAGGTGTCATCGCTGCTCATTGTTATTATTAAATTACAGTATTATAATTCTCTCATTGCTGTTATCAATGATTTTCGGCCCTTTTCTGAACAGATTTTGAATTCTATACCTTTCTTTCGTTTTTTGGCCTTCCGTGACCTTTGACCCCGATTATCTCGGAAACGCCCCCACACCTGGCTTTTTACCTACCAGATTCAGATTCCTGACGAAAAATGCCTCTAGAAAAGTCAACTCAGATTTTGCCCCCACTCGGGTGACAATGCCCCCTCCTCCCTCTGGTCTAATTAGTCCAGTTGGTGCAGAAAAGGTGAAACTTAAATTCCATTTCATTCATGCGTTATCTATGTAAATACTAAATGAAATTGACCCAATTTTTGAACTGAATTTTTAAGAGGTTCAACTTTTGCAATATTATAATTTTCAAAGCAGCTTGAAACGTGATGTATATTTCAGATGGACTGTAAATCGTGGTGTCATCCCCAACAAGAGTTTTCTTGTAAAGATTCATCAATATGTGTATTAAAGAAATATATATGTGATGGTGAAGCCAACTGTCCTGATGCTTCTGATGAAGAGAATTGCAGTAAGTAATGAATATCTGTAGCTATCACTTGGTGTACTGTTATAAACTATTATTCCTTCCTTATTGGGCATCTAAATTTGATATTAACCAAGAGACTATACATCTTTAAATTTGACAATTTATAATATATTGTTAACCCTTTCGCTCCTGCAATAGTACTTCGTAGATGGCTCCAAAATGCCAGAATCACACATATGACACAAGGGGTCTAATCCATTCAATATAATGGAAATTAAATGGTCTAAAATGTTGATTATGGGTTTAGTGTGTGATTAAATGCTTAATCGATATGACATTTAAAGCCATAAAAAAAACCTGCCCTAGTCAGATTTAAGTCTTACGTACTGCATCTTTAACACAACAAGACAAGAAAATCTACATTCTTGCAATTAACACTGTGTATTAACAGTTGAAGTAGAAAAATATCCGGTTAACTCTTGGTCTCATATTAAGTCAATTGTTTACATGTATATGTCATTAATTGTGTATTAACAGTTGAACTAGAAAGTATATCTTGTTAACTCTTGGTTTCATATTAAGTCAACTGTTTATTTTTCAGATATAACAAGATCACATTGTAATGAACATGAGTTTCTATGTGATGGTGGTATTTGTATACCGAGTATCTGGAAATGTGATGGTGATAAAGATTGTACAGATGGAACAGATGAAAGTTCTTGTTGTAAGTTCTGTTATTTAAGCTGTATTTAATATGAGAAAGATGTCTAGAATACAAAGACCTTTACCTCTTTAGAACGCCAGTTTGTTTGTTGCCTAACATGCCTAAAACCATACTTTTTTTAATGTTGTTGAACTCTTGTTTTTTGCAAGGGAATGCCTGCTTTTAATATCATTTATGTAGATTGCACTCTGTAGTACAAATAAGATAGCATCATTAATATGTTTGTTGAATAAGAAAGATAAGAATAATGGTGTGAAATCCATAGTAACTAATGTAAACTTAAAATGGCCTTAATTGAGACTTTATATAATAACCATTGTTATTTGTTTTGTTATAGCACCAGATGCAACCAAGACCTGCCATCCAATGGAGTTCCAATGTACAGATAAATCTAGATGTGTACCTAAATCATGGAAATGTGATGGGGAGGCTGATTGTGCTGATAAATCAGATGAACAACACTGTTGTAAGTTACGTTCTCATTCTCTTATGCACTATTGTCCTTATAGTCTCATTTTAGCTGTGGCAGTAAGCGCATGCTCTTTGTATCATAAGGTCAGTTATTGAGTCAACTAGCGTGGTTTTGATTCCCCAGTTGTACATAACAAGGAGTAGGGTCCCCAGTCAAACCTCATGGATTTTCTTCTGGTCATCCGGTTCCCTCGCACTGCTAAAGACCCCATCATTAGTCCTGAAATGACCTAGCATATTATTTTTAAAAATGATCTGGAACTATTTGTGACCATCCGCTACAAAACCAGTCACATGTTTCAATTTTTAAAAACTGTGATTTAATGCTTGTCTTAAAGTGGACTGAAATTGCTTCCTGTTGATATATAAAATATGCAAATCACAAAAAAAATGGCTGAGTTATGGCCATCTGAAGTTTCCATAGACGTGGTGTTGCCAAATACAAAATAATGAGAAATTTGCATTTTAAAACAGCCAAAATAAATCCAATAGGAATACATACCTATTGCATACATCAAAATGAATTTTTGTGCATATAATAATGTGTTGTGTACCAATATTTGTACAAAATTTTATCAACATATTTCTTTGGTAACATTTTTTTTTTATTATTTTTTTTTTTTTTTTTTTTTTTGGAGGGGAGGGGGGGGGCTGAAATTTACCTAAAATCCATATTTCTTCGAATTGGCTTTGTTATGGCTACAAATGCCTGGTTCCACATCTTAAATGTGATTTTTGCCACAAAAAATCATTTTGCCCAACTTAATTTGCTTTGTTTTTTAAGTGATAATGTTTCTAGAGTCCCCGAAATAAAATTATTTTTGCCCGTTACCATGGTAACAGTTTTACAAATAATTGGTTTTACATCAAATTCAAAGGGAAAAACCAAACCAAACCCCTCTTATTTGAGTAGAAATATTACCACATGGCTCATTTTCACACAATCTTATGCAGTGACATTGAATTAAACCATCACAATAACAACTCATTTTTTTTTTAACTTTCTAAAATACCCGGAATCACATTTTTTAGTTATGTTCACAAAAACGGAGTCCCATATTAACAAAAGTTTGACACATTAAAATATTAGTTTTATACATCAAAACAGATTAGCTTAGGATTGTGTTTGATATCTAAAAACTATAAAGTACTGATTTTGGTTGGTTACCATGGCAACATTTTTCCAAAAAACAAATTTTAATCATATTCAAACCCACTTTATTTGATTGAAGTCCTGGAATGACACATATGAATTTCACCTGATTATAATTTTTCTTTTCTACAATGATTTACAAAAACTAGCAACAGAGTTACAGCATTTACGGTTCTTTTTTTTTCGCAGCGTCCACAAAATACCCATTTTTATGCATTTTTTATTATATTTTCGCAAAAACTTTCGAATTAATGAAAAATAGATGCTTTTTTTAAGCGTTTAGTGCTAAAAAAATTTTTTCGGTAGTTTTGACCCAAATAATGTATTTTGCCATGTATAGAGAAATAGAGTCGTGGAACATGCGACTGATTTTGTGCTGGAGGGTAACATTTTGCTGAAAATTATGCAATAGTAAAATACACATGCATAAAAATGGCTAAACTTTGGAATGATAGCAAGGACGAAAACAATACGAAGAAGAAAGAAATAGGTTTGATTTTAACATGAATGATATGTTATATTTATCTTTTAAAAAACTTTAGAAGATTGTCAATACCCCAACTTCTGTTGTAATGCTCAAGAAAATGAATGATATTACATATGTATTTTTAAAACTTTACAGCAAAGGATTGTCAATACCCCAACTTCCGTTGTAATGCTCAAGGAAACGTTTGTCTCCCTCCACATAAAGTATGTGATGATGTAGCAGATTGTGTTGATAATACAGATGAGGGTAGAGGTTGTCATACAAGTAAGTAAAATAAAAACTAACTAGTGTTCCAGGCAAGTGGTAATCTTCATGGGGCAACATTCAATTAAAAAGCAAAAGCATCCACAAATTTGAGTCCAATCAGTAAGAATCTTTTTCTTTGGATTTGATTTTACAAAAAGGCCTCCATTTCCAATATGGCCACTATTACATTATGCTTGTTTCCTGTTACTGGCTTATATTTAGTGTGGTTTGCTTTTGCTATTAAGTTTACATCTATGGTGGAAGACAGTATGGCAGCCAACATCAATATAATGAATACATGTATCGTGACACTAAGTATTCATGAAGATTTCGTCAAATGCTCTTGACAAAACAATTCTTGTTTATCCAGTGTCATTGAGATGTGGCAGATGTGTTGTGTTGAAAATATTAATCAACATTATAATTGTAATATATGCACAACCAAGAAGAAAGAACTCCCCGCCTCATATGTACAAAAAGGTAGAAAGAACTCTCAACCTCATATATACAACCAGGTAGAAAGAACTCACAGCCTCATATATACAACCAGGTAGAAAGAACTCCCAGCCTCACCATAGTAAAAGCAGCCTATATTTATTGGTAGTATTAGAATTAACTGTATGATATTTTGTGTGTATTTTTAGTGATAAATCCATGTTTACCAGGAAATAATGACTGTAGTCATACATGTCATCGTACACCAACTGGATATGTCTGCTCGTGTCCAGAAAAAAAGAAAATTTCAAACGACAATGTGACATGTGAAGGTATGGAAAAAAACCTAAGAAAATGAATTACTTGTTGGAAGGGGTGGGGTAACAAGAACTTTTCATTGTGTACCAATTGTAACTTAAACTCTGAATTAGGCTATTTGTCTATTTAAGTATATATATATATTTATTAAAGTAGATAAAGTACAAGTACTTCTTTGTTTACGGTAGATAAATGCATAAAAGAATAAAAATATGTCCAGGTAAAAAAAATTCTCAACCTTATTCTGACATACATTAAATCATTTAAACTGGTTGTCTGCCTTCTTTGGGCGTCTTCAGATATAAATAATATATATATATTTCTGATTGCTTTATGACAGATATAGATGTTTGTTCTACATGGGGTATTTGTAGTCAGAAGTGTGAAAGTACACCTGTTGGTCATCGATGTTTTTGTAATGAAGGGTATATACTACAGAACGATGGCTACAGTTGTAAAGCAGATGGTATGCAATTTATTTATTTATTTTTTTTAAAACTGTGCCTTCATGACAGCATACTAAGGGTCTGGATGTCAAAAGTGGAAAACAAATTCAAGCATAAAACCTTCAGTAGTATTGAAGACCATATGATGTAAGCTTGTTCTGTAGATCATTAAGTCTGTCATGGAGTCAAGTGGTGTGGTGTCAATTCCCCGTTTGTATGTGACAAGGAGTAGGGTCGATTGTCCAAGCTTTTGGATTTTCTCTGTGTCATTCAGTATCCTTTTGCCACTAAAAACCCTTATGCGCAAGTGAATTATTGAAATGAAATTGAACCATAATCTAGTCCCGAAATGACCTAGTTTGTGTTGAGTCGATGATAAACCCTAGTTTTTTCTCTTATTATGAGATAAAACTGCCAGAAAAACAGACTACTGAAAATTACAACTATCCTGTATCAAATGACCTCTAACATATATCACCTCTAACATATATCACCTGTATCAAATGACCTCTAACCTACATCAATATATCCTCAATGATTTGATTACGAAATTATATTTTTTTGTTTTCTTTGTAGATGATGTTGCAGTATATATCATTTATTCTAATCGTCATGAGATGAGACGAGTTGACCTTGAGAAGATGACCTTTGTATCGCTAGTTGCAGGATTGCGTAACACTATCGCGATTGACTATCATTATGAGAAGCAGTTGATATTCTGGACAGATGTTATAGATGATAAAATATATCGTGGAAAAATGATCCTTAACAGTAAGTATATATTTATTAGGTCATATTTGCGGGGTGGGGTCTGTCTTATATAAACCCCTAGTATGGACCATTAGTCAGCAAAGGGGTTTGAGCAAAACATGCACTACAACTTCCAAGGAACATTTGGAATTGAATTTGGGTCATTGTGACTCTTGACCCAATTTTTATTTTAAATAAAAACAATAATTGCTGCAAGGGCATAATTAATGTGCGCTGTTAATTATTAGCTCATATAAACTTCATAATATTTGTTGACTCATAAAAATATTTTTGAGTTATATTGTTTTCTGAGAAAAATCATGTGCATCGGAGCTGTTACATAATCACTTTTATTACAGTTTATTTCTGTGTAGGAAATCCTACCGTCAGTATTATAAATTGAAGTTAATCAACATGTTGTTAGTCCACAGTCATTTATTTTAGTTCTTGTTTTGATATAATTGTTGTGATTCATTAAACACTGATTCTGTTTGTAGATTTATGAACAAATATTTTTAGTTTTACATAATCCATAATTCATCACTTTAAAATTGATGTTATATTTTTTTTTTGCTGTGATTAATACCATCCACAGTCTTCAACATTTCAAGCATGACTTATTGGTCGTTGTTGTCTTCCCATGAAACTATGGTTGTAGCATATTTTTCACTATCATTAGCCGTAGATCTAAGATTCAATGGAAACGGACAAAATGTTGCAAACTTATTTGCATGCAGTGGAAATAGAATCAGAATGCAGTGTCTGAATATATTGGTATTATTATGTTTGTTTTTCCAGCAAGTGAGACGGTACCACCAGAAGGTACAAGTACCTGAGCAAAACAGGACTTCATATTATTTATGTTATTGAATTTTTAAAACAAAACTAATTTTAACGTCTGTCTCTCCCCATTTTTACAGCTTTTACATTTTTTCTTTGATAAATGCATGGGTTCATTAGAATTTTTGACATACGGGCAATGACACAATCGTTCATTCCAAGGCATTTTCACTCATTATTTTGATGTTTATTTTTGTTTTATGTTGAATTAAGAGAATGTCAGCATGAGCTTGTGAAGGAATGATGTATGATGTTAATATAATTATTTCTGTTTTTTGTTTAAATGTGGTCTGATCGAAATATTAATGATATTAATTTTATTTCTCAGGCGGTTCGTCCGAAACTGCCTAACAATCCCACCAGTTCATATTATTACAGCCCACAAGCCAGGAGGTCTTATTTCCCTCATAGCACACTGCATAGTGTATGGTCATCTTCATTAGTCTGGTTGGCACAGAAAAGTTACATATTAGACAACATTTTATTTCTAAATGTATCTCAGAGTAATTTTGATTATTGTTTTTCAAACCAACAGTTATATATTTAGGTTCACAGCTATGGAAGAAATATCAGATACATATTTTCTTACATGGAAACTTGGAATGAAAATTAATATTAAATTATTTCAATCAGACAATTATTTTAGCGTAGTTATGTGTAGTTGAAAAAAATTTTTTCTTGCTTTTAG
This sequence comes from Patella caerulea, assembly GCA_036850965.1. Classification (NCBI taxonomy): domain Eukaryota; kingdom Metazoa; phylum Mollusca; class Gastropoda; family Patellidae; genus Patella; species Patella caerulea. The sequence continues at coordinate 16,754,412 of JAZGQO010000021.1, forward strand.
TTGTTTGTTTCAGAGATTTGTTCATTCATCTTCATACTTTTTCATTTATTTTAACGGTGAGAATGATGAGTGCAAGAGTTTGAAGTGAAGTTTTGTATGGACGACAAAAAAACCCCACACTGGATTAACAGAATGTATTTTCTTATCTATGTAACAGTAACATTCTTTAATGTAGACTGAAACCTTTACTTGAAATTTATGAGTCTTGTTCCTAAGGAAGATTTTTGTAAAGTCTGCAGTAAATAATTCAGTTCTTGTTTGATATCGTAATGCATGTCTAACATTACAAGAAAGCACTGGAACTTTCACAAAATCATGTAGATTACAAATCACACATTGTTCTAATGTTAATACACTTCAATGAATGACCCCAAAGAAAACTTATATATTTTTTTTTAAATCCCTGAATAGTCACATAGGATTTGAATGACAGAATAAAATGGAAATTAGCTTTGAATGTGGTCTACATTGAGTAAAGTGACATGGTTTTGATTTACCACTTGTATATGATAAGGAGTAGAATCATCTGTCCAACTTCATGGGTTTTCTCTGGGCCCTCCGGTTTCATACTACAGCTAAAGACCTTTACGTGCAAGCAAATTATTTTGTCTGCGATATCACCTCAGTGGAAGCGAACTTTAAATAAAGCTATTTCACACAGCAAATTATTGAAATGAAATTAACCATAGGGTACTCAAAATGACCTGGTTTGTGTCGAGTAAACATTGAACTTCATTTGCCATCCTTCCCTCCATCGGAAATTGTCAATAATGGAAGTTTGTAACCAGTACTATGGTTTTATTCTTAGCATTTCAAGCATCTTTGCATTTAATACAGTATCTTTGACTTCTGATAAGATTTCATAATATATCACTATCATAGTATCATATCATATCTGGTCGTTTGTTTTTATGTAAAATTTATGTAAGGAGAAATTAGTGCTTTTTATCCCGGCAGAGAGACAAATGCTTCAATAATACCTGGGACGTGAAAATAGTCTAAAGTAGGAGCTTATTTGGATTTGAAGAAGTATGCTTGGTTTTTCCCAAGGCAGAAGCACAAGACATTTAGATGTAGTGATTTCTTTTATTTTGGTGATAAGGAGTAAATGTTTTTAAAGATAGCTATTGCTTGATTTTTGTAAGATAGCACTTGGTGGCATAAAATTGTATAGGTTATTTAAAGTTTAAGTAACTATTTTCAAATATTAAAGATATTTTAGTTTAATCATTTTAAAATCAAAATCGTTCTTGCCATCCTAAAATCATTATTTTAAACACCTGCCTCTATTGCCTAGCAGAAAACAAGAATGAATCTTCAACATATGTAGGCTTTTTTCTGTCAATCTGTTTTCAGCTTTTATCAGATGCCATATTGACTTCTGTCTTGGCTGATAAACATTGTTCTAGCCTTATGCTCTATTGGAGTAAATGTTTTACTGCAGAAAACTATCACAGTCATACAGTTAGAAAGTTCGATCCTTTGGCTTCTATAGAAGATATTCAATTCAACATTTACTGTTGAAATAGATAAAAAATGGAATGAGGAATGACAGAAAGGCTTTTTCTTGTTTTCTTTTCTTGATACATGTGTATAGGCCTTAAAGGCTTCCTGCAAAACTCAAAATTTAACGTCACCAGTACAATCAATTTTCTTCTGAAAGAACTATTTACTTTTTGTTAATGGATAATTTGATATTTTTCAGCTCTAACAAACATTGTGCCAATTATAAATGTTGGTCTTGCAACAACTGAAGGTTTGGCTGTTGATTGGATAGGAGATAAATTATATTGGGTAGAGAGTAATTTAGATCAAATTGAAGTTGCTGACTTAGATGGCAAATCCAGACGAACTTTGGTGGCTGGAGCTATGACAAGTCCACGAGCCATTGTCGTTGATCCAAGATATGGGTATGTATTTGGAAATAAAATGACATCTTTAAAGCTCAGAAAGATATGCAAAAGATTATTAGTCACAGTGTTTCTGTTGGCCAATTTTAATTATTTCTGATAATTGATAATTATTTCAATTGTTGATGTCCTTGATCGGTTTTGATTGTCTTGTAAATGCACCGATTACCTACAAAAGAATATAAACATGTTAGCTGTTATGGACTCCTGAATCAACTTAGCTGCTGTAAATGTATGTTTTGTTACCTGTCATTCTTCTTTTTTTTAAACAGAGCCTTATTTTGGACTGACTGGGATGGAGCAAACCCTAGAATTGAATCCTGTTCAATGAGTGGCACAAATAGAACAATCTTATTTGGCATAAGACCAAATTATGCTCAAGGAGGTTGGCCAAATGGTCTAACATTAGATTACGACGCTGAACGATTATACTGGATAGATGCAAGGTAAGATATGTTACCTAAAAGAAAACAATACAATTGGACTTCATGACATTGATTAAATCTGTCAACACTGAAAAGTCGAAATATATATACTTGACTTGATTGCCATTCGGACTTGGACACTGCATGCTCTTATTGTACTCCACCTGTCTGAGAAGACAGATGACAATTAAAATGGATTTGTCCATCCACAACAGTCTTTACGACAATGAATCTGTGAAAACTTGGTGTAGATGTTCATTGGGTGAATGTATTCTCCGATTTTCCATTATGAGCATTCTCTGCTTAGGTTATGCAATTTTATTAGTTGGTGCTATGGAACATGATCAACTCTGGTTCCAATTGATTGGTCTCAGATTCTATATTTAATCCTGGTGTTTTAAGTTAAAACTTTTAACATTAGACATTGATGTATACTTATATTTCAGGTCAGATTCTATCCATTCTATTACATACAAGGGAGAAGATCATCATTTAATTCTACAGAGTCACGAATCATTAGCTCAGCCATTTGCCATAACATTATTTGAACATTATGTATATTGGACTGATTGGAAAACAAACTCATTATCTAAGGTAAGAATTTACTCTTTCTGCTTACTCATGTGAATCAAGGTCATTTTGGAGACTAACATAAGTAGAAAGACTTATATAGTCATTTGATCAATGCTAGAGGAGATTTGTGCTTTTGCAGAGAATTTTGATATGTGTTTCGCTAATTATTTACTAAGACAGCCATTAACAGAATTTAGTATTTAAAGTTCTATTAAAATTACCATGTATTTTCTGGCTATTTCACTAATATCATACCATATCATGACATGACAACACAATTGGAATAATTGGATCTTGTTATCACAGCGCTGGTGACTTCGTGATATTTTGGAATTATAAAATGTTTTCTGATCGTTATTCACAAACACCCATTCATTTATAAAATATAGCAGAATGAAATATTTTGGAGGCTTGATAGCTTTATTATATGTTATTTTCTCAGAAATCGATTGATCAATTACATTTATTTATTTTCTCAGAAATTGATTGAATGATTACATTTAGTTATTTTGATCGATTACATTTGGTTATTTTCCAGGCTAATAAATATAATGGATCAGGTATTCATCAAGTACAGAAAACATTTACACAACCTTTTGATCTTCATGTTTATCATCCTAAACGACAACCTAAAGGTAAAAATTTTATCACGGAAAATGTTTAGCTCTTTAATCAGGATAAAATTATCAAAGATTGATCTTATTGTGAAGTGGGTAAGGAAAGTTTCAAATGAATTTAAAAATGAAGCAAGTTTTGTTAATATCTGAGTTATTAAACAAGCGTCATCACTCTCAATAAGAAAACTATTTAAAAACATCAATTACAACTCTATAAATAATGTGTACAGGTCTAGACATAGTGTACTCAACTCTATAAATACTGTATACAGCTCTAGAGGTAGTGTACACTATATGATACTCTATAAATACTGTATACAGCTCTAGAGATAGTGTACACCATATGATACTCTAGAAATACTGTATACAGCTCAAGGGATAGTGTACATCATATGGTACTCTATAAATACTGTTTACAGTTCTAGGGATAGTGTACACCATATGATACTCTATAAATACTGTATACAGCTCTAGAGATAGGGTACACCATAATGTGATATTCTAGAAATACTGTACACATCTCTACAAATACTGTACACCATATAGTGCTTCAGGTGATCCTCTAGAGAGGGAGAGAAATGGGGTTGAACGTCCACTCAACACAAACTAGGTCATTTCGGGACTAACATATGGTTTAATTCTATTTCAATAATTCGCTTGCACGTAGGGGTCTTTAGCAGTGGGAGGAAACCGGAGTGCCCGGGGGAAACCCACGAGGTTGAGGAGAAGGCGCCCCTATCTCCATGCCACATACGCTCACAACAGGGCTCGAAACCACAGCCGCAAGCCAGAGGTGACCGGCCAGCTAGAGATCGAAGCGTGACACTCTAGCCCATTAGGCCATCCCACCCCCCCATCCTCTAGAAATACAGCACACAGCTCTATACAATACTGTACACTAAGTGATCCTCTAGAAATACTTTACACCATTAAAAAAAGAAAACCCCATATTAATTCATAATATGGTACATCCACTTTGATTTTCAGCTTTTAATCCCTGTGCGATCAACAATGGAGGCTGTTCACATCTTTGCTTGATTGGTTTCCCTTCAATAGATGGTGGCAATACAACGGCTAATTGTAGATGTCCTCACAGAATGAAGATACATGAAGATGGTAAAACTTGTGGAGGTACGATTTTTATCATGGACAGGCAAATCATTATTTGAAACTTTAGTTTAAATTTGAAGTATGTTTTATTATGTCCACTCTCCAAGAGACTATTAACTACTGAATTCCGGGAAAAGAGACAGTGGTCTGTTCTTCTGACAGACTCTTTGGAAAACAAAACTTTATTCCTACAATGGATTTTGATAAAGCTTTGAATATTTATTCTATTTTATTGTATATCGGTTGGTTTGGGTTTACGTCATTGTGCAGTTCTGCTGTATTTTCTCGATTAAAGTTTTGGGGTTAAACTTTCTCAATGAACAATTTAGAAATATGTTGCAATAAAATTTAAGTCAAATTTCAAGACAGATCCTCCAGAGTTAAGTTTCATTTTTTATTTCAGATGATAATACCTTCCTGATATTTGTCAAGAAGAACGAGATACGAGGTGTTGATTTAGATAACGCCAACTTTAACGTGATACCATCCATTACTGTCCGATTGGTCGATAACAATACCTCCACGACGGCTATTGATTACGATATACAAGAAGAACGTCTGTATTGGACAGATTTAAAGAGGAATGTCATTAACAGTGCTTATCTGAATGGCTCTGGTGTGGAGACAATCATAGATTCAGGAATATCCCATCCTGAAGGTTTTGCCATCGACTATCTGTCAAGGAATATGTATTTTTCTTCATACAACAAGAAACAAGACTTTTCAACGATATCTGTTTCTAAATTAAATGGTGCCTATAGAACAGAAATTATATCACGAGTCGGAAAAATGAAACAAGTGAACTCATTGGCAATTAATCCTAAAATTGGGTAAGCATCTCGAATATCTGTCTGTGAACAATTTATCTGTATTCATTTTTTGAATCGGGGACATGGTAACAAGAAATGGCAAGCGTTTGAACAATGTGGGAATTTTTGTAAGAATGTCTCCCTGTACTTATAAACTCTTGGAATTCAGGTGGCCGTGTTATCTATGCAAGTAGCTTGGTTTTGGTCCCACTTGACACTGGTTGGTCTCTATTTCTTAATTTGCTCTCTGCCAACTTATAAAGGCTTGTGTGTGCTATTATTGGCATAAAGATTACACCATAATATGTGTTCTGAAATGACCTAGTTTGCATTGAAGATATATTATGGTACATATATCAGAATTTTGCTTACTGTGATCACAGAAGCATATGATGACCATGTGAATCAATGTAAAACTTTTTTTTAGAATTGTTTGATTTGAATCAAGTTTAAGCTAAGCTGTGTTTATTTTATAAAGCTTAATTGTGACATCTGCGTATGAAAAGAAGCAATGTAAACTTCAAATGTGCATACCTTACAATAGCATCGTTCCACATGAATAACTTTGGACTGATATGTTTTTATATGGTCCAGACTATTTTTGTTACTTCTATTCTGGCATATTTCTCCCTTTTGTCTATATAATTTATATAAAGTATTTTTGATGTTTGTTTATTTCAGTGTAATGTTCTGGTCAGATATCGGAGGATCTAAACATACCATTATTAAAGCTAATATGGATGGTAGTGATCCAACAGTCTTAGTTAGTGATGCTTCAAAACCAGCAAGTTAGTTATATTCTTCATTTTAGCTGATAAAATTAATATTGTGTTCAATGTACAAAATCTTTAAACTCTCAAAACTTTATGATATATTAGATTTTGAGTAGGGTCTGCTGTGTAACCTTGTGGGTTATATCTTGGTCATCAGCTATCTTCCCGCTGATAAAAACCCTGCATGCAAATGAATTATTGAAATGAAGTTGTACCATGTGTTAGTCTTAGAATAACCAAGTTTCTGTTAATTCATTTTCTTTAAATCTACATTTCAGGTTTAACTGTGGATACATTTTCCAATTCTTTATATTATATAAGTCGTGGACATCAAACTATCAACAGATGCTTTTTCAATGGCACATGTAGCCAAGTTGAAGTCACTTTAAATGACATGTCACTAGTGTCAATGACGATCTTTAAAGAAAATATTTATGTGTCCAACACCAATCATATAATTAGAATTAATCCTAGTAGGGATAATGAGAAAGTTATAATGAGAGACAATACACCATATATATCAGCTATGCAGGTCTATAACAAAGAGAGAGGAAAAGGAGGTAGGTGTATTTATTTCTCTATTTTAAGATATCTAACAGTTTATCATTTCGGGGGATCAGGGATTAAGTGGCTAAGTGGTTAAGACACTGGCTAACTAGTCAGGTGTTCGATCCCTACATTGGCTGAGAAAGTTCATCCAGATTTTCCGGTGTGGTTTCCCCTTGTCGGTGATGCAGGACAGAGGGTCTGATTAAGACAGCTGTCTAGTCATTCGGATGAGACAAAAAAACAGGTCTTGTGTACACATTGGCAGGCACGTAAAAGATTCCTTGGAGGTTGGAATTGGATACAAGAGTAGGTCCTAGTGTCGCTGCCCAGGCAATATTTCCCTCATAACACACAGTTTGCCCATCTTCATTAGCCCGGTTTAGGAGCAGAACAGTAGGATGTTAAACCCCATTTCATTTCAATTTCATTTATTATTGCGACAGCATCATACTGCTCTATCTAGGGCTCCTGTTTAGTGGACAGCTGTTTTATCCACATGTACCAGTAAATGGTCCTATAATACGGAAAGCTATTTGCATATCTCAGGCGGTCTAAGGAACAGCATTTTGGGACTGTTTTAATCTGTACTGGTATTAATTGGTCAAGCGTCAAAGGATTATAATTAGTCATCTGATAATCGAACAAAACACTATGCGAATATTCAACGTGTCTTGACATTTGTATTCAAATAGTAATCAAGTATTTGAAACTTCTAACCATTGAGTGGCCACGTTCTGATATTTTGAAGGTAGTAGACCAGGGCGTATTCACACATAAACAAAGCAAATAAGAAGAATAACTAAGGCTATAATACATTAGAACCAGAAGCAAATGATAAATCGCGATTAAACTATATTCATGCATAGTTATACATGCGATTCATTCTACAGATTCTTTGCCAAAAATTGCAGCTGGTTTAGTGAGCTCTGAATGTTTCTGCCCATGTTCTTTCCACCACTTGAGTGGATCATTAGGGAAGTATGGTGTAACTTCTCCTTTTTGTTTTCAGGTGCCAATGTATGTTCCGTGAATAATGCTGGTTGTTCCCAGTTGTGCCTACCAACACCTTCTCATAGAATCTGTAAATGTACGGCTGGTTTCCAGATAGCACCAGATGGTACATCATGTAATGGTAAATATGCTTACAATTTCTCCCACTTTAACATAAATGTTCAGGTCTGATTTCAGAAACTTCTGGTCCAATTATTAGTTCATTTAATTCTTTAAAAAACCTTACAAATAGGTAGAGTCATATTAAAGATATTAATGCCTTTTGAATATTCTTACAAAGAGACTATTGCATATTATTATCATCTTGACATCCCACTTATTTACCTAGTTATTTCAAACAATCACAAAAAGACCAATATACATGTAGGTGGATATTGTTTATTTTAATGTGCAATATACCACATTAAATACACATATAAACCACACTTTGTAATTTACCACAGTAAATACACACAAAAAAACACACCTTGGAATATACACTACCTAATATAACAACCAATATACAGCCATGCGATGTTAAGGTAGTACCTAGTAAACCATGTTGAATCATTCTACATAGCTTATATGTATCATATTCAATGAATACATATAGCCCATGCTTGATATACACCATCGAGTGTGTACCTATTACTCAATAAATCCATATAACCCATGCTATGATATACATCCAGTGTGTACTATAAACCTATTACACAATAAATCACAGGGAATATACATATAACTCATGTTATGATATACATTATCTAGTGTGTACTGTAAACTTATTACACAATAAATCACAGTGAATCTACAGACATGTATAACCCATGCTATGATATACATCATCGAATGTTTAGTATAACCAATGCTATATTATATGCAATATTTCATGAATAAAAATGTCCATAGATCCTAATTGAATTACACAATAAAATCATACTGTAGTCTATTTTCATTTTCATTTTGTTTTTTTTTGTTTTTGTTTTTAAGGTATTACTTCATTTATGCTGTTTGCAACCGATTCCCAGATTCAAGGATTTTCAGTGAATAATTCAGGTCAAGTGGCACTGCCTCCTGTATCAAAAATATCACTGGCTTCTGCTATAGATTTCCATGCAGGTAAACATATTTTGTATTCATAGACATATGATATTGTATAATATACCCTCCCAACTACCTGCCCCACACCGAACCCCGCCCCTAATTGTTATTTGGTCAATTGAAATTCAAAACAAAATTTGTTAATTAAGACATTATAAGATTTAATGTGAATATAGGACTAAGTAATGAACATTTAATTTATCATTTTCAAACTGGTACATGTGTTAATCCCTTTTATGCAAGTGTTGAAATTTTGAGAGTATTTAAATGTTTTTGTTTTGTTAAATATAGCGGATCACTTCATCTACTGGATTGATAGTAATGCTAGAACTATATCACGTATCAAACGAGATCTTACAAACAGAGAAGAAATCATTAGTGATGGTTTAAATGGTGTAGAAGGTATAGCCGTGGATTGGATTGCAAGTAAGTATACCATTTACATCTGCTCAACAGAATTCAACGGTTCGACTCAGTCTGATGTCAGCAAGACAACAATCCAGTCTGTTGAAGAAGTACAATTAGAACCTAGGTCAAACCAATTTGATATTTAGTTTTTCAGGTACACTTTGTGGATGCTCGATTCATAGTACCTGAATTAAATTCCAAAACTGGTGTCAGTCAAGTGAAAAGTAGAATTTTGGAGTACAACGCATGCGTCGACTGTATAAAAAATATCTCAACCAATCATGACAGCTGAAACATATTTTTTTACCTAGGAATATGTCACGATTCTACTCACTCCACCTCAGCTGTCAGGACTGGCAGAACTGTCACTCGATTCGGGATGTTCTGGACTGTAAATCGAGCATCCCCTACGTCCCATACTTTGGTTAATTAAACTTGAAGCAAATTTTTTGATAGGTTTTGCAAAGTACTAAAATTCGAATTGTAGTGGCCTTATCCCTGAACAAGAATCTAATGCAACAGACTTAAAAAGCTCATATCTAGTAGATTTGGTAATAACTTGTTTTTTGATTATTTGTACAGATAATATATATTGGACTGATAGAAGTCATAATACCGTAGAAGTGGCAAAAACAGACGGCAGTACACGTTATGTTATATTACATAAAGGTCTGGATAACCCAACAACTATAGTCGTACATCCTAAAATGGGGTAAGTAGACTGGAGGACAAAATTTAATCTCATACATCAATATAGACATGGCATGTTTATGCTGGTGTGGTTCCTGTAACTTAACCCTTAACCGGTCAACGTCATTTTGACGCTATGACGTCAAGTGGTCAGGCTAAAAAAAAACTAACGTGAAATATTTTGTATGCCTATTACAATCGACTACTGCCGAATAATTATAAATGATAGAGTCTTGACACCAATAAAAAAAGTTGAAGATGATAAGTTGATCTATAATTTGCATACCATTTTAAATCATTTTCATCAGAAATATCGTCTTCAGAATCGGCGTAATCGATATAATCCGAGTCAGAATCATATATAGGCATTTCAATGACTTTGAGAGTCTTTATTATTCCCGACATCGTTAAATTACGTTTTTTGTCAAAATGTGTAGAACGATGACATGTTTTTCTCAATGTTATTGACAAGACAAGTTCCTGTCTGAGACGCATGTGAGGCGATATCAATTAAATACGAAACTAAATACTCAAATGCGGCTTATAAAAAAGGTTCTTGCTATGGCCGCAAATATGCGACCGTGACCACTTTTGGATATAACGTCGTGGTGCAAATATGCGACCCTGACCAGTTAAGGGTTAAAGTAGAAAGGGGTCTTAAATTTGGAAAAATACAAAACACACATATCATGTTTGAGACTAAGGCACATTACAATTTTATTTTCATCTTTGTGGCACTGCCACTAAAACTCTTGTTTCATTAACGTCAATTTTGTCAATTTTCCCTCTCTTTAAAAATGTTTATATAAATTTGTTTTAAAAATTCTGTTTATAGTTATCTATACTTTGTTGATGATGGTGTTTCACCAAGAATTATGCAGGCACGTTTAGACGGTTCTGAGTTAAAACCAATCATTAACACTGACATCACTAAACCAACTGGACTTACCATTGATTACGAAAAAAACAATCTTTATTGGTGTGACCAGAAAAGAAATGAATTAAATCAGCTGAATTTAAAAACCAATGCAAGGAGGCTGATTACGAAGAATATGACCGACTGTGTATCTGTTACAGTGTTTGGGGATTATATTTATTGGGCTGATACGTACGTATATTATATCAGTTGTTTCATCTGCAAAATCAGGGTTGGGTAGACAATTGTTCTTACATGTGCACTTTCGATCAAAAACGTTATTTCAAATGAGGTAATGGGAGGTAGATAGTCAAATGGTAAGCGTGTATGCATTGCATCATAAGGACTGTCATTACGTCAACTCTTGTGATTTTGATTCCCTGGTTTTAGGACTTCGTTAGATAGAATATAACCATACATTAGTCACAAAATGACCTGGATTATGTAAAGTGGACATATAACTCCTTTTCTCTATCTCTCTCAAATGAGGTAGGACCTTAAACCACATTTCATTTCATATCTGATTCAAATAGAGAGAGATTGGTCTAACTTATAAGATTCTCTGGTTTCCTACAATTTTTCCATATTATGTTAATCCCAAAATGATCTAGTTGGTGTCAAGTGGACATTGAACCCCTTTTCTGCCTGTCTCTCTCAAATAAGAAGTGATAGATATTTTACATAATTTATACTTGTGAAAAATTTTTTAAAATCTTGTATTTATTTTGATTAAATTTGTGTTTGTATTTATATTAGAACTGATAATCAAGGCTCCATTAAGAAAGCTAGAAAATCTGATGGTACTGGAATGGAATATGTTAAGAAAAATCTGTTAAACAAACTAAAAGATATTGTCGTATTCGATGAAGCAAGACAGACAGGTAACTGTAAAATCATGATATTGTTTTGTTTTCTGAACAATTATAGTAAACCACAAGCAGAAAGGTCATAAAATTTAAAAATACAACAAAATTGAAAACGAATTAGACTAGATTTAAAAAGAAAATCTATATCCAAATTGATATGGGCACCACAGTGGCTCAATAGGTACATTGCTGGCTCATTAATTACCTGACTGTCCAGCATTTGATTCTGGTCTATTGTGGTTTCTCTTTGTGATTCAGATGGAGGATCCTGGCAACTGTGTCCAGTCGATTGAATGGTTTAAAAAAACAAGGTCCTAAGTACACCGTGGAATTTGAAATAAGAGTAGGTCGTAGCGCTGATATATGGGCAGAATTACACTCATAGCAGAGGATGCAGAACAGGAGAACGTTCAACCTCATTTCATTTCATTTCATATTTCCAAATTGAATGGGATAGGAGTACATATGATTGTGTATTGAAGTTAGCCATCTTTTATCTTTTTAGGTACAAATATTTGTGAGGATAATAAATATGGTTGTGCTGAACTATGTTTATATAATGGTACAGAAACACCAACTTGTGTCTGTTCTTATGGTAAACTGACAGAAGATGGCAAACACTGTGAAGGTAAGTTGAACATGAGAAAAACCAGGACGGAGGAAGGAACATGGTTGTCAAGTTGAGATAGTGACTAAGTATATTTTCAAATTAACATAGTGATATATCAGATTGTGATAGGGATTAATGTAGATTGAGATAGTGATAAATTCAGATTGATATCGAGATAGTAAAAGATTCAGATTGAGATGGTGATAGATTCAGATTGAGATAGTGATAAATTCTGATTGAGTTAGTGCTAAATTCAGACTGAGATAGTGAAAGATTCAGATTGAGATGATGATACAGTAATAGATTCAGATTGAGATAGTAATAGATTTATATCGTAGTTACATAGGCACCCAGAGTGATTTAAGTACCACTCGGCAAATCTCGACAGATTCCGGAACGTTCCGGAACCTACATCTAGTCTCGGCTGTATGACAGTAAGTAATATGTACTGCGGCCATACATTTGGGATGCGGCTACCGGTTTACTCTAACAGGACACCATGGGCACAGCCATGTTTTACCGCGGACCTTTAAAGTAGTTCCAAGACACCATGGGTGCAGCCATGTTTCATCCGGGACCTTTAAAGTAGTTCCAATATGGCGGAATTCGTCATACAGCCGAGTCTAGATGTAGGTTCCTTAATCTGTCGAGGATTGCCGAGTGGACACCATGGGTGCAGCCATGTTTCATCCGGGACCTTTAAAGTAGTTCCAATATGGCAGAATTCGTCATACAGCCGAGTCTAGATTCTGTAATCTGTCGAGGATTGCCGAGTGATTTAAGTACATGTATCTATATATTAAATGTTTTAGAGTTCACCGATTTCCTGATGTTTTCTGAAGTGACAGCCATTGGCAGTGCTCATATGTCAAACGACACTGATCCAAATCCTCCATATAAATTATTAACCAACGGAACGAATATGAAGAACGTAATTGGTTTGGCGTATGATTACAGTAGTCAGAGAATATATTATAGTGATATACAACGAGGTGATATACAGACGATCTTCTTTAATGGTACTGGACATAAAGTTGTAATGTCAGGTAAGATCTGTTATAAAGTACCTAATAACTACCCAGCCCTATACAAACACAGCTCACAGACAATCCAAAATGGCCGAGTTACTTTGAACAAAATGGATTACTTGAACAATAACATTGTCGCAAAAGGTTTAACATTACTTGAGAATCAAAATATCAATAATGAAATGTTGAAATATATATATTGACTTATACAAAGTTGCAAAATGTCTAACTTCAAATGCTTTGTTTCTTGCAGGAATTGGTTCTGCTGAAGGATTGGTCTTTGATTCTATAAATAAAGATCTGTATCTCACGAGTTATACCAATTCTTCCATTAATCGTATACATCTAGGAGGTAGTGATGAACCCAAGATAGAAACATTGATACAATTATCAGATAAAGATCACCCTAGAGCCATTGTTTTACATGTTTGTAGAAGGTGGGTGTGGCTATATGTGTTGTTACTCATAGTTGGACAAAAACACTAAGAAAAATCACTGAAACTAAATTGTACTGAATCAAATCTCTATTAGTCTCTGTTGGCTTGACTTTTTGTCCCATCCGGATGATTAGATGCTGTTCCTTGCCAGGACAACTGTCCTACACAATTGACAATCTATATAAATCAACAAAATTAGCCAGTATCATCTTTATTCAACTTCTGTTAAAAAATTCTCCTACTTTTTCTTTCAGTCGAATATTTTGGACGAATTGGAACGATGAGAAACCACGGATACAAAGATCTTATTTAAATGGATTTCAACCCGAGTCAATTATTACCGAACAAATACAGACACCCAATGGTCTGGCTATAGATCATAAAGCTGAAAAACTGTACTGGTCAGATGCTAGACTTGATAAAATAGAACGCTGTGACTTAGATGGTTCAAATAGAGTTGTAAGTAACAGATTTTGTTGAGATCATTTATATTATATTGTCTTATAATAACAATCATTTCTATCTCTCTCCATCCAAGAAATGTAAGATTTGAATCCAAAGCATTCTTATGCATCTAGAAGTTGTAAGAAATAAAGTTATCTGTTATTCTATGTTTAAAATTAACAAGAATTTCTGTAGTATCTTTAAATGGCATTCGGTGAGTGCAATATATTATGATAACAGACAGCTTTATGGATAACATTCACGAGATTCAACTTTAACAATTTTCATCAAATGGTGATTGGTATCTTTAAAAATGATAATTTGATTTCAGATTATTGTAACATCTATACCTCAACATTCATTTGGTTTGACTGTTTATGCTGATTATATATACTGGACGGACTGGATGTTACGAGCTGTTTTACGAGCCAATAAATATGATGGATCACAAATCACATGGTTAAAGAAAAATATCAAACGTCAACCAATGGCAATTGTAGCCATCGCTGAAGATGCTGATAATTGTATGTTTAATTATTTTGAAATTATCTTACTTTTTTTATAGCTAAGACATTTCTGTTAGATCTGTATACTGACTTCCATGTTTTTTTTTAAAAAAAAATGACTACCTAAAATGGTGAAATTTTAGTACAAACCAAATCATTTTGGTTGAAGGTGGGGGGATCACTCACACAGGCATTGGACTCTTGACTAAAATTTTCTAGGTTTGAATCCTGGCCTTGGTTGAGAAAAAGCTTCTGCTTTTCATGCCACCGGTGGTGCTTGTAGGGTCGACCATTAAACCTTTGCATAGTTGTTTGGATGGCATGCACATAAAAGAGCTCTTGACAGTTAGAAGAGTGGGTATTGCACAGAAAACTGTAGCAATTATTTGTGGGCCTTAAAGTGACCAAAGTATTGTGATGATGATCGAAATAATGTAATTGATTATCCCTTTTGTGCTCGTCAAGATAAAGTTCTGTTTGATTCCAGGTAAATTAAACCAATGTTATCAGAATATGTTTGGTTGTGAAGGAACATGTACCACAAATGAGAAAGGTCAACCTAGATGTGAATGTCCTAAAGGTCAATTTTTACTACCAGATGGTCGCAGATGTGCCTGTAAGTAACACCCTTAAATTTGTTTTTTTTTTGGGTAAGAATTATTGTTTTTATCTTGGAAGTGTGATCAACCTTCCATACTATGTATATTTTCTCTGGTATATAATCAAAATTAATTTTCAAGTTTTTGACATTTTTAAAACATAATTATACTTTTATGATATAGAGATCTTGTTTACCGTTAACAGTTCTATTCTTTGAGATTTGTCAGTTGATTTGTACTTTTATAAATTTTAGACATCCTGTTTAACATGAAAAGTTCTATTCTTTGACATTATCAAATGAATATTTTTATTCCTTGTTTCAGCTGATAAGAATCTGAAGTGTAACATGACAGATTTTATATGTGATGATGGTAAAATGTGTATATCTATAGAAAGAACATGTAATGGTATTTCTGATTGTATTGATGCTTCAGATGAATCTAAGGAATTCTGTGGTATGTATTCTTTACCCTATACCCCATTCCCATAAGGTTTGGATAGATTTTGCTGTATAACTAAGCTGTTTATTTGTATTATACATGTATAACTAAAATGTTTATTCATATTATACATGTACATCTAAAATGTTTATTTGTATTATACATGTGCAACTAAAATGTTTATTCATATTATACACGTACAACTAAAATGTTTATTTGCATTATACACATACAACTAAAATGTTTATTTGTATTATACACGTACAACTAAAATGTTTATTTGTATTATACACATACAACTAAAATGTTTATTTGTATAATACATGTATAACTAAAATGTTTATTTGCATTATAAATGTATGATTAAAATGTTTATTTGTTATAAAACTAATATCTTTATTATTGTATAACTAAAATGTATTGTATATTTACAGAAACCCGAAGATGTCCTGTAGATTATTTTATGTGTACCAACAGACGGTGTATTTATTTAGATAAAGTATGTAATAGTGTTAATGAATGTGGTGATAATTCAGATGAACGAGACTGTTCTTGTAATCAAGATGAGTTTAAATGTGATAATGGGATGTGTATATTAAACAAATATCGATGTGACAGAGATAGTGATTGTCTTGATCATTCAGATGAAAAGAACTGCAGTAAGTTAATAAACAAAAACTTTTATTCTGAACATAAGTCGTCGAAATTCCAGATTTAAAGTCAAATATAAACTTTCAGACAATACAAAATAATCAGTAGTTTTACCAAACAGTGTATAGGTTTGAATTTATTAAAATAAAATCCATTAAATTTGGCCATCTAAAAATCATGACTGAAGAGGAACTTAGTTATATATATGAATGTGGAGGTCAAGATGATTTCTGACTAAAGCGTTTTGTTTTAATCGTCTAAAGTTCTATCCCTTTTGATCCTTAATGTTTTTTAGCCTATATAAAGAGACATCATGACCAAAGGTCAATAATGACTCTTGTTACCGAAATTTAGCAAATATGGACAGATATGTTTTTTGGGCCTTGTGTTTGGTCTAAAACTCTGTATTTGATTATTTTCCTGGCTGAATGTGACTTTAATATGCTCATCTTGTATTCTTATATATATTGCTGCAGATACCTTATAGGAATATTTCTTCAAGATACGATTAGATCTGAAAATCTCTATAAATGTCAATGTTTTTAGCTGTATGCAGCGGCATCTTATGTTAGTTAAAGCCACACTTTAATAATGTTGAATTTCTTTCTTATTGATTGCTAACGATCAGTCGACTTATAACCAATTGACTGTCATTCTTTAAATGGAACTAGTAATTAGATAAAATTCAAATTTTAGTAATTTGATTGGATAATGTTAGATTGATTTTAGTGCTTAGCCTATCGAATTTGAAGTATCTACTGAAATTTGGATTTTATCTTTAGTTAAGATTTCGAGAAATGGGGCCCAGGCCTTTAAATGTTTTTTTCAGTCAAATGTTTTCAATATCTTTTGGACATTGATAAAAAAAAAAATGGCCAAAACATTAATATCCTGCTCTTGGCACGAAACTCTATATGTTTTAGTCAGTCTTGGTATCTAATTACAATGCATTGCTTTTACTTTAACTGAAGTCACACTTTAAGGATTTTGAATTTTAATGCTTTGCAATTGCTGCAATTATAACTAAAGGGGTTGTCATGGTTCCCTTTCTTTGTCATTGAAAAATAAATTTTTGCTATTATGAAATGCAGATTATCATGATATAAATATTAATTGACTTTTATCAACAAATAACATATTCTACAGTAGATATCGCTTGTGTGAAAACTTTAATAATCTCTACTGAGCAATATCTCCTGTATTTTTGACTTAAAATTGAACAAACAAACTTGTATTGGTTTGCACAAATGATTGATATCTCGTTATTCTGTGTTCAATTATCTTTCTCACAATGATGATAAACACTTGACTTAAAGATAGACTAAAGCAGAGTTAGGATTTCGCCCGTATATTCCGGACTTGTCCGAATTTTTTTTCCAAACGCACAATGTTGTCCGACCGGGAATATGCCCAATCGGACATCAAGACATAGTGAATAATAATCAAAATTCCAAAATTAATATAGTGTACCGAGAGTATAACTACCACTCAACCCGATTATCGTTGACAATAGGCAGGATTGATTAGGTAATTAAGTGATGAGTGTATTTATCGTGTTATACCGTCAATAAACCTACCTTGATTAACTACTTAATCTGCCTTGATTGACTTAATCCTTTGTCTGACAATTCATCAATCTAATCTTAAACACAAGTCATTGCTTTCCCTTTGTCGGACTATTCATCGATCCAATAAGAGTGATTATAATTTTAATTCACCTTGTGTACCTCGTGGTCTTCAATTGTCGGGCATTTTAATCCCATTGATGTGAGCCGACAGCATCTATATATATCAACTAATCATAGATGTCACATATCGTAAGAGTATATTATTTTATAACACCCTAATTCATTTTGTCTACGATATCCTTTATGTCTTTTAAGAATCCATATATAAATTCTCATCCACAGTTGCACTTTCCCGTTATCTCGAGCGCCGCACGAATATTGCTTAACATGTTAGGCAGTGCTTACTATGAAGCTGTGTGCTGTAAGTCACGTACGCCATAGCGGCAATACGCTGAAGTCAGCTATGCCTTTTGTCATCACCACAAGTATTATTTCGAACGCTTTTCTTTCATTTGCTGCCGTATTCTTATTTCTATTACGCATGGATTTGAATATTTTGTTGGCATTTTATAAAGAAAAAACGATGTTCTGACATCACAAGATATTCTTATTTCGGAAGTTCGGCATTCATTTGCTGCCACGTAAATCTAAAGGAATATTACGGTTGTGAATTTTATGCCGAAGCAGGATCGGCAAGCTTTCATTCAATGTGAGAGAGAGAGAAATGGGGTTTAACGTCCACTCGACACAAACTAGGTCATTTTGTGACTATGCTTAATTTTGTACGACATTTACTGACATAAATTTGAATGCCGTGCGGGAATTAGGTGTGAAAAATAGCGAGGTTCACCTAATTTTGTTATGTACGTGATTTGAATAAAGTGTATAATTTTGTATTTTCATAAAGTGTGATTTGCATGTAATCTGAAGTACAAGATGTCTTGTATGACCTATAACCATTAGTGTAACCATTAGATATATTCTATTGTATGTTAGATCTAAACTGTACTGATGTAGAGATGGACGGTGAACGGGTTCAAGGTCTAATTTCTTGTAATGAGACATCTGCATGTATATTTCCTATGTGGCTTTGTGATGGTACAAATGACTGCTGGGATAATAGTGATGAAAAAGACTGCAATCCTGAGGGTAAGAAGAAATGAATGAAATATGTTATTATAAATGCCAATTTGTGTAACTTACAAAATGACATATTCCATTTTCTGACATTGGTGAATATTTTTGGATTCTATTGCATCAAGTAGTTTATCATTTGAGATAGGCTTAGACAAAAGCTGATTCATCACCCAACCTTTTTGAATATTTATATGTTGGTAGTGAAACAAAAAAGCCTTGAAAATGCACTAACAACAATAGTTATCATCCCAATATCAAATTTTTATGCTCTATTTAAATTGGTAGAAAGAAGTATATTAGTTTATGTTTCTAAAGAATTTATTATTTATGAATATTTTAGTGGGTACGGCATGTCCAGCTGATTCCTTTACATGTGGAAGTGGAAGTTGTATACCACCACAATGGCGATGTGATAAAGATTTTGACTGCGCTGATGTATCTGATGAAGCTAATTGCAGTAAGTAGTCTGTTCGTGTTTGTTTTGTTGCAGGTTCGACTGGGTGGTTTACAAAAAGTTGTTTTGCTTCGTAGTTCTGTCAGTGAATTTGACATTATTTAAAGTCTGGTTCTCACTTATTAAGGTGTGTCTAGTCATTTGGATAGCGAAATAAATGGATGTCCCTTGTGCTAATTGGTAATGGATGTCAAAGATCTCTTGGCAGTTGGAATTTGTAAAACAAAAATTCCCTTTCACATTGAACTGTAGTAATAACTTTATTATGTTAGTCTGAAAATGAGCAAAATTAATTGTTTAAAATGTTAAATCTCTTTCAATTCAATTCCATTCTATATTTCTTAAGCAATGGCTTGAGAAATCCCTCTCTAGCAATTGCTATACTTAGAGGTAAAAGTTGGGGTTTTCAGGGAGTGTGTCTATTTGGGTACGGGACAATTCGTCCCCGGACAACTTGTCCCCTGACAACTCGTTCCCGGACAATTCGTCCCCAAGGACTATGAGTCCCCAGATAATTCGTACCTGGACAATTTGTCCCCGTACTATTCGTCCCCTAGGACTATTCGTTCCCGGATAATTCGTCCCCGAAGACTATTCGTCCCCAGACAATTCGTCCCCTAGGACTATTCGTTCCCTAGGACTATTCGTTCTACATGTTTTTGAAGGCCTGATGAAGGAAGAAATAAGTAGCCCTCCTTCATGCCAATTCTGAAACCTCTTGGTGTAGGTGTGCGAGATTTAGGATAAAAAGTTAAGCAGATGTTAAAACTACCAGATTAGATCAGTGTAAGCAGACGTTAAATAAAGCTATTTCGAACACTTAGGGCAGATTTTGATATTGGAACCACATGTACCATTATTGTCAGCCTGGGACAAACTGTCCTAGGGGATGAAGGGGACGAATAGTCAGGGGACGAATAGTCAGGGAGCGAATTGTCCATGGGGAAAAATTGTCTGGGGACGAATAGTCCTAGGGAACGATTTAATCCTAGGGGACTAATAGTCATGGGACCAATTGTCCGGGAACGAATTGTCCTTCGGGACGAATTGTCTGGGGACAAATTGTCCGGGGACGAATTGTTCGGGGACGAATTGTCCTAGAGCCGTCTATTTTTATCGTCCATTCAAATCCCTCCTGAGTACTATGTATTGAAATAGTAGTGCTATCCGGTGTGTTGGAACAAAATACATTACATGACAGTCCGTCTCTTTGATCTTGGGATGAAAGGGTATTCAAGATGGACCAAGATTATTTGAAGGATCATGAAAAAGCTTAATAATTATATATTTAAGCGTATTCTTGTAATGATGATCAGTTTGCCTGTAATGATTCTACTTGTTTACCTAAAACATGGGAATGTGATAAACATCCAGACTGTCCTGACCAATCAGATGAACACGAAAACTGTGGTAAGTGTTTTAGAATTGTCATTAAAACTTTTATAAATATTATGCACCCATATGAAAGTGTTCTCAGCCGCCATTTTGGATCAATGAGTATAGTGTTGGCTTACTAACCATGGCCAGGAGTTCCCAGTGTTACCTGAGAAAGTTCGTCCAGATTTTCCAGTCTGGTTTTTCCTTATGCCATTGGTTCCATATGGTATGAAAAACATATACTCTTGGCTGGTAAATATAAGAACCCATGACAGTAAGAATTCGGTAATGAGTAGGCAGAATACCACTGTCCATCAAACATGTGCCTCATAACTCATGCATTGTTTTTATTACGCAATATCTTCAGCACATGCCAAAACAATTATCTGAAAGTCTATCATTGTTCGATATCTGATTATAATTACTTATAACTGTTGCTAGTGTATCTGGAAACTAGTGAAAGCTCTGGAGATCTTCATCTGATCTGTGTAAAGTATTTTTCTGAAACAAAATACAGATTTATTTTTAAAAAATGAAGTAGGTAGAAGCGTGGCAGATCTGAAAAAAGATGGAAAAAAGTGAATGTAATAGCATGAAATGATTTATTTGCCATGGATTTATTTTAGATATAAAGACATGTAATGATGATGAATTCCGTTGTGGATCGGGTAAATGTATACCAAAAGCATGGAAATGTGATGGTGACAGTGATTGTGAGGAAGATGATGATGAATCAATTTCTAATGGCTGTCGTAAGTTCATTTAATGTGTATTATCAAACTAATTTCAAATGGGAAATCACTCTGTGACATGTTGATGATCTGTGATGGTGATCAGGACTAATCCCACACTTCCTTGTACAAATGAGCGAAGAACACATCTAAGGCATAAGTGATAAAAGTAGTCATTATTCATAATCATGGTTTTCAATTATTTATACCCACTAGACACATTGTAGCATGCAGGTTTCTTTTTATACGCCCACATTTTCATGTGGACGTATTATGTCGTCGCCCCTGTCCGTCCGGACGTCCGTCCGTCCACAATTTGTTGGACTCTCTACAGGTCACAATTCTTATCCGATTTTGACGAAACTTGAAATATAGGTTTATCCCCAAAAGATCTCGGTTCCTTTCGATATTGGCATGTATCGGATCAAAACTTCATGGATTATGGCCCCTGATTGTACGAAAAATCACGTTTTTAGCTTGTGGACCCTATAGAGGTCACAATTTTGAACTGATTTTGATGAAACTTGACATGCATGTTTGTAACCAAAAGATCTTGGTTCCTTTCGATATTTGCGGCTATCAGAATGTAATTTCCTGAATTATGGCCCCTGATTGTCCGAAAAATCACCCTTTTTAGCTTGTGGTCCCTCTGGAGGTCACAATTATTATTCGATTTAAAAAACCGTTTGATTATATCACCGTTACACCGTAAGGAAGGTTGAGTTCGAATTTCGGGAAAATCGGACGAAAATTGCCATACAAAATGGCCGCCGTTAGTACGCGAATACTGTTAAAAAATGGTATATCAAGGTTGTGGACCCTGTGGAGGTCACAATTTTGATTCGATTTTGATGAAACTTGAAATTCATGGTTATAACCCAAAGATCTCGCTTCCTTTCGATATTTGCGCATATCGGATCGTAACTTCCTGAATTATGGCCCCTGATTATACGCAAAATCGCCTTTTTTTTTAGCTTGGAGGTCACAATTATTATTCGATTTAAAAAAACGTTTGATTATATCACCGTTACACCCTAAGGAAGGTTGAGTTCGAATTTCGGGAAAATCGGACGAAAATTGCCATACAAAATGGCCGCCGTTTGTACGCGAATACTGTTAAAAAATGGTATATCAAGGTTGTGGACCCTGTGGAGGTCACAATTTTGATTCGATTGTGATGAAACTTGAAATTCAAGGTTATAACCCAAAGATCTTGCTTCTTTTCGATATTTGCGCATATCGGATCGTAACTTCCTGAATTATGGCCCCTGATTATACGCAAAATCGCCTTTTTTTTTAGCTTGGAGGTCACAATTATTATCCGATTTAAAAAAACATTTGATTATATTACCGTTACACCGTAAGGAAGGTTGAGTTCGAATTTCGGGAAAATCAGACCAAAATTGCCATACAAAATGGCCACCGTTTGTACGTAAATACTGTTAAAAAATGGTATATCAAGGTTGTGGACCCTGTAAAGGTCACAATTTTAATTCGATTTTGATGAAACTTGAAATGCATGGTTATAACCCAAAGATCTTGGTTCCTTTCGGTATTTGCGCATATCGGATCGTAACTTCCTGAATTATTCGAATTTCGTGAAAATGGTACCAAAATTGCCGGACGAAATGGTCGCCGTTTGTACGCGAATAGTGTAAAGATATGGTATATCATGGTTGTGGACTCTGTACAGGTCACAATTCTTATCCGATTTTGACGATAAGTCACATTTCTAGGTTGTGTACCGTCACACCATAATCATTGTCGACTTCGAATTTCATGAATATCAGACTGGAACTGACCAACAAAATGGCTGCTCCCAATACAGGACTTAATGATCTAGGAAAAATCACTTTCCGTATTGTTTGTTCTCTATCCATCTCTCGAAAATGTGGGCGTATCCTGCCTGGCAGTGCCAGCCTATCTTTGTTAGGATGATGTTTATAGACGGCCATGGACGGACAGAACATACAATGTGCAAATTGTGCAGTGATTAATTTTTTTTATTTTATGCAATTGTGGCTTACATGTTGATTGTATAATTTTATTGCTATTTGTATTTTAGCCCCAGTATTATGTCAGGAAAATGAGTTTCAATGTTTAAACAGGAAGTGTATAACTAGTACGTTCTTCTGTGATAGAGATGATGATTGTGGAGATAACTCTGATGAACTCAGTTGTTGTAAGTATTTTAAGTATAGTTGTTATGGCACAACAACCCTACTCCTTGACTTGGACATGTAGAAACTGTTATCATAACGACTCTTGTTGTGGTTGTGGTTGTTTCAATCAATAACGACCTTCCCATGTAAATCATATGTAGTAGACCACTTAACCCCCACCCACAATGACATTTTCCATGTGAACTGCTCAAATGAAGATGGAAGACAGGCATGCATCGTGCTAGGTGGTAAATTTTTGCTAAGACACAAAAACTACTGCCCACCCTTGTATCAAATGATGGGACCCAGTTACTTGTGAGGCCGTCCGGTCTACACCACCGGCAAGATGGAAACCACACAGGAAAATCCTACTGAACATTCTTAGCTAACACAAGGAGTGGAACTGAGACCCAGGCTGTTAGCCAGTTTCTTACCCGCTGAACTGCCACAGCAGCACCTGCAACCCAAACTGCTGAGCTCAAATCAGAAGTAGTATAGTAGTAACTATTGTAGACTGATTAAGCATTATTTATTTTCAGTCTATCCAACTTGTGGTTCAGATGAATTTAAATGTGTCAACCGAGGCATGTGTGTCAACATTACCAAGAGATGTGATGGTCTGTTTGATTGTCCAGATCATACAGATGAAGCTAATTGTACAGTTGTTCAGTGTGGTGGGGATGATACTAAGTTTATGTGTTCAAATGGTTTATGTATACCAGAAGAATTGGTATGTAATGATCAGGATGATTGTGGAGATAAATCAGATGAACCGGTTAATTGTGGTAAGTAACACATTTTAAAGACTCTGATTTAGTTAGGAGATGAACCAATAAACAAATTCTTTGATGTGGGTAAAAAGTCAGTCTATTATTTATTATTTGATCAGTGGATGCGAGTTTATGAATAGATGATGGGATAAAATCTTGACATAATTCGTATGGTTGTCTTTCACACACAACTGTTGTTAAGTTTATCAATAGAATGTTCGATAAAGTCTTGATATAATTGTGTTTTACACAAGACTGCTGTGAATTTATAAATAGATCATTCAATAAAGTCTTGATTGACTATAATACAGTATGATGTATATTGTGTATTTTAGGTTTAAATGAGTGTGACAGTAATACAGAATGTCATCATCTATGTATAGAGAAGAAGATAGGTTATGCATGTGCCTGCCATCCTGGTTATAAACTTAGGCCTGATAATAGAAGTTGTGAAGGTAATATAAACTACATTTACATTATTTTTAAATGTTAATGCCGATTGGTAAAACATCATTTTTATATGCCCACATTGAAATGTGGTCGTATATTGTCGTCGCCCCCGTCTGTCCGTCCGGCCGTCGGTCCGGCGCCCACAATTGCTTGTGAACGCTCTAGAGGCTAACGTTAATATCCGATTGACTTTAAATTTATACACAGTGTTTAAGTTCATGGGACGAAGAAGCCTATTGTTTTTCAGCGATAATAGCTACCAGACTTATGGCCCTTGATCACTTCAAAAAATCCAGTGGACGCTCTAGAGGCCAAAGTTAATATCCGATTGACTTTAAATTTACACACACTGTTTAAGGTCATGAGACGAAGAAGCCTATTGATATTGAGCAATTTCAAATAATTACTTCCAGAGTTATATCCCATAATCACTTCAAGAAACCTTGTGATGCTATAGAGGCCAAACTTATCATCCGATTGACTTCAGATTGATACACAGAGTTTAAGGTGTTGAAACGAACAAGTATTTTGATTTTCAATGAATTTTGATAACTGAACAGCTAAATCCATGATATTAAATGTTTCCTATACTAATTGTTAGCGTGGGGCAAAACTTCTGTAAAAAGCAAACAAATTCTATTGATTTTCAGATAATTGCATAATGAGTTGTTAATCAGATTTTAGTGTATTACAAATGTTTCATTACCAACAAAAGTAAAAATATGCGACAACCCTTGTTGACTGCCTGGACGATTTAGCTGCTGTTGGCGTATGTTTCGTTGCCTGGCAACCTATCTTTCTATTTGCTTGTACAGTTAAAATTTGATTGGGTGAAATTTAGATTTACAAGACATAAAGTTTTGATATGGTTGTTTTACAACAAGACATTATTTTGAATATTACCATTTATTTTCTTAGAGAGATTTTCATGCATTTTTAGAAGGACAATAAAAATTACTATGCCCAAAATTCTGCAGGAATAAAATATTTAAGGCCCATTTGATACTGGTCATAGGTAGCAAAATGAAAAAGAACTAACTGCTATCAATTGGTGGAGAAGTTTATCATTGTTATGGATAGCTGTGATACATTGTAATTGTTGTTTTTGAGATGTAATATTTAGTAATCTCTTTGCATTACACATCATACTGCAATTGTTGTTTTTTTAGATGTGAACGAATGTGATACTACATATCCTTGTTCACAGTTATGTACAAATACAATGGGATCATTTCATTGTAACTGTACAGAAGGTTACATGATGGCACCTGATAGAACAAACTGCAAAAGTGGTAGGCTATATTCAATTCTTGATTATTAGGATTTTTTTTAATTTCAACAGTATACAAATGATATTAACAAAGAATATAAATATCAAAGATGACAGCAGACATACATTATTATTAACAATATTTTATGATTCTTACAAAACCAGTTGTAAGTGGTGTAGCAGACCATTTCACAGTCTTTTTTTACCATTACATATTATTGGCAATATTTGTTTGATAAAACACTTGTTTATTATTTGTTTGATTTTTACATATTTTTTATTACATTATGATTAATAATATTTTATCATTGTTACAGAAACAAAACCAGTTTTAATTGTAACAAACCGTTATTACATCCGTAATGTGAGTGTACCTGTTGGTAATTCATCCAGATTATCAGACGACCAGAATAATGCTGTAGCTATAGATGTAGACTGGCAGGATCAGTATATATACTGGTCTGATATAACTAGCAGAAACAGTAGTATTAATAGAATGAAATATAACATCTCTTCCAATGCTAAAAGAGAGGTAAAGTTATTGTCATATTTTATACAGTCTTAATTAATGTAGAGCTATTAATAGCCATCACCCCTGTCGGTCAGTTTATCCCCCTTCCCCAACAACTCCCCTTAATCTTGAATAAATAGGTATTTCTGAAGTCAGATTTCATGAAAGTATCCTTTCTTATCAAATCAAATTTGGTTAACATATAAGTTTTCCTTGTAGATAAACTGCTGTTGAGATAAAGCAACTGTGTGGGCATAATTCTATGCTTTTGCGTGGCCGTCTTTCTATTTATTTTAAATAAAACTTTGCATCTAAATGTGGTAATTGTACTATTTGGTAATGTATGATCTTAAACTCTGCAATAGCCAATTATTCTAGAATGATGTCTCATTGTATTGGGTTGTCTTTCAGGTACAAGTATTACATAGTTCAACAGTCCGTAATCCTGATGGTTTGGCTGTTGATTGGGTTGGGCGTAATCTGTACTGGTGTGATAAAACCACAGATACTATCGAAGTTTCTAAACTAGATGGTAAATACCGCAGAGTTCTACTTCGTGAAGGCTTACAGGTAGGTACATATATTTTTAAAAGAAAAAGTTGTGATGTTAGCTCGTCATCTGAATGGGGTAAATATTACAAATTTACACGAAATTGGAGATGGAAATGATTTATTATTGTATTGACAGATAGTTAAAAAGAAATAAAGATTATAGCATATCAAAAATAATGTAAACCCTAAATATTCACAGCGTACATGTGTAGTAGGACTAATCGATTTGAGTACTTTTTGGACTAATATGCTTTTTTAAGCTCTTCTTTTTTAATGGTGTTGCACCTATGTCCCAAAAATTGATATTTGTTGTTTATTCTGATTAATCAAGCTATCATTAACAATCTTTTATTTTAACTTTGTTTACAGGAACCTCGTGGATTGGAAGTATTTCCACAAAAAGGTGTTTTGTTCTACACAGATTGGGGTGATAACCACCATATCGGAAGAATGTGGATGGACGGTAGCAAACGACAAACTATCATCAAGGACAATTTAAGATGGCCGAATGCTTTAACTATTGACTACATTACAGAAAAGATTATATGGGCTGATGGCAGTCTGGATTATATTGCCATGGCTAATCTTGATGGAAGTGGACGTAGGATTATTATTGGAGACAGCGTGAAAGTACCACATGTGTTTGCTCTAGCTACATTTGAAAATTACATCTACTGGACTGATTGGGAGCACATGGGAATCTTCTATGCCCATAAATCTAATGGTGAAAATATTACCCTCCTGACTAACATGGTCCACAAACCCATGGGATTACAGATATTCCACCCACTCAAGCAGATACAACCTGGTAAGTACCAAAAAGACCACCCCAAGATGACTGTCTTGTTTAAGGATATAATTATCTTTCTGACACAATTTTTCAAAGAACTGTGCCTGCTGTCAAGGCAGAGCAAGAAAATTCATAGAAATTTTATTTTCATGAAGAAGGTCAATGACACATATGCAAGGGTTTTGCGTATACTATTGTCAGAATCAAAGTTGTTCTGTAAAGTGGTGCATCAACACATCAAGATGATCGCCATTCCTATTGCGGACTTAGAATCAGACTTTTCCACCGCTATCTTTTGTTTCACATTCATTTGTCTCACAGATTTTATTTTCCTTCTCGGCCCACATTTCGGATCACACTGACTTTGCATGCCCCTCTGACTTTGCAGAATCCCAAGAGTTTTTCACAGACCTTTAGAACAATTGTAGCCCCCATGTAATGTTAATATACATTGATCTAAGCAAAGATCAAAAATGTATGTTTATCCATCTCCTTCAGATCGCTTTAAATTTATAACACATCTTCACTAGATAGTCTTATTCAAAAATACCATTTAGAAATAGTCCATAGTATAGAAATATTGTTTTTAGTGATTCACCTGGAAAGCGATTGTACAATATAATGAAACATGCACTTCATTAGCCTAGTCAATTCAGAAAAGAATGACCTAAGACCCCATTTCATGTATTGCTAGATATTTGAATACCACTTGAAATGAGAATAGAATGCCTAAATAACAATTTATTTTGTAACTTTAGATGTGAATCCATGTGCTGAAAATAATGGTAACTGTAGCCATCTGTGTCTCTTGAGACCCCATGAAGGAAATCTAGATTATTTAGAACATATATGTTCCTGTCCTGAAAATTTCCATTTGTCTAAAGATAACAAGAATTGTATCTCCAATTGTACAAGGTAAGACTTTATAGATTTTAAAAAGTAGCTATCAGAGTTTAATTAGGTCATGCACTAGACCCATCCCAAATTATTTTGATCTGAATGTATGATGTATTAAAGTCTTGAGCACAAAGAATCACTTACAATCTACAATATTGTAGATATAGATATTTATATTAGTCAAAATTGATTCAATTCTGTTCAGTGGTCATATCACAAATTGAAAAATCAACAATCTGATTGAATTAAATGTTAAATAATCAATGTGAGTAGTAGAGTACATATTAGAGTGGATTACGCCATGAGAAATTAGACATTTTTTGCAGAAATTGCTAATGACTCATCGTAACTTTAACCACTTAAAATCTTTATATTTTTTTATAAATGTTAAATATCTTTATTTTTTTTATCTAGTGCTCAGTTCCTATGTGAAGAATCATCGAAGTGTATACCATTTTGGTGGAAATGTGATGGTCATCCTGATTGTGGTGATAGGTCTGATGAACCACATGATTGTAGTTAGTATATATGTCTATATATTTCAAATAAAAAAAACGATTTTGAACAGTATTACTGATAAAAGATAATAATGATAAAGAGTATTAAAGTGTGCAAAAATCATAATAGGTAAATGCTCTAAGCACTGGCCACACACCACACACTATAACACAAAACACGATGTACGTGTATCTTATAGATATTTTATGTGTATATTGTATGTGTATATTGTATATTTATAGAAAAGTATCTATGTGTAATGGCTGGTTTATTCCAATGTGATAATGCTACTGATTCACAACAATGTTTTCCACCAAGTATGATCTGTGATGGTAAAACACAATGCGATGATGGTTCCGATGAAAAGAACTGTGGTATGTTTTTCTTAAACTTCTATTCGAATAGCTATATAAGGTGCCTTCATTATATCATTTTGTTGAAATTATTATCCGTATGTTTTTAGATAAAGGATGGGCTTTATTGATGTAGATCTCATAATGTTATTTGTGCAGATTTTTGATTATCAGGCCCAATATCAGGAATTTTAACAGATTTATTGTCAAGTATTCAACCGAATAATTATTATACAGAACTTTATCATAAGGGGAAAAAATGAAACATACTTAAAAATTATATCATAATATAACCAAAAAATTTTGATGAATATTCAACTTAAAGTTACCCACAATGAACTAGGCTCTTATTCTACCAGAAATGGAAAAATGATTAGAAATACAAGACTTTATTTTATTTTTAGAATCATATCCATGCCTAGAGCATCATATGAAATGTCATGCAGATAATAAATGTATACCAGATCATTTTAAATGTGATCATAATAAAACTTGTTCCGATGGTGAAGACGAACTAGATTGTCGTAAGTAAAATTCATATAAGTAGTGCATTTTATAAAAAAACTTGAAAACCAACTAAAATATACTCCTACTAATTGAATAGAATATTGGTAATATGTGTAACTTCAGCTATTGATCACGCTGATACATCTTTTATTTTGTTTTATACAGCTGCTACCACATGCAGCGCTAATCAATTTGGATGTGCTAATGGACGATGTGTACCATATGTGTGGAAATGTGATAACGATGACGATTGTGGTGATTGGTCAGATGAGCCCCAAAATTGTACTACAATATCATGTAAAGCAGATCACATTAAATGCAAATCGTCTGGGCGATGTATTCCTGAGGCATGGACGTGTGATGGAGATCGAGATTGTGGAGAAGACGATGATACTGATGAACATTATGGGAAATGTCGTACGTTTTGTTTTTTTTGTCTTTTTATAATATATTTATTTTTACTCCATCATCTCAATTTGGATTGAGGTATGAAAGGGTAAAACACTTTCTATTTCTTATTCAGAACTGCAAATCTGATTTCTTTTCAACAGCAAAAGACATTAGTGGTAATGAGGAATAATCTATAAAAGTGAAAAAAATAGTAATAAAAAGTAATGTAGGTGGGACTGACAATTTAACTCTGCATGCTGCGATCAGGCATATGAGTGGATGTAAAACCTCATTATTTATGTTTTGGGCTATTTGTGTTTTCAGAGGACCGTACATGTGATCCAACATATTTTCACTGTCAAAATGGACATTGTATACCTGGTCGATGGAAATGTGATGATTATGATGATTGCAGAGATAACTCGGATGAAATGAATTGCGGTAAAAAAATTCTTTTAAAGCCAAATTATAATACAAGTATAGAGTTTAGACCATACTTGTTATAATATCATTTAAAATTTAGCCCATGCACAATCATAGTTTAAACCATACTGTTAAATATAGAGTTGAAACCATACAGTCAAATATAGAGTTTAAACACAGTCAAGTATAGAGTTTAAATATAGAGTTTAAACATAGTCAAGTATAGAGATAAACGGTACGCTGTAAATTAATTTGTTGAAATAATGCCAAATCGTTTGTCCATAAAAAAATCCTTGCTATCAACACTGTTAAAGGAGAACAGTCATATACATAGTGTCAAGTAGTGAAATGATTTGTGCAGATGGCAGTATATATTATACACTTAACCATTCAAGAAAACTGGATTCATAAATCTATTGGATTTTTTTGAATATGAATTATAAATAATTTGAATAAATAACATACAGATTTCAAATCAGTACTGTATGTATTAAATGTTATCCAATGTTTTTTTTTCTCCTTCCAGCTCCAAGGAATTGTTCAGAATCTGAGTTCCGATGTACAGAAATAGGTAAATGTATACCTAGTAAGTTACGATGTAATAAGGAGATTAACTGTGAAGATGGAAGTGATGAAGTTAATTGTGATGGTGAGTCAGATTTAAAGATGTAATCATCAACTGTCAACATCTGAACATACCCATCCTTTGATTTTAAAAATGTTCAAATCACCAGGGAAATTGTATTAACAAAAACATGTTTAAATTCTCCAATAAAACTTTTTCCTTGTTCTGCACAATTTTTGGAATGTCTATGTTACAAAACAAAAATACTAACATTCAGTTTCAATAGGTGGTTGATTGAGAATTAAGTAAATTTCACAAAGATCAAATTATATACTTACTAAAGTTACCATGATAAGTCTGAGCAGTAAAATATCCCAGAAAAACATTTGGGTGTTTAATTTGAATATTAATATTTATTGTGGAAATGACTCCTTTAAAAGCTGTGTTTCATTAATTAATAATGTACTGTTTCTAATCTTGTAGACATTACCTGCTCTGATGATGAATTCATGTGTTCAACTATCAAACATTGTATACCAAAAAGTTGGCGCTGTGATAGCGATACTGATTGTGCTGATGGTACAGATGAATGGAACTGCAGTAAGTTTTGTTTAAGATTACATGTAGACCTATATGTCATAATAGTTGGCCGCCTGGGTTGTTGTTTTGAAGTTTAAGACACATGCTTAAGATCAGTGGATCTGTCATCAATGCGAGTGTCATTGGTATGATTTCATTTTTCAATCTACCTTACCACATGGGTAACAGAATTTGTGGACGTTAAAATCCCCCCCACCCCTTAATTTTTTGATGTGCGAAATCACTCCCTATTATTGGTACTTATTAAACACCATTATTCTCTTTCATTTGATTTACGAATCAAATGTGATAATTTTCTATTATTCAGCACGTAATTGTTCGGAACACGAGTTTAAATGTGATAACAGTTTATGTCAATCAGCGTTATGGCGGTGTGATGGCGACAATGATTGTGGGGATGGTTCAGACGAACATAATTGCAGTGAGTATTATATTTATTTTCATTAAATTTCAATACGAGGTCTTCTTTCCGCGTACATGTTCCCGGTGAAAAAATGTTGTACTAAAGGAATCAGTGACATCCGAAAAAGTTCCTTTTCTTATTAGAATCATCTTCAGTCTCTGCTGCATCGTAATGGAATATAGAGTTGATTTGATTTCTTTCAAATAACTAAAGGTTTTCACGGCTAAAACATAAATACTTTGAGAATGAACTATGTAGTTGTTTAAAATAATTCTGTATTCAAACTTTATAAAGGGGGTCCTAAACCTTGGAGGCTATGGTGCACCTCTGTATTAGTTGTATAGTGAGAATTTAATGTTCTGATTTGAGAAAACTATTAATTCTGATAATATTATTGGAGAAGAAACTGGTGGCGGGCATACATATTGTTTAATTTAGTATAATATTGAGGACAATTAAACGTGTGTGCGTTGATATTTGATGTTATTATTTTTTTTAGCCGACTACGTGTGTACACCTGGTAGATTCCGATGTAACAGCACCAGTATCTGTATATGGTATAATATGGTATGCGATGGTAAACGTGATTGTGAAGATGGCGAAGATGAAGGAGATTTCTGTAAGTATTTCATTAAGGTGACTCATTAATTGAGGCACTGGCTCACCTTAAAACTCAAAGAATAATTCCAAATTGATATTTTAATGAGCTGCCATTACAAACCAAGGTTGTTTCCAAATAATTAATCACTGTGGCTGAGTGTGTAAGATAATGACTCACTAACCTGTAGGTTTGTGGGCTAAATTCCAGTCTTTTGGAGAAAGTTCTTTGGGTTTTTTATACGCCCACATGGAAATGTGGTCGTATATTGCCGTCGCCCCCGTCCGTCCGTCTGTCGGTCCGTCCGTCCGTCCGTCCGTCCATCATCCACAATTTCTTGTGAACGCTCTAGAGGCTAAAGTTAATATCCGATTGACATGAAATTTATACACGGTGTTTAAGGTCGTGGGACGAAGAAGCCTATTGATTTTCAGCGATATCCGATAATCACTACCAGAGTTATGACCCTTGATCACTTTGAAAAATCTTGTGAACGCTCTAGAGGCTATAGTTAATATCCGATTGACTTTAAATTTATACACAGTGTTTAAGGTCATGAGACGAAGAAGCCTATTGATTTTCGGTGATATCTGATAATTACTGCCAGAGTTATGACCCTTGATCACTTTGAAAAATCTTGTGAACGCTTTAGAGGCTAAAGTTAATATCTGATTGACTTTAAATTTATACACGGTGTTTAAGATCGTGAGATGAAGAAGCCTATTGATTTTCAGCGATATCCGATAATTACTACCAGAGTTATGACCCTTGATCACTTTGAAAAATCTTGTGAACGCTCTAGAGGCCAAAGTTAATATCCGATTGACTTTAGATTTATACACAGTGTTTAAGGTCATGATACGAAGAAGCCTTTTGATTTTCAGCAATATCCGATAATTCCTGCCCGAGTTATGACCCTTGATCACTTTGAAAAATCTTTTGAACACTCTAGAGGCTAAAGTTAATATCCGATTGAATTTAGATTTATACACGGTGTTTAAAGTCATGATACAAAGAAGCCTATTGATTTTCAGCAATATCCGATAATTACTGCCAGAGTTATGACCCTTGATCACTTTGAAAAATCTAAAGTTAATATCCGATTGACTTTAAATTTATACACACTATTTACGGTCATGATACAAAATAGCCTATTTATTTTCAGCGATATCCGATAATTACTGGCAGAGTTATGACTTTGAAAAACCCTGTGAATGCTCTAAAGGCTAAAGTTAATATCCGATTGACTTTAAATTTGTACACAGTGTTTAGAGTCATGAGATGAAGAATCCTATTTGATTTTCAGTGATATCTGGCACTTGATCACTTTGAAATATCTTGTGGACAAAGGCCTTGAGACAAACCATCAAAACTATTCTAATCATTTCTGATAATTATTTAATGGGCTATTACTCGTAATAAGATTATCATGTGTTGTAAATGTTCTCCTTACTGATAAAAGAAACAATATGCGACAACCCTTGTTGACTGCCCGGACGACTTAGCTGTTGTGGGCGTATGTTTCGTTGCCTGGCAACCTATCTTCAGTTTAGTTTTTTCATTTTTGACAAAATTTTCCCGAAACATATTTACCATCTATTAATGCTATATTCATTCATTATCACCTAATTTTCTTTCTACCTTTCTCATCTTCTTTTATAATTGATGTTTATATTTGTGATCAACTTGCAGGTGAAGAACCAAAAACCTGTGAATCAACGGAATTCAAATGTAATTCCACTAAAATACACCGATGTATAGGAATGGAAAAACTGTGTGATAATGTAGTCGATTGTAAGGAGGATGGGTCAGATGAAAATGAAAAGTTCTGTGGTAAGTACCAATGTGTATAATCTGCAATGAAGGGGAAAACACTGATCAAATTGTTTGGATTAATATTAGGTGCTATGTAAATCATCTGTTCTAAATCTTAACAATGTGCTGTGTGTATGATCTAATGGAGAGCCACAGAGGCTCAGTAAGTAAAGCACGGGCTGACTAACAAAAAGGTCCTAGGTTCAATCTGTGTGTTCGGCGGAAGTGTTTCACATTGTGGTTAGTGCTGCAGGCAAGGAACAGTGTCTAGTCATTCGGATGGGACAAAGAACTGAGGTCCTCTATATAAATGAACCCTTGACATTTGGAAATTGATAACGCAGCTGTATGGGCTAATTTTCCACCCGGCACACTGCATAGCTTATGTCCATTTTCATTTACTCAGTTGGTACTCGTTTAGCCACAGCAAGCAGCTCCCTTGTGTGTTCGAATATGACACATTAAGATATTAAAATTACATTATTTAGTACTGTAATTTGAAACGCAATTGAAAAAAGCTTTTGGAACTCACTGTTCTTACACAGATTTGAATAACCAAATAAATGGAATTGTATTTTCAGAGAGTAAGTCATGGCAAAGAAACTGTTCAGTTAATAATGGAGGCTGTCAATATCATTGTACCCAGGATGCCTATAGTGTTAAGTGTTCATGTAAAGCAGGATATAAACTAGATACAGACGGATTAAATTGCATTCGTAAGTACTGTCTGTTTAATTATTGTTAAAATCGAAAATTGATTATTGAATATACCAAATCATTTATCTTGAAGTTTGATGTTTAATACATACTTATATATTTTATGTATTTTTAGATCACAATCCTTGTTCAGAGTTTGGCGTCTGCTCCCAGATGTGCAACTTTACGTCATTAGCTCTGAAACCAAACTGTTTTTGTGAAAATGGTTTTACTAAGTATGAAAAATCTTGTTTTGCTCAAGGTAATTACTTTCAATATTAACTCAGTGGGACCTGATCAACTTAATTTTCTTAAAATTACAACAAATAATTGTTTGAACATAGATATATGAAATTGAAATGTTTAGTTTTGTTGCTCGACTTCTGAATATTCTTACTGGAAAATTACTTGGTTTGTCCTTATATGACCGAAACAAGTTGTTCAAATCATTTACCCACTCAACCATTTAGTACTGTAGACTCTTGAAAAGGGGGAAGGGTGTTGCCCATTACATCATAAGGTCTGTCATTGCATCAAGTGGTGTGGTTTCAATTCCCTGTTTGTTTCATTACAAGGAGTAAAGTCGCCCCTCTCATGCCCTAGAAAAATTTAGGTCTTGTACAATCTTTAATCAATATTTATAGGTGATCCACCAACCATGTTGGTTGCTGAGGAGGGCAGACTTATACGTACAGCCTTAACTAATCTCACCAATCAGAAAGAATCACATTTAACTCTGTCACCAAATGATATTGATAACCATATTGTTGCTATGGACGTTGATGTGTCTGGAACAGACTGGAGAGCCTTTACAGTTTTATTATCTAAAAATCATACCTGGATAGTTGTGTCTACAAAAATCAATAAAAAGGCTGTCAATAAAAGACAGAAACGTGATAATTCAGATGCAAAGGTAAGTGAAGATTTTGAGATACATCGATGGGATAAAGCTCATTGTAATAAACCATGGCAGACACCTTGATTATTTTTATAAACAAGTATAATAAATGATCAAACAAAGAAATTCCCCGATTCTTGTCACGCTTATAGCAATGTATGATATTATAACATCTTAAAATTAATACTACAACCATTGTGAATTTTGGTATTTTCAGCAAAATTTATATTGGAGCCATGCTGATATTCGTGGTTTAACAGTTGATTGGGTCAGTAAGCGTTTATATTGGACCGAAAGTGCCACCCAGACGATTAAAGCTGCAAACTATCAGGGTGAACGAATAATAGAAATCATATCATCTGATTTAGAAGATCCACAAGATATTGTCATACATCCCAAAAACAAGTAAGTAATACGAAAAAGTAGAAGTTTGACACATGAAAACAAACAGTAAAATTGAACAATATAGTAGTGTTAGAATAGCCAAAGTTGTGTCAAGTTAAGTTAAACACCCAATCTCTCTCTCTCTCTCTCTCTCTCTCTCTCTCTCTTCATCAAGATAATTGAATGCAGACTTGAATCAATGACATGTAAGAATCCAGAGGGCAGGAAACTTCTGAATAAGCTGCGATAAATGCACTGATACATAATTTTTGATGTCAACTTTTTTTAATTGTCAACTTTTAAATTTAAGAAAATACTGTATATTTAATATTTTCCAGGCAATTGTTTTGGACTGATCAAGGTATGCATGCCAAGATTGAAAGATCAAATCTTGATGGTACGAATCGTACAGTACTGGTTGATGATAATATAATCTGGCCAAACGGACTGGCCATAGATTACTTCAACGATCGTATTTACTGGGCAGATACGAAGAAATATACCATAGAAAGTGTTGACGTAAATGGAAATGACCGAAGGCGTATTCAAACTTTTAATGGTAAATAGAATTTATATAATGATTTATTTTCTGGGTAAACAAATGGAAAATTTTGATTTGGAATGGATCAATTAATGTTCATGAAATTTTTAGAACATGTTACTAAGTAAATAAGTAATGGTCATTCAAAGTAATAATATTTTGCTGCCCTTTTCTTACAATCCAGCCAATTCTTCTTAAAGGTTTATATTCGTATGTTCTTTAGTACATAGTAAAAGCTGTCTTTACATTAAATAGTAATTACTTTTGAGAAAAATGTAATAAACAGTGCAGGAGGACTACCCCAAACATAAAGAATTATACAAGACAAACCCACAGACAAGACAAAATGTACACAGACATTTCAGATAAGAAATAACAAACACATATATCAGATCATTTGAATGGAACCATAAATGATCATGAAATTAATGCATGATATAGTACCAATCAATACAGTTTCTATTATTGTTTGTATAAATTTCTTGCATGTCATTTATGTTTCGTTTCTGTTTGTGTTTATTTCAGCCTCAGATCCACCATATAAATTAGAATTATTTGAAGATTTTATATACGTATTGACCTATAAAACGTTCAGTGTCATACGAATACATAAATTTGTACATTCCAACGTGTTTAAAAAGATGTATGTAGGAATTAATCGAGTTCGTGATTTAACTATCATACAGGAACATAAACAACAACAATCAAGTAAGTAAAAGTACTAATATTTAGTTCTGACTAAATGAGACACATGGATCAAAAAATCGTTACACAATTATACATCTATACTGTAAAGATGCAAATGCTCAGGATTGGTTACGGTGAGATCATGGATCTTGAACTGTCTTCCAAGAGAGAAATGGGGTTTAACGTCCACTCGACACAAACTAGGTCATTTTGGGACTAACATATGGTTTCATTTTATTTCAATAATTCGCTTGCGCGTAGGGGTCTTAAGCAGTGGGAGGGATCCGAAGTGCCCGGAGGGAACCCACGAGGTTGAGAAGGCGCCCATATCTCCATGTCCCATATGCTCACACCAGGGTTCGAAACCACAGCCGCAAGCCAGGCACTCTAGACCACTAGGCCATCCCAACCCCCCGAACTGTCTTCCGAACTTGGATTTCAATATTAATATGATTGTAATATAACATTTGATGGTATATTTCATAATTGTGTGATTTTCTGTATCAAACATATAAATAGTAAAATATATTTAGAATTCACATAAATTATTGTTCATTTTTTCCAGTATCAAATAAATGTGAAGATGGTGCAAAGATCGGAGAGATGTGTGCTGCAACTCAATCCTGTTTCAATGACTGGTCTGAACAAGGCTTTAGCTGTTTATGTCCAAACTTGTCTGTATATAATGATACAGATAAGAAGTGTAACTTTTTACCAAATCACGAAACATGTCCAGACGGTTTCTGTAAACATAATGGAAACTGTTCTTTTAATGTCCATTCAAAACCAAAATGCAGGTTCGTTGATCTTTCTTTATCCTTCAAAGAAGGACTAATGATGGTCACTACTCATGATTATCAAGTAAATAATGGTCAAAAACTTGCTTTGAAGTGAATTGATTATCCATTAAAAATTGGTCAAAAACTTGATTTGAAGTGATTTGATTATTGATCCAGTAAAGTAAAATTTTGCAATCTATTTGAAATTTGCTCTTTATTTCATTCTGGTTTACTTTTGATTGGCCTAAACTACAGAAGATCTAACTACTTTACATCTGTTCTCTTTGAACTTGTAGCCATTGGTTAAACTTGTTCTTGTACACCAAGGACAGCTGTCTAGTTGTTCGGATGATATGCATGAAAAGATCCCCTGGCAGTTGGATTTCGATATAAGAGTAGTCTGTAGCGCCACTGCCCGGGCAAAATTTCCCTCATAGCACACTTTATGGCGTATGCCCATCTCCATTAGCCCAGGTTAGGAACAGAACAGAAGGATGTTAAACCCCATTTCATTTCATTTGTTCTTGTACACATTGTCTAATGAAAGGTCAGAATAGGTTGATTAAAGATGTTGATAGATCTTGATGTATTGAAAACCAAATGAAAATCAATTAATTTGTTAATTTTGTATACAAGGTGCACCAGTATTATTTATACAGGTGTAGAGATATGTAATTTTTGTATTATTTATGTTTTAGATGTACAGCTCAATATACTGGAGATCATTGTGAGATAGATAAATGTTCTAATTATTGTATTATTGGTGATTGTATTGTTTCTCCAAAACATGAAGGGCAAGTAGAGTGCAGGTAATTTCCAATTAAACAATCTTTCAAACCTGTAGATGGTTGGTCAATCCCAGTGTTTGCGGAGAAAGTTCCCCATGATTTTCCATCATAGTTTCCCCTACGTTAGTGATGTAGGCCAAAGGGCCTGACAAGGAAAGTGTCTTATCGTTTGGATGGAACGGAAAAAAGTATTCTTGTCCCGTAAAAAACCTTGACATTAGAATGGGCAGTTGCACTGCTGTCAAGGTAAAATTTCCCTTATAGCACACTGTATGACGTATGCCATTTTCGTTAACCCCGTCTGGGCAGAAAAGTAAGTTAAACCCAATTTCATTTCATTGTTGGATAAACGATAATTCTTACTGTGAATTTTTAAAACCACCAACTGAAATTACAACAATAGACGTTAATATTACAGATGTCATGAAGGCTATAGAGGTGAAAGATGTGATCAGTATATTTGTACTGGACACTGTAAAAATGATGGTAAATGTCATGTGAAAGACGACAAAGCATATTGTTTGTAAGTATATTACTCTTGTCATTTTAAAACATGGATCAATTTTCAATCTGTATATGGAAGTCCGAAGTACCCAGCTGAATATTTAGCTGAATAGAATCAATAGATACACATGTATTTCACATGACTAGATGATCGGAAAGCAAGTAGCTGTAAAATTATTAATTAGAATGGTCAATTAGAAATCAGCATTACAGTTCTCACTGTAATAGTTAAAAATTTAGATGATGTAAATGGAATATGCTGAAAATTTCAGTACAATTCCTTCACTCGAAGCCTAAGAAAATCTTACTTTAAAATCTCTTTAGCATCGGTTGTCATTGTTACTGCTGTCAAGATAATTAACAAAGTCTTGATTATCCATTTTTGGATTTAATCATCAACAGACGTTGAGCAGCAGATCAAATTCAAATCCAATGAAAATCTGACACATAAGATGGTATTGAGAGGTGATTGTGGTCCTCACAAATCTCTGCACCCCACTGTATTTGATACGTAACTAATTGTTGATTATTTCAGCTGTTCATCTGTTCATACCGGTGAACTTTGTGAGAATGATACAACAGATTCTTGTCATCAATGTAAAAATGGAGCCACATGTGAAACAGAAACGTCTGGTTATGTACGTTGTAACTGTCCAGATAAATTCAAAGGTATGAAATCTTGATGATATGAATATACAAAAAGCACTCCATAAGAAATATCCATTTGAGATGTCAGTAAAACAAGCGATTTTCTTAGCAAACACAGAATGCAAACAATGAGTTTGTATATATATAACAATGATTTGAAACAAAAATATATCATAATGTTCTTGGATTAAAAAACACAGCCATGGCATACATATAAAGGATCACATGTTAAATGAAATGAAATGGGATATAATGTTCTACTGTTCTTCTCCAACTGGGCTAATGAAGACGGCCATATGCCATTCAGTGTGCTATGAGGGAAATTTTGCCCGGGCAGCGGCACTGCTGCTTATTCTTATATTATATTAAATTCCAACTGCCAATGTATATATCCAAATAAATAGACAGCTGTCCTTGTCAGGCCCCCACTTCTGCACTGAAAAGGTGAAACCATTCTGGATTGATTCTTAACGTTAGCCTCGAGATAAATATTGTAAGATGTTAAACTCAAGCCATGATGTGAGCACTTAAAGTCCATGATTGGCCTCTTGCTGTTGTTTAAGCTAACTAATTTTAGATAGCATTTCTACAATCAGTGCTTACTGGGGCTGGAAGTTTGAAGCCAAGAATAAGATTGTCTTTAATTAAGAGATGCATATTTATCTAAAAATTTAAACTAATCTTTTTTAAATTTTGTGAGTCTTTTAAAATAATAAATATTGTATTTTATAGGGAAATACTGTGATGAGTGTACAGATTTATACTGTTATAATAATGGAGTTTGTCAAAGATATGAAAATGGAACAGCCCACTGTGCGTGTCCTGATGGCTTCTCATCTGCCACCAACTGTGAACGTAATGATTGTGAAGTAATTTGTAAATCAAATGGAAAAGATAGAAGTAAGACAATCTTACATTTTGCTCTTTAACTGCACAAATTTAATTCTTACTCAGAGTTAATTTTACCTACAATTTTTTTTTTCTGATTTCAAAAGTTCACTTATTATTGCTGACAATTTTGTCTTAGATAATGTAATGTATTTTAACTAATGGGTGAGGTGCAATTGCTCCTTGTAAAAAGTAAATTACCAACAGTACCAATTTGCTAGTGACGCCCGGTGGCTTTGAATATGAAAACTCCCCAGAACTGATTATTTTATTGTTTTCTTTCAGGTAAATGTAATTGTCCATGTCAGCCTGGATTTTCAGGACCTGACTGCAAACGAAAATTACCAACATGTAATAATGTTAACTGTTACCATGGTAACTGCACTATTGGTTAGTTTATTTCAAATATTACATTTATGTTTATTATAGTAAATGAGTAAAGAATAAGATATGTTTGACATTTTTGATACAATAGATGAGAACAATTGATGTCTTTGTAATTATGTCTTATTACAGTAAACGGAAAATCCAAGTTTTCATTGTAATAAGACTTTAAATCAGAAGTGTCAATGCAAATAATAATTTTTTTTTCAAAATTCAAATGAAAGCAAAT
The DNA here is from genome assembly GCA_036850965.1 of Patella caerulea. Classification (NCBI taxonomy): domain Eukaryota; kingdom Metazoa; phylum Mollusca; class Gastropoda; family Patellidae; genus Patella; species Patella caerulea. The sequence continues at coordinate 16,797,112 of JAZGQO010000021.1, forward strand.
GTGTAAAAATAATGTTCTATAGCATGAAATGAGACAATCAATAAATGTGATAATAATTTTATTACAGTATATGAGACAATAAATGTAATAATTGTATTGCAATAAATGAGAAAACAAAGTGTAAATATTATGATATTTTATTTGATTGAATGAGAAAGCAAAGTGTAAATGTAAAAATGATTTTATTACAGTAAATGATAAAGCAAAGTGTAAATGTAATGAAATGTATGAAGGTTCAAGATGTGATAAATGTAAATGTGAACCAGAAGGTGAATGTATTCAACAAATCAATGGTAAAATAGTTTGTAGGTAAGTATAACTCTATGTATTGCTTTGTTCTTTGAATTATTAAAGACATGAAATGTACCTGCAAGCCAAATGCATATTTCTTGGATTCTAATGTTGAAATTAGGAATATTATTGACTCTCATGTACATTAAAAATTACATGTCATAATGAAAATAATAGTGTTAAGCTTCAACACAGAGATATCACAAATATATTAACGACAGTAGGCCTTATATTAACAATATTATCAGATATATCATCTAAAAAATGATTCTTAAGAGCAATGTCAAGATTGATGCTATGTGGATGTGAATAAAATACAGATTACCAAGATAATAACTTTATTTTACTTCCATGTATTTATAAAAGAACGGTATCCCTTTTTTTTTTTTAGTTGTAATGCTGGTTTTACAGGCCAGTTCTGTGAATCTAAGGAATCAATGACTACAAGTTCCAGTCCACTTGTTGCAAGTAAGTCAAATCATATAACATAAGTTTGTTGTCATATAATTGGCATAGTCCTTCAAATTCAAAAAACCAAAATGAAATCTTTATCAATCACACATGGTGTCTTTAATTTAAATGTGTCTGTAAAGATATCCATTAATATCAAGTTTGTTTAATGGATTATGTAAGATAAAGATAAATTTGTACTTTTAGGCATAAACTTTAAGTCTTCAGTAAAAACCATCCATGACGTGTATGTGAAATATTTTATAATATCAAACAGATTGTAACTATTATTTCTGTTTGTTTTTCAGATCCTTTAACAATTGTTATTCCAATTATCGTTGTATTTATATTAATAATATTAATTATAACTGCTGTTATATGTAAGCGTCGTAGAAGGTAAGTACAAACAAATAATCATTTTGCAACTTTGAATTTTCGGAAACTGAATTCATATAGATGAGAGTATATAGTTCTGACTCAATTACCAAAAAGTCCTTTGTTTAATCTCAATGATGGCCAAGAGAAATCCCCTCGTTTTTCCAGAATTGTTTCCCCTTGTTAATGGTTCAGAATAAAAGGCCCTGCAAGTCTCTATTTTAAAGGAACCCTTGGCAGTTGAAAGAAGGCAGAAATGGGATGTCCGGTCATGATTTTTCCTCGTTGCATGACATATATTTGTGCAGAATAATAGGACATTAAATCACGATTCATTTCCATTGATAATTTAATTGGGAATCGGAATCGAATGGGATCGGATTTAATATTTTATCAATACAGTACTTCAGTGATTTTGAGACAAACACAATATGGATTTATGTTTCCTATTAACATAATATGTGGAATATGTAGACATTGGTTTTTCACTCCATCCAGCCAATACTATTGTTTTGTTTGAATACTGTATCTGTATAAACTTTATGTCTTATCTCATACAGTTGGCAGCAATACCGGCATAAAAGAATGCAAGAACCAAGAAACCTGGATGTTAATAATCCTATTTATCTTCAAAATGATGAAGATGTTGAAGATTTAGAACCAGTAGAAACTTCTCCTATATATACAGGCAACAAGGTAAAAACCCAACTGTTGAATTATTTCCTGTATATTTATCTACATAAATGATCAGATAGAAATTTAAACAGTGTTTAGAGCAGTGTTCTGATCTAGGTCTTTTGGAATCCATTTTAGTCTCAAAATAACAATATATTCATATTTAACCAAGGTAGAACTGTTAGACTGGAGAGTCTGAATTTATGAACTGTGTAGACTGTGGCTGACATTAAATGCTTAGATTACACTGCAATATGTTTTCCAGCTTAGTTTTGAATTTTTGAAATAAATGTTTTAAAATTTGTTTGAGAAATTTAAAACTACTACATGTATCACCGTTATATTAATAAACAACTCTGAGTTTTTGTATTGTTTGTGCTTGTTATTTTTGTATAATTTCTCTTTGTTTGTTTGTATTGTTTACTTCACATAGGTTTTAACTCACCATGTTCATATTAGAATTTGAACATCTCTATTACTAACATATAATATTTCTATTATATCTATTTTATTATATACAGAGAATTAATTTTCTGAGACGCTTCAAAAAGGTATAATTCCAAATTTTAATCATCAGCTTTTCCCATATCTTTATGGAATCATTTCATAAAAACAGATAAAGCCCCGCCCCTTTCCCCCTAATTAATATTTTTGAGACTATTCTGCAAAAGATGGAAATCTGCACAGATACCTATTGCATGGGATATTTAATTTTGGTTAAGGTAACAATTGAATTGAAAAAGCATGGACAATGGTTTAAGGAGAAAGTAATTTCAGGAAGGTCCAGTTAAATATATTGCGAAGAATTCCTATATTAAATTTGCACATCCTAATAAGCACATTTATGCATGTCATATTTATAGCCATTGAATACTGGTATATTTTTTTGTCCCTTACTGATACAGATTTCAGTTTGTCATTCAGTCAGTTTGCCTGTTCAATACAGTATCTTAAGCAGTAATTTTAAGCAGAAATTTCAACATTTTAAGCAGAAATTTGATCCATAGATGTAGGTAGTGTGGAAAGGTACATCACAGTTAACCATCCTTTAGCAGAGTTATGGCCCTTAGATTTAAAGCTCTGTTTCATGTATATATATGTATATGTGTATGCATGTAATAAGATTTGATGAGTACAATGTGCTTTATTCTGTACTTGTTAATAGAACACTGTTAAATAAATTGAATAGCTATAGCATTAAGCTCAAAATGATTTTCATATGCTTACACATGTAAATAGCATCCATTTTATTCCCTCTTGTCTTGTGAAAACTCTACAAGCTATTGATAAGTAAGTAGTTTTTTGGTAGGAAATCTAAATAAAGAACTTAACTCCCCATTATTGTGAGTGTAATCTAGTACAGAGTTTCCATTGGATGGTCCTGATTGTTAATGGATTGAAATACATTCGCTTTTTAATAATTTCATTTATAAATGTTTAAAATCTAGACTACGCTATTCTTTTGAAAACTTCTAACATTCATAACTTGGCTCAAAAAAAGAATTTGACTGAAATTTCAATATATTCCCTTTTCATTATCCATTTTAAACTATTATAGCGAGATCCGATCAGCTCTTTATCTAAATCTAATTAACTTATAATATTATATTGGTATTGGCATGGACCTTATAATAAGGCATGGTATTGGGTTTATAACTGCTGGTGGGTATATTAAGGCAGGCCATGATCATAATATGTAGATTTATGTTAGAACTTGTATTTTCTATAATAATGCATGTGATTATAAGATTCTCAATTCAAATACTTTCTTATTCTGTCTTTGATACTTGTTATCATTCTATGTATCTCTGTAAACTGTTTTGTGGTGTTTCTTTCTTTCTTGTCAATGTACATTTAATTTAACAAAGTTTATTTTGACCACCACCAGGTTCATGCTGTATATGCACATTTCATTTGGGTGTGACATCTCATAACATCCCTAATCCCTGATATACTAGACTCATGACTAAATGTTCAAAGTACGAATCTCAGCATGATATGAGACGAGCGTTGGAATTGTTAAAGTCTGGTTACACCTTTTATTATTGTATTACTAGTTCTAACAAGATCAGTTTTTAATCGTAAAAAAAATATGTTGTACATAAGGTCTGTCATTCAGTCAACTGTCATGGTTTAGATTCCTTGGTTGTACGTGACACCTGTCCAACATCATGTGTTTTCTCCAGGTCCTCCACTGCTGAAGACCCCTATGAGCAAGCGAATTATTGAAATAAAATTGAACAATGTGTTAGTCCCGAAAATGCCTAGTTTGTGTTAAGTGGACAATAAAGTCTATTTCTTTTTCTCTCGCTTGAACAGTATGACATGAGCCCTGAATAACACAGAAATTTCAACACCTAAATGATACTCAACTGGTAGATATAATATAGTGTTTATTTATTAGCAGAGTCACAGCATAGCCTACATAGATTAGAACGAGTCCCGTATGCCTCTGGTCAACTGCCCAGCAAGCCTTGGCCATACCATTTCCCAAATTATACTTTTAGCTAATAGCGACCAACACCAGGTACTAATATAGAAAAACTATAGATGTCGCAAAGCGAGGAAACAAATTCTCAATATTCAATTAAACATTTATTCTTTTTTCCATATTTTTTCAGAATACAAATTTTGCCAACCCAATGTATGATGTGTACAATGGTGAAAGTATGACTATGTTACTTCAGTCACGTGAAAACGAAGAAAATCAGTTATTAGAGGACGGTTTAACTGTGCGTTACTTTGGGACTGGCGAAGTTACAAATAATAACACAACAAGCAAAGCGTGAGACTGGGATATTGTTTTATAGCAAGTAGTTATATTTTAGTGTATATAATGATGAATGAATGGGAGATGATGCTGTTGTTATAATGAAATCTCAAACTGCTGATAAAAAGACAAAATATCAAAATTGAGTGGTGCACAATTATTCCAGATGATTTTTTTTTAATTATTTTTATTTATAGACAGATTTTAATGTTTTATAAAAGTTATGTATAGAGAGAGATCTTTGGTATAGATATTTTACGTGCTGGAATCAATGGAATGCCTGATTTTAAACTTGTTGATAGTGACTTATTTTATCTTGGATGTGACGGCTGATTTTATTGTGATATACAAGAAAGGCACAGAATAAACATTGGACTGTAAGGCAGAAATACCAAAGTTCAGTTGTGAAATCTGTGTAAAAAATATTAATGGTTGTGTCAGTTGCCATGGAAACTATATTTTAAGGGATGTAACTCTGTTGTCATCTAGCTCCAGTCTAGATTGAAATCTACACTTGACAATTTTGATTTTAATGTTACTTTCATTGTTAATATTAGGAGCACTACAATATATTGTCAAAAAATTTATTACGTAATAATATTTTGAGCACAACAATATACTGTCGTACAAATTTATATTCTGTAATAATCTGTAATGTGTGAAGGTATGTCTGATGGAGAAAATCTTTTTTTTTTTATCATCTGTATATAATTGTAATATATTATAATAAGATAATTCCCTCACTGTTTATGGGAAGATGTAATTAATTATAATAAATATCTATATATTGATTAACTGTATGTTTTATATGTTTTGTATTTGTTTTATTTTTGAGGCATTTTGCCATAAAACAATGTTTTAAAATTTCAACTCTGCCTTTCTTAAAGAGATAAAGAACTTTTAATCAGGATAATTAATTAATACTTCTTTCTATTTAAATTTTTTAGTAGTGCTACTATTGTTTTATACGTCTAATTTATTTTACATAAAATTATTCGTTAATTTTTGTTAATATGTCTGTTTAGAACACCCCTAATTTTTGTATTTACCAAAATAAACTGTTTTATTTGCCTTTGGTCCAGGAAGTTTTCCATAATGCAATAATTCTATCTATTCACTTTGATGTTATTGATTTTCTTTTGTGGTATATTTCATTCTGTTAGTGATTTAAATTGTTGCGCCAATTTATTTGTACACATTCCATATCATAATTTAAAATTACAGTTAGAATGTTGATTTGATGTATAAGTATCTGGAAGTATATAATTGCAAATAGTCACAACACCTTATCAGGTTTACAAACATTGAAGAGCAATTCAGAGAGATAGGACTTTGAAAAGAATTGATATTTATTAGAACAGTGTGCATATTTACAGTTTTAAGATAACAAGAGTCCACTCTATGTCTTAGTTTTAAAGCTGAATATATATTTTTATATTCATTGATGTTGTGCCGTCTGCAGATTCTCTTAGTTAGGAAGACAGTATCTTGATAAACATGGACTAACTTTAAATTAGACTGATAGCTTTTATATTAGATCAGTTTTACAATAGAGGGTTATTTTTTTTTCGTTTTTGCTTTTTAATTTTTGCTTATGTATAATACACTCTGTTAAATGTAACATACTCTGGGTGAAAGTTAATACACAGAGACCTCAGAATTTATAGATTTTTACAGTAAAAACTGTATATCCAATACAGATTCAGGTTAATAAAATTTTATAGTATATTTTAGACAAGCCACAAACTTTCCATGTGAAGCTAGTAGGTTGTAGATTAATGCATGAGGTGTATTTTGTATACAGCCAGAGGTTAATCATAAGATGATTTGTTTCTTGAGAAAATCAAAAACAATTGATATTATTTATATTTTGTATTTTATGAACATGTGATTTGTTATAATATGATAATATAAACTTGTGATAATTGATGGGTCCCATACTGTGACTATATATAACCAAAGACAGCATTAATTCCTGATATCCTCCACCCCCATCTATGCCTACTCTCTTTTAATTAAATAATGGCTCCTACTTATAATATCTGTCCTTTTATGAATTTAACTACCTGTATGGTCAGTTATAAACATTTATAATTCTAGACAGCTAGTCCTGATTTCATGAAACTCTGATATACTGCGCCAACAGTATGGTATCAAATGGCATCATGATAAAGTAACCTACAATGGCATCAACACATTTTACTTTATTCATGAAACAAGTTAGAAGAAGGACTAGATATTGTGTTAGAGTTAATGAAAGCCAGGATCTGGTTTTGTTTAGGCTGTATGAAAGACAATCCAAACAAAAATGACCAACTTTCTTCCATACAATGATTGATTCTAGTATGATGTATAATGTGAAATTATTAAGGTAAAGAATAGCCCATGTATATTTTATATATAGTTTACAGCTTTTAATTACCTCAGATATAATTATAGGAACAGTATATTTGTATAAAGATTATAGCTTATCTATGTTTAACTTCATGGCTCTTGACTTCACAGTGATCTAGGTAGGGGGTCTAGAACTATGTAACACAAAGTAACTGATACACAGATATAAATGTACATTGGTAAATTGCTATCAACTATAACCCAGATCACTTTGAAACGCTCAATATAGGACCTGAGGAAGGGGATATTAACCAAAAATAATTGATTTTCAGTTTTCTTATTAATAATCTGTAACTTTTTGCTATATTAAGTATTATTAACTGATGAAATTTAATATAAATACAGCACTTATAGAAGGAAATCCATGATAAAGGCTTTACTTGATAGATAGTAAGAGATGAAAGTATAGCTGTGTTGAAAGTTTAACGGTGTTGTCTTTTTTTCTTTGTTATTTACACTATCGTAGTTATCAAGGCATGGTCTATTGATAGTGTATTGGTTCAAAACTCATAGTTAATTTGCTCTATAAGGAATTTCAGAGGGGAAAAAATGTCATTTCCTGACATATTCAACAACTATAAGAATTTGACTGGTAAAAAATAATGCAAATCAGAGAAATGGACCTGGGGTACCGACAGAACACTGGGTCATAGGTAACTAATAGAGCCTTGGATTAAAGGTTTCTAATAGAGCCCTGGATCACAGGTATGGTAACTAATAGAGCAAGTGAACCATGGGGAAATGAAAAGTATGAGGTCGAATGGATATGTACTATAAATATAAATATTTTAATAAATATTGCTAATGAAATGGCCTCAATAATGAATATTTAACAATGACAATGTGCTTTTATATGTATTTTTTGATGTTTGTTTTGAGTGTCTTGTCTTCCAAATGTATCAATAAAATGAAATTTTGTTTTTATATTTAAATGTAAGTTTTAATAAATTGTAGTGATTGTAGATACTTCCAGATTTACTGACATCTTTTCTGACAAAAAAAAACAATTATTGTTTAATGTGTTGTTTTTTGGGTTTTTTTTTATCACTGCTGAATTAATTTTAATAATGGCCCCAATCCAATGAATATAATATTTGGCATTACAAAATATTAAGTTATGCACAAAATGTGATTTACTGTATTAATTGCACATTGATAAAATGGTAATTTGTCAGAAAAGATGTGTAAGTAGAAATTGTTTGGTGCTATTACCTGACTACTACAAGAGAAAAAAAATATCAAAATAAATACCATAGATATATCATAAACTTTGTTAATTTTGATTTTTGTTCAATGAGAAATGAATTCTCTCCCCTCTCCGCAATATGCACAATACTAATTCCTTATCATATTGGTCACCTGTCTAACCTCGTGGGTTTTCTCTGGGTGCTCTGGTTTCCTCCCACTGCTAAAGACCATTATGCGCAAGTGAATTATTGAAATAAAATGAAAAACCATATTTTAGTCCCAAAATGACCTAGTTTGTGTCTAGTGGGCGTTAAACCCCATTTTTCTCTCTCTCCCTTATTATATTGCTGAACTACATAAGTTGAATTGGTGCAGAAAAGTTAAAATATTGAACCCCATTTCATTCATATTGCAAGAGCACATATATTAAACCAAATTTTCATTTATGTTACTCTTCAACAGCTATGCATTAAAGGAGACACAATGGCTCAGTGAGTAAGATGTTGCCTTGCTAACCTGAAATGTCATGGTTTTTACCCATGCAAGTGTTGTCCAAGTAAGTTGATCAGGATTTTCCAGAGTGGTTACCCCATGTCAAAGGTGCTAGACAGGGGCTTCGCCAGGGACAATGTATAGTCATTTACCGATAGATGTCACCAAAATCTGAGGTCCTGTGTACACATTGGCATGCACATAAAGAACCCTGGGCAGCTGGAATTCAATATATAACACTGTATGGCATATACCCGTCTTCATGGGAGTAGAACTTTAAACCCCATTTGATTTCAGCTGTGCATGGGGGTAAAACTCTATCTTGATTTTAGTATTTGTCTTATTCTGCTTTTGATTGGGGTGTGATGTTAGGACTCTGCACTCGTATCTGGAATGTCTCCGATATGACATGGGCAGAAAAGATTTCTAAAGTGGTTTCCATTTATGCAGGTTGTGACCCCTGCAGAGGCAGGGCTGACAAGGAAAGGAAGTCTCTATTGATTGAATGGGACAAAAAAACTACCAGCAATATAAAAACAGATAGTTGGAATTCAAGAAAAATAGATAGAAAGTCTGCTCTCCATTCCAAATTCTTGTACTGCACACCTATGATGACCAATGTCAAAACAACTAGACTAAATATATTCTCAAATTAATTTATTTGTTTTTACACACTGTTCATTACTCTCACTTCATCAGTTCTACATACTCAACAAAACTTTATTAATTATTTTATATTTCAAAATAATTTGTTTTTAATTATTAAAGGTATGTCTCTCACTTTTTCTTTAATAGTTCCATATTATTTCAGTATAAATTTATATAATATCACATAATATAATACATAATTAACTATAATTTCACAATCTCAACAGGTACTATTTTCGACTTATGTTCCACACAATATATAATTTTATAATAATACCTGATTTGCGAAATGTACACATAGTCGATACAAATTCTAAAATATAGAAAATACATGTTGCTACATAATGTACATACCAAATAATTGTTACATATACATGTACCGTATCTCAGTTCCTCATTAAAATTAACACCAAGGTAACCTTGACATCATAAAGGAGTAAAAATTTATATCTCTGATGCAATACAACTCTTTATCAGATGAATAGAGTTATTCATGTGAAAACAGGTTTAAATCTAATATCACATTACAATGGCTGTATAAGATTAATATATCTAGTTCATTTTGGTAATATGGATCACTAGTAATAATAATAGTGTAACATATTAACAAGAATCCTCTTGTCGTTATCAAGCACGATATGAAATGTTGCACTATTCAAGTTACTATTGACTGTTAGTGTTATACATAAAGATATGTGTTATTTCAATGTTATCCTATCACTAAATGCCTAGTATGATTAAATAAAATACAGATCTTTATTTCATTTTGTTTTTAATATTTAATACTTTCTACAGCCTCTACTACATAAGATCTGACTGGTTGTGTTGAAAGGTGACATCAGAAGTCATACAAGTGGCTTTTGACCCTGATGTCATTGATGTTTTTGGTGGGTTACCCACAGATCTATATTTCATGTTTTTTTATACTTCCGATGGCCTCTACTACATGTACATGAAGATCTTTCCAATTGTAGTGAAAGGTCATGTTAAAGGTCATACAAGCATCTTTTGACCTTGTGGTCATTGATTAAGCAATCAGCGTTGATGTTTTCAGTAGGTTACCCACAGTTCTGTGCACCCCACGCCAAAAACTTGCTGTATCAGATTGTTTCACTGGCTAATCCCTTACATCCACCAAAACACGGAGGAAAACGACAACAACACTCGTACCAAAAAGTCCGAAGTAGCTTGAAGCTAGTAACTGGATGACATCTAAACTGGGATCTCAGTGATGCACAAGGGGTTTCAGGAAAAAGTAGAACTTTACTGAGGAAGGACACCTGAAGTCCGAAACGTTTAAATAAATTCAACTTTAAAATCTACTAGGAGTTCATCTATTTCTACTGGTTTTAGGGGCTACCTTTCAACATAGATCAACCAAAACACAGGTTATTTAACAACTCTTCCAGATCCTAGTGTAGTAAAGACAAGTAAAACAAAATTCTGAACTATAAAAAAACAAAATAAAAAAGGATCTGTGTTTTAATCAGATTGCTAAATGCCTTAAATTATAAACAATATTAATTGAGGGCTATACTACATGTATATGTATATTTATTATTGGTATTGTGCATTTATAGCTCGTGCAATAACCAATCTTCTAATTTCACTTGTACCAGCTCCGATTTCATAAAGTTTAGCATCTCTCAACAATCTGCCTGTTGGATAATCGTTGATGTAACCATTTCCACCCAAAATCTGTATAGCATTCAATGCCATCTGTGTTGCTGCCTCAGCTGTGTAAAGAATAACCCCAGCACAATCATTTGGATGACGTTCGCCTCTGTCAAGTGCTCTAGCTACGTTATAGACATAGGAACGACATGCATTAAGTGTTGTGTACATGTCAGCCATTTTTCCCTGAATGAGTTGGAAGTGTCCAATTTTCGTTCCAAAGCATTCTCTTACATGAGCATAATCAAATGCAACATCACAACAAGCTTGCATGATACCCAAGGGTCCTGCTGACAATAACAATCTCTCTATGTCCAAACCACTCATCAAAACATACACACCCTTATTTCTCTCTCCTAGCATATTTTTTGCGGGAACTTTACAGTCTTCAAAAACAAGTTCTGATGTATTTGATCCTCTCATACCAAGTTTATCCAATTTCTGAGCTGTTCGAAATCCTGGGTAATCTTTCTCTATAATGAAAGCGCTTATTCCATGTTGTGGTTTTGTTTTAGCACTTGTGTCGCTTTTAGCATAGACAATCAAAACATCGGCATCCGGTCCATTTGTGATCCAAAATTTGTTTCCATTCAATACAAAATGATCGCCTTTATCTTCTGCGCGAAGTTTCATTGATACAACATCAGAACCGCTGTTAGGTTCACTCATGGCCAATGCTCCAACATGCTCACCACTAATTAATTTTGGTAGATATTTAGTTTTCTGTTCCTCATTACCATTTCGAACAAGCTGATTGATGCACAGGTTTGAGTGGGCTCCATAACTCAAGGCAATGCCTGCCGACGCTCTGGACATTTCTTCCATTACCAGAGCATGGTCAAGATAAGACATATCAGCACCACCATACTCACTGGGGACAGTGATTCCATGAAGTCCCAATTTACCACATTCAAGCCAGAAAGATCGCATATCTTTGAACTCATTACTTCTGTCAATTTCGGCTGCTTTCGGCGCAAGTTCCTTCTGTGTGAACTGAAAAACGCTTTGCCTCAACTGTTTCTGTTCTTCTGTCAAACCAAATAAGTTGTCGTCGATAGGAAAATATGAACAAAATCTTGTTTGCTGTATTCTAAGCCCTGGATTCTGTAAAATTCTGTTGACGGCAGACGAAATTTTCTTCAAGGAAGCCATTTTTTCAAGAGAGTTATCTTCCCTTAATGGACTCAGACTAGTAATTATTTGCCCATTGACTTCAATGTTAAATGCCTGTAACATCACAGGCTGTAGTTTTTTTCTCAACATTCCTTTGCTTCCAATCTTTTTAGGCACAATGGGGACCACATTTGGCAATCTCCTCATCATAAATTTGTAGAGGGTTGACCATTTAGATTTTTTGCTACGAGGATTTCAAGTTGATTGGGGGTGAAAATCTCACTTCCGACACCACTACGTCGACAATGATTGCTCCGCAGAAAGACATACATTTTACACCCCCTATCCCTCCGCTATTATATCCTCAGTATTACCCAAAACTGCTATGAAATTGAAAATTTGATGCCTTTTCTCCAATTCTAGACCAAAAAGTCAACCCAAAATACAGGAAGAGGGGAGAAAAAAAAAATAAGGGAAAAATTGTCTATCTGTTATATAACTATCGCACCAAAATTACTAGTCTTAGTCCTAATAGCGCTAGCACTGGCTTGTTATGAAGATCATTGATATTATTTTTTTCATTTGCATATTACGTCCATTAAAGCGGGAATTTCATATTTTCTACTAAAGTCAAAACATAAATATTTCTATGTCTTTTGTTCAAAAGGTTGTCAACTCACTATTATACGATCATGGGCATTATTTCTCACGCTTTAAAATCAGTCGTGCCGGAAATAATAACACTATTACCGCCTTTTTTTTCTATTTCTCCCATGGAATAGCTATCTTCAAACGTTTGAAACTGAATTTGAAAATGATATTTTTGCCAATTTCTCAACTGGCAATAGTGAATTATAGAATAGGATTATTCTTTAACAAGGTAGGACTGTTTTTGATACAATCTATTTTAGGGCTTTATTTTAATACATTTTAAAAATATATTTTACAAATGTGAAATTTCAGCTTTAAGAACAGTATACAAAACATGCATACATCAACATACATATGCATGCAAAAGATACATTTGACATGGAATACTATATGGGGATAACCTGATATAAATAATGAAAATATGATGAGATTATTATGCACCATTGGGATGATAGGCCTCCTGGGGGGTCTGAATATACTTGCCCCCCCCCCCACACAAATTTGGCAAAGTAAAGTGCCCGAAATCTAATAAAACACTAATTTTAGGACTGGAATAGCAGTAAAACGCGTTTGCGGCCATCCAATATTCCTAAATTTTCTTATGGGATCGAAGAAAACTGGCAGCAGCCCGTAAACCTGCTTCGGGCATTTCTAGTTTTTCTTCACTTACTGTCATCGAGTCCTAATAAAACACCTGTTTCACTTTGTCTGGGACCAGTCTACTTTGTGAATGCAAATGCAACAGAGTGATTGGATGGTTGGAATTAAGAGTGTGATTTGGGTTACAGGCTGGAATAGCAGGAAAACGCGTATGTGGCAGGTCAATTTTCAAAATTTTCTCCCAACGGTCCCGTCTTCGTGGGTGTAAACTTTAAAATTGCTTTGTTCATGGGCTGAAATAGCAGGAAAAGGTGTTTGCAGCTGTCAAATATTCCAAAATTTTCTTAGGTGGGACAGGGGCGTTTTAAGGTTTATCATGGCGGAGGCTATACTATTCCGAGGGCCCTCTTTCGCGGGGGTCCGGGGATGGGGGGTCGTGTCTTGATTGATGATTTTCATACCAGTGCAATGATTGCATTCTCATTCAGTAGTGGATTCGACAGTGACAATGTAAAGAAAACAATTGACTCAGACTCGGGTACCCTTTCCCTTGGCCAGAGGTGCCCTTTTGTCAGACGAGGGGCCCTTTTGTCTGCCTTTAGGACCCTCCCTAACTAGGGTACATTTTTCTCATCGGTTTTAGCATTTTTCTCTCGTTTTATTTCTTCAAATTCTTTGATTTTTTTTTTCGCGAGGAGGTTGGCGCCTGGAGCGCCTCAGGTATAAAACGCCTTTGAGGTGGGGGTAAGTAAGCCACGCTTCTTCGCCTCTCGGGGAAGACCGGTGTCGCTGTCTGTAAACACGATAAACGTTGTATTGGTGTAATGTTTTAGTTTAATCCCGTAAAATATGCCAAACAATGTTAACAGAAGACTAAGACTTTAAACAAAACTTATGGGGGTACCCCCACTCCGTTTCGCCCCCCCCCCCCAATATATATTTCACGGCTACGCCCCTGCCTACCTATGAAAAACAACAGTGGAAGTATGACAATGAAATAAAAATATGGAGTACCGTAATACTTTTACGGTAGTTAATTTCATAACTGTTTTTTGGGGGAGCGGATCAGCTACATAAAAAAGTAATGCCTTGTATCAATGAAATTATATGACAAAGTGATCCTACATCAGTATAAAAATGATGTCTCTGTTTTAAAAGCTCAATTTGTATTTATGCCTATGTAATTTAGAGACGATGATGGCAGATTTCTGTAACAGAACCCTGGCAAACCCCCTCCTGCAAAAATTCCTCGATCCGTCCCTGAACCACTGAACACTTTTGGAGTTGCTTACACAGGCTTGAATAGCAGAAAACGCATTTGCAGTGGTTAAATTTTCTCCGGGTGGGTGAGGTTCCCATAGCCCGCGACGATTGATTGATTGTTTGGAATTCTGGGCCGCCAGGTTAGGCTATATTGGACCAAATTGAGAGAGAGAGAGAAATGGGGTTTAACGTCCACTCAACACAAACTAGGTCATTTCGGGACTGGTTTAGTTTTATTTCAATAATTCGCTTGCGCGTAGGGGTCTTTAGCAGTGGGAGGAAACCGGAGTGCCCGGAGGAAACCCACGAGGTTGAGAACGGATACGTGATGCTGATAGGGAAAATGCCACTTGCCAAAAGTCTCTATTAACTTGGATGGGAGAAGATATGTAGAGGTGCTGATGTATAAGGGATGGAGTTGGGGCGGGGGAATCCCCTCCAGAGTTAAGGTGTGTGAGTATCTGGGATGGTTGAGGTGATGGCGCGCTTCAAGCTATAACTGGCCAGCTACCTCGGGATTGTAGTTCTGGATCAGGGGCGTGGTGAGAATGAGTTCATGAGTAGCCATACTCATGCGCCAAAAAGTTTTTGCGCCAAAATCACAATCAAATTACTCAAAAAATGAAAAACATTTGTAAGTGGAAAAATTGTTTCATCTGACCCAATTAAAAAAATTTTGAAAGAGTCAAGTTGGAAAATTTAATCATATTTTATTACCGTATTTCTTGTCTCGGATTGCTGGAGATTGCGTTTCTGGGCTTCTAATTTTCGAAATTTTCCCGGGGGAGGGCCCCCCGGACCCCCCGCCGCGGGCTCGCCCATTCGGCGCTCGCGGTGGCCGGCATCGCCGGCCACAGCTCCGCGGTCAGTAAAAGGGTTTTTGTGCCAAAATCTTTTTTGTTACTCATAATTTCTTCCCAATAATTGCCCTCACCACGCCCCTATTCTGGATTACGTCCCTGTTGCGAGCGTATGTGACTTGATGATACAATATAGATGGCATATAATTTAGGGTATATATAGGCCTATATCTCAAACGCAGGTTTTCATATCGGACACTGTAAAAAGAAAATGGAATTCGGGTTCGATGGTAGAAAGAGGACATTGCGTGCATAACCTTTGGTTAGGTCAAGGTAGAATATTCCTGTATCGGCCTCTCTCACTCTATATCTAATTTGTGCGATGAGAAGGGTGATATAAAGTTTTTATTTTTAACCTGATGAAGGTATCTGAATATAAACCATGAATAAACGTCTGTGAAGATTAGTTTATAATGTCTAAATGATTTTAGCTTTTTTGTAAGAAGGTATGTACATAGTAGCCCACCCCAAGAAAAAAATCTACCACGATCTACCTTGGGCAATTTTTTTTATTTAGTTTTAGGCATCCAACCCCAAGATGAATGATCCTTTTAAAACCGCTTAATATCCTCAAATTGTCAAACACACCCAACACCAAGATTTTTTAAAAATAATATTATTAGCGCAACTATTAATATCTACCATTATGATTTGGTAGGATGAATTGCCATCGTTGGCTCAGTTTTTGTAGCAGGCACCTTTTGGTTAAATGTGGAAAAGAATTGTTTGAGATTGCATTATGGAGTAGATCATGATCACAAATAACGAGACACGGCTGGTGAATGTCGTGGAAGTGGATTTCCTGGTCTGATATGGGTCGTTGGTTTGATGGGCAAAATTGTGGTCTTTCGTTACCCTTGGCACTTTGATTGTTCTTTGATTATTACAGCTACCACCTCTTTGCCCACTGAACTGGTACTATGGTGACGGGCCTTTCTAAAGTAGGTTGGGAGATTTGTTTTTTCTTCAGGTTTGGTTGTGGGGTTGCCACCTGTGAGGGGGATAAAATTGAAAAGTTTTGATAATATATATTTTGAGGTCTTTTAGCAGGTGCTTAGGTTCAGTTTTAGTTGGTTGATATGTGACATGCCTGAAATGTTCTGTATAAGGCAATTCAATAGTCAGTGGGCAGCTAAAAAGACTAGTTTACGACTTTGTGTGGAGCAGAAATGGATTTGTCTGTCAAGCATACATGATCAGAATCATTAAGGTCGTCAAGAGATGTGTTCATTCTCGCGATTAATATGAGCGTTGTGAGTTGATTACGGTTGGGAAGGGTCCAATGTTTTTACGTTCCACTTGGCAGGGATAATAATTCATCACTGAAAATGGCTGGGAGTGGCCATTTATTTGTTGGTTTGGTTCAATTAAAACAAAATAGATCATTAAAATCATAATTTATTTTAAAAAAAAACAAAAAAAACAAAAGAAATATTTTGTGATTGTATTTGTACATAGGTATAAATCATATTATATAAATCACAAGAAAATTTAATTTTTATCTAAACAGGAGATTTAACAAAATAAATTCATCTAAACCTAATATGTAGACTCTTATGGTCTGTGACACACAAAAATGCTGTGTCCAATTCAAATTTTTATTTCAAACAATATATAAAAATAATAAATAACTACCAGTAGCCTGCCTACTTGTGATATTTTCTTTCAAAATCTTAATTAACTTCTAAAACTGAACACCATTCAAAGTTTTTATTCAAGAAATAAAAGCAGATCTGAGGTGTTGAATGAAGTGTCCAGATTTCAGAAGCCAGACGAAAAATTAAAACTACAGTAGAACCGTATAATTTTTATGGAGGTTAAAAGCAAATTGGTATCACATTCATACCATCACATGACCCTAAGCAAATTGTAAACTAAAATGATATTTCATCTAATTTTTCAAAGCCTAATCCACACTAGAATGTACTCTAATTCTTATTAAGCATTTAATTAAGCAAATAAACATGACTGCCTTGTTAACAAGACATACACATAACATCTAAGTTATGCAGTCAAAAGTATAGTTATTCTTTTGTAGCTAATGGGAGCATTTACAAGAACCTAAAAACTAATTAAGAGTAAAAACTCATACATTCCTTAAAGAAAACAAATGGATTTCTATTTTTCTCGACACTTGCATTTAACTTATGGCAACATAAAAAAATAAAATGAGTGTGAAATATCTTTGTTTCATTAGTTTATTTTTGGACATAAACAAGTGTTTATATTGGCATCACCACCTTAGATGTTAAATAAAACTATTTCGCACACATTTAAATAGGATCTAACTTAAAATAACAATAAATGATCAATCTAAAACCATTGTATAGTTTCTATATCAAACACTCTAACAATAACATATATTTATGTCAACTTATGACTTAGAAAATCTCAAACTGATCCCGCAGTGAATATTCGCTTGGCCACTACAATCACTGATAAGCATGAAATCGACGAGGCTTAATGAGTACGGCATATTAACTTTTTTACTCCGACAAATTAAATTCTCAAACATTTTTCTGAGGTAAAAGAAAAATAATAAAGACGTTTGAAGTAGTATTTGTAGTTAAAAAATATTTCCTATTTAGTGTAAATGTGTATCAAAATGAGTAAAATGCATCATTTTGCCCGAAGCAGTTAGGTGTTAAGTAAACATTGCACGAGCCTTTGAGCCAATGACTACGCCGCGTGCAGTCAACGCACACTTTGTGGACAGTCATCTGTTACAGAGATAATTCGTAAGTATCTGAAACAGATTGAGAAAATCTTACAAAATTCTACAGGATTTTCTTGATATTTGACTAGAATCCAGCAACTCATCTTCACAACTGACTGAATTGGTAGTAAAAGAGGGTGACAAATATTTTGAAAGAATTAAAGATATACATATATCATTAGAATAAAGAGAGATTGGGCCACCAGCGCATGAAATTAGTAAAATATACAATCAGATCAAAGGCATTAGATTTTGTGAAGAAGTTTCACATTAAAATAAGTATTATAAATATTCTGACTGACACCATCCTAACACCAGTGTTCATAGTATTATACAATATTCACCATGGACTGTTTTTAACGGGTACGCCAATTGACTGACGTCGGGGGGGGGGGGGGGGGTAAAATGTCTAACAAAGGAGAATATATTCAATTAAGGTAGCTCTATATATAACACCGTAATTGGGTGAGGCCTAATCACTTAAATTGGCATATTATGCCTACTGCGGATCTTTCTTTAGACCTTAAATGTGATATAAACTATTAATTACACATTTATATGACAGGACCGTGATCTGATGGTTCGATTTTCAACATATTTGAATCTGATCTGTTAACCACAGCAGTCGATTATTAACCGTAAAAATGGATAATTGAAAACAATTAAGTCTATAGTGTTTTTGAAATAAGGATTTCTCGGTTCACAGTTAAGTAATTTGACTGAAATTTTCAGCATATTCTCTTTTCATTATCTATTTATTTCACTATTATAGTGAGCACTGTTAGCTCTTTATATAATCTTCCATAATGCTGCTTTAATTACTCAATCAACACCACCCATTATCAATGATAATCGAGAATAGTTATACCCTCAGTACAGTCTTGATGTCTGATTTGGTGCAGGACATGTCCGGCATATACAGGTGAAACAACATCCATGGTATATATCTATTTTAGTTTTATGAACACTTGATGCAGTGACAGTGTAATAATACATAAATTGGTCAATCACGCTATTTTACCGAGATTTCGACTAATAGTTTGGATGCAGCTATGGCGGGTGTGGCGCCAGGCAGGGTAAGGTTACTCTTCTAGACACCTGTTACTACTGTTTGTCGTGTATTTTTTGTACACGATGAACAGTCCATTTGCCGATTACACTATTTTGCTTCAACCGTTTTTTTTTAGGACTTCGAATTTTGACTAATGGTTTGGATTGTTCGTACTTGGTTTTATTTTATAATACATAAATAGTACATTAATATCATAATATAATATCTAATAATATTCTAAAAGCAGTTAAGCAATAATTCATTCTTTTCACAATTTTCATTTATTTTTAGAAATTTCAAATTATATTATCAGAGTTCAACGCTGATTTAAAATATTTGACTGGAAATAAATAATAATTACAGCATATTAGTTGAAAAATTTTGTGAAATAAGTGGTTCAGCAACTGGATGGCATAAAGCCATTACAACAGCAAACCTTAATACCTTTAAGAGTCTGATTATATACATGAATTTACATTCAAAGAAGAAGATATACAGTTGATTATAGCGATTATAGATCATTTTATCCATGACTATCAAAGTTTATATAGCAGAACTAATTAACTTAGTCAGGCTAATTAAATCGTACATGGGATCCATAATTAACGCTTAATTAAATATCTGAGTAGGTCCTGTATGTAAATAGAAAGTACTGGTATGTGGCCTTGCATACTTATAAGAATACTGATAATGTACTTCATTTGTTGTGCAAGATAAATATATTTGATTCATAGAATTAATTTGATTTAAAGATTTGTACAATTTAATGAAACTGATGCCGCAGATATCATTAGATGATAACTGAACTCCAGATAATCACAATAGCATTTGGCATCTTTGAATAAAGCAGCATTATACAGAATCTTATGACAGGGGCTGACAACAGAAAGAGCTATTTGTACAGAAGAGGGTTGGTAACACTCACTGTTGGCTACAAAACATTATCTTATCACACTTGAAAATATAAAATGGCGTCAAATTAACAGAGTTCTTTTATAGGTAATCATCAATTTGGTAAATTAATGTCAATAGTAGCGAGCATTCAGGTTAAAAAATAATAGGCCTATATGTTCTGAAATACCGGTAATCTAGTCTCTTATTCATTTGTAATCAGCCCCTGTAAATTCCGCCTTGTTTATTTCACAAACATCTACACTTTTTTACATTATAAGGTTTAATAATATACTACATATTGCTGGAAACTAATTCTACATATACTTACATATATAAATAATATCTGCGCTAAATATAAATTATGAACACAATCATTCAATTGCAAATGGTAATTGTATTTCAAATTAAATAACAATAACAATTCATAATATGGGTAATAACAATAAAATCATTTTCTGATTTGTTATCTATTAACTAGTAATTCAAGCCTTGTTATTGTACTGACAAATCAATAAGCAATGTAAATAAGTATTCATGGCAAGAATCAAATTGAAGTTCCTGACTGAAAGTTTGACAAGTCAACAGCAAGGCTCATGTACCCAGCCGATATCCCAAAATGTATAGATGACACATACTAGTTAATTGCAAATTTATCTTTTTGAAAAGTATCAATCAATCAAACTGAATAACTAATCTTCTTAATCTAAGCAGGAAATGTTCACAATTAAATTAAGTCATCACCCTCTTTCAGCTTGGATCAAAGTTATCTTGTCCCAAAGCATCAACCAATGAAATTTCTAAGCTCAATTAGAAAAAGAGTTAGGCCATAATCCCTCATCATTCATTAATTACTGCACATAAATATTTTCGCCTAGTTACAGAACAAAACTCCATCAAAAATTTGAATGAAACTAGTAATGTTGTGTAGACTCATTGATAAATTTTATGGACAATCATAAATACTGGATAATTATACATTCATATAAACATGATAGAAAAACTGTAGTGCCTTGAAATATAAACACAAAATAAAATTCTCCTTCCCACATCAGATTCTTGGTAACAATTGTCTGACAAACAGAATATTTTTTTTCGTATGGCCTTATTATGTCCAAAAAGGTTTGACTGACGGACAGACGAAATCCATTTTAATAGTCCCCTGCTTTCTTCAAAAAGGCAGGGAATAAATATGGCAAAAAATGAATAGAACAAATGCTTGATGTTAACAAGTTGTCAACACCAAGAGGTGAATGAGTGTGTGTCAGAGTGTCAGTTGTTGAAGGTTGCTTTTTGTACTGGGACCTACCACCAATCTGGTTGACCCTGCAACTATTCAATGTAGAGATATATGGAAAGCAATTGATTTGTATTTTCATCAAATTGTATGATTTAAAAGTCAATTAAAGATATGATTTAAAAGTCACTTCATGATATAAAATGATGATTTTAAAGTCACTTTATGATATGATTAAAAAGTTACTTTATGATATCATTAAAAAGTCACTTTATGATAATTATTTGAAAGTTACTTCATGATGATCTGAAAGTCACTTTATGATATGATTTGAAACTCACTTCATGATATGATCTGAAGGATTTAAAAACCAAATTGTGATAAAATTTGAAAGCCAATATGAAGGGATGAATAACATTGATTTGAAATAAATTTGTCAGTTTCTATATTAAGTATATAATCAATATACTGTATATAGTCATAATTTGTGTTCCAAATCAAAACTTGGATACAAATTAAAACATGTGTCAGGCTGGTGAAAATTATAATTAATACAATAATATGTACAATTTTCAACAATATCAAGTTTCCATTTTGATCATTAGAACAAAGAAAGATCATTTGGTTATCAACCTGCATATAACTCAAGTATATTGACAGAGATCAATAGAATTCTATTGATAATGTTTCTTTAATACGTATGTAAAGGTTTTTAATTGGGTCAAAAACATCTAAACACCATTAAATGAAGGATTTTTCTAGGATTACAAGGTAATATTTAAGTCCAGCTTTAGGTAAAAAAAAATCCCAGTGATATAACTTATAAAACTTCAGACATTTGGATATAAAGACCAAATATTCCAGCATTATCAGCAAATATAGAAAAATAAACGGTTTCCAAGCAAGGAACGCCCATAACCTTGGATGTTACTCTCTGACATTTATCAATATCAAAAGGAACCAAGCTCTTTGGGATGTAAACATACATCAAAATCGGAAAATGTGATTTTTGTACAATCTGGGGTGATAATCCAGGAAGTTACAGTCCGCTACATGCCAATATCGAACGGAACCAAGATCTTTTGGAGATAAACCGATATTTCAAGTTTTGTCAAAATCTGATAAATATTGTGACCTGTAGAGTGTCCACAAATTTATTGTGGACAGATATCCAGATAGACAGGGGTGACTGCAATATGTCTACATAAAAATTAAGTTCAATTAATTTCATACACTATTTTCATTTCTATTAAATCATTTCTATTCATGAAATTTAATGCCAAGATGATACGAATTCTACTTCTTTTGCTTTCATTGTTTAAATTACTAGCTAAACATAAATTTTCACCCCTTATTTTTGTTATTTTGAAAATGAGGAAAATAATGATTCCAGTTCATCCTGTAAGCTTTTAAATAAATCAAAGTGACCGCATACCTCAAGCTCCCAGAAAAAAACACACACACCCAAGACACATTTTCTCGTCAATACCATAAACAATATTCATTTTAAATTACAAAGATCTCAACTACCATGTTAAGTCGCTATAGTTACTAATCTTGCGAACCATAACAAGGTCACCGCTCACATCCAATGCATAGAGCTATCTGTCCTTTGATATAAGATCGACACGGGCACAATCTCTGTAACTGTTCATTACTCCCAACACAACTTAACAGTAAATTATCTGCTTGTGTGATACATTGTTTCGTTTTAATGTTATAAGCTGGATAATATATATTTGAAGATTTGATCATGTTCGAACACTTTAAGTTTTGCTTTTCAATGGCTTCTTGATTGTTCAGTTCTAGAAAATGATTTGGTTCACAAATCAAATCTGAAAAAAAAAAGATAGATGTATTTTAAGGCAAATGCATAGATTCTATTGAGACATGTTATTTTTGAGTTGATAAATGTACGCTTGAAAGCTTTGTATCCTACTACTATAAAAACATATTTCATGAAGAACACTGTGTTCTTGAGTTTTGTATTTGATGTCATTGTGAAGTCTGTGCCTAAGTCAAATTTCTAAGTCCATAATTGCAAGTTGGAGAGCCGCACCGGTATACAGGCCAATTATATCTAGTTGATCGGTTGTCAAAACAAAGAATGTGTTACAGAGATAGTATTTATACGCTTTATTTGGTAAGCTTGTGGTTTAGCTTCCATATCCAATATCTATGCTACAGTATGCGTTTGACCCATACAGTATAAATCTAGATGTTTATCTAGTATATAGGGTGTTGTGTCGGCTAATCAAATTGTAGTGTCATAATTCAATACACATAGATACAGCATTGATGTTTGAAGATCCAACTAAGGAAAACTCCTACTTTTGCTGATGGAGTAGTTATGGTCGTGAAAACAGAAATTAACTTACTTTTTTCTGAACATGTATCCCGACATGATTTCCCAGCAGGTCCTAAAATAGTAGTTATGGCGTCCAGTGGCGGCCATTTTGAAATTTTGGCATCAAATAGACAGAAATCTTGATGTTGTATGTAAGCATTCATTCTCTGCAACATACCCTCTTCTGTATATTCATACGGTAAATATGGTTTAAACTAAAACAAACATTCAAATCATATATTAATTAAAGTAAATAAAATAGGTTGCCAGTCAACGAAACATACCTACACAGTCAACATTAGCTTCTATGGCATCAATGGACTGAAGATGACAACGTGGGTGTATATAATTTTGACTGTGTAAAGAGATACCATGTTGTAACTAACCTCATCTTTATTTAATATCTTCTGTACAGTTTTCTTCACTTCATCTAAATCATCTATAGATACAGTATATACATGCGGTTCACCAATAAATTCTTCTGCATATGGATGCTGGCTTGTCAACTAAAAAATACATATAAGTTAAAATATGTGTTTTTGCCAAAGTTTATATAAATTGAAGTTGGAAAATGGTCTGACACTTATAATAACTTGATCATTTAGAAGATCACTGTTCTACAATGGCCCTATTGTAGCTTGATAAAGACGAGAAAATCCTTGTCGAAATGGCGTGAGATATCAACTTTCAACTAACTTATATTCCATATAATTGTGACGTGTTAATTAAAGTACGATCGACAAGGAACCTGCCATGCTTGTTCTCTGGAAGTTGCACATCATTTGAAGGGGCTTTAAATGATTTTGAGTTTTGATATGGTGCCATGTGTTTTTCTCATTGAGTTACTAATTGCTGCTGAAACAGCCTGACTCTACAGAATATTAATGTATGTATATTAATTAATAATTGTATAACTCTGGAACTACATTTGCAAATATTCCCCCCCCCCCATGAAATGAAATGGGGTTTAACATCCTTCTGTTCTGTTCCTAAACTGGGCTAATGAAGATGGGCATACGCCATACAGTATGCTATGCAGTACAATTTTGCCCGTTTAGCGGCGCTACATCCTACTTTTATATCGAATTCCAACAGCCAAAGGATCTTTAACATGCACGCTAATGTGTACACGGGACCTTGGTTTTTCTTCCCATTGGAACAACTAGTCAGCTGTCATGCCAGGCCCTCCGTTCTGCATCACTGACAAGTTGAAACCAAGCCAGAATATCTGGACAAACTTTCTTGGCCAATGCAGGGATCGAACACATATGGTTTAATTTTATTTCAATAATTCGCTTGCGCGTAGGGGTCTTTAGCAGTGGGAGGAAATCCACGAGATTGAGAAGGCACCCCTATCTCCATGCCACATACGCTCACACAAGGGATCAAAACCACAGCCGCAAGCCAGAGGTCACCAGCCAGCTAGAGGAAGAAGCGCGTCATTCTAGACCACTAGGCCATCCCAAACCTCCTTAACTAGTTTGTTACTTCTATTTGTAGAGTAAATTGTGCTAATAACAGTAAACATATGAAAATGTTAATTCTCTAGTCTCCAGGCCATATTAAGCAAAATTAAAAACATTCAAACACACCTGTCTTTGGGTTGGTTTGCCTTTGAAGAATGGTGAATTTTTATTATTTAAAGGAGGAATGAATTTTGGATTTATATAGACGGCACCATTGGCTATAGCTTCTAATGGTGCTGGACCTTCGAACGGGAAACCAAGCCCTATAAATATCTGAAATAAAGTAATCAGAGTGTTTATTAATTAATAAGCTCAAATTTCCTCCTTTAGGAAATACGCAATATTGATTAATTTACTTGATAATGGTTTGTAAAAAAGTTCTAACAAATCACAAATGCTTTCTCTTAATAAAATATTAATTGATGAGAATTTTTCAAAGTTGGTTTAAAGGCCAACTTTGCTGTAACGACTAGGGTAATGAAGAAGGACATACACCATAAATTGAACTTTGAAGGGAATTTTGTACGGACAGCAGCACTATTGGCCTACTCTTTTTTCTCATTCCAACCCTAAAGGGTATTTGACATGCAGTCATGTACGCCAATCTGTACACCAGACCTTGTTTTTTTTTTATCCCACAGCAGAAAATCCTGAGGAATTCTCTCCGTCAACACCTGGAGCAAACTTGAGACCTCCAGGTTAGTGAGTCAGCGCCTTACTCACTGAGCCACCACGACTCTCTACTAACATTATAATATAGTGAATTTTAAGGGCCATATATTATATAAATACAAATAGAATATTTCAGCAAATAATACATATAAAATAGTGAAATATGAACTAAACACATTTACGTGTACAAAATAAAGAACAAAACACAAAAACACATAATACAAATACACCGAAAAAACTCATATATATATAGAAATTATAATCTGTTGTTTCATTTAATATAAGTATGAACTATATAAGTATTATTTGCTTTTGACAGATTCGTGTCACCCGATAGTATTATGGACATGTTGGTACATGCAATTTTGAAATGAATTAAAGGGTTTAATAGATTATTCTTATTATGCCCCCCTACCTTAAAAATACATGGTTTCTCGTTACTCGACCCACCCTATTTTTTAAAAAGACAAATATATGACCTCAAACGTTTTTATCTCATCTCCCCATAATTTAGACAAATTTAAAATACATATTTTGGTATTTTTTCGAGGACCTTTGTCAGTAATTAAGTTATAAATGCTAGGAAATAGACAATACAAACCCCAACAGGAAGGAAATTAGATATCATTCCTGCTCGACCAACCCTATTGTTTGGAGTGAAGTATCGGTGAACACATGTATGTGTTTTCTCGACTTTACATGAATTTAAAAATCATTATTGATTACTATGTTTGTCTGGTAAATTGATACTATTGATAAGTTTATACAGGAATATGTAGGTTATTATTCTGCACTAAACCATTAGCATCAACATAAATAGCTACTCTTTGTTTCTGGCATACGTAAGTAATAAATCATTTAAAGAGGCAGATCACTGTCACCAAGAAAAAACTCCAATTAAACTGGATGTACTGTCTGACATTTTTGCATCGATCTGGTTAATGAGAGAGACAAAAGAGAGAAATGGGGTTTAACGTCAATGACACAAATTAGGTCATTTCGGGACTAAATTATGGTTAAATTTTATTTCAATAAATCGCTTGTGTGTAGGGGTCTTTAGCAGTGGGAGGAAACCGGAGTACCCGTAGAAAACCCACGAGGTTCGACAGGCGACCCTACTCCTTGCCACGTACAACTGGGGATTCGAAACCACGCCAGTTGACTCAATGGCAGGCCTATGATACAGTGCGCGCATGCTAACCATTCAGCCACCCAACCCCCCTGAGAGAGATAAACTGAGATATTTTGGATCTAATATCATGGTTAAATTTTATTTCAATAATTTGCATGCACGTTGTGGGAGGAAACTGGATAACCCAGAGTAAACAAATCAGGTTAACTAGGCACGCACACGTGTGGAATCTAAACCATGTAACTCAATGACAGATCTCATGACCTAAAGAGTGCACGTTATACGACTCGACTACTTCACCCCACCTCCAGTAGTAGTAAAGGTTATTAGTTATAATGTCAACAAACCTTGGATTCAGATAGTAATTTATGAAGATCAGCTCCATTTAATATTCCATGGTTTATCACATATTTAGGAACATTTTCATGTTTATCACCTGCTACTGTTCCATGGATTTCAACAAAATCTTTAATAACATTTAAATACTTCTCTTTTCCCTATAAAAAACACAGATAAATATGTTAATCTGGTGCAGCTATTGACATAACTAGATTTCGGTCAGCCTAGCAGGTATCTGAATATATACATGGACATCTTGCAGACGGAAGGATTAACACAGAAAATAGAAAGAAGTTATTTATCAATAGGAGAGAGTGAGAGAGATAAATAGAGAGAGATGGAGAGAGATTAGGTTATTTCTGAACTAACACATCGTTCAATTTCATTCAATCACTCGCTTGCGCATGGAGTCTTTAGAAACTACAGGAAATCCAACATGGGGTTGAAGATATAGATCTTTTGCTACTATTGAATTTCAAACTTTATGGCTTGATAACTGTCACAAATGTTAAAGACACAACCAGCCAGAAGCATTAAATAAAGGTTGTTGATGTAAAAATTGAGATAAAACCGACAGCATCATTATTACTTTATTTATCTAATCCATAAAGATGATGGGTCGTAACTTAATCAGAATTGATTGATTGATGGTTTTTTAAGACTATAACTGTCACTTGACACTGGGTGGTGTAAACTTTTATGCTTACAAAATGGAGCTTCAATACTTTAGAATTAAAGATGCACTATGCAAGAGCAAAAAATCCATTTTTGAACATTTTGACAATTGCTTACAGACTACATTCAGAACTAAATGAGGAAAGAAAGGGGATTAAGATAATAAACTTACTTTCCACATATAGTCATTTTTACCATAAACAACAGCTTGTTGTTTACGCTTCGTAGACTGTACATCTGTATTATTTAAATGTTGTTCAACAACAAAACCCATAAAAGAATTATCAGGACTATGAGCTGTAAAATAACAATTGTCACCATATTAAACATTAAACAATATTTTGTAATACATGTATCAAAAATACTTTCTAATATATGTATCTAAGTAAAGAGTACATGTATAATATATGTATCAAAGTAAAAAATATTTTCATGATGTACATGAAACAATAGAATTTTTACAGGGGGAATTTATTGTGACCGCTTACAAGGAGATGTCGCTTACAAGGAGTGGCTGCTCATACCGATTCTACTGTATGTATCGAAAAAAAGACTGTTTTCATAATATATGTATCTAAGTAAAGACTATTTTTATAACATATGTATCAAATAAAGAATAATTCTTTAGTGGCATTTAGTGATTGGAGACATAACAGAACTAACACAGTTATATGGGAAAACAATCACTGATTTATTATAAACAAGCACGACGTTTCAATAAGTATCCTCTTATCGTTATCCTCTTATTGTTTATAATAAATCAGTGATTGTTTTCCCATACAACTGTGTTAGTTCTGAAATAAAGAATACATTTCATTTATCATAAATTTACCAGAATATTTCATATGCAAGCATCGAAATACTTTTATAATAGATTTCTTCCTCTTCTATTAGTGTTTAATGTCTGCTTCCACACATGGTGACATCGTTGGCAACTGACAAGTTGTTTTATTTTATTTTGCTTAGGTTGAAAAAGCGTCCTTATCTCTAAGTCGCATAATTATACGCTCATACAAGGGATCAAAACCATGACTGCAAGCCAGAAGTGACCGATCAGCTAGAGCTTGAAGCACAACACTTTAGACCACAACTACCCTTATTAAATATAATAAAGTTTAGTTATCCTATTAAACAAATCGAGCTATCATTTCCAAGAGAGAGAGAGAGAGAAATGGGGTTTATCGTCCACTCAACACAAACTAGGTCATTTCGGGACTAACCTATGGTTTAATTTTATTTCAATAATTCGCTTGTGCGTAGGGGTCTTTAGCAGTGGGAGGAAACCGGAGTGCCGGAGGAAACCCACGAGGTTGAGAAGGCGCCCCTATCTCTGTGCCACTTACGCTCACACCAGGACTCGAAAACCACAGCCACAAGCCAGAGGTGACCAGCCAGCGAGAGGTGGAAGCGCGGCACTCTAGACTAGTAGGCCATCCCAACCCCCCTATCATTTCCAAACAACTAAATATTCAAGTAAAAACTTTCAACCAAGCTATTTAGGCTTCTTCTCCAACATTAATTTGTATTTTTAAAGACATTTTTATCAAATGATATTCTGTGAAATATGTGCTTGCTTTTAAACTATATCTAAAGAAGTAGTAACCATCTGGATATTTAATAACTGTTTAACTTACGAAACATTGTAAAGAATTGTCTGGGTAATAAATCTTGTCCTCCCCATGACGTTAAGATTTTATTTTGCTTTGCAAAATTACGATGATTAAATGCTGGTTCTGTTCCAAAACTATCCAATATTCTGAACAGGCAACTGAAGAAAAAAAAACCAACAATAAGAATTTTGCTAATTAAAGATTCATTATGCCTTTGGCTTTAAATGCTATATTAATCTAAGCAGGTTTTTATGGGTCATCCTCAAGAGGCTGGTCATTCATGACATCATTACTTTTTCTCTCATCAAAACTTTAACATCATATCATCTTATTATCATGTAACTTCATATTATCACCTCTATTGTCATGTTTGATATGCCTCTTGGAAAAATAAATAAATAAATTATTAGACAAAATGAAATGAAAAGAAATGGGGTTTAATATCCCACTGTTTTGCCCCGAACAGGACTAATGAAGACGGGCATACGCTATACAGTGTGCCTGTCTATTAGACATTTATTCACATAATCAACACTCTGGACATTCAGGTTGCTATGATATTGAAGGGATTAGAACAACAGTGTCAGTTAATAATTTAACATAGATATTGATATCACAACTCTGTGCATGACAACTGAGACTATCTTGTGAAAACTTTCACTCTCACTACATAACTCTGTATAAGTAATTTGTCTGAAATTTCCAATAAAATTCATTTCTCGTTATCTATTTTTGAAATCTTTATCTAAATTTTACATAATATAATGCAACTTGACTGAAATATTCAGCAAATTCCCTTAACATTATCTAGATTTAAACTATTAGAGTGAGAACTACCAGCTCTTTATCTAATTGTCCACAATGTATCTTTAAATGATTGTGTATTATTTTTGTAATATAAAATCAATAATATGAGAGTATTTATTAACACATTTCTTTGTGTAAAATAAAATCAATAAACGATAGTTTTTCATTTAATATATTGTCATATATTTATGTATATTTGTGACATAAAATCAATAATATTTCTGTGATTATATTTTTACATCAGCCAGTCGATAATGGTTTATTTAAACACATAACAGTCTTTACTTTTCTGGTGAATTCATAATTAGTAAAGCCAAATAAGTCTCTAATATATCTTTCACCTGCTGTAGCCTACTTTTTTTATTTAAAACATTGATTTTAGAGACCAACGGACAGGGTAATGACATAATACTCTCACATTAAAAAGTGTGCATATAGAAAAAAAAAGGGATACCTAAATTTCCCGTAACCTCCCTTCACTCGCTTTTTAAACTGCGTAAGACCAACAATATCTGTATAGATAATATGAACTGGTAGTTCTTTTCTACTTTGGCATGGTGATTTGGCAGCAGGTAGGTGCGACAATATCCTGAAATAAAAGAACATAACCCAGGTAACAGTAAATACGATACTTTAATAACATATGGCTAATTGAGAGAGAGAGAGAGAGAGAGAGAGAGAGAGAGAGAGAGAAATGGGGTTTAACATCCACTCGACAGAAACTAGGTCATTTTTGTTTCATTTTATTTCATTAATTTTTAATTTGCTTGTGCGTAGGGGGTCTTTAGCAGTGGGAGGAAACCAGAGTACCCAGAGAAAACCCATGTGGTTGGACAGGCGACCCTACTCCTTGCCACGTACAACCAGGGATTCGAAACCACACAAATTGACTCCATGGCAGATACAGCGCACGCTAACCATTCAACCATCCAACCCCCAGATGGATAATTGATTAAGAACACAAAAATATAAACAATAAATTCTATAAATTATGAAAATGTTATAAACCAGACATTATTCTGTTTTATGTTGAGATACATTAACATCAATGACGCAGAATAAATCAAGCATGGAAATTTTGTTATGGTCTGTTCACACACCATGGATTCATTGGTTTGCAGTAAATAATATTGCTCAAATAAACCAGATAAATCTTAATTAAATTAAATCAAAAATATGGATTACACATGAATTTTCACTCAAATTTCAATTGCTTACATCTGAATTCAAAACAAAATATCATGCATGGTTTGTCAACTTTATCTCCAAACACATTGTGATTTTTCACAAAGTTCTACAAGCTATTGAAATAACAACAACACTGGGGCCTTATTTTCACAACCTGCTTAGCACTTCAAGTTAAAGATCCCTGAGATATTACCTGAAATAAATCAACGCAACATTTTCCTTCTTTAAAGAAATGAATTGAAATGCGGTTAAATGTCCTAATTTTCTGAATCAACTGGACTATTCAAGCCATGAAGCGATACTAAGGCTTACTCTTATTTCGAAATAAAACTGTCAATGGTTTTCTGTCCCTCCTAAACTAATAAAGACAATCCTGCCAGGATTTCCATTCTGTACCTTTGACACAAGGGAAAAAATGGAAAAAAAGCGCAAAGAAATTTCTCAACTTACACCTGAAGCGAATCTGAGACATCCGCCTGGTTAGCAAGCCAACATCATGCATTTTGAGTCACATCAGCTCCTTTCTTCACAGAAGTAACTACACAATGCTACCTTTATAATATTAACCCCCAAAACTCTTTTATCTTATTCTTTCATTCTCAATACTTAGTTATTATATTAATAAGTAATCTATATTCAACAATTAATTGTCTATAAATATCTTTGATAATAAAACCATAGACTGTGAAACATGAACAGCATAGTGTTTGTTGCTATAAATAAATTCATATTGTTTCAACAATCAATAATATCATCAATATTATAACGAAAGAATAAATTTCATGCAGGAAATCAAAACCTTTTACGCTACATGTATTGAAAAAAATGTATAGATATATGGGCCAATTTGTAAATTTGTTAAAATGGCGATGTTTATATTGGTACATGTATTTCATGATCATATCAATATTTAAGTGTCTTTTGATAAAAAAAAAACAACATGTATACCGGTAGTTGAGTTGGAACCAAAGAAGCTTTAATGATGTGGAAGTAAGGCGATATGGCGTCATTTGGTTGAAGTGATCGACACTATATTTTGTTCAACCCCAAACAGTATCTCTCTTATCACTTTGACAACATTCCCAGCTTTTCCGGGTAGCGGAACAATGTGAATAAAAAAAGAAATATAATATATCTTTGCCTTCTAGTCAACAAAGAAAGGTATCTGAAATACCATTATATTTTTGCTAATCTGCCATTTTTTTCCATGCCTCATTTATTTGCTTTATCAGTTTTTGGGGGATGTAAATTTCTGATTGAGCTCAGATTGAGTTGAATTTATTTTGCCTAACCATATAATTATGGCTATATTTGAGCAACTTCAGTTTACTGTATTCACAGACTGAATTAGGAACCCCAAAATATCTACCGATGGCGCCCTTTGCAAGTTCTGGTAATCAGCTTTGCCTGCTGTGGCCCTGAGGAATCTAATCAGGAATTTTATTGGGCATTTCTGGTGTCTACTGACTCATCATAATAGTAAATATGACGTCATGCCGTCTCCAGTTCATTAAAGCTTCTAGCTGGAACCCAAGACATCATTAAACTGAAAATTTTGCAATCCAGTTAAAATATAAATACTACTTTTTTAAAAATCCTTGTTAAAAATGTGTATAATTTGTCTTCAGAAAAGTACAATCTGGACTACTTTTCAGGAAAGTTTGATTTTGACTACTTTTATTTGTCTTCACTACAATCCAGTAATAATATAAATACTATTTTTTTTAAATCATTGTTAACAATGTGTATAATTTGTCTTAAGAATCTGGATTAATTTTTTTTTAGGAAAGTATGATCTGAACTACTACAGTATTGACATTAAATCGTATTCCTCATTAAAATAGCATTATGCAAGAGCAAAATCTGCTTATTACAGGTCTTTCTTTAGGCCTGAGATGTTATCTAAATAATCAATTAGACATTAATTATTAACATATCCAGACCATAATAAACTCTTAAAGTCAAGGCTAGCCTTCGATGTTGGCGGATTGAAATCCTTAATGGCCGTTGATAATTAAATCAATCAAGTGGATAATCGAGACTATGCTGTTTATATTAATTATTTGAGTAATGATGACCGAGGCTATGTGAATATTTCAAACGCTTTTTTCTCGGCTAATAGTGGACCAATTTGACTGAAATTTTCAGCAAATTACCTTTACACTATTTAGTTTTTAACTATTATAGTGCGAACTGCCATCTCTTTATCTTATCTCCCATAATGTAACTTTAATCAACAGGCAACTTTAAAGGAAGAGTACCAGACATATTTTGGATAAGAACTCAGGTTAATTTGGGATGCAAGCTTATTGTCAGGGGGTTGGGTGGTCGAATGGTCGCATGATTTTGATTCCTCGCTTGTACATGGTAAGGTTGTCTGTCCAACTTTGTAGGTTTTTTCTGGGTCCTCCGGTTTACTCCCACTGATTAAGATCCCTGCATGTAAGCAAATTATTGAAATTAAACCATGTGTTAGTCCCGAAATGACATAGTTTGTGTTGAGTGGACATTTCTAGTCAGGATTTTAAATCCTGAGTAGCTGATCATGATAAATTGTTTCATGAGGCGCTGGAAAAGGGAGGGGCTAAATCATGCAAATTTAATTTTTCCATGTAATCTACCTGCCAAAGGCACCTAAATACACTGAAATATACGGAGGTGGTAGAGGGATCATCACAATTATAAAATCACTCAAAACTCTAAGTTTCCATTTAAGCTTTTTAATCACTAATGGACTTCTAGTGTAATTGTACTTACTCCACTAATTGCTCCACTTCACTGGTTATTGTTAAATCGTGGCCCAATAGATACAACGTAGAAATTAAATCACTCCACTGCACTAATTCTCCTAATGGTCCACCTACAAGATCGCAAAAAGATAAAAGCATTTTTAAAGATATGAAGAGTTCTTTTCTAAAATGTTAGAAAATTTGCTTCTGGCAAATCCATGTTAGTATCCCTTACAACTCTTTCACATATATTCAATATTATTGATTTATCTAATCACACTAATAACGATATTTGTGTCATGCAACTATTTCATCCACTAGGGAATGCTTTAGGCACTAGTAAATGGATTGGTAATGATAGTGACTAAATAACCAAGTTTTTACTTTGGATTTAAAAACTGACACAGAATCACATTGTTAGATATTTTCTGGAAGTGTATTTCACAAAATTTATGCACTGTATCAAAATAAGAGAATAAAAGAAATCTTGTCTTTAAGATCATTAATGTGTCACATTATATTTGGCATTGACCAAAGCATTTATCATTTTTTATAAACTGAGCTATTGACAATTGGCGAGTAATAAAATTTAGATCCTACAAAGAAAAAAAAAACAAAACAGTAATAAATGCTAGCCCCAAGTTCACAAAGCATTCTCAGACTTAAGTTGAGGATTTGTCTTATTTTAACTAAAATATAGCCCTTTATTATGACTTTGTTGTGTTTATGCATCAAATACATCAATAAGAAACTATATGCAAAGTTTTGTGTTACTGGATCAAAGATATTTCTCAAAAACAGCGATAAAAATTCTTTGTGAACTTGGGGCTAGCATTTATTACTTCTATGAGTAAGTGAAAAGTATCACACTAAAAACTATTTATGGAATAACAATTAAAGAGGGAGAGAGAGAAATGGGGTTTAACGTCCACTCAACACAAACTAGAACATTTCGGGATCGACTAACATATGGTTTAATTTTATTTCAATAATTCGCTTGCTCGTAGGGGTCTTTAGCAGTGGGAGGAAACCGGAGTGGCCGGAGGAAACCCACAAGGTTGAGAAGGCGCCCCTATCTCCATGCCACATACGCTGACACCGAGGATCGAAACCACAGCCACAAGCCAGAGGTGACCTGCCAGCTAGAGGTCGAAGCGCGGCACTCTAGACCACTAGGCCATCCCAACCCCCCAACAATTAAAGATTTAGATAAAAAAGTTGACCATTGCTACAAAATGAATATATTGTTAATTTCATTCAAATTACTTTGTCTTTATTCTGAGCAAAGATGTTATCCTTTGAATGTTTGACAAGATTAGTGCACTTATTGTAACCACCATACTGGTTGTTCCAAGGTTTAATCTTGCGACACCATTTTTAAATTAAATCATCGGATAGTATCTAGACTTGATTAAGTCTTGTCTTGTTAATAAATGTCTTATTAATAGTTTATATAATATTTATGGCCTACAGGAAGATCTACAATAGACAGATTTAGCTATTACATACAGCCTGTTTAATGGTTTATTAACATGCGACGTTTCAACGATGATCCTATCATCTTGATCAAGTATTGTTATTGTTTAAACATTATACATGTAGACATAATAAAATGGGTGAAAATTGTAGTCTTTAAAAACAATCGACTTTCTTTAAATGCTGGTGAAGAAGCTAGATAGAATACCCAACTTTATACATGTAACTTTAAGTTGGTATACACAGCAACAGTCACTTTCAGAAAAAGGTGAGGGTAAATTATTGATTAAAGCAAAGCTATATAGCAACTAGATCAGTTTCTGTTTTTGTGAAATAAAAATCAACACAATTTTAACGACAAATATGTTGTTAAACCCAAATCGATAAAACTGCCATTATATTCATGAAGTAAGCCTATCTAAAATAGTGGCCCAAGCGTTTGGTATAATGCAGCTATGGATATATATTCTCTGCTTGAATAACCAGACACGTATATATTGTTGATTATAATTGTACTACTAATTGCTCACCTTTAAACTGATTTTCTGCAAATTTCCAACCTGATTGTTTTGAAAGTAGACCCAGATGTACCAATATCTACAAACAGTAATAGAATACAGTCAACAATTTCGCAACTTAATTAAATGATTCAATGTCTGATGCCTGCATTATTTAAATGTTTCATATTAGGCATGATTTTAACAACGTTTGATATTAGGACAACTTCAAATTTTAGAGCCATGATATATATACAGCAACTTTTTAAAACTTGGCATGATTCAATGTTTGATACAAAGCAGGATTCAATGTTTGATACAAGACATGGTTCAATATTTGATTCAATGTTTGATACATGTACAAGGGCAAGGCATGATTCAATGTTTGATACAAAACATGGTTCAATGTTTGATTCAATGTTTGATACATGTACAAGGCATGATTCAATGTTTGATACAAAGAATGGTTCAATGTTTGATACAAGGCATGATTCAATGTTTGATACAAGGCATGATTCAATGTTTGATACAAGGCATGATTCAATGTTTGATACAAGGAATGTTTTAATGTTTGATATTAGGCATGATTTGTGCATAATAAAAATGGTTAATATTGAACACTGTATTAAATATTTGATGACAAAGATGATAAAAAAATAATTTTATTTTCTGAGCAAACATATTTAGTACACGAGTTCTAATTTTCAACATGTCCATCCTACTCCATAAAACTATTAATTATACAGAAACAATATTTACACATATTTACAAAGAGCATATATATCATATACATATATATAAGCTTAATTATCAAGGAGAAAATCAAACAAACAAGAAAGACAAAATGGTAAATAAACTTAAATTCAAAGGACAACAGTAATTAACAAGAGTTAAAAATTTTATTTGAAAAGAAAACATGAAGAGATAGGTTTCACAGTGACAGCTTGAGGTAGTGAATTAGAGAATAAAGAGGCAGTATATGTTCTCGCCATTGCCTTTTTCTTACTTCTTGGAATTGCTAATTAATTAAAGTTGACTTTCTGATCTAAATGTCATGGTAGTTTCGATCAATTTAGAATTTTCACAGGATATGTTATATAAGTATGACGGCAATTTGTCCTCCAGAATTTTGAAAGTGAGCATATCTTGGTGGTATATAATACGTTGGTAAACTGTGAGCCAATTTAGAGATTCAAATAAGGTGACAAATATGAATCAAGTTTTTCCTCCAAAATGCCCCTAATGATATTGGGCACTGATTTAAATGTTTGATGTTAAACATGATTTAAATATTTGATATTGGTCATGGTTCCTATTTACATGTTTATCTCTAAATGTCAATTACAAATTGATGTACAGCTGTCTAGTCGTTCGGATAGGACAGAAAACCAAGGTCCCATGTACACATTGGTGTGCACGTAAAAGATCCCTTGACAGTTGGAATTTGATATAAGAGTAGGCTTTAGAAACGCTGCCAGGGCAAAATTTCCCTCATAACACACTGTATGGCATACGCCGTCTTCATTAGCCCAGTTCGGAGCAGAACAGTAGGGCGTTAAACTCCATTTCATTTTCATTACATAACAAATTCATGTCTTAAGCAAACATTCAAACATTGAAATATGGAAATGGTCAGTCTATATTTATTGATGAAACAGTTTTTTTTATCAATCACTAGACGACAGATGAAAAAACATTCTATGAACCAAATACAAACATTGTCAGCCTTTCAATATAATATTGATTTCTCTTTGGTCCTACCAAAATAACATTTTTATTCTATTAATTAATCATGATCAGTTTGTCGTTCAGCTGAAGCTTGTAAGAAAAGATGAACTCAATAAAGAGATTGGCAATAAACACATCAAATGTATTTTTTATAATGTAAGTGCCTGTTGCAGACTGGGCTTCATTACTTTAAAGAATTTTTCAAGTATAGTTTTAAAGAGCGGTTCCTATTTGGTCGATTCCTAACAATGGTCTAGAGTTTTATTATGTGTGCTATTTTCAATATGTGTTAAATTTGTGGACAAACTATCGACCCACTGTGTTACTGTCCATCTAAGGAATATGCTTTTGACAAACAGAAATGGAAATAAGACTAGTACCATAGTACTGCTGCCTTGACAAACTTTCCCTAACAACACACTGTATGGCATATGCCCATCTTCATTAACTCAGTTGGCGCAGAAAAAGTAGGATGTTAAACCATATTTCATTTCATTGTTTAATTGTCTATTTTACAATTTATTTGAAATTAAACTGGTGCACGATGATGATATTTTAGATAACATATACAACTCAAGACAGAATTTACAGTAAGATTCAAGGAAATCCCATACTCATAGAATTTTTGATAAACAGGTGGCCATTTTGAAATGATGACATAATTATGAATTGCAATGGGGTTTAATGTCTTTGTCATCACAAACCTTTGGTCAAACAGCAATATTTAACGTCAGCTGAATGACAAAATCTGTCTTTGGTACTACTTTCAAGTTCTCAGATTAAAAATGGCGGCATTCATTAAGACGCCTATTGAAGGAAGTTAACTCCATTTAATTTCATTTCAATATAAATGTAGTTTCAAGCATGTCTTTTTTCATAATGATTAATGCAAATGGCTGCAAGTCCTAATATGGAAAATCTGAATACAGATGTGGGGGTTTGCTGAGATTTATAAAGTGTTGCAAGGGGTCTGTGATTACCATCTGTTTCATACGAGTCTCAAGTATATTATTGCTGATGTCATGGGATGCGTTATAATAGGGTTGCCTCTAACGACTACACAATCTGGTACATGCAGATACCCGCGGATATGTTTCGATACGATCACGATTACTACGACTGACCTCAATATATGAAAAGACTTGATAGGATTCCCGTGATTACATCACGATTAAAACTGCGATCGTATATATACGATAAGTGATTTATCTTGGTGTGTCTGAATAGTTGTGGTTGGTAAAGTCTGTGTGCTGAGTGTGAGTGGTTCTATGTGTTGTGTATAGCTTGCTTTGTTTTGTGGCGTGTTATAACATGTATGGGTTTGTGGCTTTTAGTTCCTTTTTGTGCTAATAAGAGGTTGATTTGTCTCTTTATATTTGCTTTTGTAATAAAATTTATTTGTATCTTGTAGTTCATTCATTTTGAGTTAAAAACAATAAAAATACTTATAAAAATATGTGTTATTATTTTTACATGTACACACATGAAATCAATAAAAATATTCTATAGACACTAAATGCATTATAATGACAAGTCCACTTTCTAAAATATGGGCATGACTAAACTAATGACTGTCTATATAGCTCTCTAACTGAACTAACAAGTTATCAAAAAGCATTGAAAATCAATATACTTGTTCCGTCTCCAGACCTTAAACTCTGTGTATCAATCTGAAGTCAATCGAAACGATTATATATTGACATAACACGGTGTATAAATATAAAATCATGACCTGATTACCTTAAACACTGTTTATGAATTTAAAGTTAATTGGATATTGACTTTAGCCTCTAGAGCCTTTTTAAGCAAAGAAGAAACCTATGGTACTTACCTTTTTTTT
Organism: Patella caerulea; assembly: GCA_036850965.1. Taxonomy (NCBI): domain Eukaryota; kingdom Metazoa; phylum Mollusca; class Gastropoda; family Patellidae; genus Patella; species Patella caerulea. The sequence continues at coordinate 16,836,957 of JAZGQO010000021.1, forward strand.
GCTCCTGTTAGCCATATAATCATGTTTACTTAATCTTGTAGCTGCTGCCGACCATCGGCTCCACATTCGTGTGATTCTCATACGTATCCAGGCATATCCCTGTCGCTCATTAGGATCTATTAATAACTGCATTAAACTGCTTAAACTGACATTAATATTTGCCTAAAAAAATACATATGAATATCTCTTTATAAATTAATTTTCAAGCACTTTTAAACTTACTGGTAAAACTATATATTTAACATTAATCATTATGTTTGAAGGAAAAGAATTTTGTAATACTTAATTTCATGGCACTGTTCAAAACTTAATCATTATACATCAGTAATCAATTGGGTTGATTATTTTTTAAACAGTGATCAAGAAATTAAACACTTGTAAATTGGACACTCATTATCAAAATTGAATGGTTAGCTTCAAACTGGACCCAAGTACAAATTAGGTGATTTTTTGGTGATTTTAAATGATTTTCACAAAATATTTAATCACCCATAATGTATCATTAATAATATTATAGATACTTACATTGTTAACAGGACCACCATCTTTTAACTTTAATTGTTTAGAACCACTCCAAGCTTTTTTAGGACAGAAACCTTCAACCTATTGCATCAAGATAAAGTTTCATGTGATTCAAAGATGCTTTATACAAGAGCTAAATCTGCCTATTACAGGTCGTATTTCTAGCTTTGAATTATTATTTAGACATTATAATCAACTATCAATCTGTTTAAAATACAGATCTATATTTCATTTCGTTCTTTATACATTAAATGACCTACACTATATTAGGATCTAACCAGTTGTACTGGGAGGTCTCGTCGGATATCTATTAATCAATTAGTGTTGATGTTTCTTGGGGTTTACCCACAGTTCTGTGCAGAACACGCCAAGAACGGCTCGTAACAGATCATTTTATTGGCTAATTCCTCACATCAACTATATAGCATGTTTTCAATCTGTTTAACAGAGATATACTGACGAATTAACTGTGTAACGGATGCCTGTCCAAAACACGTGCGTTGACTGCATGCCTCGTAGTCATTGGCTCAACGGCTCGTGCAATGTTTACTTAACACCTAACTGCTTCGGGCAAAATGATGCATTTTATTCATTTTAATACCCATTTACACTAAATAGGAAATATTTCTTAACTACAAATACTTTAAACGTCTTTATTTATTTTTCTATTTCCTCAAAAAAATGTTTGAGAATTTAATTTGTCGGAGTAAAAAAGTTAATATGCCGCACTCATTAAGCCTCGTCAATGTCATGCTTATCAGTGATTGTAGCGGCCAAGCGAATATTCACTGCGGGATTAGTTTGGCCTGTTATATAACAACTCCTCAAGATCCTAGTAAAATGAAATTTTGAACTACAAAATTTACGAAACGAAATAGGATCTGTGCTTTAATCAGACTGAATCAACCATCTAGAATATCAGATGGACTAGATATTAAATGGATTAGAACATCTGCGCAAATTAATAATTTAATGTTAAAATGGATAATAGAGGTTGTGCTTATTATCATTTAACACAGCAATTGTTCGGGTATTTTTAATCAGGGACAATGATATCTGAGCCTATCACTTTACGTTGGAAAGAACACTTTAAGTTGAATACTTAGAGAAGCGTGACTTGTGCTTATAGTTAAAAGTGTACAATATGTCACGTTTGATAGCACACAGATATTAATCTAACAACTAGTGTGCACATTCGCTGTGGCGTGTTCAAATTTTAATAGAGATAATTTTGGCTCATATTAAATTATACCTCCAATGTAGGCTCTATAACAAATTACACAATAACGTTTCAATTTCACCTACTGACCTCACTTAAATACATGATAAAGGAACAATCAGAACCATCTACACCATATGAAGCATAACAATTATCTGATTTCCACATTTTGCTCATCCACTGAAAATTATGAAGAAAATAAAAAAGAGAAATATTAAATTTGACACAAAGCCAGTTTTACGATAAATTCTTATTTCAAAATATGCCCGTACAGCAGGTTTTTCCTTATACACCAGGGATTGTCATTCAAGATATGCCCACATCTTGCAAGAGATGGATAAGGAAGAAGATAAAAATAAAACAACAACATAATCCAGGAAGTTATGGTATGATATGCGCGAATATGTAAATCACTGGGATATAAACTTATAATTTAAGTTTCATCAAAATCAGATAAAATTGTGACCTCTAGAAGGTTGACCACCTTGGTATTACATTGCTGTTATTAGTTTAGTGAGACATTAAATGGCATCTTGCAGAACCACAAGATGGACTAATCCATATTGTCCACTTACAGGAAATCTAAGTCTGTTTGTCTGAAGATAAACCAATTTCCTTCAGTTAATTTGCTTTGGGTAAAGTCAAAGTGAATGCAGCCCAACAAGGTAAAATACGATTTTGATGGGATAATGTGTCATGTTCGAAGTATCTTTCAGAATTCTCTGGCAATCTATTTACATGCAAGAAAGAATTTATCAGAATTCTCAGGAACTGGAAATATACTTACATGTTAGAGAGAAATTATCCGAATTCTCTGGAAATTTACTTACATATAAGAAAGAATTTATCAGAATTTTCTCACGATATACTTACATACATTTTGGAACGACAATTTGGATACATCTTAATATCTTCTTCAGTAAGGATGCATTCTTCCTTGATGCCCATTATCAAATCTAAAATGAAACAATGTCAATAATTGCCTAAGTGACTAAAGGAAAAGACTGCCATATATTATTTGACTCAACTATTCAGATTTCAGATCCTTAAAGCCCCAATGATCCAGATGGCTACACTGATAATCGTTTTCCAGATTTTAATTAAATGAAAATAACGACTTGAAAAATATTTTTTATAAAGCTGTCTTAGGGATTGAAAAAATAAACAGGAGTCATATACAAATTTTTAAAATGACAAATTCAGTCTTTTCTGGTAGTCAAATTTTCAAAATAGATTTAATCTCTAAATTATACCACTTTTACCGATTTCATTGGGTCGAAGTAACTACTCTGAAACGTTGGATTTCACGAAAAGTATATAATCCTCTTGCCACAATGCCATCATTCCTATCTCACTCATGCTGATGATTTCTTTGCTCAGCCTCTCATTACAATATTATGATCGGTAAACAATGGTGATGTTGACTTTGTTCTTTGAGAGGTTGCGATAAGATATGTACTTGTTTCTGGAATGGGGTCATAACCAACAAAAGGTTAGGAATGGCTGGACTAACGGATCAAAATGACCATGTGAGATCTGAGATATAGGTGATACAGATTTGAAATTCAAATTCTGAAGTCATTTTTTGTCTTGTTTGTGGGGGTAGAATTAGGTGTATACTGTGTACCACAGGCCATCCACTATACCCATACATGTACTATTCTATAGTAATTTAGGAACAGTAATCAAACCTTTAGCCAATATAAAAGAAGCTTGTTTGTCTTTTGATGAAATATTTTGTGTGTTGTTAAGCATAGTCCCATTGGTCACAACATTAATGAAATTCTCCAATCTGTGTAATCTTTCCAACATACTTTCTAGGAGTACTGCCATTGTCTTTTTCAAATCTGGAGATAAAAAAATAAAAATTTTGGCAAAAAAAACCCCAACATTTTTTATGACTTAACATCCTCTAAAAAACCAACAACCAATTGCATCTCATATAGGGCCTTTCTAAAAAAAAATCTATTTAATTCAAGGGTCTTCCAATAAAATGTCTACTTCATTGAAGGGGTTGCTAAAAAAAAGTCTATTGAATTTAAGGGTCTTATTCAATTTAGGGGTCTTTCTAAAAATAAATCTATTCAATTTAGGAGTCTTGCTAAAAGAAAATCTATTTAAAAGTGAGCTCAATCTATTTAATCTAAGAGTCTTTCCTTGAAGAATCCATTGGGTCTTTCTAAAAAAAATCTATTTGAAATAAGGGTCTTTCTAAAAAAAAAATACTGAAAAATAAACCTATTTAATAAAAATTCCCTTAAAATTTTGATATATCAATTTATTACCATAGGCTGTAAATCTTCCAGCATAAGGTCCATCCACCATGTTGCCATTTTCATTTGCTAAAGCTTTTACATACTCTTCACTTAGACGAATAATTTCCATCTAGAAATCCATTCAACAATATAAACAATTATCAAACACATTGTTTAAATTGATAGCAATCAGCAGTTAACAAATGCAAAATGATAGCAATCAGCAGTAAGAAATATGTAAAATGATAGCAATCAGCAAATAGCCAATAATCGATAAGTGTTCTTTAAAGTCATACAGCAGGGGAAAAAATCCCCTTTTTGATTTTTTTTGTTCTGATTCAGAATCATATTAATTTTATTAATCAACAAAATAATTAATGACTGTGAGGTTTATCTAAAATATGAAAACATTATTCAATTAATGATGATGCTTAAAACACTACAAATTAAAATCTGGGTGTTTCATGAGCATTTTAGCGCTAAAATATTACATTCATCACTGTTTAATCCTTGCTAATATGTACTCAGATCATTAAGAAAACAAATTCAAAATACCAGTGCTAGATAACGTCCATCTTGAATTCAATCTGATTTAATAAAAAGGCCTATCAATAAAATTTTGCTGACAAATAAAATGGCATGGCCTTATCGCATCGCGAGCAGCATGTGATCAATAAAATTTCAATTGCACGTCTTTGTAAGTACTGAATGGATTTGGACCCTTTTTGGAATGATATTTCCATTAGAGTTTCTTTGTTCACAATATTGTAGTGATTTGATAGCATTAAAATGACACATTAAGGACTTTAAAATGAGAAAATATTTTTAGGGCTTGAATAATGAATAATTTAAAACTTAATTCTTAACTTAACTTAAACTTTTTGATGAATGAAATGAAAACAGCTCTTGAAAGAAAATGAAATAAATTTAGGTTAACATCTAACTTTTCTGTTCAAACTTTCTAATGCAGATGAGCATATGTCAGTGAAGAGAAATTTTGTGACTTTCTCACTGAGCCACTGTGGCTCTCTTATATAATTTTTTGTCAAACAAAAAACAGAACAACCAATACCTTGAGTACTTCGCTTTCTTTCTCCGGCCTGTCATTGAAAATAAGTGTCACGTTAACAAGGGCAGCAGACCATATTACGCATATTATTACCAATATCAACCAGAAACGACGGGAAAAGCTACTGCGGCAAAACAACCTCCATAAGGCCTTTTTCATTTTTCATCCACTTCTCAACATCGTCTGTAAAACAAATGACAAGTGTTGATATAAACGACTGTCGACTGATCAATATAAGGAAGGTAACAATATATATTGTCACATATGTTTATGATTGGTAATCATAATTTATTAAACGTAATTGTGCACCAATGCAGACCAAATTTAACTGATAGCTTATTTATATTTCAATTGAAAACTATTGATAGATACAAGTAAATGAAATGAAATGAAATGGGTTTAACGCCCTACTCTTTTGCACCTAACCATACGCCATACAGTGTGCTATGAGGGAAGTTCAAACCGCCAAGGGATCTTTTACATGCACTCCAATGTGTACACAGGACCTCGGTTTTTCGTCCCATCCAAACGACTAGGCAGCTGTCCTTGTCAGGCCCTCTTTCTGCATCACTGACATGGGGAAATCACGCCGGAAAATCGAGATGAACTTTCATGGCCAATGCACCCGACCTCCAGGCTAGCGAACCAGCGTCTTATCCATTTAGCCTCTGTGATCCCCTGTTCCTATAAAGGATACACCATATACATTGTACAGGTAATTATGGTAATATGTCGTATTTTTGGAGAAAAATACCACAAATATTATCATTATAACTCCAAAGTTCCTACAAATAAAAGTCTTAAGTCTGTAATAAGCCAAAGTTTTGGCCAATCAAACTGCTTATCGCTCTGCTTACCATGAGCAGAAAATGCTCATTATCGAAGTCAGTCAAGGTATTGATGTAATAAAACTATACACCAAGTTTCATCACTCTCACATGATTAGAACTAAAGTTATTGTGTCCCAAAGCATCAACCAATCAAATTGCTTATCTCTATCTCTGCTTACTTTAAGTGGAAAATGCTCATCTTCAAGGCATTGACCTCATAAACACCTACACTAGTACACCTACACCAAGTTTGAAAGTTCTAGCACAATTAGACAGAGAGAGTTATTGTGTCCCAAAAAGGTGTGACGATCAGACACACAGACCGAATGACAAACCCATTTTAATAGTCCCCGGTGACAATTAGCACATATGCAACAGTAATTTTGATAATCCGGTAAAACAAAATGAAACAAGCTTGCTGACTATTCATAACAGGTCCAGTTAGTTTCCTTCGTGGATCGCCACATGGCGATGAAATAAAATAAAGAAGACGATCTTGGGATGGATTGTGCATGTCGCTCGGCAATCGCGCATTCTCAACTAACCGTATGAAATCCAGGTACCGGTAGGTATTAAAATAATAATTTCGTCAACCAATTGTTAGTTAAATTTAAATCTTAGTTGAATATGATCCTGTACATTCATCAATAATCTATTTTTCGAGAGAATCTCTTATGTTGAATACACTGATAACACATGACATCGACTGGAATTAGGTCAGTAAATCAACCATGCCAACATTAGTTTTAAATAGCATTTACCGTTTTGAAAGACGGGGTACAAAAATCTTGAAAGTTAACATACTAGCAGACAACACCACACCCATACCATAGTATGGCCTAATAAAGAATCAAACACTTTGGATTAAATCCTTTTCTAACATAACTATAAAAGCTCGCACTCAAAGCAATATTGAAACTATTACCTTTGATACAAGCTGTACATTCTTATCCAAAGCTAGCTAGCCAACAACTTTCAATAGATCTTAGCTCGACTTCCATATATTCAAACAGTAACTCATTTATACCCATGGAAAACTAGTGGTTGTGTTGTACAACTACATCAACTATTTAATAATAAATCACTGACACTGTCAATCAATGTTAATAATGATATAATAATCACTAAAATGTCCAGCTTCCAATTAAGTAACATATTGTAAATTCATATTGTTGTGTAATATTTAATTAATCATATTAAACAACTATCACCGATTTGTGGAAAATTCGTTTCAGTTAACGATTCATTCATTCTAAAAATTTGGTGTGACAGAAAGTTTTTGGGCAAATAGCCTAAGTATAAAAAATTTGGTGTTAAATATGATACCCCAATGTTATGTAGATTTTTCTTTCGGTGTCTCATCAACCATGAAACTTTTCATATAATAATAATGGTATACCTGTTAAAATTAATTCTAAAACATACCTATTCTAAATGCAAAACATACTTAAACATACATTAGTTAAGAGTTTCATAAAGAGGTTGTCATTCTTGCTATAATAATTCAAAAATGGATGACTTATATATATATTTAGATAAGAGTTTAATAAAGAGTTGGTCATTCTTGCTATAATAAATCAGAAATAAATGATAAAGAAAGAAAATATTGAAAATTTCAGCCAAATTACCTCATTCTGAGCCAAATTATAACTTTTTATTGTTTTCACAAGATGTGTGTGTGTTGTGGTAACAAGTGCACTGGTATATTCACGACTTAGCCTCACTCTCCCATTTTAAAATTAAACATTTAAATGGCAAACCGTTCTAATCTAGATAGAATTCTGAGTATTCGGTGCCACCGAGAGTTGATTATGGTCTTGTTTTGTTAATAAATGTGTAAATAAAAGGTTTAGATAACATTTCAGGCCTAAAGAAAGACCTGCAATTGGCAGATTTAGCTCTTGCATAATGTATGTTTAATAATAATTAATATGATGTTTATACATAACCATAAAACATGTCGGAATATGTATCATTATATATCGATGCTTAAGGTTAGCAATCCAGATTGGCCATTTTTTGGCCAATATCTCAATTTCACAAATTAAAGAAGCCAAAGCACTACTCTTCGAAAGTTAAAAAGGTTAATCAGCACATATCAATGATATGATGAATTCTCTGCAGAAGATATAAGTGGGATATGGACATATGGTAAAATATTATGAGAATACAACACATTGAATTTGTATTACATGTAAATATGACCTTGCATAGCAAAATCAGTCACAGTGACCAAAAGTTCAACAAGCGGTTGCCAAGCAAAATATGGCCACATTCTGCAAGAGATGGACAGGGAACAAGCTTAAAAAAAAATCCAATTTTACTTACAATCAGTTGCCACTATCGAGGAAGTTAATGATATGTGTAAGTATTGATGGCAACCTGAGTATTTTACTTACAATGATCAGTGGCCACTATCAAGGAAGTTAATTATTGATAAGCGTAAGTATTGAAGGCAACCCCTGTACAAATAGAAGCAGACGTCACATACTTTAACAATATTTGGTTGGGTAGTTTTAGTCCAATTTTCACAAAATTTGATCTCTGCCTATTTTTAATTTATATGATGTAGCATTATTATAATGAGTACCACAGAGGAAATCCTCTCTTTTATACAGATACTCGTATGTTGGGAATTCCCCGCTTGGATATTTTACGAAAACAGCAAGTAAATGAGCGATTATTTTGTACAAAATATAATTTTTGAACACTTAAAGATGTTTTTTTCATGAAAATTAAACTTTTAATCAATGTGGTTTTTAATGAGGAAATGTCAATTTTGACTTACTGATCCATTATTGCACGGTTTCGCGGAATCAACAAGTGCAACTTTTGATTTATTTTGCTATGCCAGGTCACAAATAGCAAATATTAATTGGTCATATTGATTTTATTTATTGCTATTATCACCAATCTATGGCCATTTTTACTAAAGTTATGTCCGTTTGGATTACATTTTTGGACCGTTCTGGTTTACGGTTAACACATACATAGACAAGCCAGCACTACCTAAAATCTGTTTAATCTGATTTAATCCAAGCAGATATTATCTACAGGTTATAATATATTTTGGTTTTTTAATTAATTGTTAAATAATCAATTTGAGTATATTTTACCATGGATTAAAAGGGGCGGATCCAGGAATTTTTGCAGGAGGGGGTTTGCCAGGTTTGTCACCGAAATCTGCCATCATCGTCTCTAAATTACATAGGCATACATACAAATTGAGCTTTTTAAACAGAGAAATCGTTTTTATACTGATGTAGGATCACTTTGTGATGTAATTTCATTGACGCAAGGCATAATTTTTTTTATGTAGCTGAGCGGGGAGTGGTAGACCCCCCAAACCCCCCCTCTGGATCTACCCCACAAAACTTATAAATACAGATATCATCCAAAAAATAATGTTCTATTAGAAGAATGTAATCCTAATTAGGTAAGGTCAAACCAATTCAACTTTTAGTTGACATTTAACTCTCACGAAAATTGTTTTATTTAGAATATCAAAATCTGAAAATGTGTAAACTGTGGAAATAAAAGCATTAGAGATGAGCAACCAAGTATTTTTGATTTTTAAATCTTTATTTTTTCTCCAAGAAACCGGACACAAAATTTGAATTGGTGTGGCCTGAATGATTTATCATTTCATTCAATCTTCTTAAGTGAATCCATGAAAAGGACTGACAATAATTGCCTTATAACTGTAATATATTTGTAACACCTAAGTTACTAAAGCTGTTTATAGTCAATAGAATGAAAACCAAATAGCATGTTTTGTATTTGGTAACCCAACTGATGCATCACAAAAACTTGCCTACTTTTTAAAAAAAATTTTAGTGTCAAGAGAAATAATAAAAAAAAATTCTTTACCAATTCAGAACACTCTAAGCCTTTTGATTTGTGAAAATGTCTATATTTTTTCAATCTGATTAAATAACTGATCTTATTTTGATTCGTTTTTATAGTTAAACATTCTGTTTTACTTGTCCTAACTTCACTAGGATCTGGAGGAGTTGTTATCATTGACATGTTCTGGATGATCTGAGGGATTAGTGAATGAAACAGTCTGTTACAGCGACTTCTTGGCCTTTAAAGCCAGGCGCAGACGGGCAACTTTTTCGAGCAACTTTCAGGCAACAGTGAAATCGCTGGTTGTTGCCTGCTGTTGCTTCTCGTTGCCAAATATCAAACATGTTTGATATTCGACAACAGAAAATCGCTCGTCGCCGAGAAATTGTTCATCTGTTGCTTCAAAATTGCTCGTCTGCGGCGGTAGGCGACAACAGGCAACAAGCAACTGGTTAACTGTCAAATCAGCGAGCGCTTTACTGTCATGTGATACTTCAAGATGGCGGCGTCGGAACAGCTAACAACATTAACATGGTCCGTGGAGATGGATTTGTTTCTCCGTCTTCTTCTGCGCATCATTATCAAATAAATGCCCAAAGCTGTCGCGTATTGCTTTTGTTGTTGTATGTACGGCGCCATTTTGAATGATCACGTGATATCGGCATTCCGGATACATCCGGGGAAAAATTGCTTCTCGTTGCAATCTGCTCCTTGAGTATTTAACCAAGACAAGTTAAATTTGATAAGGACCTATTTCATATGACCGCATGATGTGATTTTAAAAGTTCTTTCCCTTGAACAATATATCCCCCACCCCCACTCAAATATTAAAATCATAATCTAGTCTCTGATACATTTCAAATGATTATCCCAGAACTTCATCAATCAATCTATTCATGTTTAATGTTCCATGATAGATACGACACTGACTCAGCCAAGCATGAAATCAATGATTTTTGCAGACAATATACATGTATGGTACATCTGTTTAATAAATAAAAACAATAATAAAAAGACACACTTACTACTGACCCTACTTTAGTACTTTCCATCTGTTACCTTAAAATAGCATTATGCAAGAGCAAAATCTGCTTATTACAGGTCTTTCTTTAGGCCTGAAATGTTATCTAAATAATCAGTTGGACATTAATTAACATATCAAGACCATAATAAACTCTCTATGTGAAGGTTAGCCCTCGATGTTGGCGGATTAAATTCCTATATGCCGCTCAATGGCCGTTGATAATTAAATCAATCAAGTGGATAATCGAGACTATGCTGTTTATATTAATTATTTGAGTAATCATGACCGAGGCTATGTGAATATTTCAAACGCTTTTTTCTCGGCTAATAGTGCATCAATTTGACTGAAATTTTCAGCAAATTACCTTTACACAATCTAGTTTTGAACTATTATAGTGAGAACTGCCATCTCTTTATCTTATCTCCCATAATGTAACTTTAACTAGCGAAACAAAATTTTTCTTTTTAGCCTCAGAAAATAGTTTAAAATATAGGAATAATTTGTTAAATACAATTGTCATATTATATCAAGACTATATCCAGCTAACGTTCTCAAAAACATATTGCACTCTGTACAAACACAATGTGAATCTCTGTCGGTTTTTAAATCCAAAGTGAAAACTTGGTTATTTAGTCACTATCATTAACACTCCAAAGTGAGAACATTTTCTAGCGCCTAGTGCATTCCCTAGTGGATTGAATAGTTGTGCGATAAAAATATCATTATTATTTCTATGTACCTGAATACTAAGTCCAGTTATATGGTGGTTCATGCCATCTACTCTAGTGATTCAGGTAGTATATGCAGTGCTCAGTCATGTGGTCTTGCCATCAATATGGTATATCCAGTGCTCAGTCAGGATTCTATTTTTTGCCACCAAAGAATTTTGATTTTAATATTTCTAGTAAATTTCAATACTTTTTAAATTCAAAGCAAAAATCAAAAGGATTTGAACATTTCCATTCAAACGACCTTTATCCACCCTTTCAAACATATTCCTGAAGCAATGGCCCGAGAAATCCCACCCTGGCCATTTCTGGATTGGCTTCTGAAACTTGAACTTTTGAGGGAGTGTGTCAATCTAATCTATCCCAAGTACAGTAACATGACAGCCCTTCATTCAATCTGGCGTCTTCCATAAAACTTTGTACAGTGATTTAAGGTACTAAAAACGGTCAAAGTATGTTCGTTTCCAAACAGTATTGTTTACATTTTATTCGATTTGATAGCCTCGTTTGTCACACAATTAGTTTTACTGGAATATTCTGCAATGCACTGGTTAATTGGGCATAATAAAATCGTGAGCCATGACGTAATGTTGTCAACATATTTGGTCTAATTTGGTGCTCTGCTTTAAGAGTAATGCTTTTATAACACAGTTAGCGATTGGTTGTTAATAAGACTTTTGACCAATCATATTTTAGAACAAGAATTTTCTCTCTTTACAGCGAGACAGAGAGAGAGAAATGGGGTTTAACGTCCACTCAACACAAACTAGGTCATTTTGGGACTAACATTTGGGTTTTTTTTTAAAAAAAAAATTTATTTCAATAATTCAATGCGCGTAGGGGTCTTTAGCAGTGGGAGGAAACCCACGAGGTTGGGAAGGCGCTCACACCAGGGCTCGAAACCACAGCCACAAGCCAGAGGTGACCGGCCAGCTAGAGGTCGAAGAGTGACACTCTAGTCCACTAGGCCATCCCACCCCCCTCTCTTTACAGCAGTGAGTAGTGGGATTACCTCTAATCAAAGATAACACTATGAGGAGTAAGTCTTTCAAAAGGAACTCAAAATGTTGTGATTTTCTAAATTTTCAGCAGCAGGTCTTTTGCAAGGTTCTGCAAGATCCATTGATGTGGTATCATTAGATTAAATGGACAATGGCAACTGATGTCAGACATGTCAGTATTCTCGGAACAATTTGGTGGTGTACTGGTGTCATCAGAACCGTAAATTCATCAGAGCTATAATACAGTAGGGTAGTGTAAAAACCATGCTTTGGCAGCAGATTACAAAAGTACATAAATTCGCAGGGAAGTTCATTTAGAAATGATACTTGAACTATAGACCTAGCAACACAAAAAGTATCTTAGATTGTTAAATAATTAATTTAAATGGGTAAAATTGTATCCATATAAAACTTATGTAATTAATCAAATGACTTTAATTTAAAAATTGAAATGTGGCCGACAGAAAGCAATAAAGTTAATATGATTATAATTACACTACAATTAGCACTTAGTATGATTTTGAAAATATTCTTGTTTTCCTCGTTCTGGAGCAGTTTGTCAATATAATTTCATATAAGATTATTGGTGTGTTCATCAGATTTTATAATATTTTTACATTAGGTTATATCCTCTCACAATGTATGGGAATTTTTCTCTGTGATTCCAAAAATCTGTTTTTACATTTATTTGAGGGAGATCTTGAAAATATATTTTCAGAGGTTAATTCATATTCGAAATATTGTATTTGATGCTGTACACATGCCAATGAAAATGTCAGCCAATTATATCCGCTTCATTAACTTTAAAAACAGGTAAAATATATGTTGCCAGGCAAAGAAACACACATCCACAGCAGCTAAATTATCCGGGCAGTCAGCTTTTGTAGATAATGAAACATTAATAATACACTAAAATCTGATTAAGAGTAACAGCTCATTAAGTAATAATTACAAGAAAATCATTAGAATTTGTTTGGCCCATCTTAAAGTTTAGTATACAAAACATTTGACCATGGATAGCGGTTCAAGTTGTCAAAGTACATTGAAAATCAAACGATTATACATAGGCTTAAACATGGTTTATAAATAAAAAATCAATCAAATGATGACTGTTGTCTCTAGAGTGCCCACAAGGTTTTTCAAAGTGATCAAGGACCACAACTCTGACAGTAATTGTCGGAAATTGGTGACAATCCAAACTTCTTCGTCGTACGACCTTAAACACTGTGTATAACTGCAAATTTAATCGGATATTAACTTTAGCCTCTACAGCATCCACAAGATTTTTCAAAGTGCTCAAGTGCCATAACTCTGTCAGTAATTATCGGAAATCAGTTTAAGTTGTCAAAAATCAATGAAAATCAAATGATTATATACATAGGCTTAAAAATGGTGTATAAATATAAAATCAATCAGATGTAACAATGGTCTCTAAAGCATCCACAAGATTTTTCAAAATGATCAAGGGTCATAACTCTGGCAGTAAATATCAGAAATCATTGAAAATCAATAGGGTTCTTTCTCTCATGACCTTAAAGTGCCAATCCCGATAACTTTTTGGGGAATAAAAGTGCTTAATTTTGTGTTAAAATCCTTTAAAATCCATAACCTAAGGCCCACCTACTAACCCGATATTTGTGATACGATTGTAAATAACTTAAACCTGACAGTCTTCATCTGGAAATGGAGAACGTTTTATTATACAGTATCTGGATAAAACCAGACTTTTTTCTATAAAAAAATATATGTAGATGAAATTTACCTTTTGTTATCAAGTACAGGGCATGAGTCATTCACTGTATAGACCTCTCAAGAAATATTAATCGATTATCAGGTCACCCAATGAAAAAATTGACCCGAAATCCTAAAAGGGTTACGTGTCCGGATAAGCAGTGTTGACGTTCACGTCCAAACGACTCAATATTTTGAGCTGAAATTTTGAGACAAAGTAAATACACCATGCCACTATATTTTGGTCCATAAATTTCATAAATACTCGGACTTTAATTTTTGAGACTCTGTTCTTATCGGGATTGTCCCTTTAAACACTCTGTGTAAATTGGATATAAATTTATTTAGCCTCTAGAGCATCCGTCAGGTTTTTCAAACTGCTAAAGTACCATAACTCTGGCAGTAATTATTGGAAATCGGTGAAAATCAATGTGCATCTTCAACTCATGACCTGAGACACGTGTATAAAATTAAAGTCAATCGCTTATTAACTTTACCATCTAGAGCATCCACAAGCAATTGTGGATGCTGGATGCCGGCTGGCCGACAATACATGTTTATGTGGGTGTATAAAAACAATTTTATATCTCGAGTTCCTAGGCTCCAGTCTACCAAACCTGTAGGTAAATATAGCATTTTCTTTTCATTGAATCCGTCAGTTTGATTTTACATGTACATGTATATAGAAGCCATCAAAGCTGTTGTTTGGTATCTGAAGATAAAATCTTTTGTTTCTTGATTAGTTCACCACTTCTCTAACTATAAATATTTATCAACATTAATCCATCAAGTATTGATAGACAACAGATAGAGCCTATTATTCAAAACTGATTGATCAATAATTGATTGAGCTTATTCCATGAAATGGGAAAACATTTTGCAAAAAATAAATATTGCCACACATAAAAAATGAGATCAATATCTAAATAATATGGTAGTACATGTACCAGCAAAAGGCACATTTATAACGCTTGTTAACTGTTAACGCCTTGTTGAACTACATGTAAATTTTCATCATGTATGAAGCAACCATTTCGAGAATAATCACTAATTTACAAACTTTTAGTTTGAGATAGATTATTAATTTTGTGCCTCCTTTAAAATTTATGTTTAGGCTAATGTTAGGTTTAGATCCAAGAAATGAAATGCTGCCATGATTATCCAGGCCATATTTATTTTCATATGCTACACTAGGATTCTTTTGCCTGTAACTTTTTCAAGAGATAATATTTTTTGAAAACAAAACTTACAGGGTTATATACTGGGAAGCCTGAAATCAATAGTGAATTGTTTCAAACCACAAATTAAAAAGTCAATAGATTAAAACCAGATTAAGTTTGAAGCATTCACCCTTGTATAGAGGTACAATAATAATATTGGTATTTCATTAATATACATGGTTTATACATATGTAGGCCACCTACATGTACATGCATACAGTACATGTAAATGCTATTCTTTCACAGTTTTAAGTTTTATACCCCCCCCCCAAAAAAAAAAACCCTAAAATTCCCTCGCTGGGGCTTAATTTTCTCACCTTCCTCTAAGAATTGAGTGCCTCTGGGATTCAGGGTATGGGTAGGTATTTTTTGCAATGCATACCACATTCAGTGTGACAATACAGCAGATACGAACATAATATTAATATATCTGGCTCCTGGATTAATTATTTATTAGGCCATTAATGCCAGTTTTAATCATCACAAGATTTCATTATCTCATGCTCTTTATACTAAATCAATTGACTAGATCTTATTATGAATTATTTATACAAAATATACTTGTATGTATAACAGATCGCAATTTATTAATATCCCCTGTGTATGTTATCACACCATTATAAAAGTTCATAAAAAAAAAGATAATACAATTATTAGAACAGAGTTTGAAAAGGTACACATATGGTGTTGAATTTGTCTTATTCATGGAATATTTCAGTAATGCAGCCTTTTTATTGATGCATGATTTCCATTTATTGAAAATATCAAATTTCTGATGGCTTAATCAACACTAATGAACTCATTTAATATTTAATCAAGAAAAGAAATCAAAATATCTATGCTACATGTACCTGTACATAGATAATCTTCTTGGCTAGGATTCAATCAGAACCCAAAAAAGGCCCATCAATCAGATTTAGAGAAACAAAAAGAAGGCGGTAGGCTTGTTATACACAATGTACATGTACATGACATCTGACAAGAAAATGACATGATCTCGTGAGTAACGTACATGTAGATTGCAAATTGACATAATAAAGTTTAACTTCAAAGAAACACAGATCTGTGTTGTAACTTTTTATGTCAAGTCAAGAATCTGTCAAAAACAGTAGCCTCTATCTTATTCACAAGCCAATTGTTGGTGTGCATATATCAAGGCAAAAGGCAAAACTTCTTTGAATACAGCCCAGGGTTATCAAAAGATAGACTTGTGATGGTTGTGTTTTTATATTTTGTCTGCAGTCTGTAACAAAATGTGAAAATAAAGCCAGGACCTCCCAGTTAATGTAGTGAACCAGTACCAGACTCAACAAATCCCCATTGCTCCTTTTAATTTGTCAAATAAACCGAATATTTCAAATTGTATACTCATCCTTCATGTACATTGTATGCATTTACATTGTATGTGCAACCAAGAACAGAGCTGGTATAGTTATTAGGCCCTTAGACACACCCTGTACCAATTTCACTGTACAGGCGGCCTTTCGGAAAAAGCTTAAGACTATGCACATGGATCCCTCTAGCTGTCACACCTCTACTTTTAATTGGGGTACATATGTATGAAGAATGTTCAAAAATAGTGTTCGTTGATGAGCATTTTCTGAGACAGCTAAACAGGATAAGCATGATGCATGTACATTGTCCAACTGTTCTGTCCCGATGTGGCTAATGCAGACAGGCCGCATACGCCATGCAATATCAGGAACATTTTGCCCGGGCAGCGTCGTGTAGGTAAATAACTCTGTGAAATTCATAAAATTCAAACTCAACCGTCAATATGTGTAACGGTGATATATTTGATTGATTTTTAGAATCGGGTAAAATTGTGACCTGTATAGGTTCCACGAGTTATAAATGCGATTTTTGTTCAATCAGGGGCCGTAATCCAGAAAGTTACTGTTCGATATATACCAATATCGCAAGGCCATAATTCTTATCGAAAGGAACCAAGATCGTTGGGATATTTAAAACCTATATTTAAAGTTATGACCTGTAGAGTGTCCACAAACACAATAAGAACGGACGGACGTCCAGGTGGACATAGGTGACGTCAATATCAGTGATTTGAAATAAGCTATTTAAGTTTTAATTCATTATGTAGAAAAAAGAATATAATTCGCGGACAACAAAATAGACAATATGGAAACAGTAAATTCTACACATTTACAAACACGCGAAATCAAGATATGGTTATCTGACATTTAGATAACTATAATTTGAAGTTTTAAAAATAATAGACGATTGTTAAAGAATCTTGGTTTAAAACATCATGTCTTTGCGTTACATACAGGATGGATATAGCCATGTACATCTAGCCTACAAGATGAAAGGCACCAGCAATCTGTATGTATGTATATTTAGATAATTTTCCTCTCCTCGAGCTGGGTCTATTGATTTCAAATTTTCCATTTTCTATGGGCTATAGATTACATGTAACTAATCTTTAAATGGTTTTATTAACGATTCATTATTGGAGATTAGATAAAGAGGTGGCAGTTCTCAATATAATATTTAAAAAAACTAGATAATGTCAAGGGAACTTGCTGAAAATTTCAGTTAAATCGATCAATTTAGTAACTGAACTTTCGGCCTAGCCTGGATCATCATTACTATAGTATAAATTATCCATTTAATGATTTAATCCAGTAAATATTGCAGGCTAGCGATGACATTGAAAGTTGATTATGGACTGGATAAGTTAATTAATGTCCAATTAATAATTCATATAACACCTGCAATAGGCAGATTTAGCTCTTGCATAATGTCTGTTTTAATTATTAATAAATTAATAAATGACAGAAGACAAAAATGGTAACACAATATTGTAAAATTTATAACCATATGCCATGATTAAATAGCTTACAAATTGTTACTGTTTTGTACAGTACACAATTGACTATTGCGCAATTACGCCATAAAATACCAGTTTTATTGAAAACAGAACTGCTACTGAACTTAAATACATGTAGAATAATAACATGTGTACCATATTTTCATATATAAACTGTCGCTATTTATCGAAATAACAAAACCTACATTTGTTTCAGAAGTTTCAAACGATTTGGTAAATTTTGTAAACCACATGCGACACAAGAACAAACTATGAAATCCATTGTCTGGTTGTTGGAAAGAATTAAACAAACACCTGTAATTTCAAATTGATATATGTTACAATGTACATTACACTTTCACTAAAAAAGATTTATAGTTGTTTGAAATAAAATATGAAATGGAGATCAAAATTGTAAAGAATGAAACAATAATTTCCATATTTATGACGATTGATTTAACAAATACCAGTTATCAAAATTCCAATGTAACCTACAGTTCTTCTCAAATTTTGGGATCTGAAAGTGCTTAAACACGGCAACAAAAAAACTGTGAAATTAGGATTAAATAATATTCACAGAGATTTTTAGCCTCGATTTACTAGCAATCCATGACAGTGTAAGCATTTCAAATATTTGTATTTTTACGGAATGTTTGTATGTTTTATGATCAGTAATAAACTTGGCAGATTTCTGATCATGTGACATACCAATTTCATATCATATATATATACTGCATAGAAATGTTTAAATGAAGCTTAATTGTCATTTACATCTAGTATTATATTTAAGCCCATCGTTTTTAATTAATTCGTTTATTTAAATCAATAAAGCATTGTGATGTGTCGTGAAACGTGGTACAATCCACAATATCTACTAAATTATGAAATAAAAAAGTTTGTGCTTAATTTACATTTTATTAGTTCTAGATTGTTGTACTTATTTTTCAGTATAATTCCCCTTGACATTAATGTACTTGTTCCACCGTTTCACTAGCATTTAAGCAGACAGAAAACAACTGTTTGTCATGCGACCCTTAAATCTCTTACACAGAAGTGATGATTTTATCATCCATCCTAAGTCTGCAAGTCCTGCAAACAGATTCAAATTGTTAGAAGAGGATGAAGACAAAGAGCTAGAGGCAAAATCTGGAGAATAGGGAGAATCTTGAAGCCACAATCATGTGTATCGCTCAATGCCACTTGGGCAGCATGAACTGGAGCATTATTTTAATTACTGGAAATTAAATAACAAATTATAACTATTCAAGTACATGAAATTTCAATCATACATACAGCAAAGTGTATGATCGGCATACATGTACATGTACTTACCTTCACGTAAGTAGTAGATGATACACATACCCGTATTTATCTAAACATATGTACTTACATGTAGGTATTTGAAGTACTGGTGTAATAATCTTTGAATCGATGTATTGCGATTCACCTTCTCGCAAGATGTTGAATTAATGTAGCGTGCGTGATTCTTTTTTATGTTTTTTTTTGTCACTTCATTTAGTAACCTATCACTCTTTAATTATTCAAGTCACACATTATCCATAGATACATGCACACAAACACTCTTAAATTGTATTGATCATTATTTTGATCCAATCAATATTGTGAAATATTTCTTTGGCATTGGCAGTCCGACTAAAAATATCAATTATTCATTTATCCTGTTGTTTTCATGGTAAATATTGCCCTAGTTATAAATGGTGATACAAATTGTATTCTACCAGCATCTCAACCTCAATACGTTTATCGTATGACTGCAGTGACAATAGGGGGATCACGAGGCTAAGATGCTACATGTACATGTAGCTCGCTAGTCTAGAGGTCGGGTGTTCGATCCCTGCACTGGCCGAGAAAATTCATCCAGATTTTCCGGTGTGGTTTCCCCTTTCATTGTGCAGTGACAATACCCAGCACTATACTGTAAGTTAACCAGTTGGCTCTATAATGGTGATATCGCACACAACTCTCCATCATATAATGTACACTATCTTTTTTGATTCTATTAGTTAATGGATAAACCTCAAGAGTCAATTCTATGCAGGATTCAAGGATATGACTAATTAATAAACAATAAAAAGTCATCCATTTAATTAATAAGCTAATCGCTTGAATGACATGAGACATGACCCACTGATTACTATATAATGTGACCTGGTCATACGACTCAAAGAAAACGACATGCTTTTGATCATCTAACATGTGTTTTGATAATTTCAATAAAAAAAGATTCACAATTTTTGACATTCACAATTTTTGACATACTTTGGGGCTGGGTAGTGTATTTGGTTTCTGTTGAAACGACACTATTCTATACAATATGTTACAATTACTGTTTATTACTGAGACATGTTTAGAGAGAGGCTCAAGATCACGTATCTTTTTGGCACAGTAGTTTGGAGTTAAGATAACATGTACATTGTATTAGGATGGTTTGATTAGATTGATACATCTAACATTAAAGACACAGACGTTCAGAAATGGTTGCTGGTTATGTCTTTAAGTAAATTTAAGTTATCTTCAAGGGAATTTGTGAAATCATATCAATACATGTACATGACCTCTGATCATGGCTTTTGCTTAAAATTTCAAGCCGGTCAATTTTGACATACGTTAGGGTGGTCCTTATCTTACAAAAATTTGAAAAAAAGAGGGGGGGGGGCAAAACCTCAATTCATGTTGGAATTGGTCAGAAAAAATAAAAAAAAAAAAATAAATAAAATTCTTTTAGAGGGTACTTTTTACCATCTATCAACTTTTAACAAAATGTGACTTTTTTCATTCAATATTTTAATTTCTATGGAGGTTGATTCCTTTATTTATTGATTCTTTTTTCAGTTCTAAAATAAATTGAGGGTAGCCCATTAAGTTTGCAAAATAAAGACCACCCTACTTACATGTACGTATATTTCGTTTGCCTCAGGGAGGGGTTGCATGGCCGAATGGTTAGAATGTCCGTGCTGTATCATAAAGCCTGTCATTGAGTCAACTGGCTTGGTTTCGGATCCCTGGTTGTACGTGACAAGGAGTAGAGTCATCTGTCCAGACTTGTGGGTTTTCTCTGAGTCCTCTGGTTTCCTCCCACTGCTAAAGACCCCTACGTGCAACCTAGTTATTGAAATAAAATCAAACCATATGTTAGTCCCGCAATGATGTAATTTGTGATGCGTTGACATTAAACCCCATCTCTCTTGTTTACCTCAGTTTACATGTAGGAAAATATTTTTTCCAAATACATCTGACAACTTTTATAGCATCCCGGTTATCATACATGTACATGTACATGTATATCTCAATTTATCAAACAAGATCCCTATCTCTGATAGTCTCGGTCATCCAGAATCCCCTAGTCTTCAACGTACGGAGGATTTGGGTCCGTTCTCAATTTTTGACGAAAATTACTGGATAATCTACCACATAAAAAAACTAAACTCACGGTTACGCATGGGCAATGGAACCTTTTGACTAAAGTCTCGGTAAGTGATAGATATTATAAAGCCGGGTCGATTTTGATAGATTCTATAAAGCGAGTATGAAATGTATCCAACAATTCATCTATTATTAGAAACAATGTCTAATTCATGACGACAGAAAATTACCATTTCAATTAAAACCTTTACAAACAAAATTTTAGAGAGTGTCATTGTTGACAAGCGAGATGTTTTGATAGATTCAGTACGTGGTAACTTAAAAGACTGGATAATCCAGACAATGACCTACTTTCCGTCAATTTTGAGGACCCATCCAGACTAATATTCATGGAATATTTGTTTGGATGATAGAGACTATATCTCTGATACATGTAGTTCTACTGTATATTGTTTACATTTACGGTACTATTTAAATATGTATCCGGGCATCACTTTTTATAATTGTACAATGTAGGCCCTACGTGTACATGCATCATTGACTTGATATAATTGTATCAGTAATTGTCAATCAGCAACAAATAGAACAATAATTGTATTCCATAAAAATCTGTAAACTCCCCTGTATCCATTTTAATTAATATTTGCCACTAAAACATGCATAGTTTGTATGAGCTGAACCAGAACCAACTCAACCATTACAGTAAATAGATTCACCTATAATCACCTATCATATTATTGATGATCTATTTTGTAGAGCAAGAGTTATGCAAATTTGTAATCCAAGTGAAATGAAATGAAATGGGGTTTAATGTCCTACTATGAATTGGGCTAATGAAGACGGGTATATAATACAATGCACCTACTCATATCGAAGGGATCTTTTACGTGCACACCAATGTGTACACAGGACTTTGTTTTTTTGTCCCATCCA
The DNA here is from genome assembly GCA_036850965.1 of Patella caerulea. NCBI lineage: Eukaryota > Metazoa > Mollusca > Gastropoda > Patellidae > Patella > Patella caerulea. Next base: position 16,859,552 of record JAZGQO010000021.1, read on the forward strand.
AATAACTAGACAGCTGTCCTTGTCAGACCCACCATCCTGCATCACTGACAAGGGGGAAACACACTTGAAAATCTTATTGAACTTTCTCGACCAACTTTAGACTAGCGATCCAGCATCGTATCCACTTAGCAACTGTGATGCCCTGTAATTCATGTGGTAGGATACACTTAACTACATACAACCTCGTATGTAACACTAATAGTAGGCTATGTGATGTACATGCATACGACACACCTGTGCTTGCCTACTCCATGATCAAACACGATAGCAGATGGCTTCCATCTTGTTTACTGACGGTACTACTTATTTTAAGACAGACTCGGCTTTCCAATTTATAATATCTACGTCATTGGGGATTTCCAATTTATACTCACTGGTTGCTATGACCCGCTATGGCGTTGTCTAGAAACGCGCGTGCTCGCGTTAGTTTAAATTTTTGCTATACGTTTAACATGGACTATTTGATGTAATTTGCCTGATTTGATTTGGCCCCATTTCCATAAATTTAGGTTGTTTTTTAGAAATTTTTAGCAAATGTTAATCTTAGGTGTTTTTTAATTCTAGCCGAAGTAAATTTTTTTACAATTTATAGCGAGTTAAGTTATCGTCTCTAAGAGGCGGGCGTAGTATTTTAAATGGCGGCCATTTGCCATCATGTGTATTCTTGAAGTAGGTACACATGATGTAATCGTATGATGTACATGTAGACAGAGAGAGTGAGTGAGAAAGAATTGATGTCCACTGGTCACTTCAGGACTAAAAAATGGTTCAATTATATTTCAATAAATCACATAAGGTCTTTAGCAGTGGGAGGAAACCAGAGGAACCAGAGAAAACCCACAAGGTTTGAAAGGCGACCCTACTCTTTGTCACGTTCAACAGGGAATCGAAACAACGCCAGTTGACTTAATGACAGACCTTATAATGCAATGCGCACACCCTAACCATTTGGCCATCCAACCTTCATTTTCCGGTATTTTTTGTGTTTGTATTTTTAGCCTTCTAATCTGGCTTGTCTTACTTCAACATAACAAAACAGACAAGAGTTCACTATTCAAGTATAAATCCATGCCTGATTTCGAATTTACATGTATATGTGGACTTGTTTTGTAATATGATAATAAATGATATGATATTGACAATTTACTGACATTTTAGGCCATATCTAATTCAGATGAAGCAAGTGTTGAAGTATAACACTTTGTGTTCCAGTGTCAACACAGGAAGCCAAAAAATAAAACCATGTGTAAAATTGTTGAGCTTGTCCCATAAATAGTTTAAATAAAATATCAGTTTAAAGGAGTTAAATCGCTAATATTTGGGGCCTAGAAATTGACCCAAATGGCTTGCAACACATAAAATAATCTTATATGAATGAGACCCTTGCCACATTAATAAATGAATATAATCTATACAATATAAAAATAGCTTACCGTAAATAGCCTTATTAAGAATTCAAAATGTTTTTGTCTGTTGGTAGCCTAAAGTACATGTATATTATGTAGCCTACATCCTGTATAACCCAAACTATTACAAAAAAAAGACTTATTTCAAGCAATGTTTCGATGAAGGTTTTCTCATCTTTACCAAGCAAAGAAAGACTGTTAGAATGTGTATTTATCATACTGTACTCATACACCTTAAAGATTTTACACTCCGTCAATCAGTTTTTATGTGCTAATCAAGCAAAATAGTCTTTTTTTCAGTGTCCCACTTACCAGAATGGCTCAGTATGTGACTTGCTTGGATAAAATCATGTATTATGTATCAGTATTCGGTAACAATAATAAAAAAGAAATAAGGACATAACTGTTCACCTCTAATCGTTCCACATGAGTAGACTTACAATTATATCTATATGACACACAAGTTCTCAAAGCTTCTAACTGGAATTCATAAAATGCAGGAATTTAAAACTGATACTGTACCACAATGAATCAAATGCTAAGCATGGGCCTACTAATATTGGTACTTACAGTTACAATACGTTCCTGGAAAATTTGCTGGATTGCTTGCAACATGTATGACCTATTGCACCCTTTTCAATACCCCCCAGGCCTCTGGGGTGGGAAACATTGAACATGTCATAGGCCTAGTATTTACACCAGGATTATGACGAATTTCCACTGCCTTCTACAGTAAGGTAATAAATGTAAGTATACATGTAATTTATCGTCTGCTTGTAACACGTGCTCTCCAAACAATACTATAACTGTCAATGTGTTATTAACGTATTCATAAGAACAGCTGACTGCAGTCAAGCATGAATTATCAACATAACTGTAAACTGTCAGTAGCAATTGTGAATATGATGAAATGACAATACTCATTAGGCAAAATGATGAATGAAAATGTCCCAAGATACTTACCCTTCTCTCCTGAATTATTGTGGTCTGTGAAATGATTCCACCGTACACTTTTTCGTCGTCCAACACATAGAGACACTATGTCATTCTATAGTCCAAAGATATACTTTTCAACGACACTTATGCATAAAACACGCCCTTTCAATCCAATCAATGCTTTATGGTTCCACAACACTAATTCCGGAAGCTAAATCTATTTACTAAAAAATCGAAAGGGACGTTGTGATTGGGGTTCATTTGGCAATACTGGACACCAGGGCCTTGATTATTTTAATTATCAATAAATCAGATACATTCGTCTTACGACATATATTTCACATTCTCCCTAACCAGCAAATTTATTGGTAAAACGCGTTGGAAATGGTAATTCAGCGGGCACCTGTTATCCATACGAACCAGAAAAATATGACGTCACAAGATGGAGTCGATAGTTGATGATGTTAAAGTGTAAGATCTTTTAAACTGTCAATAATTAATGATTATTGATGCCCCATGTTAGTTTGTTAATACATTTAATAGATACGTCAACGATCTGTTCAATTTTATTAACCGTGTGGTTATATTTAAGGCTTAGATAACTTTTAGCACAGTCGGAAGATGAAATTGTTGAAATTTTTGCCGTTGACTAGTTTGAGTTGATCTGTGTAGCTAAGTTAGTGCATACTATTATGCAAATTGGCCAACGCGTACGTTGTTGCATGGGCTTTTAGTAGCGAATAAAAACTTTATTAAATGATAATAGATGCAAGAATTGTATACATTTCCAGAAATGATAGAATTGTATGTTTTGAAGACTATGCAACCAGTACCAAAAATTGAAAATGCAAGAGTTGGGAGATTTACTGATTCTGCCTTTCTAAAATGTGTAACCCCCAAAATACCTTTACCCACATCATATGACCAGGAATAAAAAAACATTTTACTTGTAATTGTATTGAAATAAATCTTTCAGGAGTCTTGGAATTCTCTGTCCCGCGACAGCAACCTGAGGATTATTTTGTCTCTGTTACCAACCATAAAAGTTCAACTGTGTTACACAAATTAATTGTATGTTTGACTAAATAACTACTTGCCCTCAAAGTGCCGTTTTAAATTTCTCTCAAACATTCATAATTAATTTAAAACAGAAATCATGTTTATCACAGCAAATACATGTAGCCTATGAATATGATACTATGATTGATTCTACGGTACCGGTACTGGTAACGATGTTTGTGGAGTTTACCACCCACTTCCACTGAGGGTGATACTGCAGACAAGTTGTCTCTTTTTTATTATCTTAGAGCATGCACAGGGGACTTTCCTGTCAGAGGAAATGGGAGTACCCAGGGATTGAAACCTTGACTAATAAAAAGCAGAGGTGACCAACCAGTTAGAGCGTGAAGCATGACTCTCTAGTAGGACATTCCAACACCCCACAATATTATCATAATGATAAAGTGCCTTTATATTTATAGAGCATTTAATCCATTCAATTCCATAGGTGGCCCTCATATGTGCTCTTTGTAATAATAACTTGGTGAAAGTTGTGCATAAAACATCATGAAAATATATTTGTCTTCAGTTCAGATTTATAATCAGCAGTCACCGCTGAAAATTTTATCGTACATATAGGCCTACCTGTAGCTGGTATTATAGTTATACATGTACATGTAGTTCATTCAGTCTTATATTTAAACTAGTTTACGATGAATGTGCTGGTCAGTGTCTTTATCAAAGTTTTCAGACTGAGCAAATATGGAGAATGAAACCCTTTCCTGAGTTTATTGATTCCAAAGCTCAACTGTTAACATCCACTTTAAAAGGAGATTAATCAAATCTTAATGTAGACATTATTAACAGCTTCCGAAACTCCAATAGACAAAGGGAAATAAATGAAATTGCGATTCTGCCAATGAAGACTGGAAGAGAGAAATGAGGTTTAACATCCACTCAACACAAACTAGATCATTTAGGGACCTGGAGAAAACCCACGGGGTAGGAGAGGCGGCTCTACTCCTTGTCCCGTACAACCGGAGAATAACATCCGTTGTAGAATGAAGAAATTTTATTTCGGGGTTAAAGAGATGTTTTTTTTATGTCATGTACTTTTTTTCCTCACTCTGTACCTTTTTACCCTCAATATTTATTATCACAAATGGATTTAGTTGTTATATCATCTACAATACTTGTACCTGAGATTTTTGACAGATAGATAACATTTTATTTGACGTGAAAAAAATATGAATTTTTTTTTTATATCATAATTGTGATCCACTTTGGCTGAAAAAATTGAAAGCCAGTGTTAGCCAGAAATGTAACCCATTTAAAAAAAAGAAAATAGAATAAGAACTAGATAATGACATTGTAATTAGGCATAACTATTTTTTTAAACATCCTTTTTCACACTTCAGGTATACATGATATTATTATGATAAATACTGAGTTAGACTGTATATTGGGCATCTCACTTAAAATCAAAGTCTTTTTTTGTCAAGCGTAATTGTGTGCTAAGCGAGCTAAAAACGAAAGAATTTTGACCAATCAGATTGCAGGAAATACACTGAACACTGTGTACGTAATTAAAAGCGTCAGAGATGAAGAAAATTTGCCCCCCCCCTTTCATTTTGCCAAATACGTGAATGTCAGAAGTTGAAAGTATTGAGACAGTATGGCTTCTTATTACTGAATACTTCTTTTTTTCTTCAGGTTTTGAAGGTTTAGTGATGAAATTCTGGTACTTTATACAAAATGAGTAAGGTGCCTGAGACACCTAATTATAATCACAGGTAAGTCAAGTACTAGATTTACAGACATGGAATAAAATTGAGGTGTTACGATATCCAATCCACACTAACAAGGTCATTTTTGGAATAGAATGGCATATTAATAACTTGCTTACAATGGCAAGACAAGAGTATCCAGAGAAAACCCACAAGGAAAGGGAAACAACCCCTCTCTTTATATACATTAATTGAGATTAAACTCATGAGTGTCATCACTATGAAGTAGAGAAATTGCCTGGTCTTTCTGTCTGTTCCTCATCTACAATTTCTTATAAACACTCGACAGAAAACATTGATCATCCGATCTTTGTACATGTTTTTTACATCAAGTCCAAGGGTATTGAATTTCAGCAACTTCTTATACATGTAATATCAGCTAGAGTTATTAGCCTTGATCAATTTTTAGAATCTTGTGAACACTTTAATGATATTATATAAATCATACTTATTCAACTAAGTTTCTCAGTCCACAACAAAGTTTAAGAACTTCTTGGATAACCTGGCTTCTATATTTGATTCATTGCCTGGCAACCTATTTTTTGTGTCACTCTTTCTCTTTATTTCTATAATATTTTGAATTAAAGGGTCAATTTGATGTAGGTCATAAATAGAATGCCCATTTGGTACTGTGTAGGCTCTATATAATTGTATTGAATCAAATGAAACGTTCAGAATGTGGAAATTTTTGTAGATTTTTAAAATTTTACCAAGATGATTAGTTTCTTGTATCAAATTAAACGTATAGAAAAAGGACATGTTTGTGGATTTTTAAAAATCTAGCAAGAAGATTAGGTTCTTGGTAAATGTACATATCTTACATCTACCTTATAAATATTGTAAAGATGGCTTTGAACAAGACATATTTATCGGATTAATTTTACTGATTGTGGAATACATATGTGTGGGCTTATTGATTAACGCAAAGAAGTTTAAATATTTTAGAAATAGGATCAAATATTCTATGATCTGACCTTGAGTCTGTTAAGAACGCTGTGTCTTTTGCCAGGATTTGACATGAGAATAGTCCCAGGGTTTAAAGAGGCATTGCCAACTTTGGTGAATGTTAAATATTTGACTATCCTAATGGTGTAAATTGGGTCTCAAAATATTAGCATGGAAGCATTTAATGGGTAGTTATTTTCAACAAAAGTATTGGAAGCTGTAACTCTCAATTTAACCAGAAAAATAAATACTAGATTCGCGGAAAAAGGCGGCATGTCTCCTTGAATGATGTAAGGAGTTCTTCTTATATGTTGATCTAATGGGTATTGAAAGAATACATGTTACTCGTTGATTATCTTCACAAACATTTGGTCATCTTTTTTTATGCATTCATGATTTGTATATCCTAATGTCCACTCCAAAAAAGGTAATATCGTAGACAATTTTCAATTGGTGGTCTCTGTTCATTGATGATTTAAATAAGTTAATTACTATCTAAGTCTGGTGTGTTTGATGGCTGAATTGTTAGGAGGTGTGTGCTGTATCATAAAGCCTGACATTGAGTCAAATGACGTAGTTTCGACTTCCTGGTTGTACGTGACAAGGAGTGGGGTCGCCTGTCCAACCGCATGTGCAAGCGAATTACGGAAATAAAATCAAACCATTTAGTTCGGATATGACCTAGTTTGTGGACTTTAAACCCCATTTCTCTCTCTCTCTCTCTCTCTCTGTCTCTCGCTGTCTGTCTGCCTGTCTCTCTCTCTCTATCCATGTCTTACTAATTATGAAGTCGGTGTAATTTTTGTCAATTTTTATTTGGAATACTGATTGACAATAGGATGAAAATGGTATTTCTATTTGAATTAGAGATGTAATTGGTATGGAGTCAAGGTGTAATGATCAGAGAGATCGATGTTTAGATTAATCAAGTCATCTTATTCGAATTCATAATTCATGAACTGATCTTGATACCATCAGGAAAGACATATTCAACTAATTTACTTAAGAGTCTGGGAGGTCTGATAACGGAGATTGAGATGGGTTTTTTTACTGCACATTATTAGTTCATGACTTCCTGTTGGTAGTCATGTGATTAAAAAATGGGCTCAATTTTTTTTCCTGAATATATTTTAGAGTGGCAGGTCATAAACCGTACTGTATTAGTCCTTCTACAACATGTACAGTAATACAATAGATTTGACCTAAAAACAATGTCTATGGTCTGTAGATGTGTCAACGTAGTCTTGATCCCTCAGTAATTAAATACTGTTAAACAGCCATGATCACTTCTCATGATCACTTGTGGTTTGATACTGATAGTAAAATATATAAATTAATTTGTCCTTTATTCATGGTGGATGGGTAATTTTAACGCCTGATAAAGTCTCCTGCGTTTGATCTTAATTCTCCTGACATTTTTACAAAAATCTCCTGACATTTTACTTTTGGCCAATCACATGTATGCTTCTGAGATTTTGCCACTCCAAAAGAAAATGATTTCCAATTTGTCAGAATTTTATTAAACATTTTGATAAATGTACAACTTTAAATATACATGTATGTTCATTATCAAACAACAATACCTTCGGTTCATATTTAACTGACTTAATATAATATGCTTAGTTACGGTAATTGTTTCAAATTAAACATTCATTTCCATGTACAGCATGTGTAATTTTGAACATAAATGTCATCCATGCTGCAATAATTTCTTCAGTTGATATGATTAATGCATGTAGCCTACTTTAGATCTTACAATGTGGCATTGAATGGTGTGGTTTCAATCCTTTTCTCAGGATCCTCAGGTATCTTCCCACGGATAAAGAAGTTGAGTTGCCTGCTGAACGGCATGAGCTTTTCTGTATTCTTTTGTTTTGTTCCACTGCTAAATATTGAAGATTTGCAATTTGTTGGTACTGAAATGATCTGGTTTATGTTTGAGTGGGTGTACCATAGGTGAAAAAAATTAATTCAAAATATTTTTATTGTTTTCTTTCTTTTTGACAGATATGAAGAGGAAAAAAGACATGTGACTAGAACAAAATCCAAACATTCAAGAAAAAAAGAAAGAACAGAACATCAAAAGGTACATTACATCTGTTTAGTTCAATATCAATTGTCTTGAAATCCATACAGGGTTTTTATTGTCATGTGGGTTTGTGTGGATAAATGGTCCAACACATGCACTTAAGGACATAAGATCTTTCAATTCCCAACTCGTACATGACAAGATGTGTCCCCTATCCAACCCCATCAGATTTCTCTGAGACCTCCAGCAAGTCATTGAAATGAATTATATCATATTTTAGTCCCAAAATGATGTAGTTTGTTCAAATGATTGTTAAACCACATTTTTCTCTCTTTTATTGTCATCAGAAGCCTATTTGAATCCTTTGGGCACCCATCAGGAGGGTCAAGTTAATGTTTGATGTACATGTACTTGAAATTTCATACATGCATTATTCTAAACAACCCTTCAGTAATTTCCTTTGAACTAGTCTTGAGGCTCGGGGATGGGGAGGGGCCCCACTAGTGAAATAGGCTACAGCCTCTATTCATCAAAATCTGGCTGTACTTCCGATGCTGAAGCTATTTTAAAATAGCCACTTTAATTACATTTAAATATAACTTATGATAATATTCATTTGAAAAGAAATCCCGTTCTGTCATCAGTATGACGTTATTTCTGATGCCAATGAAAATTTTAAGATTAATTTGGCATTATGGATATTTACACTAGTCATCAAATTATGACAATATTATGAGAATCACATAATAATTTATTCTTTTAGGGGCAAAATAGCTTGAAAAGTGACTCAAAAGTAAAAAAAACCCACCATTATATCTTTCTACTTCTATGGCACCAATCGGCACTCCTTGATATGAGGCCAATCCATTTTTATAGTCTGATAATCAGGTTAATTTATTACATATGCAATTGTACATTTAAAACTAATGGTTCAACATTTCTCTTTCCATTTTTACAAGTGATTTATAAACTGTAAATAAGTCTACTTTGGAAAGTTAGAGAAAAATGTAGCTGTTTGGAATGTTAATAAGAGTTGCCTCCCTTATGTAGATAACCTAGTGTACCGAACACAACTGAAAGACAGCCAGTAGACAATAATTTTTGGCTTCAAAGACCAACAAGAAAGAGCTATTAGAGATAATATTATTTAGTGACCACTGGCTGTTCTTTTGTCATTCATGTTGGTCATTAATCCTGTGATGTTGTTTTTTTTTTATTGTTGTGTATCAGATTATGATTCATGTTTTTACTAATTTTTAGTTTATCAATATATGCACCACCATACAATGTGCTGTAAAACATTATTGTATGTTAAATGCCATGTAAATATATTGTTTGATTAGAAATGTTCTCTTCTGGTTTTTAAATGTTGTTTTTTTTCCATGGGTGTACATGTATATTGAATGTGTTTACTTAATTTTTTGGTCAAAACATTCTGACCACTTACATCCAAGTATCTCAAATTAGATAGTTGCTGTGGTCGAGAACACTAGGATGCATACTTTAGATAAGAAGGTCTGTAATTGAGTCTCAAGTCAAATGATGTGGTTTCAATCAATCCTACTTGTTAATACCATTTCTGTCTCCCCCAATGTTAAGAAAACAACAGTCTATAGGCATACTGTACAGAAATATCAACTAAAAGTAAATAGTTTGGATCTTTGTTTATTTGGCTACAATTGGGTTACACTCTATTTCTAATGAATTTTATAATTTAAATGAAGGAAAGTTGTTATAGATTATTTTATTGAACTGAAATTGTTTTATTGCAAAAGGGGGCTTAACATCGAATATTGAGGGATCTAACCATTGAAGTTACTAGATCACTGTGTACATAGCATGTAGATGGTAATTTGAAAAGGTGTAATGCCTTTTAGATCTCCTGATTTCTTTTTCTAAATTTCAACCTCTGATATTTGTTTGTCGGGCTAAGATGCTACAAAATGCTGGTGTAATGTGTTCATGCTGGACTGGAATTTAGCTTTTATTTGTTAATCAAGGAGCTAGAGTAACGAACTCTTTGACTAGACTTAAATCCTGTATTGGGCTATCAAGAAAACAAGGTACTGTTGAAATGGGTTCTACAGTTCTGCTGCTAATTGATGTAAAATGTTCAAGCTTGGGTTATGTTTTCATTAGGCGAATGGGGGATCAAGTGGCTAAGTGGGTAGAGCCCTGGCTCGCTAGGCTGGCGGTCGGGTGTTCAATCCCTGCATTGGCTGAGAAAGTTCATCCAGATTTCTAACATGGTTTCACCCTTGTCAGTGGTGCAGAACGGAGCGCCTGACAAGGACAGCTATCTAGTCATTCAGATTTGATGAAAAATAGGTCCTGTGCATTCATTGGCATGCACGTAAAAGATCCCTTGGCAGTTGGGATTTGATATAAGAGTAGACCATAGTGCCACTGCCCAGGCAAAATTTCCCTCATAGCACACTGTATGACATGCCCGTCTTCATGAACCCAGTTGGAACAGAACAGTAGGATGTTAAACCCCATTTCATTTGTTTTAAAACTAGCTTATATATATGGCCATCTGCGTGGCATGATATATTATCTAGTTTCTTGTATTTCTGGTATTACAGTATACAATATAGATCTGTGAGAGAATGATGACTCATAATGCTTCCAATAAAAGTGTTGGTTGAGTAGGTCTAACTGACAGGTTTACACACCTGGCTGTATTTGATACTGACACTTACATCAATATATATCACAATGTCAAACATTACATTACACGGTGCCAGTCAATTATTACAAATACTATTGTTATGATACACTAATATCTCATCACTTATCTTTAATATTATGGATAAAACCCCCATTAGAAAAATTAACTCATCCTACCTCAAGCTATTGCATATGGGCAATGCATGCTCAGGATTAGTTCATCCAGATATTTAGGTGGGTTTAGAATTATTGCTAAGATATGTTTAGATCTTAATTTAGCTCCAATAGGTTGCAACATGGGTAATTGTTTACCACATTCTGTCAGCATAAAAAAAATTTGATACATTAATGTAGCATTAAAGATCGCATTGAAGATGGAAGAGCTTTAAGAATTTTGGACACATGGTTACGAACTCAAAGGTTTCGATTTTTGGCACCTTTTTGCAGCGTAATATAAAAATCACTTTGCATTATTCTAGTACGGATCTAGTGACCCTTGCTCTCCCCCCACCCCCCACCACATTAATAAACTTACAAATATGTTTTTTTATTTCATCTGAACTTACACGTTTTTCATTGGAATTGTGTGATATCGAAATTCAAACTTCTGCAAAGTTATATTAAGGCTGGTTAATAATTTGCACTGAGAGAGGTTGGCATAATAATGGTAAGTGAATACACATGGCATTAGAATTCTTTGTTAGGGCAAAGAGAAGATTACATAAGTCTGCTAATATCTGAAGATTACCTGCCTGTTTTGGTTTTTTATCGTGGAACAGCGATATAATTTGTAAAGCAAGGCCATTTAGGTGTGGTAAATGCCAGAACTTTGTATATGATTATAAACACAAGAAATGCTAAGTTTAGAGGAATGTGAACTGAGTATGGGGTGAAGCCATGTGGTCAAATAAAACACTATACCAGAATACCTATATCAAAATATACAAACAGACTTCCATAACTTGGAGGCTTGTGGCTATTTATAGTAACCAGAAGCAGAAGTGTCAGGGATTTCTTGAGAACAGGCATGGTGTAAATGTGTGGCCGATTTATCTTGTAGAATCTTATCATCTCTGAGATGAAGCTAAGAGTTTTTATAAAACGGTTTTAATTTAATGAAGATCATGTGATGTGATAACTTCAAGATATTTGATAAGATTATTGACAGTTTTCTGTGAGTATTATTTGTGTTATTACATTACAAACATTGCCAAGTTTTGTTTTATACCAGTGTGCATTTCATAAAGGTATTAAATAATGCTTTGTCACAAATTTCTCATTGATGAATTTTGAAACAACAAGAGAATTTTTGTAGAAACTTTGCTCTGATTAATAATTCAGTTATTATTTTCCATAGAACGGTTGTGTTTATTTTAACGATATTCATTTCTATGCTGTTGATTGAGATAGATCCTATTTTCGTTTGTTTGTTGGTTTTTTTTTTTAGATTTTTCACCTTATAAACATGCTGTAATTAAAACAATAATATTGAAATATTAGCTTACCTCTAGAATAGTGTGGACACCAGTAAGTGTTACCAATCCTTCTATCTGTTCACATTTGGTTTTTCAAATAAAATTATAGCTTTAGTCTACAGTTTAGTTATATTTGTACATATGTATTTGTTTTGCTGTGAGTGATAGTTTATTACAAAGCTATCAACATACAATTCTGAGATACTGTTAAATATTCAGATTTGATTGTTTTCATATTGTACATGTATTGATTGTAGTTTGATATAATTTTTGATCTACAAGTTGTTTATTAATTGAACAGGATACAATTCTATCTAATACAATTACAGTTTATTAATGTGTGACATTTCCATTAGGCTTCTAGTTCTAGTCTTTATCAAGCAGTAATAAAGAGTAAGTGTATTCCATGTCTATTGTTATGCTGCTTCCAGTGGCTCTAGTACTCATGCACTCATGAATTAATACAAACTTTGTGTTCGAGTGTTAATCTAGGCATATTGCATCTTCCACAGCCCTTTAGACATTTTATACTGACCCTAGCATTTTAAAATCAAAAATTTATACTGCATGTTAGCAACATTATGTCAAGTTCAAATTTTTGTTTTTGATAAAAAATGATCTGTGGCACATTGATCCTGAAAAGATCATTCATCATTCTCACATAATTGTCATCGTGTAATCTGATGTTGTTTTATGCAGAATTGCAAGATTTAAGTGAATCTCTCAAATGAAATTTGCTATCATCCACTTCTAAAAGTATTGCTTTTTATTGCGTCTCATTATTATATATTTTTGTCAGTCAAATAATAAAATCTAGTTTTTGAAAAAGTCTGGCAGACTGAACATTTGTATACTTATTTACCTTATTGATATTAAAGGTGTGTTATTATTGATATTTATAATGTAAGTGTGACACAAAATGTCAAGTACAACTAAAAAATTCATTTCCAGCCCTGTTCAACAGGAATTGAATACTAATATCTGTGATCACCAAGTCAAGTTTTGTCAACATCTATATGGTTACCGTTAAGTAGCCACAGCAGCTTTTATCAGCAAAATTGTCCGAATGCAAAGTTCCTAGGGTAAAATGAGAGTTACTTTCCTTATGTAATGTGAGTTACTTTCCTTGTAAACAGACGATTTTCACCCTTTGTTTAGTTCCTGTTTGACATTTTGACAGCTAAAGGTCATACTGTTTCTTCATGAAAAATTAATAAAAAGGGTGATATTGTCAAGCTACACAAAATGTTCTACTAATCATGGATTACCATTATTCCATGTTTTTTTTATGACATTACAGCATCAAATCTCTGGGTCTGGGTCACTTAAGAGTTAAGGGGCATTTTATCATACTCAGAAACATGTAAATACGATTTTTGGATTTGGTCTTTATGAAGTTGGAAATAGAGAAATAAATTGATGATTTACAGTTGATATCATTTGAGTTGACATCAACTGTATTCGTAAGTGCAGGGGGACTGGACCACACACAATTCTACACAAAATCACAAATACATGGACAAGACATCGCACTCAGAGACCACAAACAAAACAATTCAAAAAGACTGATGCATATAAAAGTAAAGGACTCATAAACTTAATGGGAATGTTCAAATGGAACAAACAACAGTTCACAAAATTGTTCCCAAATATTTGTTCAAACATTACATAATATAATCAACATAATCTCACCTCAATAACTCTTTCCCAAATTGTCTTTACTTCGAAAATTGGTGTCTCTTAATATGTTAACTGCCTCTGTGTCAATTCACTAGTTAACAATGCATTTTGCATTGTTGCAACACAAGGTGCAGTTCATACTTCTTCCTTGACTGTCATAAATCTTTACCTTATGACGTAGACAATGGAAGATATTTTGTCTTGACCATTATTTATTATAGTAGAACATATAATAATGAAAAAGTTGTCCAATATACACCTACATGATTAATAAGTGAGAACTTGAACTTTTCCATATTCAATCTGATCTTGTGTATTAATGTTATTGATTATGTAAGGTAACAAGAAACTTGCATGCTGTAAAAATACAGTGTAAATATTTTTTCAACACTAGGTAAATTTATGTAACTCTTGTACAATTCCTTGGAAGGTTCATGCCAAGTATATGTACATAGATTATAACGTACCACACTAAAATATAGGCATTGATCAGAGCAGAACTGTTATGTGAATGACGCTCAAATTATGCATACAATCAATTTGAACTCATAAGGTGTAACTGCATAGTCAATTAGTTCAAGCGTTTTTCACCAAACATCTTCAAAATCATAAATGACTTATTACAATGTCGAATGTTGATAATTACACATCTAACAAAACTAATCAACACAACATATTTATTTAAATCAACATCTTTTCTCCCAAATCAAAGATAACTTGTTAAAATGTGATTTGCACCTCGTCTGGCACAAACTTAATTCCACAATTTTATCTTGATATTAGATCTAAAAATTTGCATTGTTTTGCATGCCAATGCAGCTGTAAAGAATTCCACAACAGATGGTGCGATGTTTATTTTTCTCTCAAAAATGAGTCCATCAGCAGGAATTTAACATTTGAAGGAAGGGAATGTGTACGTTTACCTATGATTGAGTTGAACAAGTGAGAGTAGCTGTACGTGTTAACAGTTAAAAGGAGATGATGCAATTGACTTGATAAGACAACTTATCTTTCTAACATCATATAGACAGATGGAGTAGAAATAAAGATCTTGTTTCACATACACACTGTTATATCTTGTATCACTTACTTCAATCAAACGCTGAGAGTTTTTAAAGAAGAAAATATATAGATACTTTAATTGAATAGCATACTTCTGTCTGTTATCAAGAGATGTACCTGCTGTTATCCATATATTTATAGATGCCTTCCCACGAACGTATTTATTGCGTTGTTATTTCCAATAAACGTATGTGATATCCGGGTATATATGGAGAGTAGAAACATTCGATCTTAATAGAAAATACTGGTTTCTTCAATAAACACCTAGATAATCTCCACAGGGCAAAATTGTAAGGGTATCACCAACTGGCAGTCTGTCTCTTTGAGTGTCGTAAGAAGCACTTCTTAGATGTATGTGTTCTAATGGTTGTGAGAACATTGAGGGATTTAAACGCCCAGTAGACGTTGAAAAAGAAGTTGGCAGGGTGATAATCCAAAAATGAACTTTTATTCTCCCTCAATCAAGAACATGACAAACAAAGCTTCTTAAAATAGATTCTTGATAAAGATACCTGTAAGAGTATTGAAATGTTGCAATGTAGTAACTAAGAAGTAGTAAATCTGTAAAGTTGTGTTATATGAATAGTAAGGATATGGGGTAGTTTTCTTCCGACTAATGTGTTTTGTTTGAGAGGGATTTAAAGCAAACTTTTAATAGATAAGCAGGTTTGAATATATTTTGAGTCCAAATATATCATTAAATGACAAAGATTGTACTCCAGAAGGGGGTTGGACATGAAAAAAAGGATCATGAAAAACACTTCTTTAAACCATTGATAATTGGAACTGAAAATTGCATTTTTACCTTGCGATCATTTTGTCTTTCTTAAATCATTTGGAATGAGACCTAACGGCTGACGAAGAAGGTTATTATATTATATAACATAGAAGATGTTTGGGGAAGTGGATTAAGCTCCTTTCGTCTCTTGTATTACAATATATTAAATGTGAATATATGGCATTGAATTTTGATAAAAATGAAAGTGAGTTGATTCTATAGACATAACCGATTATTGCATTTATTTATCTGTTAGTTTATTGTTGACCTTGAGTTCATCATTTTATGGGACCTCTTTAACATACTGTATCTCGTCTTCAATCAAGTGTTGACAACTTAAATACAGACGAGATGTACAAGATGGAGTCTTCATTGCGTCTGCTGATTGTTTGTCTGGATATTCTCTGTGCACCTGAAAACTACTGCTATCAATACATCACTTTTCTTTGATAAAATGCGGAAGGGAGTTTGAAGTATTTATGAGGATGAAAAAGATTTGGGGAGATGGATAACAGAGATTATGAGCTCTTTATCAGCCTTCACACAAAACTTGAAAAGATGGTGAATCTCGTTTTCTGTCTGCGACTGTTTTGGGAGTTCCTAAAAGGAGGTGAAATCTTTGGCTGAAGTCTGTTTTTGTCTGAAGGTGTTAATTTATTTTTTTCTCCCACCTGTTTTTTACTGCGGGTCGTTATCGGTCTCAACAAGCGATAATTGGGTTCATCCTAGGTAGAGATCAGATAAATAAATAAAACATATGTACAAACATACCACTATATACACCATTAAACAAGTACCACTATAACAACCATCTTATAACCTCTCTCATAGTTCATCTCGTTCAAAATATGTTTTCATTTGAGGTATTTTTTGATCTATATTTTTATAGAAATGCTGATGTACATAATTCTATCTTGTATAACTTGACAAGCGGGCGATAGACCATTTGATACTTCTTTTGTTCTTTAATTAGGTTTTAGTTTTATCGATGAGGAATGCTATTCTTGTACTGACCGTTTTCATGCTACATTTTTGAACTTAGGCATCACATCTTTATAGTGCATGTAGCACTTGTACAGTTAATCAAGCAGTACACAGGAATGTATAGTCTGTCAGATAATATTATGATTGTGTATGCTAGATGATTGAGACAAACTATTAATCTCATAGTCCAGTCCAATCAGAAAGCTGGAATTCTTGATGAACCGCTGTTGATTGGCTAAATACTAACACAATTCCTAATTTTCATTTTAAAGAATTATTCAACAAAGCAAAAGTGAGCATCAATAATTAGTATCCAAGTTTAATTAGATAGTAGTTTTAAACCGATGGATAGGAAAATAAAGGAATACTTTCTGTCTTTCCTGGCAAAAAACAGTGTTTATTCGTTCGGATTGCTTGAAAAACTGAGGTCTTGAATTCGTAATGGAATGCACTGAAAAGAACCACAAAAGCTTGAATTCTAAATAAGGGTAGGCCGTAACACCACTGTCAAGACAAATCCAAGTTGAGCACTGTATAGTGTATGCCTGTCTTCATTAGCCCAGTTGGTTCAGAAAAATATGATGTTACACCCAATGTTATTTGATGTATTTCTGTCTTTAACATACCATAACGACCACCTGATGCTACTTTTTCAACAGTACACCAGTTTCTTTTACATTTTTTCCATTACAATGTAATGTGCATGTACTATATTACACTTAAATTTTAAATTCCCTATTTAGGAATATAATTGTAGTTTTGGTTCAGTAGTGTGATATATTAATTTGTCAGTACTTCATGGGGAAGAACATGTTTGTCTTTCCTTGACTCAAAATGATATGAAAATAAACAATCTACTCACAAGGTTGTTTAATGAACTATTTGTCCACAGAAGAACTGTTATTTTTAATTTAAATACATCAAAGATTAAGTCAGATATTCATCTAGCTTCCTTTTATTAACTGTTATTCTTTCATTTCCTCAGGCTAATATTTAGCCATTTCCACTCAATCCACTATAATCATAGTAGATTACCTTTAATTATCCCTTCCTTCAACTGACCTCTTGCAAAATTCTTTGTTTTCTGTCATTTTACTGATTAATGTAAATTGTGCCTTAAGGCCATTGGGCCTTTTGTTTTCTTATTTGAAGTTATATATTGTGATATGAGTAGTACATATATATATATACTCACTACTGTACAACATATGTTTATCTGTCAAAAGTTTATATATATGTAGGTAAAATATAGGTGTATATCAGCTGCCCAGATAATCTGTTATACTTAAGTGACTTCTCCATGTTGTATATACATGTATGAAACAGGAGTTTTATATATATAATACCTACTAAAGTTATATATATGTTACTGTGACTTACTTCACGGCCATGCTAATGATATACTTAAAGATAGGATTATTATTGGGAATGTGATTTACTTTAAAGGTTTAGTGTAGTGTGACAGTCTTTTAATGTAACCACTACTTTTAGTGGACTGATGAACTTTTTACGTACTAGAAGATATTTATGTGGCTGAATATTTTCACAAATAACATTAATGGACATCAACAGATGGAATTATTTTAGATTTGACAAATTCAGTTTGTACTTATGTGTGTAACTCTAAAAAAATCTGGATATCACATATGTAGAACTGTATATATTGTTCCAGTGTAGATTTCTTTTGATTAAATTAGACATGTATCAAGTAGATACTACACTTATGTCATTAACGTGCACTTGTCTGTTATAATTAGATGGTGTAGATTTCAGAAGGATTAGTTTATTTGTATGTGAGGTTTGTGATTTTGTACATGAAAAACTGAATAACACTTTTTATTGGCAATATTTATGGACAGTAGATGTGAAGTTTTTATCACCAAGGAGAAGTGTAGAAAATTATTCTGTGACTTGGCAATGATATGGCAATGATATGTTAATTATGGATTATTACAGATTAGATTATTTCTAATGTGATTTAATAAATGGGAGCAGTGTTTTTACCCATCTACGATATTGGAGACTGCATTAGTATGATTTTTCGTACAGGTGAAATTACATTATGGACAGTCCTTCACTTATTATACTTTATAGCTTTCAAGTAGTGTAGATATACATGTGTACCTATAATAGATAGATATGTATATTTATAGTCAGTACTATTTACCGACATATATATATACAGATAGCATGGAGTATATGAATAAATAGTTTGTGAGACCCACCCGATCTCTAGTTTAATGGGTACTCGATTATATGTGTACAGTTGTCTGGAAATTGAGTCTGTCAATAGAGATGGTTTTTGATAAAGAACAACTAATCTGATTTGCGATTTATGGATACATGCAAAAACCGTATTTGTAAATTTACTGATGGAGACAGACCTAGACTTTGAAGTATATATACACCTATTGTTATGACTTGAAGTATTAATAAAACTACTATAGTTTACTAGATAAGTAGACCATGTAATAGCAAATAAAAAGAAAGTTATTAGGTAGACAAGAATGTTGATCAAGGACTCCAGGGCATGAACAAGTTCAGTTCAAGGAAAAGGATGTACTAATATCAAAGATTATGAGCCTAATATACCACTGTGTATAATGTCAAGAATTTTAACATTTGTTTTTTTCTTGAGAAAAGATTTGTAAATGATCATATATTATTCATGCTAACTAGGCTGTAACTTGAGTATATAAATATAAGTTTTTAAGCTATTATACATGCGCTTTTGTATATAAATAAGATTAAATAGTATACAGTGAAGTAATTTAACTCTGTTTGGAAGTTAAAGTGTTATTTCATGGATCTCCAAGTCATATTTAACATCGACTTAACCTTGGAGATGTTGAAATTAAAGTGAGGATCATTGGGTTTATAAGGAAGAACAGTTTATATTAAAAGGAAAATTGTTTGAATTAAGCAATATTAATTACTAATATTTATTCCCCAAATTTTGACTTATGGATTTAAAAGTGTCAAGGCTTATCATGCTCTAAAGGAGTCATCAGTTTTCTACATGGAATTGATATGTGAGATAAAAATATCTATGGACATGGGATAAAACCTGAAGTATATAAACAATGGATTTAGAGGAATTAGATCAATTAGATAATGACACTGATGTGTGGCCATTGTTTATGTCCAAGGTAAGTCTGAATTCTTTGATCTTTAAAAGTTGGTCTAGGAATATTATGTCAGATTCTATGGAATGGTCAGCTTCTACTTTAATTTGGTTTATTGGAACTGTACAGATGCTGTCTTCTGTACCAAGGAGAGTATGCCTACTGTTTCTAGCAAAACACCTGGTACCACTTCTTGGTCACAGTTTGATTAAACAAGTTTTGTTTTATATAGATTTAATTCACTAAGCACCTCAATACCAAAAATCTATGACATTTAAGTATTTCCATTTTATCAGTAAGTTAATATTGATGACCATTACTAACATAGCCATAAGGTTGTAAATGATCAAGAGGGTTGTGAAGCTGAATGGACTAAGACATGTACTTTAGATCATAAGGTCTATCATTGAGTCAAGCTCAACCAGTATCATAATAGATTTCAGATGTTATTACTATCTTTTCTTCTAAAACATTCTATTAGACCAAGAATTTTGGAATTCTTGAAAAAAAAAATATTTCAGGTATTTGTCAGAAAAGGACATATTCATAATGTTTAATTTCAATTAGTTGATTTCAGAACTGATGACTGTAATCAGTGTGAGTGACTGACATATTTAACATTATTATTAGATAACATACTTAATGTCTGGACGACACTGACAAATTATTAACATTTATCATGACTCAAATGTTATATCAACCATCGTTATATACCAGATAGATAAATGACAATTTTACCTGACATCTGACATTAAGTATTTTATTTGTAGAAACTCAGTAGGTATTATATGGATTAAGATAAGTAATCTAATAATCTTGTTTAGATTATATGGAGTTAAAAGTCATGAAACATCTGTCCTGACCCCCCATACACCTACACACCTAATCGAATGATTTAATTTATCTGTTATCAATCCTAACTGGCCTAAGACAAAAACATAAAACTGCAAAGATTATTTGAAATGAATGGAATATATTGTTTGATATTAACGGACAGGTTTATATTTTACATTTTATTTTATGAATGATTCTAAGTGCGATAATAATTATGTCAGTTACGGGTTTATGAACTGCCGAAATTAATGGAAAGTGGTATATTTATTCAATCTGATTAAAATACTGATCCTATTTTCTTCCCTATTTTTAATTCAAAATTTCGTTTTACTTGTCTTCATAGCACTAGGATCTGGAAGAGTTGCTATATTTCAGGCATTTTAAATGATGTAAGGTATTATCCTATGAAACAGTCTGTTACAGGAAGCTATTGGCGTGCTGTGCACGAGAAACATATATGCTTTTTGATTAATCAATGTATGGCATCATCGGGTCAATAGCTGTTCGTATGACCCGTGGCGCGACCTCCCAGTGCATCTGGTCAGATCTTCATGTAGTGTAAGCCATCAAAAGTATAGCAAAAAAAACAAACACAATGTAGATCTGTATAGTCAGATTGATTTGCCATATTCATCAAATAACTAACTAGATCGATGAATTGGACACTTTAAAGATGCAGAGTAGCCCCAAAACAGAGAAGGAGATTTCTTGACATGATCTGGGATATGAAAACTGAAGTAGAAATCCTCCTCATTACCAGCTTCCACACTCCAATTAGATTAAATAGGGTGGTGTAGGTATCACTTCAGTTTAATTCTTGCTTGGGGTAATTTGGCTTTTTTAATCCCTGTTGTACTTTATTAGGTCTGCATTAATACTTAAATACTAATTTAACAAACTGTGGTAAAAAAAAAAAAAATTAAGTTTGAATATGATGTGACATGATTACACCATAATACTCGATCATGCATGTTCAAATTAATGTGTACACAAATCTGCCAAGAGCCGTCAGTTGGTTTTCAAACATTCAAAATACCTTACTCCACGAAATAGAGTGTTTGAATTTTCAATAATTAGGTGTGTCTAGGGTTATTTTGAATATGACATTCAGAATTAATTGCATTTATTTCTTGATGAGAGTGACTATAATATGTATTAAAGTTGAGTAATTGTTATATTTCTACAAGTAGGTATGTAATATTTATGTAACAGTGTTGTTTTGTCAGATTATGATGTCTAGAGGTCATTCTGCACCAACTTTGCTCCAAATCCATGAATTAAACCTAACTTCACTATTTACGCAACTAGAAAAGACAAATTATGCATACTTGAGTGACGCCATTGTTAATATTAAGGTGAATAATCGGTAGGGTCCAGGGATTGTTTAAATGTGGCACAAAGGGGCTCAGTGGTATAATAATGGTTATGTGGGATGTCATATTATAGAGTTTTAACACAAAATGACAGATTTGGATTAAAGGGACACTACAACCAATGTAAATGATTTATTTGTAAAATTATTTTAGCTTATTAAATGCCACTTAAAGTTTATATTTTAGCTTACCTTTTTGTCTGAATTGAAAAATTTGTAATGACCTGTATATACCCCTGTGCCTAATAGCACTATATCCACTTAGGATTTGGATTGTGTTGTCGTTAAATTATTTTAATGTGTGGATATGAAGAGTTAACGCAAGACCATAAAAAATGTCTATTAATACTAAGACCATAAACTTTAAAGCCCCAATATTCCAGACTAAAAGGCAAAAATAAAACTTTTAGACCATAAACAAAAGATATAGATTTTGTAAAAAGATTATTAAAATTGGTCAATCTCAGCAAAGGTTATCACCATCTAAATTTCACATTCTATTGATTTTACACTGCCATCTTTATCATTACTGGACGCCTGAAGGATATTTCATTCCTATTCATGAACATTAAACTCACGATTACTGGTACATCTAACCTACCTTTTTGGGTTAATCATCTAGATTTAATCTAAAGAAGACTTTTCAGCCTACATTTTAGTTAACGGTAAATTTAAGTACAGAAAATAATCATTGGCCTTGCGGTTCATTGAGGCTTGAAGATAATAGGCTTATGAACGTAATTGAATGTACAGATGTAATTATAGTTAGACACTGCTTCTGTTCTTGCATTGACTGTATTGCACTGCACGTTCATTGAACGAGTCTTATTAGGGATAAGTTTTAAAATGTGAGGGCAGTTAGTACAGATTCTGAAATAGTTCCTTGCAGAATTTACCTGCAGGGCTTACTTGTAGTATTAAGTAAAACAGTTTATTGAATTAAAGGAATCAAGGTGGCTAGGTTATAGATTCAATTCTTATGTTCACTGAGAAAGTTCCTCTACGTTTTCTTGCCTGGTTTCATTGACAGGTCTAACAATGAAAAGAGTTAGTCATTTGTATGGTACAAAAAAAGCTATTCCATTGGTACATGTAGCTGGCATTTGGAACTTAGAATATCGACAATTTCCATCGCAGCACACTGCATAGTGTCAGAGAGAGAGATGCGGTTTAACGTCCACTCGACACAAACCAGGTCATTTTGGGACTAGCATATGGTTTCATTTTATTTCAATAATTCACTTGCGCATGGGGTCTTTAGCAGTGGGAGGAAACCGGAGTGCCCGGAGGAAAACCAAAAGGTTGAAAAGGCGCCCCTATCTCCATGCCACATACGCTCACACCAGGGCTCGAAACCACAGTTGCAAGCCAGAGGTGACCGGCTGCATGGTGTAAGCCCATCATATTAGCTTGTTGGTATAGAAGAGTAAGATGTTAATCCTGAATTCATTAATGAATGAAGCTGTTGTGTGAATACCATTTCACTTATAATAGAAGATTTTGTGGTTGACTCACTTCAAATGTTATGCTTCAGTTGTGTGAACACCATCAAGAATATATCAATCTTCATTGACCGTGTAACATACAGATGATAATGTCTCTTTACAAGAGGGTGTTAATCCCTATTTTAATTAATAACTAGTTAACCGTCCTGTGAACAACAAACATTGTCCTGCATTGTAATTAAATGATTTATTGGTATGAATGACCACAAACCAGGTGGTTGTTTACGCTAATGCCTTAATCAAGATATCTTAAATTAAGATATGTTAAGGATGCAGATTTTTTATTGGTCAGGAGCTCTAATTTGTAGTGAGATTTCAGTTCTTAGTCAATTAAAAGACTGCATCCTTAAAATATTTAAGTGTAAGTTTTCATGAATAAGTCCCCATTGGTACTTGCACAATATGATATTCTTTTTTTGCAAATCCATAATGATCAGAGTCCTTCCAATGTACGGTACTTAAATACTGTTCTTTCATTTGTTCATTTCTTGATGTGGATCTGTCAAATTTTCAGAAATTATTAGTAGAAGAAATTTAAGTTCACTAGGAAATTTTTCCCATAAATAGTGATAGGATTCTTG
This sequence comes from Patella caerulea, assembly GCA_036850965.1. Taxonomy (NCBI): domain Eukaryota; kingdom Metazoa; phylum Mollusca; class Gastropoda; family Patellidae; genus Patella; species Patella caerulea. The sequence continues at coordinate 16,883,720 of JAZGQO010000021.1, forward strand.
AAACAGCCATCCAGACTTAAACTCTCTGAAAATATCTTTTTATCTGGAAAAAGAATTGATTTTATTGCCATTGAATCGCTACCAGAAAATAGATTTAATTTCAAATATACGTAAATTATCTGTAAAAAAAGAAAAAGGATTTCGATGGTAACTTTAAAATGAAATATTTCTCGATTTTGATTCTAACGTGGCGGAATTGTTTGCTTTGATCTCATAGTTGAGGTTTTATTTTTTACCTCCTGTAATGGTATATATGGCCAGATGAAGGCAAAGGATCGAGGCAATAAAACTCCTGAACTGGATCAGATGTCTCTTAATCTGTTTTTTTTTTCTTGCTCTCTATAATACTCTTAACTTGAGGAAAGAAAATACAACTTAATCTAAGAAAGTGATATCAATGGAAAAGCAACCTAGCTTATTACGGAATAGAGTACATTGTACAGTAATATTGAACTTTGTCCTTTTATAACAGCTAATGGAAGAGATGTTTATTTCAAACATGGCTTTTACTTTATAATTTTTGCAAGCTGGTAACATTTTTGACATATTTTGATTATGACAGATTGTAGCAAGATATATTTTCAAGATGATAACATAATGATTTTTAAACTCTATCCCAACTTTTAAAAAGGTTTTTACATATAGAAACGAAAATGTTATTTGTATTTGTTGGTGTTTTAAGCTTTAAAGGGACAATAACATTCTTGCTGGCCTGGTAGCTCCAGAAAATAAATAATACCCTTATTCTAAGTACTAGATGTTGAAGTGTCCTACCTGTTGTGTAAATTATCCATTACAACCTATTTTACTTGTCCAGAGGGTTTGAAAATATTTTAAAATCCAAGTCACATTTGAAAAGGTTTACGTTATACTTTTCAAATCAATTGGTTGAATTTTTCCAATTTTTTAAAATAGGTGTGTTAAGATGAAATTTATATCATCATTTAATTGGAATATTTTAAAATAATACGATTTGTTGACCAGATTGGAGATTGGGACATATTATTCAGTTACAACAAGAGTGTTATTGATGCTTTAATGATATTAAATTCTAATTTATGGCATGGAAATTGATTGACAGATAAGTTCTCCAGTTAGTCAATTTCACTTATAGTCAGTCAAGACTGGCCAAGATGACTCAAATTAAATGCATTATGAAAGGAAATGTGGTTTAAAGCCCTACTGTTGTGTTCCAACTTGGCTAATGAAGACAGTCAATTCATCATTAAATTGTTTGACTATGATATTAAACTTTATGTACACATTACATATACTTATATAAAAGTGTTTAATACACATTTTACATAAGCAATTTTTGTTATATTATTGTCGGTAAACAAAGGGAATTTATTTTCTAGTTATTTGAACAGATTTTTTTTGTGGTTTTAATCAGAACCATGTAACAGATGTGACCTGATTTATTGGATTAAAATATAGATTGACACCAACATAAACAAAACAAAGAATGCGGTCACATATTTGAGAAATAATTACAATAGAATATATATTTTTATTTAATATTAGTAATATTACTTGTAATCCTTTGATCAGTGATATTATTCAAATTGACCAGGTCAGCACATATGATTAAAGGTCATTGATCATTGTTGAACCAAATCTATTTCTAAGTCAATTCATCTCCTAACTAGATAATGTTAAGACAATTACATGTAAGTACAAAGTTAAACCTTTATAGTTATACAATATGTCTCACATGTTCCTCCAACCTCCTGGGTTTTCTCTGGTTCCTCTGGTTTCCTACCATTGCTAAAGACCCCTACGTGCAAACAAATTATTGAAATAAAATTAAATCATATGTTAGTTCCGAAATGACCAAATTTGTGTCGAGTGGACGTTAAATCCCATTTCTCTGTCTCTCTCTCACATTTGGTGTTGCATGCCCTGCCGTGTGTACTAAACATGTAACTACTGATAGTTAACCCTAAGAGGTTACAAGTGGGAAATGAAAGAGTACATACTAAGTATACCTTGCCTCGTGCACAATAATATGTCACAATTCATTATAATGTTAGATTGTATCAGGTTTCTAGAATTTATATAATATAAGCATATTCGGATTTAGAATATTTAAGAATAAATTGGGGACAAGATTGACTTAATGACTAAGCTGATAAGAGTTTTAACATCATGTCAGTATGCAAATGGATGGAACAGTTGTGTATTTGGTACAGGGGCCTGTTTCATAAACATACATAATGTTACATACACATCTTTGGTACAGGGGCCTGTTTCATAAACATAAGTAATGTTACAAACACATCTTTGAATATACATTAGTCTTCCAAATTGTAGTAAAAACCTGATCAAGCAGGAATGTCTTTTATACATGAACCTTGCCAATGTTTCACCAATGTTTTGTAGGTTCACCAACCCAAAACTGAATAATTTGGATTCTTTCTTTCAGTTAATTAGTTCGGATGATTTTTACCAGAAATGAACTAATGTTCAGATTTCACAAGAAATTATGTTATTACAAGCAAATCAACAACAATGTTGTATTTAGTCTTCACATATTAAAAAGGTGGTTTGTTATCCTAACAGGAGAAATAAATCCACAAATTATGCTGATAAAATAATTACCTTTATTTAGCGCACCTTTCATATTATAATATAAGTTAATCCCCACCGCACCCACCCACACCTACAAATGTACTTACGTTTACAATTGACACACATATATAATCTATTACATCATCAACCACCCCTATATACAGGTATTGTATGTAGGTCTTGGATGATATAAGATGGTAAGTTATAATTCACCCTATCTGAAAAATAAATAGTGATTTTTTGTTTACATTTTCACGTCATTTGTTGACAAACAGCTATTTTTGTGATAATATTTACATTTTTAAGTTTTGATGAAATTCTTACTGTTGTAATTATACAATAGAGAAAATAATGGAATTTGTTACTGTACTTTGAAAGTCGATGATAGCTTGAGGTACATACCAGTTCCGCTGTATCCTTTGTGTTGTGCATAATGGTATATGCATGGATAGCCACTAAAAACAATGTGTGAAAAGTTTTATTTAATATAATATGATTATTTTTTTCATTACAGGATGGACATGACAATAAAGTTGAGGATCTACGCCATCATATGTCTGAAGAAAAATCAGCTTCGAAAAGAACCATTGCAAAATTACAGCGAGAATTGGCTAGAATGAAAAGTGAGAGGTCACAGAGTGAGGTAGGCATCTTATAATATTCAATTCAGATTTTCACTTGAAATGTACAGTTTTCTTTGAAAATATTAAGTGAAGAAGTTGCATATCAAAGCTTGTATTTGTAGTTCCATCATTTACCTGAGAATAGGACTAGGAGCAAAGAATAATAGGATTTTGAAAAATGGGAAGGTCTTATTACATTTTGTATAATTTTAAGGGATAGTCGTATGAAGAGCTCAACATTTGTTTATTTTAAGCAGACTTTGGCTGAAGGTAACTTCTTTGTTTGATGTACTCCGGTTTCCTCCCACTGCTAAAGACCCCTACGCGCAAGTGAATTATTCATATTAAATCAAAACTATGTTAGTCCCGAAATGACTTGGCTTGTGTCGAGTGGATGTTAAACCCCATTTTTCTCTCTCTTTATTTGATTTACTATCAACCAGGTAATGACTATGAATTAGAACCATGGCATGACACATTTTATCACGCTTGTTCTATATTATGAAAATAGCTATAATTGTGTACCATTGGTAATTTAATTATGATTATCAAGATGTAAATCATACTTATAATCACCATTTCATAAAAACCCACAGAATTTAGAAATGATTCGTACTTATTCAACCAAATTATTCTGTTTCTATTCTCATTAGTGTAAATTGATTCTTTGAGATAATGTTCAGTAGGAAGTTAGATTCTCATGGTTAGATGAACAAACACAATATAAAAATGTTCCAATTGTCAATACTGGAATCGAGGAATTGTTGTTTTTTTTAATTAAAGAAAAATTGGTGCCATTGTATGAAATATTTTGATTAGAGGACTGAATGAAAGATTGATCGTTCTTTGTTTTATTTTGTTTTGGATTTTTTGTAATTAAGGTAATCACAGTCAACCAGTCACATGTCATACTTGAATAAATCAAATATTGCATGAATGGATTATTTTGGACTTAATGAAATAAAAATTTGATATTTTATGGTTTGTGTTAATAAATAAAATCTTAATAGGTCAGATACATTCAAGGGTCACTGGTATAAAGCGGTAAGGACACTGCGCTAGACTAGAATATTGCAGGTTGAAATCCATGTATGGGCTAAGACCCTCTGGAATGATCCAGCCCTTTTCATACATGGTTGTGTTTGTGTTGCTGACAAATGAAATGTTGTCTAAACAAGCTCAGTTCCCATTTGTCAGGGTGTATCACCTGCGGAGCTGACAGATGAGGTGTGGCTAATCATTTTATGGACTAAAACTTTTGAATTTGATTAACTTTTACTGAGTTTTCGATTCTTTCAAAACTGATTTTCATTGTAAAACCTCAGAGTAATAGTTGAATGATTTCATCATAGTCCTTATTATGATGATCAGTGTTACTATAATTAGATGATCATTAGTATCAATCATAATCATTATCCATATCACCTAGATTATCATCATTGTTCAAGAGACAGATGTACTGATGAATTGACATGTTTAGGAAATGAAATGAGGTTACGGTCCTACTGACATGTTTAGGAAGATGGTCATACTACTACTACTGCTGGTCATGTATCTGATAAATAATAAATGTCCTGACAGCATCCATAAATCTATATAATAATCTAGTTTAAATATACAACTCTAATTACCTATCAATGTATTGATTGTTTATCTAAACACTTTGACCTTTCATACTGAAACCTGATTAATTAAACTGTCACACATCTCACCAGGTGTGAGTCTGACCTATGGTGTGTTACCAGACTAATAACAGGTAATCCAAGATGGCAGCCACTCTGAACTAAAGGCCTTTGATGTTTGTCTTTATAACGTCATTTGACTTTATTTTGACGTTTTTTGTTTAAGCTTCATGTGTTTAGTCTATTTGTGTGGTGTCATTTGGGGTAGCACACTTTCTTTACCAAGTATTTTAATGTGTTGAAGGCTGTTTGTTGACAGATAATTGAAATATACACCATGTGACCATAATGTCAGAAGGAGCATATTTGTCAAATTTGGAACATATTCCAATGTGAATAGTTATAATGTTCTGGATATGGAATGGTACTTTGAGTAGTCAGTAATTTGATATCTTTGTCTCTTCAGTCATTCATATATCAAGGGAGCCATATTGTGGCTCAGCGAATAAGGTGCTGACTCACTAACCAGCAGGTCAAACTGTTTCACAGCAGTAATCCGAACGTCTTCTTTTAAATCTGTGGAAGATTGCTGGCTTTTAAGTTCAGGTGCAGTATAGGTTTACGTGTGACGTCAAATCAAACCGCCTCAATAGCATGTGCATTGATTAAATCAAACGCAGTAACACTAACTAATCGGAGCATGATTGTTGCTTTTTACCATTTGACACCTTCAGGTACTATGTTATGTACATGTATAGTATACATTTACACTAAATAGGAAATATTTTTATCCAGGTATTCTTCGAATACATTTATTTTTTGCCTTAATAATTTAAGATATTGGTTTAGAATTAATTTGCTGAAAAAAAAGTTAATATTGAGAGCTAATTAACTCTCCCCGATGTCATCCCTTTCAGTGATAGTAGTGACCATCCAAATATTTACTGCTGATCAGTTTGGGTTCAATGCTGGTGTGAATTGTCTAGCCTGCTTCACATTTGGGCTCGATAAAGGACCTGCCAGCAATTAATGTCTAGTCGTTTGGATGGTGTGAAAACTGGTTATGTGTAGAATTTGGTAAAAAGAACCCTTGACGTTGGAATTTGATGAAAAGACTTTCCAATAGTTCCATTCTTTTCTGTCAGTTATTGACAATCAGATTCCATGATGAAATATTTTGTAATGGTTTGTTACAAAATTGTTCTTCAGGGTATGTTTTTGTATTGCAAAACTAACTTAGACAAATGATGACGATTTCTATGGGTAAAGTGACGCCGCAAGAAAAATAAATACTCTTCATTGTTTGACAAGTTGATATTATAAATTAATGATGGGTAAATCAACGTTATATTATTGGTAGTCGGACGTCATTAGATTTAATGCTAAATATAGATTTTGCAAAACTTTGGTATTGGAGAATAAATTTGGACAGTCATAGTATACTGCTACAGATTATCAGGCTTACTGCTGATAAGATTGCTTTGAGTTATATTTTTATTCATTTATCATTTATGAATGAAGACACTACAAACAAGATATGAAATGGGGTTTAACGTCCTACTCTTTTGCACCTAACCTCTGGGTTACGCGCTGAGCCACTGCGGCTCCATATATAGTGTTTACAACATTTGATATTTAAGATCAGCTAATGGCTTTGGTTGTTTGTATTTTTTTTCTTGCCCCAATTTTCAAATTATACTAAACTAATTGTGTACAATAGGCTTTGTTCCTTTCCATGCAAAATAACATGATAATAGAAACTGCATTTATTAAATGAATTTTTTGAAAATGTGCAAATACTGTTTATTGACACTGAAAACTAACACTTCACGACACAAACAGAAAACCTTTTTACCAGTGTTTTAACGGGAGGAAATCCATTTTCTTTTTATTAGTGAATTGGAATTTCCAGACAGTTAAGATTGCTGTGTGTCTGCAAGCTAACAGTTTGCACACAGCATGCAATAATTGATTTTGGTTTCATGTGAAAAAATGCATCTGACGCTGTCTAATCGCTGGACGTGGAAAAATGAACGCCATCGATTGGAAGGAATTATGTAATAATGAGAGGTGGTGTGAGGTTTTTGTTTGGAGAAAATCCATACATTAAGACAGGATCCATTATTCCATTTGTCTTCATCTTTTGTGATCACATGATTGTTGATCTGGGTAAAATATTACGCCAAATAAACGTTTGCTTGGGTTATGTGGTATTAATAGAGCATCTCTTTTGTTAAGAAAAAATATCTGTTCCAGTTAGTTTATACACAAGTAAAATAAAAATTGTGTCCTATGTGAACTTCCCAAATATTTGTAAAGTGGAATCTGGTGTCCAAGATGAAGTAAAACATACCTAGTGTTTATTTATTTTTTAGTTCAGTTTGTCATGGTATTCATGAAATGCATGATATATTATTTTGAGGAGTGTCATCAGTTGTTCTTGACAAACTACCCTGTTTTATGCAGTTGATTTAGGTCAGTTCGTCATGTTATGCATGTACCGGTAACATGAAAGTATTATGCCATTGGATTATTGTGAAATAGCTACAGAAAAATCCTGAAGCATCGCTAATGTATATAATTGACATCAGGCCAATCTTAGTAATGACTAGGCTACTCTTCAGCCTGTCAGCCTCCAGCCGTAAATTGCAATATTTACTTCTCCATTTTTTTTTCATGCATGCTTGTAATTATGTGTATGATTACACCTATAGAAAAAATCTTACGACCCTGTATATATGTTTTAAAGATTTGTGAATAAAGATCTTGGAATATAATAAAAATTTCACCCTTTTATGTAGGTTTTTCACTTGACACGATAATGTTGAATGCTGTAATGTTTGAAGTGAAAGATATAATTGTTTGTAAAAGGTTTTGTCCTGACCCTGGGGCAGTTGTTGAATCATAATGGAGAATTTAGTAAAACATAAGGCCACTTCAGATTAAATCAACATTATTTAAATAACTTCTTTAATCTCATCACTTCTTATTAGTATGGTTGTAAAAAGACTTAATTCAAGCTTTAAGGGTAGCATAGCAAGAGGAGAGGGTTATTAGTTTGTCTCTATCTTAGAAATTTTAACCCCCCATACACTCAAACAGTTAAAGCAGGAAGATTGCACCACACATAATCAGATTCTACAAAACAAACCTGTGGACAAGACACAACATACACAGACATTGCAAATATTAAACAAACACATCCAATCAAAAGAATTGATTCGATGGCTAGCCTTCGGCTTCAACTGCACTGTAAATCCTCGGCAAAAAAGGGTGTGCAACCCTGCCCCTACCCACACTCATATACACACAAAATATTAATTAAAGGAAGCGAGAAATCAGAAAGATGCGGACATTTTTCCGTTTTTCACTATCCATCATTATCTTTATAACCACAAAGAGCCAACATGTCACAATTATCTGATAAAAATTTGAAAGTGGTTTGACTATCTCTATGCAAGTCAAAGGAGTCTATTATAGGCTGTGACATTTTAGTAAGTGATTTTCTTTTGACATATCTGATTTACCTCCTGATCTTTCTACCTCAAATCACGAATATTTGCAAAATCTCAGAAGATTTCACTATTTTGACCAAAATGAAACAAAAGGAATCTCCATGAACAAAAGGGAATATGGGAAAAAGATCTGCTATGAAATGAGAATAAATTGTTACCACTCTTTCAAATAAATGCTTTGGGGGATCACCATGGCTAAGTGGGTAAGACGCTGGCTCGCTAGCCTGGAGGTCGGGTGTTCGATTCATGCATTGGCCGAGATAGTTCATCCCGATTTTCTGGCATGGTTTCCCATGTCAGTGATGCAGGACGGAGGGCCTGACAGGACCAGTTGTACATGTATAGTCGTTTTGAATGGCACGAAAAACCGAGGTCCAGTGTACACATTGTCGTGCACATAAAAGATCCCTTGACAGTTGGAATTAGATATAAGAGTAGGCTGTAGTTCCACTGCCAGGGCAAAATTTCCCTCATAGCACACTGTATGGCATATGCCCAACTACATTATCCCAGTTAGGAGCAACACAGTAGAATGTTAAACCCCATTTCATTTCTAAGCTTTTACTTTTCCCAATTTTGCTTATTTGATAGTCTGAGCTACACTTTCTATAACATTGATGAACTGAGAATATCAAAAATTGAGTCATTTCCGTTTGGTGGTCAAGTGTCCGGATACTTAATTAGAATGTTTCCTACTTTTTATCTACTTTCTTTGATAGAAAGGAAAAGAGCAGGATGTGTGGGTAGTTTGTAAGAAGCAAGCAAGCGGTGGAGACAAGTTGTAAGGGTCGTCAGAGAGATTGGTTGAAGTTAAATATGACAGATTTATTTGATAAATGGGACAATAAGATAAATAATGGGTATTGGTGTTTCATTCTATTTTAGTAGGTAGTTTATCATCTGACACAGATCACATTTGTCCAGTATTATCCAGTGAATCATATATAATACACAAACCAAACTTGGCCTAGTACCAACTGGGCGTTGTGAGTGATGTAATACTAAGTTCCTGACCCAACCTTTTTATACTTCAGTATAATCCTTTAAACATAAAATGCATATAAACTTATATATTATCTTCCAAGTCCTTATAGAGCTTTTACTTTTGCTATGATATCTATTTTTTTTTATCTGCCCACACTGTAATGTGTGTTCCTGTTGGCTCTATTTGTCTATTCAACAATTGTCCACAATTGGCTGAAACAGATGATGTTTAGGGACAATAATTATATTACTGTTGGTCACAATGACACAAGTCAAACTTCAAAGAGAACAGTCTAGTCTAACTTTACAAATTTGATTGCCGTTTTATATTTGCATTGCATATTTAGGGAAATCTTGACACATTGTGTTCCTTTTAAGCTTTCTAGATATTTGTGCAAACACTTTTTGCAATGACGGCACAAAAGAAATTAATGTGCATACATTACTTAAAAATGGTTGAATAACCTGGTATTTTGGGATGGTATTTTATTAGGCATGAGAAAAAGGCTATGGCAAAATTATCTTGAAACAATTTCAAGTTTACATTTGTAAAAATATCTTGGTTACATATTAGTGACACAGGAATAAAACTTGTGCATGCTGACTAATAAAAATTAGAGTAGAGAGATATTGGTTGCACTCTTTATCAATATTTGATGAAAGGTTAATACGAATCCCACTATTTAAATACAAAATTTAGGAATATCAGACTCTTTTAAAAATCTTGCTTTCATTATATGTGTTATTGCCAGTCATTAACCCCAATTCACAAATTCCTCTAAAATCAATAGGAATTAGTTATAAACTTGTGACAATTTCTTGAATAAACTATTCTTAAAATCTAATTCCAGAAATAGTTAACATTCCTCTTATAGAAATTATTTTAAAATAAATTCCACAAATAATCAGGGAGGTATGAATGTAAATGTAAAAATGATTGTAAAATCAATGATTTCAACTCATAAATCAAGGTGCCTTAATAAATATAGAACTGATCTGTCTCGCTTCAATCTTCTCTCATTCTTCTGTACTCAAACCTGATAACAGCCTTCATTACCAATTTATTACTAGTTATACTCCATTTTTTTAAATTGCACCAGGAGGAAACCGTGAATTGCAAATCGAATGCATCCCCTTTAGGGTCATTCCAGCTCAGATCAACACACGGTGTTAACCCGACCCCCTCCGATTTTGATGAAATTTTACATAAGTGATGTCTAAGACTAGAAAAGCCTAAATCTGAAATTTTAGCCAAATCCACCTATTGGTTACTGAGATATGACCTTTTCAACTTTTGACCTTTTCCACATATTTCGCGTTCCCCTGAAATTTCAAATCCTCATATCTCAGCAACCAGTAGGCCTATCATGGTGTAATTGGTGTCGTTGGAAAGCTAGAAAGACAAGGAATCCATTTATGGCATCAGAACTCATCAGGAACACTTTTGGGGGTTTCGATACCTTTACCCACATTTTGACCTTGACCTTGACCCAAAGGCCCTGGTGACCTTGACCTGAACTTTTGTCCCAATGAAAGCTAAGACAGTCTACCATCATATATCAAAAGATCCCAATGGTAAAATTGTTCTTTCCCAAGATATCATCAATTCAATTGTACCATGCTTTCATAAATTCAGCATGGCAGCAGATCAGATTACTGTAATTAGCTTGGTAAAGTTCTCTGGTAGTGATTATTGTGAACCCCATTTATTTAGCTGCATTTTGGCGTTTGTTTATGTTACTCTGATAAAGAACTTGAACATCGAGCAGATTCACAAGATAACTCCTCACAAGTCACAGCCAATTTCAATGGTTGGTCAGTGTCTAGAGCGTCTTCTGTACATAGACAAATATGTAGCAGTTTCAAATTCATTTGATATTCGTTTCAATCAATAGTTAGTTTCTTCATTTTGCGGATATTGTTTTTCAATGCAAACATGGAGTTGGAGGATTGTAGCTTTTCTTCATTGGATCAGTGTCATCAGACTACCCACATTCGAACGCCGTCCATACGACGGGTGACGGATAGACAAGAGAGAGAGGTATTATCTCTGCGGACTAAATTGGACATGGAGTCTATCTCTAAAATCTGTGCACATCACTAACTGCTTCTGGTTCGGACCTCCTAATCGCTGTCCATATCTTACTTAGTTTATGTTGACTGAAATACTTATGCTGCAATCGTAGTGCTGCTTGTGTACCATAAAAATGATAAATGAAATCGATAAAATCTGATGATCAGTTTTAAATGAAAATGGCTCTCAATAAAGCTGAATTGAGTTTGAACTGAAGATTTTTTTATTTTGAATTTTTTATGTACCACATAGTCCAGATATAGCTCCCACCCAGTGAAATACTGTGTTATTGATGTAACCATGGTGAAATTAAAGACATGGTATCTCGGAAAAGAACAATTTTACCATTGTGATCTTTTAACATATGATAGTAGACCGTCTTAGCTTTCATTGGGACAAAAGTTCAGGTCAAGGTCACCAGGGCCTTTGGGTCAAAATCAAGGTCAAAACTTGGGTGACAAAATCAAAAGCACTAAACTTGCTTCAAGTTAGATTCTGAGACCGGAAATGAATTCCTTGTCTTTCTAGCTTTCCAACGACACCAATTACACCCTGATAGGCATACTGGTTGCTGAGATATGAGGATTTGAAAATTCAGGGGAACGCGAAAAATGTCAAAAAGGTCAAAAGTTCAAAAGGTCATATCTCGGCCTCCAATGGGTCGATTTGGCTAAAATTTCAGATTTGGGCTTTTCTCGTCATAGACATCATGTGTACAAAATTTCATCAAAATCGAAGGGGGTCGGGTTAAAAATTTCAGATTTCTGTGTTGATCTGACCTGGAATGACCCTTTATTGCTGCTCGTTATAGGTGCCATCAAGCTTTGCATAAACCAAATTGATATCGCCATGAAAGCATATTGCATGTATTATTTATATTTATGGGTCTGTGTTGGAAATATTTGCAATATGGCATTATTGCATTTCAGTTCTGAGTCTAAACATACTAGTCATAAAAGATCATTTGGTTCTGATCAGAGAATTGTTAGAAGGAGGTGTAACTGTAAATGCATCGAGATTTTTCCAGATCCAGTCGTCAAATCTTATTCCCTAATTCATCTCATATTCCAAATAAAAGTCAAATATCAGCATATGGTTAAACTCTCCTCAAAGATTCTGTTCGTTGAAGTGAGTGATCCTCTGTAGCCAACCAGTTAGGGTGCTAGTTTTTTGCCTAGACTGTCCTGCCTTCAAATCACAGTATGGGTCCAGAACATTTTGATTTTTCTAGTCTGATTGTTGGAGCTGGTACCTGTTGTCTGCTCCCACACTGATCAGCAGTCAATATTCGCTAGGCCGCTAGTATCACTGAGACAGGTTAATATTAACCTTTTTCCTTCTGCAAAGTAAATTCTATAATTTTTTTTTTTTTATGATAGAAGTAGATAAATAAATAAAGGTGTTTGAAGTATATCTGGATAAAAAAAAAAATATTTCCTATTTAGTGTTTATGAGTATATAAAATGATTAAAGGTAAAGACACCATTCTGCCTGGACAAGCCCACCATGTGGAAACATTGCATGAACTATCACCGCATAACATTATATGTAGAAGGAATTTGAACGTATATGAGAAGAACCTGAGGATTTTTTTTCACCCTGGTTTCTATGTAGATGTGGTTGAACACCTTATAGAAACTCATGAGTACTATAGTAGGTGTAAACATGGTTGTCCTGTCAAAATTCTCCTCATTAGCATTGTGTGGTATTCTTAAATTGATTGTTAGAGTCTGGTGTTCAAAGCCATTCCTTTTGTATTTACACAATTATCGATAATTGTACAATAAAAATTATGTCACTTCAAAAACATCATTTGCAAATACTAAAAAAAAAAAGTTTGGTGTTCAACACCATTTGATTTCATGTGTAAACAATTATCAATTAGTGTGTAAAGCAACTCATAAAATTTTGACTGAAATTCAATAGAAATTACCACTTTAAAAACATCATTTGCAAAAACTATAAAAAAACATATACATAAGCATATTGAATTATTCATTTCATTTCGAAATTAATTTAATTAGCATGCATATTAGAACTTTGTATGTGTATAAAAATACATGATGTACACGATAAGCCCGAAGGCCATAGATTATGTAACATATTGCATGCTGACAAAATAGACTGTGAATTAATTAGTCTGCATTAAGATAGCCTGAGATTGATTAATTAATAAAGCAGAAGTTGTTAGTTTATTGTGGAAACGATCAAACTACTTTTACCAATACTAGGTCACGATTTCTGTTTAATCTTTTCTGCAAATCAAATCAAATTTTTGTTGCGGACAGGAGACTAACATGTGCCGTTATGTTACCATGGCAACCAAATGCAAGAGAATCTTTTGTCATGTGCGTGCTGATTGTAAAAAACGTTAATGATGTCATGAGAGATTTTCACGTGCGTGCTTTTGTCTATGCGCGTGGTGGAGCATTATAGTCCCAGTCATATCCGAGGACTGACTGGCTGGCTGCTTGCTATGTTGGTTGGCTCGTTCACGGTTGAGCGAGTATTTTGATGGTTTATTAGCTCTGGCCTGCCGAGTTGGTGTGATTGACGTTAAGCATGTCCACGGTGAAGTCAGGGTTGCAAGGATTTGTAGATGATAAGACTGTTATCATGTATTCTTGGAACGTTGAACAGTGGTTGTGTAATTGTGATCAGGATTAGTCCCACGCAGACCAGGTGTGATTTAAACTGAATACACACTATCTCAGGTAGGAGCTTTATTAACTATAAAGAAGACAAAGGATCTATATATAGTAACAATCATTAATCTGGGGAAAAGAAAACATGAATGAACCTCTAGGTGGTTAGTGGGACAAATTTGTTATTTTTCATTCTGAATGCTTCAAAGATCTCACATATGTCTGATATTTTCATATTTCATTTGGTATGAGCATCTGATGCTCATATTTCAACCCAAGCCAGATTAATAAAAGATAGGATGTACTCTTTTATTAATTTGTTTTATCAATGAAGGGATTATGTTACTAGATTACTATAATACTATGATGATAGTTTCAAATAGCAGTCCATTATTATATCAACTTAAGTATAAACTTGTAACGAAATACCCACGATTTTTCATGTTGAGGTTAAAGAGTTGAATAATTAATAGGATGTGTAGCAGTGTGTGAAGGAATTATAAGAGTTTTTTTTTGCTTGTGTTCAGTTATGAACAAGTGGTTGTAGTTGCCAATAGTATCACTGCTATACTGATGTACACGGCAATGGCCCTGGGTTTGCAAGATCTGGGCTATTGTATTGTTAAAAGCAAATGGTTACCAATCATAAATTTAAAATCAATTGTTGCACATTTTGCAAAGGTTTAATTAGCAACATGATGAATTTTAGCATAAATTAAATTTTTTTGATAAGATTTTTTAAAAGCTACCCAGGCAATAAAATGGTGCTAGATACCCTGTTTAGCGGTATTGAAGAAAGAAGTTTGTAAAAAAAAAAATTTGAGGGGTACCCACAGTTGCTCAGTAAATATAGCACTGTGGGGCTCTGCCACACTTACCATGAGGTTCTAGGTCCAATCCTGGTGGTGGATTTTCCAGCCTTGATTGTCATTATGAGTGGTGTCTGGCAAGGAAAAACATGGATGGGTTGATATACCAAGTTCCAACCGTAGACTCGGTGACGCGCACATAAGAGATCCGTTGACAGTGAAATTTTGCCAGTATGAGACAGCATGCTGTATACCTATCTTCATAAGCCTCGGTTTTCGTGTAGAAAAGTAAAATGTTTTACCCAGTGTCATTTCATTTTAAAGTGTAAGTAAAAATTCATGTATGGGCCGATTCCAGAATCTGAATATCATAAAGACCTTGAACAAAAGGTGATACTCGATAGATGTGGGGTCAAATCCAACCTTAGGTATATATTTGTATAGTTAGACCCTCTCACCTGACTGGTTCAAGATCAACATCAGATATTGATACTATGTTCCATTGACAACAGAAATACACAACTATGATGTTATCAAACCCCTCAACTTAAAAGATGACCCAAGATAACCCCCCCAAATTAGTAATTTGATATCCAGCCCTTTCTTGCCAACCCTATCATTAAAAGCTACTGTCAAGAGAGCAGTCGATAAAAACCACTGCACTTTGTTCAAACACTGTCAACTGTATCCCCTGCATAATTAGATATTTGAGGCCATTATTTGACAATTTAAATTAAATTGTAAAGAAATTGGCAGTCGTCTTATTAAATTGTTTTTAAGTAGGTGAGATGTTGTCTGTTGACAACATGTTTTACAGCATGGAAATCTCATGGACCACGTAATTGGAGAAAATGGTGTCCTTTATTCTTTAGCGCTGTGTTTGAATAAACATCTTCATGCAGTGAATGTTGACCGTGCTCAGTGCATGCATGTCTGAAGTTCATGTCGCTTCTACATGTCTCCAACTGAGAGTGTTGACTCGTATCAGAAGAAACAGACTTTAATTAAACCTTGTCACTTTTTTCAAGAGGAATTTGATCGAAGGAACTGCGATGATAAACAAAGATGGCTCCAGCTATTTTAGGCGATCCTTGCTAAGACTCTTCATTTTCTGATTTTGGCATTAAGATACTTTCAGTCTCTTCTGGTGAATAATATTTTATTGATATCAATTATATGTCTATCCCTTTACGATTTTAAGCCATCAATTTGGCCAAGATGGAAGAAAATGAAAGTAATTTAGGTCGAGGAGGATCGGTCTGAGATAGCCTGATAATGTTTTATTTCATCCTAGTGCGATTAGTCGGAAAACCTCTTAAAGAGGCAAACTCCAGACAAATGTCAATATTATCTTGTTGATTGTTGACTTATCAGGGAAAAGAGCAGTCAATCTTTAAACTTGCAAAATGTTTGTTGCAGACGACAGTATGTCTGCCATAAGTGTATAATTTTTAAATGGAGTATTAAAGTACAAATATTACGATAAAAACTCAGAGGTGAATTGAAACTGTAAGATAAGAGTTTAACTGTAGACAGGTAATACAGCCTTGGATCAAAAGTTATGACTAGTCCATCTCTGTTTCAAACCAAAATATTTTTTTTTTTTTTTTAAACATTAGCAAAATAACCTATAAACAATAAAATTATCTGTATGAAGTTGTCAACTCAATTTTATTTAGAATTGATTAAATGATTACAATTTGTTGTGTTTCGGATCATTAGAACACAATTTCACAATCCAATATTTTAAATCATGTTTGTAAGCTAACGATGCAGGTAGTAAAGTTAGGTCGATAATGACATCCTAATGACATTTTTGCCTGTAATTGCACATTGTTTCTATGTTACAGGTTTTTACGGGCGATCATTGTGCGACCATAAATCCCATTAAATGAACTGTGTACAAGTAAAGCATGAGTGACGTACTTAATGCTACTTGAGATAGTTAGGGTAAGATGGGAGATACTATAGAATTCTAGTTTCAATCTCGATCAATACCAATCATAGGAGGCTAGAAATTAGATAGATAGTTTGATTTAATTACATTCATCTATTGTAAATAATCCTATAGTGACATGTAATTACATGCCTGTAGACTTTATTTATATCCTCTAGTTTATCCTAAAGGAGGTGTTATATTTATACTGTTAGAAACCTTTTCTCTTAAACCACAATTACATTAAGAACTAGCTTAAAATCCATTGTATTGCATTAGAAACCCCTTTCTCTTAAACAGTTACATTGAGATAACCGTCTGAGAATGCATATTTCCATTAGAAATGAAATATAAATATAGTACCATCAAAGGGCAATTTAAAGTTCATCAACGAATTGAAATGAAAAGGGATTTATACCAACTGGGCGAATGAAGATGGAAGTTCATAAACACAACAAGAAAGAGAGAAATGGGGTACAACGTCCACTCGACACAAACTAAGTCAATTTGGGATTAACATATGGTTTAATTTTATTCCATTTATTAGCTTGAGTATAGGGTACCTGGGGAAAACCCACAAGGTTGGACAGGCAAGCCTACTCCTTGACAGGCTCTATGATACAGCGCGCATGCACATACTAACCATTCGGCCTTCCACCCCTCCACACCCCCACCCACCCACCCACAACAAAACAAAGTATCTTGACAAAGTACATGTATGTGACATAGTATCTGACATTTACATGGCAAAGTGCCATCAGTGTTTTTAATGAGTTGGTTAGATTTTTCTTAATAAAAAGTATTTTTGACTATGTATGGTCTTAAATAATATTATTTAGCCATTATTATATACATTATAACATGCTGGGATTGTAATTTATGGTAAATGTGTATGAAACCTAATAAACCGACATTAATTGTAAACAAACGTTGCAGATTTATCACCTACTTATCATTTACGCAATGAAAATAGATCTCTGTTGAATTATAATAGAGAATAATATTTAGTAAAGATGAAATCATACCCAAGAGTTTACTGTCTTAATCAAATATTGTAGTCTGAAAAAATCATTAATGATCCTCGTTAAAATCGTGCTGGAGACAAAAAACTCCCCAGGTGTAGAACGGCACTCAACGAAGTAACATTTAAATAAAGCCTTGTGTAACTGTAGAATATTCAAACAGTGTTATCGATATATAATATACATGTACATGTAGGTTTCTATAACCGTCTACATTTAAACAACACCTTTATTAATATACCCTAAAGAGACATTCAAATAGTGCATTCTTCCAGTATTCCAGAAAACTGGCTGAATATAATCAATAGTTATAATAGTTGTTATTTTCACATATATGTATATTTTGTTATTTGACAGTTGGCATTTGAGTTGGAGTAGTTTGAATCACCACTCATTGGCTAATTTCCCTCATAGCAGTGCTATGATAGCACATTGCATAGTATTTGCCCTTCTTCATGGGCCTGTTTGGCAGATAAAAGTTCATTTCATTAATTCTATAGTCATTGCCAATAAATCTTTCCACACTTGTCACAAGTATGTTTAAGTTATTCAAAATGTCTCTTTAACTAGCATCTACGATATACTTCTAGTATACATTATGTATTTTTGTCTGCGAACCACCGCCCAGGTGTGAAAATGTCTGTCAATATTTGTCCTCATTACATCAAAAGCAGACGGGCACCTAAATTAATGGGAGGTAAGAAAGAAGTTTACATAATGTTATTTACACTTTTGTGATAAAGTTTTAACCAAATGTTCGGTGAGTGTTGAAACAAACTGATAATAAATGCCTACATCAGTTAATTCAATTTACATTATCACATATTTTACCACTATTTATCAAACATTCAATGTATTTTATGTAAGTATGTGGATGCTCAATATTTCACAGTCAATGAAATGATTAGAAAATATCTTTTTATAATCAAAGAAACACTATCACACTTTAATAATATCATAGACTGATCAAAAATCTGACAAAAGACCAACTGAGAATAAAGTAACTTATTATTCACAAGTATTCATTGAAAAATGTTTATTTGTATGTATTGTCAATTTAATGTTAAAATGCTTACTCTCACAGATGGCTGGGGCAGATTTGTCACAGACTTTGCATACAATCTGAATTTGAACATCCCTGATGCGAATGTATAGATCAATAGTTAAATCACATCAACAGGAAATGTTCTTGTATTTACCAGTGAAGACCACCAAAGTGCTAATGCCTCTTTAAGCTAATTAAATTGATAAAAGGTTATTTTGAGAAAGGCGTATTAGTACTTGGAGTCATTGCTGATAATGGTGAGAAAAAGAACACCAACAATCTAGTAATGAATGCCTTAAGCATTTAAGATTCATATCAATAATTAATTTTATCTAATAATATTATTTATAGCTTTGTGTGGATAAAATCTTAAGTCTTTCAAGAAAGTAAAAGTATGACAAAACATTTGTAAGTTAATTGAACTCATCAAATGAAAAGTGTTATCAGGTGTTAGCATGATATACCGATACCTATTTTTTGCTGGCTGGACTCATGGTTTGGATCTGGACTTCAGAAACCTTAGTTATTGAATTTCAAGATAAGAAAGGCCACCAGCAGAATCACCTGTCCATTGGTTTAGACATAAAAGTATCACATACATTATATGTGTTAAATATTTGAATGCCTCTAAAGTGGTATCAGGTGTTCTAGAAAGAGTATGCATACCTTGTCTTGTGTATGACACCAATCAATCAATAGCTAAATTAGAAAAAATACTGACTTCTCACAGATTGAACAATTTAAAGAAGTCGTTCAAAATTTATGGAAGTTTGGTATAAGATTCGCTAATTCATTGTATGTGACCGCTAAATTAGCTTTGAATGATAATTTGAACTTTTGAAAACTTGGATAATGGCCCACCCAGTTCTGGTTTGTCATCCACGATAAGCTGTTGTAAGTATTACGTTAATTAAGCATATCTCATTAGGATATTGGATTAACACTAAATTTTTTCACATGGGTAGTTAGCAAGCTCGTCAGGACCTCGTTAGACTCGCATTAAAAATTGATGGTTCTATTAGTGCTTACTTATCATTCCATGTTCGCTATTTTATTGTGGCTGCGGGCCCGTCATTTTTACATGATTCCTCTCTCAAGTACACTCTATCGATATATTGATTGGTGAATTGTGGGTAATTGCTTGGTGATATTGAAAGTAACGCTTGTTGGCTGATTACTCTACTGTAGCAGGAAATAGCTGGGAGGGATTATTAAAGATACTGCTGGGAGAGTTTTGAATTTTTGTAAATTAAACATAGCTTTCATGCAGCGTGATAGTGATTAAGCCGATTGACTGAAGAAGTCAAACTGATTACTCAAGGGAAAAACTTTTCGAAATCGTAAAGTCCATTTTAAGCCTTGCATAGTTGACAACTGTGTTCTTGTAGACATTATGACGAGATAATGTTTTGTATTCACACGTAGTGCTAACATTTTTTGGCTTATTATGGACAAAGTTTACAAAAGCCGTGATAAACTATACTAAATAAAATACATAATGTACAGACACTGACTGTCCATGATTGTCGTCTTTTAGAAGTAGCTTTTGAGTATAGTTCTTCTATTTGTTAATGGTGTATGTTTAACTGGACCGGAGGTGGGGGGGCAAATGATTTAATGTTGATGTTAAGTCCCATTGGTCCTGGTGCTAGACAGTACTAAGATCATTTGTTACTGGTGGCTATAATTTGTCATTTTATAAAGAATCACAAGGTTGCCTTCTACCGTTGATAGTCAAGTTGCAAGAGCTATTCACTTTCGTCTGGATATTTCCAGATTTTAATTCTGGTCCGTGAGAACCCCAGGATTTGTCAACCATACTTTCCATTTATCGTAGGTAGCATTTACTAGCATCTATGTCCACAATCTATTCATGTAAAAAGAACCCCTGTGGATGGACACAAAACTGTCCAGTAAATGGCCATAGAAAGAAATAACTGTGTATATCTCCAGATGATGGAAATATTGGATTTTGATGTTAAAATCCATTGATTTGCTGTTCTTTCTACCAGATAGCTTTTGCTTCTGAAATCAAGGTCCAAACTAAAATATTGTTCAATTAATGAATGATGTCATTTAGGGCAGCAGTGATTTGATGTCCTTACTTAACGTTCATGAAAACATAGCAGCAAATGATGTCTTTTATATTAGTAAGTTGAACCTGCGTACGAATATTGTATAAAAGACAAACGCCAATGAAGCCATTGAACAAAAAACAAATGCTATATATGATTTATAACTAGTCCTAACTTGAAATAGACTATTTAATTGACTTATAACATGTTATTTTGATTTATCTATAAAAGATACACCTGAATGACCTATATATCTACATAGTAAATCTGTTACACTTGGTGGATGTAACTCTATAGATTTAACCCAGCCCAACTTGTCTGTATGCTTCAACGACCATAAATATAACATATCCTGGGACATTTTTTTGATAAATGCTACCTTTCATGTTATATATGAAAGTCAAGTGATCTTTTCAATGTTTTCGTAACCCTCAAACAAGACACAAATTATATGAATACATTCTCATCTTACATCCCTTTAAGCATTTTCAATAAACACTATTTATAGGTCGATAAAAAAAAATATACAGTTAGGATACAGAAGAGTTTAAGTCGTATTGTGAATTATTTTGTGGGAAAAAGGTGGTTGTGGTTAATTAAGGGGAGACCTATAAGGACTAGCTCCAGTTGGGAGGTTCCCTATTCTAACATCTTGACAGATCTTTTTATTCTGTAAAGGGTGATTATACGTCTCTCGTTTGTAAAATTTCTCACAGGATGTTGAATGTATCTGTTGTTAATCTCATCAGGGAGTGTGAATATTTGGGTGGAAGCCAATCCTTCATACAGACATAATGATATATTTTTTTCTTTTAAAGATAAATTCAATCGAGCATAATTAGGTCATCTGTTTGACCTACTAAACTTATTTAGCTTATATTTCTAATGATCAGAAAAAAAATTAATTTAAACATAAATTTGATATATTTTCACCTAAATGTAAACAAATGTTATTTTGGTTGTCCGTTGATTTAAGAACAGAGTTTCAAACTTTATATTTGACAATTGTGGAGATTTTTAAGATTCAACAACTTGTCCATAATGCAAAGATTGGACTTGTTCTGGTAGGGGGTGGGGGGAGTAGATTACCGAATGGCTAGCACATTGAATCATAAGGTCTGCCATTGATTCAACTGGCGATTCCCCATTCCCCGATTGAAATTGAACACTATGTTAGTCCTCAAACCTATTTTGTGTCGAGTGGACAAAGCCTATTTCTCTCTCTATTTTTTTTCCTTAGAATATGATAAAGAATTTACATTTGAGACCCGATCTGTTTGTGTGATGTGGGCTTTTAGTAATATACATTGTGACCCAGTTCATATACAGAACAGATAATCCAGAATGTCATATGAAATAAATGTACACCATGAACAACATTTTGTTAGGACAAATAATTGGCTGGATCAAAGACTGGCAGGATTAAGGTGCATCTTTAGTTCACAATCTTCATATAGAGCCAGAGCTTTTATTTGATTTGGTCGATCTTAATGGCAATTGAAGACCAGGCAGAGATTACTGGTATAAAATCCCTCTCCTGAAGGCTGTCCTTGTCAGTATCTAGAAATAATCTGGCTGATGTCTCTATTATCATATACTGTAAATTAGATAGTCATATAGTCTTTCCACAATATACCAGATACACGTGCCCCATGGCTATTGTTCAGGTTATAAATACACCATATTATTGGTGTAAACGATGACCTTATAACCTAACCACACACCAAAAGTCAAAAGAATAGCCCATGTAAGAATACAATAAAGCTCATATCTCGTCTCCATATTACTAAAAATACCAATAAAAACCGTGAAGCCTTTCAGCTATTCCCATATTATCACTTTTGTCACAATCTGGATACTAAAGATTGGATTAACACTTATCCTACTGTTGTGAGGACCTTTATTCACTCACCCATTATTCTTACCAATGAATGAAAGCAAATGATTTCATTGATAAACATGTACATATTTAATATATTGTCATTATGATATCCTTCAGCTATTTCTCGAAGTCTATTCGGTCACAAACTAATCTCACGGCGGTAGGTTTTACTTATATCTTAGACCATCATACTTATGTTTGTAGACTTTTTCATTTAATTGATTATATTGTTTACCTACCTTTGATGTCTGTACAAGATAATAGGCTAGTTGCTGTTCTACCTTTATAAGTCAGTCTCTTAATTGATGAGGTCGGGTTACATTAAGAAAATATACTCAAGATTGCAAAAAGACTGTGGCTTAAGGATTTTAACATTCTTAGTAGGTGGCTCCAGTTCTGAAGATTTTGTTTTGACATCTTGTGATCCAGCAGTCAATAATAAAGTTTAGACTCATATACTGTATCATGACACTTACTAAGACTATAAGAAGTGACTACTTAAGAACTGATTTGGATTGCCCATACAAAAGCAAAACAAAAATTGCTTTGAGAATATGAGAAAAGCGTCAATTTCCTGCCTTTAACTTACTGGCATCATACGTAACCAAAGCCCAATGAAGCGGTTACTCAAACTTGGATTTCAGGAACCTCAAGCCATTGATGGTAGAACATAAAAGTTTGATGGGTTATTCAGTGATTTGTAAAGTTAATAAATGGGTTTTACGGGCTGCAACTAAAAGAAGAATAACATTTAGTGTTCGAAATACAGTTTATTTTTATGCCATAAAGATAAAAATGGAAATGACTAAAAGTTTTTCTGCAATTTATGATTTCAAGATGATAGCCGAAGTCTCTTTCTCTACATGGAACCAATAAATTCATTTAAGCGCAACTATAAATAGCAACTTTTAATTCCACATCTTTGCATTATGATTGGATGATGATTTTATTTTTAACTTAACGTACATGGAAAGATCAAGAGATATGGACAACCAACAGAGTGATAAAAGGATAAAACAAGTCCGTAATCGCCATCCACTAAACTCTTCACAACCATAAGTGTATGACAGATGAATGGGTTTATTCCACAAAAACTTTGTTAGATGAAGCAACGTTTTCTTTTTTGGAGGATTTAATTTTAGCTCAGATTGATGTGATCATTGAATATTTTACTTCTAAAAGCTAAAAGAGGTTTTTTTTTTCGTAGTTTATATTTTGTGCTTTAATAAAAGAGTTGCGAAGATTCAATGATTTTATGTCGAAGATTACAGTATACGTCAGACGAGTGTTTTCATTGGATATTAGTTTCCTGATTAAAGTTTGTTTAATTACGCGTCTGTGAAAAGATGAACGGTATATAAAGGTTTAAGGATATTGCATGTATTCACAGCATCTTTTCTTTGATGTTTAAAGATAGTATTAAAGATCTTGAACCTCTATTGTGGTCTTATCCCGTCTTGCGTCTATTTATGAAGCCTATATGGATTTTTGTCAATGTGAGGTAAGTTTGGAATTTATGTGCTTTGTTGATATTATATCATATCGCTGTTAATTAAGATCTAATCTTTTGAATATTGTAAGCCCTTTATGTCCATCGTAAATCTTTTGCTAATCTGTCATAATAGAAATCTAGGGGGAAAAATGTCATTAACATACATAGTGGTTATAAAAAAGGCTATGTGCAAACTGTTAGCCTCGACCTCTTAAACCATACTGTATTGCTCCAATTAGTTATTAAGACTGATGGGTGTCATGTAGGATGCAGTTTCCTGATGTCATTTCTGATCATGTGAGGACTTTACATACAGTGTGCTAAAAATTATTGCTGTACCTTATATAGGTAAAGCTATAAATTATCAAATGACAATTTAGTTATCGGTATTAATTAGTTCATACACCTCAGTGCCCCTCACCTGCTCACTCAGTGCATGTATTTGAAACAATTATCTATCTGGTGAATATTTTATTTATCTTAAATATGCCTTTTATTGTCGTATACATACTGTTAATTGATTCAGAAAGTGTTGGGAAAGAACTGCATCGCCAAGAAGACGACATCACAGTTGTATTTTATCACATTAACAAACGGTGTCTGAATCCTACGTCATCATTGTCATTGAGTTTATGTAATGTAAGAAAGCCGAGTTGTATAACGTAAATGTTAGATAATGCAGCTGATCAAAAATCAATTAAATATAATGAGATAGGAAAGTGATGAATTTGTTGTGGATTGGGTTGGTATGTGTTGTACCATTGTGTAAACCACTTTTAAGCTCGGCTCAATTAGCCACAATTTAACTATAACGGTTACATACCTATGTATTTCAGTTCCAAAGTTAAACAGTAAAATATATTTGTTTATAAACTATGACAATGAATTTGAAATATGTTATAATCAAAGGTTCGTAAATGCACATTAATGTGTCGCAATACATTAGTATACATAATATATACAGCTTGTGTCTAAATGTGAACAACCTTTTCGATTTCTTGTAAGTCAACATCTGCTGTTTGTAAATATTTACATGTTAAAATGTTGAACTCCATTGTGTCAAGGTGGTATATTTGATTGAAGGTAGTTGTTGAGACAGTCGTTGACAGTGTTTGATGGTGAAGAATTCAGTTTTTGACACCTTTTGTCTCATTTAAGATCCACATCAGCAGTTCTTCTTAACCGCATCTGTCAGGTCGCACTTCACCTTATGCAGATTGTCAGGTAACTCATAATTTGTTAAAAAAAAATCAAGTGTAGTTTATAAAGACTAAAGGTGTCAATCGAGAACAAGCTACGAATATGTCCTAGATGACTCACAAAGGTGATTTAACTGGCGGTGGTTTTTTAGGTAATTCACATTACCCTGAAAAAATTAGTATTGTGTAGGACGACTGATCCCCAAGTCGTGTACGTGAATTGTGCATTTTATTGTATCTGCAAAAATGACATCTTTTATTCTATCAGACAGATGGATGGAAATTAGACAGATTTCCTGTTAAAGATTTAGCGATAAAATATCGGATAAAAAATATATCATTGTATAATGGAATCGATTGTGAATGATATGTAGTGCAGTTAACATGTGTATTTGGGACTAATATTAACAGCTTACCAAAATCTGTTTGAAAAATAATTTCTATTTTTTCACACCAAACTTTTGTTGAATTGGATACGTCAATCTTTGTTTATTTTTTTTATTTATTTTTTTAACGAAGATTTATGGGATTGACATGTATTATTAATGCGATGATATATCACGGATAATGTATCCATTATTATCATCACAATATTTGCTTGCATTGTGGGGATAATTTTGTCACCCAGATCCTTTATGGGGCCAATGAATAAACCTCTAACAATCATGAATGGTTGAGTTAAACTGGTTAATAGAAGGGTAGTCATCATTCATGCAGAACCGTGTGTACAAGGTGTGACATATTATTACCTATGTGGGAGATAAGCATCTTGAATGTGGATTCTGTGTGTTCTCGTTGATATATTCAGTAATCGGAGATACAACTTGACAAATATTATACTTATATCTTATTCCGAGGTGAAAGAGACATGGGATTTATCTCAGATTTGAACTGTGAAAATGTGTAGATTGATTATCATAGTGGATTGATGGGATTTTGTTTAGAGATAGGACAAGATCCCACAGAAGTTTACTCACAGTCACTTTAAGAGGTAATTTTTTTTCGCGATATGTATCACATGTTGTTTTACTGATAAATGGTCGATTATTTTTTTTATTTAGAATATTTACAATCAGCCTATGGGATCCAGTGCGTTCAATTTATAAAAAATTTCTTGGCTACATGTTGAAAGAATATTACAACTACAGATGGCCACTGGAGTTGATGTTTGCACTTGCGCACCTTGTTAATGGTTTGTAAATATTTTGTGTATGGTTACTTACACCATTGATATAGATACAACCCCTCTCATTAAAAGTGAACTTACTTTAACTTAAGCATCTGTGTGTATACATTATTGATATTAGAAGATCCCACTGTTTGAAAATGGGGGATCACAATAGTTGAGCGATAAGGGCGTTAATGTCCCACTTTCAAATTTCTGTGTGGGATCAGAAAAAACTCACGGTTTTGGTTGCCTAATTTTTACTTGACAAAGGTTGCGTCAACAGGACTAACAAATAACTTATTACCCTTGTCGTTTGGATTGAAAAAAAAAAGTGTGGTCCACTCCTATACACGTTGGTGTAGATGTAGAAAGAAATTACATGTGACAGTAAAAAGAATAAACGTTTATGTCATGTCCTCGGAGGTTAGACATTAAGGTAAAAGAAGTATCAAGCCATTTCAGATACATCTTTAGTCTTTATGCTTATTGGGTATTTCTTGCAATTGAATAAATTTGAGAGGTTGTAGAGTGAACTCAATCCCTTTGGATCAGCCATTGCATAAGTTTTACATATACGTGTGTATGAACATGTGATTATGTATTGTACATGTTACATGTCAACAATATCAGTCGTATTATATTGTGTACATACACGTACTTGCAGGTATACTAACTGGCTCCGAGTCTTACTCAAGTATCAGTTAAATATTATTGAAACAGGTGTGACACTGAATAAGACAGCTGATCATGTTATTCTAACCTCCACCAAATCTCTTTCATCCTCGGACAACCGCTGGGGTTTAAAGCCACATCATACTGTTTGAATTCTCATCTATTGAATGGTTATCGGTGGGGGGGTCACGGACCACAAACCCGACCTGATTCAACCTAGTCATAAAAGTGTGACCACTTTAAGAGTCACATGAGTTCAAGATCAATATATTGAATGCTTTGTGGATCCACCGAAGAATGGATGGATGTACAGCTATGAGTTTTACGCCTTTAATGGTGGTCCAAGCACGTTTTTACACTGATTTATATTTAAACTAAAAGGAAAACTTACTGCATGTGTGATATGTTTTCAATTATTTAAGCCTAATGGTTATAGTATGATGAATTTATTTAGGTTGAAGATGCTCTAAATTAATTTTATTTCTAACATAGAAGTCTTTAATTTAAAGAGATCCAGGGGGTTGGTTGGTTAGATTTTGGTATACAATGTAATCCCCAATGAATTAAAAGGACATTATTGATTCACAATTCCGAAAGTAAATTATGTCGACTAGACTATGTGTAAGAGCTATTCATGGTAGTTCACTTATCAGCTGTTATAATTTATATTTGATAATAGACTACTGAAAGTTACAAACACTCCAGTCATGTGCAAAAACAATTATTCCCAAAATAGTTTTTTATTCATCTTATAACGTAAACTCACACCTGTTTAGAAGTGCATCAGTTTCTATGTAACCGTAAATGAAAATAATTTCAAAATTATTAACATATCTGAATGTTTTATTTAATTGTAAACCTCGTACAATGATGTCTCTTATAGTTAAATTATTTTTTTTTAATGAGGAAGAAGGGGGGGCTAGTGAAACAACAGATCTTATGAACGTTTGAAAAGGCATCTCGGTTTTTAATTAAAGATATTATGTACTCTTGATTTAATTTGTTTTTAATGAGGGAGGGTGGGCTAAGGACATGACGGTGTGGATGGTAGAATAAATAAGTGCCAATAAAAGGGTTTAATATCTGTTTCAATGAGGGAAAGGAGGGAGGATTGGAGGGAGGGGAAAACAAGTGCCAAAAAACCCCTTATGAAAATGTATCTTGGTTTTGAGTCAAAAGAATGTTAGAATGTAGATGTGAATTGAAGATAGTTTGAATCATGAATCAGAATTTGCATTAACACATTCATAAAGAAATGATGAGCTCCAATAATTTTTTCATTCATACCAAATGAACACCTTAAGGCAGGATATCTTTAAAATTGGTTAGATGTAAATTAGGGGTATAGAGGAAATGCTGTAGGCATTAAATTTGAAAGGTTAACATGCCCTTGTTGTTTGCTTTCCAATATTTAAAGGTTGTAATTTATGAGTGAGTGAATGTTGCCCTCTAGGGCTATAATATACCTATTGAATAAAGTTTATTGATATTTTACTTATGTTGGCTTTCTATAATATACTCTGTAGATATGTATATATTGACATTTAAGCCAAACGTCATTGACCTATATGTATGTGTGTGTTGTAGTTTATGTATATTTATGTTGTGCCGACAGAAGAATTTTAATGGCTGAATTGCGGAACCTGTAGGTTAGGCCACGGCATCTAGATTTGTAGGAATTTAAAATGATATGATAAGTGACTGATAATATTGATGTATCAAGTGAAGTTTAATAGTTTTTTTTAGAGTAGAATTTGTCTTTTCATGCTCACACATTCCATCATGTATACCTGTTGTCGTTGCCCCTGTCGGTCAGTCCGTCCAGCATCCACAATTGTTTGTGGATGCTTTAGAGGCTAAAGTTAATGTGAGACGAAGAAGCTTATTTATTCCCGATAATTACTGCTAGAGTTATGGCCCTTGACCTTTTTGAAATATCTTGTGGATGCTCTAGATGCCAAAGGTAATATCTGATTCGCTGTGGGCGAATGTTTCATTGCCTGACAACCTATCTTTGTTTTTACTTTACAACTTGGGGAAAACAATGGTTTCTGCAATTGCTCATTCCACAATACTATATTTTTTAAAAATGTGGTTGGTGCACCAGCAAGAAGACCAAAGGGCAATAGATGATTCTTGATGCTTATATATTGAGTGTTATTCTTCTGTTATTCTTCTGATCAACCTTTAATCTAACATAATTCAAAGTTCAGATCCATAACATATTGTAGCTCATACCATTTGATTGAAATATGAATTTCAGTACAGAAGAAGCTATTGTGACAACACGCCTTGAAAAGCCCTTCATTTCCTTTTATTAAGCCTTGATAATTCTCTATAAGTACATAAAGTGAAAGCTGTCTGCAATAGTGATAAGTTGACATCTTAAATATAGACAAGGGAATGATATGAAATGCTTGATAAAGGAGTCTAGTCATGTCTACATGTGTAACGTCTTATAACACAAAGTCTTTGATGTTTTGGATGTCGGCCATCACACTGTTTGATGCCGTGTTTTACATTGTTTGGTGTTGCCTTATATACCTGGGTTCTTATAGCCCAATGTGTAAATATCCTTCACAATATATTTGTTCTGTTGTTTCCTTCAATCTCAACACTCGTAATTATTTGGTTTTCATTGTCTATGGATTGTGGGGTAAAGAAACAGAACAGTTAATACCTGTTGTAAAACAATAGTACCGTAGTATATGCGTTATGTTATAGTTAAAAGGCTGTTTTTATTTTATCTTATTTCGCATCTGAGATACAAAAGTACCAATCTCGAAACCGGAAAATTTTTTGAAGAAATTTCTCTGGTGAATCGGGGTAGCCATTTTCCCAGAAGTGATGAATCACATGACTGTCACGTGACATGTATTTATCTTACGTGCCTGGATGACCCAATCACTTAAAAATATGCCCACGCGTAGAAAAATAGATCTTTACAAAAACTTGAATTTGTACGTTTAGGATCCAATTTTTTATGTCAGTGAGTTGACTTTGACTCAAGGATCATTTTACAACAAACGAAAGGACGATCCGACCTCTAGTTTTTCGAGAAATCGACCCCAAAAGATTGACCAATCAGAGGTCAGAAATGGCTAGGCTTAGGTTTCGAAAAAAAGTGGTAAAAATGGCCGGTCAAAGGAACCAGAGGCCTCTGGACCCGCGGCTGCCTCTTGGAACGAAATTGACCAAAGTACAACAAATATTATATATGTTGTTTATATGAACTCTTTAAATGAGATACTGTGCCATGCACCCAATATTCTCAGATATTTGCAGAGAGTGGATTTGATTTAAATTTTAAGCTAGAAATAATAGTCTTTTAAGTCGAGTATCTTAGATATCTTAAAGTTTCACAATTAGATTAATTATGATTTTGGAATATACAAATTTAAACAAAATATTTTTGTTTTCCAATGATTTTATGTAAATTTTTGAATAACTTCAACAGTCATACACAGTACTGTCTACGTGACTTTTTGTTCTGCTTAATATCTCAATTTCTGAATTATATACTTCCCGGGGAAAAAGGCATACAATTTTCATGGCCTAAGAGCTCACACACACAAGCCTCCACCCCCTCCCCATGAAATTCACTTTTGGCTGTGCAGCTGTTTCATTATCAATATCTATTCTTAGTACACCTGAACCTCAGGGATGACAACATCTGCTCACCTATATTTAGAAGATAATTAATCTTACGAGCTTTTCTGCTTGATTACTTTTTGAATAAAATTGAATTTAAAAAACAAAAAGGGTAAATTAAGTGGATTTCTGTTCCCCTAATTGATTTTGTGAACCCCTGATCTGTTCGTAGCATTCAAATTATCCTCATAAAATCAGCTTAGCGCGTACGTTTTATTCTGCCTTCATTGAAATTCAGTGATTTTGAATAACAGGAGATTATTGTTGAGTTTAATGAATGTTTATTGTTCTATAATAGAGAAATAGTGTTTAGGACATTTTAGCCGTCTGTCGTGCGGAATAACATAATTATTCTAATTCACTTTGAACATGCGCTATTACCATAAATTTGTCACTTGGACTCTTTAAACCTGGGTTCTGAATATTGACGAGGGTATAAGCGACATTTCTTTTAATGCATGTTCATTGTCTATTTCAATGTTTCTAGAAAACGTCTTTGATAATTGAGTGATTAAAATGTGTAATTGTAGATTTTTTTTATGACTTTAGATATTATTCCAATGATGGTTGTTGATTCCAATGCTCCAGAAACATTTACAAAAGGGTTTAATGTAATTCTGAAATAGATGTAATTGTCCCATTTGATCTGGAAATGTGCTGAAGCTGTGTGATTGTTAATTTGAGCAAGCCTCAAAATAAGCCACCTTTCACAGATAAATTCAGGCAATGTCAGGCACAATGTATTTAGTATCATGTCATTATGTCATACATAGATTTGTCTATTCTCTATGCATTTATTGATATGTACAACATATGTCCGACACTAATACTGAGAGAGGAAGAAATGGGGTTGATGTCCACTGGACACAAATAAGGTCATTTCGGGACTAGCAGAAGGAAAACCATAATGTTAGGATGACGGGTCATTTGACTCGGTCACAGACCTTATATAATCTAAAATGTATTGGTTAGAAGATTGTGCCAACTGACATCCACTGAAATTTGAAAGAGAGAGAGAGAAAAGGGGTTTAACGGCCACTCAACACAAACTAGGTCATTTCGGGACTATCATATGGTTTAATTTTTATTTCAATAATTTAGCAGTGGGAGGAAACCGGAGTGCCCGGAGGAAACCCACGAGGTTGGGAAGGCGCCCCTATCTCCATGCCACATAAGCTCACACCACGGCTCGAAACCACAGCCGCAAGCCAGAGGTGACCGGCCAGCTAGAGGTCGAAGCGCGGCACTCTAGACCACTAGGCCATCCGAACTCCCCCACTGAAATTTGAAAGAGACTAAAGAGTTTTGCCCTAGTGACCTGTGATACTTGTTTTTTTTCATAGATAACCAACTAGGTCCTTAGCATGTATTGGCTGACATGTTTACACTCCCATATTTGATAAATTTATGACTTGATGGTTTTATTTGAAAAATCAAATCTTGTAGTTTTTGTTTTAGAATCAACATCAAAGATATTTTACGATTGAAGCTTCACTTTTTTTCCCAGGAATAAAGCATATATTTTCGGTCTCACATATATTTATAGCGTATTAGAATCTAGTTTTAGATTTTGGGTCTATATGAGGTATGTCAATAATTATAGATGTTACCTAGAAGTATTTCTATTTTTAAACTCATTATGTAGAAATCATGTCACATTGTATTGTGGCGTGGTGTGCAGTTTTATATCGAATTTTTCTATTCATCGAGTGAGTCAGCACCATTTATTATTAATCCACCAGTAAAGACTGGAAGTTTTATTTGTTGCCTCGAGAAACAACTGTTTGTTTTTCATGTGATCAGATCAAGGCATGGTATTAGTATTAAAAAAAAACACATCAAAACCAAGTTTTTATGATCTTCTGGCCTGAAATCAGGTCTCGTGTTACTGGTGTCCTGAATTCAGATAACGATTCACTTTCACTCTTTACAGTTGAAGTCCGTAATGAGGCCGTTATTATGAAATATGATACAGATAATTTGATTGGCTGTTAATAGATGTCGATTAAATATTTAATTTGTTAAACTGTGGATTTGTTTGTACAATTTTTTTGTTTCAATGAAATTTGAGTAATTAGGCCCCAGGCCATCAGCAGCCTGCTGTCAAATTAATTTAAAGAAGATTTATCATTTAGAAACAAGTTGATTGTTAATATGGTTAAACGTTAAATATCAATGTATGGCTAATTGTTTCAGCTCCAGACAATGCATTTCCGATTTTTTAAAATCGATGGATAAGAGAAGCTATTAGTTAAATGCTTGTCATAGATTCCCTAGATTAAACATCAAATGTAAAGCTAGCCTAACTGAGTTTTAAAAAACTTTCATCATTTAAAAAAGATCACCAATAATAATAACTAGGTTACAAATCTAAGACCTGATAAACATGACAACTACTACCCTCCTAATAGCTACACTGGATAATCTGCTCAAATTCGTCAGACTTTCTCCTACATCTCTCCATTCTGACATGTAAATATATTGAAGTCAAAATAGTGCTGTGGCATATGAACAAGTCTGGTGCCGTTTAGAACAGGTGATCCAATCTATCCTATTTCTTGTTCACAGGTACTACAGTTCATCAGTACATATAAATTGACAATTGAAAAATTGTCACAGTTCTTTGTCTATTTTAATAACCAGGTTCAAATCCCAGATAATACCTTTTGAGATTATTCCAGCCCAAATGCTTATAAAACAAGCCAACAGTGAGGCTGATGTCCCCCGCCGAAATCCCAAAATAAATAGAAGACACATAGTAATTAATCACACATTTATTTTTTTCAATGTATCGAGCAATCAAACTGTACACGAAGTGTCATCCAAAAGTGTTTTATAAAGAAAAATGCTAAAACCGACGAGAAAAATGAAAATGTACCCTTGTTAGGGGGACCCTAAGGGAAAGGGCCCTCGTGTCCAAGTCAATCGTTTCTATACACTGTTACTGTCGAATCGATTACTAAATGAGAATGCAGTCATTGTATTGTTATAAAAATCATCAATCAAGATGAACCTAAGTTATCTTGTCCCAAAGTATCAACCAATCAAATTGCTTATCTCTGCTTACCCTAAGCGGAAAATGCTCATCTTCGAACTCCATCAAGGCATTGACCTAATAAGCATATACACCAAGTTTGAACATTTTAACTCAATTAGAAGGAGAGTTATTGTGTTCCAAAGTCTCGACTACTCTCGACCAATCAAATTGCATATCGCTCTGCTTACCTTGAGCAGAAAACGCTCATTATCAAACTTAGTCAAGGTATTACTGTAATGAAACTATACACCAAGTTTCATCACTCTCACTTAATTAGAACTAAAGTTATCGTGTCCCAAAGCATCAACCAATCAAATTGCTTATCTCTGCTTACCCTAAGTGGAAAATGCTCATCTTCGAACTCCATCAAGGCATTGACCTTATAAACATATACACCAAGTTTGAACATTTTTACTCAATTAGAAGAAGAGTTATTGTGTTCCAAAGTCTCGACCAATCAAATTAAGTATCGCTCTGCTTACCCTAAGCGGAAAATGCTCATCTCCGAACTCCATCAAAGCATTGACCTAATAAGCATATACACCAAGTTTGAACATTTTAACTCAATTAGAAGGAGAGTTATTGTGTTCCAAAGTCTCGACCAATCAAATTGCTCTGCTTACCCTGAGCGGAAAATGCTCATTATCGAACTTAGTCAAGGTATTACTGTAATGAAACTATACACTAAGTTTCATCACTCTCACTTAATTAGAACTAAAGTTATCGTGTCCCAAAGCATCAACCAATCAAATTGCTTATCTCTGCTTACCCTAAGCGGAAAATGCTCATCTTTGAACTTCATCAAGGCATTGACCTAATAAACACATACACCAAGTTTGAACATTCTAGCTCAATTAGGAAGAGAGTTATTGTGTCCCAAAAAGTGTGACGGACAGACGGACAGACAGACAGACAGACAGACAGACAGACAGACAGACAGACAGACAGACAGACGGACGGACGAACCCATTTTAATAGTCCCCCAACTTTCTTCGAAAGGCGGGGGACAATAAGGTGTGTCTAAGGTATTGGACGAAGAGTGCATGAAAATGCCACTGTCTTAAAATGAGTATTGTGTTGAAGAGAAATTAAACCTCATTCTATTTTATTTACTACCACTAACAACAAGTTGAAGGACTTTACTCCCACCTTAATTACTGATATATCTCTAAATTATCAATAATTTTATACAAAGTAATATGTTACTATCAATATTCCATTATATGCTTATGTGTTTAACTCTATTAAATGAATCAATATCAGGGTAAATAGTTCCTTCTTTTCATCAGTTAATTATAATCCTTTGAACTTTACACTTTTTAATCTTCTTAGATCTTTCACTGTTGATGAATAACAATATCCCCATACATAAATAATATTTTGATCAAGTTTGTTAACAAAGAATAATGAATTTTCCATATCTTAAGCTAATTTCGAGTAGATATATTTTTTCATCAATCTCAATAGATGAATTTTGAAGTTGTTTAATACATTTTTAATTAGTTGTGATCAGCAATGACAGTGGGTTGTCTTATTGTTTGGAAATGGTTGCATGTACAGTAGACATATTAAATTTGTTCAGGTGATAATGGAATGGAATGATGACTCACCTGAGTCTGTTTTCAATTATTGATGCTGTCATAATTTGATGACTCAAGTGAAGACTATATATATATGTTCACGTACATGGTCTACAGCATGCATGATTCTTTCATTTTAAGATAAGCCATTGAATTGAGTAATGATTAATTTGACCTTTGATTGTCTTGTCTGTTGCATATTCCTGAAGGAATGGCCCAAGAAATCCCTCTCTGGCCATTGCTGGAATAGCTCCTGTAACTTGAACTTATGCGGGAGTGTGTCTATTTTTTCCGTCCAATAAATACTATCACTTACGTACAGCAACATGACAGTCCTTCGTTTAATCTGGGTCTCCCTAAAACTTTGGACAGTGATTTAAGGTATTAAAAACGGTGAAAGTATGTTTGTTTCCAAGCAGTATTGTGTACATTTCATTCGATTTGATAGCCTCGTTTGTCACACAATTAGTTTTACTGCAGTATTCTGCTATGCACGGGTTAATTTCGGCATAATAAAATCGTGAGCCATGACGTAAAGTTCGTTATGTAAACATATTTGGTCCAATATTGGCACTCGTTTTAAACAGTGATTGGTTGGTAGACGGACTACTGACCAATCAAAATTTAACACAACAATATCCACTCATAATAGCAGTGTGTAGTAGGATTACCTCTAATCAAACGAAACACTGCGTGGAGTATGTGTCTGTTGTCAAATTCATATCTTAAGAAAAATGAAGCATAGAAAATTTTGCTTTTTATTTTCAGCATCTAAAACATTTCAACATTTAACCAATCAATTAATCAAGTGTTTTGGCGGTGTATGTTCAGTGCCTTGGCTAAATTCTCCTCGGACATAATTTAACCCAAATGTTTTGTCCTCATCCCATTTTAGACTGAGCATTAACCACCCAATTTTTACTTTCTTCTGTGAAATCTTTACATTGCAGAAGGTACTTGAGTGGATTGAGAAATCTGAATCAAAGGGATTAGGGACAGAAGTGTGCTTTATTTATTGTCTGTTAAGTGAATTTAGTGAACCTACACTTTGTATATTTAAAAAGCAGAGTTTAAGATATTTAACAAAAATCTTTTGGGACTACAAAAATACACATTTTTATATGCCATTGTTCGAATTTAGACTTCTGCTCGTGACCATCATGGCTGCCTTTGTGGTAGCATCTAATCAAATTTAGGAGAAAAAACTCTGAAAGGAAATCAAGAGAAATACAGTTAAGATCGATTTAATTTTATTTTCATTCTTCAGAACCGTATGCCGTCGACAAATTCAATAAAGTTGGACAATAAAAGCTGTAATATCAAGTTATTATCTCACTAGACTATTTGAAATCACAACAAAGAACAACGTGTGTATTATTTCTCTGCAGAATTACCACGATTCTTGTGAAAATATCAAGGGATTAAATAAAAATTGATAACAACAATATATAGTCACGTGTCGAACTTCTGACCCAATATTATAACGCAAGTCTGCTAAATTATTTTCTGAGATAATATGATGGTAATTTTTCTGACGACACAATAGTACTTCATATTGAAGCACAAACATCAATAGTTTACAGTCAGGTAAACAATGCACCTGTATTACCATAGCAACCGTCAACAGCACATTTGCATATTAGATAAATGAAGTGGAAAAATTATTTCAATTTTAATAAAGATGGATGATCAATCTCACGACATGTCGTGTGCTTTTGTCATGTTTTTCTCTCAATTAACTCATAACACATATAGTTGTCATGGCACGAACAATGACAAAGTTGGAACTGTATTTGAGGAAAATTAGCTTTAGTGGTTAAACCGTGTTTTTAAGACCAGAAGATGAAGATTTCTTGTATCAGATGGTCATGACGATCGACGTTTAGTTCAAGAAAATAGATGGCAAATTACAGAATTTGGTCAGGTTCGTCTTTGATTACAATGAAAACTCTCATTTTTCAGAGCGTTATAAATGGGGTTGTTAATATTTTTAGATTTATTAACTTACCTGACAGCAGCATTTCGACCAGGGTTCAGTCACGCTGTCGGTCGCAATGAAATGTGAGCTCCGATTCCATCGATCAGAAAATGGACCATTTTGGTGGAATGGATGTATTATTTGAATTAAAAATACCATTATTTTTGAAAAATTTCACATGACATTTACTTCTTTTTACTAAATAGCTCTTCATATTTACCTTATCAATATTTTCAGCATGATTGTAGAAAATGCTCTGTTTTGTCCATTTAAAAGCCTTAATATACGTCTAGTTTGTAATATAGCTCTTCGTATTCATATTTCTTTATCAATATTTTCAGAACGATTGTAAAATAGGCTCTGTTTTATCAATTAAAAAGCCTTAATGTACTGTACAATTGTATAGACTTGTGTATGTCAGTAATGGAAGTTAACAAAAAACGCCCAATTCACATCTCATCAGCTGATCAATGGAGTAATACGGATAAGATAACTCTGGGGATAAGTTACTAGTAATTTATCTATTATTAATGAACTGATGGTTGAAAGTTGTTGGATCTCTAGAGATTGGTTATATTGTACTTAGACCAATAGGTATTAAGCACTAGTCACATTATATTTACTCTAATTGGTCTCTTTATTGACAGGCAATTAGCCAAAACTGCGGTCTCGCAGCAAATACTATGGTCTCGCAGCGAATTTAGAAGCAGAAATGACATAAACAATCAAAATAGTCTGTGAAAAGCTATTAAAGATATTGGTCTCCTGCGTTCCATCATTCTAAGTTTAATGATCACCATGATAGATGAAAGTTCTTCCATATATTATGGAATTGTCCATCTGTATTCTCATGCTGCAAGTTTTGAAGGATGGAAGTGTTTGCATCATTTGTATAATTATAAGGCATACTAAGTCCAGGCAGCATTCCCAACATTGCATGAAATAGTCTAAGTCAATAAAATTAAAACTACCTGATGGAAATCTAAATGAATGTGTATTGAAATTAATCTACCCTAACACAATCAAAAGTACTTTCATTACAAAAACATTTTGGTCAAAAGATTATTCAAATCAATCTATTCTAAGTTAATATATGGCCATTTAAAAAAGACTTTGGTTTCTATTACCACACTGCATATTAGTATGTGCCATTGACCATTATAGGCATTTCCAAGCCAGACCATTCTTCATGAAATTTTTTTTTATGGATGTGTTAAATTACTGATAACATGAGTATTTATATTAAAATTATTATCATGATAAAGGATCTTGCCCTGTAAGTGGTGCAGTGTAAGTTTATTAAATGAAATTTGTTCATATCGCTAAATTAGTAAACCCAAATAGATCAGATGCAGCTAGGGTTCCAGTCGCACTTCAGGGGTGTTGGGATGGCCAAGTGGTCTAGAGTGCGCGCTTCTACTTCTAGCTGGCCGGTCACCTCTGCCTTGCTTCTGTGGTTTCGATCCCTGGTGTGAGCGTATGTTGCATGGAGATAGGGCCGCCTTCTCAACCTCGTGGGTTTTCTCCGGGTATTCCGGTTTCCTCCCACTGCTAAAGACCCCTTCGCGCAAGGGAATTATTGAAATAAAATTAAACCATATGTTAGTCCCGAAATGACCTAGTTTGTGTCGAGTGGATGTTAAACCCCATTTCTCTCTCTCTCTCCCCAGTCACGCTTCAACCTACTTTTCATCTTATTCCCTACAGTATATAAGATTGATAGATCTTCTTTTATATGAAATAACATTAGAAATCTGTTAGGTTTAATGTTGGTTTATGTCCAGTAACTAATCCCCTTTGGTCATTTCCTGGTATGGTCAGCTTTCTAAATTATGTTTAACTAATTTAACATGTTGACATATTGATTAGTATGGCCTAGCAGGAGAAGATCCTGTCATTACAAATTCTATACTCTTATAGTAAATAAACCACAACTTGGTTGACAGATGTAGGGTAATGGAATGTATTCTTTGATTGCTGTATTAACACACTTTTTGGGTAGAAAAAGATACAAGAATGTCATAAAGCTATTGTAAAAGCAATGGAGTATGTGATATAAGGAATGAGGTAAGGTTATAATCTTTAGAACACCTGATATCACTTCTCATTTGAGAAGTTCACATGTTTATTACACTTTTGCATCAAAACAACAAATTGATTAATTGATTGATTTACATTACAATTTCTAAGCATTCCAGAAACAGTTCCAAGTATGGAACATTTCAATATTTAGTAGTGTTGTATAGTGTCAAACGTAATCTGGACTGAACAACAGTTCTCAGAATAGCTCAGTTAAATCGAGTGGACCAAACAACTTTTAACCTGATCACGCTGATTTGTTTTCATCTAGATAACATGCTTGGAAGACTGAAATTGACTTTTCTGTGAAGAATTCTGAGAATAGTAATTCTACAGAAATGTGCGAGGTGCAATTTTTAAAATTTTGTTGTGGTCTGGAATAGTTCCTGAAGAGGAACCCTTATCATAGTCAGTGCATAGAATATAACTTGTCTTCCTTGCTTATCACTTTTATTTTAAAAAAACTTATAATATTAGAACCAGATTAGAATTAATGATGAGGAACAAGTTTTTTTCTGTTATTTTTTTATGATTTCAAGAACATCGTTATATATTTTTTCGGATTGTGAAGTCAAGGGGTATGACATAATTTCCAGAAATACGTTTTCCTGCCTCTTTAGGGCAACACCAATCAGAAGTCACTCCAATCACCAATACATCATTGTAAAGAGCTCTTTATATATCGATTCAACATGTCAGCCATTTTTAATATTCCTTAATTGCCTGCAGACACACATTTCTTATGAATATTCAATAAGTATGCCAAAAGTATCAAATGGAGGTAGTACTTCTTTTCCTGGTGGTTACTGACATCAGCCGTATTTTCATACAAATTTGATGTTAAAAATGGTAGCAAATCTGTTTTCTGGATTCTCCTTAACTTAAACAAGATCTGAATAAAACACATTACAGTTGACGAGTGAAAGCTACAATCATTTAAATCATCATTATTTTCATTTTGACCTAGTTCGTTGCCGGGACGCAAATGATGCACTTTAGACGTTGTTTAATTCAGTCCGATGATTTCCGTTCTGAAGCTGAAACAGGGTAATAAATGGTTGTGCGCTATCTATTCGAATGTCATTATTATGATTAACAAATCATTCTAATTCTAATGACCATTTATTACATCACTCCATGCGATGTGTCTTGACCTAATTGATTCTACTTCAACACATTTAAATGTTCGATATCCACAACTAAATTACTGCTTATCCACTCTTTGCCAGACCAAAGAAAAGAAGGCATTTTACAACCCCTCAAAAATGGGAAGAT
Source organism: Patella caerulea (assembly GCA_036850965.1). Classification (NCBI taxonomy): domain Eukaryota; kingdom Metazoa; phylum Mollusca; class Gastropoda; family Patellidae; genus Patella; species Patella caerulea. The sequence continues at coordinate 16,924,654 of JAZGQO010000021.1, forward strand.
TTGCATTGGGGTGATATTTTTTTAAATGAGCTTTTGGTACATTGATGAATATCTGACAGAAATCAAATGAAATGAAAATCATCAGGGTTTTTTTTGTTTGAAGGGTTGACATGTTATGGTTGTAGGGTGCAGAGGATTGGTGATGCCTGGGGCCAATTCCTCAACTGCATGCCCCGACACCAGAATAGGGCCTGGTACTCTGAAATGTGGGGAAAGAAGACTTTTTAAATGTGTACAAACAGATGAAAAATAAACCTTTTATTCAAATTAAGCAGGGTAGCTTTAAATCAAAGTGAACAGCAATAATCGAAAATTTCAAAATTTGATATTGATTTGACTCTTCGATTGTGTGCCCTTCTTTAATGGATGCCTTCTAAAATGTATACCAGGAGCATCTCCCCTCTGTGCTCTTGCTATATGCCACTGTGTTGATAAGAAAATATATAGTTAGCTGTTTGTAAATTATGGTGTGAGTAAATAAAATCCATGTAATTTATAGATCGTGTTGATTTGTATAAAATATATTAAAGAAAGATGGTTTTATTTCTGCCGTGATTCAGTGATAAGGAGATTCATCAAATCATCGTGGGTTTGACTTTTGTAAAAGAAACCGTATTACACCATAAATTTCTTGTCGTATTCTTCCCTTTACATGTCCTATTGATCGTAAAATTACGCTGGCATTAACTGACAAATCTCAACAATATTTCATCAGCTAACACCAGAATATAATCCGCACCAGTTCAGTTGGAGCCAGAATTCATCGACCGTTTTCCCCCACTTACATTTTTTCCACTCTATTTTCTCGACATAGTTATGATATTTCACCTCAAATCTATTTAAAGACGACACCAAATTAATCGTTAATACGTCGACAAATAAATCATCAAGAATGCAACAGTTGTTTCGATTGGATAAGACAGCTTTAAACTTCTCTATTTTTTTTCTTCATCCTCGATAAGAAAATATTTTTTGAGCGGAAGTAATGTGATTGTGTATGTTGGGATCAATAATGTAAATGACTTATATATTTATTTATTTTCTATCGTTGTCAATAATGCATCTTCCATTGTCTGTTGTTTGACAAATTGACCAGCTTCTGTTACAGTTTGATCAATAAGCAGATACTTAAAACCTGTAAAGCGCTTAAGTCCAATGATTCCTTTAATAGCCGTTTCTGATATTTGATGATCGCGGGTGGGTTATAAAGCAAGGTTGACAAGCTGTTAGCTATATATATGAAGACAAACGGTCTAAGAGATCTATTAGAAATAAATTTACGGCTATTATACCTTCTTAACTTAATGATCTATAACAGCACAGGTTGAACAGATATCGTGCCTAGCATTCCTCACATGCCGTACCTAGAAAATAGATTCTTTACCTGAAAATCATCTTATATCATTAAACTATTTAGAATAGCGCTGTCTGTTTTAGAATTAAAGTGCAGTCATTATTAGAATACCCTTTTATAAAGAAGTGTAAGAAAGATTTTGGGTTCTCTGGGAATATAAACCTTAAATGATTTAAAAATGGTATCAGATGTTCTTTAATAAATAAACATTCTTATTTAGATTTGATTTCTTTTACAATATTGTAGAGGCAAAGATCATGCTTTTTGATTAAAAATTTTTAAAAAAATAGAATAGATCAGCTTGAAGTAGACCTTAAAGTCTTTTTTGCAATATTTGTATAACTGAATGTTTAATAATTTCCAACTGGTTCGTTAAATTAACAGCAGATTTTCTTAAGTACAATGAGAAATCTGGGGTCAAGTTCACAAAGCATTCTCAGACTTAAGTTGAGAATTTACGCAAATTTATTCACCTTATTTTAACTAAATCATATAGCCCTTTATAATACTTTTAATGTTTTAATGTATCAAATACACCAATAAGAAACTATGTGCAAAGTTTTGTAGTTCTGTATCAAATATATTTCTCATAAACAGTGATTTAAAGTTGAGAAAATACCCAACTTAATTCTGAGAATGCTTTGTGAACTCGGGGCCAGGTGTAAAAAAATTGTCACCGAGTAGTAAAAGGTATGATGCTTGAGACAGTATATGCTTATACCAAATACATTTTATTTGAAGAGTTCACGTAGTTCAGTTATTTGCGTGTGTATGCATTTAAACGAAAATTAAATCCCAACTTGTCCCTTTAAATGCATACATGGGAAAATAAGCTACTCTGTATGATAATGATGCTTGATATTATAATTTGATACCTTGCATTTGTAAAAAAAAATCTAATGCAGTAGTTAAATGTTGATTTTGTAGATTATTTTTTCTGATTTACAAATTATATGATGTCATTGACATTTTATGCAAATTTTAAGCGTACATAATACAAAATCATTATTTAACCTAGTAAAGCATAACGATTTGTTTCACAGTATAACACAAGGTGTTGTTACAGATAGACATAAAAAAGATCTGTCTTACTTTTTTTTTTATTAGGTTAAACATATTGATTAACATGGTAATTTTAGGTTATATAGTATGCAAAGGGGGACCACATCACACACAACTACAAATAAACAAAAACTAAAAATGTAAGTAATTGTATGGCATAAACTTAACAAAACATGGAAATCATGTGTAAGCCATAGCCGCAACTATTGAAGAGTAAGGGCACATATTCTCAGAATGTGCGAACCAAGAAAAACTTTTGAAGATTTCTCAAGCGAAGTCTTCACTTTGTAATTGTGGGCATGATGTGGAATGTGTACCAAAATGCTGCTGTAGACTTTGATGTGCATGTTAGTCCCAAAATGACCTAGTTTGTGTCCAGTGGACGTTAAACCTCATGGAAAAAAAATCCCACAAATATTTGGTACAGGATTAAACATGAATACTTATCCCTGATTTTGTAATCCAAGCTCATTTATCCAAACATTTATATGGGCCTTGGCTTCTAGTAATATTTACAAATTAAAAACACATTTTATGATGAATCAAATATTTTAGTCTAATATTTCAAGTGTGTTTGCTAGATCTGACATGTACAATCGAACAGTCTTGAGTGATGGACCTACAAATGCTAACCTAAAAAGTTGAAGATAGGTTCCCATCAATACATATTATATTCTAAATCTGTACTTTTATTATGGGCCTAAAGAACCATTCATATCTTTAAGTGGTCTACGTGTAAACCCTTTGACTTTGGTGTTTGAAATGTGACATCTGATAGGTTGGTAAATATGTATGTTTTTTTTAGAGTGCTGATCCTTGTCAAAATATTTCGATAAATTGTCAAGTCTGTATGTCTTGCTGATACTCACCCATCAATTGTCTGACATACATAATAAGAAAACTAAATATTTGTCAGCAAATGTTTCATGTTGCCGATAATCAAATTTTGATTCTTCTCAAGTGTTTGGTGTTCTTGCTATTGAAGAGTTTTGAAGGGGAGAGAATTTACGATTGTTTTTGCTGGACATGAGAATGACACAGTTTTGATTGTTTGTTCTAGATACGAAAGACTTTGTCAATAAGACATGGACATTAAGTAATTTCATTGAACAAATAGTTGTCTGGATTGTAAACTAATTTAACAAAATATCACGACAATTTTTTCCTGCGAAACTAATTGAATTTTCAAGTGTCTGTTTCTGAAAATTTGTAATCAATTTCTGATGAGAATAAAATCAATTTCTGTGTAAATAATATTAATAAAAATACCTAAGGGCAGACGGACGAATATTTGAATTAACTGTAAAAATAGAATGGTTGAGGCATGATTGGATGAAAACATTTACTGCAGGACTGGTAGTTTTTGTAGAATTACGTTTTATTGTTACTTGATATCTCGTCCTTCTCTTTATCTCTGACAATAATATTATTGTAGACATTCTCAAACTTAATTAGAAAAAAACAATTTGTCTGAGGTTTCTTTTTGAGTTTAATCCATTTTTAATAGCATGAAGGGTTCTTAGGTCCTTATACATGTAACTTGTGGGTTGGAAGTCTGGTGAAATGGTACTGGGACTTTTTAGATTTTATAAACCGTACCCAACCCTCATACTCAACATATGTCACTGATTATTTTGAGATGGGTGGAAAGGGGGCTCTAGAAAAAGTGGGAATGCACGTGAAAAGTACACGTAGCCACTTTGAAGACAAAACCTTAAATTTGTCCCTGTAAAAACTACCCAGCTCTCGTACTCAATATATATATATGTCACTAATTATTTTGAGATGGGTGTGGGAGGGGGAGCTCTAGGAAAAGTGGGAATGCATATACACCTCCACTTTGCGGATAAAACCTTAATTTGTCTCTGTAATGTGAGACTTTATTATAATAAAATATAATGTTTCATTAAGGGTTTTATGATATGTATAACTTGTATCATGTTTTATTTTATGATTATAAAAGTACTTCATTTGTGTTATTAAAAACATCAAAAACATTCATTATTCATTGAAATTACAGTGGAAAAAATGGCTCATTTTGCCTATCTGGTAAGATCATTGATTTACCATTAAACATTAATTTTTTCCGCTGTATGCAATCGTTGAACCCGCAGTAATCAACATTATTCTTAAAGATTTGTGTAACATTCATGTATGAATGATATATAAGAATTGTTCAAATTTGTAAAACGTTTTGACCAATGAAATTATTAGGTATTCTATCAGGATTATTTTTTTTCTCTAACTTTCCAGAAACTTTTTTGATTAAGTAAGCTTTCATAAGAAGCATTGAGTTTTTTTATCTTTTCACTCAAAATAGTTTTAACATGCACGATTAAGAAGACATAAAAATAGCATGGCATCCATTTTTTCTAACTCGATTCTCAATATAATTACACAGCAGACGTGTAACTGTTGGAAATTTTAAGCTCTATTTTTTTTCTACTCAAGGATTTGACTTCGGCTCTGCACATGTTATTGATCTGAAAAGGTTACGTCTTGTACTTCTTCAAATTTTGAGCATACGTTGTAGATTTATTTCTTATACTGCTAAATTCTCCAGTAATTATGGAGTACCTTTGCAACAAAAGATATTTCGTGGAGCCAAGAATAAACGTGTTGAAAATGGCGATTTATTTTGATAAAAACCTGTCCAAGTCCATTAAGATAATCAGCTAACCATTGATGCATGACTAAAACCAATCTGTTTGTCATGTTCTGTGTATTTGTTGGCTAAAAACTTTCTTCATGTTCTACCGCTATATAAATATTAGTTCAAGTAGGATGGATGGGAGTGATGGCTTTTGAAATCTCTGGTTAACAAGTTGGCCGCCCAGTGGTCAAGGATTAATGAACTAGCCATTATGGACACTGGTCATCTGTGGTCAGTAGCTCACCACAACAGCTGGGGTAGTTTACCTCTCACCAAATGATTTACACTATAATGATCTCCTGTTTAAACTGTAGCTATATAATTTGTTTTATCAATTAAACAAACTTTGCTTTATTTTTGTAAATAATTTGTACTACATGTCGTGCAGGTCAATAATTCAGTTTGTCACACATAAATCACTTAAAATTAATTGACCTTTGATCAGTTAAGTTTTTACTGTCTGCAGTCAATCAGGATTGGAAATAACCATATATCCTTTTTTTCTCTGGGAATTATTTAAAGAAACAGCATGGATCAGAAACTGTATCTGTATTTTCATGGAATAGAGATTGAGGGATTTATTCCAAAAAACTCAGCCTGATTGAAATCAGATGTGTTTCAGTTCGTTTTTATATCAATGTTTAAAGTTAAATCGTGATTTTTGTTAATTTCAATGTTTAAAGTTAAATCGTTATTTTTGTACAGCAGTTTAAAAATTTGTTTTTAAATATTATTTTACAATCTTTCAATTATGCAAAAACCTTGGTTGATGGGGAAAGTCAAAACCCTAAGTAAATATTAAATATTCTACAGAAATTTGTATTTAACCAACCGTCTTTATTACAATTTAGAATATATTTATTACATCAGATGTAGGTCTAATAATTATAGGCCATACACATGCATTAAATGATTTGCACTGTTATATCTTCATCTGTATGAGATAGTTTTTTTTCAAATTATCCTGTGTAAAGATATACAGTTGTTGATAATCCATGACCGACCCTGAACTTTTTTCAGTTTTTCTCAGGAGAACAACACAAATGTAAGAATGTAAATAATAATAATGATAATGTTTCGTATTCCAAGTAAAAGAACAGGCTTTATATACCTGTTTGTAGTGTTTACTATTATTCTCAACATGTTAAATGTATGATATTTTGACTAGGAGCTTGTCTGATGTAGTAGATGAAGTATACTTATATAAATAAACTGGCTTTTTCTCCAGATCATTTATTATTGTTATACCCCACGATGTAGGTCCATCTGTAGTAATCCCATCACAATACTCAACTCCTTCATCTTTTACTCCATGTTTTTCTCCCGTTTTTTCTTGGTGCCAGTCCGTCTGCCTGTAAGTTAGTATGTTTGTTGATGAACTGGTAATGTATTCTCATGATGTTTGTTTATCCAGCATTAATGACTTCTCCCTGATCGCTCCATTTAACATGTTTATTTCTCGTTACTGGTCATCAAAATCATCCAGTAGAACTCTCCAGTTGGAAGAGATAGAATTGTTTGAAGTGTTACATGACATGGAATTGATTGATTGGTTTGCTTAAAAGGGATGTTGTAAAAATATTTATCGGGGAAGAAGTGGATGATGGGATTGAACTAATATACAATCGGCACCTGTTGGATATGGTCTATCTCTGGATGTTTATCACCTTGTACTATGGCGTATCTTCTAACAATTAACTAAGCCTGATTATTAGCTTCACACATTTTAATATATCGGAGGATAGGTACATTCTAAATGAATACTAGATTTCAGGCTGAAACCTCATTTCAATCATATGCTCTCAGGATTCAGATAACAGACTTATCAATGGTTGTCGGACTTGAATTGATATCTATCGAACCCTACCCTATATTATTGAACAAAACAAGATTTTTATATCTTTTTTCTTATCTTGTTCAGGTTACATGAGAAGGAAATAAATAGAGTTGGATTTGTTATGTCCACTTTGTCAAAAAAAATTATGAACGGTCTTCTGGTCAACTCTTCACCATTATAATATAAATTTACCCATGAATAACAAAACTATAAAATTACACTCAAATATTTCTATGACAACATTTTATTTGGTTAGAAATATTTCTAGATGACTCTACTTATGATAACCATTTAGCACAAAGATATCAATCGAGGTCATTGATGATTATACTTGGACATAATAAAAACTAGATTACCAAAATATGATGTTAAGATGAGAGAGAATTGCGTGGGAAGACTTAACTGACCACAATGATGCTCAAGGTTTGAATGTGTTCTTGGGTGTTCCATTTAGTATTGATAATGGAGGGTCAAAATATATTTTTGTATTATATTTATAAGTAAAATCCTGTCTCAGTTGATTTCGAAACAACAAAGTAAGTAGAATTTTGACTGTCTGGACAAGCTAGCCTCAAAATTCTTTTTGTAAGATGTTTTGATTAGTAGTACTTAAACTTCACTTTTACCTTTATAAAGAATTTGTCTGAGATATTACCCCAGGTGGAAGTGGACGGCAAACTTGACAAAAGAAGGAACTAATGAAAGAAATTGATAGCAGGGGAACTATAATAATAAACAAATAGTATCAGGACTTGGACTGCCAAAACTAGTGCTCCTTTAAGTCCCCCAAATCACCTGAGTTATGTGATTAGCTGTGGCATCAATAAAACTATAGTAAATGTATACACATTCTTTACAATACGAAAAACCATTCACAAAGTCCAGGCAATTAGAGTCAGAGACATTCTAGGGAATCAGTACTTTCGGACAGTTTCTGACTGTCCCAGGATATACATCCATTTTTTCTTCATTAACCCAATGGGTGCAGAAAAAGAGGACCATTAAGAATCAAGACTAGTCAGTATATATACTCTTCAAAAAAAGAAACGCACAACCCATTTTTCATCATTTTTTTATTTGAACCAGGTCTTTGTTTCTGTAAATCTCACTTGTTTTTAATGCCATTATGTAAGGATAAAAGAAATTCATTATTGATTTTAAAGGTAGGGTCACTAATTGTGACTGGTCATCCTTTTTGTCGAAATTTTTTATCGCTTGATTGCACCAAGAAACATGAATTTAACAACTTCGCGAGCTTTTCGCATGGAACCTAAATCTAAGGTCTTTAAAATCCCGGGGTTCTCAGTTTCCAAATCAGTTGCACATGTAAACACTCAAAGACCCAAGTGATGCCACATCCGAACGAAGATCAACGCAACAACGCTATTGGTGGATTACAAGCAGATGATTCCAAGACAGATGTAGCCAGGCTGCTGAATGTTTCCCTTAGTTCCATTTCTCGCCTTTGGGATAGGTACCGACAGCGAAGTTCAACACGTGAACGCCCAAGCTCAGGTCAAACAAGTGTGGTCCCACTTGTCCTAGGTCGTCACTTCCGGTTACGTCATTGGCGTAATTGGTTTTCAACAGCGACCTCTACTGCAGCAGCAATTCCCGGACGGCGTAGATTCTCGTACCAGACAGTAGGCAAACGCCTACGTGAAACCGAATAACGAGGCAGACGTCCCCGTTAGAGCTTCTATTTTGAAATACCCCGACACCATGAAATCCAACTTTAATGGGTGCAGGCACTGAGGGTATGGTCACAGCAACACTGGAGAGCAGTTTGGTTCAGCGATGTGTCGCCGTTCTTGTTGCAACAAGGCGATAGTAGAGCGAGGATATACTGACGACGAAATGTAACGTTGCGTTTCTTTTTTGGGAGAGTATATATATATGTATCGGTTGCTATAGGGTTAATAATTTATACCGATCAGAGAAATGTAACTATTATTGTATAACCACAGTCGCTGAATGTGCTGATGGTCTGGTACATATATTCAGTAAATATGCATTGTATAATACATTGTGTGAATTTACATAGTATTGATCAAATATGATTCATTGTCATTTTACTGTTGAATAATCAAATTTATCTATTAAAAAATATTATGGTTTGCATAATTGTTTTTTTCACCACATAGATAAATGTACTAAGCTTTTAGTGAGTTGAGGTTGATTGCACCACATACAACAAAAAACACTTTATGGAATGAAAACAAAAATTTATATCTGTGACCAAGACAAACTATAGACATAATAAGCTATCACGAAACTATCAGTTCAGGTTCAGGGTCTGTTTTGGGTTTTTATTTAGAAATAAATATTTTTGAAAAGATAGATTTCTTTTCAAATACTGCTGCCTTGCCAAGAAGTTATTTCTGAAATAAAGGAATTTAACAAATCTAATGTAGATATCCCTTTTGTCAGATAATTTTAAAACAAGATTAATTCCATGGAAATTTATCCTTTTTTTCTACAAGTCTGAAAGAAATAGGAGAAGTTTCATCTGACAGTTTTGATAGAAAGTTGCCTTCCTTTGATTCAATCATGGAAGATGGAGGTTCGAGAAAGCGATTACCGTCTTTACAATCCGAGTTGGGGGATAGATGAGTGATTAGCTTGCCAGAAAAATGTAATCTTTGATTATAGACCCCCAGCCAAGACAACATTCCAAGTTATTAGTAAAACATGCCGTTTAAATATTAGAAGTTGGTGATAGGTTATTAAGAAGTAGCCAGATGGTAACTTTCAAAGCTATGTAATCTAAGTACTGTTCTATAGTCCAACAGTAGGTAATAAAAACTGGAAGAGTCTAGTTCAGTGAGTAACAGTTCTTCAGCTTTTCGTTTATTGTAGAACGGTTCTCGCGATTTTTTTTGTATCTGAAGTAATTTGATGGATACTTGGATTATTAAAACTCAAGAAACTTCGGTTTCTGGAATTAAATTTTCGGATTATCATGGATATAATAGGGATTAGTTACAGGTATTGTAGTTTTTAATTTTTGATCTATTTATTTTTATTATTCAACCATGATGCAGAGTATGCTTACCTAGTCTTTAACATGTGTTATGAACTCTTATTTATTTAGGAGGTTCAGATATGAGTTAACAATTTGTACTGTATGTTCATCTAATAAAAAGTTCTGTTATGCAGTATTTACTGGAGGGGTGGGGGTGCGGGTGCAAGGGCAGAAAATGTTTTATGCATCTTCCCCCCTCCCCCTCCCCCAAAAGATATTATTGGTTTAAAATCAACATAATACATGATATATGTAGTGTAATATGTTAAGAGCATCTTTTGTTAATTACGAAACTTGTAGAAAATTTGACTAATGATAGACATCTTTTATCGACCCTTTCATCTTTTCTTTACATCAATTTTCACTTCTGCTTCACATCCAGTAGTTCACTTGTTTAATCTGCCCCCTCATCAACACTTTAAAAGAACATTCACCTTTTCTCAACATGATTTTATCTCTTCATTAGGCAGATATATATTATATTCTAATGAATCTTAAAAATTTACATAAACTGGTGACAAGTCTAGAAAGTAGCAAAGTTCCCTCTTCCAATAAGCAATACTAATATTTTGGGGGGTAAATGATAATAGAGTTTTCCGTCTAGATGCCTCTTTAAAAATATATTTCTTCAAGCTCCTTCTTTAGCTATCAACTGGAGAACTTAGTCTGTCAGGAAACTGTTATATTGACTGTATTAGTCACTAATATTATACAACTATATGAGAAAGGAATTGTTTTCTAAAATAAAGTAATTCTTTTGTGCATCATGATTCACGATGTGCATGATACTACTTCCCGGTTGAGCAGTTCACATAAAGCTGACACATTCTGGTTGTACTTTCGTGTATCAATTAAAATATAACTAATATATTTACAGTCGCTTTAATTAATACTGGTAATTCAAGCTTTGATGTACCGTATCTTACTTATTGGACTGGAATCTTAGCCACAATCCCAGTTATATATTTGGCTTTGATATATATGTACATCTTACTTACATGTTGTAAACATAAACTACATGTCATGTCATCAAATATATATCTGGTACAACAGGTTTACTCAAACGAAGAATATCTTTAAAACTTCTGATGATAATAATTGTAGTCGTAGATTATTTCTTCATTTGTGACTGCTATCTAATTTTCTATGCATGATCGTTGAAAATGTAAAAGGAAGAAAAGGCAAATTGATTATTGACAATTCTTTTTAAATTTCCATGTTTATCTACGTGTGGAAATTTATAGTCTTTTGTTGATTGTCTTTATTACAGTATACAAGTACCATCAAGCTGCTTAGTTAAGTACTTGAGTACTGACTGTTAATTTCCCCCCTAATTTAAAGTAAAAGCTGGTTAAATAAAGGCTGCCTTTGATTCAGATAATGTTAAAGAATTATCACAGCATGTACATGTCTGCCTTAAGAGATGCTTTGAGAAAAAATGTCTAGGTAAAGCACTTCTTAAAATATCCAGGTTGATCATTCCTTAATTTAGATTAAAGGAACAGTGAAAGGTTTCAAGTACAGGGTAACTGTTGTTATTAAAGTGTTTTAAAGTGGCATTGTGGAAGACAGTTCTCGCTATATAAGTTTTAAAAAAAAACATAATGTAAGCGAATATGATGAAAATGTCAGTGTCATTACTTCACTTTGAGCCAAGAGGTCCTCATTTTAATAATGCTGTAGCAATTGTCATTGTAAGAGTTGGTACAATAATAAAGAAAGTCTCAATTATCCATTTTTACAGCCATTAAATCACAGATCAGATTCAAATATGTTGAAAATCGAACTGACGGACTCATCAGATGGCATGGAGAGTTGATTATATTCTTGTGTTGAAAGTTCACCTCTTGTACTTATACAAGTATTTGAATTGCTATACTGGACACTTCTTTTTTATTATGTATTATTCTATAAACTTTATGTTTTTCTAAACTCTTTTGGTACAAAGTGATTGTTATTGCACTGAAGAACTCACTCAAAACACATGTCAGCAGAATAATTATTTTACAACAAAATAATAAAAACATTAATGTATTTAGCGTCTAGAGATTTGTGCTAAGTATATCGTTTGTAATTATACTCTGAGTATACTTGTACCTGCATTCACATTACTTCATGTTTTATCAGTTCCTGCTAGTACATCAGTTGTTTAATTTTCACACCTAAAAGAACTGCAATAAATATATTTTATTAGAAATTTGTGACTTGATAATTTCAAGATCTTCTGACCGAGATATGTAGATTCATAAAAATCTAAAATTATTTCTTCATTGATTAATGTATTGTAAAATCGACCGATATTGACTGTTATGTGAATTAGAAGCAAATAAAAAGTTCATATTCCACAAAGAACCGAACTGAATACTGATTATGAAAATGTCAAATGTGAATGTCATCCCCTACGCTGACCAGATACATTCAAAAGAAGGTAACACTATCTTCCACTGATTAATTTATTTTAAATCCAACCAATGACATCAACTGTTGTATTAAATAAAATTTGATAGATGAATAGTTAATAGTAAGAAAGAAACTAACTGACTGTAACATTATTTTCCATTGATTAATCTATTGGAAAACAAACCAATAATATTGGCTGTTATATGAAATTAGGTTAGGTATAAAGTTCATATTCCAATCAACAATAAGACATGATTACAAATGGCCTGTAACAGGAATAATGTAGAGCGTATTGGACAGGGCTTTATGGTGCCATAAACATTGTTACTGATCCCTATAGAGTCCGTAAGTCAACTGGATGTTGTTACGCTTATTAATTTGATTACCCCAACCAATATTTGTAAACTGATAGGATTCACCATTTCTCTCCATGGAATAATAAAACATTTATTGAACAAATTAGATCGAAAAACAAAAGTTTATGATATCTGACCCCTTTGCCCTGAAGTGAAGTCGGCTGCTGGCAAATAAACATGTCTGTCAAGATTCTACACATATCTGTTAAGCATCTACTCGTACTTCTGTTTTACAAGTTGCTGCATGTTTTTTCACAACTTCAAACATCGCAAATAATTCAATTTTATTGAAGTTTTTTTCTGAATGGCTTCAGAATAGACAGTTTAAATACTTGAAAGTGAGTTATTTGTGTTCGAGATCATATCACTTGGCAGTAAAAAAAAGGGTTTCTCTTTGTTTTATTGGGAAATATCAAATGAAAAATCGTAAAATTTTGGATTTTTGTGTTTGTTAATTTTCGTCTAATTAATGTGCTGGCGTCCAATTGGTAAATTTGCCTTTTATGTTTGAGAACATTCAGTTGTATAATCTTTTATGTAATGGTTATGTCATTTCCGACAGAGACATTTATGGTTCTTTTTTTTTTCAAAGAGAGTTATATTAATTTGGTCTCACTAAATTTTGGTTCATGAACATCACAAGTTTCTTTGTTCTTTAATGCATATATTTGCTTTTGAAACTTGTTGATGGTGTAGCCATAGTTAGTCATCAAGGTCTTCAATTTTGAATATTTATGAGATGTAAGTTGGTACAACTAGGTATTTGGAAAATGAATTATCCAAACATAAAAATGCTATTCCATATTGATATAAAGAACTTGTGGAAGCGTAATATATTTCTAGGACCGCAATCTCTTGAAAATTTCAGATTTGAGCTCTAAGAAATTTTTAGGTTGTTTGCCCAGACTAGAACACCTTATACTTATTCCACTGTGACTTTTGGTAGATTTAGAAAGTCTATATGTAGCTGACAATTTGGATTAGGAGCTTACTTGTTCATTTGTATATTGCATGGGTGCATATTTAAGTTGTATATAGCATCAGTTTTAGTATAATATTAATGAATGTGATTTGTTTATTGCAGCGTGAGCCGAGAGAGGGCAGCATCGAGATGAAGGAGGTGGAACGAGAAAGGATGTTACGACTGGAAGCGGAGCAGCGTCTTAGGGATACGAGGCTGGAAAGTGACGCATGTAGGGCCAGGTTAAAAGCTTTACAAGAAGAGTTTACAAGGTAAGAAGAATTAAATATGTACATTGAACTCCTGATCATGCATGTCATTCTGATACAAAGGTTGTGTTCCCATTACCCGATTCAAACCATTGACAGGATTAGAATTCTTATATGAGCTGACAGAATCAATTAATCCGTTTGGGGATGTTGCGTGCGATATGTCTTGCTAAATTACATGTGATCATATATTGTAATCCTATTATCATGCAAAATGCATTTAGGAATTGTTGCATTTACATTGTATTACCCATTTAGCCACCTTGGCTCCAAACAACTCAATGAGAATTTGATCAACCATGAATCCAAACAACCCAATGAGTATTTGGGAAAAAGTTAGAGTTGGTAAAAGAGACAAGAAAATAATGATATCAAGAGTCAATTTGGAAATTCATGGAGTACTGTGGAGTGAACTCAACCTCAGTATACAGTGAACCCTTATCGAGAATAACTAACTATATTCTATTATTTTCTGTTCATCATTATGTGGGACTTGTGTATGTCCTGGGAGAATTATTATAACGAAAGTGATATTGAGATAACTAAGAAAACAGATCATTGCTGGTGCTTTATAGAATGTGGTCTTACTGTAGATTAAGTTTGAAGTATAATTCTAATTCCAAAAAAACCTAAAATGACCAGCTTGATGCCAGCTTAAACCAGACTTTATTCGCACCTTAGAACTTTGCTGAATCATTTTCAGTTCCCAATGCTTCTCATTCCACAATCTTTTGAGTGAAAATATTTTTCTTAATGAAAAAAACATTAATTTTCCTCTACCATAGTCATTGAGAACGAATACTGACTGCAACACATATTACCAGAAAACTATTAACAGATCATCTAGTTGATCGAGTGAAAATCCTCTAAAATCTGGGATTGTATAGAAATGGTATTAAATAAGATCTTGGTGTATAGAAGTGATTTATAGTTATACAGTATGATTAGTCATGGGATTTCCTTCCTGCCCCTGTTTTATATCACTTTTAATACACCATGTTCAACCCATTAATCAATCTACCAAATACACTGAAATAACATAACAATTCCTTGATTTATTAGAATTAGAACTACAATTTGTGGTACAAAATTATTTTGCAAATGCATTTGTAAAGACTTTCTTTAATAAAGCCACGATATTTCAGACTAAAAAGCAAATATAACCGTTCAGTCCATACACTACACATAAAAAAGTATAGTGGTCCAAAATTTATTAAAACCAAACATTAGTAATTGTCATCTAAAAGTTTACATTAGTTTCTATTGATTTCGTGAAGTCATCATTTTTTTTTGTCTTATTTTATAATGCTAGTCTGCTACTGAAAAGTTAACTTATTTCTGTTATGACATTTAACTTAGGTTTCTTTTTTTTATTGTTTATCTTTTAAATTGTGTAGATTATATCTAAAGAACACTATTCAGCTATAAGAAAAAATATTGGATTACTGTTTCAAGACTTTAAACTTTATCAGTTTTGTGTACTTTGAAATTACTCTAACAATTAGTGATATTGGTACATTGACATAAAAAATAAGACAATCGTGCCTAGTTATTTGGATAGAACAAAAATGTTTAAGTTCAGTTAGAATACAAAAATGCTTAAGTTTAGGTAACACAGGTTACAGCGTTTGTTGCTGAGACATTATTTATACTCCATTCCTATCCTATCGGAAATAGACAATATTTAGGTCATATCCTGTTTTCAGATACAAAGATCATTAAGACTAAACGCAACCTCATCTCTGAAATGTGGAACATCACTAGAAAAGAATAATGGTACAAATTTAGAAGCATCCATGTTGAAAACATGTTTCCTGCCAACAATAATTGAATTTTATTTGTCAGAATTGATTGAATTTAATCTGTCAATTATAGATTAAAAACCACTGACATAACATGCTACCGCAAACACAGTTTTTACGCTTGTCTTTTAGAGTTGCACGATATAATTAACTATGAAATTGATTAATCGCTTGTCATTATGTAATTTTGCTACCAATTGAAATTTGATTTAATAATTTGTAGGCTCTTGAAATCGCTAAAATCATTTTTGAAAGCGAACATGAAAAAGGAACAACGTTTTGATCAATAGAAGATGTTGAAATGAACTTCGTGTGAAAAACTACGATTACCAGAGCGTTTAAATCCACGGCGCCAATAGTAACCCCATGAAATTAGCAGTACTTGCTGGAAATAATTTCCTGTTCCAACAGTCAAGAATTAAGTGGAAAAATTGATTTTTTGCTTCTTGTCCAGTTGAAGTTAATTAGAGATCTCCTTGCAGACATCTTACTTTGAAGTTTTGAAATGGAACAATTCCTGTAGACCTTTTTTGGGCACGAAAAAACCTGAAATAGTCAAAAAAATAGATCAAATGCCTGTCATTATCTAACCATGCATCAATTTACTTTTAGAAAAAAATGTCACTACTCAAAACATAAATGTCTAGGAGTTACTTTGATTTGCGTAAAAGAATTAACCCTTAAGCTTTTTATCAGTCCAAATTCATTGACACTTCTGTCACCATTATTCAAACTATGATTTAAAAGAAGCGTTTTGTTTAGTGATTCTTTCATGTATCTTCCAGAAACTATTTAATAATGGACTTTCGAAAGACTTTGAAAGTGAATTCTGTGAAACGTTCCACTGATTGACCAATTAAAAAGAGTGTGGTACCTAAAAAGCATTCCCACTAACCGTTATTTATTAGTTTCTGGGAGTTTTATGTATGGTTTCTAACGTTTTTCAAGCTTGTATCTCAGTTTTATTCAAAGAGATGATATTAGGAGTTCGTGTTGGTAAAACCTTAATTAATTTTGATTTGATGTACTCTCGCTATCGGGGATGTTCAAATAGAATTGTGTCGGACGTCTAAAATAAATTGCACTCACAAACTAGTTTGTTGTATGTTCTTATAATATCTAGGATGCCATGCAAAGACAGGGGGTTAGATTGCATGGCCAGATGGTTAGCATAAGTGGGCTGTATCATAAGGTCTGTCATTTAGTCAACTGGTGTTGTTTCGATTCCACGGTTGTACTTGACAAGGAGTACGGTTGCCTGTCCAACTTCATAGGTTTTCTGTCGCATCCTCCTGTTTCGTCTCACTGCTAAAGACCCTATTTGCAATCAAATTATTAGAATAAAATTGAACCATATGTTATTCCCAAAATGACCCAATTTGTGTCGAGTGGACACTAAACCCTATCTCTCTCTCTCTCTCTTTTTCATGCCTTTCTTAATTCATTTTTCCAAAGTTTCAGAAATTAAGATTAATACTCTAGTATTTGTCTCTGATCATATTTAAAATAAGCTGCTACAATTTGGAAGAAAACAAATCAAAATAATTTGTCTTGTGAAATTAGATAATCTGTTTACTTAGCTTATAAACAGTATCTCAAAAAATTGATTTTTAATCTAATTTTTTTGTTTCCTGAGGCAAGAAGCATAATTTGTAATCCTTTCCAATAACAATATTTCAGAATTAAATAAAAATCTGTTTTCATCTTATTGAGAATAGAAACCATTAAACCTGCGACATTTAAAACATATCTGAAATACAATGGGGTGAGAACAGTGAAATATAAGTAATAGTTACCAATATACATATTGACTCCTGTAAACAGTGTATATTTGAGCTACCAACTCTTTAATCATTCTTTCCTGGAGTTTTATGTCCACTTCCGCCAAGGGTGAAATCATAGACAAATTAATGGATACTAAATAATTTATGTGACCATAATGGTGCCCCCCCCCCTCTCATAGAGATTTACATTAAAACTTTTGATTGGTCAATAATTGAGAAGGAATCTCAGACTGTTCATTGTGAAGAACTTCTGCTCACTGAAATAGCCGATTGGATCTCATGCTTGACAAACTAGGATACAGTATGATGGAATGAAGGAATCGTCATTCTGAATGATCATGTGATAACATCTAGTCTGCAATATCACTGGAGCATTTACCGTAAAGAGTTAACAAAAAAACAAACCACAAAACAATTAGAACTTAATGTGTTTTGCAATTTAATTTGAAACAGGTTGAAAGATCATATGTATTACTATGCAACTTGCCGTCATTGATTGCAGTTGCCATGTGATATTCAGTGTCGATCAAATTTGATAAATGAAAATAAAAGTTCTCGGCTACTTTCCTTTGATATTAAAGATTGATGATATGGATAAGGATATCATTTATTATAGTTTTTGAACTGTTTTTGTCAAAGCCTATATATATGTTACATGTTCCTATCTTAATGGCGTTAAAACTACATGCAACCGATAATAAAGATAGCATATACAAAATTCTCAAAATAGAACAAGACAACATTTCCAACTACCATTTTTATTACACATTACTCTGTACCGAGATAAGAGAGGGAAAAGAGAGTTTGTTTGAACATTAAGATAACTGATAGGAAAGACACGAATATTGGTTTGAACTAAGCCAAACGGTGTAAATCTAATTTATCAGTCAGATATATGATATAAAGGGTCAAATGATGTGACCCCTTTTCCCATAATCAGCAAACATATCATGTAGAAAGATATGAATTGCCGCTATGCTGTTATTCCAAGTATATTCCTGCTACTCTTGGGAGAGGGGATCAATAAAGAACATTGTAAATATAAACCTAACCTTGATGGATCTGTTTTTAGTTGAGAAAGCACTTTAAATCTTTTGCACATTCTATTCGTCAATTTGAAGATGAAAAATAAATTCTTGTTCACACTACGTAACAATGTTGACAACATGACTGTATCAATAACAGATAAATTGGTTCGCTAAAGCTGTTTATTTATTGCACCGTATCTAATAATAGTCAGATAAAAATTTGTTTTAAAAATGCTTTATAGTTTTATGATCTTAGTTTTTCGCTTTCCACTTTCATAAATGTAATTCTCTTCAAATCATTTACCATAGAACAGAAATATTTTCGCGGACATTCATTTTTTGATAATCACACATTTCCTGTGGGAGTACATTGTCTTCTCTTCGTTCCTTTATCCATTCGTCCGCTTTGTAAACTTTTTACAGATCAGTCTGTTTGAGTTTTTTTATCCAAACTTTCCAATCTTTTAATTAAAAGCTGTAAAAAAGGTTGGAATTTTGAAGGTTTTGTTTGTCTTATCCTTGTCAGTGAAATTTTTTAAATGCTCTAGATGTTGGAATTGTAGAGGTTTAAGTTTGTCTTAAGGCTGAATCCTAATTTAGACTTGCAAAGCAATTTTTTGTTGAATTAGTCTCTATGCACTGTGTCATTGAAACATTTTTAACTGCACCAACTTTAATATCTGAAATTGTGATAATGTACAACAGTGGTAACATTTCATCCATCAAGAAAATTTGATTTAAAAATGATATCAAAGAAAGATATTTTATTTTGGAGTTTATGTTTTTATTTTTATATTTTTTTATTTATAGAATGGAAGAAACAGTACAAAGTATGTTACAATATAAGACAAAGATAGAACAATTAAAACAAGAAAAAACTAACCTGGCCTCAACATATGAGGTGAGTCATGATCCAGAGTCATCTGTATATTTCAGTTACATTTAGGCCACAACAACTTGAATCTCTGTTCTTCAGGAAGGGGTATGGATACCAGTGAGCGTTTTGTATCATAAGATCCGTCATGTTCTTCAGGAACTCCTGCAAAAATCTCCATCTTATTTCTCCAGGGAAAAGATTTATTTCAAATCCTAAAGTACTTGGCTCCATTCTTCAAAGACTTTTAGTTTTAGTTCCAAATTTAAACAAAAACAAAACATCTTTCACAGAATTCAAGCTGCTATTTACTCAAAACAGTAAAGAACAGAAAATCAAACTGTTTTGGATTTAGAACAATTTCTACACCATAATCAGTTAAACTTCAAGCTTCCTAACGATTTGTGTTAAATACGTGATATAAAGATTATTGTTGCACTTTCCATTATCACTGATATATCTGTTAATTTATTCTTCAATTAGCACCTGGCTTAATCCAACTGTTAATCTCACTTATCCCACATAATAACATGATATCTTTCATTACAATGGTAATCTACTGAGCAAAACTACCTGAAACCACTTTTATATAAACATTATCTGATGTTTTGAGGGTGAATTTTTTTGTGATGTTTTTATCAATTATCCATCTACTCAGCTCTTAGTTTTTAAGTCCACCCTGTTATAAATGATCAGTATTATGACTTTCTGGCCATAAGGTCTACAGTAAGCATTTGAGTGAACTTAATAGTCAACTAAAGATAAAAATGTGGAAATGCCTTCTTCCATTTCAGTCAAGTATTCAGAAACATCGAAACCACATCAGCAAGTTGGAACGAGAAAATATCATGTTGTTGAATCAAGTTAAAAAGCTAGAATCTCAGGTATGATATTCTAACTTATTTCTTCCCTCCCCTAAATGGAAAAATTATCAAACAATACAGAATGGTGAAGTGGCACCAGATGTTCCACCCTACTACCATAATGAATGACAGACAACTCAAGCACAGCTCTTTTTGACATGACCTTCCAATGCACGTGAGGGCTTAAAAATGAAACAAAGCATACAGTCTAGTGAGACTGAATAGCATATTGTATGGACAAGACTATAGAAATATTGTATTGATAAGAGATAGAGATACTGTATTGACTAGACCATAGAACACTGATAGAAATACTGGGTTGACTCGTCCATAGAAATACTGTGTTGATAAAACAGTAAAAAATCCTATAGCAATTTTATATTAAATGGATTGTAAAAAAATGTTGAATAATGCTCTTACAATAATATTATTGCACGAAAGTTTTTATCTCTACTTGGAAACCTGAATATTATTGTCATTATTGTGAATAATTTACTATTAAACAATCGTCAACATATTCATATTATCAGTACATCTGTTACCCATACCGTACTTACTATAATAATATTTTATAGTTGAACACCAAATCCGAAGGTGGCAGCCTAGATAAATCCAAATTGCTAATGGAAAGATTAAAGATACTGGAAGCCGAGAATTCTGGACTGGTTTTAGAAAACGAACAACAACGTCAACAATATGAGAAATGCCTGGATGAAATAGCCAATCAGGTTGTACAAGCTCTTCTTGCCCAAAAGGTAAATTTAGATGTTTTAATAGATTAGGGTTTATTAGAGAGTTTAATTTGTTTTATTTATTGATCTGTAATATATTAATGTAAATTGTAAATGCGCATTAGAATGTTTGTCGGTGTTTAAGCAAGACATCCAGATTATTTGATGTGATGTACAAGAATGACTAGCGCTAAATATTTACTTCCAATTGTACAACAGTGGTACATGATCTTAGGTTTTCATGAGTGTGAGAAGTTCAGATTTTAAAGACTTTATAAGTGAGAAGTGGAATTCTCTTTAAACATAGATTAGTGAAAAGTAGAATTGATACTCAGATATGAACAGATTTTAGTGAATTGTAAAACTAACTAAATAAGGATATTATTAGATTAGACGTTTCAGAATTAAAGGGATATTGTCAGGAGTGGAGGGAATTCCCGTGTAAAATAAATAGAGTATAACGCGTAGACGTTACAAAATCAAAGGGATTTATAGAGGTGTAGAATATTTTTGTGAAATTGAAAGGATTTAGTGAGCAGGAGAGTAGAATACTCTTCAAAGATAAAAGTATTGACAATGTTTAATATTTATCAAGCGGTTGTCCATTTTTTCCAGTCTTTACGTGAGGAATGTACTAAACTTCAAGGACGGGTTCAGGACTTAGAATTACAGAATCAACAGTTACGAACAATGTTCCAGAAACGTATTCGCTATTCATCAGATTCTCATTTACAGGTAAATTTAAACATATGCTAATATAAAAAGAGGTTTACAGTGATAATACTGGCCCAATATTTTGCTTGTTGCAAAATCGTTTTTATAGGGCATCAGGGGACTTGGTTGACATGCCTGTCAATTGAGTCAAGTGACATGCTTTTTTAACCAGGTTCTATGTCACATGTTATTTCTAGAACTTCTGGTTTCCTCCCACTGCTAAAGACCGCTTGAGCATGCAAATTATTGAAATAAAATTTAACCATATGTCAGTCCCTAAATGTCCTAGTTTATGTGGAGTGGGTATTAAACCACATTTCCCTCTTTTTATTGTAGCATCAAATAAAAAGTAACATATGCCTTTAAAAACAATATTTGTAATTACTGCACAACAGAATGGATTATTCCCAGGAAATGTTATAGTAAAGATTGTTGATGTTTCAAGGGAGATAACTCTTTTCTAACACCCACTTTTTAGGAACAATACTTCTACTATACTTTATCACTTCCAATAAAATTATTAGTAGCAGGGAATATAACATGTTGACTGCAACTTATTGATTCTTTTATTATTGTTGTGTTGCAATTTGTATTCTAATTGGAAATAGTGAGTTATTTTAATATTATTTGCTCACAAATTAGTTTTGAGAGCTTAAATCCACAGTTTTATGGTTTATAGATATGAGTTGACAACAGATGGCATCCAATATCATATTTGACGATCTTATTGCCATTTAACATGCATATTAGATTAAATTGAATAAATAATGAGATTTTATTTCATTTCAGAAATCCTCACCTCAAAGTTCTGACTCTAGTAAACATTCTAGTATTGTTGATAGTATGGTATGTATTTATTTCTAGGAAGGAAATATTTTATGCTTTTCATGTTGAGTAGAAAAAGACTGTTTAATTTTCTGTATGTTTAACAGCATGATTACATTGTTAGAAATTACACATTCAACACCTTGTTATATTTTACATTTCACACTTGACTTTGTGAAGATGAATCATTTGTAGATCTTATTCTATATTAGAAGACATTTACAATCATTTTATTAATGCATGATTAGGTTAATAACTTTTATTTCCTACATTAGAAAATACCATCCCGAATTCCATTTAATTTTTTATATCATTATGAGGTTTAAATCAAATATTATCAAAACAAAATATTTTGAAAATGATTCTGTATACATAGCACTGTCACCTTTATTCACAGTTTATACCCACAGAGTTAATACATGTATTATTGTGTTCATTATTTGAAATCTCGTCTGATTGAATTATAGATCTTCTTTTTAAATTCTATGGTAGTGACGAAATTACCTTTGAGTAGAAGAGTGCTTGTAAACCTGAATCTCAGTGACACATGGTCAGGGAGGTGAAGGAAATTCTTGTACAAATCGAAAAGAATATAATCCCTGAACAACAAAGTGGACATGATTGTGTTTTTAGCTACAGCCCTTCATCTATTGGTACCTTTCTCGAAATGAGTCCCGGATTAAACCACTACATCTGCAAACTGTCTTGGGGACTGTCTCAAATTTTAACATCCAACGAATACCTTGTGGATAGATCTGCTCCACTGCAGTAAGGAAATGATGAAATTTAATTTATCATTTTCGTCCCATCCGAACAGCTAGACACTCTTACCAGACACTTTGTTGTGTAGCACTGACAGGGGGAACTGTGCTGAAATATCCTGAGGAACTTTCTAGGCCAACACTGGAATGAAACCACTGATGTCCTGGTTAGCGAGTTACGCAGCTCACTTAGTGGCTGTGAATCCCTGGTATGACTACAAAATGATTTTATGCAATTTGAAAGTCATTTTTGTAATAGCAAATGTTGAAGATATGGAACTATCTTATAAACTGACGCAGAAAAATATTGGAACACAAAATAAAGAAGATCTATAATTTAATCAGATTAATCACTTCACATTTAATTCACTTGTGTTTTATTTTTACATTTATATTAGATGCCACTTCATTTGTCATCCTATTATTACCAGCCTTGTCAAATGACCCAACATCCAGGGGAGATAACTCATGAAAACTACCTGACTGGATCCTTACAAAGCATGAATAGTGATTATGTAGGCTTTATTTAATATTATTTTGCCTTAGTGTAGTAGTATATTATTATTTGTAAAGCTATGGAAGATTAATTTGGCTGAAATATTTAGATAATTGTCAGTGATTAACAGCATCTAGAATAGTCTGGTTTCTATTTATTGTCAGTGGGTGGCAATTGTAGCATTGAGAAGGGAAGTGTACCTATGTCTTTTAGATAAGAGGAAAAAATGAATTTTTTCTATTTGTTTGAGGAATGCATAGTCCAGGGAAAATTGTCTTCCCTTATAATGTGCATTAGTCACAACAAACAAACTTGGATATAAGTTAAGGCTATGTAAAATAAAATATTCTTGTAACTTGATACAGGAATCAGTTCGATAAAAAAAATAAAAATTCAAAAAAATCCAAAAATATGTCATTAGGCTCCTTTATCAAGTACACAATCTTGATAAACTTTCAAAAGTCATACTGGATAATCATGAATTCCTATAAACAAAGTGAGATAAGAGTATATAAAAAGCTATTTCGCTCGGTAATAATCTTTTGACAAAATAAAAAGCCATTTTTTTGGTAAAGAATGCTTGTGAACCACAATATTTCTTTTCTGTGGCCTAAACATATCTTTTAATCATGACTGTATCTAGAGTAAGGTAAGAAAATGTGCTCAGTAAAAAGTGTTACGTTTTTTATGATCAGATATTGTGATAAGTTGTCTTTTGTTGCATCTGGATATATAATAAGATACAAGTTGTGATAAGTCTGATAATATCACGATCTGGGAATAATCTCCTGTTGGTAGAAATAAAAATACTAATATTTATGTTAACTCTCTATATATGTGACAAATTGTTTTAGTTCAAGTAACTACTGTAGTTTACTTACATTTGTATTAAGTTATTAAAGTCGTAGGAGGGGCGGGGAGCTGCATTGGTGCTCAGTGATGAAGACATTGATTTGCTAACCCTGGAGGTCCTGTGTATAATACAGGTTATGAGACTGTTTGTCGTGACAAGGAGTAGAGTCACCTGTCCAACCTCGTGGGTCCTCTGCTTTCCTCCCAATGCTAAAACACTTATGAGCGTGTGAATTGTTGAAAAAAAAATCAAACCATATATTAGTCACAAAATTATACCTAGTTTGTGTTGAGTGGACTTGTCTGTGGCATAGGTTGGAGAGTGCTTAACAAAGGACAATGTGTAGTTGTTCAGATTGGATGGAAAACAGGGGGTCCTTGTTCTCGTAAAAGAGCCCTTAACAGTTGGCATTCGAAATAAGAGAAGGTCGTAGAGCCGCTATACGGACAACCACATTTCAATCGTTAACTATGGTAGTTGTCATATTTTAAATCTTTTCCCAGAAAATAATCTAGTCAAGTTTTGAACTGTAGTTATTCTGTCAGAAGTTAAAAGTAAATATATGTGATATTCTATATGAAATGCTTCTGTCAATTTATGATGGTGGTTTTCTTCTTTAGTAAAAATGTTCATTGAAATTTTTTCAGAGTTTTGATGAAAGTTTTGGTCAGCCTCAGATGAGTTCTCCACCTCCTTGGTTACGTGATAAACTAGAAGAGAAGCTACGCGAGACTGGCTATCATCAGGATGGTGAACAATTGACAAAAATAGAGACAGAATTCCCCGCAACAAACTCTAGTCCTAAAATAAAACATATCAACGTTTTTGATCGAGGTTATGGGTCTTGGGGGAGGACGCCTCCTAAACCACAACGAAAAGGTAAAGCTGCTAATCGTAAATCACCGCGAAATTCCTTACAAAGTATGTCTCCAGGTGCTAACGGTGTCTCCACGAATCAGACATTCAACAACTCAACGGAGAACAGTACGGAATCCTCATCTTCTGGAATAACTCACAGTACTCCGCAATTGTCAAACATCAAAATGGGTTCATCTCATTTTCTGGCCACGCGATCCAACTCTAATTCTCCCAAACCCAAACAACCCTTCCGCAGCCAGTATTTCTATGACTACAGTGATGAAGATAGCGATTGTCGACCTATGACAAAAGATGTCAGCTCTTCTTCCACGGTTTCTCTCAACGAATTATTGGACAGCAGTCTGGAGGGGGCCGATCTCCCAACAGATGAAGATTTCTATTCGGACTGGTCCCCAAGTTGTTTGTCTCCAAAGCCATTGCCAACTGACCTAAGTGCCATGAAAACTATGCAAAATTTTATGTTCCCCTCTCCGATGAAAAACGCAGGGACAACAATCTCAAGTATTAAACAAACTTCTGAGAGCAGTAGAAAAAATAGTTTGTCATCCCAAGCCACCAGTATTACCTCGATACCACAATTGACGGCTGTATCCGAGACATCTTTGACAACGTGTAGCAAAACAGCAGTGATACCAAATAAAGTAGATCTCACGCTAAACAGTACATCATCACAAACAAGCTTGAGTGCTACACCAGTGTCTCCCTCTGTAACAACTACCTCACAATCACATGCTAACAAACAAGTTGTGTCCATATATGGTTATACGAATGGGGCTAGCCCCAAGCCCTCTCGACCAGACAACCTGATCCTGGTGCCGAGAGAAAAAACTTTCATATTGAATAGCCTGAGTAGCTCCAGTTCCGAGGAGAATAAAACTTTATCGTCATCTAGTCCGCATTCAGTGTCTGACAAATCTGTAGCTTCTCAAACAGTCTCCCCAACTAGGAAAGTTTCCCCGACTGAAAAACGATCTCCAAAATCAAAACATTACGTTGAGATTCAAGTGAAAAAACCTTTGGATACAAAGAAAAAATCAGCAGTGGAATCTAGCAATAAAAGCAAAGTAGCGGCTATTGTGCCAACTCCTAGAAGTCCAAAAAAGTCTCCTCCCCCTGTTCCCAAAAAGCCTGCTCGCGCGAACCAAACTTCAGCTAAACCTTTAGAACCTAAAAAAGTCATTCAAAAGAACAATGTTGATAGGTCCCCTAGTAAGAAGTTACAAGGAATTGTGAACCCTATTGTGAATCCTATCGTTAATTCTGTGATTATGGACCCTTCAAACAATAACTTTCCGGTTTTAGATATAGGCTTCGGTCCAAAATGGCCGACGCCAGAGACTAATATAGATAGTGTTAGAGTTGAGAGATCAGGTAGTCGTGACGATGGCTATTCAACCATGTCTAGTGATATTCAACCAGAAGCTATGGAAAAATATAGTGATGCTGCAACCAGTAAAAAAGATGGTGCCCCAAGGGGAGCAGATGTGAAGCATGACCCACTGTCTGATCCTGATTCTGCCATGGAGAACTCCTCACATAGTACTACAGAACTACAAAATTCTACTCATAGCCTTTCTTCTCAAGTCTCAACTTCCAGCGGAGAAAATCTTCTCAGTCCCGGTAATAAAGTGCGCGAAATGAGAAAAGTCTTCGAGGAAGACACACAAACTATTAAAAGTGCTAAAAAGACTGGACAACCTGTGATACAATCCCCTCTCAGTCCAAAGCTCAAGTTTTTTCAGGCGACCGAAAGTCGTAGTTTAGAAAATTTAAAACCTGAAAAGTTAGAGGAGTCTCCAGAACTGACAGCTAAAACATCTTGGAATTATCATAGTTTTGCTGAAACAAAATATACCCAGATTAACAGATACTCAGATAATCAAGTAAGTGCTTTATTTTAGTTTATTTTTTTCAATATTCACAAAGGGCATCTCCAACTATGGCTTAACTATGTGTTTCAGGGGGCACAACTGTGTCTATATTTTGGCCACGATGAGTGAAAATTGGTAAATTTTTGTCTTATATAAATATGTGAATGAAAATTCCAAATGTTAACGTTATTGCAGATTATAAGTCTACCACTTGGGGACGATCACCTTTTAGAAGATATTCCTGAAGATCGAGAATTAGAAACGATACCTCACGTCAGTTACTCTTCCTATTCAAGACGTCTGTCTTCAAGCCCTCCTCCTATAGAAATAAAACCAAGAAACAGAAAGAGAGCAGGCAGACGGCTAAAGAGGGCGCTGTCAGAATCCAGTTTTTTCTCCATCAAACCAAAGCTACCTACTTTATATGATGATTTTTCGGATGGATCTTGGAATAGCGGAAGAGTCTTTGAAAGATCGGTATCAGTATCAGAAATGGATATGATTGAATGGAATATGCGACATGAAGCCGTGGAATACAAGCCACGGACATCTTCTAAATTAGATATAGATGAGTCTTCAGTCAATGAACAAGTCAAAAATATTATTAAAACATATTTGATGTCAAAGGTAAGAATCAGATGATTTGAGAATAAAAATCAATTTGATGAAAGATGTTTGAGAAAATCCAGCCTCCCGTAATAGCCACCAAGTTTCATCACATAACATTCAGTTTATTGAGCAGTCCCACATATTATAGCTAAGTAAATAGAACTCATTAATTCAAGATGGAAGACTCTTGTAGATATTTATACTCGTGCAAACTTTCAGTCTCCATATGGTGTTGGCCATAATTCTCCTTATAGTAATTGTCTAGATAACCATGTCTATGGGTAATTGCTATGATTATCAAGTCTTTTGTACAACAGTTATATTTCTGTTATTTATATCTTTATGCTTATTTCTCAATCGGTTTGTATGAATAATTAAAAGGTTGCTAATGTATTTATTTATCTAAATTTGATGATGAATATATTTATATTTTTTATTGATAGATGTCAATGACAGCATCTACTACTGATAGTGAAAGTGATGGGGATCTAGAAGCTTCTTTAATGATCAACAGAGAATGGCTGAAGAAAAATGGTGGATATCGTTTACCTTCATGGCAGCCACGAGAAATGCTGGAATCTCTAAAAAAGGTAATATTATTTGCTTGATAACAATACCTGTATGTGTATTGAAACGTAGCATGTCAATAAATTTCAGAAGTAGTATATCCATATAAGTGTGTTTATTTATAAAAGATAAGGTTGTGGTATTTTGTTGTGAAGCATGTGTGTATTGTTGTCCCCCGCCCTTTCGAAGAAAGTTGGGGTTACTATTAAAATGGGTTCGTCCGTCTGTCTGTCTGTCTGTCTGTCTGTCTGTCTGTCTGTCTGTCTGTCTGTCTGTCTGTCTGTCTGTCTGTCTGTCTGTCTGTCTGTCTGTCTGTCTGTCTGTCTGTCTGTCTGTCTGTCTGTCTGTCTGTCTGTCTGTCTGTCTGTCTGTCTGTCTGTCTGTCTGTCTGTCTGTCTGTCTGTCCGTCCGTCCGTCCGTCCGTCCGTCCGTCCGTCCGTCCGTCCGTCCGTCCGTCCGTCCGTCCGTCTGTCTGTCTGTCCGTCACACTTTTTGGGACACAATAACTCTCTTCCTAATTGAGCTAGAATGTTCAAACTTGGTGTATGTGTTTATTAGGTCAATGCCTTGATGGAGTTCGAAGATGAGCATTTTCCGCTTAGGGTAAGCAGAGATAAGCAATTTGATTGGTTGATGCTTTGGGACACGATAACTTTAGTTCTAATTAAGTGAGATTGATGAAACTTGGTGTATAGTTTCATTATAGTAATACCTTGACTAAGTTCGATAATGAGCATTTTCTGCTCAGGGTAAGCAGAGCTATACGCAATTTGATTGGTCGAGAATTTGGAACACAATAACTCTCCTTCTAATTGAGTTAAAATGTTCAAACTTGGTGTATATGCTTATTAGGTCAATGCCTTGATGGAGTTCGAAGATGAGCATTTTCCACTTAGGGTAAGCAGAGATAAGCAATTTGATTGGTTGATGCTTTGGGACACGATAACTTTAGTTCTAATTAAGTGAGAGTGATGAAACTTGGTGTATAGTTTCATTATAGTAATACCTTGACTAAGTTCGATAATGAGCATTTTCTGCTCAGGGTAAGCAGAGCGATACGCAATTTGATTGGTCGAGACTTTGTTTTTTTTTTTATTTTTCCAGATTATTGAGTGTTGATGCATTTCTTACTAACCATTGTTTCTGTTTCCATTTCAGAGTTCCACACCATCACCTGTGTCAATAAAAAGATTTGATTCATCAAATGCTGAAGACTGGTTATTAAAATTTTCGAAGGAAGAAATAGAAAGTCACCTAGCAACAGCCAACTTGAATTCCTCCTCACTGAACACAGAGGAAAAACAGAACCCTTATACGGCATATTCTGATTTATCTCATTTCGCTAGTTCTTCGGATACATCCACTATCATCTGCGATTCTTCTTCTCCGGAGAAGAGTGCAGATATCAGTGGTGTTAAAAATTTAGACTCTTCTCCTGCTTCTTCGTCTTCTGCTTCAAACAGTGGTGAAGGGAACTCTTTTGTCAGTGAGGAGGGATATACTGAAGATGGCTTACAGTCACCGTCTGCTGATCAGAAAAAATTTCATAGTGAATTCTATAGTTTGTGTCTAGTGGAATCTAATCGTAGTTTAGTTTCGAGTAGTAGCCATGAAACCGATATACATAAACTGGTTGCTAAGGACTCGGCCATTGTTAAAGATATTTCTGTCTCCAGTGTCAAGGATAGGGAGTTTGATGAAATAACTCGTCAAATTCAATCCTTGTCTAAGACGGTGAATGATTTACATCATAGTTTGTCTAGTTTAAACAGTGCCGATTCGGGATCGCGCGATGATCTGGTGGATAGTCACTTCACATCCAAAATCGGACCATCGGCAAGTAGACATTCTATGGACGGGTATCATTGGGAAGAGGATGATTATTATTTGACCTCTTGTGGTGGAGAGGTCATTATCGGTAGTAATTCTATGTTAGATCACGAGGAAGGTTCTGATTGGATAAATGAAGAAGTAGAAGCCAATCAAAGTGGGGAAATTAAAGAAGAGTTTTATGAAATACAAGTCAGTGGTGAAAATTGCACACAGATGTCTGGATATGTTTATTGTGATGACCCTGGTCACCATGACAGTAGCTTTGATCATCTGGAGATCGAAAATCGTCAAAGTCAGAGTGTAAATCATCTGGCAGATCCAGAGGTAATAATGTCCTCCTTATTTTAAAACAAATTTTAATTAGACCAAAGAAATAAAAAGTGAATTTATGGTATACGGCTGACCTTATATTTTGAGTGGAACCATAAACATGAGTATTATTTTCCTGGCCTTATTTACCAATTCTTCATAGTGTTTAATTAACAATTAGCCACGCCCATCAGAGAATTCAGGATATCAAATTAATTTAAGGAATGCCAATTCAAATTTTTTACAAGCATTATCTTGTTGTATATTCTGCTGTTTTTTTTAGTAGGTTAATTTAGATCTTCAAAAAGATTATTTTTTCTTAAATTACTTTTCTATATTTTCAGCATCGTGCAAATGTGTTGGATTCGATGTTTGCATCTGGAGCTGAAAGTAATGATAGTTTAGCCAGTGATATTGGTCTAGATCACATGATGTGTCAACGACTTGTAGGAAAGAAAGGTAATTATATTCCTCGTATATATTTACTGTAGGGGGGGTAGATGGCTGAATGGTTAGCACATGCACATTGTATCATAGGGTCTGTCATTGAGTCAACTTGTGTTGTTTCAATTCCCCGGTAGTATGTGATAAGAAGTAAAGTCTGGGTCCTCCGGTTTCCTCCCACTGTTAAAGATTTTAACAAGGATGCAGTCTTTTCATACCAGTACACGTCTACATCCTCTATATATATTTTACTTCACATCTACAAGTTTTTTGCAAAATCAATTTCTTGATTGCAATGAAAATATCCAAAGGAGACGTCAGCCTAAGTGCAAAACTTGCCAAGAACAGTACTTGTGTATATTTTTAGATTAGATTGTTCTAACTAGCTACACAGCTGTCGTAAAATATTCTACCGGTAACCTTTCCAGGCTACTTGTTGTGCACTTCCCTGTTATAGTCGACTCATATTTAATTAGAATGTCCAACACGAAAAATTTTGAAATCCCATCACTGGTGTAGTCTTCCGGATTGTCCAAAACAGAAGAGGTCTGGTGTATATATTCGGGTTCAGTAAAAGTACCCTTGACAGTTGGAATAAGAGTAGGCAAAATTTCTCTCCTAGCACACTGCTTGGCGTTTGCCTATCTTCATTAGCTCAGTTCGTGTTAAAATTAATACCCATTTCATTTCTGTGTCTGAAATATAATCAGTAATGTAATGTCTCTTTGATTCTATTTTTAGCACGTCATGAAGCAGTACGATGTGCTTCCATGCCACGACAGACTCTAGATTTCTCCAAATTTTTCATACGTTTCGACCAGCCAGAAAAAGAGGCTGTGGCTGCCTTTAATTTCCTGGAAGATATTTCTACCTCTACATCTGAATCAGGCTCTGAACAAAGACTCTTCAATCCCGAAGAAGATTCTAGTGCTTCTTACCAAGCTGCTGGTGTTTATATCGTAGATAATCATGTGCCTCGTTCAAGAAGAGGGGACAAAATTCGTAGACGGAGAAAAATTGAACAGACCAAATTATTGAAACACAAATCAGTGCCATCAGTTTCTGGTAAAACTAAACCAGGTCATAGTTCAACATCGAAAATACTCCATGACTCGTTGAACACGTCTTCCGAATCTCCTGAAATATGTGCCAGTAATTTGTCTTTGAGTGACTCTTGCTGTGAAAGCTTTTCTTCATCAGACCAGAGTATTAATGACTTAACAATGTTATAAGAGGCCTAATGCCAGGTCATCAATGTTATAAGGGGTCTGTTGCCATGTCAACTAACCATTAAGGGCTCCTGTTGCAGTGGCTGTAATGTCTGTCATATTGGGCCTGTTGCCTTGTCAATAATGATATAAGGAGTATGTCGTCATGGCGATAATGTAGAAAGAGATATGGTTGTTCATCGTTTGAATGATTTTTAATTGTATTATAAAGAAAGATAATTATTATATTGTGTTTTATTGTATCAGTTTTTTGATATATGACATTTTTTTTTATATAAATAAATGAAGAGTGCTATTTTAACAAAATTTGGGGGACATTTTAATGTAGCTGGTTTTAGCCATCGACTACTTAAAAATCTATGCATCAAAGCAATAGACATTCATTTTTGAACCGGGCGGGATCTTGACACATTTCAAATGTAAAATGAGATTTGTAAAAATAATTTTTTTGTACGTACTTTTGTAAAGTCAGACATTTTGATACAAGGTGATGTAATTCTTTTATAAATGATAATTTTAATATTTACTTACTTGAAAAATTAAAATTCAAACTTATCTTATAATGAATTGTAAATTATGATATTATTGTTCTGGCTCTATATTCCAGGATACTAATTTAAATTCTTAAATATTTTTAAAAAATAAAAAAAAAAATTGAAGGGCATATTCAAATCAGGGAAACTTCGGGTATAAATAGAACTATCATACTTATATAGTAAATTAATGTTCATTGTTGATACCTTAAAATTCAAAATTGCAAAAAAAATAATCATACATGTAAATGCTGTAAACTTAAGCTTAATAATATATGATTTATATACAAATGAATATAAAAGTAAAAAAAAAGATTAGATGAGGCACACTCCATAAGACGTTTTACTTTACCTTAAATAAATAATATACTATTACGAAAAGATGTATATCTATGCATTTACTCAAAATGGATGTATTATGCAATAAGGATGATTCATTAGCAATTTGGATAAGGAATCAACATCTACAGCAAAAATTTGCGATATTGTTTATATGAGATGATCTCTATAGTTTGATGTTTGGAAGTTTTTATACAGTTGAAAAATAAAATTGATTGTTTTGCTTTAAAGAAAATGAAAGAATTTAATTTATCAAATTAATTTATATATTATAATTATTGATGAAAGAGATATGATGGATGAATTAATTAATTTATTAATATCATTACCTAATTTTAATTTGTAGAAAGTCTTCTATATATGTTATATATATTTCTATTTTTTATTATGTTTTAAGATAATTAATTGTACGGTAAATAAATTAATTGTGTTATTTTGAATTACATGTATGTTTTTTGTAAATGTATAGTAATTGGTAACTCAAAAATAAACAAAAATATTAATGTTTAAATTAATTATTAATGATTCAATTAAAAGCAAAGTATTTGGGTTTTTTTTAGTTACCTTAGTGATATACTCTCTGACAGCCCGTCAAAAAATGGCTAATTTTTTTATTTCTTAAAATATCCATGACAGAGGATAACATCTACAGACTTACATTTTGATGAATTGTGGTCTTTGAATTCAATTATTCTAAAAATCCGCTATTCCAGGCCAGTGAATGTGATAAGTAAAATTGTTTTTAATATGATTTATTTTGTTATTATTCAGACATAGTTTGCACACAATTCAAAGATGGCATTAATTTTTTTCTCAAAATGAAAGCTAGGTTTATGTAGTTGATCTCAGAATTATGTGGTATACAGAGCAATGTGTAGATAATATTCTATATAGGGTAGAAATTACTTATATCTTTTTTTGTTTTTTTGTGACTGTCTATTTTAGAACAGATAGCCAAGCTATCACCTCATTAAAAATGGTTTTAGAATGTTATTCAATAATGCACTTTATTATTAATCTAAAATAACCTTTTAACATATTATAATAAATGTTTGCATACACATTATATGAAATTATTTAAAATTGACCAAAGTTGGTGATAGAATTTATTGTATTATTACGAGATAGTGCATGGTGAAAAAGATATATCCAATATACTACTAAGTAGTTCAGATGAATGATTGATAGGTGTTGATAGCCAAAATATGTGTTCAAATTATAAACTCTTTTCTAATGTATTTACATTTCTTTTCTTCTGTTGTACTATATTACGACCCTGGGGCCTGTTTCACGAAATTTTAACTATGATAAAATCCAAATTTTAGTAATTTGATTGGATAACATTAGATTGATTTTAGTTCTTAACCAAACAAAATTGAAGTATCTAGCAAAATTTGGATTTTACCTCCAAATTTTCATAATTTGATTGGATAACATTAGATTGATTTTAATGCTCAGTCAATCAAAAAATAAAGTATCTTGTAAAATTTGAATTTTATCTTTAGTTAAGATTTCGAGAAACGGGGCCCTGTACTTGTATCTATAATCTTTTTGTATCTTCTGTCACTCTTTAATTTCTTTATTGAAATTGTCTTGCAAATTATTTCTTTCTTGTCTGTAATTTTATTCTAATTTCTTTCTATCT
This sequence comes from Patella caerulea, assembly GCA_036850965.1. Taxonomy (NCBI): domain Eukaryota; kingdom Metazoa; phylum Mollusca; class Gastropoda; family Patellidae; genus Patella; species Patella caerulea. Next base: position 16,959,560 of record JAZGQO010000021.1, read on the forward strand.
TTTCTTGCTCATATTGCTCTTTCTGACATCTTTAATATCTTTAATTTTCTTGCTCATATCTTTCTGACATCTTTCATTTTCTTGCTTATATCTTTCATTTTATTTTTCTTATCTTTAATTTCTGGACTTTATCTTTAATATATCTAGTTTACATCTTTAATGTCTTGCTAACATCCTAAATTTTCTTGTTTAGTTTAGAATTTTAACTTTTTGGCCAAGTCTAAAAATCTAAATCTGAAACTGAAGTAAACAAAAACTCAAATTAATCTTTTCTGTTCTTTTAACACCTTTAAAGATGTTTTTACCATAGTCATATGTATATGTAATTTGGTAATATCTAAATGTGTCAGTGTTATGTCATATCAGATAAAGAAAGTGTCTTACTTAGTTTTTACATACATGTGTTAAGGATATCACTGGATTATATAATGTCTTTGTGATTTCTGAGGATTGGTACCAATATTTATTTCAACATTTAATAAAAAAAAAACATGAATTCAGAAGCTTCTTTTTTGTTTTGTTTTTTTATACACGGTAGTTTATTGTTGAAATTCACAGAGAAAAAAGGATATTATTGTTGACCTTGGCCATTGATTTCTTCTTTAGAAATATTTGCTTTAAATATCTCTCAGCAACTGACAACATGAAGTTTTTGGGACCATTGTTCGACCAAGAAATTTAGCATAATATATGATAAATACAGTTTATGTCAAAATTTTAGATTTAGGGATGATCTTTGAAATGTTGTTTCATGGGAGTGAATTAAGCATTCATTTCTCCATCAAAATACCTCTAGGACCAACATCATCTCCTTAAAGTTAGGTTCCATGTCAGTGAGTTGCAAACCTATGCAAAACAACATAATACTTAGTGATATACATGAACGAATCAGCTGGAGTTTCTCTCACAGATCAGCTGTGTGAAAAGAGGTATAATGTGTCCCTGGAAGAATATGCTTACACTGCATTGAATTTGCCATGCGTTTAGTTCCACCAATCTACTATTGTTCAATAATTTTGGGTGACTACCATGCTCGCTGAAGATCACAATATATCATGGATTTGGTGGCCTGTGATCTACAAGAGATTCGATCCCTACGAGGTACCAAGTAGAGTTGCGCGTCTACTGTTAGTGCAGGGTCGAGGTGGAGAGAGAGAGAGTGTTATCTCTTGGCGTAGGAAGAGCTGAAGAAAACCCACGATGGTAGGCGTGCGACCTATCCTTTTTCTTAGTAATAAACATGGTACCTGAGTTAAACCGTTATTGTCATCAAGATCAACTTTAAAATTTTAATTATACATTATCAGAGTAAAATACAATTCACAAATCAAGCGGCGAAGCGTTTTGCCGAAACTTTAGATATTCAGTGTAAATGCTACACCTTGTAAATGCTATAGGGGCTACAGTTTTGGTTTGATGGGCCTAATGCAACCAGGGGGGTTGGGATGGCCTAGTGGTCTAGAGTGCTGCGCTTCGACCTCTAGCTGGCCGGTCACCTCTGGCTTGCGGCTGTGGTTTCGAGCCCTGGTGTGAGCGTATGTGGCATAGAGATAGGGGCGCCTTCTCAACCTCGTGGGTTTCCTCAGGGCACTCCGGTTTCCTCCCACTGCTAAAGACCCCTACGCGCAAGCGAATTATTGAAATAAAATTAAACCATGTTAGTCCCGAAATGACCTAGTTTGTGTTGAGTGGACGTTAAACCCCATTTCTCTCTCTCTCTCTCTCTCTCTCTCTCTCTCTTAATGGACCTGTGGTCCTAGGTCAAATTTTGTTGTTATAATAACATACTCACAACAGAATAAGCGTGAAACACAGCATCTTTTCAAACATGATAAGTTGACATGATTATTTTATACTAAAGTTTTGCGTGAGTAGTGTGACGTATACAGTAATAATTATTTTGACACTGACTGCTCCTTTTTTGCGACCGACTGCACTGATTTTGCGACCGACTATTTTTATACTAAAGTTTTGCGTGAGTAGCGTGACGTACACAGTGAGCACTTATTTTGATACCGACTACTTCTATTTTGCGACCGACTGCACTGATTTTGAAACCGACTATTTTTTTTGCAGGGACCCCCCCCCCCCACATTTACGCTTCTGGTCGGCGGAACCCTAGGCTGGTCGGCAGAACCCTAGGCAGCTCGGCAAGCTTGGCTCTTTGCGGAACTGTTTCAGAAATCACTCTCTCGAGTGAGGATCGACGGAACCGTAGTTCAGTGAATTAAATAATGTAAAGCATCAAATTTAAAAAGGTCATTAAAAATGGTATGGGTCCTATTTTTCTTTTGCCCTAGGCAGCTGCCTAAACTGCCTATGGGGTAATCCGCCTGGTTAAGGACAAAGGGCATGACAAGGGACAACATTCAGGCCGAGGTCTCGTGTAAACATTGGCGTGTGGGTAAAGGATCCCATGACAGTTGGAATTCGATATAAGACGAAGCCATAGGCCAGACTGAGTCTAAAACTGACTGTGGGGACCTGTAAGCCACCATAACTCGAAATGTCCATACAACGTTGGTGTTCTTTCAAACTTTAGCAGTGGGAGGAAACCGGAGTGCCCGGAGGAAACCCACGAGGTTGAGAAGGCGCCCCTATCTCTATTCCACATACGCTCACACCAGGGCTCGAAACCACAGCCGCAAGCCAGAGGTGACCGGCCAGCTAGAGGTCGAAGCGCAGCACTCTAGACCACTAGGCCATCCAAACCCCCCTGTTGGATTAAGCCCATCAAACCAAAACTGTTGAAAAATACCCTATACCCCCCCCCCCCACACACACACACACACTCCCACACCCAAGAAAATAATTCATACAAACAAAAATAGGAAACAGAAAATACGCAATCAACATTCTGTTTATTGAAATAACAATAATGGTATTTTCATATCAGTAGAATAAAAAAACTATTTGTGAATTTTCCAGCTTGTAGAGTTAAATTTTCCGAGTTAAAGATATGAATTAGCGGCGTCAATAACAATTTCACATCCTTTTTATTTCCAATTATTAACTGTCGGACTTTAAGTTAAGCAGAACGATGGCAATTGACAGGGTAGAAGAATAAAATATATTTTCATCGATCATACTTCAAATTACATTAATACGAAGTGACAAAAGAGTACATTATTTTTTTAATTGTGTTAGGCGAACAGTAGCATTTAGAGTTTTGTTGTTGCCCTGGGATAACTCCTTGATTATGCCCCCCCCCCTAAGATTCAAGTATAGGGCCTGGTAGTACTACAATCTGATTAAAATACAGACCTATATCGTCCGTTCGTTCTTGGGGTTTAACGTCCACTTCCACCTAGGGTGATATCGTAGACAGATCTATATATTTCGTTAAGTATTTTATATTTTCAATGGCCTCGACTTAATGAAGATCTGACCAATTGTTGAGGTTGCGTCAGACTTTTGATTCACCAATCAGATTTGATGTTTCTTCAGGTACACCCACAATTCCGTGCACAGCACGTTTCATTAGATATTCCGGCACATCAACCAGAACGCGGGTTATATAACAACTCTTTCGGGTCCTAATGTAGTAAAGATAAGTAAAACAAAAAACGAAACGAAATTGAACTTTGGAGTCGACCCTGCCCATGGTAATTGGAACTTTGTTTCAATCAGATTGGATAGTACTCACAAATATGAGAAAGAAAGACATTTTATTCAAATTTAGTTGGGCAGCTTCTGCAAGTAAGCGATAATTTAAAAAAAAACTTGGACCGGATTCCCCGTTTAAATGGTCTGTCCTAGACCATCGCACACTCTGCGGGCATTGTAGGGGGCTACGGCGCCAAAGTATTTGGAATACCACAGTCAAAGTATAATCAGAACTAACCGATTCACTCTCAGTTGTATTTAAATAAATAGCGACGAAACGTTATTAGGGGGACCTTTTGGAAGATTTTGGCGAATGCGACGATACGATTAAAGCTAAATTACCCACATGTTTGACGTGTCAATCTTGCACCCTCTCGAATACCTGGACACGCCCCTTGTCAAACCTGTCCAAAATCACCCCTCCCGTATATATGTCCATATATATGCAGACTTAAAGTTTTCATAAATTATTATCTTTAATTAACATGATGTACAGCCATAGGTACAATATAAATAAATACTGAATATAACACCAGATGTGATAAATACATCTATACATAAATCACGTGATCACGTCACATAAATACATATTCATTACATTTACAACTAGACGTCTATATTTTCTAGAAAACATTGAGAAACATATAACTGACAACGAATTTAAATTTTGCGTCCATTTTTCCACATTTCACAATGTAATGCAGCCTTCGTCATCGACACTATCAGCGCATGACTGTAGATGGTTGTTTATAAATCGACTGGGATTACAAATCTGGACACCCATCATCTTGTCGATTTCAAAATTCCCGTTAAAAACAAAACGCCTTATTTGGAAATTTTTGCCCATTGATTAATTAATCTCTACAGTCTTTGTACATCATATGCTACGTCTTGGATGTTACATAAACAAACAAACTAACGTTATGATTAAAAGATAGGTCATCCCGATAAATTATTGGCAATTTTGCATTAATTAGTCCATCTTTGTGTAGTTCAATAAGCACTCCATCATTGCTGACCTGGTCCAATTTCTGAATTTACAAACAAGTTCTCTCTATATACATTCGCCATTTTCGTCACCGCTGACAGCTCCGACTCCTGGAACCTCAAATCATTCCAGCTACATTTTACATCATAACAGAAAAACAATTATCATAAACATTCCCACCAAGTTCATCAACACATTTTAAACAATGCTTTAGCCATGGCAAATACCCACTGGTATGGAAAGGCGGCAAATAACATATATTCCATTAAATGTAGATACATTTATATCTAGCATTACTAGAATTAGTGCTATTCCCTTGGTTGTGTTCATATTTATAACAATACGAATTGTATATAATCTTATGAATAATAAGTTGTGGGAGAGAGGCAGATAGAGATGTTGCTTCAGAAGTGGGTCTAGCTAGCCCCGCAGCTGAATTATTCCCCAAGCCTATGCTGTTTCTTGTGAATTCTTACAGTTCCACTACAATGCTCATAGACCAGAAGCCCAGGGGGTCAACCTAGCTGAAACGTGTACTAATTGTATATAAGATCGTGACTGTATGAAGTCGTAGGAGAGACAGAGACAGATAGTTGGTTCAGGAGTGGGACTCCTGGTCTTGTCCTGTCGTTAAAGGGACAATAACATTCTTGCTGGCTTGGTAGCTCCAGAAAATAAATAATACCCTTATTCTAAATACTAGATGTTTAAATGTCCTACCTGTTGTGTAAATTATCCATTACAACCTATTTTAGAGGGTTCGAAAATATTTTAAATCCAAGTCACATTTGAAAAGGTTTACGTTAGACTTTTCAAATCAATTGGTTGAATTTTTCCAATTTTTTAAATTAGGCGTGTTAAGATGAAATTTATATCATCATTTAATTGGAATATTCTAAAATAATACGATTTTGTTGACCAGAATGAAGATTGGAACATATTTTTCAGTTACAACAAGAGTGTCATTGAGGCTTTAAATTAAGCACCAAGCGTATCCTGTTGTTCTATGAATTTTCATAGTTGCACTACAGTGTCAATAGTATTGTGAACCCTACATGTAACATGTTAGCTTTAGTATTATGAACCCTACATGTAACATGTTTCTGCTGACTTTAGTATTATGAACCCTACCATGTAACATGTTTTGCTGACTTTAGTATTATGAACCCAACTATGTTACATGTTTCTGCTGACTTTAGTATTATGAACCCAACCATGTAACATGTTTCTGCTGACTTTAGTATTATGAACCCAACTATGTTACATGTTTCTGCTAACTTTAGTATTATGAACCAAACCATGTAAAATGTTGAACGGCTTCATTTTTATGAACCCAACCATGATAAATGTTAATAGCTATAATTCAATTATTTCTAGATTTAACTCGATTGTTTCTGCCTTAATTTTTTTTCTGACATGTTTTAGCTACGAATAATTCAATCAAGGCTAGTATTAGGTAATGTAAGTATTATTTCCTATTGATCACGTATGTTAACTATTTTAAGCTAGCAGTGACTCGATTAAAAATGTGTGCAAATAGAACGGGATCATTTGTGGCAAATAATCCAATTAGAGCTCGCAGTAACTCAATGAATTCTACATGTAACTGAATTATGTCTTAATTTCTTTAATTTGGGAATATATGTTATTTTGGCGTTCCATACAATTGAGTAGGCTATTTACAATCTGAACTTTTCATAAGACATTTTCTGCACTATGTTATATTATGCTTTAAAAAGCGTAGATATGTATTTATGGTAAATACAACTCCTACACAGAGGGACTAAAACAGGCATCATTACGAACTTTGGTGCTGAGGCTAAAAATAAAAACAAAAACATCTCACTTGACTTCACGTAATTTCACATGACACCCTCAACACGTTTTATACGAATTGAATATTATGTATATCACATTTAAAACATAAAACCCATATCGGTAAGCCTCGGGTAAAATGTACAATTCTGATCAAGCGTCATATTATTAGTCTATGTTGAGAGATGAAACAGCTGTCTTATTGTTTTAAATTATAAAAACTGTGTACCCTAGACCGATATCAGAGAAGTCCCTGATTCGAAAGCGACTAATATCTTCTGATCCTGCGCCTCTACCAAGGCTATTTGTTATCTAATCAAATGAGTTGGATAAAGTTAATCCGTATTATGACGAGGAATCACCCAGTTTGTATTTTAAATACTAGAACAAGACTGATTAATACTGTTAGATATAGGTTCCATGGTTGATTATAAATAGATGTTGCTGTGCTATACACTAGAGATGATAGTCTATACGCCATTGTATTATTATACGACACTTCTTCATTACAATAATCTGTATTACAACAACTTATACACACCTGAAATAAACAATATTGAATTAGTTGCACGGCCTTATGATAGAGGATTAACAAATATTATTCTCCAATATATAATCCAGTTTAGCGAAAAAGTCGCTCTAAAGCAAATGTAATACATGCTTGCACGTGTAAGCGTTTTAGGACGCAAGAAAACGCATGTGGAAGAGAAAGGTGTTTGATGAGCGGTCCCATAGCGTTTTTTTTTTCTCGCGCGTACTGTGCACATGCGTGACCACGCGAATGATTACTTCCTGGAGTTCAAAGAAGCAGTTCCTTCCACCGAAAGTCATCAACCTCTCTTGTTGCAAAAAAAGCTTGAAAATCATAGATTGTTTGGCCATGGTGTTATCATTAATTATAAAAAGACGGCGACGGAACGTGAAAAATTAAACCATTGAAAGGCCGAACCGTTATAATCTACTGAAAATCGGAGCCATCCAATAGCACCAAGAGTTGGTCATGGTCTTGTCGTGTTAAGAAATGTCTAATTAATAATAATTTATATGTCGCAGATTGCAATTTGTCAAAAAAGAAAAAAAAAAGGAAAAAATTACAATATGCTTACTGAATAATTTTGGGTTTTCTGGCAACCAACTGTTGTTTCATTACATTGTTGTGTTGTAGAACACTTCTTAATCACAGAGACACTGTCTCCTTTACCATGATGGAACTTATGAACAGTTGTACATACTGTCAGATCTGAAATATAACCTTATTTTTATTATGCGTGTTGCATACAAATATTACCTTATTTTTATTATGCGTGTTGCATACAAATATGTCAGCTTTTGCACTATTCGAATATCAAATAAATTGGTTTTCGGGTTAAGAGACGCGGGTGGCCATGGGTGAGGCTACAGAGAGTAAGCACATTCGATCCTATGCATGGCCTAAGTCAGTACTTACACCTAAACGATATGATAGTTTGAATTTATAAAAGCTGTCTCGTTGACGGCAACTTGGGGGTAAATGCCACCTGTGACTTTGTTTTTGTATTCAAAAGTAGTATCAATGGAGAAAGAGCAACGGACCTTAACCCGATACCACAAAACAATTGAGGATCGTAAAATGCACTTCTCAAGTAGGTTTACACACCAGGATGTGCTTAGTAAAGAAACACTCAAAATGCAAGTCTATGATTATTGGTGGGGGGGGGGGCAAACAGAGGGCAGACCAGAGGGACCCCCCCCCTCCTTGCCGCCACCACTGGTCCTTCCTAGAAATCACGGTCCCAATGCTTATATCAAGGGAAATTCCCACAGATATGATAAGCCCTATCGTGAGGTTACCTTGCCTTCTTTAGCTGACTTGCTAACAAAATGTGTGGGAACAGTTCGTGGTTGACAAGGAAAGGTCAACGATTGGAAATGTCAGGAATGGAAATCAAAAATGAGATTATTCTGTGACTTGATTACATCAGTGACTAAATATTGCTTCCATGATGAATTCCCTCTAATTGTTCCTTTCATTGTAGACAGATATCACACGTCACGTGAATAATTTCTTCTTGCTCGTTTTGCCGTCTTTCATTGATTTTCTCACTTCAATATTGTGTTAAGCCGAGTGTCGCCATTTCCAGCCACTTTTAGAAAACATATAAATTTCAGACATGTTGGAGTCGTTTAATTAATAAAACCACAGGCTATTATTTCCTTTGGTTAGGAAAACATATATTTATCTTCCTTTTAACGACCATGAACACCAGACAGGCCGGTCGTAAAATAATGTTTCGTCTTAAATTATTTTTGCATTAATTCGTAGACTTGGACCCTAATTCCTTAGTAAACTACAATAGTCAACTTTCTAAAAGGAATACCAGCCCTGAAATTATTCAAATTCCAAAAGTATTTACAAAGGAAAATTTCCGAAACATTCGATATCATTTAACATTTTTGGAGCCGTTTTGGTTAAGGCCCGTTGTTTTTTCGATATCATTTGAAATTTTTGGAGCCGTTTTGGTTCAACGCGATGAGAATATGCATTCATGTGATACACTCACTCTCCCTGTTCGGATAAACTGGTGATTTGGCGACGAACAGAACAGTATCTGGCCAGTTCTATTTATCCCGACAACCACACTCGGCAAATCTCGGCAGATTCCGTAAACTACATCTAGCCTCGGCTGTATGACAGTAAGTGATGTGTACCTACGCCCATACATTTGCGATGCGGCTACCGGAAAACTTGACGCTATTATACAAATTGGGAACCTATTCGGCAGCAACCTGTTCGTTGGAAACCTATTTAGAATAAAGACAACAGTCGCATTAACTCATCTATTTATCAAACAATAAAATCCAAGTAGAATATAAAATATTGTTTTTTATCCATTCCTTTAGCTCAGAATAGAAGTGTAATTTCGTCAGCTGGATCGGTCGAATAGGTCGCTAGCCAAATAGGTCGCCGACTTGTGTTCGGAATGGGCGCAGCCATGTTTCATCCGGGACCTTTAATGTAGTTCCAATATGGCGGAATCCATAATACAGCCGAGTTTAGATTGTCCGAAATCTTCCGAGGTTTGCGGAGTGCCGACAACAAGTGTCTGAAATGCTGCCTGACTGCATTTCCGACAGTCTATTTCACAAAATATAGTGGCGAAAATATTCATTCCTTTGAGTCACTCACTCCGCAGGTTTGACACTTTTCTCTCTGGTCGGAAAAACTAGTGATTTGGCGACGATCAATGCCTGAAATATTGCCAAACTGCATTTCGGGTAGTCTACTTTTCATATTATTGGGGACTTCGTTGAGGTTCGCAAGTCCGTTCATTCGACACTGACTGCATTTCCGACAGTCTATTTCACAAAATATAGTGGCGAAAATATTCATTCACTTTGAGTCACTCACTCCGCAGGTTTGACACTTTCCTCTCTGGTCGGAAAAACTAGTGATTTGGCGACGAGCAGTGCCTGAAATATTGCCAAACTGCATTTCGGGTAGTCTACTTTTCATATTATTGGGGACTTCGTTGAGGTTCGCAAGTCCGTTCATTCGACACTTTCCTCTCTGGGGTCGGAAAGACTAGTGATCAGGCTACAGACGGTATCCGGTCAGATTTTTCTCCACGATCAGTGCCTGAATACTGTCAGGCAGTATTTCCGACAGTCTATTTTTCAAAATTTTGGGGGGAGGTCTCCCAAACCCTCCGTAGGGACTCCTTACTTTGGCGCTTTTGACTGAGATTCGTAGAGGTTCGCAAGTCCCTTCGTTTGACACTTTATCTCAACGATCATTGCCTGAAATACTGCCAGGCTACATTTTCGACAGCCTATTTTTCAAATTTTTCTGGCGGAAGCCCCCCCCCCCCAAGCCCTAGATGGAGCTCATGACTTTCCCCCCTGACCTTGGACTTTGCTCAGCTTTGCCCCTCCAACCACCGATGGCTAGCACCGCCGCTGGGAAGGACAAGCACGCCATGTCCAGTGGGCTACCAGTTAACGTTAAATGCAAACCATTTATTTTATACCAAATTATTTTGAAAGGACCAAACTACAAGATCTCTGAAACAAAGTATGATTTACGACTCGAGACTCTATAAACGTCACAGCAAAATTTTTCACTCGGCCACTTCTACATCATCAGGGTGGAACAGGTTGTAATTGCCAAGCGCAATAACCGGACGCGACTGTAGTAATTCCTGCTATTATGTTGATCTTTATTGAAAATTATCACGGGTTTGATAAAGCTGAGTATCCGATAAGCAATCTGCGGATTTAAGAAAATAATCTATCTACTATTATGGGAGAAGCGATGTTTGGGTTCAAAAAGAAATAATAAAAAGACTGGATTCTGGCTATGGATGGACATTTTTGTTTATAATAGTCGAGCTGATCACGCAGTGATACAAAAACACCTTAATGTTAATACTATATTAACAAGTAATCGGGGTTTATAGCTGAAGCATATCCCAAAATAGCCCAATAGACGAAGTAAAAAAAAAAACCAACAGTCCTCAACGGTTACACGGCCAGGGGAATAACCACAGCTACATTGAAATAAATAATTTTCGTTAAAAATGTCATGACCAATACAATGTTCCCGACATGTGCCAATCTTGTTGCAAACACAAAAAAATCCGTTGCTCCGAGAATGTCTGAAATCCAAACATTATGACTTCATATAACTACCCAAATCAGATTGTCTGGCATTGAGTCAAGTGGCGCGGTTTCGATTCTGTGCTGTTACAATTTATACAGAAACCTCACGATTGTTCTGCCACTGCCACAATGCATTTCGTACTGCTTAATCGCTGCCCATTTGTGTGTTGTTATGGGTATGAAGTAAATCACCAAAGTATCTATCACATATTTTGATTAGTCGGCAGGTGAACGTACTAGACAAGAGAAAACAATTATATGAATGCTAAAGTTAATGATCTGTTAATGCTCGTCGCCACTGCTTCGGAAATAGGCTCGTCGCCACTGCTTTGGAAATAGGAGGACATACTTACTATCGTGACAGTTAATATCGGGTGCATATTTATTACATTCTTTGTTAGATGACTTTTCTGGACAAGTCCAACATGTTAAAGCTGAAAATACATAGAAACAAGTTGAATTGTATAGCACACAACATAGAACTGGTTTAACTAATTTCATTTCATTTTTCGAAAATAATTTCAAAACTATTTGAATTTCTCCCATCAAAGTCGTATATTAGGCTTATTTCCTAAAAAAAAATATTAATTTGCAAAGGTTTACCGCATCTCTTGCTTTGTAGATAAAAGATTTAATTTGAAACTGCATTATGTAAAATATATTCTACACAGATTAACATAAAACAAAACTGTGGTTACAAATAACCCATTCCATATTTAAAATATTATTGTGGCATTTTATTTGTCAATATGGCATATAAGATTATGATGAAAATAAAAATCAAAATAGGTTTGATATTTCAAATTGGATGCATAGTTCTAATTCATAGTATACTGATTATATATTTCTAAATGATTATATATTTCTGAATGATTAAATATTCCTGAATGATCATATATTTCTAATTGATTGTATATTGATCATAACGTACGAACTATGGCCCTCTCATATATCGAATTCTAACCGTCGGTGGATTTTTTACGTACATGCCAATGTGCACGCAGGACCTCGGTATTTCGTCCAATCAAACGACTAGACATTGGTGTTTATATAATTTTATAGGAATAAAATTGGCATACTATAAGCAGTTTGCCAATATCGACAAAAAAATATTTTAGAGGGAACACAAGGTTTTCATAAACCTCTAAAATTGACATCAATGTGGTTGTTAATTTGTACACATTTTCATTTCCCCATTTACAAATAGAATTCCCCTACCTGGACTTGGCGTTGATTTTTTCAGGGGTGAATTTAAATTGGCTTGAACTTCCACAGATCTATCAGCGATCAATATTGTAAACAACACGGCTAATAATATAAATATTGACCTCATAGTTTTAATATCCACACATAACAAATTTATGTATTAGTTCATCACAAAACCAACAGATCAAATACAACAATCGTCTTTTAAATAGGCCTACACTGGTATCTACATAGTCTAATTTAATCCAGTGGTTCTCCAGGGCGATGTATTATAACCTTCTTCATTCATATCATCTGTTATCAAATCATAAAATATTCTGAAAGTAAATATTAAAAGCCTATAAATCAGTTTCGAGGTAGCCAAATATTTATCACACCAGTAGCCCCAATCCTTAATCAGTACTAATATCACCGTGTTGATTCTAAAAGTGTAGATAATTTATAAAGATCGTTGTATATATGGACTAAGACTAGCATTTCTACCCCTATTGGCTTAAATGTTAAATCCATGACAATTCTTGACCTATAGCATTTTTAAACTTTCCGATGATCTAAACCTTTCGAAAAGAGTCCAACATGTTCTTATCATCTTATTAAACATTTTGAAGGCCTTGACCGTTTGGATATTTTACTGGAATCTGACAAAACAATCTATAACTTTTGACGTCATTTTGGCAAGGGAATCCCCGAATACATCCCTTTTAACTTTCTCCAGACCAACAGAGACGACATAAATTACCATGAAAAAAGGAGGGGTGGTAAGAGAATTGCAAATAATAGACGAACTACCTTTAAAAGATCTGGAACTAAATTACTAGTCTTAGTCCACGTGTATAATTTTTATGCGTTTGTTTTTTGAGAAATCGTAATCTGTCATATCTAATGTTTCGGTAATCAACAAAACAACATTCCAAACAGTAGACTCAGAGCTGGAATATTCGTGTATCTTTTGTCAAAGAACTGTAATATCTTCTCTTCCTGAATTCAAAACTATTCATCTCCTGGATTTAAAGAAATAAGGTTCCGATGACATCGTTCAAACTAATAATCAATAAACAGAAATCATATAATATTCTATAATAAAATTCTACAAGATTTAAAACTGGCCGATCAAAGGATTTTTTATTGTATAGCGAGCTTGTTTCGACCAGACCCCGGTCAAAACGTCTACAATTGATGCCGAATATTGACATATTTCGAATTATCGTCATATCTTTGTAATACTGAACGAGTCTAATCACTTGTGGTGATGTTCCTTATCAGTGATTCGTCTTTCACAATAATGTAGATTACAAAGAATTAACATCCCGTCAAATGACGATTAATGGACCTATAATTTGGTCTTAAACGGTCTGAGCATGACGAGACATTCCATTCATTTACATTCCACTTATATAGCAGGTACCTTGAAGAGTTCGATCCTTGCATTGGCCGAGAAAGTTCATCCAGATTTTCCGGCGTAGTTTCCCCTTGTCAGTGGTGGAGGAGCGAGGGCTTGACAAGAAGAGCTGTCTAGTCCCGTGTTCACCTTGGTGTGCAAGTAAAAGATCCCTTGGCAGTTGCATTCGGTAAAAGAGTAGACCGTAGCGCCGCTGCCCGGGTAAAAATTCCCTCATAGCACATTGCATGGCGTATGCTCGTCTTTATTAGTCCAGTTTAGGATCAGAACAGTAGGACGTTAAACTCCATTTCATTTCACCTTGAGAGGTGATTGAAATTCCAAAATGAAACAAGACCAACGTTACTCTCAAAATGTCCCAGTCAATGTTGACCGGTCACACCATATAATACCTGCCATAGTGACACATGCTATCGATCCACAAACCACCGCAATGTTTACATTAAGAAAACGCACCTCTACAGCTGGTGTTTAACGTCTGCTTGCTAATTTTAAACCACCTATATCGTACATAACAGTAAACCCAGAGCTGGGTGTTCTATTCGAACAGTGAGTTAAGACAGCATACCATGTAATGTATTCAACCAGCTATACGCCATGTTGTGCTAATGCTATAAACGGTGGAAGATGCTGATTCATAACTTTCTAAAAATAAATAATTACAATACGGGGTATGAATCATTCTCTCTAAAAGAATAAAAACTCGATAAGCTCCATGTATAATTCAGCTACGAGTAACTGTTATTGATACACGGCACAGTTGAGATAAAATGGGGTTTAACGTCCTACTTTCTGTTCCGACTGTTTCACGATGGAAGTTTTGCCCAGGCAGCGGTGTTACGGTCTACTATTATATGGAATTCCAATTATCAAGGGTTTTTTTACACACAACAACGTGTAAAAGTGATTTTGGTTTTTCGCCCTACCCGAACGACTAGGCTACATTTGAGATATAAACGTAGCCTATACTCGATAAGTGGGTTACTAAGAGGTGGATATTTGTCGTTAAGAGAATGTCGAATTTTAGAAAGGAATATGTATACATCGACATTTCTGGTTCTTTTTGTATGTACTAGTAATCAAACTAAGAAGACACGGAGCTTCATGTTTTGTACTAAAGGTTATAGCGACTAAATTTGTACGGAATCGAATCAAGAGGTAGACCGAGAAGAAACTCGATCGATCGGCATTTTGGAAGCAGATTTGTCAGGTGCAATATCCTGCCTAGTCATTCGGATTGTGTGATAAGATAATCGTAAAAAAACCCCGCACAGTTCGACTTTGATGAAGAGTAGACACAAAAGCCATACTCTCCATGGGAAAATTCGCCTTCTTGGCATTGCACACGGAGCCATTGAGTTTAAATATAAAAAAAAACGCATGTTAGTCTAAGAATGGCCAAAGTATTGCTTAGACGAGACGGTAGACCTTGTTCCGTTCCTTTCAGCGTGTTAGTCTCGTTTAATGGAAGTAGACATGAATATTCTTAAAAGTTCTCCATTATTTTAAGCTAGATTTTTGTAAAATATCAGTGATCTAACGTATATATTGTTAACTAATTAAGAATTACCTTTTGTCAAACGTCAGCAATATCCTATAATGGATGCGGAGACAGTCTGCTATGCTATCCACCATAAACGGAATACGCACATTAAATGATGTTACATAGATGATATTCGGTCGGCGGAGATAAAAATAAAGCACTGTCTAGAAATCACTCGCGCTTAGAATCTGAACACAAAGAGAGTTTCAACTGACCTGTCACTTACAGTAGTCGCAACACTGGCACAACACAATTAGACGATGAAAACAATTACAAAACACCTCCAACTAGATTGCTTTCCCTTTGGAAATATTGACAGCAAACCCCAATATTAAGAAACGTTCGCCGTTGCACAAACCCTTGCTAACGGTTTATTCAATTCCAAACGTTAACTGCTAAAGTAGCCTACACCGTATTGGCTTTTTAAAGATTTCGAAAAAATCAATCGAGGATTTTACTGGTTACCAAATGAAAGCATCCCTTTTGGCAACTTTCCCTCAAAAATCGAAGCCGTTTCTGCGAATTGCAATAAATCACTTCTGGTATTCAATTGTAGAAGAATCGAGACATCGGACCAATTTAACTGTCATGTGTACTCCAAATATAAATGCCATCTATTTTGTAAAGCTAGAGATGATTCTAACTTCTCATAACTATTAAAGGTACACTTGTAAACATGGCGTTGATTGTCCCGTATATCGTGTCCTAAAAAGTAGAGTATGTACTTTGTTGTTATTTTGTGACAGTGTCATCAATCACCTAACTTGTTAGTTTCTATCTTATTTCCAAGTCCATCAATTATATACAACTAACCGTTTGGATTGTTCTTCGTTTCTGTTACCCGCGTGTTACGAATATCTGCAAAATGGACACAAAGAGTTAATTAAATCCGAAATGACAAACTGTTTGCGTGCGCTTTTACCCCGATAAGGGAATGAAAGTATCTGCAATTAGCGCACGTGTATGCTAGCGACCACTTAAATAATTGTTGAAAAATGAATTCATTATTCACGTGTCAAAATATTCTCCTGACAAAATAATCATTAACAAAGGCCTCGGATAAAATAAACTATAGTCATTCAGGAGTTACTGGTGAGAATAAAAATATTAGGCTTGATACTTATTAAAGGCTCAATACCGCTCTTGTTGTAACTGAATAATATGTCCCAATCTTTATTTGGTCAACAAATTGTACTATTTTAAAATATTTTAATAAATTTATGATACAAATTTCATCTTAACACACCTAATCAGGCGCGGATCCGGGATTTTTTGCAGGAGAGGGGGGGGGGGTCTAGGCTTGATAATTGCTTAACTAATTGCGCTCAACCGATTAACAGAAAAATTTGGTAAATTAGATTCAATTTGGTTCATTCTGATGTATTTCCGGAAGGTAAATTAAAAAATTAATGGTCTAAATCGCCAATAAAATCGCATGAAAAATTTTCAAGCCTGAGCAGGCGGGGGGGGGGGGAACCCCCTGGAACCCTCCCCCCCCCTCTGGATCCGCGCCTGCTAATTTAACAAATTGGAAAAATTCAACTAAATGGTTTGAAAATCCTAACGTAAACCTTTTCAAATGTAACTCGAATTTAAAAATATTTTCGAACCCTCTTGACAAGTAAAATATAATGTAATGGATAATATACACTAGTAGGACACTTAAACATCTAGTACTTAGAATAAGACTATTATTTATTATCTGGGGCTGTCAAGCCAGCAAGAGTGTTATTGTCCCTTTAAAACATTCTATCAAGGACAAATTACGGTGGTCATAATGGTATTCATTGCGAAACACTCGTTCACTGTATAAATTAACGAATGGCACCGATCGGATACCGTAATAAATTGCCATTTCTTGAAATTATTCTTTTTTGACAAGAATGCATCTTTTAATCATCTGCGAAATTCAGGGAAACGTGCCAAGTACCTCTGTCAATGAGTGTTCACAGATAAGATTAGGGGTGGATCCACCAAACCCCACTTTCAGCTACATAATAAAATATTGTGAAGCAACACTTTATGAGGAAAGTGTTATATCCCCTGTGAAACAGAATGTTGCTGATGGGGTCCTCGCATCGCTTGGGCCCAATCTTGTTCAGAGTTGTTTAAATTCCCATAAATACGCTGGGACACTTTTCTGCGAGTGTCGCCCTAAAAATACTGAGAGATGTTCTTGAACAAAAGCAGGATCGTGTAAAATGGAATTTACGCTACTCTCCAAACTGTCTTCTAAAACTACACCGTGCGTTCCAGACAAAATTCAACGCTGTTGATGGTGACAAATCGAGTATCTATACAGTTCGCTGGATATATAACAGATAAAATTAATGTCTACAAAATTTTAAATCAATATCTGCCTTTTAAAATTAGGTATTATTTTCGACTAGTTTAAGTTCAGCCATTAATTCTAGTTTTGTTTTCATGGAGTTCAAATAACCTGAACTATATCCTAATCACGATCAGCATACTTACTGATACAAAAGTACAAAATAAATATGGGAGGTGTATGAACTCCCCAAACGAAAAGTGTTATCAGGTGTTCTAGAAAGAGTACGACTGCAGTGGCTCGCGAAGGCTACTGGATAGAAGATAACGTCGAATGTCAAATGCGACCCATCGTAAACAGCTAATTAATAAGATCCTGATTTGATGATTTTACACGTCCTTTATTCATCAGCACCGATCGGCCTGATGAAGACGAACAGCGGCGTCACGGCCTACTCTTATCGAATTCCAGCTACCAAAGGTTCTCTTATGTGCACACCAATATTCACAAGGAACCTTAGTTTTCGTCCCATTTCATTTTTTGAGAGTAACTCAATAAAAGGAGTTATAATTATCAGCTTGTCCTGTTAATTTGTGGGACGGTGACTAAGGTGCTTGCTCGCTACCCTGGCTGGTGGGCCCAGGGTAGATCCTGGTGTTATTTGAGAAAGTTTCTCGGAATTTTCTTTCGTGGTGTCCCCTTGGCAGTGGTATAGCGTATGACGAGAAGGTGAGCGAAGCTTTTAACCCTTGTGCGTATACAGGGGGTATTTTGGACCCCACGACAATATCCTTAACGTCTGTGAGGAACTGGGTTATAATTGTCTAGCAAGAACTTTTTATACATTGTCAGCTACTTAATGTCGAGTAAAATGCTGCACATAGAATGGATGTGAGGCAGTGACAAGATTCATCATTTGACAAAAAATTACGAGCATTACGTTATCGGACGTAGGGGGTCTTTTGGACACCATCCCCTTTCCTTTCAACATTTTGCTGGTTACAAGTGTCTAATCTGTTCTGCGCAAGTCGCTAGCTTTGAATTTCTTAATAATGATATTGTTTTGGTCATGCTAGTAATCTGGATCTGAAAGCAAATCTAGGTATTCTACCAACCCCACCAAAAGACGATTATACAACGGAAATGACAATTAAGTTACGTGTAGATTTGTATGGTTCGAAAAACACCTTATAATTCATATTGCCACTGTTTTAAAACTCTAATTGATTATTATTCAGTCTTTATGAAGCTGTAATTTGATCGTATTTGAATAAAGTTATGCACCCAAAAAACCTATTTGTGTCTGGGGTCTTAGATTACCCCTTGTTGCCGATAACGTTTTTCGTGCGACGTGATCGCACAGGGATTAATCGTTCGGATGGAATTGTGGCATGGTATGCACGCAAGAGAGCCCTTGACAGTCGAAATTAGCCAGTTTGGAGCAGGACAGGGTAGGACTTAACTAACCTATATTTCATTCATCCATTCATTTATATAAATTTAATTACAAAATAATACATTCCCAACACGGCATTGGGTTAATGTTAATCTTATACTTATTACATCATTGGAATCTGAATATAAATATTTCCGCATAATAATTAAACAAAGAATTATCCGTTAATCGCAAAGTAGTAATGAAAAAAAATTCATAAATTATTTGTTTTTAATATACCATATGGTATGGAACTCGATCTTGAACAGATCTTGATTTGATGAATTAAATGATAAAAAAGTCAAACAAAATGTTTAACTAAAGAAATCCGTCAATCGCAAAGTAATAATAAAAAAATGTTTAATAAATTATTTATTCTTTAAATACCATATGGTATGGAATTCTATTCTTGAATAAATCTAGAATAGATGAATGAAAGGATAATCCAGTCAGACAAAATGTATACTTACCAAAGAGAATGTCTTTATGGCGTTATCCGTTAATCTGCTATAAATCCTAGAGTTAATCCTGCGAGATTTATCCATGATTTATGGCACATTAACCATTAAGGTATGTTTATGCTTATGCTATGTTCGATAAATGCATCTATATTCTGCCGCGTGAATCTAAATGAACTCCTCCGACATTAAAAAAACCATCACAAATCCAGTTGATTATGCAGCATGTATAAAACGTATAATTTGCGAATCTGTATTCGCAGTTGATTTTGTGTCAGTGTCACCCAATGCCCCCGGTTGAGCTGTTTAAGGTCAAATTGTGTTTTGTATAATTTGTCATTTGTCAATATTTGTGTGATTAATCGATATTAGACTGTTAGTTCTCTCTGAGCTCATTTGAAACACGATGACGATCAACTTTTGGTATTTACTCCCCACCTCGAATATTATTGCTAAATTCAAATTTAAATATTTAAAGAGTGGGCCTGGGAATTACAATCTAGAACTGGTACAATTTTGCCCATTGGTTAATTGTGCGTCACCAACAGAGGGTGGGCTCATTTGGCTATGCAGTGGGGTAGGTGGGGTGAGTGGAGGAAGGAGTGGAGAAGTGGCAGAAGCTGGCGTGGTCAAGTTGCCAAGTAGCATAACGCGTTGGCTTTGATACAAATGATGTGTATTTTAGATAGGGTCGATTTCCTCGTGGACTTACTCCGGGCGCCCCGGTTTCATCTGATGAATTCACAATAGACCTAAAATTCAATTACTTCCTTTACATTACTCGCCTGTCGTGGATTTTCTCTGAATTCTGGTAGAATACATCATCCTATGTTCTGTCCGTGGCTGGGTCCAATGATTTCTCTAACCATTAATATACGATTCCGTTTATCACCTAAACCTTAGGTTTGTGCATGCATCTTCCAGTTGTACAAGATTTGTTTATCATTTGTTGAGGGTTGGCTGAAAAGGATAGATCAAATGAGTTGAAATAACTTTTACCGCCAACAATCATTGAATGAATCATAAACACTAGAACTCCGACAGTATTGTAATGCTATTATTATCTCTTAACGGACCATCTTCTGAACTTACCCATTGAAATTACCAGAAATGGACAAAACTGGCAATATGGCAAGTACCTGCAACTGAAAGGGCTAACTCCAACACAGATACATGCCGACATGGTCTCCACTTAAACTTAAAGGGTTGATGTCCTGTCCTTTTCGACATTAAAGAAGTGGGCTGCGGAATTTAAGCGTCGTGGAGAGATCCTTGATTATGACCCGTTTCCTGGAAGCCATCAATAGCAACCATTCAAGAAAAGATTACCCGGGTGCATGACATGGTGATGACTGATCCTGATAATGTTTTAGTCAAGTTTGTAGCTATGGATGGAACCTGCTTCCAAAAATGGAAAAGTGACTAGCTGGTAGTAATTTTCCTAGTAGAGATAATGTTGTGTTAGCTGTGGCCGACGTTTTTAGGGTGACTGAAGAAAATTTCATCCTGACCGGCATCCAGGACTTGCAACATTGTTGGCAAAAATGTGTAAACCTCAAAGGGGACTGCATAAAAATAAATGGAAACCATCGACTTTCTACAGGTCTTTCACAGACTGGCTTGAAATTTTTGAGACAGCCCTCGTAGTATTCAAAAAAGGCGTGTTACCCCTAATTAAAGGCTTTTCGCCTCTAGGTTAGGATGCATGATCACTCCATATTTCAAGTTGATCGGTGCTCATTTTGCGAACACGTCACTGCAAACTTATTACTAAATGGATCATGGCACGAATAAACAAATACAAAAACAAGGGCCATTCCCGATAACTTTTTGGGGAATAAAACTGCTCAATTTTGTGTTAAAATCCCTTATATCCCATTACCTAAGGCCGACCAGTACATGAGTCATTCACTGTATAGACCTCTCAAGAAACGGGAATCGATTATTAGAACACCCAATCTAAAAATTGGCCCAAAATGTTAAAAGGGTTACGTGCCCAGATAAACAGTGTTGACGTTAACGTCAAAACGACTCAATATTTTGAGCCGAAACTTTGAGCCAAGGTAAATACACCATGCCTCTATATTTTGTTCCATAAATTTCATAAAGGCTCGGACTTTAATTTTTGAGACTCTGTTCTTATCGGGATTATCCCTTTAAATTAAATTAACCGTTGAGCTACATGGAGACTAGAAATGCTTCCACCACTGATAACTTCCATCTTTGGCACCAGTAGTGCATGATTCTATGGCCATCATTTGCGCAGGTTCTGTACTCGTTTGATGACAAAAACGTAACAGTCCGGTAACGCATTTAATATTCAACCAAATATAACAAAATAAAAAAAGTGAAATAAAGGCGAATTAAAATGAAACGCCTACTCAAGATTTTTTAGGTGGGTAATGTCATGGCCACATAAAAAATAAAACGCACCAGTACAGAAAGCGTTTGGTGATTATTTTAATCCAATGGCTCGTACTTCCTTGTTAGTTGTACA
Source organism: Patella caerulea (assembly GCA_036850965.1). Lineage (NCBI taxonomy): Eukaryota > Metazoa > Mollusca > Gastropoda > Patellidae > Patella > Patella caerulea. The sequence goes on from JAZGQO010000021.1 coordinate 16,981,414, forward strand.
ATGACTTTAATAAATATGTTACTCGCAAATTACCGGTATTGTTGATCCAAAAAGCAGGAAATTAAAATCTGTTGAAAGCGTCACCAATAATAATAGCTTCGCCACTACATTGTATCCCAAGGGGTTTTCAACTTATATGTTATAAGATCTCATGAGAAATTAAATCAATATTTTCTCACATGCTTCGTGTCAACTGCTTCCTTTTTTTTTTATCGAAAAATGTTTTACAATCCTATATTGTTAAAACGACTGCTATCTGCAGTTTACAAATGAAATAGGGTTTTAACGACCTTGGCTTCTTCTCTGTACCGACTGGAAAATGGTGGAGGGAGAGAAAGAAATGGGGTTTAATGTCCACTCGACACAAATTAGTTCATTTCAGGACTAACATATGGTTTAATTTTATTTTCAATAATTCGCTTGCGCTTATGGGTCTTTAGCTGTGGGAGGAAACTGGAGTACCCGGAGAAAACCCACGAGGTTGGACATGGGACCTACTCCTTGTCACATACAACTAGGGGCTATGTATTATTATAGATCAATAGGCTATGCAATGTAAAATGATAATTTAATCACTTTAGATTTATTGTCCTAGTTGTCTGCTGCGACTGGATTAATGAAGACGGACCATACAGTGTGCTATGGAGGAATTTTTGCCTTGACAGTGGCACTACTACCTTCTCTTATTTCGAAATTCCAAGTATAAGGGATTCTTTAACGTACATGCCAATGTGAACACAGGAACTTGTGTGCTATGGAGGAATTTTTGCAACGACAGTGGTGCTACTAACCTACTCTTATTTCGAAATTTCAAGTTTAAGGGATTCTTTAACGTACACGCCAATGTGAACACAGGAACTCAGTTACTTATTCCTTCTGAACAAAAAAGCACTATAAGACCCTGCCTACATCCAGCATTACTGACAAGGGGGGTATTATATATACGATTTTGATATATGTTCATATCCAAAAGAACTAACTAACATTAGAACTAACTAACATTAGTTAAAACTATCTTATCTTTCTGCTTTAAAATCATGAATATTCACAAAAAAATGGCAAGAAATGTAGATTTAATTTTCTTTGATTCTTAAAGACCTGAAAAAATGGCTATAGTAACCAGTTGAAAGGAATCTCTGGCGAATCTTGAATTCTTGGGTTCTCTGCATCCAGTTTGTTATATTCAACAACCAATTGATATATCCTAGACATGTAATGTAATGGGGTTTAATGTCCTACTCTTCTGCTCCTAAACTGGGCATACGCTATACAGTGTGTTATGAGGGAAATATCAAATTCCAACTGTCAAGGGGTCTCTTATGTGCATATTAATGTGTACACGAGATCTCAGTTTTTGTCAGGCCCTCCGTTCTTCATCACTGACAAGGAGGAGACCATGCCAGAAAATCTGGATAAACTTTTTTGGCCACTGCAGAAACATGACTGACCTTCATGATAAAACTAATGCAGGGATCGAACACCCAACCTCCAAGCTAGTAGGCCAGTGTCTTACCCACTTAGCCACGTGATTCCCCTTCTGGACATGGGAAAAAAAATGTCTATACTAACATTTTATTGGAAGGGATTCCACTATCTATTGATTTCTGGGTGCTAATACCAGACGACGTAATAAAAACGAAATGTATACTCAAATTTATTTTATAAAATGTTATGGAAAATTAACAAAAATGGATGAAATAGGATGGATTTAAAAGAATAAAATTTAGAGATTATATAAAGAATACAAAATAGTTGAGCAAATTATATCAAAGGATAATATAATATTTCATGTACAAAAATCTTTAAAATTTATTTGTTTTTATTATGAAAAACTTTTTTATTATGAATAAGTTAAAAAAAACAAAACGGGGTGAAGTATATCATGAAGTAAATATATTGCAAGATTTAAGAAATATATCTGTACAGTTAAGTTACTCTACTTACCGCTAGGTGTAATGGTGTGATCTAAAATGGGATCAAGGGAAGCTTGATCATATTAAACAAAAAATTCATTGAATATTTTGTTAATTTGAAATTCAAAGATCCAAGACACAAATTCAGATCACTCCAAATCAACCATCCATTATAGTGTAAAGACTCTGATCGTCATATGAAAGATCTTTAGTCCCTTATAACATTGTAAAAGTTGGATCTCAAAAGAGATATCAGATCAAAAATGGTCCAAGTCAAATATAATGAGGGATTGTATATTTGTCAAAATTCGACATCCCCACATACGATAAACATGACGTTGACAAAAAAGCTGACTGAATCCAACCCAGGCAATTATCTACCTTTGATATTTATATTTTATTTTCTGAGTACAATTTAGCATGGATTAAGTTTTGAAAAATGAATATTTCTTGATCAATGAGATATTTCCTGAATAATACAAATGACGATCATTTTCATTAAGTACCCTGTACCATACTTTCAATTTATGTAGAGATCAGTGTAAAACAAAATGAAACATCAAAACATGAAAAAAAGATATATAGTCAATAAACATCTATCGCACGGCAATATAATTATAACATTTAAACCAAACAAATGAAAGTAAGTTTTCTACTTTGTCTGTATACTGTTATGAACACTACATGTATTTTTTATGGAATATACAACAATAACCCACAAAATATGAAAAATATTTAATTGACTCATGGACATACTCCTTGAATGATCAAAGTCACAGTATTAATTTAAACCAAATTTTATAAAATCAGATTAGTATGTATTGAATTTGGCAATTTAAAATATTCCATGCCAGGAATGTTGTTTCAAAACTTTGAAAAATCTTTAAGCAATCATCTAAAAAAATGTATATTATACTATCTAATGAAAAAATAATAGTCATAAATAAAAATTTATAGTGTAAAGAACTCACAACTAATAATTTTATTCACAAATACCCAAATTTAATGAAAAATAATCTTTAACCGAACCAAAAAGAGTCCAAAATTTAATAAAATTTGTCAAGCATTATTTTGTGAAATAAATTCCCTGAGAGAAAGCTGCATAGTGTGAATTTTCATTCTATAAAAAAATGAAAACAAATACCAAATATACATAATGTTTTTTATACTTAATCATAATATATAATAAATCACATAGGTAATTTATACTTAGCAATAATATATAATAAACCAGAAAGTAATTTATATTCAGTAAATGATGAAGGTCATTATTGCCCAATATATCATTAACAAATACACATTTGTTTCCAATAGTACATGAAGTTGAAGATAGTTACTAAAATAAATATGAAAAAAGTTAACATTAATAACAGATTATGCAAATTCTATTAATATAAAAACAAATGTAAAATATTATTTGTCTTCTTATCAGTTAGTTTATAGACAACCAAGTTCTCTCATTTATATATTTTTTTATATCCTGCTGTGGCATCTGTATCAATCAGATAATTTGAACGTCAGAAAATTGAAATATTCTTAAACTACAAAAAATTAACACAGGTACAATTTTATGGATACACTATTATTGAGTTTAATACTAAGCGACGTTTCGACGAAGACATTCCCGTCTTTATCAAGCAAATTTCTGAACAACAAATTCTTACAATACAAACATTTCTGTAAATATAATTAAATTACCAATATTCTTCTAAATAAATAATCAAATATATATGGGTTTTTTTACATATAAAATATCTGGTTGGATGATATTAAATTCCAAGGTTATGCACTGGAATGGATAAAATTAGTGTAAATACAAAACATGTTATTATATGTAAATTAAGGCAATAATTAAACTGGACTTATACAATAACGGTTAAAATTTGTTAAAAAAATATTGTATTTTTAAAGGATTTTAATAAAGCAAACTGACAAGTAATTTTATATTAAATTGCACAAGATTTCTGGTTTATATATTTGGATCTGTTTAGACTGAATGTTTGATGGTTTACATTGATTCTTTAGCCTCTGAGATGAACACATTTATGTAGTCTCTATTACAATTAAACAATTTGAAAAACAAGTGACTTTCTTCTCAAATTAACCTTTATGAACACTGCTTGAAAATCACATAATTCTTACTTGCGAGCATGGAGTTTAAGGGGTTGAATAAGGGGTTAAAGATATTTATGAATATGTTCTGAGAAATTAAATAATATTATTAATTATTCATATAACCCATAAAAATATTCGTTGCAATTACTGGTATCTCCATCACTCAATAATTCCATAAAGAATTGGAAGTTTTTAAGAATGTTGCCAAATCATGTTATTATTCTTTGTACAGTATATCAATTTCTATATGGAATTAATATTAAGTTTATTTTGAAAAGTTGAGGATCTGAAATTTTATAAGGTGCCTGCAATACGCTGCTGGAAGTCGACTGTAAGATGGACATTTTCAAGACCTTGCAAGGTGCGAAGATAGTCAAAACTGTTTTTAATATTCTGATCAGTAATACCCAGTGTGGTGTATAGTTGCTTTAATCCACTGCTTCTAGCTTTTTCTATAGTTGCTGTGTAGTTAGCCTGTGAGATGGCCTCCAGAAGTTGAGACTGGGCTGTGGCATTTTGACTGATTTCAATGGCCTGATTCTTTCGGCGTTGAACCTATTGATTAAAAATACCGTAGTGAAAAAAACAAAACAACGAAAGTCATAAATTTTCAAGAAAAATTACTATGAGTCGGTAAAAATAAATGGTTTGATGGTCATGGGAAGAGAGCTAACTGTGAAGGGACATAACTCCACTTTTGAATTTTAAATAAGAACCAAAACTAATTATTATGTTATATGACTACATGGAAATCACGGAACTAAAAAACAAATGTGTATCCCAAATCATGAAATTCAATTGAAATAAACACTTTTCTGTCACAGACCTTGTCCAACAAGCAGTTGAAATTTTACATGAAATTTAACTGCGAAAGAAAAATAATTGATACAATCTCTTGGCCTATAACTGGAAACTGATTCATACAAATAATTAAGATTAAAGATAGAAAAAAAGATTTGCCAATGTAAAGAAAATGATGTTTAAAACCACATCATTTTATGGTTATACAATATAGATAAAAACAAATCAACCTTGCTTGTGCAGACAGCACACAAGGGGAATTTTGCCCTGACTACAGCCTACTTTTATTTCTAATTCCAACTATCAAGGGTTCTTTAACACGCTCAACAATGTGTACACCAGACATCAACTTTTTGTCTCACTCGATTGACTAGACACTGGTTCAAGTCAGGCCATCAGTCCTGTATCATCGACAAAGGGAATCGACTGGTTTGTGAGCCAGCGCCTCATACACTGAGCCAGCTATGAATGAAACAACTAGAATATGTTCAAAATTAAAATTTCGTAATTAACCTTTGCCGTCTTACCTCAGCTTCGGTATTTTTACGAACAACTTGAGCCTCTTGTAATAAATGTTCTTTATCAGCTTCTTCTCGTAAAGTTAAGGCCTTGAGAAATCTTTCCTCAACATCTCCAGGTATATTAACAGATTTAAGTTGGAAATATTTCACATCCACAAATAAACCTTTATCTTCCAAGTTGCAGGAAGCGATAGGTTTACATCCTGGAGGACATGCTGAAAAATTTGGCAAAATACAAATCTGGTCATATGTTACAATGTTATAAGTTTAAGTCACTTTGTAGATGATAATTTACAATTTATCAAGCAGAAGAAATTGTGTGTTTAGCGTTTTTGCTGTAACCAAATGTAAACCATCTTTACCAGGAAGAAAGACAGAAATGGACGTCCACTTGACACAAATTAGGACATTTTGGGAATAACATATTATAGTTCAATTTTATTTCAATAATTTGCATACATGTAGGGATCTTTAGAATAGGGCAATATTGGGGGACCATACTCTTTGTCAGAAACAAGCAAGGAACCAAATTCACACCACTTGAGTCATTGACAAGACCTTAAGATCTAAAGCACATGCATTCAACCATGCAGCCCCCACCCCCTACTCAACACATCTTACTAGAGTCAAGATAACACTGTCCATAATTTTTTTCATGATATTTTGTTTGATTTGAACTAACATGATTTGGACACCACTAATTCAAATTAAACAATGGAAAGTAGACACCCCTGTTGTACGTGACAAGGAGTAGGGTTGCCTCTCCAACCTCATGGGTTTTCTCCGGGTCCTCTGGTTTCCTCCACTGCAAAAGACCCATACGCGCAAGCGAATAATTGAAATAATATTAATCATATCTTAGTCCCAAAATGACCATGTTTGTGTTGAGTGGACATTAAACCCCATTTCACTCTCCAGTCAGACAAATCAGTATCAGTACTAAATGCGTCACATGGCAAAGGTGCAGGGATATTCTGACAATCACCAAATGTCTCCGCAATATAAATCTACATAAAATGAATTAACCTCCCCCATCTGTCCCCCCCTGCAACAAATCCATTCAAATAAGATATTTACTAACCATATTTATGTTCAGAGCAGTCTTTTGCACAACATTTTCCTCCTAGCCTCTCTCTGACAGCTTTAAACATGGCCTCCTCTACAGTGTTCCTTTCACTAATATACTGTCTAGTGCTGTAATTAGGCGCTTGACCCTGTATTTATAAATATGAAAATATATTACTAACAGTATGGTCAGTTTCAATGGACTTTTGGATTTATTTTCTACATTCTGTACTCTCTACAGGACTGTACTGTTGATTACTGCACCAAAAGTTTCACTATACCATATATGTGTTGTACCGTTTGACCCTTATGCATCATGTAAAACACTGAGCCTAATTCGGCAAGGACTGAGAAACGTGTCACGGTTGTGTGCTTTATCCTTTATCATCAGATGGTGGGGTAGAAACTCAAAGCCTGAGATAATGATACTGACATGTGTGATATCACAGTTAATGCTTTGCATTGGTGAAATTGAATCACAATGATGATTCTATTAATTCATAGTAAAAAATGATGTCTCTCTTTAAATAGCTCAGTGTGAATGTATATGTTTGCCTACGTAATTTTGAGACGGTGATGGCATCACGTATTGTCAACTGTCAAATTTCCTGCAAAAATTCCTGGATCTGCCCCTGTTGTGTGTGCCAAATTACCATATTCAAATCATTTTAGTTAGGATTGGTGTCTTAAATGCTGTCCCTAATTGTTTAGTCCATTAAAGAGATATTTCTTTGAGAATGATTAGGTAAATTGTGGCAATGCTCCTACCCCTACCATTTACTTCTATCTGAACTGAAAATTGTATTTTATCTGAACAAGAAAAATAACATTGTAATTAAAATTTAATCTGCAGAAATGAATTGAAATGGGGTTTAACATTATACTGTTCTGCTCCAAACTGAGCTAACGAAGATCGGCATACACTATACAGTGCTATGAGGGAAATTTTGCCTGGACAGCGACACTACAGCCTACTCTTATATTGAATTCCAAATATCAACGCACACACTATTATTTACACATTTGAGGAAAGGCTGCTGATCAAAACAGTGAGTCTGTTAACTGCCAGATTTAAAAAATATGCAGACACCAATTCAGTGCTGAACTAGGAGCAAAAAGCAATTTGTTAATTTAAAGGATATCTATAGTTACCTTGAAGGCATCAGTGGCACTGGTTTTCATGATATTCTTGTAGTAGATGTCGTACTGACTATGTAGTAAAGAGAGTTGATCTGGTCGCAGGAAATACTGGAACGAAATATCTAGATCTACCTGTTAATATATCACAATCATTTATTACAGTATGTAAACAAAATCTTAATGTACATATAGATGAAGAAGAGAGGCTTTGGGTTATTTCTATTCTGAGGCCCCTCCCAAACCTGCAAATTCAAGACAAGAGTCTGTTTTAAACACAATTAAGCAAAGCCGAGGATATTTATAGATGTCTAAGATTACCGGCCTGGGTGAATTTTAGAGCGGATTACGCTGTTAAAACTTGGAGTATTCTATCAACATCTTTAACTAAACTAAAATTGCTATTATTTAAAGTTTAAAGGGGAGGATCAATGATTTTCAATAAGGTTTCCATGAACCTTAAAAATATATTGAGAAATAATTCTCTCTGTAACACAAGGAAAAGGGTTTTTGCAAGCAAGAAATATTTTTTATAAAAACTGGAGTGATGTAATTGGTTCAATATGCTTGTTGGTCTCTAAAGTAAGCATACAGAATTTGCATAAATTTTGCCCTCTCTTAAGTCCACTTTTTTGCTTGTAATACAGAAGGGATTATTTCTAAATATATATTTAAAATTTATAGAAATGCTGGTCTTCCCCTTTAATGTGACATAATGCTCTTGAACTCTTTCCACATACCTCTAATTTATCCAACGTGAAAACAGAGACATCTGTTAAGGTAACAAAATGAGCATCGGAGCGGAATACTTTAAATTCATAATCTGGTCCAATAAAATGCTTGCCGCCTTCGTAGACTTTATCTGTATCAACTGTTCCAGTGGATTTCTGTCTCTTAAATCCCATCTACATTAAAATAAATTTATAAAGATGGTTTTAAGCATAAATAATAATATCATGGCTTGGTGTTTGTCTTGCAACCTAATATACCCACCAATAACAATGTTTTAAAAATTTGCCAGAAAAATGTAATTTCATTAAGAATAGGATTCTTCTTTATGACCTGAGGGCTTGTTTCACGAAATTTTAACTAAGATCAAAATTCAAATTTTAGTATTTTGATTGGGCAATATTAGATTGAGTTTAGTGCTTAGCCAATCAAAATTGAAGTATAAGAGTTATTCCCCTTCATTTTTCAGGTTAAAAGGTCTGAAAAATTTTGAAATCCAATCACTGGTATCAACTAAAATTTTGATTTTATTTTTAGTTAAGATTTTGAGAAACAGGCCCCTCATGAACAATTCCTACAAAATGACTTCTGCTTAATCTCCCAGAATATAACTTTTATGTTATGGATAGAGCTTGTCTCATCATTGAACTCAGATCAAACAATACAATGCTTAATATTTGGATCTAATCACAAAGATTAACCCTCAACTGGTCAACGTCATTTTGACGTCATGACCCGAACTGGTCACGTTAAATAAGGTAAAATATCTGTATGCCTATTTCCAACGTCTACTGCTGGATAAATATAAGTTATAGACTCTTGACACCAATAAAAAAGTTTAAGAGAATAAGTTGATATTTAATTTCTACTATTTGTTTCATCTCATTTCAAAATGCAAATTAAATACAAAACTAAATACGCAACCGTGACCACTTAGTAGTATAACATTGTGGTGCAAATACGTGTATGCGGCTATGACCGATTAAGGGTTAAAATCCTTTAACATGATTATTCTCTGTATAATTTCAACCAATTGGTACAATTACATTCTATAATTTATGCAAATCAGCATTTACTACATTATCATTTACTGGGAAAATAATTACCAGTACATGTAGGTCACAACACAACATGTTACAACATTTCTATTTGAAATATCAAACTATTTGCAATATTTCTTCTTGCTATATTGTAATATAATATATTGAAATATTTCCACTTGCTGTATTTCAATGTCATAATATATTGCAAAATTTGAGAATTGTGTAATATTTCATCAGAATGGTATACATACACTGTATAACGATCATTTTTTTATAATAAATATATACCCAGAAATCAGGAATGAACAAAAGGGAAGTGAAATAACAACACAGCTTTATTCTATACCGAAAAGGTTACTGGAGTGAGGGTGGGGATTCTTAAAAGGTTTATCATTAAACATACATTATGCAAGGGATAAATATGCCAATTGCCAAGTCTTCAGGCCTGAAATGTTATCTAATAGACTTAATTAAATAATCCAGACCACAATCAAATGTCGATGTCATCGCTAGCCAGCTATATTTATTGGATTAGGATCCAATTTGCTGTTCATCTTTTAATTATTATTTGATCATGAAATGGATAATTGAGTCTATGTTTTTTATCGTATCGACTTCAGTAATGGTGATCGAGACCAGGCCGAAATTTCAATCGCCAAATTCTCTGTTCAGAGTGGATCAATTTGACTAAAATTTTCAGCAAATTTTTTTTGCATTATCTATTTTTTAACTGTTATAGTGAGAACTGCCAGCTCTTTATCTAATCTCCCATAACAAACAAAATCAGTCAAATGTTACCCCCATCTCCACTCTTTGTTTTTGACTTCTTGACACAAATACATTACAATAATGACTAAATCCTAATAATAGATAATATTGTTAAAAAAAGATGAACAAGAAAAAAAATCACACTTTACAAAAGAATTGCAAATAAAAATTAGACTCACCTCATAATATTCAAGTCCAACAAAACTCATTGGTACCAAAATTACTACAAGAAGCAGGCCGAAACCTACCACTCCAAGAATTAAAAACACAATATGCTTCGCATCATCAGCCATTTTTCTTTTTCTATGATCAAATATTGAATTGATTAGTTATAGAAATATAACCTGTCAAAAAATCTGAAAAAATAAATAAGATACCACATTAGCCAGAAATCGCTCAGAATGTGTGTCTCCACCAATCTTAAGCCACAGGAGCGTCTGGGTCCTAGGCACTCCCGTACCCTTGTTTATAGTCCTAGGATGGTAGCCTCAATCCAGAATTGTTTCTGCCAGTCCTGTATAATGAACAATTAAACTCTATATTTATCTTACACACTTAACTGTAATTTTCCACTGACATTTACAATTCATACTCTATTGCTTGCTACATGTACATGTATCTCTATGTCAAATGCACATGGAAAACTATTTCTGTACCGGTACTTCAAGAATAGATCTCTGCTCTAAGTGGCTGTCATATCCCACGATTAGTAGTCTATACTACTGTTTTGTAAAGCTGTCCTACTCTGTTTGCCATGCCCATCCGTTATACATAAGAAGTCTAATATAATTAATTAAACCTTTTCATTTTTATTAAAGGAAAGCTGATTACATTAGATGATTAGACATATTTATCAAAATTCTCTAAATATACTTAGGGTTTCGACTTAAATCGTCAACTGAGACTTAAACATACCCCGCTAGAACCAGTATGACCCACACAACACGCTGTCACACAGTTACCCTATCCATGGCATCGGCCAAGTCGTCTTGAAGACGGAGACGTATTTTTTAACAGCGTATTGTGCCGGACATACTGCATGGTTCTAGCAAGGTAAGCAGGATTTTATTTTCTCACGAAGATTAAGATGTTCATTTCTTCAGGCATTCACGTGGACTGATACGCGGCCGTTTAGCAGTAAAAAGTTGCCCAGTAAAAATGACTTGGGCAGATTTCAGTTTCGACATGTATTGAATGGCACAGGACCTGAACGTAGTACTGGCGAGTGTGATGAAGCCTACGTTCAGAGCTGAACTATGTGGCCCCCCTCCCAAAAAATTGTCTAATTCAGATAGTACCGTAGCCTAATTGTAGTAAATGCGATGTACAAAACTTATAAAACATATCAGAAGTAAGATTCTACACTCATTATATAATATATATATTAATTATAATATACTTCCCCAAAGAATTATTATGAATGTCAAATGTCAATCGACATTATTATCGATCACAGCTAAACCAATGTGCGTAGCTCAGTACCGTATATAACTTTACCTTGAGTCCCTTGCTTGACTTCTTCTTGAGTTCTTGCGAGTTCAGATTTCAGATTCTTTACTAGTTCTAGGCCTGAGAATCGATCTCTATCTCTCTCTCTCCTTGATTGATAATGCTTAACCCTCTCTGTAACCGCACACTACTGGATCACACAAAACAAATTGCTTCAATACACGGATGTTACACTTATGCTTAATAATTGCGAAATCATTACAAGCTATTTGAAGAATTGTTGGATCGAATTGAAGGAAAATAACAAAACATAGATCTGGTCATCCAGTCGCTTTTTACATACGTAAATGTACTCTAATAATAGACCAAACCGGTACAGTATGATAATTCAAAACGTCCATTGCAACGGGTCAATATTATTTCGCGAAAGGAAGTATACACGCCTTTAATTGGTGTTTAGTCTAGGACAAATACATACCCCAGCCCCCCCCCCCCCAAAAAAAAACCCTCATCCGATGCCATCCCTACAAAAAAAAATAAAGGTGCAAATTAACTTCTACGGAGCGCAATACGGGACACAAAACAATATATTTTGCGGGACAGCTCGAGCCCGCCTTATAACCAGTAATATAGAGCGCCCTAAACAGTACGCAAAACTAATAATAGTTTGGACCCCACGCTGTTACGAATATTTGAAAAGAAATATATAATTTTTAAGATGCTGTATGGTATGCAATGATACTACCATAGACACAATATCCCAGAACCAAATACTCATTTATGTCCAAGCAGTGGCTATCATCTTCCAAAAATGTATGGAACTTACCAATCTTCAGAACAGAATTGTATTGACCGGTGGCATTTCGGATTTCGGATATGATATTAATGTATTCACTAAGGCCCGATTCAATTTCACAAGGCACGTTATTGCTTTTTGGGGACTAAATTATTAAACTCGTATGTACTATTATGTAGTTTGAATGAGTATGCATATATGCAAGACAGTAGTGAGCTACAACATGCATAACATTAAGGCCACCATAGATCGACCATCATTGCTGTATAATGTGGGTCTGAACTATGTCTAACCGTAGCCTATATATATGGTTTAACGAAACAACTGTTTTATCACTTTCTGAATTTCCTGCAAACGTAGAATGTTCAACGTACCTGGCCAACATTTGTTCAAAAGAGACCGACGTTTGATGGCTGAATGATTATCGCGTGCGCGTTGTATAATAAGATCTGTTATTGAGTCAACTGGCGTGGTTTCGATTCCCCGGTTCAACGTGACAATGGAGTGGGGTTTCCCCTGGTTTTCCCGATTTCCCCCATTCATGCCAAAGAGCCATACGCGCATTCGAATTATAAAAATGTAATTGGACCATATGTGTTTTGTCAAAATGACCTAGTTTGTGTCGAGTGGACATTCCCACTGATCAGCAGTGAATATTCGCTAAGCCGCCACAGTCACTGATAAGGATGACATCGACGCGACTTAATGAGTCAAAATATTAACTTTTTTCCTCAGACAAATTAAATTCTAAAACATTTTTTTTATGTTTTAAAAAAAAATAAATGAAGACGTTTGAACTATTTGTGGTTAAAAAAATATTACCTATTTAGTGTAAATAGGTATTAAAATGAGTAAAAAAAGGTATCACTCTGCCCGAAGCAGACGTCTTATGTAAAGAATGCACGCGCTATTGAGCCAACGATTGACGCCGCGTGTGATTGCACGTGGTTGAAAACAGTCATCTTTGACAGCGATATTAGAAGACTGATTCTCTGTGAAACAGATTGGTGGACATTATATATAATAGGCCTCACCCCCATTCCCCTCTCTCTCGCGTTCATGACATAGGCCTAATTGTCCCAAACATCATGTGGTCACAAATTATTGGCGGCGTCAGTCATTTTTGCATCACGTTGTCGTTAGTGAAATACTGATCGGATGTCCGTATAAAATCTTTCTCTACTTACTGAAATTCAACGCAAAGGAGTCCTACGCGAACATTTGTTAGCCAAAAAAATGTTTTTCAAATCTAACAAGTTAAATCTTGCAAACGAACGTTCGGGTTGAAGTCCAACGTACACCGGCTAACTTTTGTCGGAAAACATTGTTCGGCCAACAATGTTAGCGGTAGGAGTTCATACGTTATGTGTAGCTGTAGGAAATAATATTCCGTGAATTGTCCAGACCAACGATTATTAGGAATTTACTCGTTTTGAGTTGATTTAAATTTTTTTTAATAAATCAAAATGGTACATAGTTATATCTGAGGAGGACAAGATATTGGTCGAGTTGACTGGTTGGAAATAATAACAGGGTCTGGGCAATCGAATAAACGCTGGTTTGATTGGTAATCCCGGATAAGAATTATTTACCTGTGTCGCAATTGACCTATATATACGATAAAACCGGGATTACCAGGATATGAATTACATTATTTATACGCAGAACATTATCAATAGACCCTTGATTTGGAACAATATTCTTAATTACAACATTGCACATGTGCATAATAGCATTCAACCATAACTGATTATATTAGCCTATATATCGGTACCGTATGTATTATATTATATAAATATGTTATATATGTGTAGCCTACACGAGACCTCGATTTTTCGTCCCATCCGAACGATTAGACAGCTGTCCTTGTCAGGCAATCCGCATTTATCATTGACAAGAGGAAATCACGCCGGAAAATCTGGATGAACTTTCTCGGCCAATGCAGGAATCGAACACCCGAACCCCAGGATAGCGAGCTGCGAGCCTGCACCTTTTACCCAAACACCGTCATCCCCCTAAATCATTTGGACTATATATATATACATGAAAAAAGAAGAGATCTTTATAAAATGCAATGTGTCTATTTTATTACTATTATTACTATGACGAAAATGATCAGGACAGGGCGTGTCACATTGAATTCAGTCACTTGCAGTGAATAGAAAACCTCTAAATTATAAATAACTGGTGGCTGGTTATCATCTGTTCGTTTTTAATTAAATCTGAAAAGATTCATCAACAATATTCTTTCGTCCTACGGTTGTGGTGGCAAGATTAGGTTCACGATCCTGTTGTGTTGCCGGAATTGGCATTCAGTTTAGTTGAAACAGACATCAAGCCCCACCCTTTTGTAATTCTCGATCGTCTTGTCGCAAATTTTAACCAATCAGAGCTTTATATTTTTCTACATGTAGTTCATTTCGTGTAAACACAAAAACACTATACAGCGTGTAAACGATCATCTCCGACAAACGTGATGTTGTCTCCCTAGATTGCATCACTCTTCGAACCGGCTAGTTTTATAAAGGAAAGTAGCATTTCTGGTTGCATCACTTTATCTACAAATACACTCAACGTACGATATACTATCTACTACTTCTAGGTAAGTGCAATTTCTTATTTTATTATATAAAGGCCCCCCTCTCGCTTAGTTAAAAAAAAGTATAATTGCAATTGCTAAGAATATGCCCATGCATGTGTGTATAAAAGTGCATTGTAAGTCTATGGCCCATGTCATTATATTCAGTCAGGAATTTTTGGTTATCATTTTACGGATATTCATATTTGCGTCGAGTTGTGACATGTCATTTCGGGAAAATACCAGTTTAATATTCATAGCATTCATTCAAAATATGTAATTGAGAACCGTATGATATTAATGAATAGGATATCGACGTCAATCTGCCAGTAGAAGATTGAAGTGTGCAGAGGGCACTTTATTTAAACTGTTGAATTTATTAAATTATATCAAATATTGCTTTCCCGGCCATGGGCGTACAGAACTAATTGTAAGGGGTTCACGGGTTCGGATGCTTGAATTTCACAGTTTTGCCTAAATAGACGAAAGTAGCTCTGCTAAATCATGGCTTCGATATCAATATCGACAATAATAATTAGTCTGCTATGAATTGGAATATTAGTTTTGTGGATTCGTGTTTTTATTTAAAAATGTTTAAAAAGTATCTACAGGCTGCCATGCCCAAAGTTTTTGCTTCCCTCACCCACATCCATATGCCATGTGGATAATGAACTCGAGACAGTATCTAAAGCCCCCCCCCCCCCCACACACACACACTCACACAGACACGCCTTCCATATTCGCCCATCCCACCAACTGCTCCAGTTAATACTTAATGGTGTCATTTTATTTTGATCGATATGAGTGGTCTTTATACGTATTCTCAATAGATTTTTGAATGACCAACGACACACAGTGGACAGAGATTTGACTAAAGAAATTAGTGAATGGGATATTGTCTGTAAGGTATTTTTATTGGGTCAGCAGTAGGACGTTAAACCCAATTTCATTTTATTGGGTCAGACACGGTTGTGCGATTTTATTGCCATGTCTGTGGTTATAGTCTATGACACCGTTATCCTTTTGGTGAAATAAAGTAGATCAAAAGAGAATGCTCTCACAATTGAGGTACATGTCATACCGTAATGTGACATACGTGACACTTGTATTGTATACCAAGGGCGCAGGACAATACCTCTGTTTATTCAGGGTTATCCAAACGTAACTTGTCTGACGAAGATGACATTATTTGACATAAAAGAGCAAATGGTGTTATTTATAGCATATTATAGTTACTGTGAGATTTGTTGTTGGACCCATAGGCTACATCAAAATTGTTCCATTAAGTAGAGATCTGGCGTAACCATTTTACTTTTGGGCACTTTTTAAAGCCTAGCTTACTCTGTTTGACGTGAATCTTGAGAGTTCACTCTTCGAATGTTTTACCCGACTTAGTACGCGGCCACTTTGTGTGATAGATCGATTATAAAGTCAGACTGCAACTGTATAACACCGCTCGACTGACATGCGCTGACAAACAATGAGTAAACCCAATGACACCATAAAACAATAATAAGGTCTTTCTGTTGAGATGTCCCATTATAGTTGCAAGTCATTCTATCCATACAATTGTGTTTGAGAGAGAGAGAGAGGGAGAGAGAGAGAGAGGAAGAGAGAGAGGGGGTTAACGTCCACTCGACACAAACTAGGTAATTTCGGGACTAACATGATATAATTTTATTTCAATAATTCACTTACATGCGTTAGGGACTTTGGCAGTGGGAGGAAACCTGGTGACCCGGAGAAAGCCCACCAGGTTGGATTCTATCACTAAATACCTTACAAATAATATATTGTCCGATTAATCGCTTATATGGGAAGAAACCAATTGAAAATGGAATGATTAATGTCCAAAATTATATTCTGAAATGTTTATATTTTACAGTCATAATGTGTGGCATTTGGGCTGTTTTTGGGAGCGACGAGGATGTCTCAGTACAATGTAACGCTGTCCACAAAATTACCCACCGTGGTCCCGATGCTTTCCGGATTGAAAACATCAACCATTTTACGAACTGCTGTCTGGGTTTTCACAGATTAGCCATTGTAGATGATATAAAGGGCATGCAGCCTATGAGACTTTATACCTATCCTAACATATGGCTTATTTACAATGGTGAAATCTACAATCACGAACTGGTAACGTTAATTAATTGTATATTACTATGATATATTTAATAGTTGTTTTCAAACAGATTTACATTGATTCACTAAGCCACCACGACTCCCCTGTTGGTCGCGACGCTTGTTTCAATTAAATTAAGTTTACAGCATGTTGGTGATAAGCATATTCCTGAGCAATGGCCCGAGAAATCTCTTTTGGTCTTTGCTGGATTGACTTCCTATACTTGAGTGTGTCTATTCTTTCCGTTCATCAAATCTCTTATATGTACAATAACATGACAACCCTTTGTTTAATCTGGGGTCTTCTCTAAAACTTTGACAGCGAATACTTTCGCCGTTTTAATACCTTAACGGTTTTGATAGCCCCGTTTGTCACGCATATAGTTTTATTTTGCTATTCTTTAATGTACCCCCTTCGCATAGGCTACTACTTATGTGGTTCTCTATTTTACCTTGGGTTTCAAGATATACATTGATGCTTCAAAAACTTGATCCACGGGTAAAATTATCAACCGCCTTGTACGCCCAACTCAGCCATAACAACCTATTATCACTCAAAATATCCGTGAATTAGATTCCCAAATCCAGTTCTTTCCATTTTTAGTTGGAGAAAGAATATGACCTTCAGTGCAGCACAACTTGTGATGGTGAACCTATTATACATCTGTATGATAAACTGGGACCAGAAATGGCGGCTAGTCAGTTGGACGGCGTTTTTGCTTTCTGTATTTTAGACACTGCCAATAGAAAGGTCATTTTAGGCCGAGATACATATGGAATTCGACCAATGTTTAAATTATACAACGACAACGGGTTTTTAGCAGTTTGTTCAGAAGCCAAAGGTCAGTGTCATAAAACATAATGTTTCTTCTTAAATACACGTGTTGGTATATTGACGTCCGTCCGTCCGTCCGTCCATCCATCCACCATTTACACTTTACAAGGAAACACTAATGATTGTCAAAGAGTTTCGTTGACAAATCTTAGAGATATGTAGATACAGATTTAGAAAACAATTATCACATTCGATCTTTGTTACACTTTGGTTATAAGATCCTCTATATAATTTTTTGAGTGTATTAGTGATAAATTCACGAGTTGGGTAACTTGAATATAAAATTTTGTTACCCCCCTTGGGAATACAATTAATTTTTAGACCAATACAGCTCCTTAAATCAAAATGGAAGTGTATTATTTTTTAGTATACATATACTTGAAAGCTGATGGTTTCCAATAAGGGTAACGGAACCAACATATATTTTGTTTGCATGCGAAGTTTAATAGCATCTGGAATTTCAAGCAAGCACTCCTGTAGAAATAAGTTACTAAGTTATTGAAGCGGTTGAACGGAAGCCATATTGAAATTTGATCTTTGTTACTATATCCACGGTAGTTACTCCTTCCTTGCTAAACATTTTCTTTGGGGTTCCAAGTTAGTATTCAAATTAGAATTGAATAACCCAATATATTATTTTATTATTTTATCAAACACAAAGAGGTACAGCCTTTCTACAAATTAATGACGTCGAATGCACTCGTTTATAGTTTTGTATATTCAAGTAATCAAAATAACAAATCGTCCGTTATTTGACGGAGAAATCGACAATAATCGTATAGACCCGAGAACAGAACTCTAAAATGCTCACCAGATTTAAATTAAAATAGCATTATGCAAGAGCAAAACCTGCTTATTACAGGTCTTTCTTTAGGCCTGAAATGTTATCTAAATAATCAAGACATTAATTGACTTATCTAAACCATAATAAACTCTTAATGTCAAGACTAGCCTTCGATGTTGGCGGATTAAATTCATATATGCCGCTTAATGGCCATAATCGAAACTATGCTGTTTGTATTAATGATTTTAGTAATGATGACCGAGTCTATGTGAATATTTCACTCGCTTCGTTCTCGGCTAATAGTGGATCAAGTTGACTGAAATTTTCAGCAAATTACCTTTACACTATCTAGTTTTTAACTATTATAGTGAGAACTGCCATCTCTTTATCTTATCTCCCATAATGTATCTTTAAATAAGGGCCTTTGTAAAAGATTTATCGTCCAAATATAGATATATCTTATTTGATAAGATAAAAAAACTAATATGTATATTATATAAATTTAATTCTAGAAATCATTAACATCCAAGAGCTAATTTAAAGACTAGATTTTGGGAGTTCTCTGTTTAATTATAGGTTTATTTGGTTTATCCCACACCGTCTCTGATGCAAAGGCAAAGATCGAACCTCTTCTCCCGGGTCATATTGAAGTCTATGATATAGACATGAACGGAAAGGCTAAATTCTTAGAAAGAAAAAGATTCCACAAAATTGGCGACATGCCCAGATATAAGTCTTTAGCGCCCGCACTGAGTAAGTATTTTCTCATTAATCAAAATTCTCCAAAACCCGACCGTGGTGCTACGATTTCAAGCCATATCGTGCAAACTGTCTCATATAGATCACTTGTTCATGTCCGTTAACAGGACGCCCACCCTGCACCACTGGATAAGGGAAACGGGCATCTTGAAGATCCCGAATAACTTCCTTGGATAACACGACTGAACCACCGAACCCCTCCCTCAAGTCTGGTTATGTACCTTAGCTGTTACGATTTATTAGCAAAAATGTGTAGCTCTGCAAAACTCAAATGCGCCTCTTATTTCAGCAATGGCTAATATTTTAGCTGTACACCTTGAACAATTGGAAGTTTTGAATGTATTTAACCAGAAAACATATTTATTTTTTTTAAGCTGACGATGTAAAACTTAACATTAGAAATTTGTTCGAAGCTGCCGTTAAAAAACGACTTATGGCTGAAAGACGTATTGGTTGTTTACTGTCAGGTAAGACACAACTATTAAAATGTTTCTTAAAACTGAAAGTTCAGGTCCCAGTTCACAAAACATTCCCAGACTTAAGTTAAGAATTTACTCAAATTTGTTGGCCTTATTTGAAGTAAAGTATAGACGTCTATAAATTTTGTTGTTTTATTATATCAAATACATTTACATGTATAAGAAGCCATGTGCAAAGTTTCGTGTTTCTGGATCAAAGATGTTTCTCATAAACAGTGATTGAAAGTTGAGTAAATTCTTAACGTAAGTCCGAGAATGTTCTGTGAACATGGGGCCTGATCTTACAACTGTGGTGTCGTAATAGGGAAAACAACTAGACAACTACAAAATGAATCTTGAGCGCCATTTTGAATATTACTGAATGAAAAGAAATGGCGTTAAACAATGCTTCGGTAATTTTGAGACAAACATACATTATTAGTTTTGTTTGCTCGTTCGTTCTATGGTCACGCATCTCCTGAGATAATGATATAAACAAAGTAGATGCCAAGTCCTTACATGATACTATTGTACAGCGTTTTTTTTTTGATTAGAGGAGCTATCTTCTAAACTATAGTGAGGTTGGATGCCTGAATGGTAAGCACGTGCGAGCGTGCTGGCGTGGTTTCGAATCCCCGGTTGTACGTGACAAGGAGTATGGTCGCCTTCCAATCTCGTGGGTTTACTCCGGGTTCACCGGTTTCCTCCCACTGCTAAAGACCTCTACACGCAAACGATTTATTGAAATAAAATTAAATCATATGTTAGTGCCGAAATGACATAGTTTGTGTCGAGTGGACGTTAAACCCCATTCCTTCCAAATGCTTTATGAAATGATTTCTACTGCTTACTTCCAGGTGGCTTAGATTCTAGTTTAGTAGCTGCTATGTTAGTAAAAGATGCCAAGGAACAAAAGTTGTCCTACCCTATTCAAACATTCTCTATAGGACTCGAGAGTAGTCCCGATATAGCTGCCGCTAGAACCGTACGTATTTTTTATCCACACGTTTTGTGAGGGTTGGGAAAACGACTGGAGGATCTTAACGATTATCACGTCTACTTTTGACCACGAGAGCAGATCACAGATCACTTTTGAAACCACCAAATTTTTTGTGGAGAAAATGATTACAACGTGAAGTCACGATAATGATTTTCTGATTCCTTGATACATGTACTAATTTCCTATCTACACAAAATACAGACAAAAGAGTACACTGCCCATCGGGGGTCACGGTGGCTAAGTTGTTAAGCAGCTGGTTCGCTAGCTTGGAGGTCGGGTGTTCGATCCCTGCATTAGCGGAGAAAATTTATTCAGATTTACCGGCATTGTTCCCCCTTGTCAGTGATGGGGGACGGAGGGCATGTAAACATTAGCGTGCACGTAAAAGATCCCTTGACAGTTGGAAGTTGATATAAGAGTAGGCCGTAATGCCGCCGTCGTCCGGGGAAAATTCCCTCATAGCACACTGTATGGCGATTCCCGTCGTCATTAGCCCAGTTTGGAGCAGAACGTAGGAAGTTGAACTCTATTTCAGTTCATTTCATTCATACTGCCCATCCCTTTAATTGCATGGATTAAGTCTGTGTACTAAAAAATCCCAACACTTTCAGCGGTCACCTTTAGGTTGGAATTTCTTCCCGATACCTCTCTTTTGTGTCTCCATTCAATACTAATACCATACCCCCATCAAAGAACAAACAAAAGGACGGATAGTGTACAATGTCATTTATTAATGACTAATAAGATATACAAATATTTAATAAAACATTATTACATGTATATACGCTAAGAATACAAAATAGTTCAGTCTTAAAACTATTTAACAGCATGTCTCCCTCTCGTCTATGAAATGTTGCCAATGGCTAAACACAAAATTTAATGTTTGAAATAAATCAATTGAATACACTAGGGGGTGGGGTACAGAAAGAATTTATAGTCCCCATTAAATAAAGGTGATCTTTTAATGGATTTATTATAGCCCTCATTAGCAGGCCTTTAAAAAAGGGTCGCCGCTTAATGGAAATTATAGTCCCCATTTGAAGACCTTTAAACAAAGGGGTTGGAATTTAAAGAGGAAAAAGCACTCAATATGTCTTCGTGGTAAGTGATAACGTATTTACAAGATTTCATACAGTATTTCCAACAGATAGGCCCGGGCAGTAGAACAGTAAAATTGTTTTGCCGTAATTAAAGCAATATGTTTTTTAATGAATGATTTCAGGTATCTAAGTATTTAGGAACAGAACATCATGAGGTTATATTTACACCCGAAGAAGGTTTAGATGCCATAGAAAAGGTTATCTATCACTTAGAGACGTACGACATTACAACTATCAGAGCGTCTGTTGGTAAGCATTAAAAGTATTAGAGAAATACAGGTGTTAAACAAGAGTTATCTCCCTTACACTATCCGGGTTCCATACTGTCTTCAAGGCGAATTTCGCTTTGAAACAGTGGCTCGTGAAAAATTTTCTAGAAAGTCTTGTATTCAGGACCATATCTGCACCAGAAAAATATGGCGTCCCCTCCCAAAAAAAAAAAAAAAAAAAAAAATTCAGTTATAAAAATAATACACTTGATTATGATCACACAGTGATGATCTTAAGGCTCTGATCAATCGGGCGGTTTTTATGGGCGTCCACACGCCAATTGGTACCAAGTTCGTTTGTCCCGAACCAAACTTTCTAATGTCATTTATGTGGAGGCGCGGATCCAAAGGGGAGATGACACCAGGGGCAAATGCCCGTCCTTCAAAAAACGGCCGCCCTTAAAAAAAACCCGATCGTACAAAATAGAGAATCGTTCGCCACCCGAGCTCAGTAACTTGGGGATTATATTGGCGCCCTACCACTCTGCGAGAAAGAGAGAGAGAGATGGAGTTTAATTTTATTTCAATAATTGGCTTGTGTGTAGGGGTCTTTAGCAGTGTGAGGAACCCGGGGAACCCGAAGAAAATCCATGAGGTTCGACAGGCAACCCCACTCCTTGTCACGTACAACCGGAGGATTCGAAACCACACCAGTTGATCCAATGACAATTGTTTTTCAGGGGAGGGGGAGGGTCGGAATATACTTTGGACCCCCCCCCCCCCCAAAAAAAAATGGCAACATAAAGTGCCCTAAATCTTATAAAACATTAATTTTAGGACTGGAAGAGCAGTAAAACGCGTTTGCGGTCGTCAAATATTCCAAAATTTTCTTGGGGGTCCATACAAGGTCAGCCCCGCGTCTTCGCCACTCAAAAAAAGCTGACGTCGCAGTCTAAACCTGCTTCGGGCATTTCTAGTTTTGCTTCCCTAACTGTCATCGAGCACTAATAAAACACTAATTTCACTGGGTAAGGCACGCTTCTTCGCCTCTCGCGGAAGACCAGCCCCGCTGTCTGTAAACATGATCAACATTGTGTCGGTGTGATGTTTTAGTTTAACCCCGTAAACTATGCTAAAACAGTGTTTACAGAAGACTGAAACTTAAAATATTCATGCCCCCCCCCCCAGTAGGAGGTTGACCCTTTCACACTCTCTCTATTGCGCTACATCGGCCTCACAGATTGTCTACATTTTATATAATTTCATTGGCGGACCCCCTCCACCCCACCCCCAATATATATTTCACGGCTACGCCTCTGCTTTAGCCCCCGCAGGAACTTTTCGTGAAGAATCATTTCCGTTATGGTTATGCTAACCTATCCGACTTCTCTCCATTTAGTAGAAAATAAGAGCCTAATTAATATCAAACGGGCGTTTTAGTGCAAGATCGTGTTTTGGTGGTATTTGAAGAGGAGTTAAAAATAGATTTAAACGAGCTCATTACTCTCAAATGTTATAGAAATATTGTCTTAACATTTCCCAAAACAAAATAAGAAAAATAGAAATATCCTTTAGAAGGTTTAGGGTAAAAGTCAGTAATGTATTTTGTTCTATTTTAGGTATGTATTTGATAAGTAAATATATTAGTGAGAAATCGGATACCGTTGTCATCCTATCTGGAGAAGGTGCCGACGAATTGGCGCAAGGATACATCTATTTTCACAAATCACCATCTGCGGAGGAAGGGGACATAGAGAGCAGACGTCTGTTAGAAGATCTCTACATGTATGATGTATTAAGGGGTGATCGAACGACGGCCGCGTGGGGGTAAGGACTATACTTCCATTTAGAAGAAAGCATTGAGCAATAACAATACATGGGGTCGGTTCTGACTAAATGTAGACTACATGCTATTTATTAGGCCTATAATTCTAGCTAATAATAGTTATGAATAACCTACTTAAAACCCCTACATGCCAGAAACATAACATATATCATACATACAAGTATGATTAATTTTATTAAAGTATTTTAGTGCAAATTTTTTTCAAATTGATCAATTCTGCTATATCCGTTTCGTGTACACAAGAATACCTTCCTTTTTTTATGTGTTTCAGTACATAATAATAACAGTTTTTATATTAAATTATCCCATATTTATTATTTTCGCTGTGACTTTAATGAGGGCTTTTAAAATTCCAAGTTATCCCTAACTTAACAACCGGACAGCGGGCCTATTCCACACCTCCGTAGATTTTGATATAGTCTCGCTTGTCAAGTATCGTTGCTACGATAATAAACAACCCACGCTACACCTTGTCCAAATTACAAACACTCATAACTCCGACCAGAATAAAGTAATTTGAATGAAATTTTCAATATAGTCATTTATCATTATCCATTTGTAAACTATTATAGTAAGAACGACCAACTCTTTATCTAAATGCTACATAACACATCTTAAAGAATAGGAAATAAAATGGAGAATTTATTTTTCAGGTTAGAAATTCGGGTTCCATTTTTAGATCACATATTTTCTAGTTATTATTTATCCATTTCACCGGAAGATCGTCGTCCAATGAAAGGGGTGGAAAAATATTTACTCCGGGCTGCATTTAGTGACACCGGTCTCTTACCTAATGAAATTTTATGGCGACCGAAAGAAGCTTTCAGTGATGGGATTTCATCTAAAGCAAAATCATGGTTTGATATTGTTCAGAGTCATTGCAACGCACAGGTAATCCTTATTTTTAATATCAGGTTTTGCCTTTGTCTAGGCGTTGATGGATCATGAAATGTTATTGGTTGAAAAAAATATTTTTGGACTAATGTATAGTTCAATTTTAGTTCCGAAAACTCGAGGTTGAAAGGCAATTCTACTCGCTACAATCTGGGAATCTAAAACACGTCACTTGAATCAGTGACAGACGTTATGATCTAAACCGCCCACCATAGACCAGGCGCGGATCCAGGATTTTTTGCAGGGGGGGGTCTAGGTTTGATAACCGAAGGCGCTCAACCAATTAATCGTAAATTTGGTAAATTAGATTCAATTTGGTGCATTCTGACGTATTTCCGGAAGGTAAATTCCAAAATTACAGGTCTCTATAAATTGCCAATAATCGCATACAAAAAATTTCAAGCCTGAGCGGGGGGGGGGGACCCCCCTCTGGATCCGCGCCTGTAGACCATTCGCCCACCTTATTCTTATCTGTATATATGAGGAAAAATAAAAGACCGGTGTTATTCCGCCTGCATGGGGTTTTATAGTTTAACACCAAGGATAACACGAGCGATTGTGTGACGTAGCATTTAAATTCACAAATGACGGATATTTTAAAACCTTTAAAGGCCGAAATTGAAAGGTCCATATCTTGGCTTTGGTTCCGCGGATGTTCGTATGATATTAATGTGGCTGAGCAATTGATTGATCAGATTAAAGAACGTGGGCCGAAACAGATAATATTTTAAAGGTATTATATATATTTCAGATTAACGATGATGAACTAGAGCAGGCGGCTAATCTCTATCCATTTAATACTCCCAAAACCAAAGAATCTTATTACTACAGACGAATCTTTGAAAAGTATTATCCCAACAAAGCTAAATGGTTACCTTACTTCTGGATGCCAAAATGGTGTAAAACATCTGACCCTTCAGCCCGTACTCTAAAACATTATAAACAATAATATAAAAAAAAAACCAGAGTTTTAAAATCAAATTAACCAGAGTCAGGATATAAATACAAATTTATGAACCAATTTTGTTTTAATAACCGAATTCATTTTATCCCATACCGCACTGGATATTGGGATTTTATCTATGATTAACCAGCATTTATCTGTGTGCATAGGCTAAGGATACTTTGGATAAGATTTAAGAAGAATGTTGAAGTTCATGTGTTTTAGATATATGTTTTACTGCCTTCAAATATATAGCATTAAATTTATACCTTTTATCAAGAAAAAAACGAAATTAGTTTTCTATAATATATTCAAAATACAATTACTGGCATCTATTTAAAGTAGTTTGCATGGGCTTCTGTTGAAAACCACTCCTACGATGAAACGTAATGAATCTTAAAACGTCTATATCCCAGCAAGGGGTTAAAAGATTTCTATCAGAATTCTCATACAGTTTCAATATTTATAACTGAAACCAGCGATAACCTCCGAAGTCACGACTTACAGCACTGATTAGGCTCAATTTTCTTATTTTAATATGACCGCATGGCCTGGAAATGGTACTTAAGAGAATTTGTTTGCTTTATGTATGTATGAATTGTATTTTGCTACAAATAATCCCCATGGTACCGTTTATCAAGCAAAACTGTCTGAAGAATATTTAATTTAGGCTTGGTCGTACGCATATGTCGATAATATTGAAAGAATAAATTATTTCTATTACATTGCTCAACCGGACACATTACAGGGTACAAAATTCATGCTCAATAAAAAAAAAAGATCATGCATATTTTTTCTTAGGAACTGTGTGTAATTGATTCAAATTTTGTCATCACTTTATATATGG
This sequence comes from Patella caerulea, assembly GCA_036850965.1. Classification (NCBI taxonomy): domain Eukaryota; kingdom Metazoa; phylum Mollusca; class Gastropoda; family Patellidae; genus Patella; species Patella caerulea. The sequence continues at coordinate 17,008,128 of JAZGQO010000021.1, forward strand.
ATGGATTAATAAGGATCCGAAAGTTTTTTTCCTGCTAATTTGTGAGATTAATTAAGATTAATATAATCTCTTGGCGTCGATCTTAGCTGATGCAAATCAAGTAGAATTCAAACCATTACAGACGCACCAAGATGCCATTTATATAATGACTCGACGCCTATTTTATCGGGTACAAATATAATTCATGGCCGTGGTTGTTCTAGGCGTTGTCGAACTTATTCTTTATTCCTACTGTTATTCCTGCACGGTACACTTTTAATACAATCATGTACTTTTAAATAGGCTGTTTTTGCTTCCAAAGATGTAAATTTGCTTTGTTTATTCTTTGATTTATTCGTCTCAATGGTGCCAGATCCTAAAAACTATTATTGTTTCATAACAATGTGTTTTTTTTATGTATGTTAAATGGATTTTAATAATTTCAGAACTATTTAATAGCTACGCATAATTCATTGCCAAGTTTGTAATTGTAACACATGTACAAAACATGGAGATTTCTGAATCATGTATTTTACTTATGTTATTTGTACAAGTTTTTTGATTATGTAAAAATTATTTATGGCATAATTTTATTATTATAAATATTATATGAAGGGATATCATTTCTTTTACTAACAAAGAAGTGGCTTTTGTTTTATTAAGAGAGAAGTGATTTCCTGGTCATTTAAAGGAGTTAAATCGCTAATGTTTTGGACCTAGAGAAAATGACCCAAATGGGTCGCAACACAAATAATAATGTAATCTGATTGTCTAAGAACTGATACACATTCAGTTGTTTCCGTTTTGTCTGTAATTTCAAATCAGTTCTTCCAGTCTATTGCGCATGCTCTCCAGATAAGTTATGGCGTCGCCGTTTGACACGAGTTGTGGAATATGTCTAGCTTCGTTCTTTCTGGTCACTTGACGCTGAAACGCACTATGGTACACAAACACAATTCGTGTATGTACGAATAGTAAAATGTTTATTTTGTCTTAAATATTTTCAAGGTAAGATTACAACATCAATGTTGCTTTGACTTGACCAATAATTCGTGGTTTCAGTGTGTAAGACTTTGGATGATATTGAGTAAAGTTACTTTAAGCTACTTAATGTGATTTCTTTTCATTAATTTTTGTAACCTTTACAGTGCATTGTATACAGTCGTGGGTCTTTAACTCTGTATACGAAAAAAACCCATCATGTACCATTTAAAGGTCCCACGGCATGTGAGGAAATATGTTAAATTTCATTACAAACCCGTTTAGGTCTAAATCAAGTTGTCATAGCAATTCTAATAGCAATCCAAATATTATTGTCTTGAGCTTGATCAATTACTGTCCAATATTGAGGCAGTTTTGAGGGCTTCCTTGTGAACTTTACTATGAACTTAACGTTGTGGAAATAAATAAGAAACGCTACAGCCTTTTCTTTTTTTAAATTTTAAATGTCAAGAGTTATTTTAGCGCTAGCCAACGTGTAGATAGAACATCGGTTCGTTTGTCCGATCCAAACGTCAAGACATTTTTGCTTGTCTCTTGTCAAACCCTCCGCCCTGCACCACTGATAAGGGGAAATCACACCCGAAAACCCCAGGGAAATTCCTCGGCCGACACCTGAGGCGGACCCGAGACCTGGTTAGAGACATGGCCCCCTCTTCCGTACCTCTGAAGTATAGACGTTTACTCGGTGACTAAGAAATCCGAATGATGATCAGAAGCCATAATACATACTATTTGGGAATAAAAGCGATAGCATTTAGCCACTGCCTTTACATAACATTAATGGGGCCTATGTAATAGTGTAATGCTATTGACTATTTTAAAAGTCTACTCTAGACTATATTTTAGCTCTATTACATTACACTATTACTCAACCGTCCAAAGCTGTAAGGTAGATTTTATTTCTGTCGCAAGGACTACAAAATCTCTTAATCTGACTTATAGTGTTAGTCTAATGTTGATGTCGAGGAACATGGTATGACCCCATCGATTTTATTCTGAGTCAGCTAAAAGATGAATTTAAACTACTGGATTCCATTCAATTACTTTTTTTTTATTCATTATCATTTTGTATTAAAACCCATAGTAAATACCATGACCTTTTGAGAATGCTATTCTTTGCCATGTCTCCGGAAAAAAGACCGGATCTTCGTAACTATATCTTTATCTTTAATAAACTATAATTCGAGAAATGAAGATAGCTAATTATTCGGCCCGAGGTTGTGCCATCTACTGTCAATTTAGATTTCAGGAAAAGGTCACATTTCTGTTTCTCTTAATAAGGGTGACCGGAAAGAGCAACGTAACCAGAGGTTTCGATTATCAATTTCATGGATTTTGAGTTTTTTCAACCTTTCAATGTTTGACCCCACTGAAGGTGTGATCCCGTGTAAATACAAAAATCCCCAAGATTTCTAATTTAACCGATAAGATATGACACATTTATATGGACGTTACTTCATGTCACATGTTTTTCTGCCTTGTAATGTTGGATGCCGTTATCATTGTATGTGGTATGTCGTTTGTTGCCATTTCGACATCACTTTGCAATTTCGACTTACGCCTTCTTCGAAGAAAAACTCAATGCTTATAAAAATAAATTGATATTTATTCGTAGATATAGATACAAATTTGACAGGTCACAACGCATCATTTTTCTAGTTGTTTTAGTGGGGACTAGGCCTATAATCTTAGAAGAAAAATAAATCCTCGCCGATTGCAAGTACGAAAGACATGCACTTTAACATGCTTTATTTCGACTGACATCACATTTTTATTCCAAGATGTCTGCGGTGAAGTCGTATTCGATAACGTTCGTATATTTTGTACAGTTTGGTATTATTCATAACATAACTGAAGCAAATATGGCACTCGTCTAGAAATACGATTGTAACAGACTCATAAATACTGTGTAGAAGGACTTTACGCAGAAATAATGTATTCCTGGTCTGTGTTATCGAGGGTGATCGTAATGGCGGTTTACGAATTTTATCAACTCTCACCGGGATATTAAAATCATTATTTAAATAATCCCCAGATATTAATGTTTTATTTACAAAAGTATTCCCGAGTCTGTATGCTGGTCTTTCACATGGGATACGAATGCAACGGATCAGCCCGAATTTAAACTTTAACCACTTCGCAGTTAATCGTAGACGGTTTTTGAAATTCGTAAGTGATTTTTGATACAAAACCTATCGTAACCCGCTTTCATGTCGACTACAAATACCACGAATCGTTCCGAATACAAACTTTTTCCGATTCCTTTAAACTGTTAAGTAAGTTTTGTTTGTTTCCTACACATTCGTATTCTTGTAGCATTTCGTATTGAAGCCATGCAGATCTGAATTACTTACGGATATGTCGAATTCGGTTACGAATACACTACATTCGTAACCGAATTCGACATATCCGTAATTAATTCGGATCTGAATCGCTTCAATTCGTATAGATGTTTTTTTTTTCATTTCCTAAAACCATGGAGACGGGTTACGTGAGCAATGCGATAATTTTGGTCGGACAGCGGCACTTCCGATAAATACTCGTCGAATTCCAACTTCTAAGGGTTCTTTTAGTGGGAAACCAAATTGCACACGGGATGACTTTGACTTTTCGTACCTTTCGAACCACAATCGCATTGTTAAAAACAGCTAGACGTTTAACGAAATGAATTGGAATTAGGTTTATCCGACTGAGTTAATATGTAAAAGTAATAATAAACAAAATAGCCTTATATTAGCCTATTACATTTCACCTCATTAATTATACAGGCATTAATCTTATTGCTTTTAATAAAAGTTCACAAATAGGCATAATTGATTTGCTCTTTTCGTGTACACTTTCAGCCAATTCACCACAAGTATAGTACCAGTCAAAAGAAAGAAATTTCTTGGGTTGCGGTTTGGATGCCTGGAGGTGCGGGAAAGATGCTGACTGGGGACATTAAGACACCACATTATATGTCTGACATATCTGACAAACTTAACCATAAAATAAAAGGTGGCATTTGTCTATTTCTGTAACTTTGCTTTAAGCCATTCGGTTTCCAACAATCATCATGAATTATCTGTAATTTTGGTCAAGGAAATGAAAAATAATTCCAGTCCGACTTCCTTTCAGACTTGTCGTTTTAGATGTGTAGTAAGCTCTGTGGTCATTTCTTTTCAAGATCCTGATCACTACCTTTTGCAATGCTCTTTACATTCAAATGCACGAAAGGGAACCATAGACAAATTACAATATAACCATAAAAACATAAACTGTCTCTTGTTCGGATCCACAAATTACAGTACTGATGTAAACAACAATATTTTAAATCAAGTCCACAAGTTTATTGAGATGTCAAACAGATTTTAACAGATATTAAATCTAGCCCATTAGCAGCTTCATTTTATAGAATTAATTTTAATTAACGTGATGATTTAACCCATAATATATTATATAATTGCTATCTTTCCTATTATATATGTATTATTATATTTAGGTATGTTTTTGCCATTTTAACTCTGTATATACACCCATTTTGTTCCCCCGTTTTAATATTATGTATGTATATTATCTAGGGAGAGGGGTTTTACATAGGCTAAGCCTGTTCCCATATCCCGTTCAGACATTCTGAATAAAATATTGTTTATAAAAAAAAATAACAAACAATGGATATATGGAATACAGTGTGCTCAGAGAGAAATTCTACTAGGTCAGGCACTGTCCTTTACCAGGCTCTCCGTCCTGTGCCACTGAAAAGGGGAAACCACTCCGGAAATCTCATATAAACTTTCTCGACCAACTCCAACTCGGCAAACGTCGTAAGATTTCGGGAATCTAAACTCGGCTGTATGACGAATTCCGCCATATTGGAACTACTTTAAATGTCCCGGATGAAACATGGCTGCGCCCATTCCAAACACAAGTTGGCAACCTATTTGGCTAGCGACCTATTCGACCGATCCAGCTGTAAGATAATGACGAAATTACACGTCTATTCTGAGCTGAAGGAATGGATAAAAAATAATATATTCTACTTTCATTTGATAGACATAACGTTGGATTTTATTGGTTGATAAATAGAGACTGTTGTCTTTGCTCTAAATAGGTTTCCAACGAACAGGTTGCAGCTCGATTGGTCGAATAGGTCGCTAGCCGAATAGGTTCCCAATTGGTGTAATAGCGTCAAGTTTTCCTGTTAAAGTAAACCGGTAGCCGCATCGCAAATGTATGGGCGTAGGTACATATCACTTACTGTCATACATCCGAGACTAGATGTAGTTGACGTAGTTTACGGAATCTGTCGAGATTAGCCGAGTGGACCAACTCCTGGAGTGAACCCAAGACCTGGTTAACCAGTATCCTCACTGACTTTTTCAAGCTGAGTGCCGAATGGGTAGCACGTGCGCACTGCTTCATAAGGTCTTTCATTGATTCAACTGCGTGGTTTCGATTCCCCGGTTGTACGTGAGAAGGAATAGGGTCGCCCGTCCAACCTGGTTTCCTCTCACTGCTAAAGACCCGACGCACAAGCGAATTATTGAAATAAAATTGAAGTCTATATTAGTCCTGAAATGACTTAGTTTACCCCCTCCCTCTCCGATAACAAACCTCGTCTCTCAACCCTCTGTGTTGTGAGATAAGAGTTGATCATATATAGTTTGACACGTGGCAAGTGCGGGTATGACAAAAACAATTTTTTTTTTTATCAAAACACCGACTTATTATTTTTAATTCTAACATTTCTGACACATCCGACAACAATTTCGCATATAATCCTACCTAAAATGGATACAAATCGTTACTAGGAAGCCATTTTTGAAAGCTGTCTGTCATGAAAGAAGCCATTCGGCACATCTCCGTTAACTCCATACAACCATGCAATGAATTCTCTACGCACTTTTCGAACGGCGCCATTTTGAGAATTACTTTCTAAAGCGACAAGTTTTAATAACAAGTAAAATTGTATCGGTGTAGCTACATGTTGTCATTGGCCGTATTTACGACCCATGCTTACTGTCGCACAATAGGTTACCAGCTGTGGTCCAGTTGTCGAGGTTTTCCGAATAAAATAGGATGGTCTTCATGGCGTTTCCAAGTCGGATACAAACGACGCTTCATTAATTTAAACGCGAATATTTGGAATAAAGTGATAGTTGTGTCACTACATTGCCTCTGTAAGTCAATATAATTAAAAAATATTTTTAAGATGTTACATGTATTAATAAAATAATTTGAGTTTACCACGTCAAACTGAAGGCTCCCAATCGTAGCTAAAAACAAACACATCAGCATATCTCAACGTTTTAGCTACGTTCTCGTAGCTACCCCTCCCCCTCTCCCTCATTCAGGAGGAGGGGGGGGGGGTCCCGTATGGAATATGATTTGTCTGTACCGATTTGGCCAATAAAGACGGGAACCTTGTATCAAAGTATCAAATGGATTTCTTTTAGAAAGAATAATTAAGTAGTTAATTTCCGGTACAATTTCCTACAAACAAACGTTTTATCTTGTTTATCTCTCCCCTACAACCAATGTTAATCGCTCTGCATCTTCCGATTTGGATAAAGAATTAATTATTAATTGAACATGATCATGATATTGAATACACAATTGAATATCAAGATTTGTTTTTACGAGTGAGAATAATTTTATGTTTAAAGTCTCTTTAAATAATGTATTAATGAATGCTTTAAGTCCGCTTTCCATAGGTCAGTCGTTGTGGGAATAAGTAGGGAGGGGGAACTATAGAGAGTTCCAAATACATAAAGTTTCCAAATACATAATCCCTGTTCTTATTCCTGATATCTTTTATCTGATGTCATGAGACTTAATCAAAAGTATCATGCAAACAGCCGAAGTGCTTGTGTCAATTTTTTTTTGATCCATAGAGAATGAGATTAACTCGCGTGGGCTATGTTTAAAAAAAGATGATTACATGTGGCTAACTTTCCATGATATTGCATGGGTCGATGGGTCCGTGTTAATTAATTAGAAACAACCTTGAGACAGCCTACACGCAATTTACCGAAAATAGACCACACAGGGCCCTATCTAGACCACTAGGTCATCCCAACCCCCCAAGAATATTATTAAGCTTTTTAGACCCGAAATGACTTAGTTTGTGTCGAGTGGAGGTTAAACTCTCTCTCTCTCTCTCTCTCTCTCTCTCTCTCTCTCTCTCCCTCTCTCTCTTTTCTCTCTCTCTCTCTCTCTCATTTCAAATTAGTTGTGTTTTGCGAAATACGCCAATAGTCTCAATCGAATAGAATCTCGTTGATCTATAAAAATTTTAAAATACAGATGTGACATCATCCTTAGATGTTGGCGTACGATTATTTCAAATAATCGTAAGGGCAACTTGCAAAGTGTACATTATTTATACTGGTGAAATATTGGACTCGTGTGACGTATTTCACTCTCGATCTTTAAACAATCGAATAATTGTACGGGCAACTTGCAAAGTGTACATTATTTATACTGGTGAAATATTGGACTCGTGTGACGTATTTCACTCTCGATCTTTAAACAATACGCCAACATCTGTATTTTAAATGTATATAAGGCCTGGTAACACAATAGCGACTATGGCCGCAATTGGTCATACTCCCTTTATATATTGCCCTGAATTGCACAAACAGCTAAACGACAGCCGTATTTTTTTTTTAGATATACTACAAATTGACAAAATGTAGGCGAATGCATTAAATTTATTACCAGGAACAAAAAGAAAGGAATACTGACGAAAAATATTCACGCAATTTGGTAATTAAGATATAATGAAAAAATGTTAATACTCTGTCATCAAACATCTTTCAGGAAACTCTGAAATGGCTGACCGTGGCCTGTCAATTACAACAACAATATAACACCTATTATATGCAACTTTTTTGTAAACTTTTATCATAAAATGGTTTAGTCAAACGGTTATCAATCACAATTTGAATTGACAAATTGTCGTGAAATATAGGCTGCTGTGAAGAAGCGTGTCAAGAAACATTTGTCATTTCTTTATCATTGTTCCTGGCCAGGCATTCCAGCTACCGCTCCTTGCGTACATTTCAAGATTTCGATTTCTATTGGGTGGTTAAAGTCTTGTTGCAGATGTGGATATTTTTACAGGCACTAATTACTCATCTTTCCTGTCAATAAATGCAGAAGGCGGGGGTCGAATGGTCTAACACGTGAGTATTCGATCATAAGGTCTGTCATTTGTTTGGACAAGGAGTAAGGTCGTCTGTCCAATCCTGGTGATTATCTCCTCCAGTTAGAGGCGGATTTAGGCGCTGACAGATCCTATGCAGCTCGACAAACTCGGACCTTTGCGAAACAGACCTATCATTATTCTGGATGATGACATTCGTGTTTTCATCGACTGAGCAATGACCCTGTCCCTAGACGCCGAAAAAAAATCGCGATTTGGGGCGTACTTTTAGCCGCTTTTTTCAGCATTTAAGCCCCATGTTTTCTCTGTTTTGTCTTCTCCCATCCACGTCTTTGCCTTTGCCTTTTCAAGATTGAAAACAAGAATTATTTGTCAATTTAAATCAACATTGATCCTGTGATCGCACTAGAAAAAGATAGGCATCTGATAACCAATATTTAAGACAAAATAATCATTTTATTTTTTTTAAAAGTTCACCCTGCAAGTCAAGTCAAGATAACGTAGTTGTGGTATAGTAACTCAATCAGTGGATTAATTCAAAAGTCTCTCTCTCCATCTCTCTCTCTCCATCTCTCTCTTTCTCTCTCACACACACACATTTCATTTAAATTAATTTAAAACGACCTATTTTCCAAAAGAACAAAAGAACATTTTGTTTTTAATTACGGACATAGGTTAATCTGCTACTATCAAGTCCCCAACCTACATTAAATAACACCAGCACTTTTATTTATGGTTGAACGGCAATGGGTTAAACCTTCGCTGGTCGTTGAGAGTGATTTAATAATTCACGAATTGATTGACAAAAGCTCTTTTTCTACGAATGATCTTTTCTTACTTTATTGGTATGGACAATGATAAGCTTCATCACGACCTTTTTGACAAAAGTAATTACGCTAAAAGAGGAAACGTATAAAATTTTGACAACTGAAAATGGAATGATGCAGGTGAACTTAAAAAACTACAAACTGTTGAAATGTCAAGGTCAACATAAAAGAGGCCTTGGAGCTGAATCTGTATTATATTGTTACCAAAAATACTTTGAATGGAAGTCATATTTTAAAGAACGCGAAGCAATAAATGGTTATTTAGGTATGTGATTTCTCCAAATAAAAAATGTAGCACACAACATCATCTAATTAGATTTGCGTTCAATTCAAACGAAACGAATTGAAATAGAGATTAACGTCATACCTTTCTACATCGATTGGGAAGATTTATGAAGACTGACACACGTCACACAGTGTTCTACGAATTACTCTTATTTCGGGTTTTTTTTTTAAAGTGGACAAGGAATCTAGGTAACGATTAAAGATTGTCTTTGCTAGGCCCTCCGCCATGATCCACTGACTTGGGGGAACCAGTCCGGAAAATCCCGAGTAACTCTTCGGTCAACACCGGGAGCAAACCTAATAGATATGAAGATCCAGTTAGATCATTAAAACTTGGAAATAAAAACCTAAACAGGTTTAAAACTGAATTCTCTGCTAAACATGGGTATTGAATCTCTCAAAATGAAGCCCCATCCCACTCTCACGAACTTCCGCTTTAAGCCGATAAACGATTTTGGTGTTCGTATTTATTTGAAAGGGTTTTTGCGTCATCGGCGAATGTACATGTTCGACTTAACACCTTGGAATAGAAAATAAAGTTGTTCCATTATTGGAAGATTGAAAACTGCCAGACAAACAGATATGTTCAATAGAGATGTCCTTGGTTCTGCACCCAATCAATGTCAATCCAATGTGTAATTTGAATGTCGGCATAATGCATGTTAGAGCACTCTTATTATAGGACATTAAGGTGTTATTAAACGCTGGTAGTCGATCATGTATATAATATATAATCAATACTGAGAATGTAGTAATATCGGACTTCCTTCTTGTGTTCCTTGTTATTATAAATCAAACTACAGGTTAGTTGCTTACAACTTTATTGTTAAACTGCATCAGGAACTCTCTTGTCTTCTAATACTCCAATATGCTAGAGCTTGTAATGATGGTCTTTATTTAGATTGTAAATACTTTACATGGACTCGTAGCTTCTAGTTGCGATAGGTGTTGTACGCTAGACAGAGCGTGCTCCTTTTTTCAGAACACCTGATATCACTTCCTAGTTTTCGGTTCGACACTTGTTATAAACAGTGCATTTATCGAAATGAAAATACGAAAATATTAAGAAGTTATAGGATTGAAACGAAATAAACTAAACGCTTCACGTTTATGCACCGACCAGGATATTGACTATGAGCATGAGAGTTCATCGTCGCATCTGAATGACTAGACATTAATTCTTGTAAGGCCCTCTGCTTGTAAGGCCCTCTACTGCTGACAAGGGAAGTGACACTGGAAGATCCCGATGAACTTTCTCGGTCAACACCGGGACTGAACCAGACACCTCCTGGTTAACGAACCAGCACCTTCTCGTCATCCCACAGCGACTCACCAAACAAATAATGAATTAATCTGATGTATCAATCAGGGGGCCACGGTGGATAAGTGGGTAAGACGTTGGCTCGCTAGCCTATAGAGGTCGCGAGTTCACTCCCTGTGTTGGCCGAGAAAATTAATCGGGATTTTCCGGCATGGTCTCCGGTTCGGCTTCTCCTTGTCACTGGTGCAGGATTGACTTGCACATAAACGATCCCTTAGCCGTTGGAATTCAATATAAGAGAAGGCCATAAGGCTGTTGAGCGAGCAAAATTTCGCTTCCAGTACCATGACACAGCCCGTCTTCATTAGCCCAGTCGGAGCAATACAGTAGGAAGTTAAACTATATTTCATTTCATTCCATTTCCGTTTTTCATATTTCGAAAACAAAATCATTTTGACTTGACAACTTCTTTAAAGTTTAGAACGATTTTCATGAATCTACGTTCTCGTCTTTATAAACCCAATCGGAGCAGAACGGTATGGCGTTATACCCCATTTCACTTCAATTCGATGTTAGAATCATATTAGTGGCAGGACGTGACCTAACTATTACTTAATTAGAAAGGTCTTGTAGAACTCGGCGTGTTTAATAACTCTTGTTAAATTATAGCTTAATGTGCCGACAGTACAACACACAATCGGTTAGATACACATTTAAAATTTTCAACAGCGGGAGACTGGTTCTAATCAACAAACAAAATCAAATGAAATCAACAATTTCATTTTTGATCGAATTCAAAGCAGTCTAGCCATTTTAAGGTAAACCGGATTTATAAACAAAGTTCGTCTGATTTGTAGTTCACGGGGAAGAATGGAAATGAGGTTTGTAATCCATAGCACGAAGACAGAAGTTAACACATTTGTGTTGTGACGGAATCTGACATCTTGAGAGTACAAAGAAGAGTTAATAGAGATAATTTCACATGAATGGCCGTCCCATATCGAATTTGCCTACAGCCTTTAATGAAATCTATAACACACGAAGGTTGACTTCGAAAGCGATAAGCTGTGTCTATGTTTATTGTCTTGGGCGTACAATTGGATTTAAAGCATGAAACTTGACAAGAATTAACTTTCAATTCAAGAGTTGTACAATTTTCTTACTGGTATTCAAGGAGTTTAATATATTAATAGATTTAGAATAGGGATAAAAATAGGGAGTACATATTTGGAAACCTTGACAACTTACCCCACACACATCATACCCTCTACAGTTTTGCACCCTTTCTTCTCCTGTCCACGCGCAAAGGAAATGACTAAGCTTTTAAAGTAAGTTATGAGGGAAATTTTGACTAGATCGTGGCGCTACCACCTCCTCTTATATCGAATTACTACTGTCAATGGCTCTTCTGTGTGCATATCAACGTGTACCCGTGTTTTCATCACATCCGAGGGTGGCCTTATGGTCTAGAGTGCCGCGCTCGACCTCTAGCTGGCCGGTCACGTCTGGCTTGCGGCTGTGGTATCGATCCCTGGTGTGAGCTGATGTGGCATGGAGATAGGGGCGCCTTCTCAACCTCGTGGGTTTCTTCCGGGCATCCCAACGCGCAAACGAATTATTGAAATAAAATGAAAACCATATGTTAGTCCCGAAATGACCTAATTTGTGTCGAGTGGACGTTAAACCCATTTCTTTCTCTCTCTCTCATCACATCCGAACGATTAGAGATTGTTCTCACAACACCACCCTTCTTGACCCCTAACAGTGGGAAACAGCCCTGGCAATCCCGAGGAAGTTTATAGTGTAAAAGGTATGCGGTCACTTGTACATGCTTTGGCCGAGAAAGTTCACCGGATTTTCCGGGGTTGTCCCCCTTGAGAATGGTGCAGGACAGAGGGTCTGTTGCCATGTACAATGTATATTTATTCGGATGGTGCGAAAGAAACGAAGTATCATGTGCACATTGGTGAGATCCCAGGGCAGTTGGATTTCGACAAAATCTACTTCTTGACTCACTGCATGACGTATGCCCATTTTTATTTATAAGAAGTTCACAATGAAATTCAATATATTAATGTTACGGGGGGTCAATTCTCTAGTTGTAAAAAGACCACACCAAGGGTTCGTTTCAACGGTTTATTCATATATAACAAAAACCCTGAAATACATAATAAATAAGTCTAAATATACATAATAATACATATGTTGAATTGATAAAATCTATATCTATACACAATTACAAATTAATAATAGCATCATAACTTTAGTAGTATAAATATACGTACTAGATACATGCTACATAGGCCTATCTATAAATCCATCTTACTTAATCACTTAAATACGATCTTAAATACTGCCTATATAATCGACTCCATCCTGCTAACTTGTATGACGGCTACAAGTTAAAGTATATATAAATGTAATAATACCAATCTAAATAGTCTAAATATCTAAACACTTAATAAGTAGCTTACCCTAAAGAGGGGTATTGCTGGCTAGCCAGACTATCAAAGGTGAAGTACCTTTGAAGTATCTGTAATAAAATATATAAAGGTGTGAATATGCAACAGATGTTTAAAAGTATATTTGAATGAAAGTGATGTAGTGTATAATATGCTAACTATAAACCATTACTATAAACCATTACTAAAAACCAAAGAACTTTACATTTTACTAAAAATCCAATATGTCTGACACTATATGCCCAACATGACCAAGACTTTGAAACTATGATAAAACTACATACATGGCAATCACTGGAACTCTTGAACGCTTTAATCTGACTTCTATATATGTAATACCTAAAACTAGCTAAATAAACTATACAGAAATAGGTTGCAAAATGGAGAACTGAAATAGTCAACCTATTGCCTCAAACTCTATTACCTAAGTGACCAAACATTCCCCTGGATACCAAATCACCTGACCACAATATACTCAGGGTCAAAGGTTAAAACCAAGACAAGATACCAACAGTGAGCAGGAACTCACTCTTTCTTAAGATAGTGAATAGAAAACACATTATAGCTAAAGTTAGTGCAGTGGAACATATTATCTAACATTTAAAACTTAGTATTGGTGACTTTTTAAAATATTCCCCAATAAAATCACTCTCCCACATACTTCCCCCCTAATGCAAATGTCGTCCCCGACATTAACCATATTCAGCATCCGATCACAATATGACCTGGCCGTCTACAACACCAACTAAACTAAAATACATCCGGAAACAAAGACTTGCATAAACCTGGCAACATAGTTAGCACGACCTGCAACCTATCTGGTGACAAACGCATGAAATCTGGTGGTAACAGCGATCTTGCCAGTTCAGCACGCAACTGTAGGGTAGAAGGTACCGAAGATGCTGGTTGCTGTGACACGACATAATCTTCATACCGGATCGGTTGTCTTCTTTCTCTTCCCGATCTTCTGGGCTCCGGGTCATCTGGCTGTGAATTTTCGTCTGACACTTCAGAAACAGCTGAGTCTGGTGGTTCAGGCCTGATTCCACCATCTTGAACACTGGTGTCGATCTCAGCTTGTTCTTCGTCCCCATCATGTACCTCAGTGGTGCTAGCAGGTTGCAAGTAGGTTGCATCCTCCACTAAGTACACATGATCCTCATCTTCGTCACTACTGGATGACTCTTCCGGTTCTGGTATGACCTTTGGTTGTCTAGTTCTTGGTCGTGGTACTGGTCTTGTTCTAGTGTTGACATCTGGTGAAATTTCCGGTAACGTACTGATGGGTAAAAGATGGTTCCTGTGTAATATCCTTTTCCGACCATTTCCACCAATCGCTTGCAGTTCGTAAACCGGTATGTCCTTGTTTGGCTGTCTCAAAATCTTACATGGCTTATCTTCCCATCTATCTGCTAGCTTGTGTCTGCCCTCTGGAAAAGATAGGCGTTTCACCAAAACACAATCCCCTGGTTCCAACACATTTACCCTGGCTCTTAGGTTACACCTCCGCTGAAGTTCCTGCGTATCCTCCCTAAAAGCTGCTGCTGTAAGATATGCGTGTTCCAGCTTTTCCTTCAGAGATCCAACATACGAGTCGTAGTTTCCTTTGGCCTCTGTACTATCCACAATTCCTAGCATGACATCAACAGCTAAGGTTGGTTTCCTTCCGAACATCAATTCGTACGGTGAATATCCTGTTGATGAATGTCTTGTACAATTGTATGCGTGGATGAGTGGAGCAACGTAAGATTTCCAGTCCGACTTCTGTTCAGGATGCAAAGTTCCGAGCATATTCAGCAAAGTCCGATTAAAACGTTCGCATTGTCCGTTTCCTTGTGGATGGTATGGTGTTGTTCTAGACTTTTCGATCCCAGTCAACTGGCACAATTCCTTAATGATGTTCCCCTCGAACTGCTGGCCTTGATCACTATGTAGCCGTTGAGGGATCCCATAGTGCACGATAAAGTTGTCAAATAATGCCTTGGCAGTTGTTTTTGCTGTGGTGTTCCTAACTGGCACTGCTTGGGTATATTTGGTGAAATGGTCAGTGATGACTAATATACTATCATAGCCTCCTTTTGCCTCTTCCACACACATCTAGTCCATGCAGACCAATTCCATCGGTTGACTGGTTTTGATGTTGACTAAAGGACAGGTTGATGGTAAAGCCTTCCTACGCACACACCGAGGACAGTTTCGTATATACTCCTCTATCTGCAACGTCATTTTGGGCCAGTAGAACCTTTCTTGAGCTAAACCTATAGTTCGATCTCTTCCCTGATGTCCTAGGTCGTCATGGACTCCGACAATCGCCAAACGTCTGTAGGCTTCAGGCAAAACCAGTTGTAAAATATCATCTCCTGCCACCGTTGTGCGCCTATACAGGGTACCAGACTTAAGAACGAACTGTTCATAATGGCGGTACAATGCAGCTTCTTCTGGTGATCCTGTTTTTGTCCTAGCTGGTCTTCCATTCAGGATGTCATTGCGGAGTTGCCGAAGTAATGGGTCTTCACCCTGTCTCCTTTCCCACTCTCCTAGGCTAACAATGGGAGTTGTTAAAGTCATCATGTTTGGTGATACTTGGTGTGACATGCTGATGGGTTGGATGTAGCCCTCATCAGTGTCGCTATTTCGTATTGCTTCCATCACATCTGGGCTCACTTCCTGGTAATCATTTTCAGTCATCCTGCTTAAAGCATCTGCATCCATATTTTTCCTTCCAGCACGATACTTTATCGAAAAGTTGTAGTTGGATAGAGCAGCAAGCCAACGGTGTCCAGTGGCGTCCAACTTTGCCGTGGTCAGGATGTAGGTGAGAGGATTATTATCCGTGAAAACTGTGAAGTTGTTGTTGAACAGATATTGGTGGAATTTATCCGTGACAGCCCATTTCAGTGCCAGATACTCAAGCTTGTGAGCTGGATAGTTCTTTTCAGCTTTGGTAAGGCTCCTACTCGCATATGCAATGACTCGTTCAAATCCATCCTGCTTCTGGTAGAGTACTGCTCCTAGCCCAACTCCACTGGCATCTGTATGTAAGATGAACGGTTGAGTAAATCTGCGTAGGCAAGTACTGGTGACTGAACTAATGATGTTTTGAGTTTTTGGAACGCCTCTTCCTGAGCTTCTTCCCATTTCCACTCCTTCTTCTGTTTCTCCTTCACTGTTCTCCCGGTCTTTTTCACAGTTGGTCCTCCAACCAGTAGATCATTCAAAACCTTGGCTGTCTTGGAAAAATCTTTGATGAATCTCCGATAGTAGCCCACAAAACCCCAAAACTTCCTTAGTTCATCTACGTTGGTTGGAACTGGCCAGGATTCAACCTTATCTGTCTTCTTCGGATCTGTTGTTATTCCGCCCTCACATACAATATGGCCTAGATAGCGTACTTTTTCCTGGAAGAACTCACATTTTTTTGGTGCCAGCTTGATTCCATTCTCCCTGAGTTTTGTGAATACCTGTGTCAGTCTTTCGATGTGCTCTTTGTAAGTCCTACTGAAAATAATAAGATCGTCTATAAAAATAGCACATATCTTCCAATTTAGATCTCCAAGACAGTCTTGCATTAGACGCTGGTACGTTCCGGGGGCATTAGTAAGTCCGAAAGGGAGTCTCACATATTCATAAAATCCTAGTGGTCCTACTGTGAACGCTGTCTTCGGTATGTCAGAATCCTCGATGCTCACTTGATGATACCCACTCTTCATGTCAACAACCGAAAAATACTTAGACCCTGCCAGGTTATCTAACATTTCCTCTATTCGTGGTAGAGCATAGGCGTCGCGAATGGTCTTTTTATTCAGCATCCTGTAATCAACGCACATCCTGAGCGAGTTGTCTTTTTTCCGGGCTAACACTACTGGAGATGCATAAGGGCTATGGCTTCTTCTTATTATCCCTGATTCTATTAAATCGTGAAGATGTTCCTTCACTTCCTCATACATGCCTGGTGGAATTCGACGATGAGGCTGTTTAAAAGGAATTTCGTCTGATAGCTGGATCTTATGCTTCACCAAACTAATACTCCCGATGTCTCTGTCATTGTGTGAAAATATTGAGGACCACTGGTTTAGGAAATCTTTGAACGTATGAAGTTGATCTGGATTCAACGCAGAAGTAGCGAAGTCAATCTTGTCCAAGAACGTATCAGTGGTGGTTGATTCTGTAGTAGATGATGGTAAAATACTGTTCACTGTCGTCTTTCGCACTAAGTCCACTACGTGAAGTTCGCCGAGGATACTATGTGGATAAATCTTCACAGGCGATAGCGACAGGTTCGACAATCGTACCACGACTTCCTTCCCTTCCTCAACTGGGTACAACTCCAAAATAGTTGGTGTTACCTCTATTTTCGCTGGAATTAGAGAATCAGGAGAATTCTGGAAAATAACTCGCTGTCGGGTACCCAGTTTTAAATCTTGAATCTTGCCAGACAAACACATCGAACGATTACTGTATAGCATAACAGGAGCATCTTCGGTACATTTCACTAATCCCACCTTTCCTTCAAGTTGTTTGTCCTGTATCTGCATGCATGTAAAAGTTAAACACCACATATCAGGAAGGTGTACTTGTTGAAGGTTATTATGGCCATGGACTGCTAGTACTTGGTTCAATAACGGTCTCAACACGTTGGTTCCCACAAGAGCTGGAGTAGTTCTATGAACGTAGTGTCTGGAACCACTAGAAATAAACAGTCGATGGACTTACACTTGAAACTAGGAATCTTTACAGTCACTGAAATGCATCCTAAGTATGGTAAACTATCTCCTCCTGCACTCTCAATAACAATTAACTGATCGAGGGGAGTTAACACGCAATCCTCTGACTTAAGGTGGTCGTTATAAAAAGATTCACATACAGTTGACACAGTTGATCCGGTATCCAATAAAGTAGAACATACCTTCCCATTGATGTCCATAATGGTGGTGTTACTGTGTCCAATGATCTTGTTGGGACTCACGTCACACATGTCAACTGATTGTCCCGCACCAGTGACACTCTCTAAAAATCCCCATCCCGAAATGTAGCTCGACATCCGATTATAACATGACCTGGTTGTCCGCAACGGTAGCATATAACTTTACTGTCGGGATGCTGCGGTGTTCTCGGTGTTGTTTGTGGAGACTTTTTTTTCTGTGCAGCTGGTGTTGAAAAACTAATCGGTGGTGGTAACGCATAAGTAGAGTCTTGACGACGATCAGCCTTCATCCCTTTAACATCCTTCTGTAATGACTGAACAGATGCAGTAAGACTTACAATTAGGGTTCTTAAATCCTCAACTTCGCTATCTGCTGGTGCTTGCATCATTTTCAATTGAGGCTTCGAAATTGACTTGGCTGGTGTTGTGGAGGCTATGATAGTATCGCGCTCGATTCGTCGTACTTCCCTCAAAAGATCTTCAAAATCTGTAAGACGATCATATGTAAAAAGACCACACCAAGGGTTCGTTTCAACGGTTTATTCATATATAACAAAAACCCTGAAATACATAATAAATAAGTCTAAATATACATAATAATACATATGTTGAATTGATAAAATCTATATCTATACACAATTACAAATTAATAATAGCATCATAACTTTAGTAGTATAAATATACGTACTAGATACATGCTACATAGACCTATCTATAAATCCATCTTACTTAATCACTTAAATACGATCTTAAATACTGCCTATATAATCGACTCCATCCTGCTAACTTGTATGACGGCTACAAGTTAAAGTATATATAAATGTAATAATACCAATCTAAATAGTCTAAATATCTAAACACTTAATAAGTAGCTTACCCTAAAGAGGGGTGTTGCTGGCTAGCCAGACTATCAAAGGTGAAGTACCTTTGAAGTATCTGTAATAAAATATATAAAGGTGTGAATATGCAACAGATGTTTAAAAGTATATTTGAATGAAAGTGATGTAGTGTATAATATGCTAACTATAAACCATTACTATAAACCATTACTAAAAACCAAAGAACTTTACATTTTACTAAAAATCCAATATGTCTGACACTATATGTCCAACATGACCAAGACTTTGAAACTATGATAAAACTACATACCTGGCAATCACTGGAACTCTTGAACACTTTAATCTGACTTCTATATATGTAATACCTAAAACTAGCTAAATAAACTATACAGAAATAGGTTGCAACATGGAGAACTGCCTCAAACTCTATTACCTAAGTGACCAAACATTCCCCTGGATACCAAATCACCTGACCACAATATACTCAGGGTCAAAGGTTAAAACCAAGACAAGATACCAACAGTGAGCAGGAACTCACTCTAACTTAAGATAGTGAATAGAAAACACAGGATAGCTAAAGTTAGTGCAGTGGAACATATTATCTAACATTTAAAACTTAGTATTGGTGACTTTTTTAAAATATTCCCCAATAAAATCACTCTCCCACATTAATGTGTGAAAACCGACATCGAAGCAGTTTATATTGTAGGAATAGATACATAATCACGTGCCAATCTTTTCTGATTAGAACTCACAGGCATTTAAAGATGAGCACAGATATTTAATCGAAGTCTCAGCTGAATTAACCTCGTATAAGTAATTAATAGTGACTGGTGAACAAGGATTTTCAATCGAGGACTAATCGCGTCCGGTCTAAGATGATATTCATTGCAGACATCAATTCATATATTGTCAGCGGTGAACATTGTGTTAAACACAAATTAATTAGTAATGAGTTCAGGCCCCAAGTTCACAAAGCATTCTCAGTCAGACTTAAGTTGAGAATTTACTCAAACTTGTTCACCTTATTTGAACTAAAATATAGCCCTTTATGATAATTTTGTTCATTTTATGAGTCAAATACATCTATAAGAAACTATGTGCAAAGTTTTATGTTTCTAGATCATAGATATTTCTCATAAACAGTGATTGAAAGTTGAGCAAATTCTCAACTTAAGTTTGAGAATACTTTGTGAACTCCCGGGCAGATTCTAAGTCGTGTATTAATATACGTGGTGAGCATACATTTTCAAATAAGACTGATCCGCTCAGAGTTCATATATGACCAGTTTTCGCAAACATTCCATCCTCAGGACATATTTATAAACCAGTGGCCATAGAAACCCCTCTCTAGAGTGGGTCTGATCATAGTAAACACCGCGAGGAAGATGCAGTAGGGGTGACGATTGGTTCAGACTTCAGATAGTGGTGTGTCCGCCTATATTTCATTGAAGCCCAGTTGCCAAGAGTTCATTTACGTGGAACGGTTTACTAACTGATGGATGGGCGCCATGAGTAGTACACCAGCACGGAAAAACACTACTTGGGTATGGCATAAACTCCATTTCACAACAGATCTCGTTCGACTTCCTAAACAAAGTATCGCAGCTCTTAGCTAGTATATATACTTCGTTGTAGAAGACCACTTAAAGACTTTATACGCCAATCCCCACCCCATTACGATGTATACCCTCATCCGGCCCCCGCTCATTTGGACAAATGTGCCTTCTTTTACGCTACGCTATCCAGATTGAACTTCCATGAACCAATTTTCCACCTTTCTGATCTGTTCTGTTGATTGTGATCTTTTATCGCGGAGCATCTCTGACAACTAGATAAAAAAAATTCAACTGGAAACACGGAGGGTCTTTATATGATGCAACGTTGCAAGTGCGATTGTGAATCGCTATTACTATGCAAAATTAACAATATTTTTCATCAAAACAACAATTGATTATTGTTATTTATAATATTTCTGCCACACCCAATTACAGTTAAGCATATGATCCTACCTGGAACGGGTATAAATCATCGTATTTAAAATCGAAGCGTTAAGTCGTTACTAAGACCGCCATCTTTTTAAACAGGAAACTGCCATCGTGAAGGCGGTGCTAAATATAAGGCTTCATAACAGCCAGTCAAAAATGCAATCGTAAGTGTTGGCACATGCCTAAAGCACTGTAAATATGAATGGATTTGGATGGCGGTGTGTTTTCGGGCAAAAACAAAGCTTAATAAATTTAAATCTGAATACATGGAGCTGGGCGATATATGTGCCACTACATTGGCCTCTTATAAGTTTAATTAATCATAATAAGATAAACGTATCTTATTTTAAAGATGTTACATGCATTAATAAAGAAATTGAGTTTGCAACGTCAAACTGAAGGCGCCCCATAGCTAAAAACAAAAACATCAGTATATCTCAACATTTCTAGCTACGTTCCCGTAGCTACTCTGACAACCACCCTGGAGAAAAATGTCGGCCCCACTGAAATACTTTCTTCATACACCGGTGATTCTTACTAAGCCGGTGAGCAAGAGTAAAACACCGCTGTTGATGAAGTCCTTTTAGTACAACAATTACATGCATTGTTATCGATTGAAAACAATCCAAGAAACTGATAACTGACAACTGATGAAAATGATTCCGACATTCTGACATGTTGATTACCACCCCTTACCAGTACCTGTAGATTTCAGTTATTATTGAGGTTGCATTTGGATTGAAATTATGGTAATTTGTTTCCACTACGATATAAAAGCCAGACGTTAAATACAATTAGATTCCGGTTAACGACAACCATGTGTATGTAACAAAATATATAGTGCAGTTTGAAAAACACAGACGATCCATTAATTTAAGCTTAAACTGTTGTCTGATAGACTGAAATTATAAGCGGGGTTGGTGGTCTAGTGATTTAACGCGTGTGCATGAAATTATAAGGTCTGTCATTGAGGCAGTTGGCATGGTTTTGATTCACCGCTTGTAGGTGAAAATGAGTAGGGTCCCCCGGTTCACACCACTGCCAAAAGACCCATACGAGCAAGCGAATTATTGAAACAAAATTGAACCATATATTATTCCCGAAATGGTCTAGTTCGTGTCTTTCATTTCGCTAAAATTTAAACGAAGAGTAATTTTAGATGACTTGAATCAGATGGTAGATAAGTAAATGAAAATAACTACTTTTTAGTCTCCATATAAGCTAGAAAAACTGTCTCCATGGCAACATTAACAATAACATACAAGTATAATTGTCAAAAATGTGATATGTTCAACTAAGACTGTTTGACAGGTATCGTCTAGAGAACCGTTTTCTTAAGGACAATGTGAGAACGTCTGTCACAGATAATGTTATTAAAATCATTCCATGACGATATTATAAGATTTTACTTGGATTTGATTTAATCATTCCATCATACACGAATGCTTTTTAACCGTCCCATGGTGATATTAAAAGATTTTACCTGAGTGTTTTCTAGCCATTCCAAATGTCTAACATTCAAAATAACAAGTTCGAAATGAGGACGTAAATTGCATGGTAACCACTTTTAGAGAGTTCAGATTGCTTAACAAGTTCTGGGGTATTTTTGTGTGTAAAATTGCTGTTCTGAGAGTCGCTGGATATACGGTTCTCTGGTGGTTTGGAAATGTTTTATTCCGGTATATTGAGAGATAAACCGAATGACATTAAGTACCTTCCGAGAATCGAGAGACACACAATAATAGAAACCACGGACCAATTATTCTGGTGTCTGCTTTTAAAAAAATTAATATTCCGGAGTTCTGTCGCATATTATACGATGGAGCAAGTCATTGATTAGGTTTACAAGGGTCCTCACATAGAATACTAAACTCTGGACACGTGTCGTTGACAAAGTGACTTTCACAGAATACATACGGTAAAATTCTACTAATGTCGAAACTCTTCTATATGCCAAAGTGGTTTTCGTGACAAAAGTTTTGCTAAAGTGCAAGTAGGGAATTTGATACCAGAACAAAAGTTCATCCTGCAAGTTGAGTCAACAATAGTAACTCAATCATTGGATTATTTCAAAAAGCTCTTTCTTGATTGTGAATTCGACTTTTTTAAAATTAAAGTTTAAACAATCAATTTAGCGTAGATTAAAGAAGCATCATGTAAAATTTAACTAATGATCTGGGTGTACTATAAACACATCATAAGCGCAAAATAAAAAATGAATATATTATGGAAAATGTCATTCAAATTGCTTTCTTCAGAGCGCAGTTGTTAATGGTTGAAGATGTAGCGTACATTCTCCATTGTCGTAGCAGCGGTATGCTACAATCGAGTCGAAATTTCGATATCCACTTTATCAGTAAATTTTCAAATCTCACGGGTGTTCTTATCTTTTTGTGTCTCGATTATCCAGTCTCTCAGTAAATTTCAAACCTCGCGGGTGTTTAATCTTGTTGAAACTCGGCCATCCGATGTCCTAGGGAATTGATTAAAGGGTAATCATGCGAACAAGTGTCTAAATTCCTACCCCAGACAGATTCATCTCTTTCATAATGCATATTATTTAGGTCGTGCGACTTTAACCTTACACAACTTTGATTACATCCCAAATTATAATTTTCAGATGACCTATATCTTTGATTATTTACGTGTCATTGATGTTTAAATTTGGAATAGAAGTAAAATGATTGCTCTTTATAATGTAAAACTTTAACTTTATTCTACAAATAAATTTCTAGTTGTGACATTTAATCAAAAAATCATTACGACTTACGTATTATTTTTGATACGAGAATGTCACTATGTTTGGCAGTGTAATTGAAAATGAATTATTTTTAGCCTTTAGTTTCACAATCGTGTTTAACGTTTAATTGAAGTTTCAATTAGATGTAATGATCAATAGACAAGGTCAAATGTTGCTAAAGATGTAACAACTCTGTTACTCCCCTTCGGCTATCGTTTTATAACATTTGGAATTTTAAAGGGATACAGACACAAGAAAAAATATCATGTTTATCGACATTAAAGTAGCAAAGTCTTTAACCCTCGATGTCATCACTCGCCTGTGATATTTACTGGATAAGGATCTGATTTGCTTCTCATTACATTCATGATTAAATCACCAAATGGATAATAGAGATAATGTTTTTATCGTACCGACTTTAGTAATGATGATCAATGCTAGACCACAAATTCAATTGCTAAATTCTCCTTTCAGAGTGGATCACTTTGATTGAAATTTTCAGCCAATTTCCTTTACATTATTTATTATAGTGGGAGTAGACAGCTCTAGTTTTTGATAATGTATCTTTAATGAAGATAAGATATTAGCTATAAATATCATATTTGTTTACCAAATCCGGTAACAATCCCTGCGATATACAGGTTTGGGGTGCATGATCATTTCATATTGGGAATTTAGTTATCAGGGTTTTTTCTTACGTAAACACCCCGGACAAAGGAATAGGCACCTATAAAAGAGAGTGGGAGATAGGATTGGACAGAGCTTACACCGCCTGTCATACCAGCCATTAGTTATTTTAGACTAGGAAGAATTGTGTTTAACACCTCCACTTTGTAGAAACAACATATTTCAGAAAATAACCTGAGCTGTAGTAGTTACTTCGTCACGGATGAAAATACAGAAGGTAGATTGAAGATTTGATAGCACTACATGCGGTAGTAGTCGAACCCTAGTGATATTCAGCGTTGCACGACCCTCTTTTTCCGTTTCATGTCTCCTTCCCCGTGGTCTATCTACGTAACCGTCGTTCAGAGACCAAACTAATTTCAGCCGTCATGAATTCGGCGAAACTCCACACTCTACATACTGTAAAGCCCCGAACACTCACATGCTATCAACTCGTTGTGAGCATTAAGTCATATTTTATTGATTTTAGACAATTAGATTAAAATATTTCGTTTCGTTTTTTATAGTTCAAAATCACGGTTTACTTGTCTTCACAACACTAGGGTCTAGAACAGTTGTTATATACATGTAACAGACGTTCTAGTTGAATGCGGGGAATAAGCCAATGAAATGGTCTGTTACGACGAGTTCTTGGCATGTTCTGCATAAATCCATAGAAACGTCAACGCTGATTGATTAATCGATGTCTGACGCCATAGGGTCAAAAGCCGCTACTGTGACCCTGACGCGCCCTCCTGGTACAACAGGTTAGATAGTGTAGGCCATCGAAGGTATAAAAACAAAGGAAATATGGATCTGTATTTCAATCAGATACTATTAACTCTCTGAAATGTTCCCCTTGACTAAGGGGGTTGGGATGATCTAGAGTGCCGCGCTTCGACCTCTAGCTGGCCGGTCACCTCTGGCTTGCGGCTGTGGTTTCGAGCTTTGACCATGTGGTGGCATGCAGATAGGGGCGCCTTCTCAACCTCGTGGGTTTGCTCCGGGCAATACTGTTTCCTCTCACTGCCAAAGACCCCTACGCGCAAGCGAATTATTGAAATAAAATGAAACCATATGTTAGTCCAAAAATGTGTCGAGTGGACGTTAAGCCCCACTATACCTCCAATACTTATATCTACCGAACAAATGGACAATCCAGAGAGACCAGTATAATATTCACTTTCAGTCGTCTATAATTTTATTTTTCTCGGTCATGATGTTATTTTGCTAGGTCATAATAGTTGTTACACTTATAGTTCAATTATGTTTTAAGAGTTACGTCTTCATTAGCCCATTTCGATTTCAGGGTAGCCAAGATGAACTCCTAAACTAGAGGAAATGTTATCTTTGATGCTTGCCTATTAAAGCGCGATTTCCACTGACATCAATCGTTTGGCATTTCGATATAATCGAAAAGTATATGCTAATGAATTTTATTTCGTTTGAAGAACGTCGTACCAGCCGTTAAGTAAATTACATATTAGTTCATTTTGGTGTTCCTACACAGATCGATCTATTGAAAAGACAACTACCAATTTGTATTGAAATGAGCATTCAAATTTCGCCTAGGTCCGTCTAGATCCATTTAACACAGCTGTGACCAATCTGTTTCTTTTATCTCTGTCCAAGTTGACTGACCTTTAAAAGGTCAGACCGCCACATCATAATGTTTGCCACCAAGGGACTAGAAAAACGAGGCTAAACATATTCCACAAGTCATGTCAAACAATGAAGCCATTTTTATCTGGAAAGCATGCGCAATAAATACCATGTAGACTAGAATAGCTGCATGCTGGAGATTGCCATTCGTTTGAGATTTCTGGCGTATTTCGCCGAACATATTATCTGATTTGAAATGAAAGTAAAAACGGAAATGATTGAATGTTCATCAGTTTATATACATTCATATTAAATTATTATATGCGATGCGATGCATTTGTGTCAATTTCTAGGCCCAAATATTAGCGACTTACATCCTTTGCCGAACAATATCACCTCTTAAAGATTATTTTTTAATAGCCTCGAAAACAACTCAGTCCAAAATAACCGCTACTTTAAACTATTTCTATGAAGTAATTACATTGGATTTTTGGCAACTTCAAATAATATAGTAAGAATAAAAGGTTGATCTAAAGTTTACAAATGGTGGAGATTTTTCCGGTTATTAGAAGCAAGTGATGGTAGTTCATGTCAAATATATCACTTATTCCGCTACATGGACTGTCAACGAGTGAGCGACAAAAATCAATCATGCCAAATTATTGTTGAAGGCCATTGTCAGTGATAGTGTACTCAATATCAGTTAATATTTCATCTTAAAGCAATAAAGCAGCTAAGAATACGTCTTTTTTCGCTGTTCAGAATACTATTTCTTTTGTACAAATGGTGTTTAACAAATTCTGTTAAAATGTCATTATTGAATTAAGGACGTCATTGGTTTCTCTGTGTAACTTACTGGTATCTTCTACCGTATGCTTTTCAAAATATAACATTTTTTATTGCTCAATAATATTTAAATGGCTAAGAATTAGCTCCCATTGTATTCGAATTCTTCTGAAGTGTTAAGTTTTTCATAAAATGTATACGGAATTCTTAATAAATTGTAAAAAAAAATCACCATTATTCAAACATAAGGGATAAAAGATAGCTAAAGGCAATAGGATAAGTATTTCAGAAATTAAATTCCTCTATCATTATTTCCGATTTGATATAATACGTTCTATATTTGAAAACCCCAGCCATTTTGTAAATGTCATACTGTGGTTTGTGAAATTTTATATTACACAACTGCCATATAATAAATTAGGACCTGAAATAGTCCTATATTATTATATCTAAATATACTGTTGTTTAACATGGAATCTGTTTCATTTATATTATGTATGATATCTGGAATGAAATGAAATGAAATGGGTTTTAACGCACTACTGTTCCGCTCCGAACTGGGTTAAAAGTGAAGACCAACGATTTTCAACAAGGTATTAATATAAAAAGAGTATCCCTCGTTAACACAGGCATACAAGTATTTGTAAGCGAGAAAATAGTTTTTATGAAAACCGGAAGTGACATAGTTGGTTCAAAACGGTTAATGGGATCTAGTTTGTATAATAAGCACACAGATTTGGCATTCAAGCGTCGTCTTTTGGCCCAAACTCTGATCAAATGGACTGTTAATTAGGATATTATAAACACAAATTAAGTGTTTTTTAACGTTTAGTACACAAAGCTGTCTCGTAAATTAAATTGACTCATACTGAACAATACCTGTGCCTCAAAATACTACCATTATCCAATATAGTACATTCATTAATTATAAAGAGTCTTCTTTTGCTTCTTAAAGATACGTTATGTAAGATTCGGATAAAGAACTGATCATTTCCGCGGTAATAGTTTACAAATAGATGATGAAAAAGTGAAAATAATATTGAAAATGTCAGTCAAATTACTTTATTCTGAACGAAGTTTTGACAAGACATAGCACAATTTCTCGATTATCAATTATCATTGCTAATATAACGGTCGAAGTCTCGATTTTCCATTTTATCGTATAACAAAGATAAGACAAATACTGTTAAATCCACTTAATATCTTAGATATCCGATAATCTTGAGAGTAGATTATGGGCTTGTCAAGAGAATAAACGTTTAATATATAGTAATAACACTTGAAACCAGAAAAAAAAAACTTACAATGGGCAATTATTTATTTATCTCTTACACAATGGTACGGGAAATATATGGTATCTGTCGTTTTTTCAATGAATACGTTACATTTAACACTGAGGCGATTTGACAAAATGTATATATATGTATGGTGCCCAGGGGCCCAACCGTCATTACAATTTACATAATCTCTAGCCTTTGAATACCTAGTTCCCATTAAATGAACATCAACCCACACTGTAAGACTAGAAGAAATATGACCTATTTAATTTACTGAGGAAGTAGCGATAAGAGACTAAAGCTGCCTTTCCTTTAGTACGGATCCGGTCCGGCTCCGGTCCGATTGCGGATACGGAAAAAACACTTTCATAGAATTTTAGTAAAAGTGTTTCCTTACCTTCTCTATGCGGCGTCCGGTACGGTTTTTCGAAACGGACCATGTCGCGTTCGGTACGGAAGCGCATGCGGAACCGTGTCCGTAAACACACATAACGCACATAAGGAAACACAGTTTGGGTAGCCCGCGCGGCAAAAAACTAATAATAGGTAGAAAAATTCAAATTTTCGCCCCTTTCTTAGACACGTCCCATGTTGAAAAGAGAGCCCTCGCGCTTGAAAAACCGCATATAAGGATACACAACCTGTCGTGTGTCATGTCCCGCACCGGAGCCGAACAGGAGCCGGACTGGACCCGTACTAAAGGTGGTGGATACGGAAAACACACTTTCATAGAATTTTAGCAAGAGTATTTCCTTATGAGCGGGTGCGTATACGGTTCTCTATGCGGCGTCCGGTACGGTTTTTCGAAACGGACCATGTCGCGTAGGGTACGGAAACGCATGTGGAATCGTGTCCGTAAACACACATAACGCACATAAGGAAACACAGTTTGGGTAGCCAGCACGGCAAAAAGCTAAAAATAGGTAGGGAAATTCCAATTTTCGCCCTTTCTTAGACACGTGCCATGTTGAAAAGCGAGCCCTTTCGTTTGAAAAACCGCATATAAGGATACACAACCTGTCATGTGTCATAATAAAATAAAACCAAGTACGAACAATCCGAACCATAAGTCAAAATTCGATGTCCCGGACCGGAGCTAAAAATAGGTAGGGAAATTCCAATTCTCGCCCTTTCTTAGACACGTGTCATGTTGAAAAGCGAGCCCTTCCGTTTGAAAAACCGCATATAAGGATACACAACCTGTCGTGTGTCATGTCTGCTCCCGGACCGGAGTCGGACTGGATCCGTACTAAAGGAAATGCATCTTTATATAGCGCGAGAGTGAGAAATGGGGTTTAACGTCTACTCGACACAAACTAGGTCATTTTGGGACTAACACATGGTTCAACTTTATTCCCATAATTCGCTTGCGCGTTGGGGTCTTTAGCAGTGGGATGACTAAAGAAAACACCCGAGGTTAGACAGGCGACCCTAATCCTTGACACGTACAAAAGAGGATTCGAAACCACGCTAGTTGACTCAATGACTTTAGTATCCAACGCGCACGTTCTAACCATTCAGCCACCCCCACCTTTTCTAGACGAATATGTAAACGCAGTTAATATACTTGTTTTTGTTCTCGAATTAATAATTAAGTAGGCGTAATAGTTTCTGTTTCCTATTCCCATCATTCATTGTTTACATCCCGTAAAAAACTATTATTAGCATTATTAGTTTTGTGTGATCTCTTTTTCTGTTTTCTTTTTAAAATAACCATTCTCATAATTAACTATTAGGATTTGAATGGCCAAGCTTTGTAGAAAAATGTATATATTTTCTAAAACCCAGTCTCCAGTCCAACACACATACAACTTAAAGGTGGATTAAGTAAGATTTAGATAAAGAACACAGTTCTCACAGTTTAAAATCGATAACGAAAAGGAAAAATATTGAATATTTCAGTCAAATTACTTTAATCTGTGAGAAGTTATGAATGTTTCAATTTTTGAAAAAAATAGCGTAGTCTCTATTTCCATTACTACCATTGTTAAGATAATAATAGTTCAAAATAGATAATGAAAAATGAATATATTGAAAAAATTTTATTCAACGGCGTAGATTGTAGTTCATCGTAGCAATGGTACTTGTCAATCGAGGCTATTGTCCATTGTAAACTGCAGTCATGCCCGTTCGATGATCTTGAGAGTTTTGGGCATGTCATGTCTAATTAATGATTTATATAACATTTTAGGCCGGAAAAAGGTATTTAATATGAAGATTTAGCTTCTACATAATGCATCTTTAATGAGGTTCTCTCAGTTTACTGATACTGGTAACATATTCTATTTCTACTTGCAGAAAGTAAAATAACATATTTTATTATCCAATTACACAAATTACGCTAACATTCTATTTCTATACTACACGATAGCATGTGTAGCTCTACGTTACACAAACTATGATACCGTCTTGTATTTCTACATTACACAAACTACTATGATAACGTGTTGTATTTCTACGTTACACAAACTTTGATATCGTGGGAGAACGCTAAATCGGAGACGGTCCTACACGTCGTATGTGGATTGTAGGTTAGGCTGGGTCCAGGGTTAGGGTTAGGGCAACTCCTGTTTACATCTCGAGACTTTGACGAAATATGCATGTCGTAACCCCCTCACATTAACCCACAATCCACATACGACGTAATACATGTATGTGGTAAAATGTGCAGGATCGCCACCGATCTAGAGTTCTCAGATAATGTGTTGTTTCCCTATGTTACACAAACTATGATAATGTTTTGTATCTTTACGTTACATGATAACATATCATACTTCTACCATACAGTACACAACTATGTAACGCGCTGTATTCTACATTATACAAATTACGACGTAATTTTCACCATACCCAAAACATAGCATATTCCATTTCTACCATACTCAAACTACGATAAAATATATGCACAAAATATAGCGTATTCTAGTTCTACCATATACACAATATAGTATATATTCTGTTTTCCAAATACACCAACTACGATACCAAAATACCTCTATATTTACACAAACTACTATAACATGTTCCATTTATACTATAACGTGTTCTATTTTATTAGAACGTGTTCTATTTCTACTTTAAGATGTTCTATTTCTATTATAACATGTTTTATTTCTATTATAACATGTTCTATTTCTACTTTAACACGTTCTATTTCTCCGATAACGTGTTCTATTTCTACTATAACGTTTTCTATTATAACGTGTTCTATTTCTACTATAACGTGTTCTATTTCTACGATAACGTGTTCTATTTCTACTATAGCATGTTCTATTTCAACATTACACAAACCGCAATAACATATTTTATTTCTCCAACCAATTATAAAAACATGGTTTGTTATTTTATGATATATTATTGTATGACTCTTCGGAGCATTTAATGTCTCTATAGCATAATCTCATGGTTTTTTTTCTATGAACAGGATATCTTGGGAATTACCAACATATTTATTTTATAACCGTTGTATTAAATTGTATCAAGTTACTGTAGTTCCCAGGGGTCTGTTATATTATGTAGAGACCATAAGGATGTCTTAAGATCTGGTAAACTCTAATATCATAAAAGTCATAATATTTATTTTATAAGCGGTTGATTAAGCTATATCAAATTACTAGGACTCATGGAGATGTGTTTTATGCGATATCTCAGCTAACATTGAATTAGATATATTGACAGAAATATAAAATGAATACTCCGAAGCTTTTAGAGAAAAAGGGTTCAGATTAACTATTTGTAATTTACTGATTAAAGATGCATTATATAAGATATAAATCGACCTATTACAGGTTTTAAATGTTATATAAAGTATTGTTTGGATATTTATGTACATGACAAGCCTTTAATCAACTCTTGGATGGCGCAGATGTAAACGGATTACAATACGATCATATCATTATTTAAAGGACAGTATTAGTGTCGGTCATTATCGCAAATGTGATAGAACTCGTTATACACGTTCCAAACACAATTCTAACACAGAGATCATTGTTACGACAGATGCGTAATGAAGGTTTCTATAAAAGGAAGTGACGAACACAAAAGTAAAACACGGGTTATCTTTCTTTATAACTTACCGAGGGGACGAGTGATAACAGATACATAGGCGAATTTCTACTCACTCATAATTCCTTCGAAGACCCAAATTGTGAGACTGTAATTGAATGTCACTAGATAAGAGAATACGATAAAAATAGAAATTAGTCTTGACTAAACAAAGAATCACCGGAAGTTTAATAAAAACCTCCTGAATCATCACAACGCTTACACGTTTATAGCCAAACAAGCGAGAAATTTTAAGATAAGGCACAGGAATCTGACCTTCTATCTGTATATATATGCATACACCATACCGAACTAGACATAAAATAAAAAAAGAACAGGAATGCAATGCCTGTTGAAGCCTCGGTTTTATCTGCTCTCGTTTCGGCACGTTTTTGTTCCACAATTCGTAATGTCAGGCAATCTAACCTCTGCCAATTCACTCAGATATGATTTTTCTTCAATCTAGCCGTGTTGATTTGCACAAATACTCCCCACAACACAGGTCAGATTCCTATGGATAAGGTAACAGAACAGAAACAATCGATAGGGTTCACCCTCTCATTGTCCCAATTAATTCCTCATATTAAATATCAACCCGGAGCCTATATCGCGTTCACAAGGTTGTGGGAAATTCTGATATTATGAACGGTGAATATCTACGAGGTTTGTCGTCTCATAATCCGAATGCTTCACACCATTTTTCAAGGGGAGGGGACACAGTTAAAATGATAATCGCTTTCGCAAGTTTATCGAGGGGTCTTAACTGGATCTGGCGATCACGTGGTTAAGTGGGTAAGACGCTGGCTCGCTAGTCTGGAGGTCGGATGTTTGATCCCTGCATTGGCCGAGTAAGTTCATCTCGATTTTCCGGCGTGGTTTACCCTTGTCAGTGATGCAGAACGGAGGGCCTGACAAGGACAGCTGTCTAGTCGTTCTGTTGGGACGAAAATCCGAGGTCCCGTGTACACATTGGCAGTTGGAATTCGATATAAGAGTAGACCGTAGCGCCAAGGTCTTTTGGGCCTCGGCAACTAAAACGGACAAACATTGAGGCACAAATTAATGCTAAACTATGGCCATATAAAAATTTACAGATTTGTATTTATAGTTGCGTAACTGTGTCCCACAAAAAAAAGACGAAAAGCAGACGAACCTTTACTGTAACATACAGATGATTACCTGCGACACCAACAGCTTTATTTCTAGATATCTATACCAAAACATGAAATCAAACGCAGTGACTGATGATCACAATGGTTGCTGGTGGCACACTTGCTATAATTTTCCTCGAGCAATCTTTTCTGATTCACAAAGACACATACCATTTTTTTCTAAGGACGAATTTATTATGACCTAGGTGATGCACGTTAAAATAGACCTTGGTGATACACATTAACATACAGATACAACAACCCTTCAGAGAATCAAAATGAGTAGGCGGAATCGCATTATACACGTAACCATAGAAATAAAAGGTGTCATATCTTTGTCAACACCAGAACGGAGGGCCTGACAAGGATATCTGCCTAGTCGTTAGGATGGGACGAAAAACCGAGATGCCGTGTAAACATGGCGTGCAAGTAAAAGATCTCTTGTCAGTTGGAATTCGATATAAGAGTAGGCCGTAGTGCCGGTGTCCGATATGGCGTATGTCCGTCGTCATTCTCCCATCCGGAGCAGTAGGACGTTAAACCCCGATTTCATTTCTATCAAACACTTCTCGAGCAATGGAAGGTGATAATAAAATAGATATGATAGATAGTAGCTTCTAAAACACACATGTGACCCGATCCCACGAAACCAGACGCTTGTCGTACAACTTCCATTTTGTACTAATGGCACAAAAGCATAAACTGTATGCCTTCTTGTTACTATTAACGAGTCGTACTCAACTCCATATAATACGACAAATTTAAAAAGAATTACATTTTTGAAAGGCTAAGCTGAGGACTATTCAAATATGGTGCCAGCTCTATTTTTATAAAAATGACCATCCGTTTGGTTTTATGGGAGCGGCTTTCATATTATAGCTTGTTTGGGGTTATGAAGGTAACATTGCTGGTTGATATACGAATACAGTTGGTATGGCTAGACTGCTTTGATTTGGGTAAACAAGAGTAGAATTGGGGCCTCTAAAGAACTTAATATTTACAGTTAGAGTCTTTTTTATATTATGGGAGCCATTTCTCTTCTTGTAATTTCGTTGTTTTCGATGAACTTTTGAGACTGCATTAAATATAGAAACACTAGGATATACCCCGGAAAGCACCATTTACTAACCCTGAACACGCACACCCGTGGAGCACCCCGTCCACCTGAATCGAGTCGATATTCATCTAATCTGACATAGATCTTGTCCATGGGCGTATTTTTTTTGACAATCTTTCAATAATACACTTGATTATATTCACACAGTGACGCTCTTAAGGTACTGATTAGTCGGTCGGTTTTAAGGAGCACCCACACGCCAATGGGTTCTTTTGCCCTTTTCCAAACTTTCCTATATCACTTACGTGGAGGCTATGGCGCCCCCCCCACCCATTCCGCTGCACCCCCACGGCTCTGATCATTTCTCATCGCTAATCAAAATAACACATCAAATCAGCCCATTTCAATGCTTCAATTTGACCGTAAATCGGAGTGATCTAGCTCCTTTAATTTAACTGATATTCATTGTCTTATAATTAACATTTTTGCAACACGTATAAATTTCCTTTGATATTATAACTTTTGTCCTTTTAGCTATTTAATTTTCGATCAAAGCTGTCATTAAGTTATCATCTACATCAGCTATATTGCATGGTCAAACTGCCTTAGAGGTATGAGCAAAATCTATTATTCTATGTTTGTTAAATATTTTTAAAAAGAATGCTATTAAAAGTCAAACCAACCTTTCGAAACAATTTTTTTTTGGCGACCGATTTGCCCACGTTATCACAATCCGTGCCCCCTCACTTACAGATCGATGTGGTCCAACTTAACTTTAAAGGGCGTAAAGCTGTTGCTCAATGCTACACAGAGTCTTCGACATAACAATCACGTATTATTCGTATTATTGGTCCATTCCAACCAATAGCGATACTCATAATATGGACTCCTAGCATCCAATATTTATTCTGATTATTATTCCAGTATCACGTACATGAATCACAGTCCCCTTTTCAACTTATCATTTATTATGTTAGAAATAAACATCATCGGGTCGTAAGTGATAATCACTATACCATAACCTGGTTCCTGCATAGTAGAAAGTACTCAGAATTTACCAGTTTAGCATTATGAAGGATTACTGATTTGAAATACAAAAGAAAATCGTGTTAGAGTGAAATTTGTCATTCGACTAAATAACAGTCCCATTATTACATGCGGTAACAGCAGCAAGGTTTTGTTATAAATTAAAATAATAATTCAGTATATCCAACGACGGGCTTCCTTAAAAGTATCTTTATTATTACCTAGACGCAGCACTATTAAAAGATTTGAAAAGTTAGGTAAACGGTGGCATTTAACAAAGACATCGCATCGCTTAAAAGAACATTATGACATTTGAAACTATTAATCGGCGTTAGTTTTTTGTGTCAATCGGAAGGTATTGTGTCAAAGGCGTTAGTTAATTCTATCAAACGAAACGTATTGTGTCAAAAGCGTTAGTTAATTTAATCAAACGAAAGTACTGTGTAAAAATATAACTGACACTTCATATTAGCCTCAAAGCATATAAAAAAATATTTGCCGAAAGCTGAAATAACTGGGAAAGAATCAAAGATATTAATAAGCTTTGATGGGTTTGATAAAATACTCAAGCACTTTATTGATTTCATAACACTCATCTCTACATGGAAACATTTTATCAAAGATTTACAAATTGTGGGCATTTTTTCGCTTATTAGAATCAAGTGGCACAGTAAATGTCGTTTATATCACTTATTTCGCTACATAGACTGTCAATCCAGTCAAATTATACAAGGTCAATAACAGCCAGCTCTCATAATTGTAAATGACGTAGCTAAAAGCAATAATCGTGGGTTTTGTTTTTTTACTATGCCAGTGTACCATTCGGTTTGTTGAATACGCCGATGACTTAAAAATAAAAAAAAACTGTATATATAGTAACTGTAATATTTTCTATTGTATACTGTAATAAAAAAAACATATGAATAATAAAATAAAACCAAGTACGAACAATCCAAACCATTAGTCAAAATTCGAAGTCCTAAAAAACGGTTGAGGCAAAATAATGTAATCAGCAAATGGACTGCTCACCGTGTACAAAATACACGACAAACAGTGGTAACAGGTGTCCGGAAGAGTAAGCTTACCCTGCCTGGCGCCACACCCGCCATAGCTTCATCCAAACTATTAGACGAAATCTCAATAAAATAGCATGTTTGGCCAATGGACTATAGTATGTAAAATGAACATGATGAACAGTGTTAACGATGTAGCAGACAGACATAATTAGGGAGATAATATACGAATCAATTAAATATATCTTGAATAACAGCCGAGAGAGACATGTTATATTTACCAATCAAGTCAATATGACGGCCATAATTTTTTTTAAAGGTTTTAATGAGTCTAGTGCCCAAGTATCCTTGTAGTTGAAACCTAGATAACGCCTTCTATTTGTCAATTAGCGACATCATCTGTAATAGCTACACAAATTTCGAATTTGGTCAATAGAGTAGATCTACGTTTTTGTTGCATAGACTGAAACCATGGACATCTATTTATCGATATTTGCTCAGACTTCAGGTTATAAATTGTTTTATATTGACATAATCATTTCTAAGATTTTAAAATTAATAAGATTGGAAATCCCTTTCTATTGGTTGCGCAACAAAGATAGAGTACGATAATGTATATTTGTGGGTGTTCAAATAGCACTGAGCTAGAGTAATTCCAAGTCACTTCCTTTGCTTTTATATGTCGAATTCAATTAAAAACTGTAGAGAATCTAAAACGATTATTTCTCAATAGCTTACGAACAGTGTTGTTCATACCCTTCTGCTATTTTTTAAACTTTACAAAAAATAAATAATTTCCTAACAAAACAGAACCAGAGTTTGAGCCAGGCTTATTTTTGTATTATTCTGTATGATTATCGTCTATAACGCTATGCTCCATTATTTTTTCAATGCACACAAATAAAGTATGGAATTATTTTATTATTATTATACTTAATAATTGCTGCTTTAAAACATTTGTCAACAATCTCGTTCCCAGAGGCAGCCGCGGAGCCGAAGGCCTCTGGCACATTTTTTCCAAACCTAAGCCCCGCCCATTCTGACCTCTGATTGGTCAATCTTTTTGGGTCGGATCGTCGTTTCGTTTGTTGTAAAATGATCCTTAAGTCAAAGTAAACGCGCTGACATAAAAAAATTGGATCATAAACGAACAGATTCAAGTTTTTGTAAAGATCTATTTTTCTACGCATGGGTATATTTTTAAGTGATTCGGTCATCCAGACAAGTAAAATCAGGGGCGTACGACGCAAATAAACGAGAAATTTCGCGCGTAGGAATTACATGTCATTTTCCGGGAAAATGGCTTCCCCGATTCACCAGAGAAATTTCTTCAAAAATGTTTCCGGTTTCGAGATTGATTTGATAATGGACATGTTGCAATGCCATTTTATTATCAGGACCCGAATACTTATCGGACAGAAAATATATTGTAGTATTTGGCAGGTATTAGTATTAAGGAATGTGGTTTCGTTCACCCCCACCCCTCTTGTCATCACGCAGTCAATAGATCAACAAGGCCGTTTTAACTGTTTCCTGTCCCAATAGGGTTTGAGGTCAGCAAGGAAGGAGAATTGATCGATTGTGGGTGTACGTAGATGGAAATAAAATATTTCAATAATATGTTTGTCCCGCTATGCATTGAGTGTAGACGATAAACCACATTGTATCTTTCTCATTTCTGAAACACGTAAAATACTAAAAGATCTTATATATCTCCCAAGCATTATAGAATTGTTCCTAGTTCTTGCCATTATCGGACTCTTCCTTGCCTTCGTTAAGCTTAAAAACAAATTGTATACAAAGTTTTTTATGATTGATTTTAGTCGACTAAGGTGTCCTCTTTCAGAATCGGCCGGATGAACCCCTGTCACACTTGAGCGTTTTGAAAATTTCATGATGGCGTCCGAGTTTGGTTTTGTGACACAATTGCCCCCAACCGCCGCTAACGAATTAAAGGGTCATATTGTCTGGCATTTTAGATTTTATTAAATATCGAATCATCCCACATCATAATAAATGATTTAAAGGGACAATAACATTCTTGCTGGCTTGGCAGCTCCAGAAAATAAATAATACCCTTATTCTAAGTACTAGATGTTTAAGTGTCCTACCTGTTGTGTAAATTATCCATTACAACCTATTTTACTTGTCCAGAGGGTTCGAAAATATTTTAAAATCCAAGTCACACTTGAAAAGGTTTACGTTAGACTTTTCAAATCAATGGGTTGAATTTTTCCAATTTTTCAAAATAGGTGTGTTAAGATGAAATTTATATCATCATTTAATTGGAATATTCTAAAATAATACGATTTGTTGACCAGAATGAAGATTGGGACATATTTTTCAGTAACAACAAGAGTGTTATTGGGGCTTTAAGTGTATTCTTTGACCCATGGAACATACGTTTAGACACAAAAATTATCATCCAAGACTATATGGGAGTTACAGGGGATTATTTGAAATGGAGGCCATCTTGAATTTCTCAAAACACCCAAGGGTGGCCGAGATTCAACTGGCGGATTCTGAAAGAGGACATCATAAGCTACATTAAATTAATCATAAAAAAACAATTTCCAGTTTCACCTGAAATATTGTTTTTGGCGACAGGACTAATAGGTAGAAATATACAGGGTTTACCCTGAGAATTGTGAGTTTGTTTATCATAAAAGACGCACTATTTCAACCGCCATGGTTAAATTTGTAATTTAAACAATTCATCAGCATGGATTGAATTGAATCTGGAATCACAGAAAAAGAAAAAAACAAATCAAATACAGGCCGGCCATGTTTTTATATAAAGATGCTTTAACACTTGTTGAACATGATTTGAAGCTAATGTTGTTTGGTTCATGAAAAAGAAAGGCAGGACGTAACGTGTTATTAATGAATTAAAATCTTGCAAAATCGTGCAATAATAAAACACCACAGTAACTTTGAACTTGACAGTCATCATCAATAACCAACACTATCTCATTTTTCTATAATTACAAAGCTTTTTCTGCAGTGTGCTCACATTGAGAATTCTTATAAACGATTAATCGACCATGACAACTAAAGTAGTCGCGGATTGTCTCGTTTGTTGTGCGTTTGTTTTCATTTTAAGTAAAACCGACAGGGGTGGAATTTTTGCAGGAGGGGTTTACGGAAATCTGCCATCATCGTCTCAAAATTACATATAGGCATACATACAAATTGGGCTTTTTAAACAGAGAAATTATTTTTATACTGGTGTAGGATCACTTTGTCATGTAATTTCATTGATGCAAGGCATTATTTTTTGTTATGTATAGCTGAGCCGGTTAGCTGCATCAATGTAGGGCCCAGATTGAAAATACCAGTGAATGCTTGCGGTTGATCCTATGATCCATTCACTTGATTTGATAACACTTCACAAGTTTAATACAAGCAGTTTCTGTGTGTTGTGTGTCTAGTGGGTGTTCATGTCGTATGGTGTGGTCCTCCTGGCTTTATAAAGTCGATATAATAGCTTGTATCTTAGATCTTTGTATTTTTTTCAGGAATGACAACACAAATTGACTTGTACCAGTCACCACCTTATGATCACGAGCATGCTGTCCCAACTTTTATTTCAGTGGAACATCATTGTCTTTTAACATGCCAACGAACACTAAAGCAACGTTGCTCGTCACTTCAACCTCCCTCGTCATACCAGTGTGTAATGTTTGAATGGAGAAAGGGAGGTGATGTCTACACACAAGATGCTGTCACCAGACTGTCACCAGAAGCATTGCACCAAGGAACTTTACCAGCATTGCAGAGGGGAATTCGTCAGAGATAAAGTAGCGAGAATTTCAAACTAGAGACTTGGCATACTATAACATTTTCCCATAGGAAAAATTATAGGATTTGCACTACAGAAACTGTAGAATATTTGGGGTCGTTCAGAGCTCAGTTACCTGATTAACAATGGTATAAGTCGACTGTCGGTCGAAATTACTCTTAGCAACAAGTCAGATATTCTATTCTAAAGGGTTCGGGCTAAGTGAAGGTAGGGGCTATCCAATTTCCTATAGGATGAAATTTTATAGTATTTACAGAATTTTGGGAGTTTGTTTAACATCCAAGTTTAATTTCCTGATAAACTTCTGTTGAGACATATCATCTCCCCACGCTGTACGTGACTACCTTTTGTTAATTTTTTAGACATATTTCGAAAACCTTCTGATTTTGAAAGAAATGTGCTGATATGTATTTATATTAAGTTTTAAATTTTCCAAAAATACATAATCTGATTAAAATACAGATCTATATTTCTTTTCGTACTCTAAAACTTTTGATGGCCTACGCTACATGAAGATCTGGCCAGTTGTGGCGGGGGGTCGCGTCAGAGGTTACACGAGCGGCTTTTGACCCTATGACGTTAGAAATTTGATAAACTAATCAACGTTGATGTTTCTATTGGGTTACCCACACTTCCATGCAGCTCACACCAAAGACTCGCCGCAACAGACCGTTTCATTGGCTTATCCAGGATAAGTTATCCTTCACCTCAATAGTAAAGACAAGTAAAACGAAATTTTGAACTATAAAAACGAAACGAAATAGGACCTGTGCTTTAATCAGATTGAAAAATACATGTACACAAATAGTTAACTAGTGACGGGGATCACGTGACTAAGTGGGTTAAAGGCTCGCTGGCTAGTCTGAAGGTTGGGTGTTGATCCCTGCATTGGCCGAGAAAGTTCATCTAGATTTTCCGGCGTGGTTCCCCCTTATCAGTGAAGCAGGACAGAGGGCCTGACAAGGACAGCTGTCTAGTCGTTCGGATGGGACGAAAAATCGAGGCCCCGTGTACACATTGGCATACACGTAAAAAATCCTTTTGAAGTTGGAATTCGATATAAGAGTAGGCCGTAACGCCGCTGTCCGTGCAAAATGTCCCTCATGGCTCACTGTATGGCGTATGCTCGTCTTCATTAGCCCAGGTTAGGAGCAGAACATTAAACCTCATTTCATTTAAACACCGCACCAAGTAACCGTTCAGAGTCATCATTACGTCTCCAAAATAGCTACCTTGATATTCCAACACTTAAATTCCCCTGTAATTATCCTAAGTTATTATATTCTACGTCATTATCCTTGGTAAGATCGTTTGTTGTTAAATGTCACGCAATGCTTTGTTCAATTTAAATAATAACAAATAAAAAACAAAAGCTAACAGTTTGTCTGGGTTAGAATAAAATTTGAAATAGACTTATATTATTATACCAAAAGTTTTGTTTTAAAATGTTTTGACTTCAACGGATACACATTTTTCATCGTAAAAGCCTGTGCTCACGAAGGATTATGTATCGACGACATCCGAATCCTCGTTAACGACAAAAAAGCAAAACATACCGGTTTCTGTCGGCGAGTATGTCGACATAGACGTGACGCTGGCGATGGTAGATCGTTAGGCCCGGTTTTTTTTTTGCACGCCTTTCCGCTGGCGAAAACGAAAAAGTCGGTCTAAAACCGGAGGCCCGTTTCATGACATTTGAACTAAGATACCATCCAAATTTTAGCAATTTGATTGGATAATATTAGATCGATTTTAGTGCTTAGCCAATCACAACTGAAGTATCTACTAAAATTGGATTTTATCTTTAGTTAAGATTTAGAGAAACAGGGCCAGGTTTTTCAAAAATAACGTGTTGTGTCTTAATACTTGCAAACAGTGCTAACGAGTGTCCGGTCGCGATGTTTACAGAAATTTGGGTGTACATTTATGTAAGCTGTCATTCCTTCGTGATACGTCCAGCGTAAGTTGTATTCGTCAGTGGTTGGTATGTATTCGTTATGGAGCGCTAGGTGCAAGGGATATTTTAATCAGGAGGTCCGGAGTTCGATCCCGGTGCTGGTCGAGATCGTTCAGTGGGATTTTCCCCCTTGTCAGAGGTGCATTCATTGGGATGGGACGAAAAATCGAGGTCTCGGATACTCGCTGCTGTACACGTAAAATAGCCATTAACAATTGGAATTGGAAATTAGAGTAGACCTTAATGCTGCTGTTGGGGCAAAATGTGCCCCATAGCACACTTCATGGGAGTATAAATACACATTCTCACCATCCTAATCGGCACAGAAAAGTAGGAAAGAAATGCCCTTTAATTTGATTCCATTATCAACAGTGAGGGATTGTCTGTGAAGAACTTTCGGAACATGTTTTTTGGGTTTGACATTTCCTTGAGCCTCTCTTGTATGTATCTTCTTGAATTCAAATTATTGATTTACGTGTACTGAATTGAATACATGTCTTTAGCGAGACACGATTCTCCGGAATAAAGATATAAAAGGTCGTACATGAATATGAATTGTGTTCTTCCCAAGAGCCCTTTTATCTATTTTATTAGCTATTGGGAGTGTAGCAGCGTCTGCTTTCTATCAATAAATACGTGCCCTTAACGTCGAGGCAATTTGACAAAACGTGTATACACAGTGCAATGGGGACCATTGACATATCGACCTTAAAACACAGTTATATATTACCTACTACCTTTTGAATTCTTGGTTCCTATTGATATATCATCAACATCTAACGACAAAACTGATATAATAAAATTTACAGAGAAACATTGAATTTCATGGTGATGCTACATGGTGACGAAACCCGCATGGGAGGTGTTTATTTAAGAAACCAAGTTCTGTATTATATAATTTGTACATTGTTGCATTCTTTTTTCAAATCCACTCTTTCCAATATGTAGTTTGTTTTGTCTCAATGAAGTTGAGAAAACCCATAGCTTCTACATGTATGTTTTAATGTACCATGGACAGCGGTGGCTCCGTAAGTATGGCCCTGTCTCGTAAAGCAGGGGGGTCCAGGGTTTGGTTCTAGTGTTGATGGAGGAAGTGCTATGTGATTATACAGCCTAGTTCCCCTGCACGCGTATCAGAGTTATATTTCTACGATACACAAGACTGGCAATTTATTCTATTGCTCCTAACAAATGATAAATCACCGTTTGTCATTTTTTGATATGTTATCTGACTCTTGGGAGCAGTTAGTCTCGCTAGCATAATCTCATGTATCTTGGTCAATAAAGAGAGTCAACGTTAGCTTTAGTTGGAATAGATAGTTGTAATATTACGAAGTGTACTTATAGACTTGGAAATTAAATTGCATCAAATGGGGATTTGTTTGATATAAAAATTGTGAGGATATCTTGGGAGTCTCTAGTTCTATTTTATAAGCGATAAATTAAATGCTGTCAAATTATTACACTTCTTGCGGATTTATTTAATAACGAGATTGTACGTTAGCAGAGGTGGATCAAGGTTCCGATGGGAGGTAGATAGCTCGACAAGCTGGATCGTTTGCAACGCTAGACTGCTGTGATAGAAATTCCCCGTATGTGTGGAAATACATAAATACATTACCATATAAGTCGGGCCATGACAATCAGTTGATGTTCAGATCTAAGTATAAGATGA
The DNA here is from genome assembly GCA_036850965.1 of Patella caerulea. NCBI lineage: Eukaryota > Metazoa > Mollusca > Gastropoda > Patellidae > Patella > Patella caerulea. The sequence continues at coordinate 17,051,638 of JAZGQO010000021.1, forward strand.
AAATCAAAACGTAACAAATCTAACTTTTAAGTTTGTATCTCAAACTTAGAGAAATAATAATATAGTATGACATCTGAATTGAGAATTGAAGGCAATTTCAATCCCTGACACTACTGACAGCTTCATAGAAGAAGCCTGTCAGTTCGTCACATTCTGGTTTGGCATGTCATTAACTTCAATCATAAAAAAGTACCCTTGACACATCTTTTGGAGACCTTCGTACCGACAGAAATCATGCGAGCTACTTCTAATTCTTCAAAAATTGCTGAATCATTATGCATATAAAGGAATACTGAAATAGGGACCATATTTGGTTAAGTCTCTGAGTATCTAAAGTCCAGTCCACGTTCTTTTATTTGCACTAACAATTTGTATAATCGTTTTTTGTTTCATCCTGTAGCAACAAGAGACATGTTCCTTGTTAGGATCACTGGCGTTACCTCTGACGAGAGAACCGATAATGAAGAATCTCGAAGGTTGTGAGTTCACACTCGCCCTTACGAAGTGCCAGCAAAACAGAAACCTTCCACCGCCAATTTACGGAAACCTATATACGCCCGTGTTACAAATTGTCCAGGCTTCTTGAAAGCATTTTTGAAGCTTGTGCAAACCTTTAACTGAAACATTTGACTTGGTTATGGTTTAAGAAAGAAAGGTGGGATAATATAAGGACACTTTGTTTCGGCTTTGTCTCATAACGTATTTAATTCTGATCTTACCGTGCAGAAAATGCTGTTCTTACCTCCCTTGTGAGGTAATATTCTGCAACACCCTTGTTTACTGCATAATGCCCATGCTCCATACATTTTACCGGTGCCCGCACATCTTTTTGTCAGCATGTCACTTCCTTTATATTAAATTTCTTGTTAGCTTCTCATAATCTAGCGAACAAGTTGCCATATGGTTTGGAACTTAAACAATGAGGCTAAGACTGCTTTGAAACTGTTTTGTGATTATAGTTTGTAGAATTAAACTACGACCAAGTGCAGATAATTTGAATAGGTGAATATACCATGGATAAATCTAGGGTAAAGTGGAGTCGACCGGAATGATACTACGATGGGCACCGAGGATGGACACACAGTATCGGCCACGAACATGGAATCGTATTGTCCCCTCCTCAAGCTCGATGAACGCTGTGCTACCCATCGATGCAGTGGCGTAGCCGCCCCCCCCCCCCCCACTCAGCCTAGTTCCCAGCAATTAAAAGCTCAGTATACTATGCATCGCTATCTGAACTGTTCTTCCATTATGTCACAATTCTTCCACTCCGCTGTAGTCTTGTACTATATATCTCACCATTGTCATATTCGCGGTATAGTGAACCGCTCAGTTACTACCAATAGTGCATAGGGCGACATACAGTACAACAGTTAATTTCTAATCCTCTTGCAGACAGGAATTTGCTCCCAGCAATGACTTCAAATGGCATGAAATTGGCTCAACTTTTCTAAATAGCCCCGCTATTGCACTGCCTTCATATAATGGGCCAATCAGTTTATTATAAGCGGTATATAGCTTATTTATTTCTAAATTCCAAGTACGTGTTCCAATTACCAAGGTCCCACTGGATTATAAATCGGTCTCAGATTACTCGAGTCTTGATGTAATATGGCACGCATACTCGGAGACTTAACAATGGCAATGCTATTAAAATGAACAGTTGTATATATTTTTACAAATAACGCAATTTTTGTTTGATTTTTATAGTTTTTATTGCGAAAACATACACTTTGTTTGAGAAATTTTGACTTTGAGCATCATGAATAATTTGCGAGAGATATTATGTCGATTTGTACAATCCAGAATTTTAGCAATTAAAAAAAATATAAAAGAACTGATCACCTGTAAGAACTCAATACACGGGATTTCTAGTGACAGTGAATGCAATTTTGTGAAGAACACAACAGAAGGGGAGGGGGTATCTATACCCTCATCAATAAAAGAATATTTAGAGCAAAGAAATTAAACAACTGCACAGAACAATGAAATTAAACAACTACACAGAGAAATGTAATTAAAACCACTGCATTACATAGAGTAATTAAATAAATACCGGAAACGAATTTATGTATATAAAGTGACATATCGTATCACTTAATGTCCAATATGACTACAATGTCTATTTTCGTATTTTGCTTGCTCCTTGTCTTTTTGATCCAGTAAAAGCGCGTCTCCAATCTTGTAACCCATTGCTGAAATATCCACCATAACTCCCGAAGCGATCTGGTGAAACGCTCAACTGCCTCTTAGATATTCCATTTTTTAACATATTCTCCCAGTCCAAGAATTTTCCATTGTCCTGTACGCCGAATCCCTTATTCATTCCACCGAAATTTCTTTTAACTAGCCACTCGTACCAGTCCTGATATTTTCGATCTGCAGGAGCATCACCAAAACTGGCTTGTTTCGAATCACCCATACCAACAGCGCAATGGATGAAAACTACGGCGACAAGGAGAAGGCATAATGATGTTACAACTGATTTTTCCATTTTAGAGGTTTCTTTTATGCCTGAAAAATACAAAATATAGACAAATTATAATAAGAGGATATAGAATATAGAATACATCACAGTAATGGAGAGCATGACGGCACATACAGATCGAGTCGAGTTGCGTGATTTCGTTTCCCCGCCTGTACTTGACAAGGAGTAGGGTTGCATGTCCAACCATCGCAAGCGAATTGATGAAATAAAATTGATCCGTATGTTTGTACCGAATTCGCTTAATTTGTGTCGTTTGGATGGGAAGAAAAACTGAGGTCCCGTGTACACATTGCCGTGCACGTAAAAGATCCCTTGGCAGTTGGAATTCGATATAAGAGTAGGCAATAGAGCCGCTGCCCGGGCAAAATTTCCCTCATATCAAACTGTATGGCATATGCCCGTCTTCCTTTAGACCATGGTAGGTGCAGAAAAGTAAGACGCCTAACCCCATTTCATTTCATTTCATTTCAAATCGAAGTCAAGATCGATTCATAAAACAACCCCCCCCCCCCTCTCTCTCTGTATCGAAGGGACGTTAAACATCTCTCTCTCTCTCTCTCTCTCTCTCTCTCTCTCTCTCTCTCTCTCTTTCCAGTATATCATTAACTATTTAATTAATCCGTTGTCTTTAGCTTTTAGAACAATCTGATTAAAATACAGATCTATATTTCGTTTCGTTTCTTTTTATACTTTCGATCACCTCTACAACATGAAGATCTTACAATAAGTTATAGTGGGAGTTCAGGTCATTGACCAATTCCTCGCATTAGCCCATAACATACTCTTAGTCAGCTGTGATATGGGTCTGAAAAGTAATAATGAGAGTTCAAGTCAGGGGTCAAGCGAGAGGCCTTTGAACCCATGACGTCAAACATTGATTAATCGATCAACGTTGACGTTTCTAGTGGTTTACCCACAGTTCAATGCATCAAAAGGCCGAGAACTCGCCGTAACCGACCGATTCATTGACTTATCCCTCACATCTTCCAGAACACGTCAATGGTAGCAACGTTTCAAGTTCCTAATGTAGTAAAGAAATTATGAACTATAAAATAGAAAAGAAATAGGATCTGTGTTTTAATCAGATTGCTTTCAGAAACTATTACTAGACTCCACCGAGTCAACTTGTGTCGGTTTCTTTTATGTTTGTTTTAATAACAATCGATCGTGCACTTAATAGAAAATTACATTACATTTTAATAAATTGTCAAGACTCATGAAACATTTTGTTTAGAACACAATGGGTGATCCTTTCTTTTTCCTGTAAAATAAATAATGTTAAATTATAGTTGATTTAAAAAGCAACAGGAGTCGTGTGCTTCAACGCAAAGAAATAGATCAACTATAAACAACTTGACATCCATTTCATCTTCATTTAGCTGTAACTAAAACTTCGTGTTCTCATCCAATTTGTCCGCCACAGACTATGGATATATAGTAGGCCTAACACAATGGGTGTATTTATTTTGAGATAGATGGTTCGGCCATCTAATCAACATTTTAATCAAAATAAAGAACCAAAAAACCTTAGATCATAGTTTAAAAAGACGTGGGGTTATGCTGAGACTGGTGATTGCTTTTTTTTCCAGATATGGCTTGGTCGCTATTATCAACATTTTAATCAAGATAAAGAAAATAAAATTGTAGCTATGAAAGTCGTATATTGTAATGAGCGGTGGCATAGATGAGGTTCTGTCATGAAATTTGCATGAATTTGGTGAATTAGATTTCGAGTTCCTCCAACAACATGGGCAGTCCATGGTCCAAAGAGCGATCGTACTTGTTTTTCGTCACATCGATTTTATATAAACACATGGACAGCTAAGTAAAATCTGTCTAAATAAAAATGACCATCCTACACATCCCCTAAATTGTCGGTTTTATCTATAAATGGCCTATAATATAGCTCTTGAAATGGCTTTCTACTGTAATACGTTGTTTTATTTTTATTTGTAAATCAATAAAAGGGCACACTTTTGCCATTAACATTTACAGCTATAAACCAAGAAGATTGAACACTAATACCACAGCTCTGAGGTCTTTAACTTACATTTACATTTTTAAGTATAAAAATGTACATTAAAATGTCAATAAATTGTATAGCATCTGCGTTGGCTAAATATAAAGTTAACCCTTTAAGCACCCCATCAGACATTTGTAAATGGCGTCAAATTATCGAGGCTGCTTTACTTTAACGTCATAACACCGTGATATATATTAGGGGCTCGTGATTTCTAATCTTATTGTCAATATAATATTAAATAAAATAAAACCAAGTACGAACAATCCAAACCATTAAACAGAATTCGAAGTCCTAAAAAAACGTTATAGGCAAAATAGTGTAATCAGCAAATGGACTGCTCCCCGTGTGCAAAATACACGACAAACAGTGGTAACAGGTGTCCGGAAGAGTAAGCTTACCCTGCCTGGCGCCACACCCGCCATAGCTGCATCCAAACTATTAGGCAAAATGTCGATAAAATAGCGTGATTGGCCAATGAACTATCGGTATGCAAAATGCACGTGATAAATATTACTCTCAGTGTTTCTTTGGTAGACTTTCAATTGATATAATAAAAATTGTAGGTGTTTTAGTTAACTTTACCCTCATTTATGGAAGCTTAAATCTCCCCACAATACAATGTATGACAGCATTAACTATTTGGTTCGGCGGGCTCGTAGTATATTTAAGATGTGTATGATTCCGTTTGATAGATTTTTCCACGAGGGAGATGTATTGATAGGGTAATTTCGGACCAGGCTTTTGATGTCTCCACTGCTAACATACCAGCCAAACAGGTTGGACGGCGTGTTTTGAAAGATACCTTCCCGCGTACAAGTTATATTTCGACTAAACACATATTCAAACTAATTCCATCTAAAAAAGGTGATCTGTTGAACCATCTCAACCAAGAAAGCTTGTAAAAATATATATTGCGGAAATAACTTTAAAAAACATCCATTAAAAATGTTATTGCAAATTGGGCAACTGTCCAGTACTCAAGAAGGCAAGGGGTGGGCCTTTTGCATTCATACGTTGCCGCTCCGGTGCCCCTACCAATATTCTACATTACAAGATACATATAATAATCCGTTGAAATCTAGTAAATAGGGAAAGGAATAAAAGTCCACCCACTCCACCTAATTACTTACAGTTCTAATGTCTACCTAGAGACCCAATAAAATCTAATAAAAAGATGGGAAAGGAATGACAGCCCACCCATTCCAACCAATTACCAGTTCTACCGAGAGACCCATTAAAATCTAGTAAAAAGACAGGAAAGGAATGACATCCCAAACAGTGACGGATTATCTTTGTGGGGGGGGGGGCTCCGGGACATACCAACTGTGTGGGAGTAGTATGAGCGCCTGTCTGGCAATTTTTTTTGCACGTGCGTGCACGCATGCGCGTGCGTGCATGCGCGTGCACGTGACCTTGCACTGGATGACCCCTGGCACGTGCGTGACCTAAATGACCCCCTGGCACGTGCGTGACCGTGACCTTGCACGTGAGATTGCACGTACGGAGAGAAAGAGGGCGCGCGCGCGCGGGAAGAGAGAGAGAGAGAGAGAAGAAGAAGAAGAAAGGGGAAGAGAGGGAGGGAAGGGGAAACAACTCTTTTCCATTGATTAAGTTGGCCCTGACAAGGGCCGTTGTCCTCACTCGAATGCGAGCACTAGAATGTGAGGGTACGACGCACTTTATGTCGGTTGCGTCTAATGGCCTCCACTAATTCAGGAGGAGGTCTTTTCCTGGGAGGTGTTTTTAATACCTCGTCAGGTAAGACAAAGATATCGTCAGGGGTAATCACGGCAAGCGTGTGACCCCTGAGATACATGAGAGTATCCGTGCTGTGGTTGTCTTCGATGCGTAACACCGGAGCATCCATTCTGATACTGATAGAGAGACTGGTGTTGTACCGTTATATGATCGTAAGGACGAATCCATTTGATATGACGTCACGGACGAGTCCATTCATGGGTGACGTCACGGACGAATCCATTTGAAGGGTATGACGTCATGGACGAGTCCATTCATGGTGACAGGAATAAAAGGAAGGGAGGCGACAGCTCCAGTCATTGATAAGCGATCAGCGAGCAAAGAAAGATGAGTTTTACATTACGACCCGTGGATAGACGCTACAGCCGATTATTTCGAACCGAATCACTGTGTGTGGAGATAGACTTTTTGGAAGATTGGTCCCACGTTCCAGCCAACGATGTGCCACAACAATTACACGACACTTTTGAGGCCATCATCGAGGAAATTCGCCGAACCTTGGACGCCAGAGAAAGTGACTATGTTAGAATTGCCATCAGTCACCCAGGACTCAAAACACCTATTTGGTTACCGTTCCGTGAGCATCGTTTGTTGAAAGCCGAAGACGTTTTGCAGAAAGTGGCTGCCGTGTTACAGAGTAACGAAGAATTTAGACTAGATCAAAGAATGTCCATGAGTATCTGTCACGTGTCCCCTCCCGATGGTAGAGGTAGCGGAACAAACACGAAGAAGAGACACTGCGCAAATTTCGACGATTATTTGAAGAAAAAGCAATGTTTGGTCACCATAAAGAATGCCGACGAACTCTGTTTTCAGCGAGCTATAGTCGTCGCTCGTCATTATGCCAACAAACAGGACACGCCTGAATGGGTAAGAGAGAAGAAGAGATTAACCAACAACACAGGACCCCGAACATGGCAGACCAGAAAAACGGAAGCACTCATCGATGCTGTCGGTGGAGCCAGGCAAGCCTGTACGGGGATGGAAACCTGGGAATTGTACGCCAAGTATTTGGGGGAGCAAGGTTATCAGCTCAACGTTTTCTCTCGGGCCATCTTTGGGAAGGCGATCTATCGGGGAACAAAACACGTCACAGGCACACCAAAACATCTGAACCTGTATTTACACGACAGGCATTACGACGTCATTACCTCCATGCCCGCTTTTGTGGAAAGGTCGTATTTTTGCGAGACCTGTCAAGTAGGATACGATCATGCCGAGATACATTCGTGTCACGTCATGTGTCATGGATGCAAGACAATGGGTCCACCCTGTCCACCTGATCCCAACACAAAGACGTGTTACCGTTGTCATCGTGTGTTTGTGAGCCGCCAGTGTTTCGACAACCATCTCGCCACCCGTTCCAGAGCCAAGTGCAGTGTATGTTATCGATGGAAGAAATGCGAGAAATGTCAAAAAGAGTGGGACGTCATCAAAGCCAAGCGAAATTTGGAAGAACACCGATGCGGAGAATACGAATGTTCCATCTGCCGAGAGTGGCACACGGCCGAGAAACAGTTTTGTTACATCCAACCACTGAAATCACCCATCGACATGAATAAAGACCGAAAGACCCAAATCGACAAACTACAGAAATCAACGTTGACCCGCTTCGTCTTCTTTGACTTTGAATGCCAGCAAGATACCGGTGAACACATTCCCAACCTATGTGTCCTGCAAACCTGCTGTCACTTTTGTATCGACAATCAAGATCCCTGCGAGCACTGCGACACGTACTGGAATCACCAACGGGAAATTGTGTTTAAAGGCCCAGACACGCTGGACGATGTGGGAAAATGGTTTTTACAACTCGCTGCTCACGGTACGGTGGTAAATGGTCGGAAACATGACAGTCACGAATCGAGTCCCGTGATTGCCGTGGCTCACAACTTTAAAGGTTACGACGGACTGCTGATTTTACAGACGCTGCACAAACATTCCGTGGCGCAACCCGAAGTGATTATGAATGGTGGTAAAGCGATGACGATCACTGTCGGTACGGTAAAATTCATCGATTCCCTCAACTTTCTACCGATGGCTTTACGGGACATGCCCAAGACCTTTGGCCTGCAAGAACTCAAGAAAGGTTATTTCCCTCACCACTTCAACAAACCGGAGAACGAAGATTACGTGGGCGCCTATCCTCCCGACACCGATTACGATCCGGATGGCATGAGTGTGACTGAACGAGAAAAGTTTCACGAGTGGTACCAACAACACAGTCACGACGTCTTTGATTTTCGCCAAGAAATTCTCGCCTACTGCAAAAGTGACGTCGATGTCCTCCGCCGATGCTGTGGTGTGTTTCGAGAGATATTTCTCATGGACACGGGAATCGATCCCTTCGAAAAAAGCTTGACCCTGGCCTCTGCCTGCAGTCGCGTGTTACGCACGCACTACCTCAAGAAAGACACCCTCGTCGTCATTCCACGAGCCCTGATGCAAGAGCCAAAACTTGGTAAGGACTGGCACCGCTTCCAGCCTCGACAACAGTCCAACAAAGCCCTTCGATGGTTGGAATGGGAACAACATCGACAGACCATGGCAGCTTTCCGAAACCAGACCCCACTACCCAACATTCGACACGCCCGTAACGGTAGTGAATGCCGAGTTGGCCCTTATAGCTTAGATGGTATGGACACGACCACGGGTACGGTGTACGAGTTTCACGGGTGTGCCTTTCACGGATGTCCCAAATGTTACCCGGGCCCCGTCCAAGACCTTCAGCATAAACATCCCTACGATCCATCTCGCAGCATGAGGGACTTGTACCAGAAGACACAAGAACGTCAGCGTCGACTCCAGGAACAGTACGGTATGCAGACCATCCGCGTCATGTGGGAGTGTGAGCTAGAGGAAGAACGACGCCACGATCCCGAGATGGACGAATTTTTACAAGGCTTGGAAGATCAGCAATGGCCCGCTCCCGAACCTCTGATGCCCCGCAACGCTTTCTTCGGCGGAAGAACCAATGCCATCCAACTGTTGGTGAACGAATCGGTGGAAGACATGCGCTACATCGACGTGGTGTCCTTGTACCCTTACATCTGCAAGTACGGTACCTTTCCCATCAAGGAACCCACGATCGTCACACAGCCCGATCAAGACCAGTGGCAACAGTACGAAGGGTTGATCCAGTGTTCCGTCTTGCCGCCCCGTGGCCTGTACCATCCAGTGCTCCCGTTTCGGCGCAAACAGAAATTGGTGTTTGCCCTATGTCGAAGCTGCGTCGACGAACACATGCAACAAGGGGAGATTGCCGAATACCAACCTTGTGAGCACACCGACGAACAGCGAGCCTGGGTGGGTACGTTTGTCACCCTGGAACTCAAGAAAGCGGTGGCCCTAGGATACCAAGTACTGAAAGTCTACGAAGTTTGGCACTGGAAAGAATTCAGCACTTACGATCCCGAGGCCAAAACGGGTGGTCTGTTTACGGGGTACATCAATCACTACCTCAAGAAGAAGATGGAAAGCAGCGGTTATCCCGACACCTGTCACACCGAAGAAGACAAGACCCGCTTCGTCAACGACGTGTACGACACCGAAGGTATTCGTCTGGATCCCACGTCGATAAAACCTAACAAAGGGATGCGGGCGTTTAGCAAGTTACAATTGAACACGGCATGGGGTAAATTCGGACAGAGAGACAACTTTCCCAAAACAGAGTACATCACGGAGCCCAGCGTCTACTTTGAAAAAATGTTAGATGTGACCCAAACCGTACGAGATGTGCAGTTAGTCAACGACAACATGGTCTTGATGGAAACGTTGAAAAAAGAAGAACACGTGGCACCCTGCCCAATCACCAACGTGGTTATCGCCGCCTTTGTCACTGCCCAGGCTCGTTTGAAACTCTATTCCGTCTTGGAAAAGTTGGGAGAAAGGGTATGCTATTTTGACACCGATAGCGTCATCTACCAATACCACGCCACGTCATGGAATCCCCCGGAAGGTTCTAGTTTGGGTCAGTGGAAGAACGAGTTGCCCGAAGATGTCACCATTCGAGAATTTGTTAGCGGAGGGCCAAAGAATTACGCGTACCGCCAGAGCGATGGTAAAACTGTATGTAAAGTCCGGGGATTCACCTTGAATTACCGTGCCTCCCAGCAGCTGAATTACGCCATCATGAAGGAGAATGTACGGCACGTCAATCAAAACGAGCCTCTGGTCATAGCCAATCCGTTCAAGATTACCAGATCACGTGACCGCCGTCTTTGGACACGCCCCGAGAGCAAAAGATATAAAATCGTGTATGACAAGCGGTTTGTTCAATTCAATGACGATGGCCAACCGAGCAACACTTACCCCTATGGATACTGACTTGCGGGTCTCGGGAACATGGCGAACGAACGGAGAAGAGGACGAACCGGCAGAAAATTTGATCGAGAAACTTAGACAACGATGGCTCAACTTTCGAGTGTTGAAATGTTTCCGACCCATTATAGAAGAAAGGCAACACGGGGAGTGTATCGGCTGCACGTACGGATACCACAAGTGCACGTGCAGTGACTACCTCTGGGCGGACGAGCCGAAATCAAAAGACATCGATAGCGTGCTAGGCAGCATGGTGAATGATCCACAGGGTCAAGTTAAGACGTGGGAAACCGAACAACGATGGCAGGAAGACGTCATACAAACCTTGAGAAAGTCCTGGGCGGACGAGCCGAAATCAAAAGACATCGATAGCGTGCTAGGCAGCATGGTGAATGATCCACAGGGTCAAGTTCGGGTCTCAGGAACATGGCGAACGAACAAAGAAGATGACGAACCGGCAGAAAATATGATCGAGAAACTTAGACAACGATGGCTCAACTTTCGAGTGTTGAAATGTTTCCTGCCCATTATAGAAGAAAGGCAACACGAAGAGTGTATCGGCTGCAAGTACGAACATCCAAGTCAGAGATACCACTCGTGTCTGGGACTAGGCGTTTCTTCCATAACGGGTCAACCCTCACACCCCGTGGACGATTACAATCACTACCTTTGGGTGGACGAGCCGAAACTGCAAGACATCGATAACGTGCTAGGCAGTATGATGGACGATCCACGGGATCAAGTCAAGACGTGGGAGGACGAACAACGATGGCGAGAAGACGTCGAGAAAGCCTTGAAAAAGTTCTGGACGGTGGTACCGGGCTTTAAGACCGCGTTGATCAAACGCAAAGACGAGTTTGTCGAACAGAAAGAAGACCCCATACGTCAGTGGATGGACGGTTTGCCGAAGAAAAAGAAACGATGGTCTCTGGATCAAATGGATATCAATGTCATGTCCGGCAACATGGGAGAAGGCTGGGAATGTATTGGCAGACATCTGGGGATCAGAGAAGCGCGAATCAGTCAAGCCAAGATGAGTCATCCCAACAACGCGCGCATGCAAATCTTCACCGTGTTCAATCAATGGCGACAAAAGCACGGTAATCGAGCCGACCTGATGACGTTGTTGGAAGCCTGTCACGTGAGTGAAGCCTTGATCGATTGGGACAAAGTGAAAAAGTACGTGGACAGCCTGGAAATCATAGACTAAACAACGAACCAATCAAAACGAAGGAAAAGAAAGAACCAATCAAAAGCGAGTGACGTCACGACCAAGACTATAAGAAGCGAAGTGTCACACTGAAATTTCATTCTGCTCTCGATGGCTAGTCAAGCTTGTTTCTCCTGTAACAATGTCGGACACTGGTATAGAGACTGCCCTGCTCGTTCCCAACAACAGCAACGAAAACCAAGACAAGACAGACCAGCCTACGGTTCCTATGGAAGTTGTTACCTCTGCGGAGAACCAGGACACTGGGCACCCCAGTGTGGAAAACGAACAGAAGCCCAAAAAGCGAAGAGTGATGAAGAAAGAAAAGAAACTGTCAAAAGAAAGTGTTACGGAATCAAGAGACCCACCGACGAAAATCACAAGTGCCTCAACTGTGGACAGCTCGGACACGGCCTGCTCGAGTGCCAAGAAGAAATCCAAACAGAAAACAACTTTGAAGCCGTTGCCAGTCGCATGTTCGACAACAACATCGACATGCCCAGAGACAACACCCGCAGTCAGCGATACTGGTACTGGTGCGGAGAAGCGTTCGAGCTCTACAGACGATACAAAGAAAAAAAGAAAACAGCTGACGAAGCTTTCTATTCCACCGACTATTCTCCCGACTACCAGTGAAAACGGTGAAACTTCGAACGGTGAAATCCCGAAGACAGCTGTCCTCTTGTTGGCAGAGAAGGAAGCAGAAAGTTTTTCCCGAGCACTCATCCAATATGCGGGTCCGAGAGATATGACCGAAGTCTTGTCGTATCCCCCTTGTTTCGATATGAGTGAATGGATACCCGTCGTCGTCACGTTTGCTGAAGTGGAAGACTGGCACCCACACGACACGATGCAGAAGCTTTTGGGGCACGTCTATTGGATTCCTCGCGTCCTGAGAAATGTACCCTGGGTGAGACAAGAGATCCTGAAGAGAGAACGCGATAACTAACAGTTTTTTCTTTTCCTTTGTATGATATGTTTTTTGAATTGTTGTATTGAATGTTCTTTTTGTATTTTTTGTAAAATAAATTGTGTTCTAATTTCATTCCATGTCTGTTGTTCTGTCGCGAAGGTATAAAAGGCGGGGGAAAAGGGAATGGGGGGAAACAGTGCAAGATGGATGTGACGTTCAAACATCCCTTTACCATGTTAGTCAGTGGTCCAACGGGTGTTGGAAAGACGGTCTTTGTGCAGAAATTTCTTCAAGCGTCCCTGTTCGACGTCCCTCCTCAACGTATCGTGTGGGCTTATGGCGAATGGCAAGAGAGTTACGATCGCTTTCCCTACACTTATGTCAAAGGCTTGACGGATATTGACGACGTGATGGGTCAAGTCAAAGGTCCACAAGTCTTAGTCGTGGATGATTTGATGGGAGAAGACACGGAGATATTGCAAAAGTGGTTCACGAAAAAGAGTCATCACCACGACACGAGTGTCATTTACATTGTGCAAAATTTGTTTGACAAGCAACAGCGTACCATCAGTCTGAATGCCCATTACCTGGTCTTGTTCAAAAATCCCCGAGACGCCTCGCAAATTGGTGTGTTGGCCCGTCAGATGTACCCTTCCCGCTCCAAGTATATGCAAGAAGCTTATGAAGATGCGACGAGTACCCCTCGCAGTTACTTACTCGTTGATTTGAAGCCCGACACTCCCGAAACATTGCGACTGAGATCCAACATTTTACCCCAAGAGGAACCACCCATCGTCTACGTCCAAAAAGTATAAAAGGGGGACCTGTACCTCGAATTGACTCTTGTTTGTCACGATGGCTCGTACGAAGAATACGCAGAGGAAACACCCACCTCCCACCCTTCCCAGGGCGACGTTCCCGACGTTGGCACCGGACCTCCGTGATCCTACGGTACGAAGTCAGACTCGCCCGAGAATGAGGGCCCCCAGAACACAGTGGTCACCTCCCTCGTTGACACCACCCACGAGTCCCATGTCTCCCTTACCGGCCACACCACCACGTTTCACCTTACCGGTCACACCTCCACGTCCCTCGTCACCACCTTCCCCTGCTCGGTCTCTCTCCCCGATCTTTCGCAGACCACGAAGAGAAAAGAAGAGTTCAATGAAAGGACTCAAGTCCTTCATTCGCAAGTTACAACATCTGACTCCCGATATGGCTTATGGGCAGTTGGTCAAGAATACGGGCCGGGCACGTATTGGATTGTTGCAGTGGTTCAAGTTGGCGGCCAACCATTTGCTGAAGGGTAACATTCAGCCACTGCACGCTCAACACAAGAAATGGGTGGAACGAAATCGACAAGTGTTGACCCAACTGACGGAGAGAAACATGCCGACGACCGAAAAACTCTCCCTGATCATGAAACCTGGGGGACGTGGATTTTTTGGGGGTGTGTTGATTCGTATCTTGCTGCGATGGAAGGAAAGGCTGCAAGAGGAAAGAAACAAGAAACGAAATCAATTCGTTCGACGGACCGCACAGCGCGGAAGGGGACTGAGTACCGAAGAATTGAACAAACATCGAGCGTTGCTTCGCAAACTGAGTAATGTTCCACCCGACGTCAAACGGCGACTTGTCGATCAACAGGGTGGTGCCATCGGGGCATTGCTGGCCATGGCCCTCCCGGCTTTGGCCCCCTTGGTATCTAATCTATTGGGTGGACAAAAGGGTGGTAAACATCCCTTCCTTAGAAGGCACGATAGAGCGAACGCTATGGCTGCCGAACTATCTAAACTATTTGGTGGATAACCCAGGGAACAGAAAGGTATAAAAAGGGAACCGGAGAACGACCCCGAGCTCAGTCATGGAGACACTGCGGTATCTCTTGAACACTGCACCGAAAGACCGTCCCCTTTTACTCGAGACCCAACCCATTGTCGACGGTGTGTGTGAGTGTATTGGAAACCTGATTCGCGGCAACGTTCCTGTGACCGACAAAGAAGTCAAGCGCTTGAAAAAGGACGCCCCCTTGTTACGACGTTTGGGCACGTCTAAAACACCTTGGAAGACCCGTCGGCGACTTTTGAAGCAACAGAAAGGGGGATTCTACACTCGATTATTTCGGTCCTTTCCCAAAGATGAAATTCGCCAAGAAAATGAAACTGGTACCCTTCGAGGGACTCCCCGACGTCAAACCCGTCGAAGTCAGGCCAGTCGAACCCGTGTACGATCGAGATCCACTGCAGCAGGCCGTCGAGAATGTCCACCAAGACATGCAACACGTGCTAAACGATCCCACCCTAACCGACGAAAATAAAATGCAACGGTACGGACAGTTGTTACATCGTTATCAAACGATGCAAAGGAAAAGAAAACAGGTTGTTCCCTTGTTGGATGAAAACATACCCGAGCCAAGAGAAGAAGAAACTTCGGAGGCACCCATCCTGGAGTCGGTCCCTCGACCTTATCAACATCGAGCTCGCCTTTTGTTGAAACACATGAAAGAGAAGACACCTTGGTCGTGGAACGACAACTTGGAATTGGTTCGGAATGGGGTACCCGTACCCAACACCAATGCCATTGACATTGTGAACGATTTGGTTCGTCGGCGAAAGAATACCCAGGCTCCCGTGGGATGGTTTGGCGTGATGCAAAGTTTGAAGGCCACGAACGTACCGCGCGAAGCCATCGGGAATCAAGAACGATGGAACGTGTTGTCCACACCACCGACACGAACTCCGCCGCGACGCCCGAGAAAGAAGAAAATCTCCAGTACGGATACGCCTAGTATACCTACCAGAAGATGGCTCTCCTTGCAAAAACTATAAATAGCCTGTTCATAGGGACACCTGCTGAAACATGGAACGAAAGCTGAAGAAAGTGTATTACGACCCGAACCACCCGGCCGCTTTCGGTGGCGCTCTGGGACTTCACAAAGCCACCGGCGTGTCCTTGGACAAAGTCAAGGCATGGTTGAAACAACAAAGGGCGTATACCTTGCACAAACCATTGAAAAAGAAATTCTCGCGGTCTCCCACGGTGGTGGCCGGCATAGATCATCAGTGGCAAGCCGACTTGAGCGATATGTCGGCCTTGGCCAAACAGAATGAGGGATACAGGTATTTGCTGTGCGTCATCGATGTGTTTTCCAAGTACGCTTGGGTGTTGCCCCTCAAAAACAAGACGGGGGACAGTTTGGTGGAGGCCTTTCGTCAAATCTTTCAAAGTCGACAACCCCTGCGACTTCAAACGGACAAAGGTACCGAATTCCTCAATCGCAAAATGCAAGCGTACCTGAAGAAGAAAAAGATTCATTTTTTCGTGACACACAACGTCGAAACCAAAGCCAGTGTGGTCGAACGATTTCAACGGACTCTGAAAGAACGCATGTGGCGATACTTTACTCATCGACAAACACAACGGTACATCGACGTGCTAGACGACCTGGTTCGGGCTTACAATGCTAGACGACATCGGACCATCGGAATGGCGCCCAAAGACGTTCGCCCCGAACATGAGTGGATGTTGACAACACCTCCCCCACGTCCCCCGAAAAAGAAAAAATCAATGGACATTGGTACGACCGTACGTTTGGCTTTACCGAAACATGGTGCCTTCGACAAAGGTTACTGGCCCAACTGGACTCTGGAAACGTTCAACGTCGCACCCAACGTCGGTCCCGGTTACAAACTGTTGGACGAAAGGGGCGAACCCATACAGGGCACCTTCTATCCCGAAGAATTGCAAGCGGTCCAAGTCAACGACGACGAGATCTTTCCCATCGAAAGAGTACTCGAAAGAAAAAAAGACAAAGTATTGGTGAAATGGTTGGGCTATCCGGCAAGTTTTAATTCGTGGATCGACAGGACCAGTCTCCAAAACGTATAAATAGGAGCGAGAGACGCCGACATCAGTCAACATGCAAGACGAAACCACGTCCACGTCCGTGAGTGCCCACAATTGGTCGCTCTTGGGAAAACGTGTGCCACAAGCGGAAATCGTCTTTTTCTGTCAAGTGATTTTAGTGTACGTCGTGGCGGGAGTTTCTTTGTCCCAACTGGCTTTCAAACCCGACGGATCGCAGACCACGTTGTGGACGGCCTTGCTCTCCAGTACCTTGGGTTACCTGTTACCTT
Organism: Patella caerulea; assembly: GCA_036850965.1. Classification (NCBI taxonomy): domain Eukaryota; kingdom Metazoa; phylum Mollusca; class Gastropoda; family Patellidae; genus Patella; species Patella caerulea. The sequence goes on from JAZGQO010000021.1 coordinate 17,068,483, forward strand.
CTCCAACCTTGAAAACCAAACATAATGAACAACGACCGGCCCTTTTACCTCACGCTCCCTAGTGACAGTTCCATGTCGTGGTATCCCGACAACAAAGTCTCCACGTATCATACACATCTGGACCCGCCACTTCTCGTCGATCACCGTGAATGGGAAGTGGGTCTGTCCATGATCACGTTACCTGACCAATGGCAAAACATCGATCACCGAGACAACACGATCGGCTTACGCATTCATCCATGGTCGCCTCCGAGCGACGAACCCGAAGTAAAGATATGCCAGGACTTCTACAGTGCCCACAAGATCGACCCGTCGCATTGTTTCAAAGGTGTAAAGGGTGATGAGATCAAGGGATCTATCGAAATGGAAACGCACATCAAGAGTGGCGACTACGAGTCGCTGAGGCATATCCTGGATGTCCTAAACAAACACTTGAAGGTGTTGTGGTACCTGCCTCCCATCTACAACCATTTGGCCCATAAACCCGTTCGTTTGGATCCCAATAACAAGGAAATGACCGACCATGAGAAGAAAGAGCAGGACGAGTACGAAACTCGAGAAGCGATGCGCCAAGCGGCCGCACAAAAAGGTTCATTCGTGTCTTTCAAGAAAGACAACACCAACGACAAAGTGTATCTGAAGATCAATCACGTGCAAGCGCTTTTCTGGTTTGACGTGTTGCCGAAAATCGAACTTCGTCTGTGTGGACCCATCGTGTCCATGTTGGGATGGCCTGGAAACGAACTGTTGGTTGCCCTGCAGTCAATCGATATGACCGGCGACGATGGTCAAACTCTACGGTATTTCTACGCCCACCACACCCCAAATCTTCAAATCCAGTACGATCTGTTTTACATCTACACGGACATTATCGAACCCCAGACCGTGGGCGACGTGAAGGCTACCTTGTTGGACGTGATTCCCAGTCGACGATTGTATCACCGCCCCGCCAGGATTCACTACTTACCTCTGAAGTACAGTCGACTAAGCTCCATTGGTCTCTATATAAGGAACGGAATGGGGAAAGCCGTGCCATTTCTCGACGGTAAGGTGGTGACCCAACTTCATTTTCGCCGCCGATGATGATTCGAGTGTACAAAGGTGGAGTGCTCAGACAACGAGGGGCTGGCAATGGTCTGGTGGTGTACAGGGGAGGAATTCTGAGACAACAGGGTGTCGGTCGATGGTCCGGGTTATTGAATGCCGTCAAATCGGTCGGGAAGACCTTGTGGTCGGCTGGTAAAGCTGCCGTGAAAAAGAATGTGGCCCAAGTGTTACCCAAAGTGGGGCAAAGCGTGCTCGACGCCGTCAGTGGTCGTGAAAAATGGAACTGGAAGAAAGTCGCCCAGGACACGCTTCGCCCCGCGGTGTCAAACACGATGTCCGACACACTCAAGAACGTGGTCGCCCACCTGGAACCTATAAAAGACCCCTCACGAACCCCGTCCACTTCACATCGTCCGAAGAGGAAGAAGAAGACACAGGTCACCTCTCACAAGCGACGTAAACTAGATATCTTCGACCATGGCTACGCAGGTAATGCGCAATGATTCCTGTCCCTGCGCGCGAGACGAATTGCAGGATTTGTTCAGTGTACCCGACACGCAGACGGCCATAAACAAGGTGACGAAAATCAGAAAGTATCCACTGACGCCCGACTTGAACCACGACGGACCCATCGAATTTTATATTTCCAATGCCACCACCGATTTCATCGATCTGGCCAACATGACACTGCACGTGGCCCTGAAGGTGACCAAGAACAACGGGGATGACCTGGACGCGGATAGTCAAGTCGCACCCATTAACAACTTGTTTCATTCGTTGTTTAAAGACGTCAAATTACGCCTGGGAAAGGATGCCGAAACTTTGGTCACCACCTCTCTGCCCACCTATCCCTACCGGGCTTACTTGGAGAATTTGCTGAGTTTCGGTAAGGGAGCCAAGAACGACCACCTGTCGAAACAAGTCCTGTGGGAAAAAGATACCGCCGGGCAGTTCAATTCCACGAAATCTGTCGCCACCGCCGGGGACGGTGGACGACAGGCTCCGAATAACAAAGGATTGGAACAACGTCAGAAAACCATCGCTGCCAGTCGCACCTTTGAATTGCAGTCGCGTCTACACTTGGACATGTGTTTACAAGATCGGTATCTGCTGGACGGTGTGGACCTGCGGTTGAAATTGGAAAAGCAATCCCCGAAATTTTTTCTGATGTACGGCGAAGGCAACGATGCCGAAGACTACAAAGTCGAGTTCACCAAAGCCTACCTGGATATCCCGTTCGTCACTCTAGCTCCCAGTACCTACACACGGGTGGCCGCGCAACTTCAATCGTCCAACGCCAAGTATCCCCTGAAACGCGTGGTGGTCCGCGACATGGTCATTCCCGACAATCGTACCAGTCACGTCCTAGACAATTTGTTTGTCAACGAAAGTCTGCCCAAGAGATTAATCGTGGGTATGGTACGTAACACGGCCTACGACGGAAGAAAAAACAGAAATCCCTTCCAATTCGAACACAATCAATTGGAAAACATCAAATTGACCAAGAACGGGGAAATTGTGGACGAATACGACGTCGATTTTCCCCAGCGACAAGCCATCGCACCTTACCTGGATTTGATGAAACGGGTGGCCGTCTTAAACACCCGAGAAGACCTGGACCTCCCTTTCAACGACTATATCAATGGGTACACTTTGTATTGTTTCGATTTGACCAACGACCACGGAGCCGACGGTAACTACTTTCATCCCAAAGCAGCGGGTAACCTGTCTTTGGAACTCAAGTTCGGTGCGGCCCCGACCAATCATCTCAGTCTTGTTCTGTTTGCCGAATACGACAATGTCTTGGAAATCGACGCCAACCGACAAGTCATCACAGATTGGTGAGGCTCTCTCCAATCGACAACTGACACGGGCTTTAGAAAAACACCTCCCCGCTAACGTGTTCGGGGGCGTGTGGGCTCGTAATCATCTGGATATACTGCGCCCGACCTCGTACCCCAAAGCCTACGTCATCAACACGGACGACGAAGACCAACCCGGTAGACACTGGACCGTGTTTGTGTGCGAAGGACCAGATCACATTACCTTCTTTGATTCCTACGGGTGTCCCCCTGATGTTTACGGAGAAGCCTTTCGACGTTTCGTCCAAGATCTACAACTCCACTACCAACCCCGATGGATTCAGGGACTCGAGAGTGTCGTCTGCGGCCATTATTGTTTGTATTATTTGTGTCATCGGTTTCACGTTCCCTCCCCGCACGCCCTTTCGGTGTTCGGGCACGTGTATCGTGTGAACGATATACTCGTCGAACAATGGGCTAGGGATCATTTTCCCGACTTGCAAAAAGACCAGAAGAAGGGACAACGATGTCGATGCTTTTTTGCTCTGTAAATATGTTTTTTGTGTTCAATTAAATTTGTGTTCTATGCCTTTGTGTTCAATTTTGTGTTGAATAAAATGCTTTGTAAATATGTTCAATAAAATGTCGACAACATATCACGTGTCTGTTGTTTGTGACGTCATGTGACGTCATGCTATTCTGATTGGTGGAAAATGGTATCGTCCCAACACCTTAGACTCGTCCCGTCCCGAGCTATAAATAGGAGTGTCAAAGCCCAAAGAAGTCACAAACACCATGGATCGAAACGATAAAAGATTTTGTGCCACTTGTCGGGGGTATTACCCCATGTTTAGGGGGAATCGGCCCGATGCCGATTACTTGGTGTGTTTTTGGTGCGGGACCGAAATTGGGAACACCTGTCATAGGCGGTCGAAGCATGCTGTAAAATGCACCAAGAAGCCCAATCGGTGGGAACAGCCGAAGTGCTCCTGTTAACCCTCTCATTGAGAGGACAACGGCCCTTTTCAGGGCCAACTTAATCAATGTAAAAGAGTTGTTTCCCCTCTCCTCTTCTTCTTCTCTCTCTCTCTCTCTCTCTCTCTCTCTTCCCGCGCGCGCGCGCCCTCTTTCTCTCCGTACGTGCAATCTCACGTGCAAGGTCACGGTCACGCACGTGCCAGGGGGTCATTTAGGTCACGCACGTGCCAGGGGTCATCCAGTGCAAGGTCACGTGCACGCGCATGCACGCACGCGCATGCGTGCACGCACGTGCAAAAAAAATTGCCAGACAGGCGCTCATACTACTGTGGGGGCCCATTGTTGTTTGTTCAAATTGTTTGTACTGACCGCGGATCGTACTAGCATGTACTAGTTGAGTGTCTGGGGTGTTTTCCCCTTGGAATTTCTTTTTAGATAAGCTTTAATTTCAGCAAATCTGAGACAATTAGGCAGCGATTTCATTGACGTTTATATTTCGTTGACTTACCAGTCCCGGGTCCCCCAATATCCCTTACTTTCCAGGGCCCCAATCCTCACCCCTCGCAGCCCACGTACTGGTTTGCCCCGTCTGTGATAAAATATTAGTATGACTATTGACTCAGAACTGTGGGGGCCCCTAAATGTGGGGGCGGGACATTTGTCCCTCTTTGCCTCTCTCCCCTAGATCCGGTACTGATCCCAAACAATCCAATCTAATTACTTATATCATAGTTCTAATGTCTACTTGGAGACCCAATAACCTCTAGTACAAAAAGGGAAAGGAATGAAATACAGTACAAGATCTTTGGCGATTAAACATTAGTTCTAACCTTTACTTAGTACAGATTATCGACGCATTGACATTTCAAGCATCGTAACATCTTTTAAGAATTACAGGCTAAAACATTAGCAGACATTGTTAGTAATAAGAGATCTATCATTTGATCAGCTCTATGTTTCTTTCCTGCTTTATTGACTCTGGTTTTAGTTCGATTCCGGTAATTACCATTTTCGTTGCTAATTAATTACTTGCCAATCGTGTTTTCTTTAATAAAAATAATTGCAAGCAAATATTTGTTGTGTTTTGTAACTGATTACTGTATTTCCGTTTTCAGCGATATTTATTCATGTGAATCAAATAAACTTTTTTCTCCGGCGTTTGGAAATCATTGATTAGCAATCATGTGGAAATAACAGTAAGAAGGAAAACATCCCCCACAAAAACATATAATTGATAATTAGGCATCTCAACTGATATATGGTCCGATAGCGCTGTCTTAACCATCGGATCACTTTTGGTATCTTCCGATATGAAAACCATGATATTGGTTCATTTTGATCAACATTGATGTTGTTATCTAACCGTCAAACTATAGGCTCTTGATATCCAATATTTATGTCGTTTGCTATTTGTAATGATGGGACTTGATAAACGAGGCAGAAAGTCGTTACGGAAGTGATATGGTTAACTGTACTACCTATGTAGACTGAACTGACCAACAGCAAACGCCTGCCATTCAATTTGGACCACGAATTTTTCCTAACATAACTGATTAGAAATTACAATAACAATTCATAAAACTGAATGTAAATACGTTTTTATATATAATATTCATAGTGCATTAATATGTGATTTTCAGCAAATTTTCACCCATTCGGTTCAAATAAATAAAGCTTCAGCTCCATATGTGAAAGCTTGTCTAACAGTCTTCGATTATCGATATATCGATCAACAACATATCAATTAATTTGTTATTTAATAATCGAGGAAATTGTCAAACAATTATATATTTATCAGATACCACAGACGTGCTTAATTAATAAATATAACAATACGGTGTTTTAAATTTGGATATTCGAGAACTTAATACCTAGCCAGGTACCACAAATATTGGCACGCCTGTTTCACGTCACTGTTAAAAAATTCCAATGCACCTACGAATCATGATAGAGAACAAGCTAAAAAAACCCGTCGGTTTTTCGCACAATCAGGAGCCATAATCCAGGAAGGTGTGGTCTGAAATGCGTGAATATCGAAATGGTATTTGGGATATAAAAATATTATTAAGTTCCATCACAATCGAATAAAAAATTGTGATTTCTAGAGTGTCCACAACCTTGGTATAACATATTTTTACACTATTTACGTACAAGGAGCGGCCATTTTGTCCGACTGTTTGCATTAGATTTTTATGAAATTTGAACTCAACTTTCACTGATGTGTAACGTTGATATTTAAACGTTGTATAAATTGAATACATAAAGTGCATTGTTGTGGGTACACAAACTAATTATGCGAATTTTCGTACAACCATGGATCATAATTCAGGAAATTACAACCCGATATGCGTGAATATCGAAAGGAGCCAAGATCTTTGTTAATAAACATTCATTTCAAGATACCCACAAGCTAAAACCGTGATTTTTCGTATAATCATAGGTCGTAATCTATCAAGCTTCCATCCGATACATGCGATAATCGCAAGGATCCGAGATCTTCTGGAGATGATCCTATATTTCAAGTTTCGGCAATATCGGGCAAGAATTGTGACCCGTAGTCTCCACAAACTAATTGTAGAAGAACAGGCGGACGGACGTCCGGGCGGACAAACGCGACGACACTGTACGATAGTGTAGATGTAGACAATGTCGAGTGGACAATTTATTGACGTTATTTATCTTTATTGTTTTGTCTAAATGACTGTTAAACACAAATCAGACTAATGTTCTTGAGAAACATAACAATGATAACAGTTTGATACTAATACATCAATTTATAATAATCATGTCCATCATTTTCCATACAGAATAGTTGACTTTTGTCTGAACTTTGATAAGATATATGAAAAACAAGACTAGAGTTGTATGTAATCATCGGGAAATGTTTTTCGCGTAGGATCATATAAACGTCATCGTTATATTGATATTTATTAGCACGCGTGTACTTAAATAGAGATTATTTTGTTCCTTATATAATTCTTCTGTCACACCCCCTTTAAACTTTGCCCTTGTAGACAATTGTAGTATTACATATGTACTAGGGACATGTAAGGATAGTTTGACGCAAATAATTATATATATATTTTTTTTAAAGTATATTTCTCAATATTTTTAAGTGTGAAATTTGTACAAAACCAATATTTTGCGTGGGTTCCTGTTAGAATACGTGGTTATCTCGTCTCAGTTTAATGCAAATTGTTTGTTGGTCATATTTAAGTCTTGGTAATCGGGGCGGTTCTGTTGTTTGGAAATATGGACTATCACTATAATATAATACCATAATGTTAAACACACCGGGTCTTTGTTATTCATAGGTTTCATTTAATTACTCTCCCAGCTTTTTGAATACTTAACGTTGGAATTATACAGATACTTATGAAATTATCTATGTTATAGACACATGCCATGCCTTAACGTAAACAGTATTTCTATCTTTGCCATGAATAATTCAATGTTTTAATCACGTTTGTGAATATCTGTTTTGTATCTATAACACAAAACAGATCGTGTACGTGTCCCATTGTACATACACGTAAGGAGCAGCAAATTATTTTTAAAAAATGCACATATGTCCAGAAATGACCTAGTTTAAACCATATTTCTCTCTCCCATAAGCAGTTGTCTCCACTAGTCGCAATAATAAACAGTTGCACTCGGAAATGAATTAAATCAAAATAAATTTAAAACGGAAATTGAATTCCCATTGCACCCCAAGGCCACAAATTTTATGTTTTTGCTTGACGCAAGTTTTAATTCAATTTGTCATGTTTAATTGCATAATGTTCGTTTTTCTCTTGGGCATAAAATAATGTTTTTAAAAGGCTCAATCCCACTCAATCCCAAAAGTGTTTCTGGTTTGTACGTTTTAATAAAAAATAGCCTTATACACGCAAAATATACCTTGGTAATTTGTATTCGAAGAAATATAACGGCCAAAATAATATTGGCCGGTCATCATATGGTGGTTCAAGATATAAACTGGCCATAGAAATGGTCTTTACTCAAATTGACATGGTTTAATTAAGACTGATACGGTGCAATGGTGATATGGAATTTGTTCACGTAAAACATGAGCTCTGTTATATTTGTGGGCATTCCCCGGGCACTCTAGTTTCATTACACTTCTAAAGATGGAGTATATGAAATTCTCCACTCAGAGGTGGTGTTAGGTGTTTCGAAACTCCTGGTTCGCTAGCCTGGAGGTCGGGTGTTTGATCCCTGCATTGGCCGAGAAAGTTCATCTCGATTTTCCGGCATGATCTCCCCTTGTCAGTGATGCAGAAGGAGGGACTGACAAGGACAGCTGCCTAGTCGTTCGGATGGGACGAAAAACCTAGGTCCCGTGTACACATTGGAGTGCACGTAAAAGATCCCTTGGCAGTTGGAATTCGATATATAAGAGTAGGCCGAGAAAGTTCATCTCCCCTTGTCATTCAGAAAAGACTAGGTAATCTAGCCAGTGACCTAGTTATTCTCAAATATTGACAACCTGTCCAGATTCGTAGAATATTTGTCTGAATGACAGAGGCTCGCTTAATCGTGCCGTTAGAGTAACAGCGCCCAAAGGTGGTTACGGTGTAGCCTAAACATATATAGGCTACACCCATAGGCTCTGCACCTGCGTACAAGTTGTGGATGTGTCACTCGGCTAATCTCGACAGATTCCGTAAACTACGTAAACTACGTCTAGTCTCGGATGTATGACAGTAAGTGATATGTACCTACGCCCATACATTTGCGATGCAGCTACCGGTTTACTTTAACAGGAAAACTTGATGCTATTACACAAATTGGGAACCTATTCGACTAGCGACCTATTCGACCGATCGTTGGAAACCTATTTAGAGTAAAGACAACAGTCTCTATTTATCAACCAATAAAATCCACCGTTATGTCTATCAAATTAAAGTAGAATATATTATTTTTTATCCATTCCTTCAGCTCAGAATAGAAGTGTAATTTCGTCATTATCTTACAGCTGGATCGGTCGAATAGGTCGCTAGCCAAATAGGTCGCCAACTTGTGTTTAGAATGGGCGCAGCCATGTTTCATCCGGGACCTTTAAAGTAGTTCTAATATGGCGGAATTCATCATACAGCCGAGTTTAGATTCCCGAAATCTTCCGAGGTTTGCCGAGTGGTGGATGTGTGTGTGTGAGAGAGAGACAGAAATGGGGTTTAACGTACACTTAACACAAACTAGGTCATCTCTAGCCTTACATATGGTTTTATTTTATTTCAATAATTCGCTTGCGCGTAGGTGTCTATAGCAGTGGGAGGAAACCGGAGTACCCGGAGAAAACCCACGAGGATGGACAGGCGACCCTACTCCTTGCCACGCACAACCGGTGATTCGAAACCAAGCCACTTGACTGAATGACAGGCCGTATGACACACTGCACACACGCAAACCGTTCGGGCACCCAACCCCCTAGTGGGTGTGTAATATATGTTTATTAAATTAAGTATTCTAGTAATATAGAGTAGAATCTATAATCGTGACTACTGATGATATCGTGCGTGCGCAATTTTGCCAATGCTGCCACGCCATACAGCATATACTCAACCTATTAACCATCTGTTGTTCAATCCTTTTCAGACGAATAAAATATTGTTTAAACTAAACTATCTGTTAATGAAATTTATGTACGCCACGTTTTACTTTAAAATAGACATATCATAAGACAGCTTAATATAAGCCCTGTCCTATTACTAAATCCATATCTATTTTTGTATCTTAATCTATAAATGGTGCTAAATGAAATATTGTTTTTAAAAACAGCAACGGATTTTTTTATAATAATAAACTTCCTGGGTTATGGTGAAAATTCCTAGCAGGGAGTTATATAAACGCAATGACAACACGTGAAGCAACGAGAGAAACGTATTTTTTATTGTTATATATAGATTTCGCATGAAAATAGGGTAGATGCGTACGGAGAATACGGTAGATATATAAATTAAATGGTCAAATATTAAAGATAGATTATGGGAGATAAGATAAAGAGCGACAAGTGCAATAAAAAGTACCCTTTTTATCAAACAATCCTAACATATTGGTCAAATACCATGCAAAATAGACATTCAATGTTTTTGTTAGTTTCTGGTGGTTCCACGGCGTCATATTTAATCCCTCTTGGCCTTTATGAAATATATTTAAATTGCACCCACGGGCATATGATCGAGGTCAATATACATGTCATATCTAACCTGCATTTTTTTTTGTTTCATTGGAGTATTTTTCTGTTATTTAAATCATGAATGACATTTTATATTGGTCTTCTGCAAGACTGCTTCAATTTTAAAGAACACGCACTAGCTTAAGGACTACGTGTTTCTAATTTTCTTACGCATCGCACAACATCCATAGTAAATTCATTTATTTATTGTTCTTGGAAGTTAAGTTTTTAGAGACCGGGTATTAAGAGCTACACACTCGATCACACGGCCCCTCGAACAATCAATCGAAGATATGTGCTGATTAAATAAACTCACGGAATGACTTCTGGTGATTTGATTCCACACTTCCTGATTTTACACCACTTTGCTTTTTATTGCTTGATAGTATCACCGTTGCCAAGAGGGCTGTTGGGGGAAACTTGCCGTTAACTACGAAAAGTAGATTAGATGTTCTTGGTGTATGATGGTAAATGTAAGCCTTGCGGGGGCCATATTCACATTCAAACAGCGACCTACCGTTTCGTATTTACTCTTTCAAATTGAAATAAGTGGTGTTTTCCTCGAATCATTACAATAATAACAAAACCGAGATACGAATCAGTCGCCTTAACCTCGTGTATTACTAGTTTCTTGTTCAATCATGGCTGGGAACACAGAACCAAAACAATATTAATCCATTAACGGGGAAATTCAGTGGGGCCATATAAACAAGTTGAACAAAAACAAACGTTGGTAGCCACCCATGTCATGTAAAATACATACTTAACTGGTCATGGTAACACTATGCACTAATCTGTCTGGCCATGGTAACAATATGTACTAAACTGTCAGGACATAGTAGCAATATGTACTAAGGATAACAAAACGTGAAAATATGGACATGGTATACTAATCTGGACATGGTAACAATCCCACGATATCTGCTAACCATGGTAATACAGTAATCTGTCTGGACATGGTAGCAATCCCATGACATCTGAACATGTATATCGCGATCTTGTAATATAGTAGTAATCAGAACGTGTGTATCACGATCTCAGAACATACTTATCAGAACATATTTGCTACTTTTATTCCCGGGGTTATTACTTACATTTCCCCAGATTTTCTCACCTGGTCAAGTTAACCATGGTTTATTCCAAGTTTACTTTTACGATGTCGTCTTTCGACATTGGCGCGTTGGTATTCCAGAATTACCAATTATATCTCACTAAGATCTTAAACAATTACGTCTAGAAATATGAAAATGTCTTTAATCTTCCCATTTCCGACAGTTTTCTTGTGGGTCTTATGTGTAAAGTAAGCCACCTATTATGCAGTTTGCGTAGAAACTTACTGGTGTCATGAATGAATGAGACTTTAAGGATTCCCCAAGGAGAAGAGCGGTTATAAGGGGAAATAACCATCATGTCCCCTCAAGGAGAAATAAATGAAGCAAATGTGCGGCAATAACAACACTAGACAGTTCGATTGCTAATTATTACATACTTAGTATAATTGCTTTGATATTAATTTATTTAGTGGGAGAGAGTATCACTGTGTCAGTAAGGGGCAATCAGGTACTTAATTTATATAACTGATGCGACACGTACGAATTAAACCTTTTATTCGCATTAATTTCAGTAAGTCCCAATGCGTCAGACAAAATGAAAATGGGATAATTTACTGCATACACCCGCAATGTTTCGTTTGATTGGAGCTAATCTCACCAAACACTACAACCAATAGCTAATTACGTTATAGTACGATTAAGCTTTAAACAAAACTCCAAGTTAAAGCTAATCCCACCAAACATTTACATTACAAGCAATAGCTATTTGCGCTATAGTATGATTACGCTTTAACCAAAACTCAGAAAATGACTTTTCTGTGTCGACTGGACTACTGAAGACGGAAATATGCCATATGCATTTAATTGAGCAGAAATATTGTCTCAGAGCTTTTGGCCCTGGTTTCACAAAACATTATTAGACTTAAGTTAAGAATTTACACAAAATTGTTCGCCCTATTTTAACTTAAACGTTTGTTATTTTAATGTATCAAATACAGTAGTAAAGAATGGTTGGATCAAAGATATTTTTAATGAAAATAGATAGAAAGTTGGATAAATTCTAAGTCTGAGAATGCTTTGTGAAATTGAGGTAATCCAACAGACATTACGTCGAATTTGCATAACCCCCACCCTGCCCCTCAGTTGTTTCTATACTGGGCTCCAAGAATGATACAACGTGAACCGTTTTCCGTTAATAGGAAAATTTAACTGGAAAGGGGGCTAGCTTCCTATGAATAGTTTTAATGCTCATTACATGCCATATATTTAAAGACCCCACTCATTTCTTTCTGTGATTTACATTTAAAGATAGTCGAATTTCATTTTAGATTTTGGATATATCTGATAAAGACGCTGGGAGGTTGGAAACCCATTTAGGCCATGACATCATAACACGCAAAGAATTATAATATTATAATATAATTCTTTGTGTGTTATGATGTCATGGCCTAAATTATAGGCTAAACAATTCTACAGTTGAATAATCTAAAGCAAGGGTTTCAAACATGCGGCTCGCGAGTCAGATCCGACCCTCCAAGGTTTTTCTTAAAAAAAAATGTGGTCTGTGGAACAAATTTCATCAAACTGACGTGTCGATAATTCTTAAAAACTAGCAGGAGAAATCATTAGCTAATGTTTCCTGGTTTCAGTAAATCTCTGACTTCTGCAGTACTGTATGTCATGCATATCTAAGTTTTATGTAATACAAGATAACGTTGTGTTCAATATCATATCTGGACAATTTGCACACAAGTCTACAAAGCCTATTTTTAGACGAAATATACTGTATCATCAAATCACTCTGTTTGTACCCGAGAAGGTATCATTCAGACATAATGAACACTTTAAAATCAATACACGATTCGTGTACTTTATGGTTTCTAGTGGCATTGGTAATGAACAATGAAAAACATATCCTACAAGACAGCGCAAAGTAATTAGTACTGGTTGATTCACAATGGACAAAACAATACAACTACACGTAGAATGGACCAAGCAGACGTAAACGACCGCCGTTAAATTTGGAATATTGGCGTATTTCACAGAACATAATTGATTTGAAAATTATAAATATTTGTTTTTATACCCATTTCCTCTATTTTTAGGTTCCAAAGAATAGAGCCATAGACCCTTTAACATTGGCATGTATCAGAAACTTAATTTATTATCACAGAAATAGAATGTAATGTAATGCTTCTTATTACTGCAAGCTGGCGTTAATGATATTATTAATGAATGCTAGTTTAAAATCTTATTCAATAAAACCTAGCTAATGTATTTTTTTTAAGAAGGTGTAGTGCGGAAGCACTAAACAAATGTCCGACTTTTAAGTCAAGACTACACGTATGTTTATTTTTTGGGTGGAGAGGACCTCAACTGGACTTATTATTTGTAACATTAATCAACCATAACTGTACAACAGTTCCGATGTCTTGGGACATAACAATTTAATCGTTAATTTGTCATTCACTATAATTTTATGCCATGTGGTTTATTAGATGCCCCGTCCTCATTACTTCGTTGGTGAGGAAATTGGTAAAACGTCATGAACACCATTGTAATTTCATTTCACCTTTAGAACCAGAAATGACATGGTTTGTGTCGAGTCGACATTTACCTCCCATCTCTGCTCGACGCCCATCTTTCACTCTCTTGCGAAGTTCGATCTTAAGAAAACCTACTAGAGATTTGTCATTGCCTTTCAAGATAGATGTCAAAAACTGGATGATCATACCTACATTATAACGTTTAATGTTTAACTTATACTTGATATAATATTGTCTTTGTTTTATTCGTCTTAACAGATGTCGAGTGGCGGTGCGCTTAGTACAAAATTGACCGACAGTACTCTTGACTCGTTAACGCGATTCTTTAAGTCGAAGTCAAGATCAGTTCATCAAGCAATTTATCTTGTACAATGTAAATGTCTACATGAGAAACTGTACTTGAAATTTATTTTTTGTTCCATTTCAGAATCCATTGTTAACATTGGATGTACGAAATGATGTTTTAAATATGTAACGACAATAACATTATATTGAACATGTACTTATTTTGTAGAAAGTCTGTATTTATTTGATTGAGTTTCAGAATACATCTATTAGTGTTCGCCAGAGACAGTGTGTTATTTTATAATTCCCTCCTTGAGTAAGGGGGGTTGGATGGTCGAATTGTTCGCGTGCGAGCGCTGCATCATACATGTATGGTCTGCCATTGAGTCAACTGGCGTGGTTTTGATTACCCGGTTGTACGTGCCAAGGAGTAGGGTCACCTGTCCAACCTTGTGAGTTTTCTCCAGGTCCTCCGGTTTCAGTCACCCCACTGCCAAAGACCTATACGCACAAGCGAATTATTGAAATAAAAATTGAACCATATGTTCGTCCCGAAAAGACCTAGTTTGTGTTGAGTGGCCGTTAAACCCTAAATCTCTCTCACCCTCCTCCTTGTGTATATAATCCCCTCTGCACTTAAGTCAAATCGACTTAACCAGGGAAATCCAACACGGTTGGCCAGGTGATCCTCCTACCTGTCACGTACAATCTAGTTGTCGAAACCACACCTGTTAACCCATTGAAAGACCTTATGATATATAGTGACCTAACCTCCCTTTCCAGTCTGTCTAAATTAAAGTAGATAAGTCTCTAACTCAATATCATCCAAAATCTTCAACATTAAAAACGGGGGGTTGTGATGGCCTAGTGGTCTAGAGTGCCGCTCTTCGACCTCTAGCTGGCCGGTCACCTCTGGCTTGCGGCTGTGGTTTCGATCCCTGGTGTGAACGCATGTGGTATGGAGATAGGGGCGCCTTGCCAACCTTGTGGGTTTCTTCCGGGCACTCCGGTTTCCTCTAGTGCTAAAGAGCCATCGCGCAAGTGAATTATTGAAATAAAATTGAAACTATATACATGTATTAGTCCCGAAATGACATAGTTTGTGTCGAGTGGTCGTTAAACCCCATTCTCTCTCTCGCTCTCGCTCTCTCTTTCTCAACATTGGAAACACGAATTATTTGTCAATTTAAATCAACATTGATGATCTTTAGGACAAAATAAACATTTTTCCATTGGTACACGAATCGTGTACCATAATGCGTTTTAGCCCAAGTTCTAGCAATAGACTCGAGGAACGAGGCTAGAAACATTGCACCAAATCAAACGGCGTATATAGACTGGAATAACCAGACGCTAGAAATTGCATTCGATTGAGATTGCTGGCTTATTTCGCCGAAAATAACTGATTTGAAATTGGAGTAAAAACGGAAACCATTGAATGTAAATCAGTTTATATACATTCATATATTACAGTATTATATGTGTTGCGACCCACTTGTGTCAATTTCTAGGTCCCAAATGTTAGCGATTTAGCTCCTTTAACTATCATGTAGGTCGTAGATTAAGTCAAGAGGTGTGGTTTCGATTCCCCGCTTCTACGTGACAAGGAGTAGGATCGCCTTTACAAACTTGTGGGTTTTCTCCGGGTCCTCCCACTACTAAAGACCCCTACGCTTAAGCGAATTATTGAAATAAAACTTCAATGATGTGTTAGTCCTCAATCTGATTAAAACTAAGATCCAATTTCGTTTCGTTTTTTATAGTTCAAAATTTTGTTTTTACTTGCTTGTCTTTACTACTCTTTGATCTGGAGGACTTTTTATTTAACTCGCGTTCTGCCTGAAATGAGGGGTCAGCCAATCAAATGGTCTGTCGAATCGACCGTTTCACCCTTTCATGTGTGGAACTATGGGTAGATATTACCAGCCAACGACGACGTCTATACTAACACCAGCGGGTAGAAATAAAAAAAAAAAAAAAGTTGATTTTGAAAACCATGGCGATCGCTAATTTGTTAGTCGAATGACTAACGTTATCGGGTCAAATGTCCCGTGCTTGATACCTAACGTCATAGAACGTGAGCTCCCACTATAACTTGTTAGATCTACATGAGTGTAGGCCATCGAAAGTATAAAAAACGAAACGAAATATAGATCTATATTTTAATTAGATTGTGTTAGTCCTGAGTGGACGTTAAACCTATGTTTATACAAAGTTCCATGAAGATATCTTCAATGGTTTATTAGATATGCTCCAGAAACAAAATTTACACCAAAAAATATAAATCCCCTCTCTCTCCCTCTTGCGTATATCCGTCTTCGTAAGAACGGTTGAGACAGTAAACTAGGACATTAACCCCCTATATCATTTCTTCAAGTCACAGACTTGTGTATTGAAATATATAATTATTTTCATCTATAAAAGTCTATATTGGATGACATAAACATACTTAATATAACATTCCCTCATATGTTATGTATCTTTACTGGACATTTTAATCATCAGCGTCTGGTTGATTCATGTCATTCTTATTTGTTAAAGGGAGAGAGGGAGAAATTGGAGTTAACGCCCACTCGACACAAACTAAGTCATTTCAGGACTAACATACAGTTTAATTTTGTATTAAAATAATTTAATTGACTTTGGGGGTCTTTATCAGTGGAGGGAAACCGAGGGACCCGGAAAAAACCCACGATGTTGGACAGGCGACCCTACTCCTTGTCATATACAACCGGGGAATCGATACCACACCAGTTGAGTCAATGATATACCTTATGATTCAGTGCGCACGTGCTAATCATTTATTAAAGGTGCTAAGCCTCTAACTTAATATTATCCATAATACTCGACATCAAAAACACGAATTAAATTCAATAATGGTCAATGACAATCAATATTAACATGTCGTTACCTTATTTTTTTCACACAATGAATATTTTAAAATCAGTGCACGCCGTCGTGTACTCTATGGTTTGTAATGAACAAAGAATATCGTACCTCACGAGGCAATGTGGAAGTAATTAACAATTCGTAAGCGAGAAAATGGAATGCATAAACAGAACTGATTAGACGTTACAATAAAACAAATTCAAAATTGAATGTGGCAAAATCAGTTCATACACTCAAAATACATTAAAGATGCATTATAGAACACTCAAAATACATTAAAAATGCATTATGTAACATGTAGATATTTAGCTGACTGGTAATCAAATCATTAAATGGCGATCGTGTTTCAATCCGTTAAAATCTCTGTCATCCGATGGTCCAGAAAGTTGATTATAGACGCGTCACATGTGAATACAGGTCTAAGCATTTGACGCCAAAGACTAGATTTATACACTATATAAGTAAATGTTTTGTGTAATGTTTGTTGGGTATAAACTAGAGACGAGTGGGTGGCGACTGGTTGCCGTCCAGCTTGTACTAGTCGTAAGAGCTGATGCTGCTTAAATGCGTTTAATGAATATAAAATTTCATAATTTAATTCCATGTCTTGTACAACGCCCCACAACATCGCGTACAAAACGCCTTTAAATTAAGAATATGAATCGAACACCATTGCACTATTGCTACAGTGTTTAACTTCAACAAGTAATTCATCCGCCGATTGCGTGTAACCTAAAGTATATTCGACTGATAATTCGTTACACCGACACTAATTTTGCTTGAGAAATTAGCAACGTTTACATTCTGACATGTCAATCAATTATGATAGTAGGTGGTTGGGTGTTCGCAGAGGCGTAGCCGTGAAATATATATCGGGGGCGGGGGGCCCGCGAATGAAATTATATAAAATGATGACAATCTGTGACGCCGGGGGCAGCAGCGCGATAGGGGGAGTGTAAAGGGGTCACCCTTCCACGTGCAGTGGCGGCGCCAGGGGTCGGTGGTTGGAGGGGCAAAGTTGGGGCAAAGACCAAGGTTAAGGGGGCAAAGGCAGGAGCTTCAAATAGGGGTAGGGGCCTCCCCCAGAAAGTTTTGAGAAACAGGCTGTCGGAGGTGCACTTTGGCAGTATTTCAGGCAATGATCGTTGAGATAAAGTGTCAAACGAACGGACTTGCGAACCTCGACGAATCTCACTCGCGAGCGCCTAAATAGGGAGTCCTTGCGGATGGTTCCCCCAGAAAAATTTTGAAAAATAGTCTGCCAGAAATGCTGTCTGATAGTATTCAGTGAGGCACTGATCGCCGAGATAAATAGAGCAGACCAAATACCGCCCGTCGCCTGGTCACTGGTTTATCCGGCCAGAGAACAATGTGCCAAACGAATGGACTTGGAAACCACAACGAAGTCCCCTCATGAGCGCCAAAGTAGCGAGTCATTACTTTTGGTTTTGACCCTCTGGCTTTGTACCGTTGATTACAGATTAAATGTGTTGTTATTGATGTATTCCCATTTGAATATTGTTCACAATAAGAAGCAAAATAAGTAAGATATGCTTACAGGATCATTTTGTTATACGAAAAACTAAGTGATGTGTTTTCAAGGCGCTCAGTATATATAGATTTTCCTATGTGTGACGCCCATGGATTTTCGAGAGAGAGAAATAGAGCTTAACGCCCAATCGACACAAACTATGTCATTTAGGGACTAATGGTTCAATTAAACTTCGTTAATTCGCTTGCGCGTGGGGTCTTTAGCAGTGGGAGGAAACCGGGAGGACCGGAGAAAATCCACGAGGTTGGACAGATGACCCCTATTCCTTGGTTTAGAAGCACACAGTAATGTAATATGAGTGTATACCAAGTGGTTAACATCCATTTTTTTAGTCCATTCTACACGGGAATTATTATCAATATTTTGTTGTTTGTGAATCAGCTATTTTTAATTACTTCCGCGTTGTCTTCTGGGATTTGTTTCACATTGATCATTACAAAATACTGATTTTAAAATGTTAATGGAGTCTTAAGTATTTGATATTAGGATTCCATATTTGATTCGTAAGATAAAACCATCAATATTCATTCAATGAATTCTAGTGTTTATAATTTCAAAAATTATCAATCTGATTAAAATACAAATTCATATTTCGTGTTTATATACTTTCGTTGGCTTACTCTACACGAAGATCGGACAAATTCTAGTGGGAGTTCACGTCATTGGCCAATCCCTCGCATTAGCCTATAACATCCTCTCATATTCAGCTGTGATAGGGGACCGGAGCATCCCAGAACCCGAACGACAACCGGTAGGGGTTGGGAACATCTCAGAACCTAGACCAGAGGGCATATTTTGGTCTAGATTTCCATCAGAGAGATCAGACTGTAGCAGAATGACATGCAAAATAGAACATTTTATTTTTACCCAGTCCCAGTGCAAACTCTAGTTAAATCCTATTTCATTTCATTTCACAACTATATATATATTATACTTTCTTGTACATTCATGGATTTAATAACACAATGTGTGGATATCTTTAATTTTATTTATTGTGAGGAATGTCATGGTAGAATACAATGGTCTAAAGTATATTTAAGAGTCTTAATATTCATATTATACCCTGACGATAACTTTGAGCGCTTTTTACAGGGTTTTGTTTTACTTAAAAGTTAACCCTTGGTGCAACAAACTACATTTTGTTCATCATTTTATTTTTCAGCATAGTGGGAATCGGATTTTATATCGTGTCATTTGGTAGCGTCGCATTGAGAAAAACATGGATCAAGCACTAATTTTACATGTAACACAATTTATTGTACTATATCATACCGTAGCAGTATAACTAGGCAGTATGTCACGGCTTTTCTAATTAAATAATTTCTATCCAATATTAACCTGTTCCACTCTCCTCGACCACCATTTCAACTTATTACAGTTCTGCCCATAGCAGGTATTAAAATGCGAACACTTATATTTCATCGTGATCCCTGGCGGCATAGTACAAAACAGGGTCGTCATTATGCACGTCATGTATAAAAATATTGCTCTAGTCAGGAGGGAGGTTATTACTATTTCATATACATGTATTTGCGTAAATTATGGCATCGTCAAATTGAATGTCGTATTCATTATCCAATACAGATTAAGAATAACCCTTTTTAAAGATACATCTCCACGAAAGTATACATCGGGTAAAAATTTCCAATTACAGAGACACCCAAATGTTGGTATATATAGACAGATAGAGGCACCAAATCCTATTGGAAAAATACTATAGATTCCCTGAGAAAACACCTATGGCGTGCGCACAAAATGAAGAAGAAAGGCAATTTTGGTTGCATGGAAAGTAGAGACACCCTACCGTACTAGAAAAGTAGCAGATTTCCAGAAAGCACACCCATAGGGTGTGCACCTAACGAAAATATGGCTGTTTCACTAAATGACATCATGTCTCTTCGAGTGGCATAATGGGCGCTTCTTTATATGTGATGACTACCGTTTATATGAACATTGAGAGAATTAAAGGTCCAGTTGACTCTGTGATTAAACGAAAGAAAAAAGAAATTGACAGAGGATAATCCAAGAATTTACTTAAGCTTCCATATTTAATGTAAATAGACAGCGACTAACGACAAATACGACCTAACAATGGCTTCTCCTTCAATCAAGTCATAACAAGTCTGATTCTCGCAACATTAGATTTTTAAATTGAATATTACTATTCATTACCCATGAATTCCATACCAATTATAAAAATCACAGATATCGACTGCATACTTAAAATCTAAATATTTAGAGATTGATCAGCTAAACTTTATTTTCTGTTTTTCTCAATCACAAACAAATTGCAAAAATCATTAAATGCAATAAATAATGAGGCGACAAAACGGTCACAGTAGTTGAAGTATGGTTTATGTGATTTCACATTTTGAGAAAGACCAAAAAATGCTCGGGTCGTTTGATCACCATTACAAAATTTCTTTTACGTGGCCAAAACCAAATGAGCTAATGAAGACGGAAAGAATATATTCGATTTGATCAGAAATGAACAAATGAAACTTATTCAACCCCGTATATAAGATGACGAGTTTATTAGGCGCGAAGTATTTGATCGCATTTAAATTAATATAAAGAATATCAGAAATTTGAATTGATTTGTGCCCTTTTTTTCTTACAAGAAATTAAGAAATAAATAAGATAAAAAAAAAGTTATTTTTATTTAAATAAGTTTATATTAAAAGTAATGACAGTGAAACATTATTTTTATGACTGGGAAATGAAGTCCGTTTCGCTACCTGTTCAAATGTTACAGAGGTTGAATACGCTTGCACAACTTTTGAACTTTTCATGGAAATAGCCATATGACCAAAGATCCTGGAAAATTAGTGTACTTTCACGGAGCCAATATTTGTCGTTCTCGCACTGTCATCAGTACATGACATGGCTGTAAAAAAATAAAAGTGTATACCTTACCTTTAAGGCGAAGTTCTTGTTACGTCTCGTATCACACAGGAGTTGTGGAATCCCGGGAAGAGTTTTAACTGCAAGAATCAAAGTTTGCAGGACGCGCCATTTTATAGACGCTCGTTGTTGATAAGTCCATGTGACGTCATCAATTCATGCTTATTATGTTGACCCGCCTAGTGTAAGAATCGGGGTTGTGAACAACGAATCGATCGTTTGCTTTGATTACTGGAAATAAGTGAAATGTTATTGTCTGCGAGGCATCACTCAAACAAGCGGTAATGAAATAGGCTAGATGTAATGGCAAGGCTCTTTATGGCACGATCGTGTATCATCTAAGGTATTAAAAATGCTAACAAGCCAACCAATAGTGTAGACGCAAAACTAAATGATTCTAAATTGATTGAATCAAAGAAACACTCAAAGTTATCACTCTTGCGTGTCATTGTTACATTAAGTATTGCCCTTTTGGATATTTAGTATCTGCCTTGTTTCTGTTAAAAGGACAAAAGATGACGAAATTGTAATATTTCACAAGAAACTGGTATCATGGGTGTTTCTATAAACTGGGTTTCCCTCTTTTTTTTCTCACCCAACGATTAAATTAATAACTGCTAGTGATAATTATAAAGTGATCGTTTCGTATCTTGAAACATCATATTATAAGTTTCAATTACATATTTATTAATTATCTTAAAGTAAAAGAAGATTGAATTAGTGACTATGTGGAAATTCCAAATGAATAATATGAGACATTAGTGCAAAAGTATATAAAACATCTCCTGTATCGTACCTACCTTCTAGCTAACGAGGGGAAAGTTTTAATTTGGTAGAAATTAACCCCTGGTCGATATATCAACAGACAGTTGCTTAAATTTTAAAATACAAAAAAAAAAAAAAAAGAAATTTAAAAAAAAAATACATAATAATGGAAAACTGGGCTTCGAGAAAGTCTACCAACGTTTAACCTGTCAATATCAGAAGTGTTATGACGTGTTCTAGATAGAAGTCTAGGTCTGTGACTTTCCGGTAGAAGAAGTGGTACCAACGTACAACCTGCATGTATCAGAAGTGCATCGACGCGGTCTTGTGGCCATACGTAAAACCTGCAAGAAGTGGTATCACGTGTTCTAGAGACCATAATACTTAAGGTGGACATAAGATGGATGACATTACTTTTCAGTATGTGTAGCCAACGGTTACTATATCCACTTTACGACAGGTTCACACCAATCTGATTAAAATTAATTCAGCTATCGCCACACAAAGTCGCAAAAAGAGACTTTGCCAATTATCGAAAACACTCTTAATCTCCTCAGACGCAGGTGACGTCACAGTGACCGAATACATATTCGGAATATTTATTCCTTTATAACCTATATACAGCCGGCGTGTGTATTCAATTCGGATATGTCCCTATGTTCAGGTAACCATCGTACGGCGTCTTTTTTTCTGCGTGTTGATTTGACGTCATTACTATAAAATAGACCGTAAAAATACACAAAGGCACATGTAACTATCTCTGTGTATTAATAATAATATGGCTAGTGCATTGTCGTTAATATCTGTCATTAATCAATCCGACTCAACTGCACAGGCATGGTGTCATAAATTAATTTCCACCTCGATGTAGATTAGTTTTTCACAGATATTAATCATAAATTAATTTAAACCTCGATGTGGGTTTCAGAATGCTGATTAGGTTATTATTAGCCGGCCAGATCGAAGACATCAGTCTAGGGGAACTTTGCAACAAACTTTTCTCGAGACCACAACTAATCGTTAAATCGCACACACGTTAATGTATAGAATAATCAAGTTTTACTCATTAGTTGTTCATACTTATTATTTACCCAATAATCAATTAGCTTTTGCTCTCCGATGTTTTTGTATTGCAGAAGCCTCGTATTATTTGTTGATTCGCGTTAAGACAATATTTAATTGACTTGATATGAAATCTGAATATAAATTATTCGATAGATAAACGTATGTGATAAGATTAGGTTATTGTTTAACTTACTTTATAAAAAATGTATTTTACAATTACATTGACGCTTTAATCACTCACTAAACGGAATCAGGAACTTCAGCCACGATGATCACATGTATTTGATATTCATGTCCATGAATCCCATGCTATTTTCGCTATTGTTATGTATAGTCATCGGAAAATTACGAGGGGCGGCCATTTTGTCCAGCAGTTTTGGTCCGTCTCTCACGAAATGTTATCCCAACCATCATCAGGGTGTAACGGTGATATATTTTAAATCAGATAAAAATTGTGACCTCTGTAGGGTCCACAAGCTAAAACCGCGATTTTTCCTATAATAAGGGGTCATAATTCAGAAAATTATGGTCCGATATGCGCGAATATCGAAAGGAACCGCGATCTGTGGATTATAAACATGCATTCCAAGTTTCATCAAAATCGCATTAAAATTGTGACCTTTACGAGATCCACAACCTTCATAATTATAGACCGTATTTTTACACTGTCCTCGATTTTTCGTATAATCAGGGGCCATAATTCTGGAAGTTATGGTTCGATGTGCGCGAATATCGACAGGAACCGAGATCTGTGGATTATAAACATGCATTTCAAGTTTCATCAAAATTGGATAAAAATTGTGACCTTAACGAGCTCCACAACCTTCATTATACCATATTTTTACACTGTCAGGCTATTTTGGTTCGATTTTCACGAAATTCAAACTTAACCTTCATTATGGTGTAACAGTGATATAATATAATCAAATGGTTTTATCTGATAAGTGTGACCCAAAGATGGACCACACGCTAAAAAGCCGATTTTTCGTACAATCAAGGGCCATAATTCAGGATGTTACGAGCCGATATATCGAAAGGATCCAAGATCTTTGGGTTATAAACATGTTTTTTTCAAGTTTCATCAAAATCGGTTCAAAATTGTGACCTCTTTAAGGCCCACAATCTAAAAACGTGTGTAGATAATGATTTCGAGGGTCGTTTGTAATGAACAAGGAAAGTCATATACCAAAGGAAAAGGCCAATTCAATGGAAATATGTCGATTCGAAAGCGACACGATAAAAATACAAGCAACACAAATCTAGTTCGTGTGTTTCGTCGAACATAAGAAATTACTATTTTTAACAAAACAAATTCAATGTAAATAAATGTATATACACTCATGTTACATTAATATGTGCTTTTTGACCAATTTACGTCTATTTAAAGGGACTAACCCGATTTAAAAATAAAATTCCGTGTACGTATTTAGGTTGTCTCAAAATTTGAGCTTTAGTGGTATATACAGTGCATAGCAACCCAACTGCTGTACTTGACAACGAAATGTAAATTTCACCTACACCTTATATTTATAAGATGAAAGTCTGGTTTTGTCCAGACACCACAGAATACATCTTAGACCACCGGTCTCCATTTCCAGTTTCTCAAAAATATTGCCAAGATTGGCCTTTAAATGTACCAAAGAATAGAGCCGTGCGCCAGTCAATGATCATGTGAAAAATAATTAGCAACATTATATTTCAGTTAAACCGATGTTCCTATCGATTTCTGTCTCACAATGTTATTTTTCAAATTATATGACGTAATTAACCCAACCTACATAAAAAATAAATTCGCCACATGGTAACCCACCCACATCCCATCCACACAGGTACATTTATATGACTGAGCAAGCCAATACACGTTGAAACTATACCTGGTAAGGTTACAGATCATATTTTATGAGTTGCGTCTTGGTGATTAAATGGGATTTGTTATACCCCGATGATATTATCACATTTAATAATCAAACAGAGCTAGTTAGTCGACAAATTGTTTATTAGAATACAACTCGAGGGATTGTGAAATATTATTAATGAGAAAATGAGGAAATAATACAAAAACACTATTAGTTCGAGATATCACCGCAAAATACAACAATAACCCAATAAAAGGTGTGTGTTTGACTTTAGAAGGGAGATTTTCTAGAATATAAAGTATTCGAAACTTGATAGCTAATTCTTTGGGGAAATAACTACCATACCATCGCTCGTTATATACTATTAATGATATATTATGAGAAAATTTATTCCAGCAAAATACCATAATATTATACGTTAAATGACCATACGTAATTAATCAATATTTTAGGACCAGAGTGGGGTGAGGTTTAACTTTCACTCGACTCAAAGCACGTCATGGTCATGAAGATGCGGTGTTTATGACGTACGTAGTATCTAATAAACCACGTGGTGTTAAATTATAATGAATGACAATTGAGAGAGAGAGAGAGAGAGAGAGAGAGAGGGGGGGGGAGAAGGGAGCGAGAAAGACGTCAACTCGATACAAACTAGGTCCTTTCGGGACTAACAATTAATTTATTACAATCAGAGATTTTCAATTAGCATTTTAATGTTCTACTGTTCTGCTCCGATTGGGTTAACAAAGATGAGGATTTCAGATGTAAACATATCGCTAATTAAATAATTTCAACATGTATAATTTTCACAGTATGACATGTCCAAAGTAGGATTTCAACTGGAAAACAGAATTGGCCTCACATCACATCCCTGGAAAAGTGAACTAATAAATTGTCATGTGACCTGGTTAATAAGGATATCAAAAATTCGATATCAATATAAGTTAGTTTCTCTGTTAAAAATTTATCTCATTTAACAACAGCTGGAGTTCAGCGAAGGCGATTCGCCCGTCGTGGATGAACAATCAGGGAGATAGCTTATGCTAAAAATAATACAGGCGAGAAAAATAGGCCCTTGACAACATGTAATTACTGTTTTTCGTTGGCAATGATTTTCACAGGAAATCTGATTGATATTGATAATTAGTGAAATATGGAGACGAATTAGTGGCTTCCAGGTGTGTGTTTTGCACTGTCATGGTCCGATACAGGGGCGGATCCAGGAATTTTTGCAGGAGGGGGTTTGCTAGGTTTCGGTTGCGGAAATCTGCCATCATCGTCTCTAAATTACATAGGCATACATACAAATTGAGCTTTTTAAACAGATAAATCGTTTTTATACTGATGTGGGATCACTTTGTGATGTAATTTCACTGATGCAGAGCATAATTTTTTTTTAGGTAGCTGAGCAGGGGGTGGGGTGGGGTTGGACCCCCCCCCCTCCTCTGGATCCGCACCTGCGATATGTAAATCGCCTTTGAAATAACTGACAAGCATCCTCGCCGCCAATTTTATCGTTGTCCGATACGTATGTCTGTTGTTGAAGACGACACGATTATAAACATACTTGCTGTATTGTTGACTGTATGGGATAGTTACAGTAAGTAAGATCGCACAAATACACACAGTACGAGGCGCATACAGTTATAAACTATGGAGGATAATCGTTGTCATGACTATACATAACTATTTGTAGAGGCATACCTATCATTAAAATTAGAATTTTGTGACTAGCAAGAGTTAATCATTAATTTCTTAGTTGGCCCTGTATTTGTGTATGGTTGTGTTATTTTGTCTTGTATAAACGTATAATAAATGTTTTTTTAAACGGAGAACGTTAGATCGGAGACGGTGTAGCTCATATGACTTCATGCGGGCAGGTTAGGCTAGAATATGGTTCAGGGATGCAGATTTCGCCTGGGTCTCGATATGTAAACAGAGCCAGAACTAATCCTAGCCCTAAACCTTGCCCTATGATGTCATTTGTGCTAGAACGTCTTTGATGTATCGTTCTTCGTTTTAAACAGTATATTTAATTATCATTTTATCAGATGTTCTAAAAATATTGTATAAGAATATCTTACATTTTTTTCATAAAATTTCTGAAGCCTGGCACTTAACGGACGGATAATTAGAAAATCAATTGATGAGCTATAGTATAGATAGATGTATGTAAGTTGCAGACGCAAAGAGATCAAAACAAGATGGAACGATGTCGTTAGCATGCCAAACACGATCAGCCTTATATGACGTACTACTGGATTCCAAATAATATCAGACGACGCGTAAAAACCAAAATATTATCCGATTTTCGACGACCACAAAGGCTGATCTACAAATCTATCTTTGATTACCTAGCTAAAATAAATATCACAGAAATAGTTTTCATGCCTTTATATATAGAGAGTGAGATAGGGATCATGTGTAGAGAAAGGGAGAGAAGGGTGTGTGTGTGTGCGGGGGAATGGGAGGGGGTGTGGATAAGGGATGTGGGTGGAGGTGTGCGTGTGTTCGTGTGTGTGTGTGTGTGGTGGGGGGAGGGGGTGTTATTTCATTAAGTTACTTAAGTATTCTTACCCAAAAACATTGCCCTTATTGATAAGTCTCATATTTTCTCCACGTGTTGACCGAGAATGTTCTTCGGGTTTTTCCGTTTCGCCTTGTCAGTTGTGTAGTCGTTAGGGTGGGACGAAAAACACATTGGCGTTCACGTATAAGATCGTTGTCCGGACACAATGTTCCCATACCCCACTGTATGACGAAACCCAGTCTTCATTAACCCACTCGGTGGAGAAAAGTAGGGATCTAAACCCCATTCCAGTTCATTTGTCTCCTGTCATTTATTGTTTACTCTTAAAAAGGGGTTGGATGGCCGAATGGTTAGCAAGTGCGTGTTGTATCATAAAGCCTATCATTGAGTCAAATGGCGTGGTTTGTCCGGGTCCTCCGCTTCCCACCAACTGCTGAAGACCCCTACGCACAAGCAAATATTGAAATAAAATTAAACCATATGTTGGTCCCGAAATGACCTAGTTTATGTCGAGTGGGCGTTGGCTTGAAATTAATCGATTCAAGTTATCTCCCCTTGTAAACAAGAATTTCTTTAACAGAACCAGTTCCGACAAGCCTCTGCCACATCACATTGAAAGTACACATCTTCATTAGCCCAGTCGGTTCGGAACAGCATGGCGTGAAACCCCATTTCATTTCATTTCCTTAGCCTTTTAGGGGATAGAATCTGTTTCCAGTACAAGACATACAAATACATATTTCAGTAATCGAGGAATATGTCATTAATCAATGTTTTACTGTTCAATTCTCGTATGGCATTTCCTTTAATCTTTTTAAAATTGACTTCTTTCTCCTTTTTATAGTTCATTTCACGCATTTTTACAAACACCGAGTGCCGGAACAAAGAGATAAATGAAGATTTCTCGCAAAAAAGGAAACGGTGATATTCTCTTGAACAAAGGACTCACCACTGTGCGCATCTCAACTTGATGACGTCATGTATAGTTCCTAGCCTATACGTAAGTGCAGGGGGGCTGCACCACGCATAATTTACACAAAAAACAAATCTACGGTCAAGACACAATACACAGAAATTATAAACAAACGAACATACCAAATCAAGTGAATGGATCTGGGGGCTGGCCGTAAGCCTCTGGGGGCTGGCCGTAAGCCTCTACTGCGCTGTACAGTCCCGGGCCTGTACTGATACATCTTCAATAGAAGGCTTGATCTCGCCGCAACTACATACATCTTATCAAGCCCTTCACGTAATACCCTGCATATTTCGCCACTAAGTTCGATTGGCACAAGCCCAGCTTGGGAACCTATCAGATTTATCGGTCGTCGTGAATACCAAGTCTCGTGCTTTTAGCTAAAATGTCTACATGTGACAATCGAGTTTCAAAGTTTAAAGATCGATCAATGGGGTTTAATGTCCACTCTAGACGTGGTTAAATGTCAACTTGTCATTTTGGAACTAACATATGGTTTCAATCCCATTTCAACAATTCGCTTGTGCGTATGGGGTCTTTAGCAATGGGAGGAAACCGGAGTGCCCGGAGGAAACCCACGAAGTTGAGAAGGCGCCCCTATCTCCATGCCACACTAACACCAGGGAGAGATGTCTGGTCTATAAATAAAGCAAAATAATTTGCCCGCCCTTAGATTAATGAATGAGATTACGCAATTTATTGTTAACCGTTTATTAAACTTTCATAATTGAATACATTTCAATAGACAGGTTAATGATCTTTTAACGAACAACACCAAACGAACAAACATGCCTTTTCCGCTCAACAAACGTCAAAGCGTGGTGCAATTTTTCATAGAGCACCCATGCGATGCTAGTTATTAAAAGTCATTTTGTAACATATTTAGAATAAAGGATATCATAGTGTGAATATAATGTAAAGATGATTATCAAACTACATCCATAATTACTCCTCCAGTCGTTTGGATTGTTTTGTACATCCGCGTTGTGGTGATGGTGGTGGTGGTGGTGAATGCGGGGACAGCAGGGCGGCGGTGAGGTTTGATGTGTATAAACGCAAGGACAGTGGTGGGATATGAAGTGTACAGACGCATAGGTCTTCGTTGTGCGGTGGGCCGAGGATAACATTTTCTTTCGGGCACGGTGGAATGACAATAGCGAGGTTGGATTTTTAGATGGTAGTTATTCGGCAGTGATTCTTTTAGTCACGCCACAACGACGATTTATACAAATGTGTAGGTTGCCTTTGTCGTGTGGTGGTTACGATAACTTTTTTTTTTATTGAACCCCGCTGCAATGTTTATTTTTATCTTTATTATCGTCAATGTTGATTAAAATTGACAAAATAAATCGTGTTATCAATGTCGAAGATTTTGGATGATATGAAGTTAGAGATTTAGCTACTTATTAAGAAAGCTGTAATATCATGCAACATCCTTTCAAAAACGAGGGGGCAAATAACGTTAACTGGACAAAAACTTAGTTCAATTTTATTTTAATAATTCACTTGTGCGTAGGGGTCTTTAGCAATGGGGGGGAGCCGAAGGACCCGGAGAAAACCCACGAGGTTGGACAGACAGCCCCTTCTCCTTGTCACGTACAACCGGGAAATCGAAACCACGCCAGCTGACTCAATGCCAGCTGACCTTGGTGGATGTAATGATACAATCTTATCTGTATTATCAAAGCTTGGTGTGTCAGATTGCAACGTGGTTCGTTCGAACGATTTATCAACTTTTATTGAGTTCAATAGCGTGGTTTCGATTCCCTGCTTGGACGAAAAGAGGATTGAGGTAACCTGTCCATCTTCGTGGGTTTCCGGTTTCATCCCACTGCTTAAGATCTCTTAGGACAAGCGAAATATTTGGATAAATTAAATTGAACTACCACCCCTAGTTTGTGTGGAGTAGACTTTAAAGCCCCTGTCTTTGTGGTTTGATTTCGAAAAAGCTAAAGGAAAATGTCACAATTCGGTGAAAATCAACACGCTATCCTTTGTTGCATACATAACCACACCAATATAAATTATCCTATGTTACTCTTAAAATTGGCATATGCGTATGTGCTCGATGAGGGGGTAGAACCCGAAATGCCCGAAAAAATGTCGGGTTTACAGAGAGCGGTGCAGGTCTTCCTCGAAGGGAGAAGAAGCGGAGCTTACCTTGTATGCCTCCCCCCCCCCCCCGCCTCAAAAGAAAATTGTGGAATATTTGACGACAGCCAACACGTTTTTCTGCTATTTCAGCCCATGAAGAAAGCAACGTCAAAGTGGTCTAATATAACTCCAATCAATCATTTACAATCCACGAAGACAGACCGTTGGGCGAAAATTTAACTGCCGCAAACGCGTTTTCCGGCAATTCCAGCCTGTGAATACTTCAGTTTGGTCCAATATAGCCTATACCTGGCTGACCCGAATTCCAAACAACCAATCAATCGTCACTGGGTTTGGGGGGGTCTTACCTTCTGAATTCTAACCATTCAATCTAAAAATTTCGGGTTAACAGACAGCGGCGCCTGTTTTCTTTGAGAGGCGAAGAAGCGGAACTGACCTTGTATGGCCCCCCCCCCCAAAAAAAAAAAAAAAAAAAATAATTAGGGGGAATATTTGACGGCCGCAAACGCGATTTCCCTGCTATTCAGTCCGTAAAATTAGTGTTAGATTATGGGCATTTTATTTTGCCAAATAGATGAAATAATTTTTTTTTCACTTTACCCGTCTACCCGAAAAGTCAGCTTGCCCGAAAGTTAGGTGGGCACCGCCCCCCCCCCCCCCTCCCCGGCTGGTACGCCTATGGAAATGGCCGACTTTTTCTAAAACCCGGATCATTCAACCAATCATATATTTTAAGTATATTCAAATTAAGATCTACCTAATTAAAACACTCCTATTTCGTTTCGTTTTTTATTTTGTTTAGGTAAAATAAAACACTTATTACAATTAGTTTCGCCTTTTTTATTTCAGAATATCTTTATTTTTGTCAGCACTACTAGCGAAAGCAATGAATAGTATTAACAAAATCCGTAACGAAATATAGATTTGTATTTTCATTATTCCAGTTTGTGCAGAAAAGCAAAAGTTTAACCTCACTCATTTCATCGTTTAACACACTTCCTCATCGGAGCCTAAATTAAAATTTTCTGTTTAGATTTAAACCGTTAACATTTTTTTTTATCGGATTCCTTTTTATTTTTGGAAAACTGAATATAAAAATACACACGATTTTCTTATATAATGTTTTGTTCGGGTTCAGAACGGATTAAAGGCGTTAATGAGGTAGGGACCAGTCATTATTAATATAGTTCACTTAAATTCAACTCACTTACTATAGTTTTCTTAATGTATATTTTACTTTGTTCAGATTATTAATATATTAATGTAGTTCACTTAAATTCAACTCACTCATTAATTAATAAAATAATATACGACAGTTCAACAAGAAGCTGACAAGTGGTCGAAATTCAGTTCATTGTGATTATTTCTCAAAATATGTATAAATACATAAATAATCCCAAGACATTTTATATACATTTCTACGATGGCTAATGCACAGTTACAATCTAAGTTTCTTCCCACAGCAAGAGGTGGCAGTTACCTATGTGTTTCCGGGTTTTAAGTATAGACTGAATAAAAGAAAGAATAAAGACTTAGTGATATGGTTACCCAATGGTTAGACTGTCAAATTACTCAAGTACAATGGAACCAGAACCAAATCACACGAAGAACCAACAATTCTTTAGAGGGGTGGCACGGGCGTCTAAAAAAATTAATTGAAAAAGCTCATCCGAATATTTTTGAAGTGATGGCATTTTTGAAAGAAGAGCAAAAGACGATCGAAATTCAGTTGTTGCAGTATTCGAGTGGCCAGCGACAACCACCTAAAAGGAAAAAATACACAGATATCAACAGAAAGATTGAAGATGCAAAACATAGATATGAAAAAGGAGGATTGTTAGAATTTTTGGACTATGTTGAATGGACATTTTATGCGTGCCAAAAGTTAAAATTATTTGTAATGTTATGTGTTAAAGGTTGTTATAATTTTTTTAAAAAAATAAATGCTCCCAAAATTATCGGCTTAATTAGTTTTATCCCCCAGCTTGGGTCTATTGTTCTTGGTCAGTCGACCCCTTAACACCGACCAAAATTTTTCACCTAAAACTCTGTGGGTCGGCGTTATGGGAATAAACCGCCTAGGAGCGGCTGCCCCCCCCCCCAAAAAAAAAAAAAAAAAAAAATTAAAAAAAATTGGTGGACCGTCCATTTTGTGAACCCAAACATCGGAGAATAGAATGGGAAACATTAAGTTGTAATTTATATTGTTGACACAAACATCAGAGAATGGGGGACATTAAGTTGTTTTTTGCTTTAAGACCCAATAACACTCTTGCTGTAACTGAATAATATGTCCCAATTTTCATTCTAGTCAACAAATCGTATTATTTTAGAATATTGCAATTAAATGATGATATAAATTTCATCTTAACACACCTATTTTAAAAAATTTGAAAAATTCAGCCAATTGATTTAAAAAGTCTAACGTAAACCTTTTCAAATGGATTTTAAAATATTTTCGAACGCTCTGGACAAGTAAAATAGGTTGTAATGGATAATTTACACAACAGGTAGGACATTTAAACATCTAGTACTTAGAATAAGGGTATAATTTATTTTCTGGAGCTACCAAGCCAGCAAGAATGTTATTGTCCCTTTAAAGGAGCTAAATCGCTAATATTTGGAATCTAGAAACTGACCCTAATGGATCGTAACGCATCTAATGATGTAATCTGGTTGTATCTAAACCGATTTACATTCAATCGTTTATATTTTACTCCAATTTCAAATCAGTTATGTCCAGCGAAATACGGCATGAGTCTCAACCGAATTTCAATACATAATTACTCTTCCAGTCGTGTGGATTGTTTTTGTACATCCGCGTTGTGGTGATGGTGGTGGTGGTGGTGAATGCGGGGACAGCAGGGAGGCGGTGAGGTTTGATGTGTATAAACGCAAGGACAGTGGTGGGATTTGATGTGTACAGACGCATAGGTCTTCGTTGTGCGGTGGGCCGAGGATAACATTTTCTTTCGGGCACGGTGGAATGACAATAGCGAGGTTGGATTTTTAGATGGTAGTTATTCGGCAGTGGTTCTTTTAGTCACGACACAACGACGATTTATACAAATGTGTAGGCTGCCTTTGTCGTGTGGTGGTTACGATAGCATTTTCTTTCGAGCACGGTGGAATGACGATAGCGAGGTTGGATTTGTAAAATTGCGTAGATGGTAGTTGTTCGGCAGTGGTTCTTTTCGTCACGCTACAACTACGGCGGAAGTTGATTTATGCAAATGTGTAGGTTGCATTTGTCGTGTGGTGGTTACGATAACCTGTTTATTGAACCACGCTGCAATGTTTAATTTTGTCTTAATTATTGAATATCAGAAGCCCATCTTTTCTCGGTAGTATTACAACATCAATGTTGATATAAATAGACAAAATAATTGGATGATACTGATTTAGAGACTTATATTATGTAATATCATGCAGTATCCTTTCAACAACACGGGCGGGGGGGGGGGGTAACGTCAACTCGACACAAACTAGGTTATTCCGAGACTAACACATGGTTCAATTTTATTTTAATAATTCGCTTGTGCGTAGGGGTCTTTAGCAATGGTGGGAGCCGAAGGACCCGGAGAAAACCCGATGAGGTTGGACAGACAGCCCCTTCTCCTTATCACGTACAACCGAGAAATCGAAAAATCGAAACGGGGACACCTCACTTTCCCCGCATCTATTGTTTAGAGTCTAGGTTCACCCGCCCATGACTAATAAACCAACAAAGGGGGTTTAAGTATAGTCTGTAAAAAGTTTGTGAAACTTCAACATAGTAAATAAATAACTTTTTATAGTATAAATATTTATAAACAGTTAGATATACAATAATGTTTATTTAGTTACTATATGCATATATAATTATTCCCAGTATATGATAATATTACGTCTAGACTTAGCTCTGAATTTAAAATCATCTAACACTAAATTCTGACCACCTTTAGTATTAGCAATGTATTTAAAGTTAACCAGAGCGTTCGTCATTTTGGAATGACCATTTACGTTCGTTCGTTCCTGGGATTTAACGTCCACTTCCACCTAGGGTGATATCGTAGATAATCAATTGCGATTCAGAGGAGCTATAGATATCAACTGATAATCTGTGATCAAATATCAGTAGTTTATTTGTTTTTATTTCAAATCAATCATTACATCAAAATACCTGACAATGTTGATTTATTAGTAAACGGATTTCACTAATTTGCCAAATCTACTGATAATGGGAAGTGTTCATCAGTAACAATAATTGGAGTGATATTAATTGATTAAAACAGACTATAGTCCTACATCCACGGTCTACTAACCTCCTAATCCTTTATCAAAGCAATCAAATGTGGGGGAAGTGAGGTTAAACCACGCCAGTTGACTCAATGACAGCTATCCTAGGTAGA
This sequence comes from Patella caerulea, assembly GCA_036850965.1. Classification (NCBI taxonomy): domain Eukaryota; kingdom Metazoa; phylum Mollusca; class Gastropoda; family Patellidae; genus Patella; species Patella caerulea. The sequence goes on from JAZGQO010000021.1 coordinate 17,103,411, forward strand.
TGTAATGATACAATCTTATCTGTATTATCAAAGCTTGGTGTATCAGATGGCAACGTGGTTCGTTATCCATGATATTTATATTATTGTGTCGCGACACAACATCCAATCTCTTGTAATTTCAACAAATAAATGCATGTGTGAAATATCTTATATCAAATAAATTGAAAACAATATTTTTCAGTTTGATATTAGTTTAGTATCGTAAGTCCTAGAAAAAACAACCAAATGGCGTTTTCTTTTATTCGTGGTTGTTAACTACCATTACGACGTTTGAAGTATCTAATGCCGGCGTTTGAAGTGAGAGAACTAAAGTATTTGGTGTCTTTTATTGTGTTGAATAAGTAGCCAGGTCTATCATGAAGCACGTTCTAACACGTATTGGTGAACACGATCACCTCGTCAATAAGAACAATGGATTATCGTGGTTCGATTCTATAATGGCGGCCTACTAGTTAGTTGTTTCACCTACATAATAAATAATAACTAACAATGTTGTATTGATTCTGTGATTGGTGCCATGCAAGAAATACTTTCTGTTAACATGTCTTATTTCATTTATTCAAATAGTGTAGGGGTTGGGTGGGGTGGTTGGGGTTGGTTGGGATGGTCTAACAAGTTCGAACGATTTATCAACTTTTATTGAGTTAAATAGCGTGGTCTCGATTCCCGGCTTGGACGCAAAGAGGATTGAGGTAGCCTGTCCCTCTTCGTGGGTTTTCCGGTTTCATCCCACTGCTTAAGATCTCTTAGGGCAAGCGAAATATTTAGATGAATTAAATTGAACTACCACCCCTAGTTTGTGTGGAGTGGCCGTCAAAACTCCTGTCTTTGTGGTTTGATTTCGAAAAAGCTAGAGGAAAATGTCACAAATCGGTGAAAATCCTCAGGCCATCCTTTGTTGCACACATAACCACACCAATATAAATTATCCTATGTTACTCTTAAAATGGGCATATGCGTATGTGCTCGATGACAGTTAGGGGGGTAGAACCCGAAATGCCCGAAAAAATGTTGAGTTTACAGAGAGCGGCGCAGGTCTTCCTCGAGGGGAGAAGAAGCGGAGCTTACCTTGTATGCCTCCCCCCCCCCCTCAAAAGAAAATTGTGGAATATTTGACGGCAGCCAACACGTTTTTCTGGTATTTCAGCCCATGAACAAAGCAACGTCAAAGTTCTCCAATATGACTCGAATTCCAATCAATCGCTTACCATCCACGAAGACGGACCATTGGGCGAAAATTTAACTGCCGCTAACGCGTTTTCCGGCAATTCCAGCTCGTGAATACAGCAACTTCAATTTGGTCCAATATAGCCTATACCTGGCTGACCCGAATTCCAAACAACCAATTAATCGTCACTGGGTTTGGGGGTTCTTACCCTCCCGGAGAAAATTATGAAAATTTAACCACCGCAATTGCGTTTCTGCTATTCTAGTCCGTGTAAGCAACTCCAACAGTATCCAATGGTTGGTAACCGAAATCCCATTCTGAATTCTTACCATTCAATCCAAAAATTTCGGGTTAACAGACAGCGGCGCCTGTTTTCTTTGAGAGGCGAAGAAGCGGAACTGACCTTGTATGGACCCCCCCCCCCCCCCAAAAAAAAAAAAAAAAATAATTTTTTTTTTTTTTTTTAATATTTGACGGCCGCAAACGCGTTTTCCTGCTCTTCCAGTCCATAAAATTAGTGTTTTATTAGATTACGGGCACTTTACTTTGCCAAATAGATGAAATAATTTATTTTCACTCTAACCGTCTGCCCGAAAAGTCAGCTTGCCCGAAAGTTAGGGGGGTACCTGCCCCCTCCCCGCCCCCCCCCTGGCTCGTACGCCTATGGAAATGGCCGACGTTTTCTAAAATCCGGATCATTCAACCAATCATATATTTTAAATATATCCAAATTAAGATATACCTGATTAAAACACCTCTATTTCGTTTCGTTTTTTATTTTATTACAATTAGTTTCGCCTTTTTATTTCAGAATATCTTTATGTTTGTCAGCACTACTAGCGAAAGCAATGCATAGTATTAACAAAATCCGTAACGAAATATAGATTTGTATTTTCATAAAATTATAACACATACTTATGGAAGAACAATTAATTACTGATTTATTTAGGCGACGTTTCGAAGAGTATTCTCTCAACGTTTTCAAGCAAGTGTATTTTCATTATTCCAGTTTGAGCAGAAAAGCAAAAGTTTAACCTCACTCATTTCATCGTTTAACACACTTCCTCATCAGAGCCTAAATTAAAATTCTCTGTTTAGATTTAAACCGTTAACAGTTTTTTTATCGGATTTCTTTTTATTTTTGGAAAACTGAATATAAAAATACACACGATTTTCTTATAATATAATGTTTTGTTCGTGTTAGCAATTCCCGTCATGAACCAATAAACGCATAGGCGTAGGAGTGGCTGCCCCCTTCCCCCCCCCCCCAAAAAAGATTGGTGGACCGTCCATTTTGTGAACCCAAACATCGGAGAATAGAATGACAAACATTAAGTTGTAATTTATATTGTTGACACAAACATCAGAGAATGGGGGACATTAAGTTGTTTTTTGCTTAAAGGAGCTAAATCGCTAATATTTGGAATCTTAGGAACCCTAGTGGATCGTAACGCATCTAATGATGTAATCTGGTTGTATCTAAACCGATTTACATTCAATCGTTTATATTTTACTCCAGTTTTAAATCAGTTATGTCCAGCAAAATACGGCATGAGTCTCAACCGAATTTCGATTTCTAGCGTCTGGCTATTCCAGTCTATTATGCATGCCCTCCAGATAAACTGTTTCGATGACAATTAGTAGCTGAACTGGAGTATACAGGTCACAATTCTATGGAATACTACAATTTTATTTTGTCTTAAATATTAGAAGCCTATCTTATCCCGGTAAGATCACAACATAATTCGTGATCCCTGCATTGGCCGAAAAAGTTCATCCAGATTTTCCGGCCTGGCAAGAGCAGCTGTCTAGTCGTTTGGGTGGGACGAAAAACCGAGGTCCCGTGTACACATTGGTGTACATGTAAAAGATCCCTTGGCAGTGGGAATTCGATATAAGGGTAGGCCATAGTGCCGCTGTCCGGCTAAATGTCCCTCATGTATGGCGTATGCCCGTCTTCATTATTCCAGTTGTTCGGAGCAGACCAGTAGGATGTTAAACCCTATTCCATTTCATTTACATACTGAAGGCATGAATATTATCATGTCTGTAGCGATGTCTTGCTATATTTACACTGCTTAAACGAAATGAGATTTAAAACCGATACTTAGACTGGCGAGAAAAAGGTTTATTAACTGGCATCGTAGTAATTTACCATCAAATGTTGACTCAAGAGAAGAAAAAAAAATGATCACAGTTTTGATTAGCCCATACAGTTGCTGGTTTATTTCGGTACAGCGAATTCCTTCTACTTTTCCCTTAAGGAACATTTATTTGAGTGACTAATATAGATGGATTCGCGGGTATTAGCGGAGAGAGATCAGTTTGAAACCGGATTAGGAGAGCGCACGATTCAATGAGTTGCCATTAGCGCGGATGACAAATGACTTGGATATATCTTCAACAATTGATTAAGTAAATTGAACATCCCCGGTCGAAGTCTTGACATGAAAGACGTATTGACTGCTTCAAACGGCTCATTGTATCTAACTGTTCGTCTCGGCGGTACGGTAATAACACACGCTTTATTGCACACCGTGGGGGGCAATTTCCAAAAATATAAACTACACGTGATTCTTAAAATTCTTACTTGAAAAAAATAATGATGCGTCATTTGCACATTTTACTGTAAAAAAAGCCAAATTCCTTCTGGCTTATGTACACAGATTGTTTATTCAACATTTAATTAAGAAATAAAAATCAAAACGCCAACGCTAGAAGGCATCCAGGCTTGGATTCATTAGGGTTTAAATCTGGCCTAATTCGTTCCGCCAACAAAACAGAGAGAGAGAGAGAGAGAGAGAGAGAGAGAGAGAGAGGGGGGGGGGGGGGTAAACGTCCCACTTGACACAAATAGATCATTTTGAATCCAACATACTCAATTTTATTTTAATTGATCGTTTTCCCGTAGGGGTCTTTGGCAATGCAGGGGCGGATCCTGAGGGGGGGGGGGTCCACCCCCACCCTGCTCAGCTGCATAAAAAAAATAATGCTACATCACTATAAAAATGATTTCTCTGTTTAAAAAGCTCAATTTGTATGTATGCCTATGTAATTTAGAGAGAGAGAGAGAGAGAGAGAGAGAGAGGGAGAGAGAGAGAGAGACAGAGAGAGAGAGATTTCAATGTTATTTAGCTATGGGAGGAAACTGGGGGACCCCGAGAAAACCCACGAGGTTGAACATGCAGCCTTACTCCTTGTCACGTACAAGCGAGGAATCGAAATGACACCAGTTGACTCAACGACAGACCTTATGGAGCAACGCGCACGCTTTAACCACCCCCCCCCCCCCCCGCTAACAAAACGTAGCGACGGCCTTATTACATAGCAAGCAGCACTGATCGACGAAATTTCAATTCAACAAATCATTGTAAATACTGAAAGGATTGAACCACCATTCTGCTGGACCATTATTCCTATTAGTGATTTATCTTTCATAATATTGCAGTTTGAGGGGGTTTCCTACTCCTCTTTTAATTTGGGATGGGGGACGGATGGCCGAATAGTTAGCATGTGCGCTGTATCATAAGGTCTGTTACTGAGTCAACTGGCTTAGTTTCGATTCCCGGGTTTTACGTGACAAAATGTAGGGTCGCATGTCCATCCTCGTGGGTTTTCTCCGGTCATCCGATTTCCTTCCACTGCTAAAGACCCCTACGCGTATGCGAATTATTGAAAAAAAATTGAACGACGTGATAGTCACGAAATGACCTAGTATATGTCGAGTGGACTTTACCCCGTCCCCGTCCCCCCTCCCCCCTCTCTCTCTCTCATTTACTAGAAACTGAGTAGCCCCAGGCATTGTTTACAAGAACAAACATTCTGACACAGAGTACTGAAGTGGGCTAGAATATCCAAATTGCCCTTATTGCACCTAATACCAATCTTACTGCCCTTGGCAAGTTCTTTTTTATTTTGGCGTTTCCGTTCCAAGTGCCTACATGCTTGGCTGTCTTGATTGATAAATAGATACACGTGATGATTATCCTTGGTGATATAATTCTGGAGAAATACCGAGCACGTTGTTGGATATTGTATCTCCCGGCCTTATAAAATGAAATCGGAAATGAATTTTCCTTTTTAATGTCAAATGCCTATTAAAATGATTTTCTTTCTTTTTTTTTTGAAAAGAGTTTATAAAAACTGGATTAAATTAATTTTTCTGTGATTAATCAGTGAAGGTGAATACAATAGGGAGTTGCCTACGTGACATTTTGATAAAGAAAAAGCAACTTTAATAATTACTTGCCGGGAAAAACAGATTACAAAACAATTATTTTCATTATTGTGTGGTTATTTTTTTATTGCTTGTCCAGATACCGCTCCCACGAAGTCCCATGCCATGCTTGGTATTCCTTGCAGGTGCACGGGTCTCGAATCGGAACAAGAGAAGTCTAAGCTTTCTAGAACTATTGATGGGTCTATTTTGTGCACCAGCTGGGCTAATGAAGACGGGCATACGCCATGTAGAGTGCTGTATGGGAATGTTTGCCCGGACAGTGGCACTACGTACTAGTCTTATTTCGAATTGTTATATCTCGATATTCAAAACTTTTGGTGGGAAATTCTGTTTGACCACTTTTGATTGGAATTTTACCTTGGAGACGACCAATTACAATCTTCCCATTACTGTAGTGGAGTAGATGGAACGAAGCGATTTAAACTGAGGTATAGCGTCGGTTCTTATACCAAACTCTGACAGTCGCTCCCATTTCAGGAAAATCGAATACCACTTTTGTATTGATGTGGATGTCTACCTGGCTGTTATGTTTTTCATAATAATTAGAATAAAATTGAAGACCCGGAAAAACATTTGAGGATTTATTTTAAGTCAGCGTAAGCGATAAATGTATTACAGGTAAAGATAGGATAGTGTCGCTTCGACATTTATTTTAAATGAGCTAAACCTATAACCAGTGCCGGACTTACCAATGCGCTTAGGTGTCCCGAAGCACAGAGTCTCGGTGAACAGAGGGCAAATAATTCAAAATTGGCCTAAAACTTGTAGAAAATAATGGTTGTTCAGACAACATATTTCGTTCCAACTATGCCGGACTGCCTGTCTAAGCATGTCGGACCTACGTCCTTCAGTTCCCAGTGAATAATGATATCATTATCTTGCCGTGAAATATGAGATCCTAATATCCAATTTTTGAATTTAAGCCACGATGGACATTTTAAAATCAACTCATGACGTCGCGTCTCTGTGGTTGTGAGCGCCAACAAAGAAACGTATGTATGACGGATTCTCAAACAACAAAATGATATAAATATACCGGGTAGAATGAATGAACCATTTCCGTACATGTTGGACTGTTCACGTATTTCGCGGAACATAATTGATTGGAAATTACAATCATAATTTTAGAAACTAAATGCAAATAATTTTATATACAGATTACATTAATGTGAATTGAAGATCCAAATAGTACAGCTATATGAACTAGCTTTATATCCTTTGACGGTTGTGTCCAAGACAAACAAAGTAATAATAATTCTGCAATAGGTTGTTTTACAAGTCAGTCCATTCCCGGGGAATGCTTATTTATACAACAGTAACTGATTTTATATGGATATAGTACTAATACTCCCCATATATGAATGACCGTGCTTATTTTTGCCTTTAAAGATGCCAGTATCTGTTGGCATGTCTTTAGGGTTGGTTGTTGTTGTTTATTAAAGCTTTAACGACCAATACATTATACATATTTTGGACAGGTTGATTTAATTAAATTATTTACACTTTATGGGTTGAAAGTTGGTAAAAACACACAATACAGATGTCCGTGTACTATAGAATCTCCTTAAAATTGGTTAACAGTCAATTTAAATCACGCTTATAAAACCGCTGTCGTGAGAAGAGAGTGTGGGTCATCTTCTCCCTTTGTCATAATAAAAACATGTTGAAACAGTAGGTCCAGCTGAGGGTTGGTTGTTTCATTTCGATATTTATTTGAATAATGTCGTCCTATGAGATATCTTGTTTCCCAATCAGAGAATGATAAATCACTCATAAAACTATAATAACAGACAAATCTTTATAATCACGAAAACCTTGAAGAATGTTCAGCTCTTCTGAAAACAAAGTTTTGGTTTAAAGAAAGAAAATAATAAAATATTTTCATTTGAAAGGGTTTCTCCAAACTGATCGTTAACTAAACATCAGAGAAATAGTTTACTCGGAATGAGTCGAATGGAACATTATTGGCGGTGGAAAAGCGATAATTACGGTTTAATATGGTATTATTGACAACTAGCAGGACTTACCCCATTTAGTCCAGTAAATCTATGGACCCGACCCACTATGACCTGGAATAAATTTGCAGAAAGCTGAATTCAACTGTTTTTGTATCTGGGGTACTTGCTTATCAAAATACCAAAAGTCTTCCAAAATCTGATTTGCGGGTCTAAGTGAAAATCAATAATCAATCCAAGATGGCGGACGACAGCGTGAAATGGCTTAAAATATCAAATATCTCGGAAAGAAATCGTTTTAGACCATATAAATGTACTATGAGTCAATATAAAAGTGATATCTCTGCATCAGATGGTGGGGTCAAATGGTTGCTATGACGTCATAGTGGCGACATATCGCAATATCGAGTCAGAAAACGAACAAATTAAATAGAAAGTGACGTCATAACACAATATCAAGTCAGAAAATAAACAAATTAGACAGCAATGTCTTTTAAATTAACGTAATATTCCATCCCCAGCCACATCCATATCACCATCTCGGTAATTATTCCATGGTGTGTTCTCAAGCTGTTAGCGTTGCAGTCGGAGGCAACCGTTCATGTGCGACAAAGTTTTTCGACGATAAAGCGTCGACTTCGGTTCAAAATGGTATAAGCCAGCGTAAAGCCTGTCTTGAGTTAGGTATACCATGGACCTTATATACCAAAGTCAACTCTTCAGGACAAGCGTCATGGAGCCAAAGCAGATTCGCGGACTTGCGAGAACATTTTAGGCCTTCCGATGTCCAAGAAATAAAGATGTGTCTCATTATGATATTCATATGGATCAATTTAAGGGTGTGTGTGTACCTATATGTATGGACAATGTGTTACGTGATTGGTATTGGATAATTGAGTAACAGGTCAGTCAATGAAGCGATAGCTATGAGGTCTGTGGAAAGGTTCCTGAAGAAGTAAAATGGGTCCAAATACTGTTTTAACAACAGCTGAAAAGGGATACATCAGAGAAATTGGTTCTTGATTTATCCATGGTCGTCTTTCACGGGAAGAAAACTTATGTGATCAATACAGTGAAACGAATTATAGATGATGATAGTCTGGAAAATCCCTTCACAAACATCTGTTGGGATGAACAGTGGTACAAGAGATTTCTTATTCGACATCCTTCAATTTATGTACGTACTGCTGAAACAATAAACAAAGGAAGTCTTGGGTTGACTGTGACTAGCTAACCTAAGAAGTTGGTTTAAGGGGTTGCACGATTAACTTGAGGAAAACTGTCAGCTCATTTTGGAGGATATAAGCAGAATACGTATGACGAGACCAAGTTTCAACAATGCCTTAAAAGAGGAAAATTCCTCAGTCCAAGAGATGGAAAAATGTGTATGAAACTGTCAAGGGACTGATATATTGCCACATGAGTGACCTCCCAAAGTTACATTGAAGTCAGTGTCGGGCACATGGGCTATTGGAATGTCTCAATCCGGATGGATGAAAATCAGAAACGTTTTATGAATATTTGGCTAATGTTTTCCATCCTGCTCTCAGAGAATGCAGTTCCACCTCCAGTGTTACTTTGTAGTTGATGGACATAAAGCACACTTGCCATATCATCTTAGTAACTTTTGTAGCTCCCATGGAATTTTTTCCCAATGCTACCCATATTTTACAACCTGCTGATGTTTCGGTATTTCGGCCCCTCAAAGTCCAATGATAAAAAAACATGCAAGGAATTAGCATGCAATCAGACTTAGGAAAATCACTATCCAAATGGACATTTGCTCATATATTAGACCTGGCCACGAACTCGGCTCTTGGAAACGCAATATCAAATGGTTTTAAGGCATGTGGGTTATTCTCATTCCATTCCATATTGGAAATAACCATTCATCGGTGTCACAGAAGTCAAGTAGGCCTGACATAGTATATAAAATGAAACGAACATTTCAAATTTCAAAATAACATTGATAGAGTTAACAGATTCGATAGTTAACGGTGATTTCCATATTTATTTATAGACAGATGAATATGTGGACGATGAAGCAAACATATATATTTCAGTAACCGGAAGTTATGGCAAACTGAAATCACAATAGCCGGAATTAGATTTGTCGATGGCCGATGACTGCAAAAATAGGAATCTTTCCTCAATATGATAATATATTAATATTTTGGATTAAATACCCATCAAAGAAACAATTGAAACACGTAAGGGGTTCAATATTATACCAGAAAACACCAACAATATTAAGACTAGTAGGAATTTTACTTAAGTGGCCGATAACTGGCACAATCACCCTATTATACATTTATATTATCTAAAACGCTTCCTTTCAGAGATGTTATACATTTATATTATACATTATTTGGTCTAAAACGCTTCCAGTTGGAGATATTATATATTAATAAGGTCTAAAACTTGTACTTTCCGAAATATGATACATTTTTATGGTCTAAAACTCTTCCTTTCGGAGATATTTGACATTTTAAGTCATTTCCCGCCATCTAGGATTAATGATCAATTTTTTTCTCAATACGTAATATATAAGGTGCGATAGTATCTCCTTTAAAAGACATATTGTGGTCTAGTTTGTTTACTTTCTGACTCGATATAATGTTATGACGTCACTTTCTATTTAATTTGTTCGTTTTCTGACTCGATATTGCGATATGTCGCCACTATGACGTCATAGCAACCATTTGACCCCACCATCTGATGCAGAGATATCACTTTTATATTGACTCATAGTACATTTATATGGTCTAAAACGATTTCTTTCCGAGATATTTGATATTTTAAGCCATTTCACGCTGTCGTCCGCCATCTTGGATTGATTATTGATTTTCACTTAGACCCGCAAATCAGATTTTGGAAGACTTTTGGTATTTTGATAAGCAAGTACCCCAGATACAAAAACAGTTGAATTCAGCTTTCTGCAAATTTATTCCAGGTAAAAATCTAGATTTACTGGACTAATTGGGTCATTGTTGAAGACAAACCGTGGTAAACTGATTTACTGTCATCATCGTCAATCAGTAGTTACTCTTGGAGTGTGGTAATTTGGGTGATCGATTTGGCAATTGAGATTCATTTTTAAAGGCATAACACGACAGATTGATCAAATATATCTCTTACTATTTTAATGCCAGGAATGTTGTTGTTATATAACTAAGCACATGCGAGTTACAAAAAAAAAAAAAAAAAAAAAAAAACATCACAGAGAATGCGTTCACTTGTACAAAATATAGCAGAATTGTCATTGCTCTATGTGTTTATGATGCATAATCATGGCGGAATCAATAGAAACCAAATTGCTATGTAGTTGGAATTGGTCGCTTTGAAGAATATTTAGATCGCAATGATTTAGAATAAAAGTACTTCCGGTTAATGTGACTTTTATTAAAATTTTATATTGACATCTTTGGTCTTCAATTTGTGAAAAAAAATTGAAGCGTTTCAGACTGTGGTCATTATGGAAGAATGTCGACCATCTTGATTTGACATGATGTCGCGCTTAACGGCTTCTTCTACTTTGGGTTATATCACAGACAAATCTCCGTGCCCACTTTTATATACATATATTCGAGACTAGCAGTGTGGCTGGAAATAGTGATCGTGGTTTTGAACAAATTGCGTCTAACGCAGTACCGGGTCGATAACAGGGCCTAGTGAAGCATACCCCCAGCAAATGTAAATCGCGTAAAATGTACTGAATGTTGGCTTCATACGAATCCGTTTTCTGCTTTTAAATGACTATATCACAGAACCTGGTAAATCGTACCTTCCTGTGCCAATCACGTTTTCCACTTGAACATGACCACCGGGCTATATCACAGAACACCACCGGGAATACATCTTTACTCGTGCCAATAAAGAGGCGGGTGGCCGTTCAGTAGAATATAAAGCAGTTCTTATACATAATCCCTCCTGGCTTTTTGTTATTTATCAGTAATGCCCCCGTCACACCGGGTGGCGTCCTTGCTGCTCTACTGCGACCGTACGGCGACCCCGAAATACATAAGGTCGCCGGCAAACGTGAACGCAACGCAGGAAAATGTCCCGAAAATTACAAAATTGAAAAAAGTCGCGTTCTCACAGCATTCTGGGTCAGATCGCAGGACTTTAACGTTTGTTTTGAACATACTCAAAACAAACGCCATGACTTGGCGATCACTGGCGACCATGGAGACCAAAGCATGATATCTATGGTTTCCACCGTGCCTTCACCACGCTTACGGCGTTCTTGAATCGCTCTGAGGTCATTTTCCTTCGCCGTAGTTGCGGACTAGGGACGTCATCCGGCGTGACAGGGATATAAGACACGTGTTGCATCTGTAAATGCTTCAGGGCGCCCATCGGGATTATCCAACAATGCTCATACATTACAACATGTGGGTCTGTGCTTATCTTGAACAGCAAGAAAACGACGACATCATATTTATGCAATATTTTAGAGATTACAAAGACAAATGCGGAAATTGCTGCTAAATCCCTTTGGTAGGTTTCGTTTCCTTTTAATCGCGGCCATAAAGGGATTTCGGATAGTTTCTCTGGTATGATTTGGATAGTTACACGTAGCGAACGATGTGTTATCGACGATGATATAACATAAGAGTTGTTTTTTCGTTCAGTTTTATACCTCAAGAGGCTGATGGAGGCAATAAAGAGCGAATCACAGAGTTTAACCAATCATGAATTAGATAACGACTAGAACGGAAATAAAAACCAGACTATGAAAATATTTTAAAGTGAGGTTGGATAAACCAACTTAAAGGGGGGCACACATCAAGATGGGGGTGTATTAAATGGTAATTTTATCGTGACAATCTATACAATAATTCGGGCGAATTCCTTCGGTCGAATGACAGTGGTAACACTAGGCGAATTTCGACGCCGATTGACTCGGCTAGCGTATCTCACCGGGGTGAGATAGCCGAATGGTTAGCACGTGCGCGCTGTGTCATAAAGCCTGTTATTGTGTCAACTCGCATGGTTTCGAATCCCCGGTGTAAATGACAGGAAGTACGGTAGTCTGTCCAACATCGTATGATTTCCCCGAGTCCTTCGCCCCCCCCCACCCGCTGAAGACCCTACGCGCAAGCCAATTATTGAAATGAAATTAAACCATATATTAGTCCCGAAATGACATAGTTTGTGTCGGGCGGACATTAAACCCAATTTCTCTCTCTCTCTCTTTCTTCTATCTCTCTTTCTCTTTCTCTCGCTCTCCTAGTCTGAATAAGAACTTTTGTCCACCCAATATGACGGAAATCAAGTTAGTGGACACAGACATGGCCGCCATTTAATTTGTATAAAATTATTACAATGAATGGTTAGCACGTGAGCGCTGTATCATAAGGTCTGTCATTGAGTCAACTGACGTGGTTTCGATTCTCCGGTTTGTACGTGATAGGTCCTCCGGTTTACGCGCAAGCCAAACATTAAAATAATATAACCTAGTTTGTATGTGTGTGTGTCTCTCTCTCTCTTTCTCTCTCTCTGTCTGTCTGTCTGTCTCATACATGATGACAATGTGTAATGTTTGTGTCTTTAACTCTGTACTTAGCTTAACCCAGTTCCACGCACTGCGGTTGTAACATCTCATACAACGGATTTCGTTCCCGAGACAGAATATAAAGACTCCTAGAACATGGTATACAACTTACCAGCTAACTAATATTTTCAGTTGTACTTTTTGTTGTTGTCAACTTGTGTGAAGAAGTTAAAAAAAAACAAAGTCAGCAACTTAGTCAATAACGAAGCTCATTCCTGAGACCTTTTTTTGTCCATTTCAATTAACTTCATACATTTAACCAATCCTTCTTTTTGTGTCATTTTCGCCTAGGGTATCATTAAAACTGGGTTTATATCTTAGCACTGTTGCATATTGATGGTTAAGTTCAATAAGGTCACAACAACTTGATTCTATGTTTTTCGTGAAAACTTATGGCATGACATGACATTAACTGGGTTTTAACGTTCTACTGCTCTGGTGCGATTGAGCAAATGAAGACGAGCATACGCTAGGCAGTGTGTGCTATAAGGAAAGGAAATTGCGCCCAGGTACGCCCTACTCTTATATCGAATACCAATTGCCACGGGATTTTTTACGTACATGCCAATTTGTAGACGAGACCTCGGTTTTTCGTACTATCCCTGTAAGGCCTTCGGCCCTGCAACACTTATAAGGTGAAACCACGCCGAAATACTTTCTCGGCCAACAACTGGAGCGAACCCGCGACCTCCAGACTAGCGAGCCAGCGGGTTCACCCACTTAGCCACCGTGGCCCCAGGGAACACCTATAGAAAAAGGCTTATTCAAAGGCGCAAAGTACTTGCTTGTAGTGTTTAAAAGCTTTTGGTTCCAGATTTTTAAGTTTTGAAATTATTCAAGTAGTTATTTATTTATTAAGATTCCGGTCATAAAATCAAATTATTGTGGCCTAAAGACTTTTTATTCTCTTGTTTGCTTTTGTTTGCTTTTGTGTGTCGTGTATTGGCGAGTTTCCTCGATTACTTAGCAATAACCACTCCTCGCGTAGTTGTTTTTTGGACAACCACACATCACGCTGCCAAATGGACTGCCTGCTGACCCTGCTCTATTATATCGTTTCGTTTTAATTCATCATTTTGGATTTATAATTTAAATTGACTACATTGACTGCTATGGTGAATTAGACAAACAAAGTAATAATATTTGCTGTACCCTTAAAGATGTCTGCATCTATCGGTGTAGCTTGAACTTGAGTTGGACATCCCACAAATGATCTGCAATAACAGATTAAACTCTTGCATAATAAATGGGGGAACATCGATACACTACATATCAAAACATTTTCCCAGGGATGATAGGTTCTATCAAAACCCAAGCATAATAGGTTCTATCAAAATTCAAATTCTCTCCAATTCGAAAATTATAACGATGTCTTCCCTCTTGTTAAAAGCGGCCTTGGTGTAAAACAACTTTATCTTTATCTATTGGCTGCATTAATGAGGCACTGCTGTAGCGTCTGAGAGAATTAGCAGACGACAATCTATTTATTTACCATCCATTTAATTCAATTTTCTGCAATATTAAAGAATTCTGACAACATCGTGTTAACTAAAAATCGTTAAAGCAAACACGACAATCCTTTCTCAAGCTGTTCCGTGTTGAAACGGAGAAACCCTGATATCCGTATCCATCAGATCTTCAGATAATGCGAGAAGACATAACAAATAAAATATAAACGGCAAACGTCGTTAGTTCAATTTAAGAATTATAAATCGTTTATACTTTCGACGGCCTACTCTACATGAAGATATGACAGGTTATAGTGGGAGTCCAGGTCAGGGGTCAACCGATCGGCATTTGACCCTATGACGTTAGACATTGATTAATAAATGAGCGTTGACGTTTTGTGTGTTTTACTCACAGTTCAAGGCCAATAACTCACCGTAACAGACCGTTTCATTGGCTAATCTCTTCCAGGTCCTTGAAACGGGTGGGGGGGGAGAACGCTAGATCGGAGATTGCCCTGCGCGTATTATGGCGTCATATGTGGGTAATGGGTTAGGCTAAGGGTTTCTCTTATCCAGGGTTAAGGTTAGGGCTAGTCCTGTTTACATCTCGAGATTTTGACGAAATCTACGGGTCCCAGCCCTTACCCTAACCCACAATCTATATAAGACGTCATATGCGCTAAAGTGCACAGGATCGTTCCCGATCTCGCGTTCTCCAGATCCCAGTGTAGTAAAGGCAAGTAAAACAAAATTTTGAACTATAAGAAAAAGAAACGAAATAGGATCTGTGTTTTAATCAGATTGAACATAAACTAACAATAAAATATTTCAACATATTCTCTGTGTAATCATCTGACCTTCTACTATATGTTTGAAGCAATTCAGAATATTTGCATATTATCAACAAATCTATGTATAGTCCATTGAAGTAAATTCCTTTCAGAATGGTCTCGGAACGGACAAAGTTTTCTGAACTTCCTGTACTTTCATATTAAGTTCTAATATGAAAATATCACTATACCCCTGCCTCTTTTCAAAGCCTCTACAGTTCTCGGCTTTATACTGCTTTGTTCGCAAAAAGAAATGACAATTTGAAGTAGAATTTCGCGATTCAAAAATATGAACAAGTTACGAAACTAGCGTTTGTGCAGTTTGAGATCTTTTGTTTGTTTTTAAGTGTCTATTTGATTTCCTGTTTTATATTACCCCAGTTCTACACGATAACAGTGTGTGGGGGGGGGTACCGAGAATGGTAGATCCCTATTTTTGGACGTAAATTTAATTATTTAGCATGTTAGCATCATTGTCTTTATGAAATACCTTGCTACTGACTTTATGACAATCTAACCGTCTACCATTAATATAAATCATTCATGTGGTATTGTATTATTGTATGTCGTAGTTATAGTGAGTGTTCTGCTGTAATTGTTAACAACCATACATGTCGAGGGGGTAGTACGGATATTTAATTTAGTTATTACAGTCATGAAACTGAAATGTTACAGATATAGACTATTTATAGAGTTGTTTGCATGGAATCACACTTAAATAAAATTATCTTCTTAATTTTGTACTCAGACGAAACTGTGAGGAAATAAGTGGCGTGCGTCTCATACCCAAGTGATCATTTAAATAGATATATGGAGCTAGTAGTGGTCAAAGAAATTAGATTCACTTTCATCAATCCAATGCTAAATGATTTTCCTTTTGGAGTTCAGTGACAAACAGTCGATAGCAAACATTTAGTTTGCAATCAAGTTTAATATAGTCCTAACTACTACCCACTTCAAATTAACACGGCATCATCTCACTTTCTTAAGGGTTAAAGGGACAATTAAAGAGCGGGTTTAATCGATCTGGGCAGCTTTAGGTCTAAAACATCAAATAATTATACAATTGGAATGGTTTTTGTTTTTTCAAATCTCATTTCCTGTCTGGAAATAATAAAAATAACCACTAGAAATGTGTTTTTTTTTTGTTTTTTTTTGAACTTCCCATTTCCTGTCTGATTAGAAATGGTTAATTTGAAAATAAAACAAAACTAGATGTTGAAATTGTGATGTGGTATCATATTTTGAAATACATTATTTTGTCCAATATGAGAATACATTTCTTAAAATCTATAACCTATTATGCACGTAAATACTATACATAAATATATAATAATATGAATATTCTACATAAACACATAAATATATAAATATGAATATTCTACATAAACACATAGATATATAAATATAAATACTACATATAAACACTGAAATATATGAATATAAACATTCTATATAAACACATAATTATAAATACTTAAATAAAAACATATTAATATATAAATATAAATACTCTACATAAACACATATCAATACATAAATATAAATACTCTACATAAACACATAATTAATATATAAATATAAATACCCCACATAAAGAGAGGGGAGAGACGGGGAGTATGTTTAACGTCCACTCGACACAAATAGGTTCATTTCGGACAGGCGACCCTACTCCTAATTGTCACGTAAAACCGGGAAATCGAAACGTCACAAGTTGACCCAATGACAAACTTTAGGATACAACGCGCACGCGTTAACCATTCGTCCCACCCCATCCCTAGTTTCGAATACGTAAAAACGTAAAGTCCACATGCGTGACTTGAGCGATATTGGAATACTGGTCAAATACAATGTTGCCAAAATTTCAATAGGAACGTCAATCCAAATATGTTTCCTTTCCGTCCAAAATTTAAACAAGTATGATGAAACGAAATTCTATCGCACTTTAATTTTCTTAATTTCTTGTACGAATCTGTACGAATCTTCATTTATTTTGAAGTTAAACTTTTCGCCATTTTGTAATCTACGACGGTAGAATGATCAATAATAAGTCTGTCGATTGTCGGATGATTTCATGATACTATTTTACCACGCCTGACACAATCTTAATTTATGAGCATATTTGTAATCCGATTGATTGCAACCAGGAATATATATATTTACCTCCAGCTGACGGAAACAAATTAGAAGGGAAATAATTTCTCACCACATGCGGAGTCATATATGAGGCATGCCATGAGAAGTGTTATGGTTTTTAATATGGAACAGCAGAGGAAAAGAATATCTAGCGTTAATATTTTTATTTTTTTATTTTAATTTTAAAACATCAATTCGAGTAAATATTAAACCATGAGAAATTAGATTTTTTGTTTCTCGAAAAAAAGTGGCGTATTTATTACTTAAAATACCCCAAACTATTCAGCAGACATGCTTGGTCAGAAATATCACTGATAGGGTTAGATATATGATAAGAAAAGAAAATATTGAAAATTTCAGTGAAAATACTTTATTCTGAGCGGAGTTGTCACTGTTGGATGTTTAGACATCAACTGTCACCGCATCGTCTTCGAGAATTCCCGATCGTTTAATTTATAGACGATAATTCTACCCACTTATTCTCGATTATCGAGTAATATTATCAAAGGCTACGGTACATTCGATTCCCAGACCTTTCATCGACAGTCTCCGATAATGACGTCAGTGACTAACGGTAAAACCATGGACCGTATATAGATGGACAGGCAACGAGTCCCTTCGGTTGGGATTTCTGCCACTCGCGCGAGACACGACGAGATCTCAATTTCAACGGTAACCCAAGCGAAGTGATTCTTGATATTGCGGGACTTGATACAGATTAATTTCTCTAACTCCTCCTCAGATTTTACGGTATTCTTATAGTTACATGTTAATTTTTCAACATGATAAGTATTTCTATCCAGTAGCGACCAATTTCTCCTGTTTAGAAGTTTGAAATTTCCAAATGCAGCAGTTAAAAATTGTGAAATGATCGATTTCAGTATTATCGTAATTTTTGTAGGCATTTTGGTTTTGCTTAATAATCCAAATTCCCGTATGTATTACTGATTTTAAAATTATGAAAATAAAGTTCAGGTATAATACTGTCCGGTATGATGATTAGTTGTACAGAATTAAAAATAAAAAGAGTGATTTTAGTAGGTTTGTTTTTAATGAAAACTCGACATGTTTTTTTTCGGATTTACATGTTCGTCTCCGAAGTCCGAAGTACTCAAAAACGATGTTTTTGATACATTTTCACCCCAATCATCAGTAGTCTATCTATGTATGGGTTGAAAAAAAAATGTAGCAAGATTAATAAAAATAATATGAATTGATTTCTGTTTCTTTGCAGTTAAACTTGATACGGGTAATTGCACGAAGGGAGGTAATATTATTTTAGTTACGATTGTCAGGTCTGCTTTTTGCCGCGAAACAGAATTCTAAAGGCTTCGTGGTCGTTGCCTGTCCATCTATACACGGTCCATGGTAAAACGATAGCATGCTCAGCAATTTATTGATTTAATCTTTAAATGGACGACTGTTTAAATCCACGGTGTATATACAAACCACCCGAGGGTCTACAAAGTTGATTTTGAGCTTGTCATATAAATAAAGGTCTAATTAATAATTTCTATAACATCTAAAGCCTTAAAAAAAAACCCGCAATACGCAGAGTTAGCGCTTAAAGTAGCTAAGTCTCTAACTCAATATCGTCCAAACTCTTCGGCATTCAAAACACGAATAATTTGTCAATTTAAATCAACACTGATGTTGTCATTTTACCGGGAAAAGATGAGCTTTTGATATCCAATATTGAAAATAAAATAAACATTCTACCATTGGTACACGAATCATGTACCATAATGCATTTTAGCCCCAGTTCTAGTAAGAAACTCGGGGAACAGGGCTAGAAACATTGCACTAAATCAAACGGCGTATGTAGACTGGAATAACCAGACACTCAAAATAGCCAATAATACCCTTATTCTAAGTACTAGATGTTTAAGTGTCCTACCTGTTGTGTAAATTATCCATTACAACATATTTTACTTGTCCAGAGGGTTCGAAAATATTTTAAAATCCAAGTCACATTTGAAAAGGTTTACGTTAGACTTTTCAAATCAATTGGTTGAATTTTTCCAATTTTTTAAAATAGGTGTGTTAAGATGAAATTTATATCATCGTGTAATTGGAATATTCTAAAATAATACGATTTGTTGACCAGAATGAAGATTGGGACATATTTTCCAGTTACAACAAGAGTGTTATTGTTGGGGCTTTAACTACTGTATCTTTAAATATAAATCTAGAAAGAAGAAAAGTGGGATGTTGAACCCCATTTCCTACTTGGATGCATTTACTTTAATTTACGCATCTCGGTGATGCCCCTATCGTCATCGTTCAGTTCAAATTATCCAGGGAAATAAATCATAAAGTAAACCAATTTATAATTTTAGAAAAAAAATACCCAAAAGGAAAAAAAAGAATAAAGAGCACTAGTAATGTGGTTCTCAATTATTATTTAAGAAGTAAATCAGGTAGAACCAAGAGAGGAATTAAATGTAATGTACCGTGCAATAAACCGATTATACAGCTGAAATTAATTAAAATGACTTGTACAGTTTTATCTTGTACATCTGGGAACAATCGTTGACAGTTGAAATTTGAAGTGGTTCGGGTTAGGCTAACTTTTTACACTATGTATAATAATAATATTTTATACATATACAAGCAAAAGGAGCGCTTGGTAGGTTCAAATGAAATGAAATGAAATGGGGTTTAACGTCCTACTCTTATGCACCTAATCTGGGCTAATGGAATACGGGCATAGCCCATACGGTGTGTTATGAGGGAAATTTTGCCCGGGCAGTGGCGCTACGACCTACTCTTATATAGAATTCCAAATGCAAAGGGATCTTTTACATGCATTCCAATGTGTACAAGGGACACATCCGAACAACTACACTGTAAAAAATTTCCATTTTTTATGTCGCCGAATTCCGTAGTTTAACACCTTTTTTCTGTTAATTGATGGATTTTTTTGAGACATTGTGTTAAAAGAGTAAATTATTTCTTCAAATTACGTGTTTTTTATGCAATTCTGTGGAATATTCAGTATTAAACAGGAAATTTAGGGATAGAATATTTTATTCCCTTCTATAACGGACTTAATTCTATTTTTTTACGGAATAAACTGTGGAATGGCAGGAAAGTTACGTGAAATTTAGGGATAAAATGTTTTATTCCATTATATAACGGACTATTTCTGTTTTATAGTATTTATTTCAATTTTTCAACCATAATATGAAGGATCATATTGTGTAAAGTTTGGTATATTAAAAGTCATGTATTGCTAATTTCCATTATTTATAAGATCTATAAAGTGTACTCCCATTCATCATACGGTAATCATTTTCATAAATGTGTAAAAACAATTTTCAAAATCAGTGGGTATAGGTTGTAATGTCTGGTAACCAAGCACGCTTCAATCTAAATATTATAAACGATTGGCCAGTGTGAGCCGCAAACTTACATCTGAAAGTCTCTAAACCAGGGAATATTTTAACCGGGTTCGTATAGCAATTTGAGACTCAAACGTCCGATTTTGCGAATCAAATTCATATTTGATTAGCATTATTAGCTTAAAACCCTGCTTCAGCGCGAATCAAAGTTTTGAAAATTAATTTTAACTTTAAAACCATTCAGTATCGTAAAACACATCAAAACAAATCTCAAATCTCGCAATTGTATTGTCTATTATCATCAAGACTCTTTACGTGCCTCTGCAACGGTCCAGTGGAACGAGAGCAGTACATGTTGACGTCTGCTATTTATAGACGTAAAAAGTTTTGATGACAGAGATGACAACACTACATACTTTCTTTCTATATCTGTTGTAGTCACATTTGTCAAGACAGACATTCAAAACACTACAAGATAAAATTACCGGATGATCGAGGGTACGTCGCGAAATTCAAACACATGATATTATGTTCTGTCTTCAAATTCGACATTAAAATTAGCAACAGTTCAAGATTGGGTGATGAAATATGACGCAGAAAAGATCTGACTAGAGTATGAAGTAAATAAAGAATGTCCAGGTTTCGTACAAAGAATAACATGTGGTCACATACTTTTATTTTTATTTTATATATAAATATAAACAACCGTTTGGTAATACAAATAATGTGGGTATTGTTATTGTCACATATAGGCCTAATTATGTGAAATAAGAATTCTATTACATACTAAAAAACTGCTAATCAATTGGTAAATTTTGCTACTCAATTATACAATTGATTAGCATTCTTACACAATTTTTCTGGAAACTGCTAATCAAATGTAAAAAAGTAAAATATTCCCTGCTCTAAACGGCCCTAACACTGACCATTAATACTTGTTCGACACGCCCTTTTCTCGATAAGGGTATTCTTATATCAGCGGAAAGAGGAAAATTTCGTCAGCGATAACACTTCGGCGTAAAATAAAGCTTTTTCACATACAAAGTCAATGGTTAATTCAATGAAATTCTTATCATTTTCGAAACTTGGGAACAAAAATTACCAGGATTTATTTTTCTGTATTTGAAAATGAAATTTATTTTAATTTAGGGAATTTCTGTAAATTACAGGAAAAACAAATGCGGCCAAAATTTTCCTGGTAATTTTTGTTTCCGGAATTTTTTTCCGTTTTTTTCGCGGATATTTTTGTTACAGTGTAGGCAGCTATCCTTCTCAGGCCCTCCGTTCTGCAACACTGACAAAATCGAGATGAACTTTCTCGGCCAATGCAGGGATCGAACACCCAACCTCCAGGCTAGCGAGCTAGCGCCTTACCCACTTAGCCTCGTGACATGGTAGATTCAATGACTTTGAGTTACGGTTACTGTGGCAGTTGGAATTCGATAAAAGAGTCCAGGCAAAATTTTCCTCATAGCGCACTCTATACGGCATCTGCCCGTCTTCATTAGCTTAGTCGGAGCAGAGCAGTAGGACGTTAAACCCCATTTCATTTCATAATAAGGGTTACGGTTACACTGAAAAAAAACTTGTGTTGGATCACAACACAAGTACTTGTGTTAAAATTAATCTACACAAACTTGTGTTGTTTTGCATTGCATCAACACAAACTTGTGTTGTTTTGCATTGCATCAACACAAACTTGTGTTCTTTTTAATGCTTTAACACAAACTTGTGTTGATTTATAAAATCTCGTGTTTTTGTCATAGAATTAACACAAGTAATGTGTATACTTTTGTCAATAAATATTTTGTTTTTTTAATTTTAAAAATTAAACTCCATACAAAGTATTAATTTTGGGGTCCACAAGTTATAAGAAAGGTATAATTTTTTTTTACACAGACAATATAGGCAGACAGACTTGAATGTTAATTGGTGTTTAGATGTCTGTAGTTAAAATAAAGTTGTTGATTTTTTTATTGGCCCAATAAACTGGTAGATCAAGGGAATACCTAATACGCCTGATGAGCATTCCGATGTGATTTTAACAATTGACTCCAAACACGTTGACAATGGGTAAAACTCTTTCTTAATGTAATTTAATAAAAACAACTACTCTAGGCTACATTTTGTCTGCGATATCACCTCGTTGGAAGCGGACGTTAAATAAAGCGATTTCACACACAAACATTTAACATTAACAGCGTGCTGAAATGATTTTTGAGCAGTGATATAATGGTCACCACAGAGAATACAAGACCGCAGGTTTGTAAATATTTATAGATATATATAAAAAAAAATGTCGTGTAGGCTACCGGTATTTATTTCTTTAGCATCGATATTGTTTCTTTGTGTATTAGTATTTTCTCTCCGTATCGCCTTGCGCGTACTTGTACCAAAAAACTAACCGTCGCAAAATTCATTAAAATGACTAATAATACGAAGGCAGTGATCCATGGTGAATACCAATTAAGATTAAGCGGATTATCATCGCAGTAATTCACTTCGCGCGCGTAGATTACTGGTCAGACGGAGATTCGCGCATGCGCGGTGATAATTTGTCATTTACAATGGCGGGACAGTGAAAAAATATTTCAGCATGATATTGTTGAATCTGTCTCATTTTTCTGAACCCTGCTTAATGAACATTAGTTGTTCGGCGCCACGATGTTACAGAATCACATTAAACCAGAAACGGCTCGACTTGAGCCAGTAGTAGGTAAGAATCTGTTTTAAAATAATACCTAGGGCGGTTGGATTGGATTTGGATTGACGGCCATGTTTTTTTTATATATTTAAAAACATTTTGGCTAGAGTAGACATAAACCCAGGGATGGACTAGAAAATAACTTTTTACACTTTTGTGTTTGTTGAAATGTAGGCCTTATCTAATTTATGTTTTTTAAAAAAAAGACCCTCTCTAATCAAATAAGCAGACATTTTCCACACAATCCGTCCCACCTCAATTACTATTAGTTCACTGATTCAGTCAATAAAAATGATAGAATTTAGAATGAGTCTTTGGAAGTTTCTTTTTATTTTCATTTTATTTTTCAGTCAATGCTGCTATTTGACTCTTTCCACCTCATTCTACATGTATTCAAAATTGGTTTATTGTGCAATATTAATTCTGCATGAACCTAGAATTGTTGTAGGATGGATCCTTATCTACTTACTGGCTCTAACTCTAGGTCATTTTGGGACTAACTAAGGTATGGTTAAATTTAATATGAATAATTCGCTTGCGAGTTTGGGTATTTAGCAAAAAGATGAAACCATAGAACCCACAGAAAATTCAAGAAGTTGGACAGACGATAGATAGCACAACATTTTGGTCCAGCGCCATCTCGGACTCAACACAGACGATCTGTTGGACTCGGTATGATGACTTTTCGGATTTACTTGCCAAATTTTCGGACTCAGTCTGAAGACTGTTTTGAATTGCCCTATTTCTGATAAATTCATCGGCAACTTTTTTTTTATATACATAACATAGTACATATATAGAAATAAATAAATAAAACATTCTTTTCGTAAACATTGACAACCAAAGATTATTTAAATAGCTTTATACAGCTTAGGTAGTCCCTCGAGATTACAACTTTTAATACATATAGATACATTAGTTTCAATTTCATTTCAATTTCATATCACAGGGTTTGTGAAATAAAACCAGGTTTAACGTCCTACTGTTCTGCTCCTAACCTGGGCTAATGAAAACGGGCATATGCCATACAGTGTGCTATGAGGAAATTTTGCCCGGGAAGTAACTCTAAGGCCTACTCTTATATTGAATTCCAACTGCCAAGGGGTCTTTTTCGTACGCCAATGTGTACACGGGACCTCAGTTTTCCTTCCCATCTGAACGACTAGACAACTGTCCTTGTCAGACCTTCTGCCCTGCATCACTGGATGAACTTTCTGGGTCAATGCAGGGATCAAACACCTGACCTACAGGCTAGCGAGCCAGCATCTTAGCCACGTGATCCCCCACACAGTTTGTATATGGTAAAGCATCTTTAATTGTTAATTACATGTCATGTATTTATTTTTTCAGTTTCAATAATGGATGCATATGAAAATCACCTAGAAAAAGATTATACAACAAAAGAAATTAAAAAAAAAGAAAGAAGAAATAGCTGAATAAATGATGATAGAGCAGCTTGTTCTTGGTGGGTAACTATTCAATTCTAGTATAAAAGATTGTTGTTATGCTATTTTGATATATTACGTCAAAACTATAAGATTGATGCAATGTTACATCCTTTCATAATGAATATTATAAAGCCTTCAAATGTACGAATTTGTGAAATATAATTAATATCATATTATATTACTGTATACAATACTGTATTCACACTTGTCTTAGTGGAGCTGGGGATCATGCGGGTAAGACACTGACTCTCTAGCCTGGAGATCAGGTGTTCGATCTCTGCATTGGCCGAAAAAAATCATCCAGATTGGCATGCAGGGCAAAATTTCCCTCATTGCACACTGTATGGAGTATGCCCATCTTCATTCACTGAGTTTAGGAGCAAAACAGTAAGACAATAAACTCATTTATATTGTCATTTTTTCAAGAGTTTTGTTCTGGCTTCTTACCCATTGAGGCATAATAATCAGCCTAGGTCTGTAACTTAAAAAGGCAAAAAAAGTATTATGCAAAGTTGAAACAAAATAGAGACCCCACATGAGTTATTTAAACATTCTGAACCATAGAAAGTATATTTATTGCCTGCTATAATAATGTATAATGTTTTTTTTTTTTTCAGACTGGAGAGCATTTGATGCGTGGTTCCAGCAACAAGAGATGTCGACCATATACCTTTTGAAAATTAAGCCATCAAATTATTTTATAATTTTGAAAAAGAATGTAGTGATTATAAAAGCTAATAGGTTATCTGTTGCATTTGGTCTGTTATTCAAATATTTCATTTTTGTTTTTATTGTTAAATATCCTTTCCAAAAACAATTATAGTGTACCGGTAATTCTCTCCAGAAATTTGTGTAAAATATAGACTGTAAAGTGACCTTTAAATCACTCAGGTTATCTGTTGCATTTGGTCTATTATATAGAGCACTCAGGTAGATTACGGTGACCTTCCCTTGCTTATTAAATGAAGGGGGGGGGGGATAGGACGTGTATGCTGTGTCATTGAGTCAACTAACGTAGTTTCGATTCCCCTTGTGTTCATGATAATGAGTAGGGTCGCGTGACCAACCTTGTCGGTTTTCTCCGGGTCAACCGGTTTCCTATCGCTACTCACTACTAAAGACCCCTACTTGCAAGCTAATTATTGAAATATAATTGAACCATATGTTAGTCCTGAAATAACTGTCGAGTGGACATTAAACCCCATTTCTCTCTCCTTCTCTTTAAAAGCTGAAAAGGGGTTTAACATCCTACTTTTCTTTGTGGTTGGGGGTTGGGTGGGGTGGAAGTGGATGGCCGAATGGTTAGCGTGTGTGCGCTGTATCACTTGGCCTGCCAATCTGGCGTGGTTTCGAATCCCTGGTTGTACGTGGCAAGGAGTAGGGTCGCTTGCCCAACCCCGTGGGTTTTCTCCGGGTACTCCGGTTTCCTCCCACTGCTAAAGACCCCTACGCACAAGCGAATTATTGAAATAGAATTAAACCATCCATATGTTAGTCCCAAAATTACGTAGTTTGTGTCGAGTGGACGCTAAACCTTATCTCTCTCTCCCTACTTTTCTTTGTTATGTAGGCCAACAGCAGGATCCAAAAAGAACCATCATGGCTCCCCTTACTAATGACTTGAATATAAATAATATTTTCTACATGCCTCTTATATTTTATTTGTAAGATGTTTTTCAGTTTTTGTGCATAATTTATGTCTTTAATGCCTGTTTTGATTGTTATTTAATTTAGATATACAATGTAGGTAAATCCTATTGTAAGGGGGCATGGTGCAGGAATATTTTGTACATAGCGTTTAGATTATCATTTCTTTAAAAAAAAAAAAAAAAAAAAAACTTTTGGTGGGGGTGGGGAATAAATTGTTATTATATAACACAATTTTATTAGCATTGGAAGTAACTTTGTTTATTAGTATTCCAAATGTCTCAGTGCTTGTTTTGGTTTTTTTTTTCAATTTGAATAGCTATGCTTATTTTATGATTTGTTTATTTTTTTATTTATTTATATTTCTGTTGGGGGGGGGGGGAGTTTTGATTTTCTTTGTTTTTATTATCCATCGAAATGTCTGTTTAGTTTTGATCTGGCATTAATTTAATTGTTCATATAATTTTATGAATATATGATAATTTATACATAAATAATAATTTTATGAATATATGATAATTTATGAATAAATAATTATTTTATGAATATATGATAATTTTACGAATATATGATAATTTTATGAATATATACATAATAATTTTATGAATAAATAATAATTTTTGAATAAATAATAATTTTTGAATAAATAATAATTTTATGAATGAATAATAATTTTATGAATAAATAATAATTTTATGAACAGAATTGTTGTCATGTCATTTATCAAATATTACAGTTAAAACAGAATAAAAAGAGGGGTCTGTTGGTGGTTATACACAAGTTTGTATGAAACAACACAAGTTTCAGAAATTTCAACACAAGTTTCAGAAATTTCAACACAAGTTTAAGAAATTTCAACACAAGTTTAAAAAATTTCAACACAAGTTTCAGAAATTCCAACACAAGTTTTAGAAATTTTAACACAAGTATTGTGTAGATTTTCACACAAGTTTCAACACAAGTTTGTGTTGTTTGATCAATTTTAACACAAGTCTTGTGTTGTTTCGACATTTAACACAAGTTTGTGTTGTTTCAACACAAGTTTGTGTTGTTAAATAGTAACACCCAACTTGTGTTGAAAACAACACAAGTTTGTGTTGTTTCAACACAAGTTTTTTTTCAGTGTACAGTTACAGTTCACCTATTTACGAATTGCTCTTTCTTAAATACAATATTTACCGAACAATTTTCATTTGTAAATACCATGACTGAGATTGAGAGAAATTGGGTTTAACGTCCACTCGTCACAAACTAGGTCATTTCGGGACTAACGTATGGTTTGATCTTATTTTGATAGTTCGCTTGCGCGTAGGGGTCTTTAGCAGTGGGAGGAAACTGGAGTACGCGGAAGAACCCACGAGACTGGACAGGCGACCCAACTCTTTGTCATGTTCAACCGGGGATTCGAAACCACGTCAGTTGACTCCATGACTATGAATACCCACGTCCATTATAAAATGTAATATATATTAAAGTAACGATGCGTCTTTTGCATTTGTTGCTAAAATGTCAAATTTCTTTCGCCCTCGTCCACTCGCTTACATATGCTCAAATTGATTATTTAACATTTAATAAAGAAAACAAAGTCAGAAAACCAACGCTTGATAACCCCCCGGCTCGGATTCTTTCGGATTTACAACAAGCCTACCAACAAATACCAATTATAGCAGCAGGAATATTATATGACATTTCAACTCCAAATAACTTTGTAAAATACTCGACGGGATTGAATATTTCTCGGTAACGAAAAAAAAGACAGACAGTTTTCTCACTCCAGAATCGTCGCTATTCAACTCGCTCTTTCGTTTTCGACCCATTGCGATATATAATTTGGAATAATAATGTCCAATTAGCCATGCTGTAATATTTATACATGATGTATGGAGCCACGTACTGTAAACGAAACTCAACTATCAAATCATATAACTCTCCTTCAAAAGAGTTGCCGGCAATGATCAGCCATTTTGATTACTCCCCTTTGTTTTCATTACACAACATCAAATGAACAATGGCTAGATATAGGCTTTATGATGGACAATTATCAATCAGTTGAAACCATTAATCCTAGACAAGTGTTTAGTGTTACTCAAGACACGTTCGGGATTATCAACAAGTTGATTGATTTATAGTATGCCGCTATATGGTTAATCAAGGATAAATACGGTTAGAATTTTATAAAAAGATTTTCGCCAATTCTAAAAAAGAATCGCCAGTACCCCAAAACTTTATCGCAAAAATTTTCGCCAATTCTAAAAAAGAATCGCCACTTTCATAATTTAATCGCAAATTGCGACTTTGGCGACCGACAGTGTGAGCCCTGCCCCCTTGTCAGTAATGCAGGATGCAGGGCCTGACAAGGCCAACTTTCTAATCGTTCGGATGAGACGAAAAATCGAGGCGTACACATTGGCGTGCACGTAAAAGAGTAGAGCCGCTGTCCGGGCAAAATTTCCCTCATAGCTCCAGTTTAGGAGCGGAACAATAGGACGTGAAACCCAATTTCATTTCATTTCACAATCATGTCATTTGCGTGTGATTGCTATAGCGCTTATCAGGCGCATCGATGCTTTGATTATCCAGCTTATATACTACATTTAACAGTTTTCGTGGTCTACCAAGTAATTAAGATGTCTGTTATTTTTTTAAATGTATATAATATTACCAATAAATCGTGCCGTCTTTCTACAAAAAATAGTTTTGTCCTTCAGAAAAGATTTAACTTTTACGAAAATAACATTTCTTGGGGATCACTGGGTTTTATACGACAATTCAGTCTGATTAATAAACTGCGGATTAAATTATGTATTTGATATGTTTTTGAAATATGTACATTTTAGTAATTGTATTGAAATGTATAATTTACATGATGATGGTGAATTTATAAATATATAAGCTTCGCCATTTTTTAAAACAAAAATCCATTATATCAATCTCGTACTCGAAATAGAATATTGTTTAAACCATATTATAGCATTTCGTCGTAGATCGTTAGGCCGGTCGTCCACGAGCAATTTTCTTTGACAAATGGAGATTTGTCAAAGAAATGTGCTCGTGTACGAGAGGAAATTTGCCACATTTTCCTTTGCCATATGAGATTTGACAAAAGCTGACAAGCATAGCTTTTCGTCAAATAAATGTCAAAGATTGAAACTTATGCTCGTGTACGATAATACGTCAAATAAATTTGTCACAAATCTGCGCACGCATCTAATGATTTCACTTCTATTTTTCGACGCAGGGGCGGATAAGTGCAAAGAAAAAGAAGATGAACTCTCGATTATCGTCTCGTTGATGAAACTGCAAATCTGGGAAATCACTATTCTGAATTTTTTGTACACAAGCTGGCTTTCTTTTTGTTCAATGAATTTGGTTCCTTCAGGCGGAGAATCCTCAGTTCCGACCAGCCATGTGACGTGGCGCTGTGATCGTCAAATTTATTTGTTGGCTTCGTACACGGTCAAAGAAAATTTGAAGAGATCGTCAAAGAAATTTGACAAAGAAAATTTGCTCGTGGACGACCGGCTTAAATAAGCGATTTTGAATTTCTTGCAGACTATACTTTCGGGACTGGTGAATCTGAAAAAAGAATATCAGTCCAAAATGTATTCGGTTCCGTTAAGTATTTACAAAATATATGATCATTTTAAAATTTGGCAACATGCGATATCCTCTGCAAACGCTTAACTCAAAGGCCAGTGTCACCCGAAATGAAATATAATAGCGTATGTCCTCTTCAATATCCCAGTTAGAACAGAACAGTAGGAAGTTAAACCCCATTTCATTGTACCGTTAGTATTTTCATTAAATGATTAAAGGATACATTATGTAAGATATAGGTACAGAGCTGACCGTTCTTGCAATAATACCCCCCCACCGCAAAAAAAAATGATAATGACAAAATAATTTATTGAACATTTCAGTCAAATTACTTTATTCTGAGCGAAGTTATTAATGTTTAAAGTTTTCAAAATATAAGTTTCAAAGTACCACTGTTGTATACGATATTAAACAAATAAAAGTCCCGGTTGGCAATTTTTAAGTTAAATCATTAAATGGCGATAAGGCTCTAATTCATTTAAAATCACGACCATCCGACAATATAGAAGAACGATTGTGGGCTTGTCAAGTATATAAATGTCTAACTAAACATACGTTATGCAAGAGCTAAATCTGCCTATTGCAGATCTTTATTAAGGTCTGAAACGTTATCTAAATTATTAATAAGACATTAATTACTTATCAAGACCATAATTAACTCTCGATGTTGTCGGTAGTCTGTGACATTTACTGGATTTGAATCCGATTTGCCTGACGTCCATTGATGATTCAATCCAAAAATGGATAATCGAAACTATGTTTTTTTATGTACCTATTTTAATATTGATGATCGAGGCTAGGCCTCAAATTCAAAATCTAAAATCTCGGTTCAGAGTCGACCAATTAGACTGAAAATCCTTTTTGCATTATCTACTTACTATTATAGCGAGAACTGAAGCAACGACTGTGCATTTTTCAACATCTGGATGTCGCTAGATTACTTCACAATTCCCAATCTTTTAACAACTCGATTATCATTTTAGTTTGAAAGCTGCGAAATTTGGTAATTAGTGTTAAAATATACAGTGTATTACATGAAGGCATTGATAAGATGTAGTTCCTTTTGGAACTGTCCTTGGACGCAGGGGCGTTTTAAGGTTTATCATGGCGGAGGCTATACTCTTTTAAGGGTCCTCTTTCGCGGTTGGTGTTTTCATACCAGTGCAATAACGGCATTAGACTGGTGGCCAGTCTTCTCCACACACCAAAAATTGGCCAGTCCTCTCAAAAAAAAAACGAAAAAAAACCCCGTAATCTCTAGAGACTGGGGAAATAGAGCTTCATTCTCATCTAGTAGGTCAATCTGCATTATGTAGGTCGTGTGACGTCGTGCACGTGATCACGACATATCTAACATCACGTGATAATAAACATGGCTGCACTGGCAAACTGGTGTAGGTGCGAGAGGTAAGCATTTTTTTCCGTCCACCGGAGCCAGGTCTTATGACGTCATATGAGGATTGTGGGTTAGGATAAGTGTTAGGATAAGGGCTGTGGCCTGCAGATTTCGTCACAGTCTCGAGATGTAGACAGGGCTAGCCCTAACCCTAACCCTGGGCCAAACCTAACCCTTATCCTAACCCACAATCCACATATGACGTCATAAGACCAGGCTCTGGTGGACGGTAAAAAACGTTTACCGGTGCGAGATGTTTGTTGTGGATAACAGTTATTGTTATTTAGTGATACTTTAACGATCTAAGAATTTTGTTGACGGACAATATCTGTCAAATGAACGGATACAACGTATGGGATGAGGTGAATGAACATAAATAATTACACACGACATCATTATAACAACTTAACGAAGCCAGTTCATGCGTATCGGGACGAAGCCGAATGGCGAATGGAAACAAAAACGTGACACGTGACTCGGGGCTTGCCTGACAACTGTCAATCATTCCAAATAAGGAACAACGTAAAACAGGACAGGAACGCCCATTTTATTGTGAAGCTCGCAAATTGTCCAGTCTCTGGTGCTGATTACAGGTTTACTCAAATTTTTTTTTATACAAATGGAAACGAAAGTGTTGGTTTACTAAAAATTAATACTTTTATATAAATCGAAATGTAAAATAAATAGAAGAGACTGGGCCAGTCTATAACGGCATTCTCATTCAGTAGTGGATTCGACAATAACAGTGTAAAGAAAACGATTGACTCGGAATCGGAGGCCCTTTCCCTTGGTGAGAGGGGCCCTTTTGTCAGACGAGGGGCCCCTTTGTCTGCCTTTAGGGCCCTCCCTAACTATTTGTTTATTTGTTCAACTTCTTTGATTTTTTTTCCGTGAGGAGGCTGGCGCCTCCAGCGCCTCAGCTATAAAACGCCTTTGCTTGTGCGAACGATTCGCTGACAGTTCCTATCCGGCCTTCTATAACTGCAGTATGAAAATACCGTTCTTCCCCACCTCTGTTGTAAGGCTATTTTGGAATCCTTACCTACAATTTTTCACCTTGATTATACTTTATTCGCCAAAGGAATCATTTCTTGCCACAACTGACACATATTTATAAAGATTCAACTCTATTTTCAAGTAGAATATGCGATTAAAAACATAGACCAAATACGTTTAAACTGAAGAGCCATTACGAGACCCGGACATGCGCAAACCGCATGTTTATTTCATCGCTAAATTCTACTTGAAAATAGAGTTGAATTATTATAAATTTGTGTCAAATATAGTGAGAAAGGATTCCTTTTGGTGGAAAATAAAGAATTGTGGTGACAAATAGGCGGTAAGGGTTCTAAAACAGCCCGAGAACAGGGCATGGGGATAGATAAGATGTACCTAGTTAAAGCGAGATCAAACCTTCTATTGAAAATGGGGAGATCACAGATCTTTATCTAATCTCCCATTATGTGCCTTTAACAACTCTTAAAATATTTGAAGACAAAGAAAGACCCGCAAACGGCAGATTTGGCTCTTGCATAATGACAGACGAAGATGCGCGCGGAAATACGTCAATGGAAAACGGACTTAAAGCCTTGTTCAGGATACTTATGATAAAATTACTATCACTACTAAATAGTTTTGCTTGTCCAATACATAATTGTTCGCCATTACTTAAACTGTCACCCATTAACTAATTAACACGATTTATCTGGTTTCAGTAAAAGTGTTTTTGGTTTAGTTTGGATGTTATTATTAGCATTTGACCAATTACTATCGCCAAGTTGGGCATCACCATAATTAACTTTGGTCACTTTTTATTACATCTTGTTCATTGGTCACTTCTAAGGTGAAATAAAGTAATATGCGGTTTAACGTTCCATGTCCCTGCATCGGCTGGGCCAATGAAGACGGGCATATGCCATTGTGTGCACTATACTCTATAGACCTCAGTATTTCGTCCGATTTGGTCGATTGAACGCTCTTCCATGTCAGGCCCCTCGTCCTGCACTCTCAAATCTAACGGGGAACTGTCTCGGCCAACGGGAAGACATCCAGGACCCGATCTGGTCTAAATATTAAGGTCATCTGCAGATTTTGTCAAGGACGCGAGATAGTGTCAGGCCCCTCGTCATGCACTTCGAGTTGGGGGTGGGGCGCTTAAAACTCCCGGGGAAATGTCACGACCAACGGTGAGGTATCCGGAACCCGGTCAAGTCTAAATATTAAGGTCAACAGCAGATTGCGTCAAGGACGCGAGATGTAAATAGGGTGATGGTACGTGATTGTTGCGAGATTTTTCGGGCGAGGGCTAGGTGTAAGGTTAGGGTTAGCGATAGCCCTGTTTACACCCCGTGCCCTTTGACCAAGTCTGTAGTTGGCCTTAATATTTAGACTTAACCCACTCTGGAACTACTGGTTAGTGATCCAACGCCATACCCAGTGTGTGGCTCCTGCACCTTTAATGTGTCATTCCATCATTCTTCAGCACACTCATTTTTGAAGATTAATTATAGTCACCCAATTGTAAACAGCAAATCTTGTGTGGTCGTGTGTACTTCAAGTTCAATTACTAAATTCAATCTCCAAATAATCTATATTGGCGCCAATATTATGGTGTACATTGTTTTTCTTTTTATTGTGTTGAGCTTATATCTTAAACGGCATGATGTTGACTTATACAATCGTGTAACCAATTCAATAAGGTGCACAAAGAATCTTGGGCTTTATAAACAGGCCACGATTATGACATGGGCGTCAGTAGAAATGGTCTCCATCTTACCCGAACCACACTAATGGATAGTTCTAAGGACTTGCTGTTGCTGTGGGCAAGTTTTGTAGCTGTTTGATTACAAAAAAGTCATTGGACTAGAACTCACATTTCCAATTAAACTGACCCCAACCCCTGTCGCACATTGCTTAACATAATAAACCAATTCTTTTTGAAGTAACATTTACCACATGAATTCGTGATTTAATAAAAAAAAATTCCAGCGGCTACGCGATATTTCTGTCGTTTTTAAAATGGCCGCCTTACCAGAATTTAACATTTGATTCCTAAACTCATAACATATTCAACTCATGACAGGTCTCGCTATAATAGTTTTTAAAAATAGATAATGAAATATAAATATATTGAAAATTTGATAATGATCTTTTCATGTTAAAAAATATCAAATTAATAATCTATACTGCATTTAAAGCTAAAAGAAAGACCTGCAATAAGCAAATTCATCTTTTTTTAATTCAAAGCACATTATTCAACATTTTTAAGGAGCTAAATCGCTAACATTTGGGACCTACAAATGGACACAAGTGGGTGGCAATGCATATACGTGTAATACTGTAATATGAGTGTATATATACTGATTTACATTCAATGGTTTCCGTTTTTACTCTAATTTCAAAATCAGTTATGTTCGACGAAATAAGCCCACAGTCTCAATCGAATGCAAACTTCTGGCGTCTGATTATTCCAGTCTACATACGCCGTTTGAATTGGTGCAATGTTTGTAGCCTTGTCCCTCGAGTCTCTTGTTACAACTGGGACTGAAACGCATTATGGTGTACCATGGGTAAAAATGTTTATTTTGGATATCAGAAGTACATCTTTTGCCGGTAAGATCACGGCATCAATGTTGATTTAAATTGACAAATAATTCGTGTTTTCAATGTTGAAGATTTTGGATGATATTGAGTTATAGACTTAGCTATTTTAAATAAGTCAACATTTACAATATTCCACGCATTATATGGTACACGATTCGTGTACCATTGGTAAAATGTTTATTTTGTCTCAAATATTGGATATGAGAAGCCCATCTTTTCCGGTAAGATCACGGCATCAATGTTGATTTAAATTGACAAATAATTCGTGTTTTCATTGTCGATGATATTGGATGATATTGAGTTAAAGACTTGGCTACTTTGAATAAGTCAATACTTACAATAGACCAATGCAGATAATGTCACTGCTGGGATTCATTCGGATTTAAAACAGGCCTACCAAACGATTTTCACGGACAACAAGATGGCTTATTACATAGCGTGAAGAATTGGTCGATGAAATTTGAACTGCCTTTCTCCGGACTTCATAGTATCTGCATGTAGCCCAGGCGCCCATAAAATTTTAATTTGAAGATCTCCGAAGAGCTAGCGCAATTTGATGACCAAGAACTACAAATCTTTAAGTGGGCGGATTAATCGGAATTTGGTGCAATCATGGTATAGAATAATTCCATTCTGTTGACGATTGGTACAGACTAGCATTATAGCAGAAACCCGTCTACAAGACTTCTCTTTTACCAATAAGGGAGCCGTGGAGTATCTTTATTAATACGATTGCTGGGTAGCGACATTACGTGTTTATACTTACAAGTGTATTATATAATGGTGGAGATTTATCGCAAATGGTATCATTAAAGCTACAATTTCATATTTTTGAGTTATATTTTTTAAATATATTAAAATAAAGTCTAAAAATAGATGGTATCTATAAACAGTCATACCTTGTCAAAGATCCTATAATTCCCTATTGCCAGTTGCGAAATTGGCAAAAATATCATTTTCAACTTCAAATTTTTGAAGATAGCTATTGCACGCGGGGAACAGAAAAAACAAGGGGGGTAATTGTGTTATTATTTCCGGTGTGAAAGATGTTAACGTGGGGGAAATAATGCCTATGATCGTATAATAGTTAGTTAGTAACCTACTGAGCAAAGACGTAGAAATATTTATGTTTAGACTTTTTAAGAAAATATGAAATTCTCGCTTTAAAACAATTATCGGAGAAAATGTTATCTTTCCTTGAACCAAATTAAACATCTTAATATGTCCTTGAACTTTAGTAGCCATCAGGAAAATTGTCTTTAATTATGAATTAATAGAGTTAATAGATCGACACGCATAAAGCGAGGGATGTTTATTAAGTAAAGGACAAAGGAAATGTTTTTTATTTATCAAGGCACACACAAAGATAATATAAACTAGAAAATCGTGACGTTTTATTAACTATAGTAGTTTGTTGATAACATGATATATGATACAAAATGATCGACTTATACATCAAATGGCCACAGTTAATTGTTTTGTTTTTATGAATCACGCCAAACACTGAAATAGCAGGTCCAAAGTGGGGTGTATTCCCGCGAAGGCTCAGTTACAGAGCGTGGCCAAAATTAACCCTTCCCGCGAAGGCACAGATATCGACTTGTCGGCTTTCGTTTGAAGAGAGACATGTTGTTATTAGAACCCAATTAACGGTGTTAAAGATTTTATGAATTTATGTTAACTCTGAATTTTATTCACGAATTGGCAACTAAAATGATGAAAACGATTTTATGAATTTATGTTCACTACAAGTGCAATATAGAGAAGACGAAGATGGTACGGAGATTTGCAGCTCTACCGTTGATACCGGTAGAAAGGGTTGGTGTATTATATTATGTCTTGATGTATTGATCCTCGGTTTCTCTTCATGGGGTAGACGCGGAACGTTTTGACCACTCTAGTCGTCACATTCGTTTTTGTTATCAAATTTATTTACCAAGTCTTTTTTACGTGCAGGTTGAAGATGCCAACCAACACATTATTGCAGAAATGCAAGCCAATCCAAAAATAACCGATTTGACCGACTACATAACAAATCAATGGTTCGAGGGTTAATTTTCAATTCGTCAATGGAACCACTACGACACCGAGGAGCACAGACCCAACAACAATCTGGAAGTATGGCATTCAAGAGTCAAGGGACTGGTTGGAAAAGTCCATCCGATTGAATGTGTGAAATGATCGCATTTTTGCAACAAGAAAAAAATATTAATGAGATAAGAATCGTCCAATATGCAGGGGGGACATGAAGCATCAAGAAATAGGCATAAATATACCCAAACCCAAAACCAGCTCCAGGAATTAACAGGAAAACACGAGGAAGACGAATTGTCTATAATGCACAATGCACAATGAAGAAGTGTGTTTATTGAAAGGTGTATACTGTATTTTAACACTGTGGCATTGGTAGTGTGAAGCAATGGAAATTGCAAATTGTAAAACGAAAATACGCATTTTGAACTGCTGGCATAAATGTA
The DNA here is from genome assembly GCA_036850965.1 of Patella caerulea. NCBI lineage: Eukaryota > Metazoa > Mollusca > Gastropoda > Patellidae > Patella > Patella caerulea. Next base: position 17,140,961 of record JAZGQO010000021.1, read on the forward strand.
AGTTTGCTCGGAAAATCTAAATTATTGTAATCACATAAAACGAATCAACCAATAAACTTTAATGTAATCGACATTTTCTTTAAACACAAGAAAGTCTTTCCTTATTTCACTCCTCAATGTTCAAGAGATGGCGTTTCTGTGTATACCTTTTTTAAATAATGACCGATGGAGCTGGCCAGTTTCATTCTTCGATTGTATGTGTTTAAAGATCATTAAATCTCAAGACATGGATTTTTCTAAATGTACTTTTTTATTAGTGACGGGTGGGTCTAGCATAACATCGTCGTCGTCGTCGTATCCTTAAACATATGATGTGCTATCTGGATGATAGAAATGGCTCCACTACTGATGTCTTCCGTCTTACCCCTGCACAGTAGTGGCTTTTCCCACAGAGTTCCTTTGCGCAAGTTTTTTTTAGCCTATAGCTTCCTTAATTTACACATAAACTAACCCAAAAACTGTACTGCACATAGCTTAACATATAATAAATCATTTCCCATTGAAATAAAGGTGAAGCCTTATCGCATAATTATATAATTTGATGAAACCAAACTGCTACGCGAAATTTCAACCGGCTTGCAATACGTCATTACAACGTAAACGTCGCTATGCAAATGTAGAACGCATTAAAGAAAAACTGTACGGTAACTATTTTAGTGGGTCAGTCTTCACTATTTGTGATAGAATTACTGTAATGGTATGTATTGACAATTGTGCGTTTGAAACTATTTGAACTTACGCAAGGGTTCTTAGACTGTATCAATTGTAACCTTAAACACACAGGGTTACAAGTATAGTAACTATCTGGATGAGTGCTGCAGTGGGAAAGCTCTGTGAGGACAGACTAATTGGTATTAATCTTAGGACGAGCTCTAGATGATTATTCCTTGGACAAGCCCAATACGATTAGTGCTTGAACGATAAGATTAGTGATAGGATACACTAGTTATGATTAGTGCCAATTCAAGGTCTGTGCGATGAGTGCCAGGGCACACTCTTTACTATTAGTGTTAGTTCAAAGTCTGTGCGATGAGTGCTAGGGCACACTCTATACTATTAGTGTTAGAGGTCTCGCTCCATAATGTTAAGGAATAGTGCACACTCTATACACGGAGACACCATAATCTTTGTTTTATAATAACAGCTTTAATAACAGAAATTTTTTAGAATAATCATTTTAATACATTTTGACATATGACAGATTTCACACTTTTACTCCTGAATTTGTCTTTTTGCAGCATGGGAACGGTTAAAGATACATGGTAATAGCCAAATCTGCCTAATGTTATATAAACTATTAATTATACATGTATTAACATGACAAGTCCATGACCAACTCTCTAGACCATCGGATGCTAGATATTAAAATGGATTAGAACGCCCGTCAGATGTCAAAATTTAACGACATATTGGATAACCGCGACTTAAAGTAGCTAAGTCCCAACTCAATATCATCGAAAGTCTTCGACGTTGACAACACAAATTATTTATCAATTTAAATCAACATTGATGGTGTGTTCTTACCAGGAAAAGATGGGCTTCTGATATCCAATATTTAAGACGAAATGATTTTTTTTACCATTGGTACACGAATCGTGTACCATACGGCGTTTAAGACTCATTTTCAGCTAGGGACAAAAAGAACAAATGGTGAGCATGCGCAATAAATACTATGTAGACTAGAACAGGGGCGTGGTGAGGGCAATTATTGAGAAGAAATTATGAGTAAAAAAAAAGATTTTGGCACAAAAACCCTTTTACTGACCGCGGAGATGTGGCCGGCGAAGCCGGCCACCGCGAGCGCCGAAGGCGCGAGCCCGCGGCGGGGGATCCGGGGGGCCCTCCCCCGGGAAAATTTCGAAAATTAGAAGCCCAGAAACGCAATCTCCAGCAATCCGAGACAAGAAATACGGTAATAAAATATGATTAAATTTTCCAACTTGACTCTTTCAAAATTTCAGATGAAACAATTTTTCCACTTACAAATGTTTTTCATTTTTTGAGTAATTTGATTGTGATTTTGGCGCAAAAACTTTTTGGCGCATGAGTATGGCTACTCATGAACTCATTCTCACCACGCCCCTGGACTAGAATAACCAGACCCTATATATATTGTGATTGAATTGAGACTTCTGGTGTACCTCGCCAAACATAACTGATTTGATATTACTGTCATTTATTCAAAATTTTAATTAAAATGGCTAAAACTTCGTGAAATACCTGGAATGGTCATCCCATAGCTTTCTGTCTTGTGAGAACTAAGTTCAGGTCATGCTTTATGTCCTTTCTCCTATGAAAAATCGTTATTTGTTTACATCTTACTAATTGAACCTGCCATGTTTGGCCTAGTTATCTGGACGAACCTAACTGGACAAGGGGTGCTTTAAGTGGTTTCACCCTACTTTGATTAGCAGTTGGTTGTTTCGTTCCAGTAGAATATAACTCTTTTGAAAGAGCTATTCACTGAATTCCAGACCACGGCTGTTTGTCCCACTAACTTGAATATTTAGTCGTCAACCGTCCTAGGGTTGTAATTTTTTGATATCGATATAAGCTACATGTAAATTTTAACCCGCTATCAATGAAATTGTGGAAGGAGGCTGCAAGACATACTCAAAAGTAGTTACGAGAACGTAGCTAAAACGTTGAGATATTCTGATGTGTTTGTTTTTAGCTACGATTGGGTGCCTGTCTTTAGTTCCAAGTGGCAAATTCAGTTTCTTTACACTATTATACCCAATTAAACAGAGCTATAAAGTAGCAGAAAACAAAATTCGGAATCATTTTACCAGACATATTTATTCAAATTCTAAATAAGGCTAACCCTTTACACCAATTTACTTATTTCTGAGAGTTCGCATGGTTATGGCATGTGAAACCCTAACAAGTATTATTGTCTCGAAAAAGACGGGCGAATTCTCCATCACTAGGCATGTGTCACATTTCTAAACGAATGCACCAAATTTGTAAAGTACCCGTCTACCCTAATGCGAAATGCATTTGCTCCATTTAACGCACGCGCATTCGTAATGTTGATGTTCTGAGAAAGTGACAATGTCTAAATATGTGAAATTTACAAGAGAATACTGGATTTTATCGGACTTCTAGTCATTTAGGCCAAGGGAAGAAATCAAAGGGACGTCAATTCCAGGTATGTCACAAAGTTTTAGCCATTTTAATTAAAGATTGAAGGCATGGCAAGCATTATTCAAGTTGGCGTATCACCTGGAACAGAGAGTAGAGTAAAAACGGAAACGATTGAATGTAAATCAGTTTATATACATCCATATTATATTATTATTATATGTCTTGCGACTCATTTGTGTCAATTTCTAGGCCACAAATATTAGCAATTTAGCACCTTTAAATCTTGTTTATCAAGTACCGTTCCTTCATTAATAAACAATCAACGCTACATCTCCCTGAACGGGATTTTCAATATATTCATCTCAAGAACGATCGGTTCCTTATCTAAATTTTATATAATGCATCTTTAATGTTCCTAGTTTAAAGTAAAATTAAATTTTACTGTCGGGGGAGTTGAAACTAAACTGCGCATTAACTTTGTCATTTTGAAATGACACGTAGTAAAACCTGTAAGATTAAACATACTGATGACATAACTTCCATTTGCGATCCTCTAATCATGAAATAATATTTACAACCCGGAATAACTAAGAAATAAATTTGTAGTGGCAGCTAAGTCAGCATTATCTTTGATTGGCATTAAGCACATTAAAAAGCACAACACAATTTATATAATTGAACTTTTTATAAAGATGTGAACTTTATTTATGTTTTATCCCTTATAAACGCTAAGATATTTCGACAGACGGTGTTCAACCTATGGTGGCTGATAGCGGCTTGTAAAATCTCGTCACTTTGTGAGGTCATACCACAAAATGACGTGCGATACCACATTGCATCATGCAAGAGCGGTATAGATAAATATAAATAAGGATGATAGGAAAGAGATAACAGGAATGTGTACATTGATTATATATTTTCTCAAAATAATGAAACATTTTGTGTTTAAAGGCAATGTTGTTGTTTTTTGGGGGGTTTGAGAGGGGGGGATACTTTCCGACCATCCATTCAACCATGACTCCACTATAAGATTGTGCCACGCCCATGTCGCCCTCGGGCATCATCTGGCTGATTTTGCAGGTCGTAGTAAAGTCGCAGCGAAGTTGTGGTCTTCAGCTTTCTTGATGTTTCCTGACTGCTAGTCTGAAACAGGTTGATGTGGCTAAAGCCAGACTGACACTTGCACGACTTTTGCCCACGATTTTGTCGTGCCCATCAGTGTCCACATTGACATGAACTGGCACGACGAGTTCACGCATAGTTTGCGCATTGTTTACGCACTTCCCGCATTGGCACGACGAGTTTGCGCAAATCGGACGGTGTCGTGCCGAGTCGTGCCAATGCGTGCCACGGAATCGTGCAAGTATCAGCCTTGCTTAACTGTCTCTCCTACATATACCGAGGCTCGGGTCGTTGTAATATCGTTGCACGTGGTATGGACGTCGTGCCTACGTGGCCTGATCTTCCAAAACGTGCTTGGACGTGGCGGGGAATTGGCATGAGTGCCCCGAGGGCGTGGATGGGACATGGCTAGAGCGTAGGGATGTAGTTCACGGGTGGTGAGAACGTGAATATAGCGTAAACATTTTGGGGATTTTGCGCTTACTGAGAGTGTAGGGGCCTACTTGCTTCATACTTTCGAATTTTGCGCGTAGTAAGTGCGTATTGAAGTCTTCGTTATGTGTGAAGGGGCTTTAATAGGCTTGACTCGGTACATACGATATAACCCAAGGTGGAAGTGGACGTATAACCATACGAACGAACGAACGAACATCCGTTAGTTTGGTTCATTTCATCTGGGAATTATGGGATTCGAGTGAAACTGCACCGGTTCGCCGGTATTCCGAGGATGAAATTATAGCTTCAAATTAGGCTTACTCAGGCGCGGATCCAGAGGGGGGTCCAGGGGGTCCGGACCCCCTCCCCCTGCTCAGACTTGAAAAATTTTTTATTGGCGATTTAGACCTGTTATTTTGGAATTTACCTTCCGGAAATACGTCAGAATGAACCAAATTGAATCTAATTTACCAAATTATCGGTTGAGCGCAATTAGTTAAGCAATTATCAAACCTAGACCCCCCCCCCTGCAAAAAATCCTGGATCCGCACCTGCTTACTGGGTACTGTAGTATTGTACATTATGGAGGCCTTCGTCTTTTCAGGGTCACTGTGGGTCAAAACCGCGGGAACCCTAACGCGACGAAAAAATTATTTCATACAAGAAAAATTTTTCATATAATACAAGAAAAATTGTTTCATATAATACAAGAAAAATTATTTCATATAATACAAGAAAAATTACATATCAGTTACGAATGGCATGCAATGCGCGGAAATGACATATAACGGCGGGAAACTGTTATATCAATTGAAATCGCCGATAGAAACCTAGACCCATCATCATCAAGTTGGAACTTCACAGAGAAGGTTGAGGGATAGCCCAGTCTCAGCCCTCGTGCCGCTAGATCTATTACCGTGAAACTTTCATCTGGAATTTGAATTGTTTCTCTTTTTGCCATGAACCGCGGGGCCCACTAACCCACGGGGCCCTGCGCCCCTCAGGCCCATACCTAAACTGGGCCCTGCGGTGGCTAAGTGAGTAAAACGCGGATTCGTTTCCGGTGTTGGTCGAGTTTTCCGGCATAGCTTATCCATGTCAGTGGTACAGGACGGAGGGCTGGACAAAAACAGCTGTTTATGCGTCCGGATGGTACGAAAAATCGAGGTACAGTGTACAGATTGGCGTTCACGTAAAATGCCCCTTGGCAGATTGAATTTGATATAAGAGTAGGCCGTAGGGCCACTTTTTGGACATAATTCCCCTCAGCACATTGTATGGCATAATTATGTCTGTCTTCATTAGCCCAGTCGGAGCAGAAAAAGTAGGACGCTAAATCCCATTTCATTTTGTTTTATTTAACAATTGTCATTGAAAAGATGTCAAAAGAGCTATCAGTTATTCTCACTGAAACTGCCAAATTGGGTAATAAGCCATAACATGACATCACTTCTATTGACCATTTCATTTCTATTTATTGCTTTATACATTTTTCTTGATTGCAAGTCTGACTGATAGAAATCTGACTGATTGAAACAAACACGTATCTGTTGTTTTTTTCCTCTATCAATTGAAATGGATAGATTACAGAATTCTAAGCACAGTCATTTAGGAAGAATGACAGCGGCTCTGATAAGATAATTTATTGGCTACCTAAACAGCACAATTAAAAAGTAACCTGTCCAGCTTAATTTAGGATAAACATGCATTTTGCCATCTAAAAAAGACTATATGAGAACTGCTAATCGTTAATCGGTTTAAAGTGGGTTGTCGAGGTTTATTAGTCAGATTATCTTGTGTCAATTGGTGTGACAGCAACTATTGTTCTATTCTCTGATTTATTAGCATCTATTGACTCTATCCGGCTCTTTAATCCCCAACTATATGGGATGTTTATGGGCCGAGTTAGTGCGAATTATTGCCGTTAGCTTCCCTTAAGATCTGCTTATTAAAGAATAATTGCCTATCAAAGTCACATTAGTATAGGTAATCGGTATTATTAGCGATAGATACGTGGACGGGATTGAGCAATAAAATCAACAAAGGTGGGAGGGGGTATCATTAACCACATTTTCCTTCTTCTCTTCTGTAAATTCCGAGCAAAAACAAATGACTTTAAGGCGTATTAGCCCCTGGAACAAATCAAATAAGGAATTTCGAACCTCTGAGAACCCCTTTAAGACGGGATCAGTACATCGATATGGTATGATAAATATCTGTTTCTTTAAAATAAACTGAAATGCGCAAATCAGGAAATCTGGTCTGAACAGTAGTGTTTCCTTTACCTACCTAGGAATCTTTTACGTGCACACCAAGGAGTACATGGCTAGGCACCGGGGTTGCTGTTTCTTGTGCAACTGCAAAGCGCTTTTCATGCAGCACTCACAAGGAAAACCGAGGTCAAAATCTCGAAGTATGACGTAGATGCATCGCTGCGTGCAGTATGCTGCGAAGCCTAATGAAATGAAATGAAACGGGGTTTAACGTCTAACTCTTCTGCACCTAACCTGGGCTAATGGAAGACGGGCATGCGCCATACAGTGGGCTATGAGGGAAATTCTGCCCGGGCAGCGGCGCTACGACCTACTCTTTCAACGAATTCCATCTGCCAATGTGTACACGGGACCTCGGTTTTTAGTCCCATCCGAGCGACTAAACAGCTGTCTTGTCAACCCCTCCGTTCTGAATCACTGACAGGGGGGAACCACACCGGATAATCAAGATGAACATTCTCGGCCAATATTGGGATCGAACACCCGACCTCCAGGCTATATAACCAGCGCCTTACCCACTTAACCACGTGATCCGATCGAAGTATAAAATAAAACTAAATCCCAATCTCCTCCCCCTTTCATTTTCAGACACTATATTTTTCCTTCTGAGTAAAAAAAAGCAAAGAAATCAACAACAATGGATAAGACCACGACAGAAAGTAAGATCACTTGGATCAAAGCATCTTTCCTTCCATAAATGCCCGCTAGCCAATACAGACTATAATGTTTACGAGTCCCATGGAATCGTTAAATGGCTATGCCCTCTGTAAATAGAAGATGACGCGGCCTAGTTCCGCTATGTTTACGCCTTGTTTTGTCGAAGGGCCCAATTAGTGGGACATTTGACAGGTGTGAATAAAAAGAAATCACGACTGTATTAAAATGGGTGATAAGATAGACACGTTATTACATTGATGCTGGTAAATCAAGACTTTGATATGTCCTTATTATTTCAGTATAAAACTGATCACGATATACCTTTAATTCTACTTTGTGTTTAGCCGAGTATCACCTGATCCGACATCAAACAGCGCATTGTTAATGCTTGATATCCATCTGCTATCTGTTTCACAGAGGATGACAAAAGCCTTCTCACATCTCTGTAAATGATGACTGTCTTTAACACGTGACGTCACATCACGCGGTGTGCAATGTTTAAAGAGATTACCCCGATTTGAACGAAGTCTCAAAAATAAAAGTTCGAGTGCGTATGAAATTTAGCTGCCAAAATATACAGAAATGGTGTATTTACCATGTCTCCAAATTTCAGCTCAAAATACTGAGTCGTTGGGACGTGAACGTCAAAACGGCTTATCCGGAAACGTAACCCTTTCAAGATTTCGTTGGGTGACCTGACAATCGATTCCTGTTCCTTTATAGGTCTATACAATGAATGGCCCAGGTGCTGTACCTGATAACGAAGAGTAAATATCACCTACACGTTATCCAAACACCGTATAATACAGCTTTGGACACTGGTCTTTATTTTCAGATGGATACAGGTGGGTTTAAGTTGCTTGAAAACGCATATTGAGTTAGTTGCTCGGCCCTAAGATGGGGGGGGGGGTGTTAAGGGCTTTTAACACAAAGTTAAACAGGGTTTTTTTTCTCCAAAATATAACCGGGATTGACCCTTTAAATAAGACGTTACTGATTCGGGCAGAATGGTATCTTTTACTCATTTTAATATCCATTTACACTAAATAGGAAATAATTTTTACCTACAAATACTTCAAACGTCTTAATTTATTTTTTAGAGTTAATATTTGGGGCTCATTAAATCGCATCGATGTCACCTTTATCAGTGATTGTGATCCATCTGTTGTTGTTTTGGGGTTTTTTGGGGGGCGGTGTAGATATTTTACACCTACAAACGTGTGTCCAGAAGGGGGCGGGTGGGTCCAGAAAAAAAATCGAAAGAAAAACCTCAGCATACCGGTCTTGGTTTTTCTTTTTCTCGGGTTTTCTTCAGTCTTTCTTTCCCCAGCATAACCTCAATCTCGTGCTTTATCCTACACAAAACATAATAAACAATTACACTCACTAAGCACACCAACCAAAACCAATACTAGACGCAGGAGCAAATTTCTCTTCAAGCGACGGAACCGTCAGAATGATGAAGAGTAAGATCTAAATACGTCAATAGAAAATAAAAGTCTGATATAGACAAATAATTATAACTGTAAGATTGTTAATCATCTTTTTATAAACCCTCAAATTGTTAATAGTTGATTTGATTTTACATACTACTCGAGGGTGATAATTACAAGATATATTTTTACTGGTATACATGCATTTCACACACTTAATTTCTTTCAGTCTGTCACTTGAGGCAACCAAGAATTGATCTTTTCAAATGACAAGATATCCTAAATCACAATAAGAAAAATATCACGAAGGTTTCATTTGATTCGAGTAATATTATTGAGTCGTTAAGAGCTTTTTACTGTTAAGGACGCTTTTAACGACATTTATTATCATTTACGTTCAAGATTGCAGCGAATCTTTCAAACAGACTTTCAAATTCCAATTGATGTGTCTTCCATTAATTTAAATATAGGATTTAATGGGATGTGTATGAGACTTAAGTTAATCTGGATTCGGGAATCTATACGGGAATCTAGCTTTATATTCTGGGTAATCATACTGACCATGAGTTGAGAAGTAAGCTTCCTATACAACCAACTAAATGTTACTCAAGGTGGCCTAATTAAGTTAAAATGAAGGTATATGTATGATTTAAAGTAGCTATGTCTCTAACTCAATATCATCAAAAATCTTTGACTTTGAAAACACGTATTATTAGTCAATTTAAATCAGCATTGATTCAGCATTGATGCTGTGATCTTACCGGAAAAAAATGGGCTTCTGATACCCATAAGACAAAATAAATATTTTACCATTGGTACACGAAATTCGTGTACCATAATGCGTTTCAGTCCCAGTTGTAACAAGAGACTCGAGGGACGAGGTAGACAAATTGCACCAAATCAAACGACGGATGTAGACGGGAATAACCAGACACTAGAAATTTGCATTTGATTGAGACGGCTGGCTTAACTCGCGGAACATAACTGATTTCAAATTAAAGTAAAAAAGGAAGCCATTGAATGAGAATCAGTTTATATACATTCATATTACAGTATTATGTGCGTCAATTTCTAGGTCCCAAATGCTAACGATTTACAATGTAGCTCCTTTAAACCACACATAGTAAAGAAATATTTACTTAATGTCCACTGGACACAAAATTGGTCATTTCGGGATTAACATATGGGTTCAATTTCATGTCAATTCGCATTCGCGTAGGGGTCTTTAGTGGTGGGAGGAAACCGGAGGACGTGGAGAAACCCCAGGGAGGTTGGACAGACGACCATACTCCTTGACACATACAACTGGGGAATCGAAACCACGCCAATAACATACCTTATGATGCAGTGCGCACGAGCTAACCCTTCGGTCATCCAAACTCCCTTTATTTTAATGTTCTCTCTGTCTAGGGGAGCTCACTCCAGCCTAATCTTATGTATGCCCCCCCCCCACCCACCCACAAGGCCAAAATAAAACTGTCTCAGAGCGTCTGATTTTATCCACCTTGGACCTCCCCCCCCCCGCCCGCCCCCTCGTCCACCAACTGCCCAAATTCCCGAAGATGCCCGCGGTCAAATGGTGCCGTACTTTTTATATTCTACAAACGTCCCCTTTGACTGACTAATACATTGATGTGTTGGGACTATCCGCTTTAATATTGCACAATACCCCATCATATCGCTATTATTCCACGCTCTTTTTATGTAAAGACCAAAAATAACAGAAAACAGTTTCACTCAGACAGTTTGGAAACAATTAGAACATTTAGAACACAACAAATCTGAAAAGGGGGACACAATGCAAGAGCATATCTTTTCCAATAAATGCAAATGTCTTTTGAAAATAGAATCATATTGCACAATAATTGAAGTACTAAAGGATAAAAAGGAACAGTTATATAAATTGTTTTTTAAACAGAAATTCAAATTGTTATAGTTGATTGTTTTGTTTTTAAAGAAAAATTATTTTGCGACTATAGATTATCAATACAAGCGACTAAACACCCAACTTGCGTGGGCCTAGACAGTTTAGAATACAAATAGCCTATTTCACTTCGTAAAGAACTTTAGAAATTTGTTCAAGTGAAGAAATTTTCTTTTACTATCATGAATTATGCAAGCATTACATGCACCATTAGAGTCCGATATTACAAATTAAATTATCTTGAAAAAAATGAGCTATAATTGAGAAATAATGATGTTTCTTTTTATTGAATTTGTTAAAAATGGTAAGCGAGATCAGGCGCGAAATGGGGAATATCTTTTTTCGTGTAAAATCAACAAGGAGAATACTCATATTGACGAAAATAGGAATGATGGCTGAATGAAAATCCGAATGGAAAAATCGATCTTCATCTCCACATGTTCTTCATGAAACGAAACTGACGTGGTCTGTCTTGAGAACAGACACGAAGCTGAGAGACCGACATTTTTATTCACTATATGCATTAAAATTTTTGTCGACAACACCGATCTTATTTTGAGCAATTTTAGAAATATTGATTCTGCTGCTCTCATTTATTAAAATTAGATTTTTAATATTGAAACTTTTGTGTGTATACCTTAATAAGGGTTGGGATTTCATTACAAAATATCAATTCGCATCGACTATTTTAGTCGAAAACATTGAAGATTCTTTGAAAATTTGTAGAAATATTTATTCTTTCTCTATTTAATACAATTGATTTTTAAAAAATCTTGGTGTTTATTAAAGATGTAAAACGGGTTATAACTGCATTACAAAATAGTATATTAATGATGGTCGCCATTAAGTACTTAGGTCTATTCTGAAAGTACATGTAGATAATTCTCAGTATAAGAATTGTATATAGTTCTATTGTAGTAGACAACAATACTGCCTTGTATTGCAAAGAGGATTCCATGTTAAACAATACTTTACGTGTTTGTTTAAACGACCAATGTATAAGATATTGCATATTTAATATGTATGAAAAGTTAAAGCATCCATGGGACGTATAGAGGACAAAAATGAGAGGGTTTCACAAACCGCAAGCCTGTCTCCTGATGGAGTGATGTAAGGAACGCTTCTTATGCATTTATTCTGAAAATGGATTCCCCTTCAATCAAGTCGCTTGACAAACAACGCTTCTTAAAATAGATCTTTAAGGTAGTTTTCTCCGGTTTAAATTTTTTTTCACTGAGAATTGAAGCACACGATTGATAGATAAGTTAGTTTTAATTCCAAATATTAAATATCATAGTCTCTGATGAATTAATTTTAAAAAGTACTCCTCGTACCAGTCTTGTCGACCCTTACACGGTAAATGTTCAAATGAAATCAAAATCTCAAGATGTTAAAATTCAACCTACAGAAAGCATTTCGCGACGAAGCTTGACATTATTCTTGATAGTACAATCTGATTAAAATACACACCTATATTTCGTATAGATTTTTACACTTTTGATGACCTCTACTACACAAAGATCTACCAGATATAGTGAGCGATCGCGTCAGCAGTCTTACGAACAGCTTTTGAACCTATGACGCCAGACATTTGATTAACCAATTAGCGTAGGTGTTTCTAGTGGGTAGCCAACATCATCATGCAGAACACGGGTTGTTTAACAAATCTATTATATCAGATCGTAACGTAGTAAAGACAAGTAAAACAAAATTTTAAACAATAAAAACGAAACGAAATATTCTTTTCCATTTTAAATTTTGCATTAGAGAAATGGAACGACTGGACTGAAGAAGACAGACATATTATGTCAGATGGTGTGCTATGAGGGTACGGCCTACTCGTATACCGAATTCAAACTGCCAAGGGATCCTTTACATGAATACCAATGTGTACACGATGCACTGTTAAAAATAAATGTAAAATTACAGTGAAAAATATGTAATTTATTTAACATAACGCTGTAAAAATACCTCAGTGAGGTAACATGGGATTACCGTAAAAAATTGGTAAATTAACAATAAAAGTGTAGTTTTACAAGTTGGAACTGTATTTTTATTTCATGTAATCTGTATTAATACCACTGCATGTTTTTTTACTATAAAATTACTGTAATAGGGAAATAACTTGGGATTACTGTAAAATAAAATTGGTAAATTAACAATAAAAGTGTAGTTTTACATATTATAACTGTATTCTCTTTACATGTAACCTGTATTAATACAACTGTGTTTGTTAACGTACGTGTATCTTGTACCTTGACTACTTTTTATGGGTAATTCTACTATTCAAGCATGTCTAAATGCAGGATTTGTGTATAATTTACAGAAAACGTGTAATTGTATTTCTCTTTAGAACTTACACATTGATAGACCTTTTAAGGCATCCTTACTTTTCGCCTTAAGTCACATCGGCTAAGTGGGTAAGACGCTGACTCACTAGCCTGGATGTTGGGTGTTCGAACCCTGCATTGGCCGAGAAAGTTCATTCAGGTTTTCCGGCGTGATTCCCCCTTGTCAGTGATGCTGGGCAGAGGATAGGGCAAGTCGTTCGGATGGGACTAAATACCAAGGTCTAGTGTACACACTTGCATGCACACAGAAGATCCATATTAACAGGTTAAAATTACATGTATATTTACAATTGTAAGTATACTTTTAAAATATCACATAGTTTGTTAACTCACATTTAAAACGATGTAAATGCAAAATGCACATGAATGCAAAGCTTATGTAAGATTACATCAAACTTAATGTAGAAATACAGCCATATGTCAGTTTACTTTATGTGAGCTGTATATTAACAGAACAATGCCATTTAAAATAGTATTTTTACAGCAAATTGTAAATTATCTGTAAAAAAGGGACAATATACACTGTAAAAATTATATGTATAAAAACATGAAATTACTGTAAAATTTTACAAAATGTCCTGTTAAAAAACTATCAGATGTAAAATTACGTAAAAACTGTGTTTATAAACATTTATGTAAAAATTTAACTTTTAACATCCGAGATTGTGTATTTTAACAATATATTAAAGTTAAATTAGCAAATAGGTATGTAATCTAACAGATTGTGTATTTTAACAGAATATTCAAGTTAATTTACAAATCGATACACAATCTAGCAATTACTATGTCGATCGTTTGACCAATTTCAACGTAAATTTTTTTTAAATAAATATTTTAATTTGTCACTTTGTTTGTCCCATATTTATATATTCGCGGCGACCCCGGCTTCTTTCCGAACGTCTCTCAACGTGTACAGTGTTCCGGTCGCTCTTGTCCATTCCTATTAACAAGTATCAATTATGTTTTTTTTGTTTGTTTTTTTTTTGTTTTTAGTTATTTGGAATTCCATGCTTGACCAACTGCTTACTTTGAAAGTATCACTACTATCCTACTAAGACATGAAAATATTTTTTTCAATTTTATTATCAAAATCTGTAGTTCATTTTATATTCTCTTTTATTGAGACTTGACTGGCTTTAGACCGATATCAGAAAGGCTGGGGTGTCTCGGACCAAGGTGTATGACATGTTTGACACTCGTCTAAAATATTTGTCATTGCCCATGGCTGTGATTTTAGTTGCAGTTCTGTAATATAACAGAAAATACGGTATATTAACGGCAAAATTCTGTTAATTCACATAGTTATACTCATGGATAGGCTTAACACATGCGCATCGCAGATTTAACGTATGTCAGTGACTGTTTGAATGTGCATTGACGATGCAGGATAAGAACAGTGGAAATCCAACAATAAGATGTGAAGGTAAGTCTTCCTAATAATAATGTATGTGCGAAGGCAAATCTACAGCATAAGACGAGACTGAGTATGTTATTGGATTTAAAAACACAGCTTCTGCACTGACTATTAAGTTTGTTGCTTTTTTATGTTTAGTATCTATGATCTATAATAAGGCCTACACATAGTGGCCATGGTGTATGTTTTATTGTGAATTTGAAATCGACCATGTAAACAATATTAAAGTGTAAGAAACGCGATGGTTCATGTGTGCTACTGGCCGTACATGTTAAAGAACCTTCAGCCCTAAAGAGCTATCTCCGCTGCCCTATTGATTTCATTCCTGTATGTGCTTTATCATCTTGTTTCAGGTTCAATGTAACAAAATTTGTAAGCTGTGGAAGAGACGACAGGAAGTAGTAAACCTGGCCTTCAGAACACAAAATGTGAAGCCATTTACGATCCCTTGCTCTTAATTTCTGTTAATTTTTAATATTTTATTTTGTACGTTCATGACAGAAAATTAGATTTACAGAAAATAAATTATTTTTTACAATGATTTTGTTTTATATTTAACCACAAAAATTATGTTAAAAAACAGAAAATCTTCTGGCAGAAGCTCTATTTTAACATGGAATAATTCTGTTAGAAACCCAAAAAAGTTCTGGCAGATGGTTTACCAGATTTTTTCTCTGTCAAAGAATAAACAGATTAAAAATAACAGAGAAAAAATACTGGTTAACCAACTGCCAGAACTTTTTCTGGTTTCTAACAGAATTATTTCTCACAGTGCAGTTAAATTACCAACAACCTGTTTAAATACAGGTCTACTTTATGCAACGTATGTTAAATTACGGCGTATATGTTATTTAACCTGCAACTGTAAGGGAAGCATAACATACAACGGTTAAATCCCTAACTTCAAGTTTAAATACAAATCTACTGTTATTTAACATTATGATATGTTATATCATTTTACACAGCGTATGTAAAATTACAGGCATATGTTTTTTAACCTACAATTGTAAGACACGCTTAACATTGCATTGTTAAAATACATACTACTGTAAAATTACGAGAAAAAATGGCAACTTTTCTGCCATGATTTTCCTGTTAAAAAACATAAAAACTTTTTACAGTGCACCTGTAATTCCCTATTTGGCCTCGTGTAAGATTACATCAAACGTAATGTAGAAATACAACCATATGTCAGTTTACATTATGTGAGCTGTATATTAACAGAAATGCCATTGGAAATAGTATTTTTACAACAAATTGTAAATGTACCATCAAATAGTGTTGAAATCGATTATTCCCCTTCGACTACATGCCAAAAAATATTTATTGTTAAGTCAGTAAGATAAGTCTTTTTCAGGGAAATAGCTTATTCAAAATCTGAATGCACCTATCTGGCGTGTAAACACAGTGATATGCCACACGTAAGGTTGGGTGGGACATTTTGCATGGTATCATGCCTTCTATTATTTCCATTATAAGAAGCAGAGCAATAGGACGTTATACCATATTTTATGTCTTTTCTTTCCATTATCGAATGGTGTTTTGCATGCTCGGCTGAAAGGTCCGCAAACATTATGTGTTTGCCAGGATCAAACATAGGACTACTTTTAGCCGAGTTGGGACAAAGACATTCCCTTCAATGTATATTTCGAGTACATATACACTTCAAAATTGTATTTTTACCGTAAAAACACTGGCAGAAAGTCGCCAGTAAAATCACTGTATTTTAACACCACGTAAATTTACAGTTGGCGTAAAATAGATTTGAAGTAGATTTACAACCACAGTGTACATTTACAGTGAATGTAAAATAACTAAGAGGTAAATTTACACCACTGTGTAAATTTACAGTAAATGTAAATTTACCACACTTTCTATTTACAATCACAATGTAAATTTACATGGAAGTAATTTTACACTCACTGTAAATTTACATGCAGTTTTTAAATCTTATTTATCGATTAGGTGTAAATTTACAAGTTAGTGTTAAAATACAGTCATTTTACTGGCAACTTTCTGCAGGGCAACTTTCTGCCAGTCAATTTACGGTAAAAATACATTAAATTATTTACAGTGTGTCTCGGTTTTTCGTCCCGTCTTCGTTCTTTTTTTTAAAAAAAATAACGCAGTTCACTACGAGAGTTGCACAATAAATTGGACTTTGACCTTGGTGACCTATAAACAAAGAGGAAAACGCAAATTAAATAACAACCATAGTTACAGCGAAATATTGCCATAAGTAATAATAAAATTTACATCACTTTTATTGTTATACGTTTTATTCAGACTATATATTATAGAATTAATTGGCATTGTTAGAAGCCATGTCTCAAGTGGTCCAATCTTGTAGTTTCGTCGCCATTATCGGTTCCTAAAAACCCTTGGAGACAATATATGATGAATTGACATTTTTTAATGGTGAAATATGATATTCTTCTCCAAGGACCAAAATACCTTTGTCTTTTCTTTTTTTCTTTTATCTTGTTGCTAGGAAACTGATTTTTAATTCTGACAATAAATCACTCGTTAAACATTATTTCCAGACGTAGCTGGAGACGTGGGGGAGTCAAATGGCCAGATAATTAAACGCAACAGCAAAAAGCGAATTTACGCAAGACGGGGGCGGCACACCACTTAACCGATTGCTAGTTTAAGAATGTATACGCGTCTTTGAAGTCAGGAAAATGGTCACACGACAGCGCGTACACTAAAGCAAAAATCGACACAAAAATGGGAAATTAAGACATATTCACACCGCGGTATTGGCGCCCCTCGATTTGGCGTGCCTTTTACTTTTCAAGGGGCATATTTGTTCGTGCAGCGTGATGAAAACTTTCAGGTTAAGTAATATTTCTGTATACATTAATGTCAGTAGGAAGTCGCCGACAAGCGTACCAAGCGAAAATTGAACTCGAAATGTAGACCTTAAGAAATTACTAAAAAGCGCTATTAGCGACCAACATGGCTTGCTGCCGTCTTTCGCCTTGGAAGATGTTGGAAGTCTATACATTCCAGGTCACACTTAAAATACTTGCAATTCGCGTTAATAAAACCCAATATTTCAGGCGCGGATCCAGAGGGGGGGTCCAGGGGTCCGCCCCCCCCCCCCCCCCTGCACAGACTTGAAAATTTTTTTATGCGATATTATTGGCGACTTTTAGGCCTGTAATTTTGGAATTTACCTTCCGGAAATACGTCAGAATGCACCAAATTGAATCTAATTTACCAAATTTTCCTGGGGGAGGGCCCCCAAACCCACCGTTAATTGGTTGAGTGCCTTTTATCAAACCTAGACCCCCCCCCTGCAAAAAATCCTGGATCCGCGCCTTTATTTATGGCGGTGGTGAGGTCTTTTCGAGAAACTGTTGTCTTTGTGTATATATACTGAGCCCCATAGATAACGCACCACTTAGTTTTTTCGTATAACAAAATGATCATGTAAACATATCTTATTTTTTGCTTCTTATTGTAACAATATTCAAATGGGAACACATCAATAACAACACATTTGTACACTTATGGATGTTTAATCTGTAATTAACGGTACAAAGTCAGAGGGGTCAAAACCAAAATTGATGCGTTTTCTATGGCGCTCTTTGTTTGATCGATAGAATTATGAAGTAAAGATGACCAGAAATCGCATTAAAACCATGTGAATTTTATACATATAAGAAGGGGCGCAAAAAACTCATGACGCACAGCGCGTTATTCAGTCCCCTCCACTTAGCCCCTTATATCGAGCTTATTTGTACACGCAAAAAAACCTTGGCCCTTGGAACTCGATGAAGTGTAGACAATTGGATCGAGAAAGTTTAACACCCACTCAACAGAAACAGGTCATTTCGGGACTAATAAATATACGGTGCAATTTTATTTCAATAATTCGCATGCGTGTCTATGATGCAATGTGCAGTTGTTAGCCATTCGACAACCGAACCCCTTCCGCCCACACTGCATGGTGCAAAAGAGTGGGACGTATAACTTCAGTTTCAATTCTATTCAACCTTAAGCTGAAAAATGCGACCCGATTCCAATCGATCTCCAATGAAAGATTGCACTCCCGCTAGGACGTTGTATATCCAATGTCCAAAAGATTATAAATCCAAGCCAATGTTTCAGTTTTTTGCCCGCCGGTCATGATACAATTGTCAATTATGGTACTCTAACTAATGTCTGGTCGACTAATATAAGCATTAATATCCTGTCAAATGACCATCAAAGGACACGTACGTGTGTGGAGGATTGTTTTGGGTGATTACTATCCTATTAATCCCGAGACAAAAAGGATAGAGAGTTAATAAAACTTGAAGATAACATTATGGCTTTAGTCGTGTCAGTGAGATAAGCTATTCAGGTAAAAGATAAGCTGCATAATGGTTTGAAGTTAATTCATCTTCCATTTTACAAAACTACATCTACAAAGCGGTTAATCATTCTTTATGGTTTAAAATACCAACAGGTGGCATCACGTTTTTTTTTATTGTTTCAAGCGTCGTGGTTTCCATACTTGGTTGTCGCTTACCTGACATCTTTGTTTCCTCCTATCCCCATCTCTCTTATTAAAAAAAACAAGCTAACAGTGAGGCTGATGTCCCCCGCCGAAATCCCAAAATAAATAGATGACACATATTAATAAATCGCATATTTATTTTTTTCAAACGTACCGAGCAATCAAACTGTACACGAATTGTCATCCAAAACTGTTTTATAAAGAAAAATGCTAAAACTGACGAGAAAAATGAAAATGTACCCTAGTTAGGGGGGACCCTAATGGCAGACAAAAGGGCCCACACGCTTGACAAAAGGGCTCCTTTGGCCAAGGGAAAGGGCCCTCGTGTCTGAGTTAATCGTTTCTATACACTGTTACTGTCGAATCCATTACTGAATGAGAATGCAGTCATTGTAGTGGCTTAAAAATCATCAATCAAGATGACCCCAAGTTATCTCCTCCCAAAGTATCAACCAATCAAATTGTTTATATCTGCCTACCCTTGGAAGAAAATGGTCATCTTCGAACTTCATCAAGGCATTGACCTAATAAGCATACACACCAATTTTGAACATTGTAACTCAATTCGAAGGAGAGTTATTGTGTTCCAAAGTCTCGGCAAATCAAATTGCTTACATCTGGAATATTCAGGCACATTCGAGAGGTCTGTCATAGACAATTAACCTTTTTATTTCCACAGACCAATTTGGGGAAGGCTTTAAAACAAATCTGAATTTAATTCTATGCTAAAAATGTCTACTATGCAAAACAGAAACCCAAGTTTATCACCGATAGCATTTGTGATGTAGTTTATAAATAAGGTTGTTGCTTTTCAAAGGCTGACTGAGGGTCCCAACTTAATACACGCCTTCTCAAAAGCCAAATGGCATGAAATGGACAATTTATTATTGTGTCTTTAGACCTTTGTGGTCTAAGTAATATTTCTATGGTCCAAGTAATATTTCTAATGCACCTGAGTAATATTTTAATGCACCTAATCTGTAAGAACAGCTATACCTTTTTATTTGCAACGGTCGCATAACTCACATAATTATGAAACCTTAAAAATGTACCTTAGTTTTAATATTACAAATCAAAGATAAGACAAAACTAACAATAGAAAGAACTGATTTATTACAGCACTTTCATTTACCTGTACACAATGGCCGTTTGAATTTAGAGAACTTTTACTTTTTCATGAATAAATCTTAGTATTAATCATCATTATCATAGCACTTTATCAATAACCACAGCACAGGAAAACAAACTGGTGGTTAACAAAAGTAAAAAAAAATAACCTAAGCAAATCCATCACTAAGAAACTTAACAACAAACAAATGATAAAACCAACAAAATTTGAAAGTACTTTTAATTTGAGTACAGAAAATATTCCCATTTCATGATGTCATTTAAGTATGGGGTTGTTATATCTTTGATTATCATGTAAGACTATTGACATAAGGTTTCCTTATCATCTATAATTTGTATAATAATTCATTTTTGTAATGCGATATACCATTTGGATTATGTAATGCACCATAAAATGTTCATAAATTAATGAAAGGTTGAAAAGAGAAAAGTACTATAATAGAGCTTTGACTTCTAACTCCTGTTCTCTATTCTGGTCATTTTTCTCAACATTTTAATGCAAGGAAGGACACCCATTGGCTTAAACTGTAATATTTAAACAAACACAAACTGATTCGAGTATTTTGTTTAAAGCGGGCATGTCTCCATTAGTCCTCATCAGTAGGACAAATAAACCCCACTTCATTTCATTTAAATAGAGTATGTTTATCACAACTGCACGGTCTATTATCAATATGTTATTCACATCGTTAAGAACATTCTTAACAGATCAATATGCATCTTTTAGCACATAAATAAAATACATGTTTATCACCATTAGTAATATAGACCTATCTTAGAGCATATATGTAACACTATATATTATCACAGATTCAATCCAGACAGATAGATTTTCTTCAAGTAGATGCGGCAGCCTGAAAAAAAAATGCAGATTGTAGTTAATGTCATATTAACATAATTCACTACATTTAGATACACACTTCTGATAAAATAAAATGAGTTATTGGGAACACAATCTGTTATGGTGTGAAGAAAGCAGAATGTTATCAGTAGTTATTTCACAACCAAGAAGACCAATTTCAACAATATTTAAAGATGCATTAGCATTTTGGAGATCTTTGCATGGTCAACAAAATAAAAATAAATTATTTGAGATTTGTCCAAACACACAAAACGTATAAAATTATTTGTTGTATCTTAGGACTAACTTCAACGATATTTAAGGAGGCATTAGCATTTTGGAGATTTCTGCTGGTCAGCAAAATAAAAATAAATTATTTGAGCTTTGTCCACCAAGCAAAAAAAACTTATAAATTTAATTGTTGTATTTTAGGACTAAATTGCTTGAAATGATTAATTTTTTTACCACCGGAATTGACTGACACATAAATTCTACAGCTAGTCCATTTCAATACCAATGAAGTAAAAAAACAAATGCTTTGGAGCCTTGTGTACTAAAGCTCAATCTAAAATATCTCAATTTTATGAATAAGGGAGAGCAAAGCCTGATGCTTAACAATTTGTATTTTACCTGTGATGTTCCCCAACCAAGATATCCTGGTGTCGTGGCAGCATGATATTCATCTACCAACTGTTGTAAAACTTCCCTCGAATTATCAAATTCATCTAAATTATCTTCAAATATTCTCTCCTTTTTAAACTGATCCATAAAAGCTTCTCTTTTACGTAATTTATCAAACTGACGTAATGTTCTTTCAAAAAGCTGTAATAATGAAATGTCAAAAAAATGTCATTGACTTTCAATTAATGGACAAATCATGCAAATGCTACAACGGATAGTTTTGCCTATTCTTCATTGAATTCCAATAGTTGCCAGTGTGTATAGGAGAATACTTGTGTCTACATGGGTGGATGAAGCAAATTTGAAATAGGCTTGAAAATCAGTTCAACCCATGCCGGAATTCGATCAGGGAATAATCTAGTCAAAGTCAGTGCTCTAACTACTTGGACCTCCAACCCAATATTCTGGTTTCATACCCACGTGGCAGTCTATCACGTTTAAGGTGACCTTTCGCTGCTGTTCCTCTCTCGAGGCACGTCAGCTTTCCTTCGCAGGTGTCATTAAAGACTCCTGCAAATTAGCTAAATCGCTTTCCTATTGAGATTAATAAACTACTTCCAGTTTTTGTTTACTTTTAAACTGCAAATATTCGAGGTATCAGGAGCTTTTTATGCCTCCCGCACAATTTTATAAATGAGAAGGACTGACCTGGAAACACGAAACCACATTTTATCTTGAATCGAAAGAAGAGGGAAAAGATAATGAATACTTACAGACACAATACTGGTATGATTGGCCAACATTAACCCACTAACACGATGTGAAGTTTGTACATATGGTGATTTACGAGACAGAGCAACTTGGATACTAGCAGGACCCCATGGTATGAATGTTGCTAACTTTCTTTCTCGGATTCTCTGAAGACTCTTGTGTACCTATAATAGACAAAACAGATGTTTGATCAGTACTGCACTAGAATCAACCTCTGGTTTTCAGGTAAGCATGGTTCTCAAACAGGTGGTTGTCCATTACTTTACTACTCCAATGTCCAAAGACCAAAAGGTAGGCTAAAAAAACACAACACAATTTATTAAGTACAATATAATATAAGAGAATACTTGTCGAAAAGGCATTTGTCATCTAGGCTTCAACTACAGGGATACTTGCGCACTAAACTCATTAAAACCTTTAAAAAGTTTTATGGACGTCATATTGACTTGATTGGTAAATATAACATGTCTCTCTCGGCTATTATTCAAGATATATTTTATTGACTCGTAAAATATTATCTTCCTAATTATGTCTGTCTATTACATCGTTAACACTGTTCATTACGTGCATTTTGTACACCGATAGTCCATTGGCCAATCATGCTATTTCATTGAGATTTCGTCTAATAGTTTGGATGCAGCGATGGCGGGTGTGGCGCCAGGCAGGGTAAGCTTACTCTTCCGGACACCTGTTACAACTGTTTGTCGTGTATTTTGTACACGGTGACCAGTCCATCTGCTGATTACACTATTTTGCCTCGACCGTTTTTATTGGACTTCGAATTTTGACTAATGGTTTGGATTGTTCGTACTTGGTTTTATTTTATATCAAGAGCCTACCATTTATAACCCTTGACTGGCATTTAGTGATTGAGCACATTAAAAAGGTGTTTTGACAAGTATTCTTTTATCGTTATCAAGTAGAATATAACGATAAGGGAATACTTGTCGAAACGTCGTGCTATATGTGTATAAACCAGTGATTGTTTTCCATATAAATTGTGTTGTGTTGATTTAACGTGCGCAATCACTAAATGCCACTCAAGGGTTATAAAAGGTAGGCTGTTGATTGCAAATTTTTCCTGAAAAAAAAACCCTATCCTATTCAAATACTTATCGAATCATCATACTAACAGGAAGACACAACAATAGGGACACATCTGTAGTCAGGGAAGGGGTATGCACATGGATTTTCATTGTTGAATCAGTATTTAATAGTACATCCGTACCAATTTTCTGATAACCTGTCACAATTTATGTATCATTTATGTTTAACATGGAAGAGTTTGTCCCAGTGTATTCATAAGGGATAAAAAATAATACACTGGAGTTAAGAAATATGTGTCACAGCAAGTGGATGGCCAATTTATATAAGACAGCAAACCTGTCTACCCCATCAAATAAAATATTTGTATTTAATAGATATACTTACTTGTGTTGGATCTACTTCACCTTGTATAATATTTAATATAGATATATAACAATGATTAGCTTGTCTTTGTACTGGTGTTGATACCATCATATTTTTAGGTTGTAATAATCTTCTCATAACATCTAAAACTGTTGTTTTACGTACACTAGCTACCTACAAACAACAGATAACGATAACATTAAATAAATGAGTATAAAGAAGTACCAAATTTTTATTACGCATAGCACTGACTCTTTAGCAGTCGGAGATATAGGCAGAAAAATCATTTGTGTCCCTTAAAGATACATTATTTAATTTTGGCTTCAAAATTTATATAACTATTATTTAGACATTTATTCACATGGCAAACTTATAAGCAACTCTCTCTAGACCACTGGATGGCAGTCTGCAGAAACAAGTACTGTTGTTACGATAATAAACAATCTATGCTATATCTTGTCAAAACTTCCGACAGTGATCACTTTTCTCACTATATTCATTTTGCATTATCTATTTTTGAACTACTATAGCAAGAACAGTCAGCTCTTTATCTGAATCATACATAATGCATCCTTACTCCAATAATGGTGAAACGTACAAAAAATAATACCTAGTTCATTTCGACATCTGAAATTATGATTAGAGCACCAGTTTGATATACAATGTATTTTGCTATTCGAATAATGGCAAATTTTAACAAGTTTAAAATTCTTTCATGATACAAAACTTCTCCATTTTCGAAGACATTACTTGCTAATTCAGTTGTGCCAAAATATAATTTGTATGTGTTCAATACATTCACTGAGAATGTAGGTTTGAATACGAGCACACTGAACAAGATGAATTGACCACATTAATAATAATCCATCCACATGATGCATATGTGAAACTGATTTATCTGGAACTGATGTATCCAAAGGTTTTCAAATTACCTGTGAACTAGTAGTT
Organism: Patella caerulea; assembly: GCA_036850965.1. NCBI lineage: Eukaryota > Metazoa > Mollusca > Gastropoda > Patellidae > Patella > Patella caerulea. The sequence goes on from JAZGQO010000021.1 coordinate 17,165,886, forward strand.
AGTGGGGTGTAGCCAGTCATGAGAAAATGGAGTCTAGGCGTAGGAATAAGAGATGCTATTAATCCAATCAGATCATTATTCATGTAACCTGGGTAACGTAATGTAGCTGTACTCGTTGACATCACTGTTGATACCTATAACAAAATATTAAACATTATATACAATATTCAAAAAAATAGGGCAATTTTTATTGTGGCAGTTGATAATGATAATCTGGGATTTTACTATTCACTTAAAACAGATGTTCAATTTAATTTTCAGACAAAATCTGTGACAATATACCCATTCATTGAATAAAGATATATTATGGGAGATAAGATAAAGAGTTGGCAGTTCCCACTATAATAGTTAAAAACTAAAAAGCGTAAAGGTAATTTGCTGAAAATTTCAGTGAACTTGATCCACTAGGAGCCTAGAACGAAGCAGGTGAAATTTCCCTCTAGCCTCGGTCATCATTACTAAAATTATATAAACAGCATTGTCTCGATTATCCACTTTTTAAATTTAATTATCAATGGCCGATAAGCAGCATATCGGAATCTAATCCAGTCAACATCGAAGGATAGCCTAGACATCAAGTGTTTATCATGGTCTGGATAAGTTAATTGATGTCTAATTGATAATTTAGATAACATTTCAGGCCTAAAGAAAGACTTGTAATTGGCAGATTTAGCTCTTGCATAATGCATGTTTAAGATACAAATTATATCCTATTATAGTGTTTTTTATGGAGTTCTGGATTAAGTTATTTTTTTGTAAAATGATAACACCTCTTTAAATCAAGAGATATCAACTATTACTTGTTGGCTTGAATAAGTATCCTTACCAGCTGATTAACTTGTCCGAATGTAGGTGTATCTATATGTAATCTATCAGCAGCAATACGATTTAATGCTGTATTATCTAAAACAACCTACAATACATCAAAAATTCACTTCAAATAATAACAGACAATAAATTTCTTTATTCCATACCATTTCTTGTGACAAATGGGACATCAAGTCGAACTATATCAGATAAATTATTGTTCATCATACACAGCTTCAAATAATTAGCAATGTGAAAACTAGAAACTAATCATTTCCCTTCACCTCTAGATCTATCATTGAGCTACTCTTTATTCAAGTAAAAAATCTGATCCTTTATCTTAACGCTTTTATTTGGGACTAGAGCTTCTTTGAGTGCCTCAAACTGCCAATGTCACAGGATAGTTGTGCACCTTCTCCACTGTAAACAGTCCTATAATGCAGAGAGCTATATGTATGGTTTGAGGTGTTCCAGGGAGAAGTAGTTAATTGCCAGATGAGAACTGTCTAGTAATATGAAATATATCACTTTTTTATAAAAATTTTTTCAAGGAATTTGGGGGACTCAATATTTACAGGTACCAAATGCAAAAGGTCTATCAACCTAGGCTAACAGATCAAATAGAAAACAATGTAACGGGATCAGTTGGAATTCCAAGAGAAGTAGATCAAAAAGTCACTGTCCTAGAAAAATTCTACCTGTTGCACTGCACACGTTAACATATATACCACGTTAACATATATGCCAGTGTTGTGTTGAGGTGTTAAAATACATTCATTTTCTTTCAATCATTTAATTTGAGATTTCAAAATGTGGAACAACCACCTTTGCAGTAAAAAGAGACTTACAACACAATCAGCATTCTGTGTCAATCGTTTTAATGTTAGTATAGAGTTATAAGGCTGTACAACTACATCTGATACTTCTTCTATATTCGGAAATACAGAATACGTCTGAATTAACTTTTTGGGAAACCTGAAAAAAAAATCCACATGAATGAATAATTTGAAGACTACTATCGGAATAAGGTGCATAAATATAGTAATTTATTGTTTTAGTTTAATATTTGGACTATCTCTCTTACAATGAACATATCTTTTATCAATTCTGCAAGGTTTACACTGCTTATAAAATGAAATGGGGTTTAAACTCTAACTGGGCTATGTAGACAGGTTTATATTTCTAGGATCTGACAACAAAAATATTTTTTCCAGGTCTACTTGGATTGAAAGTGTCCCCAACCGTATAGATAAATACAAATGGACTCCTTTAATATGATTCACATACCTATCATTAAGTCTTTCTAGAATATATGAACCCATACCAGATCCTGTTCCACCAGCAATTGAATGACAAAGTACAAAACCCTAAAAAATACAAATCTCAATAATCTACTAAAGGGAGATAACTACACTCAGGTGCTCTGTCAATTATTGAAAGTGGTAGATTCTATAGCATTGATAGATCAGAAAGAGTTTGTGATTTATGTAACAATGAAGAGCAAGGGGACGAATTTCATTATATATTCAACTGTACCTTCTTTAATTCTGAACGACAAAAGTTCTTAGATGCAGATATATGTAAAATTAAAAATACAATGAGTTTTTCTGAATTAATGAATAGTAAAGACAAGTTTGTTCTTATTGGTTTAGCTAAATTCTGTAAAATTGTAATGTCTGTCTTCAAAGAATGAGGTAAATTACCTTCCCACTTTAATTACACATATGTATATATGGTTTTCTTTTTGGTTTCGTTTTTCATGCATTATATTAATTGTTGAATTTTGTTAAATTATTGTACTATCATGCCTCATGTGAGGCCTTTAGTGAAATAAAATGTTTCATGTTTCAATGTTTCATGTAGGGATGAAGATCACCAATGTCACTTAGCCAGCCTCATAACTTTTTGCAATAAATGTGTTTGACTGAACTCTACCATAGATATCTTGCAATGTCCATGAAAGTTTTGAGATACACAGTTGGATGTTACATATCAGTAATCATGTAATTATACCTTGTACATATCACTATATCCAACGTCGTAACTGTTATCCTTCCACCATTTAATTATAATGAGCTTTATAAAATGGTTCTAGAAAGCATACATTATGTTCTTTTTACTGAATGCTGGGATTATCATTAATTGCTGGTCACATTTCTAGGCTAGGAATTTAAAGGAGCTAAATCGCTAACATTTGGGACCTAGAAATTGACCTAAGTGGGTCGCATCACATATAATTCTGTAATATGGATGTACATGTATATTATCTGATTTACATTCAATGTTTTCCTTTTATACTCTAATTTCAAATCAATTATATTCGGCAAAATAAGCCAACAGTCTAAATCAAGCAAAAATTTATAGCGTCTGGTTATTCCAGTCTACATACGCCATTTGATTTGGTGCAATGTGTTTAGCCTTGTCCCTCGAGTCTCTAGTCAAAACTGGGACTGGAACGTAACATGGTACACGATTTGTGTACAAATGGTAAAAGGTTGGATATAAGAAGCCCATCTTTTTCCGGTAAGATCACAGCATCAATGTTGATTTAAATTGACAAATAATTCGTGTTTTCTTTTGATGATACTGAGTTAGAGTTTTAGCTACTTTAAGTTATGTAAACTACCCTTACTTTACAGTAGTAATAACCTTTCTACTATTAATAGTACAATGATCCTAGATAATTAGGGCTGGGTATCGATAGTGATTTTTACTATCGATAATCGGCAATGAAATGTCGGTCGATAATCGATAATATCGAAAACAAACTTATTTTCACGGTCGTCTTCAAGACTGGATACAGTGTAAGTTCAAAACCATACGATAACAAAGTGGCGAAAGATCGTTTGATCCTGTCTAAGGAGATTTACTTGGAAAACATTAATAAAACTTGTTATATCACGTATATATACGTCAATCCATGTTGTTTATTATTAAAATAATGCATCCGTGGTTCCGAATGAAGAAATATCGTAAATAATTATGTTAAGGGACCAAAATGAATTTGTTCCGATTCAAAATATTGCGTACGTGCGCGCGAAAATATCAATATGGCGGACAATTCTGTGTCGTTTCGTGTGCCAATAGAGAACCATTATTCGTATAATATATAAGTAAATCAACAAAAGTTTTGTCGACCATGTGTGCTATTTATTGTACCGGGTACTCATTACTGAGGCACACGTAGAGAATAGAGAATAGTGAACTGTACAGACGAATTCTGAAGTTTGCAAAGGGAAATAACTCTAACTTTATTTACACATCCAGATATCTCCGATTTAGCGATATTCAACAATAATTTATTCAAAACTAAAGTAACGTTTCAATGAGAGTGAATTGGTGAAAACGGCTGTTCAATAGGCAGACACAATTTTGTTATGTGTTACATTGATACTAGATAGTAATTCAAGTGAGCGGTGTATTATAATTAACTGAAAGAAAACATTGACATTTCAGACGCAAGAAAAATAGACGAAGCGCGATAATCGATAGTAACCCACCATCGATAGTGCTTTTCTGGCCCGCCCAATCGATACTATCGATTTATATCGATATTTTACCCAGCCCTATAGATAATGGAAGGGAAGATAGAAAACATACCTCTAAACTATCACTACCATCAGCTTCTCTATCTATTATATCAAATACTTCTTCATATAATTTTTCACCCTAATGGAATAATAAAATACATTATACATTTATCATGGGACAAACTGTTTGTTCTAATTGGCTGGCTTAGATATTGAAGACTATTTTGAACAAAACATTAAAAGAAAGCTACAACAAGAAATCAAATTTAGAAACCTGCAAGTTAGGCAACTCAAACGATTGTTTCAAGGCCTTGTAAAAGCAAAAGGAAAATACTACTAGTATTTTGTTCTTGCCCAAGACAAGTGTTTGGGAGAGAGGATTACTAATAAAATAAGTGATGCCGCTCCAACGGTACTGAAGCAGAAATAATTCAAAATTGAAATATTCATGATAAAGATTGTTTACCCTTCATGTACCCTCTATATATACCTAAGAGCAAAGTGATAACAAAAGATCTCTATATAATTTACCTAAGTCCATGAACAAGTTTCATACAGTAAAAAACCATTTGGTTAAGTTATTGAAGTTTTAAAAAAAAATTTCTAATGCATTGACCATGACGGAAAGTGTCTCACTTTTATCAACAAATTTTATCATATATGAGACAATAGATTACAATTGCTGAATTTTTCTTGAAGGAAAAAAGCAAGCTTAACAGATATTAATTTTCATGTCTAACTTACCTGAGTGTAACCACTAGCCCAATTATTACCGGCACCACCACCATGTTTAGACAGGTAAACATTCTCAGGATTATAGAGTTTAGCATAATCAGAATTCATGATGGTATTAATAACTCGAGGTTCCAAATCCAATAATACAGATCTAGGTATATAGTGATCATCATCAGCCTATTTATAAAAAAAACCATATATCTAAGTCTTTTAGAAGATTAGCAGTGTGAAGTTAATTAACACAAAAATTTAACAGTCATTAGACTTTGATGTCAAGAAATTTATTTCCTAGCAAGCAGTACTTTGAGAAAACAATTTTAAAAATATGTGAAAATGCAGGGGTATTAAAATTGGTGGGGGGGCGTCTTATAAGTATTATGGGTAATAACGCATTTTGGGACCAACACACAGTACATTTATATTTGCCTGATTATCACCAATGTACATCCGATAATCATAAAAGAGATAGAGAAATTAGATTTAATTAACATCCCCACCCCTTCCCTACACAAACTAGGTCCTTTTGGGACTAAAATATAGTTCATTGCTATTTCAATATTTGCTTAGATGTAGGGGTATTTAGCAGTCTGGGAAACACTACATGTACAAGGTTAAACAGACGGTCCTCCTCCTGGTCACTTACACTTCACTCAATGGCTGACCTCATGATTTCCTGCTCAGACATTAAACTATTAAACCACTAAATAACCCAACCCACCATAAAAAAGATAGGTTGCCAGGCAACGAAACATACGCCCACAGCAGCTAAATCGTCCGGGCAGTCAACTAGGGTTGTCGCATATTTTTACTTTTTTCGCTAATGAAACATTTGTAATACACTAAAAACTGATCAAGAGTAACAACTCATTATGTAATTATCAGAAAATCATTAGAATTTGATTGCTTTTTATAAAGTTTTACCCCACACTAACAATTAGTATATACATGAAACATTTAATATCATGGATTTAGCTGTTCAGTTATCTAAATTCATTGAAAATCAAAATACTTGTTCGTTTCAACACCTTAAACTCTATGTATCAATCTGAAGTCAATCGGATGGTAACTTTGGCCTCTATAGCGTAACAAGATTTTTTGAAATTATCAAGGGAGATAACTCTGGCAGTAATTATTTGAAATCTCTGAAAATCAATAGGCTTCTTCGTCTCATGACCTTAAACACTGTGTATAAATCTAAAGTCAATCGGATATTAACTTTGGCCTCCAGAGCGTCCACAAGATTTTTTGAGGTGATCAAGGGCCATAACTCTGGCACTAATTATCGGAAATCGCTGAAAATCAATAGGCGTCTTTGTCTTATGACCTTTAACACTGTGTATAAATTTGAACTCAATCGGATATTAACTTTGGCCTCTAGAGCGTCCACAAGATTTTTTGAAGTGATCAAGGGCCATAACTCTGGCACTAATTATCAGAAATCGCTGAAAATCAATAGGCGTCTTCGTCTTATGACCTTAAACACTGTGTATAAATTTAAAGTCAATCGGATATTAACTTTGACCTTCAGACCGTCCACATGATTTTTTTTAAAGAGATCAAGGGCCATAACTCTGGCACTAATTATCTGAAATCGCCGAAAATCAATAGGCTTCTTTGTCTCATGACCTTAAACACTGTGTATAAATCTAAAGTCAATCGATATTAACTTTGGCCTCTAGAGTGTCCACAAGATTTTTTGAGGTGATCAAGGGCCATAACTCTGGCACTAATTATCGGAAATCGTGAAATTCAATAGGCATCTTCGTCTTATGACCTTAAACGCTGTGTATAAATTTAAAGTCAATTGGATATTAACTTTGGCCTCTAGAGCGTCCACAAGATTTTTTGAAGTGATCAAGGGCCATAACTCTGGTAGTTATTATCGGAAATCGCTGAAAAACAATAGGCTTCTTCGTCTCATGACCTTAAACACTGTGTATAAATTTAAAGTCAATCGGATATTAACTTTAGCCTGTAGAGCGTCCACAAGCAATTGTGGACGCCGGACCGACGGACCGACGGACGGGGGCGACGACAATATACGACCACATTTCAATGTGGGCGTATAAAAACCCTTCAGATTAAATCAAATAATTAGTTTTCATTTTTTAATATATATTGTAATTCCCAAAACTATTTCTTCCCATGACTATTTGTTACCTGATAGAAGAACACATCTTTTCTGTCAGTTCCTTCTGTGGCATAATCTTCCAACATACCCTCTGAATATAATAAATGGTATGTAGTATAACAATTGTATAGAATAATGCAATTACTGAACAAAATACAGTTTAAATAGATTATTATTTCATCACAATATTTACAGAAATCAGAGAGAGAGAGAGAGAGAGAGAGAGAGAGGGTTTACCCCCCCCCCCTCACACACACACAAACTCAAGTTCTTTCTATTTTCCCTAAAAGTGAAATAATGGGTACATAGCAGGGATTTCGTCCGTATATTCCGGACTTGTCCGACGTTATTTTCCAACCGCCCAAAATTGTCCAACCGGAAATATGGTTTAACTTCTTAGTTAGATTTGATTCAGTCTCTCATTTATAACGAGAGGTGCCACTGTTTAAAAATGATGGATTTCTCTTAAATCATTGATAAGTAGTAAAAATGTCAAAATCACTAAAACTTTTAAAAGATATTTATATACACAAGGTAAAGCTAATTTGTTAGTACTGCTCCCTGAAAGAGAAAGTAAGCCACTAAGTTTAAAAGCTGTATTACCTGGGCTTATACCATGCTCGGCACATAGCTGCTTCCAAAACTCAAAACCAACTAAAATGTAAAAAATAAACAAAATTTGTCTGATTTGTTTATATAGTGCCAATTTGATAAACACCCCACCACACTGAGTCTCTGGTCTATATAAACAAAACAAATAATTAATACCATAAATAACAAACAATGTCATGAAAATCAAATCAAAATCTTTTCTTTAGATTTTATTCCCAAAATAACAAACCATTTTATGAGTTCAAGTTCCTAAAATTTATTATCATTTGAGATTTATAGAAATCCCTGATACTATCATCATTATACGGCGCCAATTTTAGTCAACTGTGCAAGTCTGCGATATCACCTATGTGACGTTAAACCACCAGAAGATAGATAGATAGTCAACTGGGCAATTTTTCAAATGATATATTGGGGCTTAATTATTATATGTGATGCATCTTGGTATTTGCCAAGCCCGAAAATAAGGCACCTGTCACAGACAATGTCAGGCACAGATTCAGGCCTTGTCAGACACAAAACCTCTGGTGCCTGTCATTTTGTGCGGCACTGATTTGACTGTCTTACTGATATTATAAATACATGTCCGGTACTAAGTTGAAAATGTCAGGTACTGGCCATGGTAATATTTAATTTGTTAAGTAAATCTAAAACCGTTATTTCCAGGCCTGATATTCGCCTTGTCATTTTTAACAATTGCATTATTACTGAGATAAGGATAATCCTGTTCAGCTCTATCATTTGTCTCTGTCAATTTTACTGGGTAATAATTCTATGGATATGCAGTTGCGTATCAATCCCTGCGTACACGTATGAACAATGTAATTATTGAATATTACAAAACAAAACTTAGGTAACCAGAGATAAAAAATTATCTGGTTTACTTTAAAATATCTTAATACTTAGTTTTAACATTCTAATTTTACAAATATATTAATTTGTTATATCAGTGTGTTCTTAAATTTGTGTGTTTGTCTATATTTACGTCATTGCAATATACTAATATAGTGATAAATAAAATTATAAAAATAGGGTATTAGGCAGAAGGACGGCAGTTTTTATACCAGCAACGTGTTGTGTCAAACATACAACATGCATGTTCATGTAATATAAGTTCTAGGCCTATTGTCAAGTAATTAATTAAACCAATTCAATGTCAATCAATGTCTTTTATATATTTCCTTACACTTACACTACAGTACATCGATCAATCAATTCAAAATCAAATGTTTCCCTGTACATTGCTTGTAGAACAGTAGAAGTAAACTAAAAATTTACTCTTCTTTCTAAATGCCAGAATATCATGATTAGTTAGCATATCATCATTCTGACAATCTGATAATCAGTCAGCTAACCAGTACCGTTCAGTCTCAAAGTGAGTGATACTCAGTGATACTGATACTGCCTGGTTGAGTGGTTCAGTGTCAGTGGTTGTCATTTTTTAAGTTGTTACAATGTTAGAGGGTAGGGTTGAGAATATTCATATTAGATCGAAAACTCTAACAGAAATAGTCATAAAATACATTAGAATAGGGCCATCGTACTTTGATTTCCACATTGTCCCAACTGCAATGTAATTATTTCACGTGGCATTCTGGTTATATGTTTTGCCTTTTCAGAAGTCTTGTCAAGGCTTGAAAACGGGCGGTAAAAATTGCGGAAGTATACAAACCTGTGAAAGAGTAGGTCCGAGGTTAATAAAATATGTTTATGAGTTTCAAATTCTAAATATACCGAGTTGAAAAATATCATTTATACATAAATGTATAGTTTAAATGTTTTCTAACATTTAGAAATCGTATTTATTTCACGTATTATAGAATAAGAATTTATAGTTTTTCCTCTGTAAATCTGATGACGTCATATCAAAACAAAAATATTATTACGAAGTTCAGAACTGTCAATGGAATTTTTATTTAAAATTATAACATAGTCCAAAATATGAACCCCCACGATCAAGAGGACGTGGATAGGAATGTCAAACTTAAAGAAAAATGGGTTGCAGAAACTTTAAGTCCCATGGAACCAATGGTTATGAGCCTGCAAAGTTTGCTAGTTTGGGAAGATCCGAAGAAAAGTGCACTTTTGTTTACTGGAGTTCATATATCATTTTGGTATGAAGAATTTGAAATCAATGCTTTATACTTTATGAAGGCGACAATTTGCATTTTGATCATGTTTGTAACATATTTTATTGAAAATATCACTAGGGAAAAAATTAGACAAAAAAGTCAAGACAGTCTTCCTTGAGTCTTTTGTTGAGTTGAGAGTATCATAAATCCAAAGACCACGATACGCAAGAACTTCAGAAGACCAATCTGACCAACAAATAAATTGATATTAGTGTTTGTTTGAATACATTTGTTTTCTTTGAAGAGTAACGCATGGTACGATATATGTTTATGGAGTTTTCTGGTCTGCATGTTTGTCTTGTCAGGTTTGTTTTGTGTGTAGGCCTAGTGCAGTCCTCCTGCATTTATTAAGAAGACCAAATTAAAATAAAAGACTACCTGATACATTGTTTTTTTATATATTTATTATTGAATCATACATATTTATCATAAACTCGGACCAATATCTTGGTTAACATTTGTTATCTTTATTATGTTTTTCGGGTAATTTCATAACAGCATGGACCTTATAATACAAATAAGGTCCATGATAACAGCCAATAATCTACCGGTATATTGTTATATCAACAATTTATAGAAAAAATTAATCTAACATTATTTATCTTTATTACATCGGGGGCCTTATTCACGAAATTTTAACTAAGATAAAACCCAAATTTTAGTTATATGATTGGATAATATTAGATTGATTTTAGTGCTTAGCCAATCAAAACTGAAGTATCTACTAAAATTTGAATTTTATCTTAAGTTAAGATTTCGTGAATCAGGGCCCAGTAGTTTACTATTCAAAACCATTTTGATTTGTGTAGGTAGTCGTATGGCAGGGTTAGCCTTTTTATATGCCCACATTGAAATGTGGTCGTATATTGTCGTCATCCCGTCCGCCCGTCTGGCGGTCCGGCGTCCACAATTGCTTGTGGACGTTCTAGAGGCTAAAGTAAATATCCGATTGACTTTAAATTCATACACAGTGATTAAGGTCATGAGACGAAGAGGCCTATTGTTTTTCAGCGATTTCCGATAATAACTACCAGAGTTATGGCCCTTGATCACTTCAAAAAATCTTGTGGACGCTCTAGAGGCCAAAGTTAATATCCGATTGACTTTAAATTTATACACGGTATTAAAGGTCATGAGACGAAGAAGCCTATTGATTTTCAGTGATTTCCGATAATTAGTGCCAGAGTTATGGCCCTTAATCACTTCAAAAAATCTTGTGGACGCTAGAGGCCAAAGTTAATATCCGATTGACTTAAAATTTATACACAGTGTTTAAGGTCATGAGACAAAGAAGCCTATTGATTTTCAGCGATTTCCGATAATTAGTGCCAGAGTTATGGCCCTTGAGCACTTAAAAAAAATCTTGTGAACGCTCTAGAGGCCAAAGTTAATATCCGATTGACTTCAAATTTATACACAATGTTTAAGGTCATGAGACGAAGAAGCCGATTGATTTTCAGCTATTTCTGATAATTACTGCCAGAGTTATGGCCCTTGATCACTTTAAAAAATCTTGTGGATACTCTAGAGGCCAAAGTTAATATCTGATTGACTTCAAATTTATACATAATGTTTACAGTCATGAGACGAAGACGTCTGTCGATTTTCAGTGATTTTCAATAATTACTGCCAGAGTTATGGCCCTTGATCACTTCGAAAAAATTCTGTGGAAGCTCTAGAGGCCAAAGTTAATATCCGATCGACTTTAAATTTACACACAATGTTTAAGGTCATGAGACGAAGAAGCCTATTGATTTTCAGAGATTTCAAATAATTACTGCCAGAGTTATCTCCCTTGATAATTTCAAAAAATCTTGTTACGCTATAGAGGCCAAACTTATCATCCGATTGACTTCAGATTGATACACAGAGTTTAAGGTGTTGAAACGAACAAGTATTTTGATTTTCAATGAATTTTGATAACTGAACAGCTAAATCCATGATATTAGATGTTTCATGTATATACTAATTGTTAACGTGGGGTAAAACTTTATAAAAAGCAATCAAATTCTAATGATTTTCTGATAATTACATAATGAGTTGTTACTCTTAATCAGTTTTTAGTGTATTACAAATGTTTCATTACCGAAAAAAGTAAAAATATGTGACAACCCTTGTTGACTGCCAGGACGATTGAGCTGCTGTGGGCGTATGTTTCGTTGCCTGGCAACCTATCTTTGGTTAATTCTGTTATACCATCCCTCCATGATTGTAGGTCCTACATGTTATAGCAGCCCCAAATATTTTAGTTTCTGTACTGCAAATTCTACAGAGTTGTGTTGTTAACCTTCAGAGTGGTCTTCTGTCTTGGTCCAAGAGGACTTCTATAGGTCCATATGAGTGTCTCGAGATAAGAGATAGCACTATAGTATGTAGTTCCCTCGGTAAGATGCCAATGTGAGTCACATCAGAATTCAGTAAGCAAAACTGTAAATGTTTTCTTCAAAACAATACGTAACCCAAAGCGTTATAAGCTGGCTATGTTCAACATTTTAACACAGAAGAGGATTGATTTCATGAAGACTTAAACAAAGGGAAAATTGCATCAGTACATGTATATTTTTTGTATATCTCAATGGACTCATAGCTAGCCATTAACCAGTGACTATTTGATCGATTCAAGTGTTTTAGCTGTCTTTATGCAATTTTAGTGTTTGGATTTTGTGGTCAGTGCTAGCTTGTGATTGTGCTACATATTGTATGTTACATGTACCAATGATTTTATGTTATTTTTGTATTTCAGGTTTTTGGCCTATATTTCTTCAAGGTTATATTTTCTCATATCTGTGTCTTTGTTAGTGATTATATTCATAGATACCTGGAAGAAAAAAATATGGCCCGAAATTAGAGGTATGTTTAATTTTGTTAATCCATTTGCTAATTTTTTTGAAAACCGTTTTTAAAACATTGATCACACCAAAGAAGTTTTATGACTGTGATGATGATTATTCTTTTCAATTACTTTACTTAGAATAAAGAAATTGATGGGATGAAATTATGAGCAAGAACGGTTAGCCCTGTTAACCCCTGTATCTTACTCTTGTAGAAATACATGTAAGAGTGCATAAATATAGCTTGAATGATTAACTATTAACTGATGTTTAAAACAAACAACTAAAACATTGTTTACGTTATTCAGCTTCCGCTCTGTAAGAATATTCAAATCATTTAACCAACCATAATGTATATAGTATTAGTATTGACAATTATCTAGTCATATATCATAATTGATGCTGTATATTTTACAGTTCCACCACCTGTGCCTGAGGACGAGGATGAGTAAGTAACTATATGTATATAAACAAAATTAGATATGTGTAATAAATTTTTATAAAAGGTGCATTGACTATACATTATAAATAAATATAAAATGATAATATTTCTACCATTGTTATCGTCTTGCATTAGTATCAGTCATTAATTGTTGGTCATTGTATTTATTTTCCAGCTGGACTCCAGTTCATACTCGGTTACTTAGTACACCAGAAATATCACATCATATCGCTCAAGCTTTATCTTTTATTCAAGTAACGCTCAGAAAATGGAGACTGTTTCGCCGTAACCATCCACAAAAAGTAAGAATTAAGTGTTATTGGTAAATATGGAATCAAAGACCTCATTTATAATTCATGTACTTTCTAAACTTAGCCTGTTTGTGATAAAATTATTGATTTGTACTCTATCAATCGTAATAGTTACAAATTTAGGTATTTTGTAGTTTACTGGTGACTCATGCAGTGTCATGGTGGCTCATTGAGTAATGAACTGGCTCACTAATCAGATGGACCTGGGTTTCATCCCGATGTTGGCCAAGGAAATTCCTCAGGATTTTTTAAGCCTGGTTTCTCCTTGTTAGTGCTGCAGGAAGGATTGCCGCCTAGCAAGGAAAAAGTATCTAATCATTCATATGGGATGGAAAAACTGGGGATGTTTGACGTATGTATATCAGAGAACCCATTTTTATGGGCGTGAACATACGTTGTCAACACCCCTGTCTGTCCATCAAAAAAAAAATTCAGAAAACAAAATCAAAATATTAATTAAAGATGATCTTCTGGATTGGATTAAATCGGATTGAAAAGAGACCCATCACGAAGAGATTTTATCTACGATTATAGGGGATGTGGCGATGTGGGCTTCTTTTCACCTTATACTGTTTATATTACATTTTTATGGTCTTCATCCAGATTTTCCGGCGTGATTCCCCCTATTCAGTAATATATAACGGAGGGTTGAACAAGGACAGCTGTCTAGTTGTTGGATGGGATGGAAAGCGAAAGTCCTGTGTACACATTGGCATGCACGTAAATTATTCCTTGACAGTTGGAATATGATAAAAGAGTAAGCCATAGTGCCATTGTCCAGTCAAAATTTCCTTCATAGCACACTGTGTGGTGTATCCCAGTTTAAAGCAGAACAGTAGAATGTTATACCCCATTTCATTCCATTTATGGTCTGTATGATATCTTTGTTAAAACCAAACATAATGGAACCATTTTTGGAATGATACTCGCTTTTTATTTTTCAGTTTAGTTTTTTCACGTGTTCATTTTTTACAACATTGTATCTGGTGAGTCGCTGTATATCCGGATTAACTTTATCTTACACATTAGGTAAGATTTTTTCTATTCTATATCATTTCTAGCAATATTGGTTTGTCAAATTCTAATAATAGAGTACAGGGCCTGAGTTCACAAAGCATTCTCAGACTTAAGTTGAGAATTTACTCAAAACTGTTCACCTTATTTTAACTAAAACATAGCCTTTTATAATAATTTTGTTGTTTTAATGTATCATATACGGTACATCAATAAGAAACTATGTGCAAATTTTTGTCTTTATACATGTAATGATCTGGTAGTACTATGAGTAAGTGTGCATTGCCAGGAAGGAGAATTTTTTTCCTTCCAGTTCCACCTACGTTGTAACTTGGTGCACTTTTCTGGATGTGACTTGTTTTACTGGTTTTAGGTTGAATATTAATTTCGCCACTGCATGCTTTTCTCCCTTTAAGTATTTAATTGATTCCTACAGAAGTCAGTTAAATTTGAAAATATTAGCCTTGATTGAGAAATGTTTCCGATATTAGCTTGAGACTAAAGACAAATGTCTTCACTAAAAAAAGAGATTTTTATTGATATCATATTCAAGGCGTACAACAATATCTTGACGTAATGCTTGGATTTCTGTTTGTGTAGCTGAGAAAAACGAAAGCAAGAGAAATTTAAAACAGACGATCTGTTAATATTGATACTGTTTAGGTTATTATACCACTTGATCAAAGAAATTAGTCCACACGTGGTTATGAATTATTTTGAAAACAAAAGAATTTATTTGGTATATTTTATTACAGTGATGAGTATATTACTATGGCCATGTGTAGTATATCATGATTTATTGAAGAAAGTCTACCTTCACATGGAACCACTTTTAATGTGGTTAGATTATCAACTTAAACATCTCAAAATTGCTAAAGTCGGTAAGTATAGATTAGATAGTAAAGCAGTCATCTCAGATTACACTGGGTTAAAGGGGATTAACACGTATATGTAGCCTCCAAGTTTTTATCTTGACTGAAAGTTTATGTTCAATATGTTTAAAGTCGATTGGAGAAGAGAGAAAGGAATAGGATTTTAAGTCCACATGAATCAAACTAGATCAATTTGGAGCTAACATATGGATCTATTCTATTTCAATTATTCGTAAGCTTTATTGACATAAATAATTCAACAACCACACTATGTCAAACTTGTAGACATTGTTATGCATACTTTATGATAGATTTGTGAGTGACCATGTCACCAGTCACCAAACCAACATTGAAAACTATGGTCTCTCATCATATATACATTTACATGGTTTTGACCATGATTCTCATAAAACAAAAGGCTGAATTCCAAATAGTTTTGTACATGATCAGAATTTTATCTATATTTGTAAAAATAATACAACCTGTAAGATAAATCGATTTTAATCATTAAAAAACATGATCCATATCTTAACATATATTTATTTATTTATACTTTTTTTCTAGGTGTAAAAGAAGAAGTAAAAGAAGAAGATGTACCTGTAAGTGATGAACCAACAGCTACAATAAGTAATGATGTAGAGGAAGAATTTTATCCTGATTATGATCCTCTTACTACTGCTGCCTTGGCTCGAGCTATAACAGATAGTGAAGATGAATGTGGTACACCATCTGTACCAACACCAGGTTTATCTAAAGAACCATCTATTGATAATGATAGTGATAGTGGTATGTTACTATTGATACAATCCAAGTGATGCTCTTCAAAAAAAAGAGGGGTTGGTTAATGGTTAACATGCGCGTGTGTATCATACGACCTGCCATTGAGTCAACTGGCATGGTTTCGAATCCTCGGTTGTATGTAGCAAAGAGTAGGGTCGTCTGTCGAATCTCGTGGGTTTTCTCTGGGTACTCCAGTTTCATCCCACTGTTAAAGACACGCAATAGAATTATTGAAATAAAATTAAACCATATGTTAGTCCCGAAATTACCTAGTTTGGAGTGGACGTTAAACCCAATTTCTCTCTCTCTCTCTAATGATCTAATGTAACCCAGATCTGCATCACAATTTCAAATAGTTCACTCAATGACAGAGGTTTTGATCTAAAGCAGATATATTAGCCCTTTAGGGCTACATGTCTATAATGTAAATAGTAATATGCTTTGGTCAATCTGTGAGCTGACAATCTTCACCATCACTTCATGAATTTATAGGGTTGACTTGCTTCGATGGTGTATTCTAGTCATTAATGCCACAAAGCAACAAAAATCATTGGCTGTCATTATGTGTGCAGGACGTGAAACTGTTAACTAATGATGATTGAATTTTTGTTTGTCACATGTTGTTTTTGTTTGATTTTGTAGAACGTGGAGCCAATTTAGATGATTTGATGCCAAGTATTGATCAGATGCCATCATTTGATGATTTAGACAATACCGACGATGAATGGAGTCCAGGTTCTCCCAGTGAGAGAACAGGCAACATCCATTTCACACCAACACATTTTGGAGATTCAGATTCGGAAGACGAGGATCAGTTTGGTGATATGAGCGTCCCAGATGGAGACGAGAATTCTATCACTCACAAACTAGTGAGTCAGACACTCACAAATATGATGGAGAATGCTCTTCAGGGTCTTAACCCTGATCAGGGCAGCTCTTCATACTCGTCGGGTATGTTGCCGCATTCTGGAGCAAAAATAACCTACACAAAAACATCCCAGGGTGAATCTGTCGATATCTCAGATCCAGCAGACGACACAATCATTGAGGAAGATGAAGAAGATGAAAGTACAGATGCAGAGAATATCGAAAAAGAATTTGATTTTTTGGATGATTATGATCAAGATGATGCTCCCAAGAAAAAATGAGCAAAATGCTTTCTAGATATATCTATAAAAAAAAACCTTTTGAGCTTCAACTTTTTGAGAATCGGAAATTGGGTAAGCGGCACTGTATGTATGTTTAGCTAAACTGTACTATTTAAGCTTAGCAAGTAGGAGTGTTTTAGTCAGAGATATTTTGCAGAGACAAAGCAGTATTCCATATTCTCGTGACTTTACAAATTGCCTTTGGTCAAGTCTTGAGGAAAAAAAATATCATTATTTAGTAATAGACAGGGCTCTCATTTGAGATTAGTCGTTTGTTCACTAGAGCCCGGACACAAACATTTCCGTAACAAGAAATGAATCGTTTTGTAGCATTTTTTTAAAATATAAATAGTAGCCAAAATGATATTCATAATAAAAATAATAATACTTTGTCATTAAGATTTGTTACTTCTGTAGTTTTCAACAAATTTGTTGATGCATTCATGGTCGGTCACCTTCATTTTGACTGAATTAAATTTTATACACAAAAAGGTTATTGCTTATTTGAATGCTCAGACTACAATCAAATAGAACTGGATTTTGTAAAATGAATTAATTTCAAGATTTTGTTATTATTGGGTAAAATCTCATTGCTATAAATTATTACATACCTAGTACCTACATGTATATGTATATGATTTGGTAGTATATATATATATATAAATATAAAGTTGTTATTTTGTATACAATGTTTATACATGTATGCTATTTTGGTTGTGAGGGCTTTTATATTCATATATTTATATATTGATAGTTACTGTGAGATAATTCACAGTTTTGAAGCTTATCCGTTGTAGTTTATTTTTTCAGAATCTGTCATTTTTTGACATGATTTAGTTTCGAAATAAACATTCATAATACACCAATATTGTTATAATCAGAAAATAATGTGAAGACAAATATGCTTCAATGCTTTATTTATTTATTCATGTTTTTGCTAATTTTCAAAGTATCTCAGTTTCGAATATCAATCGTATCAATCCAAAATTTTCCAATTCTTTGTAAAATGAGAATAAATTTTTGTACATATATAGAAGAGAAATCCATGATACTTGGGTTAACATAGCTCAGTTAGGCCATACAAAAATAGATACTTAGTTTTTCATCCAATATGATTCTAGTTTCAATCTTCAATACAATTTGGAGTCACACTTACAATCAAATCAAAACAGAAAATAACTGGACAGAGGTTTACGGGAAAAGTGCCTCCATTTCAAAATATTTGAAATCAATTAACCTTACTTTAGTGAGGGAATATTTTCAAAGCATATGACTACCTTCACCATTATCTCTGTTTCCAAAATCACTTAAATACTTAAAAAAATGAATTTAATTGTTTTAAAAATTAAATTTTACAAAATGCATAATCTTATAGCATTTACGTCAATTCCACTGAAATTATCCAGCCAGGTTAATTTCACTGCCAGTCAATCAGTAAGAAGACCTGGTTTGCTAATCATTTATATTGTATGGCCTTAAATATTCCTTTTGTTTTTTGTGATATTTATTAATTGTACAATGAAGAATAATTATAGGTACATGTAATTTTAATATAAATATATAGATTCTTTTTTTAGAATTTGTAAATATATATTTTACTTCTTGTGATTTTTTGGATTAAGATTTCTATCTAAATTGTTGTATTTTCACACACCGGTAATCAAATTATATGCTGCCTTTGATAAGAATAATTTTTGTGGTGATTTCTTGTTTGTGTTATCCAGATAAATGTCAATCTTAAAGGCCGAGTTTTCATTTAAAAACCAAATAAAATCATTAAAATTGAAAACTTGGACTTAAGTAAACAAATTACAAAACCATCAATCAAAGATTTATACAGATGCTGAATAAATGCCTGATGGAATTGGATATTATGTTAGTGTATCTGCTTATTTCTGTAACCATCGTCATCTGTTATTCTAATATGTGACCTGCTCCCACGAAATCAGATGCTTGTTGCACAACTTCATTTTGTACTATGGGCAAAAAAGCTTAAATAGTATGCCTTCTTGTTACTATTAATGAGCTGTACTTCACTCAAGATGATACGACAAATTTAAAAAGAATTGCATTTTTGAAAGGCTAAGCTGAGGACTATTCAAATATGGTGCCAGCTCTATTTTTATAAAAAAGACCATCTGTCTGGTTTTGTGGGAGAGATTTAAAGGACATCCTGTTTTATCTGCTGTATGGTATTTGATGATGTTATGTGTTATTGTTATTATTAAAAGGATTTTTCTTGGGTAAAATTAACATAACACAGAGTCCTTTATTAATCTTTGTGTGCATAGTAAGCATTTGTAAAATTAAGACAAAGTAGTTCTTGCCAGGAGTAAATAAGGTCGTACAGTTTTTGTCTGATTCACTATCACAAATATTACATTTATATATTTTATTATAAAACTAACTTCATTATTTCTTGTTTGAATATTCTACGTTTCCACTATCACGATTTGTGCTACGATTGAAATCTATCCTATCAGGTCCCTTCATACATTGAGTCATAGCAATCATGTTGAACATATCTGCATGTATCAAATTGTGGACTTAATAGGGACAACCGTATCGTAAAGCACTGCAGGATAGTAGAAACTTGTCATATTATTGTTACATATAAAATCATTGTTACATGTATGTATAATCAAGGTAGTTGCTTTAAGTTTAGTCTTTTTGTTTCATTTATTATTTAAGTTTTTTTTGTATTCACTTTTAGAAGTAGTTTTTCCTTTTGTTTGTTTTTTTAGAAGTAGATTGTCTATGCAGTTACGTACTGTGCCTGAAAAAGTGCTCTTCACTATAATTTTTTAAAACTGAATGGTAACTTAAAGGAGAAATTCATATATTTCGATCTATAAAAACTGGTTAATTATGTTGAGAAATCTTTAAGGTCCCCTTTTCTAAATGCAGACACTTATCCAAACCTCTTTAGTGGGTGGTTGGAGTTGTATACGAGCTTCTTGACTATTGACAAGCAATTACCAGGGGAGAAAACTGTCTTTAAATCAGACATCTTTTTTTTTTATTGGGTGGGTGGGGGTATTTACTACAAATTTGCAGATTAGTGCTCCTTTGTAACCTTGCTAAGGTTACACACAGTATCAAATCTGTGAGGTCTTGCTATGAAAAATTGGAGGCAAGCACAAGTAACATTTATAAATAAACTGTTTTGGTGTTTATGAATTAACTGGGTTAATATTTTAAGCTGAAACTTTAAGACAAGAGATATTTCTTCACATTTTCTTCAATGGATTTTTAATATACTTATGAAAAATTTCTTCTGAGTGAAAGTTGATTTCTCCTTTAAAGAGGTATTAGTGCCTAGGAGGTTTCAATTAGATTGTGTGCAAAATTTGAGTCAGATCTGTCCATCTTTTGCTGAGATATAGAGGTTTTTATTTTTAATTTAATTCTTGAGACTCAGTAAGATCAAATTATAGCCACAAGTGGTTTTGTAATGAGTTTTCATGTGTCTTATATACTGCTTTGCTCTGGTGTCAGTGCTTGGATGTTGTATCATTAGATGTACACATGTATTGTTTTATACAGATGATTTGAAGTGAGTTAACGTTTTATGAATACTGATAAAACCACTGTGAGACAAGATGTCAAAGGTATTTCAGTACAAAAACGAAGGATATTTATTAATGTATATTTTCAGTAACTGACATTTCAGTATAGGTAACTGATACTACAGTACTCCTAACTGATATTTCAGTACTTGTACCAATATTTCAGTAGAGGTACTGATATTTCAGTAATGAATATTTTAGTACAGGTAACTGATATTTCAGTACAGGTAACTGATATTTCAGTAATGAATATTTCATGGCTGTGATCTTTCTAAAAAAATTTTGTTACCCAATTAATAAAATACCTATATCTACATAAAATGAAATATATGTTAATAGATGACAGATATGAAATATATTCATAGGTTTATGTTTTAAACTCCACAGTGCATATAGTTAACTGAGTTTAAAGATATTTTTTTGCATACAAACTGTGATTTGACGATATATTTGGACGTTAGCCGCGATGTCTGTCAACTCAATTTCAGAATGTATTTTTAATTACTTACTGTCCATTTATCATATATATTGCAACATCTGTTGTATTTTGACCCCCCTCAATGTTCCCAATATAACCCCTTAACCATTTGATCAAGAAATAACAACCACTCCCTCAGTCAAGCTAGCACGCAATAAGCTGGCAGACAACACTCAGGTTGCCAGTTACTGATACCTTGACATCTTTGCCCAGTGCTTGCCCCATGGCTGTATTTCTGGTAATCAACAGTTGGAACGGAACAATAGGACATTAAACCCTATTTCATTTATTTTTACATGCTTGCCATCATGTACTTGGTTCCTTGGTTTTACATCTGAAGACTGATGTTGTTCCTTGCCAGACCCTCTGTCCTGAAGTACACTGTAATATCCTGAGGAACTTTTGGTAATGTGCTAGCTCCTTAATAACTGAGTCACATTTACCACAACATGGCGAGTTGGAGATTTATTATGTCAAATGTAGCCAGCAATTGGGTACCTAATGAGTTAAAACAACTTGTTATACCTAGATATATCATGTTTTTTAGAATATTTTGGAGAAATTGTAAAATAAATATTTCTTAACAGTCTTTCATGAAAAAAAGTCTGTTTTTTTTTTAAGTAATATCAATTTGTGATATGTTAAAATTAAAATGTATATCTTATGACCTTCAATATGGGGATCGACTGATTATACATATACAAAGATGTGTTCGGCGCCATGTATATTATTTTTGTGATTGAGTTGCTTTGTGGCTTTAATTAAAGGGGTGTTAATTTGTGTTACGCAAACTTTTAACTATGTAAGTAGAATGTTAATATATTTATCATTTTTGTTTATCTTCATTCTTTGTTTATTGCATTGTTTCTCCTTGGAAGCTAACAAACACTAGAGAAAATTCATTGTGTCATTTAAAGATATATTCCTTTGATGAAGCCTATTGGACCACAGAAGTTATCCATAATGAGAGAGCCTTGAAATGGGTGGGGGGGTAATTATGGACTGAAATTACTTTTCACGGTTGGAAATGAAATGGGGTTGTTTAAGTTCTACTTTTCTGCACCAACTGGGAGTATGGAGACAGGTTACACCTTAAAATGTGCTATGAAGGACATTTACCTGGACAACGGAGCTATGGAGTAATTAATATCCTACTCTTATTTCATATTTCAACTGTCAATTGTTTTATTTGCTTACCAATGTGTAAAGTGGTCACCGTTTTTTCAACCCAACCGAATGACCAGTCATTGTACTTGCCAGACCCCTGTCCGCACTGGATGATCCTGAGGACATTTCTCGGTCAACACTGGGAGCAAACCCGCGATTAGGTTAGCGAGCTGGCATCTTAATAACTTTACCACAGAAGCCCCCTTTTACAGTAAGTCATTCAAATCTACAATGGATTATAGAAGAAAGGCAGTCATTAGTTATGTAATTCAGATCATGGCTCTTTTCAGGAATATATATTTGAATTGTTTACTATAAATAATACAGAGTATGTATAATGTTACAGATATATTCACTTTTATTAGCATCTTTTATTATAATAAATTATATAAACAGTCAGGTAATAAATATCAATCATTTTATAAAGTCATTTCTTATTTTTTCCTCCTTGGACTGTTTCACTTTACATTTTCCAACATAGAAAGAGAGAGAGAAATGTGGTTTAACATCCAGTCGACACAAACTAGGTCATTTTGGGACTAACGTATGGTTTTCATTTTATTTCAATAATTCGCTTGCGCGTAGGGGTCTTTAGCAGTGGGAAGAAACCGGAGTGCCCGGAGGAAGCCCACGAGGTGGAGAAGGTGCCCAAATCTCCATGCCACATACGCTCACACCAGGGCTCGAAACCACAGTGGCAAGCCAGAGGTGACAGGCCAGCTAGAGGTCGAAGTGCGGCACTCTAGACCACTAGGCCATTTCAACCCCCCTAATCCATTATAAACATTGACATCAAAAAGTTCAATCAATGTGTATGTATTCCCACATAATTAAGAAATGATGAAGGCATCATGCATGTATTGTCAGCAGGAACCAGGCAAACCCATCATGCAAAAATTCCCTGATACGGCGCTAATATATCATCTTTGTTCTGTTTATACTGTATCTTACAAATTATGCATCCAAAATTGATTTATGATCGTTATCATGTCGACAAAAAACAATGGGTGCTATTTTCAATTATATAACGTCAACAGATGTTGATTGATGACAAAATGTTACAATTTGAGTAACCATTTACAATATTCCTCAAACATATTACGTAAGGAGCAAAAAAAAAACCCAAGTGCGGTTGTGACGTGTCACCATAGGCGTACGAGCCAGTGGGGGCAGGGGGCAGTTGCCCCCAAACTTTTGGGCAATCCGACTTTTCAGGCAGAAGGGTAATTTGAAAAAAAATATTTATTTCATCTACAAAGCAAAATAAAGTGCCCGAAATAAATCACTAATTTTACGGGCTGGAATAGCAGGAAAACGCGTTTGCAGCCGTCAAATATTCCAAAATTTTGTAGGGGTTCCATACAAGGTAAGCTCTGCTTCTTTGCCCCTTGAAGAAGACCGGCACGGCTGTCTGTAAACCCGAAAGTTATTCAGGGATTTCGGGTTCTGCTCCCTGACGGTCATCAAACCCGTACCACTATGCGTGTCACCATATCGCAAAAAAGATCGACAGAGAATATTTTCAATCTAAATTCATTTGACGTCAAATGATACTGAGCACACCGTCAGATACAGCATGAATTATCCATTACTGGAGGTAAATAATAGGAACATCTTGCACAATTAACAGGGGCGGATCTAGGAATTTTGAAATTGGGGGGGGGGTGCGCCGCAAAATAAAGGCACTTACCGTGTTGACAGGGCACGCCGCTGTGACAGGAGTTAAGGGGGGGGGGAAGACAATTATCCGTCATAACCTTACATCTATAGAGCTATTTGGCTGATATTTTCGTCTAAGTCAACAATCGGAGAGGACATGTTTGGGTCTGAAAAAAGGCACTTTCAGCAGTAAAATAGGGCACTGTTGAAAACTTGGGGGGGGGGGCGCCTCTGATTAATCACACTATTGCAGCTTTATAATAAGCAGCAATACATAACAAGTGCTTTTAGGTGATTCTATAAAAATTTTCCGAATTTCTAAACTGTTATTTGAAATTAAAAAGAAACTAGCTGATCAATCAACACTGACATTATATGCAAAAGTGCATTATAAATAAGTCATAAAATTTATTATTAATGTCATATCATATCTCTTATTTAACCATTAAATTGTCACATGAATATGAATATACTGTCATTGTATTCTGTTGCATGCATACATTTCAGCTTATCAGCTCATTTTATCCCTATTAATATTTTAAGACTTATACAGTGAATGTATTATAATACTGCCATGTTAAAACATTAAATGAAGTAATATTTCGCTAAAATCGGCTAATGAATTTCAAAATTCATGTGAAATAAAACAATTCAGTCAAGTATAATTCACCCTCCCCCCACACCTTAGCATAAGTTTTAGGGATACATGTTCCGTTTTAAACCTGCTATATAATGTATGTTAATATGGGGTTAGGAGGCCCAATGGATTACATGTGCACTTCGCATCATTAGGTCTGTCATTGAGTCAGGTGGTGGGGTTTCAATTCCCTGTTTGTATGTGTGAATGAGTAGGGTCACCTTCCAACCTCCTGGGTTTTAAGGGTGCCAATATGTTAAGGATACATAGAGAAATGACCAATGAACCTAGTTTCATAGTCCTCTGCTGAAGGATAAAAATCCAAAAACCTGTATATAAAACTGGTACATTCTAGTCACTAGTCCAACCTCAGAGACCATTCTGTGTCAAATAATCACATAAACGTTTACAGGGTTATAATCATTTGAATATTGGCAGCCATGTCAATTCTTGCCAAAATCTCCAAAATTGGCAGCCATGTCAATTTTTGCCAAAATCTCTGAATTTCGGAGTCTGAAATCAATTGACTGATTAACAATTTCAGATAAAATCAAAGGGGTTAAAGTTTACCTCATGGGATGATTTGAGGCACAGCAACACAGTATTATTTGGAGAGATAATTAAATATAATTTCCAGTTTTCAAATCAAACAAACTCAAGACATTTTAAAATATTTATTGATCATATATGTACAAGTTAAATACTGATCTCTTAGCTAATGAGGCTAAAAAATCCTTATTATATACTTCATTACAATTAAGAGTCTAATTTTTTATATAAAATGAAAGCCAATCACACTCAAAGACAGATTTCAGTGAACACTTTTCAAGGAGCTTAATGCATTAAAAGATATAACCAACAAAGCATAAAGTATTGTAATAGATAAGTTGTGATTAAAAATGAAAAATGTTGTTAGCAAAACTATTTGAGTCTAGAATAAAAAGTAGTTAAAACAAAACAAAAATGTCGACCTTTTTTAAAACACAAGTCATCTGAATAAAATCTTTCACATTATAAAATTTAACTATATAAAAAAATAAATCAGAAACAACCTGTCAAGATGTTGAATTTTTTAAATTATGAGTTTCAAAACCCAAATATCTTCTATAGACAATAATTTTAAAATCATATTTTATTAGATCACTTCTTATTAGTGTGTATTGTGTTAAAAGACTACCAGTACACAGAAGACTTGTACAGTTAAATATTGACTAATATTAGTTCATTTCACAAATATGCATTAACTAAATATCAATTCATTTAGGGATTGGTAAAAACTTCAACACATAATCCAAAAGGATTACCCTATCTTTGCCAATGGAGTAAGAAAATATAGAAATATTTCCAATCATGATTAAATAATAACCGTTATTTAATTGATCATTTTCTTTATGGGGTGTCATACAACCCACCCACTCACTGAGTTTTGTGGGTTTTTCATTTGGATGCAAGTGTTGAAATTTTGCAACAGTCCCTTAGTATTGACAAAACTTATTCCTTGTACACAAGTGGTATCTTGGAGTTATCATCAAAACTAACTTCTATAATCTTAGTTTCAACTCTTTTAACATGATGTAAAGATAATCATGAAAATCATCAAAAAGTAACTTAAAAACAAAATACACACCCAATAAAGAGTCTTAATTCTAAAACAATAGTAACAAAATATGGTTAATAAATGAATTTCTTTCCTTTGTATACACTTTCCAGATACATGTGTTTTCTTGTAGGTAATTCATTAATTACCTTTTGCAGACTTAAAATTTTCTTTTTCCCCACTCCTAAAAAGCTCATTAATTTCATAACATAGACAATTAGCAAAAGGCGTCTTACTACCCTGTCTTAAGGATTTTGGAAAGTAAGAGTTAGCACTATCGTATAACATATATATAAATACATAACGTACAATTATTATTATTAGCTATGCGAGTCTTCCAAATCAGTGGAAAGTGGTGCCAGTTAAGGTTTTAAGCCTCATAAACATCCTACTGTTCTATATTCACAACTACATGCAAAAGATAGTCATTTATTTAGGACTTGTGGTAAAATAACTACAAATTTCAGTCAAATTCTTTTTAAGGTAATTTGTAGTTTCCAGAAAAACATGCCATTATCCTGATACTCTGATCACATGATCCAATCAAACAGAAGGCAACAATTATGCCCCTGTTAAAGCCAATACACTGCCATTTGGAAAAAGAAATAAACATGGTTCATAAATGAATTTAACTATTCGAATAGTGGTTTTATAGGTTAATTCAATATGTACAAAATAAACAAATAATTTACATGTCAACAATAACAATATAAGTTTTACCTATATTCCTAAAAACTGATAAGAACTAAATACTATTTCAAGTGCTATTTATTGATTTCTTTAATAAAGAAGCCAATACAACTAAATTTGACCAAACCCTACAAATTTGTCAGTAGGAATGTAGATTCCGTTTCTTTGCCATTTGAGAAAAAACATGTCCGCCTCTGTCGGCAGCTTTATCGTTTGTGTCATACTACAATATTTAGAGTGCACAATATTTCAGGATCAGGGTCAATAATTCATTTATACTATAAGCAAAATAGTTCCAAATTTCTAGGAAACATATACTTCGTTAGATTTTGTGAAAATCTGTCTCATACACGATTAATACTGTAGATTTTGTGAAAATCTGTCTCATACACGATTAATACTATAGAGTAAGTACCCAGTACGTGTCTGGTGATAAACCTCTCGACTAACTATCTTTACACAGAAAGACAGCGTAAAAGCCAAGTGCATCTTGCATACACAGATATGGAGGATTTTTTTTAGTGTATACAAGAACTGAGTATAGATTTTTAGATCAAGATACTTGTTTTTGATTTGGACACCCAGTTTTTCAGTTCTCATGAAGAAATCGTCATCCATCAAAATGAGTCTGCACTACTTTAAGTGAAAAAAATGGAAGAAAACATGTTTTTTTTTCTTTCAAAGAGCATTTTTTGATTTTTGTATATAGTTCGTCGAAAAATGGCAACCGAATATGCTCCCAGAAACAATTTTTGATAGACAAACCCCTTACTAGTACATGTATATGAGGACGGACAACAAGATAGTCAAGACGACAATATAACCACATCTTTTAAAATGTATTTACCAGATTGATATATATATATAATAATAATCCACAATCTATATTCTCTGAAGCCATTGATTCATTTTATAATTTTGCCATTTATAAAGTCTGCCACAATATACATATGCAGGAATTATATGAATGTTATATGAATAATGATTATGACCATCCCAATTTAACATTATTAGTAAGTGTACAAATTTCTAAATTAATTTCAATGCTACAAAGCTGATTCCAGTGAAAAAATGAAGAAATAAGATGAATTGTTTATTAAAAGACACTGAACCAAATGCAGTCTTGATAAACAACACATCCCATAGACCAATAACAAGGATAATCAAGTCTAAATACATGTAATAAACGTCATCACCTAATCCAGCGCTTGTCATTATTTATAATGGTACTTAAGTTCTGAGTAAAAAATATACTGAGAGAAAGCAGGATAGCCAATTTTAACTCAAAATTTAAAAGTATAACAGATGATAAAAACTTGGTCCATCACAATCAGCAGTTAATGTCACACTATAGTATGTCAAAGTCCAATTGTACATACATCATTTTAAAAGTGTTGAATCACAACCACTTAAGCACATTCACCACCTTTTAGAAAGATCCATCAAAATAGCTGCCAACTTATCTTTTTGATTTCTCGAACATTCACTGGCATTTGTTGAATTCATTTGCCGTTAAGAAGACAATTCGAATTCAAAACAGCTGCAAAGATTTGTCAAGAAATAAATCTAAATAGAACGACAATGTACAGCATAAAATAACAAGTTAAAACTTCATATTTTCAATGTTACACATGCATGTAACCTATAGATAACATATATATGTAATTTACAGGTTACCATATTTGTAGTGAACCTTAAAAATTACACATACATGTCATGTCATGTACATTTACTGTATACTACATCCATGTAACCAAAAATAAAATTCATCCTTTTATTTCTTTGGCTTCAGGCTGCTGTCTTGTTAATGCTACTGCTTGAAAGAATATTGCCTGACTCTGATAAAAGAAGCCCTGAAGTACATGCAGTCCTTAAACAACATTTGACTTAGTGAAATACCTGTTTTATCAAATTGGAATAAATTATCAGTTCACAAAGCAACAAACATACCTATATGCATTAATTATAAAACCTGAATTATTGAGTGTATGATATTCAGAATATTTTCAGTGATCACATTCAATTCATAATGAAATTAAAAGTAGTCCTATTAAATGTTCCCTGGGAGCACAATAAATTAAACATTATGTCAACCACTAATGAGGTGATCGTTGTTAACTTTGCACATCCAGTCATGGCCCTGTAGTATGTAGGCTACAAGGCTGCTGGGTTACAATTTGTAGTTTGTCCACAAATATATTTTACCGACAATTTGAATATATTTCTAATTCATACCACTAGACATTAATTTCATAATTAGCAATGAATTTATGTTAAATAATATATAAAATGCCAGAGCAGACTGTTGTTTACGTTTCAGATAAGGTCAGTTTCTTTGAGGTAAACTTTGCATACTACTTAAAAGGGGTATTAAGCTTTGAGAATATTCAAAATTCCAAAAATAAGATGGAAAAACTTTCAGATACATTATGTAAAATTTAGATAAAGAGCTGACTGTTATTGCTTTCATAGTTAAAAAATAGATAATGCTAAATGAATATATTGAAAAATTCATTCAAATGAGTTTATTCTGAGCCAAGGTAACACTGACAAGATGTGTGCATTGACTTTACTGGTATATTCAAGACTTGGCCTTGCATGTAAAGCATCTGATTGTCATCAACAAAAGCTTATGGTCTGGTCATGTTAATAAATATCTAATTAATTATTAATATAACATTTAAAGCTTAAAGAAAGACCTGGAACAGGCAGATTTAGCTCTTGCATAATGTATCTTTAAGAATAAAAATCCAAGCAGATAATATGTAGTAGTACTAGTAGTGAAAAGTGAACACACAGCTTGAAGAACAGACTGATAAGCTATTGATGGTTACCTATGTCATTTGATAATTATATGAAGTACATGAACACAGTGTAAAGGTCAAAGTTCAAATGACTGGGTCAATATTTATATGAGAAATGACATTGATAACAACATATGTCTGTATTTATTGCTTAATTCTATCATATTATATAATTAATATGAATAATGTGTGAACATATTAAATCCTTTTCTATAATTAAATCTAAATATCAGAAGACATCAGTAATTATAGAGGTCATAAATTTTGGAGAAAAATGTTTTAAAACATCATTATTATAAATGTAAACATTAGAAATAAGAAGACAAGTTATAACGTTGATTTGATATTATTTATAAACAATGTTTAGTAGCACATACTGGTGACACTTTCAAGTTTTATTAAAAATTATCAAACAAAATGTGACTTGAATATGTTGTAAACATTATTCTAATAACTTGTTTTTTTGTGTGTGAATAGTTAAATATACTTCAAGATGTCACTTAAGGAATCTACGTTTAATTATATACTAGGGTTTAGAATTTCGTCGAATGATTATTTTCCTTGACATTAGAATGTGTCCCAGTTTTCATGGTTCAAAGATGTCTTTTAGATTCTATCTCTTTGAAGAATCAATCTGTCAGACTTACAGTATCTTACTTGATTTACTTTGACCATATATTTACTGATGTCTTTTAACACTATAGCTTGTGGCTAAATACATGTGACTACCATATTTACTCTACTAAACAATACAAACCTGACTAAAATCTACTTATTATTCCTAGTAATGTTAATCCATTTATCATTAAAGTGTTTATTTTCTACAATTAAGCTATAAAATCATGCTTTAGTAGTAAGAATAATTAGCTTAGCAGACTTAACCTTGTTACTTTAAATAGTAACGACTGTTTACTAGAGTGAATACGGTTTGAGTTCATGACATAATAATATTAACAATTATATGATGACAGGACAAACACATTTAAATGACCTTAGGCTAATCTTGACCTTTAGGATAGACAGTTGCAAGGGCAAACATTCTAAGTAATACCACTAGAATTTCATTTCTTCGGCAAAGATTTTCAAATAACTAAACCTCAACATTAAATGCACATTTATGACTTTGTGTAACCCGGAAATCGAAGACATTAATGTATCGTTGTTCTAGTTTTGAGTGTAATGGCCTCCAGGTATCAACTTTAATTAGAAGACATACCTCTGTTTTGTTGGTAAAGGACTGTTTTTTTTTAAAACAAGGTTGTTTGCTATCACAAATGTCATAGACACATATCTTACAGGCAGTTTAACTATATGTGAACTATTGATTGGAGCATAACACTGATTTAATTACGTATTAATCATTATACCTAATTCTATAAGCTTGCTATGTATAAAGCAGTCTATACAAATATTTGTTATAAAACTACTGCCTGAGCCATACTGAAAAATAAATTGTTTTTGTCTTGTACGAATATGTTTTTTTTTTTAAAAAGTTTAACCCATATAAAAACTTTATTGTTCATTATAGTTCAGACAGTAACAATATTTCCTTAGTAATTGAAAATTATCTTCTCCATCCACATGCCGCAATGGTTATGAACATTCTACATAATGCTTGTAACCATGGCTTGTGAGAATACAGTAAAGTACTTAATTTCAACTTATGAGAACCATTCTAGGAATATATCTGAAACAGTCACACATGTACCACTGCATCACAGACAAAAGAATTAAAAGCTTAAAGCCCCAATAACACTCTTGTTGTAACTGGAAAATATGTCCCAATCTTCGTTCTGGTCAACAAATCATATTATTTTAGAATATTGCAATTAAATGATGATATAAATTTCATCTTAACACACCTATTTTAAAAAATTGGAAAAATTCAACCAATTGAATTGAACGTAAACCTTTTCAAATGTGACTTGGATTTTAAAATATTTTCGAACCCTCTGGACAAGTAAAATAGGTTGTAATGGATAATTTACACAATAGGTAGGACACTTAAACATCTAGTACTTAGAATAAGGGTATTATTTATTTTCTGGAGCTACCAAGCCAGCAAGAGTGTTATTGTCCCTTTAAACTCACACCAAGCATTCAAACAACCGACTTCAGCTCACCAATGATTAAAGATAGTTCAATCACTGTTAAACACTAATGATATGAAATCTGTAACTTTGCTTCAAATCCTAGTTTGTTGGTGAAAAAATCAACCAACAACAAACTACACCCATAGAACAGATTTTAGTTTGAAATGTTGCACTACATGTATATAAATGCCAGATTTATTATTACACTTAGCAATTAATATCTACAAATTTACAACAGTCTAACTAATATATCATAATATACACTCTTAGAAAACTATTGTCTCTATCGTCAACTTGGTATGCCATCACATTAAAATCACACGAATGAGAAGAGTAACCAATGGTTTTCTGAGAGTTTCATCTATAAGTAGTACACTAAGAACCGGGATGAGACTGGATGACTTGTGTAAAGCTCATATTTATATATATAATAATTAATCAACCTTATTATACACTAAGATACATAAAGGCAACTTCATTAAAGAAGGAAAATATTATTGCTATTCACAATCATCCTGTACAGAATATTCAGGTATCATATTCACAATATTCACAAGTTCATATCCGTTTAATAAACTTTTATGATCAAGATTTTGTTAAAAATATATTTCTTTGAGAATGAATTACATATCTGCTTTTATCCCCTTAAATTTACTTGTATATGAATTAAAGAAAAATAAAATCACACAATTTGAAATAAAATTCTATTAGTAACTGGTAATGTCAGTAATTATGTTGAACAGTACCATATTAAATTTAAGTGTAGACTCATCTAATAATGGAAATCCGAGCACTGACCTACTTAGAACAGGTTTAATAGCAATGGATTGCCTGATTTGTCTCACACTTTGCCCACAATCTGATTACACTGCCTCCGCCCCCCCCCACCATGTAGCCTTGATAGTCAATTTATGTCTTAATGCCATTCAAGATAGTAATAGTGCTAATATTACTATTAGACAATTAATACTAATACAGGCAACATAATTCTGTTAAAGGCCATGAAATGCTCTTACAATGACTTGTTTATCAAATAAAAAAAACAAAGTACGGCTTCATATTACTTGCAGCAAGTTATCATAATTTTGTAAACTGCTACCAGTAGCAATATCTCAGACTTCTTTACACCGACTGTTTTGAATTCTGCAACATGGTTTCACATGAGTGTCCTATCCTGGAACTTTTCACATTTCACTTTCTTTAATAATCAGACCACACCAAATAAACTGAAAATTCTCTCTGAAAATATAGGATCCTAAATATCCAATATTTAAGGCACAATTAACATTTTATAATCAGTACA
The DNA here is from genome assembly GCA_036850965.1 of Patella caerulea. Lineage (NCBI taxonomy): Eukaryota > Metazoa > Mollusca > Gastropoda > Patellidae > Patella > Patella caerulea. The sequence continues at coordinate 17,199,228 of JAZGQO010000021.1, forward strand.
CGAGTTGTGTATTCTATGGTTTCGAGAGTCATTTTATAATGAACAAATAAAAACATATCCTACAAGACAATATGGAAGTAATTAGTAAAGCTGATTCACAAATGACAAAATGATAATTTAAAAAATGTGTAGAATGGACTAATTATAAGGAGACATAAATGACTGCTGTTTAATTTGAACTTTTCATATATTTCATCGAACACAATTGATAACATTTTTATTTTTCAAAAAACTGAATATAAATCACTTTTCATTACATACATTCATATTAGAAACATTTTCATCTATTTCAAAGTTTCAAAATATAGAGCCATACACCCTTTAATAAAGGTGTTTAGTCCTAATACTGTGAAAGTTCTTTTTGTTGATTTTTAACTTTTTTACAACTTTTCAGAAAGTGGCTACTTAATCTTTTGTAATATTTTAACCAGGTGTTGTTCTTTTGTTTGTACCTATATGTATTATATAATTATTAATTTCCAAGACAGCAGTTGAAAAATGCCCATTAGTAAGATGAAATAAAAACATACACTGTATAAAGAAAATGAACTTGTCCATATTCCTTTTGGCCATGATTTCAAGATGGTGGGAGCCCATTAATAACTCAATTATTTACAATCGATCACTGATATTATATTAACAATTATATACAATTTGACAAAAATTACCTGGACCAATTATAACTACATAACAATAACAGCTTCTGTCCACAAAAATCAAAACAAAAATATGTTATATTCTTAATATGTCTGCGCTATAAAACTCTATTTCACTCAACTTAAAGATTTACTCATATTTTCAAACCATCTTACATGTAGGTCTAAAATGCACTTTACCTGTGGAATAAAAACAACCGATTAAATTTGAGTTGAGCAAAATAAAAGTTTTTGGCTCCAGGCCCAGTTATTTTTTTTATATATATATTTACTACACTATGGGAGTGATTTGATCACCCCCTAACATAATAAATTCCTTGAGCATATCCAACCTTTTGTCATGTTCATATCACTTTAATCAACAATTTAGAATTATTTCTCTTGTCATTTTATTATGTTCCCTCCGGAGGATCCACATAGATGCCTTTCACCTCTTTGTAATCACCGGCATTTATAGAACCTGAGGCAAGTGGTGCCTGTTCCAGTTCTAAAATAGTTTTTGAATGTTCAGCACTTATTGAACGTAAATCTGGAAGGCGACTCAGAAGTTTTCCAAATGAACACACTCCTTTATGTCGCTTGAAATGTTCATACGATTCTAAAGCACGGACATAGCGAAACTGCACTTCTTCTAATTTATCCTTTTCTATGATACCGGGACGTTCTGAAAATAAATAAACGCATACGTTTTATTTGTACATTTTTCAGGGCATAAGACAATACTTTTTGCAGCAGAAATTGTTCTCGCTGAAACTTGTTCCGACTGAACTAATGAAGACGGGCATACACCATACAGTGTGCTATAGGGTCATTACGACAGTGGCGTTACGACCTACTCTTCTATCAAATTCCAACTGCCAAGGGATCTTCAACGTGTACATGGGACCTCAATTTTTTTTTTGTACCGTCTGAATGACTATAAGTTAACCTTTGGCAGGTCGTCGATTCAACACTACAGACATGGAGGAACCACACCCTAAAATCCCTATGAACTTTCTCGGTCAATGCAGGAATGAAATATAAGGCCTCGAGATTAGCAAAGCAAAATCCTATCCACACATTCACCATGGCTCCCAGAACAAAGTCAACATACATAGTTCAGATTTTTGCTATCAGTATTCCACACCAAATTCTTGTCAGGATTTCTAAACATATCATATAGCTTGTATTACCACCATTTTTATTTTGGAAAACTATGTCTAAAAATCAGTCTTTTTTACTCAGCTATATGTCAAGTGTTCTACCAATCAGAATCAAAGAAATTTCCATTTTGGACTAAATATACATCCACTCACAACCAGACTAAGTACATTGTCGTATGCATAGCTCTTACTTTGAAATTAAAGCATCAAGTTTAGAAGCGGGTATTAATATTGACATGAAAAGTACTGAAAACAAAATGGTTAAACTACAACTGTCACATATGGCACAGAGATACTACTTTTAACGCTCTCATGAAACCTGTTTACCTGAAAATATAGAAATAGCCGTCAGTAGACTATATTCAGCATTATCTGTCTGCATGAGAGCCATATTATGACAAAACTGGTAAGTTAACTCAGCATAGTGTCCCATTCCTGTGGCTTTCATGTTTTCTAAGGTACAAGGTACTCCATTAGCGAACACAATACACTGTGTGTCTAAATCATAACATCGTGCAGCTCTGATTGCCATAACTTCACTAGAAGCTGCCTGTAATACATAATTATATCATACATGTATCATTTCTCTACAGAAATAAACAGACATATTCTCCAATATAAGCTCATATAGGGACTAACATATGATATAATTGTGATTATAATAATTCACTTGCTAGTATGTCATTACCAGTGGGACGAAACTGGAGGATTCCCGAAAATAACCACCACTTGAAACAGGGGATCGATCCTACTCCTACAAGTATGGGACTGAAATCCTTCCAACATTTGTTCAAAAGATATCACATGATTGACCGGAACATAACATGGATTATAATGATGACACAGCCATTTCTGCACCATGTGATCATTAGCAATATGATGATAGGATGTCTGCATAAAATGTCTCCTTATTTTCTGAAATTCAACACCTACACGAACATTTGTTAACTGAACACTGTTTTTGAAATCAAACAAATTTGATTTTGCAAACATTGTTCGGCCAACAAATGTTTGGGTTTAAATCCAACGCACACTAGCTAACTATTGTGAGGTTTTTTGGGTGGGGTGGGGGGTGGGGGTGGGGTGGTGAGTCTATACTTCCCATTCAATCAAATCGTTTCCAAGGACAGCAGCAGGCAGAGCATCGTTTATCCGACATGTGAACTTTTAAACTCTTGTCTTGAAAGTGTTCGTAATTCAAGGTTATTCACATATAATACTTAATCAACAGTGTTTAATTAGATGTTACAATATGAGAAACCTGTTTGATAACAACATAATAAAGTAATAAAAGTAGACCTATTATTACTGATGTTTAGAAGGAGATCTTATATCCATTTCTTATGTTACAGTATTGATTATACATGCAAATCCTAAAACCCACAATCTTGGTAAGTATTACATGCTTTGCCACAATTTGAGTAACGGGAGGGGCAATTAGTTATTCAAGACTAACACATGGTTCATTTTTATTTCAATAATTAGATTGCATGTATAGCAGTGGGAATAAAACAAAGGACCCAGAGTGTCTACAAACAAATGAGACAAGGGTAATGACTTATCATGCCCACATGAAAATATGGGAGTATAAAATCAACCTAATTGAGTAACAGAATCTTACTTTTAATAGAATAATCTGATCCTCTTTAAGTAATGAGTTGAAGCCAGGTAAATTTTTAGCAAATTCTACAATGAGATGTGTAATTAAAACCGTCATCTCGGCCATATCATGAAACAAGGCATCCGCGGTTGTCTCTTTACAACCAGGTTTAACATTCTACAATATAAAATACAATAACATGAATTACAATCATGTTTTATGTTCTACAATATCAAGTACAATAATATGAATTACAATCATGTTTAAGGTCCTACAATATAAAATACAATAACATGAATTATAATCGTGTCTAATGCTCTACAGTATAAAACACAATAACATGAATTACAATCATGTTTTACGGTCCTACAATTATAAAATACAATAATATGAATTACAATCATGTTTAATGTCCTACAATATAAAATACAATAACATGAATTACAATCATGTTTTAAGGTCCTACAATTATAAAATACAATAATATGAATTACAATCATGTTTAATGTCCTACAATATAAAATACAATAACATGAATTACAATCATGTTTAATGTTCTACAATATAAAACACAATAACATGAATTACAAGGGAAAATTTGATACTTGACATTGCCTATGATTACTCTTTACCCTTAACTTACAGGAAGTAACGTATTTAAATGAAATCTAGGAGTGAAGTGACAATCCTAGACTTAAGATATCCTTTAAATATGGTTGACAAGAATATTGGCTGTCTACGCAATAGGATGAAATAGGATTAAAACACTATGTCTCCATAAAAACTTTACTTACAGTGACTTTTTCCACATTGCCTTCATCCGGGAATTCATATTTATCTTGTAAGGCTACGATATTTTTTATTAACTGTTGATGCTCTGGTTCCATTTTTGTTGTGGGATCATTATCAATTACAGTCATAGGGTTAATATAGTAATTATTTATTGAGTGACTGGGCAGTTTGGTGATTTCAGGCTTACTGTTACTATCTGGACTTGTATCAATTTTAGCAGGATTTACTTTGGCTTTGGCTTTCCTGCGAGCATCACGTGCTTTACATTGTTCATCAGACAATAAACCTGGAAAAAGAATTAAATTGATGTCAAGATAGAAAGGTAATTCAATGAACACTCCATATGCAATTTTTCCTACAATCAAGGGCCATAATTCAGTAAGTTACGCTCTGAGTATCGAAAGGAACCAAGATCTTTAGGTTATAAACATGCACTTCAAGTTTCATCAAAATCAGATGGAAATTGTGACCTCCATAGTTTCCACAAGCTGAAAACATGATTTTTTGTACAATCAGGGACCATTATCTGTGAAGTTACGGTCCAATATATGCCAATATTTAAATGAAATGCGGTCTTTGGGAGATAGACCTACACTGTATATCTTAAGTTTCGTCAAAATCGAATCAAAATTTTGACCTGTAGAGTGTCCACAAACAAATTGTGGACAGACAGGTAGGGGCAATGACAATATACTTCCACATTTCCATGTGGGCGTTATATAAAAGTAGTTGAAAAAAAAATCCATGATATTGTAACTTACATTCCTCTTTCATCCCACATTCTTTACATCTTCGTAATCGACAAGCCTGACATTTCCTGCGCATCCACATATCCATTTCACAATTTCCACCATAACGACAATTATATGTCGCACCTCTGGTGATGCTTCGACGGAAAAAACCTAGAAATAAAAAACATTTCAAATCTGTGGTCTTTTATTGTTAATAGTCAATATTTATAGTTCTTAAGTAAAATGATGCTTGATGGAGATACCTATACAGATCTGCCCTTGTTATATTGGATACCTAAACTACATAAAAATCCCTACAAGCAACGTTTTATAGCAGGTTCATCCCGTTGTTCCACAAAACCAATTTCTAAAGTATTGACATCTATATTAACGGCAGTTAAAGAAGGTATCCAAAAATACTGTGACAAATTATACTCTCGTAGTGGTATTAATCAGATGTGGGGATATTAAAAAATTCCAAAGAATTACTTGATGGTTTACAATCGAGATCACTTGCTTCAGTCTCCTCCATACAAACTTTTGACTTTTCTACATTGTACACGAAAATTCCCCATAGTAAATTAAAAGCTCGATTAAAAGACATTATTCAGAATGTCTTTTCATCAAAATCAGGAACGACTAGATATCAATATCTAGTTGTTAATTACAATTCCACATATTTTGTCAAGAACCATAGTGATTCAAAAAATAAATTCTCCGCCAACAAGATAATTCAGATGTTGGATTTTTTAATTGATAATATCTTTGTCGAATTTGGAGGGGAAATATATCAGCAAGTGGTAGGTATCCCCATGGGTACCAACTGTGCACCTTTGCTTGCTGATTTATTTCTCTATTCGTACGAAGCCGATTACATACAGGCACTCGTAAAAACTAATAAACGATTAGTCAGACATTTTAATTTCACTTATCGATATATCGATGATGTTCTTTCACTGAACAATCCAAAATTTAGTGATTACATAGAATTCATATATCCCGATGAGCTCGAAATTAAAAACACTACTGACAGTGACAATCACGCTTCCTACTTGGATCTGCGTCTCGATTTTGACAATTGCCATAAACTTAGTGTTAAATTGTACGATAAACGTGATGACTTTGACTTTCCGATCGTTAACTTTCCATTTATTAGTAGTAATATTCCAATATCACCAGCTTATGGAGTGTTTGTGTCTCAGCTAATACCATACACGAGAGCTTGTTCCTTTTATTCTGATTTTTTAAATAGATCGAGGCATTTGTCATCTAGACTTCAACTACAGGGATACTTGCGCACTAAACTCATTAAAACCTTTAAAAAGTTTTATGGACGTCATATTGACTTGATTGGTAAATATAACATGTCTCTCTCGGCTATTATTCAAGATATATTTTATTGACTCGTAAAATATTATCTTCCTAATTATGTCTGTCTATTACATCGTTAACACTGTTCATCACATGCATTTTGTATACCGATAGTCCACTGGCCACTCATGCTATTTCATTGAGATTTCGTCTAATAGTTTGGATGCAGCGATGGCGGGTGTTGCGCCAGGCAGGGTAAGCTTACTCTTCCGGACACCTGTTACCACTGTTTGTCGTGTATTTTGCACACGGTGACCAGTCCATCTGCTGATTACACTATTTTGCCTCAACCGTTTTTATTGGACTTCGAATTTTGACTAATGGTTTGGATTGTTCGTACTTGGTTTCATTTTATTGATACCTTGAATGTGAAAATGTGCACTATTTGCTTTGTGTGTGAAATAATTGATTGAATGATAAGTGAGCTTACACTGTTTGAGTGTATTCTCAGTATATTCTTGTACAAATGCACTAGGAAATCTATTAATAGGATGTCATATTCATAGTATAGATAAAAGACAAAATTTTATTGAAGGAAAAAACAATAAAATTGCTCTAAAACTTGCTATTTGAATAAAAATATCTTGCTGCAATTCTCTGAATAACAGGTTTGGATAATAAAGACAAGGGCAGAAAGCTTTGAAAGTAGTACACAGCAACTAATAGTAAGTGCAGGGGGACTGGACCACACACAATTCTACACAAAAACAAATATACAGATAAGACATAATGCTAAGAGACCATAAACAACAACAAATCATGAGTGAATGGATCAGGGGGGGGGGGGTAGCCGTAAGCGAGAGAGAGAGAGAGAGACAGAGAGAGAGAGAGAAATGGGGTTGAACATCCACACAACACAAACTAGGTCATTTTGGGACCAACATATGGTTCAATTTTAGTTCAATAATTCGCTTGCGCATACGGGTCTTTAGCAGTGGGAGGAAATCCAAGGAACTGGAAAAACCTACGAGGTTGGACAGGCAACCCTACTCCTTGTCACTTTCGAAACCATGCCATTTGACTCAATGACAGGTTTTATGATTCAACACACATGTTCTAACCATTCAGTCATCCAACCACAGCAACTAATAGTAAGTGCAGGTGGACCGCACTAAAGCCAAAACAAAAATCTTCAAGACAAACCTCTGCGGACAAGACAGAAAGCAGACATTGCAAAAAATATAAACAAAAATCAAATCAAGTGAATGGATCCAGGGGCCAGCTGTAAGCATGGCATACACTGCAATGCACAGTGCAGGGCCTGTTATGGTACAGGCTTCACCAAAAATGATTTACAAAAAAAGGACATAACAGAAATAAGAAACTCAACAATTGTTTTGAGAATCTGTAAAATATTTTGTTATAATTTAAGCTGCGAACTTTAGGGATCCATATGAACTGTATTAAATCAAAATATCCAGCTAAATGTAGTAATGATAGGTACATGTACAGTCAATAATAATATAGCAAATAGAAACAAAGATAGGTTGCCAGGCAACGAAACATACGCCCACAGCAGCTAAATCGTCCGGGCAGTCAACAAGGGTTGTCGCATATTTTTACTTTTTTTGGTAATGAAACATTTGTAATAGTACTAAAATCTGATTAAGAGTAACAACTCATTATGTAATTAGCAGAAAATCATTAGAATTTGTTTGCTTTTTATAAAGTTTTGCCCCACGTTAACAATTAGTATATTAAACATTTGATATTTAGCTGTTCAGTTATCAAAATTCATTGAAAATCAAAATACTTGTTCTTTGCAACACCTTAAACTCTGTGTATCAATCTGAAGTCAATCAGATGATAAGTTAAGTTTGGCCTCTATAGCGTCACACAGGGCTGAAACTGGGGACAAATTTTAGGGAGAAGTCACTTCTCCCTACAGACAAAATAGGGAGAAGTGAGGGAGACATTGGGAGACTTGAAGGAGAGGTCAAACTTCTAAGTTTTTCAATGTAGCAAATGACACTATCTCTTGGTTGTTTGCCTTTATATACTGATTCCATATTTCGTAAAATTAACTTCAATAATATTAAATTAATCACGCCCTTGTCATGTGTTAACAAATTACGATTTACCGCCATTACCGGACAAAGAAAATAAAAATATTTAGATTTTAATTGAAAGCTTTTAGTTAAAAAATCTAATGTTTTTCTTTGTTAAAATTATGTCTATCATCACATTATATTGTTAATTAATTTTAAAATAACACACTAGTGGATTAAATTGATCATAGAAAAACAAAAGAATGTATTATTATGTAAACAAAGATGTTGGCTGACACGATACAGAGTACTCAATCTTTTGACCTTTTGAACCCTACCGTCATTGTTCTTGGCCCAAATGAATTAAAAACACTAATAAGTTTGATATATTTTGTATCAACACACACTCAGTTTATAGTTATTTTTTTTATTTAAGGAAACAAGTATCTGAATTTGTTTGTTTAAAAATTACATCGTGATATAAAATTACGACAACTTCAAAGTTAAATTACGACAACACCAGAATGGACGGGAGAGTGTAAATTTAAACATGGCTGACATTTTTTGACTTCTTTCATGCATGCCTTTTACTGTCGGGACATTAGACATCTATCATTTCTAGAGAACTGGTAGGGCGAAGTTGACATCCCCCTGGTCAAGTTTTCAGGCGAAGTTTGGTGTTGTAGGGCGAGAATCTCGCCTCAGTCGCCCGTAAATTTCAGCCCTGGCGTCACAAGGTTTTTTGAAGTGATCAAGGGAGATATCTCTGGAAGTAATTATTTGGCTTCTTCGTCTCATGACTGTAAACGTTGCATATAAATTTAAAGTCAATCGGATATTAACTTTGGCCTCTAGAGCATCCACAAGAATTTTTGATGTGATCAAGGGCCATAACTTTGGTAGTTATTATCGGAAATCGCTGAAAAACAATAGGCATCTTCATCTCATGACCTTAAACACTGTGTATAAATATAAAGTCAATCAAATATTAACTTTAGGCTCTAGAGCGTCCACAATTGCTGGACGGACGGACGGACGGGGGCGACGACAATATACAACCACATTTCAATGTGTGCATATAAAAACAAACATAATTTTCTTAATCTGCTGTACAACCAACACGCTAAATATAACTTTAATTGAGAATGATTAACATAAGATTTTTTTAGGGTTTTATTTGTTGATAGATGTGTACTAAACAGTGTCATGTGTGATGACTATTATAGATACTCTTAGATAGGTTAATTGCTACCTACATAAGCAGCTGCTATCTCACTGTTGTGTAATCACTTGAAATATCGTCATTCACGCACGAAAATTATCATATGTGTAAATGAAATGGAGTTCAATGTCCTACTGATCTCAATCTACTGGGCTTATCTTATACATGTAAAGACAGAAACATTAAGCAACTTTTAAAACTTAAAAGAGCAAATTATTAAATGCATGCTATGGGTTACCATTATCAAAATAAAATGTTTACATAATCGATAAATGATTATCATCCAATTGGTTATAATCATGGAGTAGCAATTATCAGACGGATAAAACGGCATACTCAACTTACTATAAATAGCACCACTTTTTGACAGCCATTACCACTCAAGATTTTTGACATAGAGATGAATGTAAAGATAAAGTAGAGCAGCTAACTTGTTGACCTTTATGTTTACCGGTCCCACAGACCGATGGAAAGATTATTTACCGGTACATGTTAAAATTTACCGGTATAAAACCGGAAAATGACGGTTATCGGAACTTCTAGTCTTACCTTTACATCCCTCACAACTCAGAGCATTATAATGATAACCTGATGCTCTATCTCCACAAATACGACACAATTCTTCTTCTATACTCTTCCCTGCTACTCCAATACCTTTCTTTCTCTTTATATCATTTGACATCATATCATTTTGGTAGGTAGAATCCTCTGTAAAACTGTACGTATCGGGCGAGGTAATTTGATGATCAACAGTAGAATGCATGGTGTGTGCGTCGGGAGGCATGATTCTGTCAGTTAAAACTGGAGGGAAAAAGAGATAAATTCAAAAATCAGAATATTCAAATATGTTATTACTAATAGTGTAACAAAACAAAAAGTCTTTTGTTAAAATTGTATTGCATAACCTATTTTTATGGTTTCTAATGGTATTCAAACAATTTATGTCTTTTCTGGTATGTTTTTACTGTTAACATGGTATTTTACATGGTAACTGAAAAGATATTCTGATAAATTTAGGTTTAGTTACAATTTGTTATGTTTTAGAGTCCAGCTAGGCTATTGTATATCCTGATTCTTGAATTTCAAATCTACATGTATACACTATTGTGAAAATAATATGAATCATTCATTATTACTTTTTAAAATTTGTCTTTATCATTATTGGAACTTTCAAAAAAAAATAACCCATATATATACACTTCACTCTTTGATACCAACACACTGATATGTTGACACACAGATGCTAATATTTACTGCTAGCCTAACTTTATTTTGTACTATTAGACCCACATATAACTATCAATTATCAATAGAAATGTAGTTTTACATCCACTCAATAGGAAATTAGGCATCTTTTTAAAAATAATTTAATTGTGAGTGGGAGTCTTACAAGTGGGAGGTACCTGTTGTACCCAGAGACAACCACCCACTTGATTTTGACTCTTCCACCCTCAGAGGAAACTCAAGTCCAAACCTTGAGGAGACATTAGGCAAATTGGCAAAATACATCAATTGTAGCTAACATTGCAATCTATATGACATACATGATTGATAAACTGATCCAATTGGCCATATTTAATTCTGCTGTTCACTTTATTCGCATGGCTGGAAGAGTCGTCCGGAAGAGCTACTGCTTCTGGCAGGGCAAATCGAGTTAACAGATGTTATAATAATCTATAGTGCATAATGCACATACATGTATTACACTACACAGTCCTATGTCAGAGCTCACATGCAAGCTTGTATCATATTGAACGTCACATCAAAGTTTAACTGTGCAGGTGTCATATTTGTATAGCAGCAGGAGTCAAATTTGTGTAACAGTCTACCTGTATACTGGAGATCAAACAAATTTTTAAATAAGTGCAGTTGAATGAGGGTGAATTAACTGTTTTCAACATTTACAATACATGTCTGACGATTTGCCAATGCAATCAAAGACAGTTGCTGTTTAAGACAATCTGATTAAAACAGATTAAATCTATAGGCTACGTTATTAATTCTACCCCTTTCAACAATGACAACATCTGGTATTTTATGTTGTTAAATTGAAAGAATCCAATTTTCTTTTGTTGTTTCTATTTTCAATTTGGAAGTTGTGATTTTGAAAGAGCTTAATACATTATCGTCAGACGTCAACTAAATGCAATTCCATTTGTATTATGTGCACACAATGGATTAAACTTTAAAGTAATACAAATATACTTCATGACATCTACATGTATGTCTGTCTTTATAGGCCTACTATAGACTATGTATTTCTATCTTAATTCACTATCTATTCACTATTTATTCAAAAACTTGTAGGTTAATCCTTTCAAACTGGCGTGCAGTGGATTTATTTTATTACAAATATCAGTATGTGTTTGAACAAGCTTTTGATGATTGACTGCTGTACCATAACTAATCACCACCGACCATAACTGCGAGTAACTACCGGGATACTTAAGCACTGGAAGTGTCCGTACAAGAGCTATTGGCTCTTGATTTGTCCATACCGGCGCGTATCAACTGACCACAGTTCGGCAGTTTCCCTGTCGAGGTAACTTAACCGGAAGTTGAAAAAAGTTTGGGTACAGCCAGTATGCTGAATGCGCCACTTTGGCGATCACCGGCGCAAGTTGGTGAACATGACAACGAGATAAAATTCCTGTTAGTTGGGAATGCCATCAACCATGAATATTAAAGCGTTAAAATTAAACCAAATGCTTTGAAGTTGAAATTGAGCTTCGTAAAACCAGATGTTCAAATATGTCATTTATTTTTTTCAGAAACATTTCTACTAATAATTTTCTGCTCATTTTGTGGTCACTTACAGATAGTCATATTTTCATGAATATTGTTTTAATCAAAACATATACTTTTTTTATCAAAAAATATCATTTAACCAGTTTAATATTACAATATTATCCGCCCCCCCCAATTTTTTATCAGCGGGTCACTTTATTTGCTCTAATACAGCAACCAGACCGGCGTACACCATGTACCAACCGGCTTGCCTATCTGTACATGGATGACAATGTGGAGAAGTTCGTAATACTTGTAAAACATGTACATATATTCTACAGACAAAAAAGGGTTAGCTCATAACAGAATGAGCCTAAAAATCAAGAAAACCTGACATGAAATGAACAGCAAATTCAAATAGGATAACTCATTTTGCAGATACATATACACTAATTTTGAAGTTATCTCTTAATTTTGTGAACTTGCACACGTTTACACAAATTTTTTAAAATTATTTTGTCATCTGTAAATCAGTCAGTACTACATGTAATTACTTCCACATTTTCTTTGTTCATTACAAATGGCATCCGAATCCACAACTGGTACTGATTTTATAATGTGTATTGTGTTAATTATTATTAATATCGGATACTAAGATCCCATATTTTCACGGTAAGATTACAACATTAATATTGATCGAAATGAACCAATATTGAATTCAAATTCGTATTTTTTAATTTCACACCTTATGGAAAATAATAGTTAAAAATGTAGCTCCTTCATCAAAGTTGTTGAATTCATATTAACATAATGTACTTGGTACAAATGTAAATTTAGACACAGTTTGCGAGCAATTATATTTACATATCCGGGTTCAATTCAAATATAATCAATAAAAAAGCAATTTGCTTTTAATAGTTTGTGTTATTGTTCACAGGTAAAACCAATCACAGTTCCTTGTTAAAGATTCTGATAGTGATGTCAATGCTATAGAATTCCTTGCATACTACAATATTATGAAAGACAAATCTGTCAATGGTTCAGTTCCATCAAGTATTTACAAATTCCATCGACCACCCTATGCTGCTCCTTATCTTTATTTGTCCAGAACCAAATTCATGAGCCTGTTTTAAATCCAATTGAATCTAATGCAGGCGAATGTCTAGTGTTGTAGTTGTTATTTTAATCTTTAATTAAATATTAAACAATCAAATTGCGTACATACATGTATTAGATTGGCCCAGTCTCCCGTGTCAGTTATGTAGAAAGGAGGGCCTGGATATGTAGTCGTTCAGATGGAGCGAAAAAACAAGGTCACATGTACACATACTTAAATGTGCACATAAAAGAACCCACACTTGCGTCAAACTTTTGACTTTGGTAGTTTATCTTGGTTACATATTTCTAAAACCCTGAGAAACCATTGGGAATTACATTTTCTCTTGTTTTCACCCCAGAATATGGGAAATAGGCTACATGTAGACTAAAAATCCAAATCAGATTCAGAATGATTCATAACCAGACTGCGTAACTGCATGAGAACCTGGACCACATGGCAATAAGTCAGGGAATTAGAACAGCAGAAAAATGGTTCCATGCACGTTTAGACCTAGGGAGTGGGATTAACAATGGATCCCTGCTTGAGTTATATGTGTACATGTGTGTGGATTATTATCCTCCTAATACTCTTAGAATTACCTGAACTATAAATGTTATGAACATTTAACTTGCAATATTTCACTTACAAGCACATGTATGTAACATGCATTTATCATCAATGATTAAACAAAACCTGACCCAGTTCAGCAAGTTTCGAAATTTGTTACTATTAATATTAGCCGACAAAATTAAATATAGACTGCAAAATAGACTGGGGTTTATGAATCCTTCTTTGTATGTTCATTACACCCACATGCAGAAATGATGTACATATGTACATGTCGCTACATGTAAAGTCGAATTTAAAAAATGCTCTGATTAGCATTCACTAGATTTCATGTCTAATTCAAATGACAGTACATGTACATCAAGAACTTGCTCCTTTAATAGAGAATTTTTAAAATGTAAATACAAAAATAACTCCAAAATGTGTTTCTCTAAATTCTAATGGCTCTAATAGTCTTAAAATTATATAAGGAGATAAACATTTTGTTCATTTAATGTTCTGATGTATACCGGTACTCTGTTTAACTGGATAATAAATTTAGCCTGATAGTAGGATATTGTAATGCTTAATTTCAGATATCAATAAAGAATCATGATTCTAGGTTCTTAAACCAACAAATAAGTATATTTTTAGTAATATAATAATGACACATTAATCAATATAGAAAATAACAATTAAAACTTCTTTGGTTAAAGCTAGATTGTCCATAAATCATTCATTCACAAAATCAAAAAAAATATGTACATGCAATGTCTTAATGTAAACACTATTGTTTTTGTGTAATTCAGCACATCAAAGCAAAACAAAAACCTCTTTCATGACAATGGGCCAGTAAAAAGATAGATAGTGTAAAAAATGCTAGACAATTCTGATAGTGAACTGCATGACATATACAAATAAATCAGAGGAAAAAAATCTGTGAAACTCAAAACAAGCGTGACATTTTGTTACACTATAAACATCAAAATTGCTTGACAATTCAAAAATAAAAGTATGTTTTCATAGTAACTGAATGAAATACGAACAGTTTCATAAGGCATAGTTTCGAGAGTTTCAATTTTCTAAATTACAGTATTAAGTTTATCTACATAAGTTGAAACTATTTACGGCAATTGAAGAAAATGGTGGACACAAATACATGTACACGTGAGGTGATCAAAAGTCATTCACACATAAATTCAAATCCTTTGGACTGTTCTGTAACTTTGGCATAAATTTTCCCGGCCATAACTTTTTTTTCAGACCTACACACAAAAGCAATTTGATAAGGAGTCTATATGAAATAATTGTATGCCTAGTAGAAAATATGCTTCATGTAAGTTCTATCAAACAACTTTGTTATCTTGATTAATACAAGTACACTAAGAAGAAAGATAATAAAATGATTAGTATCGGCGGTGCATCCATTATATAGTTAAGTAAGCTATGTAGTGCTAATTGTGATTGGTCATCTCCGGTTCAACCTTAAAACATGTGGCGGAGAAATTGCATTAAATCTTTTGTTAAAAGGCAATATTATCAAGATCAAAGGTATTCATTATACATGCCATTGTGATGGGCTCAAAATAGGCTTTCCATTATTATGTCTTTAGATGTTAATTATAATGAAGTAAACAACCAAACACATGGAACAAAATAAAATATATTTTTAATTTTATCGCAATAAAGAACAATCAGTTTTAAAAAATTCTTATGAATTTTCTCTTGTATCAAATTTAAAAGCTTTCCTAGTTTTAATGTGAATGAGATGGTTCTTGACCTGTTCACATATAGTTGACAATATATCCATATCATGGATGCATAAACAAAATACTGACTTTTTTGTACTGACAATAATTCAACAGCTGTTTAAAATGTGTACTCCACGAGTTCTTTTCTAGTTCACTGTACCTGGCATCACAATAAATATAATATCATTCAAGACAATAACATGAGGATGTTGTGCCGCTGTTAAATGACAGGCCGATGTCATACATTATCTCATTGATCTTCCTACACAAGAAAGCAAATACAATGACGTAGGCCAGCACAATGTATTTCGCAATAAATAATACCAAATAACTCGACTAAGGTATACTGATGTAATAAGAAATAAGCCCTAGAAATGTAATACGTTGTAAATGCAATTATTAATATTAATTATTATCAAACTGCCTTGTTAATGTTTACAACAAACTGTTATTCTAACTAAGCTCTCACATTTACACACTCATACTGTCAGGCCACAACATGTAAGTTCACTGACCTAGAGTTCTTTGAACTGAGAAAGCCCACAACTTATTCTAGTTTTAGATTGAGTGTTAGCTGACATTTTAGAATCTTAAACTAACACAGAACTAGATAAAAATCCATTTATTAGATTTCCATCTGTCTGATTATTATAGATGAACAGTATTTTGTATTCATTATCTGACATAATTACTGATAAATGTCTTGTTGAAGGATATCTACTGTTATTCTCACATAACTTGATTTATAACATAACAGTACACTGTACATATATTATGATATGTCAACAATATATTGTCATATAAATGATATGAATGAATGATATTTTTTTTTTTAATCAGTCTGTAAATAATTCCATCTTTGGATTCTATGAGATTTAAAAAGAGAGAAAAATGGTTTCTTACGTCCACTTGACACAAACTAGGTCATTTTGGGAATAAAACAGGCAAATATATTCTGTTCATGATGGGTTAATTAATGGTTATGGGTTTAAAACAAAAAACGAATGCCAAAATCAAAACATGCATTCCAATATGTCCAAGCAATGAAATTGTGGCGGACACCAAAATGGTGATGTGTGCGTATCACAAAGCGAAACAGCATTGATTGATGGAATTTCAATTGAACATATCTTTGTAAATACTTAACAGACTTGAACCATTTTGAACTTATATTTCTATAAGGGATTCATCTTGCACAAAAATAATTGTAGTTTAAAAGTAGTTCCTATTCGCTAAAATGATGAACACATGTCGTTACATTGTCCACAAATGGATAGGAAAATACAAAGGGATTTGTAAGTAAACCAAAGAACGTCACACTTTTGTTCTACGATTAATATTAATAACTCATTTTGAAGTTCTCTTTATTGCAGAATATATGTTACTGCGAAGTACAAAATAAAACAGAACAATACATCTTTATTACAGAGACATCACCCACAGAGTTGTATGTACATTAATGCATGGACATTGGGGGTTGGTGTACAGGACCCTCCAGCAGCTGCAGGACCTTCAGAGACGGTAGAGAAACCTTTTGGGGGGGAATAGGGAAGTAATAGTACGGTATTTAAAGAGGAAATGAAAAGGGATTAATCGCCTTGGGGCTGTGGTCTACTGTATGTGAACACATACACTTAACTACTCTGTTCCTTACAAGGCCCTTCATCTGCAACATGCATTACGAAGACCATTCTGAATAATTCCAAGGAACTTTCTTGATCAAATTCAAATACTGGGAACGACCTCAATACCTCCTGGTTAATCAAGCAGTTAACTTGTGAAAGCTTTTGATTAATTTTCATGAAGGCAAAAAGAAACACTGTCCTGTCTACATGTCTGGGGCAGCTGGTGGGTAAATAATACCTTGAATGAGGTCCTCACAGTACTTGTATCCAAGTGACCTACAAATCCTAATGAAATCTGATTAAATTACAGATCTATATTTCGTTTTGTCTGATGGATTCTACTACATGAACATTTGACTAGCTGTAGTGGGAGGACGCATCATGAGTCATACGATCGCCACTTGACCCTTTGACGTCGGATATTTAATTAACCAATCAGCATTGATGTTTCTAGTAGGATACCCACAGTTCCGTGCATCGCACACTAAAAACTTACTCATTCCAACATACCGGCGTTTCATTGATTTATCCGTCACACCAAACCAGAATGCAGGTTAATAACTCTTCCAGATACTAGTGTATATTGTAAAGACAAGTAAAACGAAACGAAATTAGATGTGTTTTAACCAGATCGATCTCAATGTGACTCTGATTAAACTTATACACTCATGTTGATTGCATGTACGGAAAAAAAACGAACATCAGTTGAGAAGAATATCACCATAAAAAGATAGGTTGCCAAGTAACGAAACATAAGCCCACAGCAGCTAAATCGTCCGGGCAGTCAACAAGGGTTGTCACATATTCTTACTTCTTTCGGTAATGAAACATTTGTAATACACTAAAATCTGATTAAAGTTACATTATGGGAGATAAGATAAAGAGATGGCAGTTCTCACTAGTACACTACAATAGTTAAAAACTAGATAGTGTAAACATAATTTGCTGAAAATTTCAGTCAAATTGATTCACTATTAGCCAAGAAAAAAGCTTTTGAAATATTCATAGCCTCGGTCATCATTACTCAAATCATTAATATAAACAGCATAGTCTCGATTATCCACTTGATTGATTTAATTATCAACCGCCATTAAGCGGCATATACGATTTTAATCTGCCAACATCGAAGGCTAGCCTTGACATAAAGAGTTTATTATGGTCTGGATATGTTAATTAATGTCTAATTGATTATTTAGATAACATCTCAGGCTTAAAGAAAGACCTGTTAAAAGCAGATTTTGCTCTTGCATAATGCTATTTTAAGTAACAACTTTTTATGTAATTATAAGAAAATCATTAGAATTTGTTTGCTTTTTATAAAGTTTTGCACGCTAACAATTAGTATACGAAACATTTAATATCATGGATTTAGCTTTCAGTTATCAAAATTCATTGAAAATCAAAATACTTGTTCGTTTCAACACCTTAAACTCTGTGTATTAAGCAATTGTGGATGCCGGACCGAGACAATATACGACCACATTTCAAAGTGGGCGTATAAAAAGTGCCAAACAATTGCTACTGAATTTTGATACTGATTAGCATTTTGTTCAGGAAACTGTGCAATTCAAATATTCCCAGTGTATACATGTTGTAAAACTCCCTTAAAACAAAAGAGTTGACAATGATAACTAATGTATAGGATAAACTAATCAATTTCTTTGACAACATAAAAATAATAAACTATTGTTGTCTGATTACTACCCAAGGATGCAGATGCTGATAAGATTTGGAGCTCATGCAAAATGTTACAAACTGATTTGAATGTTTGATATTTTTATAGATAATACATGTATATAATCTATTGAGACATATAAAATTAACAGTAGAGTAATAGACCAAATCTATGTCAAACTGTGTTACATGAAAATGACAGAGATGACACCAACTCTCTAGTTGATTCCAACAGAAAACTTGTGTGGGGGAGATTATTTTAGCTGTAGGCAGACCAGAAACTCTAATCCACCATCTGCACACGTATGCAGTTGTCCCATTCCTAATTTGTATACAGGTACTAAACAAATTTTGGGGTCTATGCAAAAACATATATTTTAAAACAAAACTAACAAAATTAGACCAAAGCTATGCCATTCATAGCCGCTGGTTTTGCCAAAACAAGCAGTTATTTCTTCTGCTTTTCATGTTATTACGTGTATAAACAACCCTCTCATTTCCTTGTTAAACTTACACAGGAAGCCATCCAGCAGTAATTCAAGACAAAAGAAATAACTGAGAAGGTCACATTTATTTTATGTATTTGGATAGTTTTTCTGAGAAAATACTGATCAGATAGTAATGAAAGTCTGATGAGAATATGTCTAATTGATTGATATAAATTCATCTTCTTACTATTCTTCTACAATGTACATTACATCTGCATCTATACAGCATGTTGAACAATAACAAACAGGTACATATGTACGCATGTATCAACACTTTCTAGATGACATTATTACCAGTACACACATTTTCGTGCTGTGTACATGTATATTTCATTTCATCCATTCTTTGATCACTTGGTTTGTACATATGTACAATACTATGAAGGCTTCTTTCATTCATTACAAAAGTTAACACATACATGTAAAGGTTCAAGTAGTCAATAATGGATATTTACCTTTTCCCTTGGAAGGACTTGGAGGACTAGATATATTTAAAAAAGCGTCAATTTCATCACCATGCATGGTAACAAACAATGATTATAGGTATTTATAACCACCATTCTGACAAATCAATCAGTGTTTTTTCAAAAACTTTCATATTTCACAAAACCTGAAAAGAAACAAAACCATTAGATTTAGGTACAAACTACATTAAAAAACAGATCCTATGTCATTTCAATTTTATAGTTCAAATTTTCATTCTAGGATCTGGAAGAGTTATTGTCATTGATGTGTTCTGGATGATGTGATAGATCAGCCAATTAAACGGTCTGTTACTATGTGTAATTGGCCTTTTGATGCAGGGAACTGTGGGTAAACCACTAGAAATAGTAGAAATGTCAACGCCGATTGCTTAAACAATGTCTGATGCCATACGGTCAAAAGCCGCTTGTTTGACACAATAAATAGCTTGTCAGTTCTTCATGTAGTGTAGGCCAACAAAAGTATAAAAAAATGAAATGAAATATAGATCTATATTTTAATCAGTTCGACAGCAAGGCTAAGCTGATATCCCCTGTCTTAATTATCCTAAAATAAAATAGACGACATTCCTTAATTACTTGCACAAGCATCACATACATGATACATCATCACATACATGTAAGCTACATCTATGTACTCTACTGAATCCTAGACAGAAAATGGTTAGCATCGAACTTAGTCAATGCACATGTATTTGATGTAATGAAACTATATACCTCCATGTATAATGCCTACATGTACATGTGTAAATGGAATAAAACTAACTATAATTAAAGAAGATCAGTTTTCTACAATATGTTTGTATGACAAATTAACTAACAGATAACTGTAGAATTTGAGTTTGTTAAAAAAAAAAAAAAAATACATAGGTACGGTAAGCTCTTTTGTTCTATTTCATTAAATTCTGATATACATGTACTGCGATTAGATTGAAATATTGTTAAAATTTTCCAGATATAGAGAAATAGAAGCCAAATTTAATGCATCACATACAATTGGTCTTTTAATAAAATACTTTCACTTTGTCAAATTGCACAATATAATGAAAATGCTACAAGAAATAGGATCAAACAAGTAAAAACATGCCTCATTGCCAACCAGTTGATGATTGTGTTGAATTGAAACCCATAATAATCTTTTTACACTAATAATAATAATCAAATTAATATATTTAAAAATTGAAGGTAAAACAAAATATTTCATTATAAAACTTTTTATACAGTGCTAATAATATGATATTTCAAAAGTAATGCTAAAAGAAATATTTCAGTTTTCAATGCGCAAGGGAATGTGGTAAATTACATGTACATGTAGCTATTTCTAGGTAGTCAAAGAGCACCTACATCTGGCGTACCGTAATTACATGTACATGATCATATCTAACTAACTACATTAACCATGCACTCTATCAATTTCTGCCCAAGTTTTTCACTTTAGTAATACAAGGCAAAGGGGTTTATTAATGAATACAGAATGACTTTCATTTGAAGTGTTTGGTTGCCACATGTCTTGATAATAAAACTTTAAACGCAATCCTATAATTAGTTATACATGTAGTATGATACATGCATGTACATGTCGTATGTACGTATGAGGTCTGCCTACTACATGTACATGTCTTGGCTAATCTTCGAACGCCAAAAGTTTTTTTTTATTTTCACCTTTTTTGTAACTGATGACTTTGATCTAAATTTATGATAAAAGCTAAAAATAAGCACCAGTTTTTTAATATTTTCTTTCAATTCTAAGTCTTATGTAATGGCAAGTTAAATATTAATGTGATCCCCTGATAAGGATATCAGCTAAGAAGAGGGTCATCAATATTTATTTGCTAAGCAAAATAGATAATACCTTTTTCAATAGGGTGCCTGGCAAAATCACAAACCCTCTACTACCATTGTAAATGATCACCCTCAATGGCAACTTCAAAGGTGATTATTAAACACAGATATAGTGCAAGTGCATTGTCAGCATAGTCCATGGTCTTAAATATAGATCAGATATCTATATGAGATAACAATGTCCCAATAAGTAAATAAGTTTGAATAACAGGAATATCTAGATTACGGATAGTGATGTCTTTAGATACCAGATTTTTTTTCAATGTCTTATTATACTTTTTTAAAACATGGTTTGAATTGAAAAATGAGTTAAATGACAGTGTACGGAATTGCGAGTGCATGCAAGATGTTAGAGAATTTTCAGTACATTTTAAATGGATGTAAATACATACATGTAATGTACATAGCCGGTAATTAATACAAAGTAAAATGACGTTTAACATCTTTCTTTTTACCAAGTGGACGAATGGTCACATGCCATGCAGCATGCAGTGTTGTTTGAGAGAAACTCTTCCTGGACTGAGACACAACAGTCTACACTTATTTTGAGTTCCAAATTTCAGGGTATCTTCAACATAACATACTTTTATGTACATGCTGCATGCATTATCAATACCAATTTGGTTTACATGGGAGTTAGATTAATTTTTTGTCCAATCCAAATGACTAGATGCTTTTCCTTGTCAGGTCTTCAATGTTGCACCAATGACAAAGAGAAACAGGCTGAAAAATTCAAATTACATCTTGGTCAACACCAGAATTTTATCTGGGACCTCCTGGTTATTAAGCCAGCGCCATGCCATGGAACTGGTTGCTATTAATTATAACACAAGTGGATAAATGTGGCTCCATAATTTTCAATATATACAAGTATATTTAGACTATTTGGAGATTTTTTTTAAAATGTGGGGCACCCTATTTTTAACATTGTATCTAAAAATATCATTTCTTATGAATTCTGTAACTACAGTGTAACTTGAACTACATGGTCTGTTTAGTTAAACTATTGTGTATCAGTAACCTACTTTTCAGATAAACACTTCAGATAATTGGGCCAGCTCATTTTTGGACCAGCAATGGTCAAATATTGAGTGGATTCTTGTTGCTTTGTGCAAACTTGCTATTCAAGGTAAAGAAATCAATAGGCGTATCAATAGTTGAGATCGGTAAAATAAGCCATTGATACAAGCTCGTTATATTGACCATTGACCTAAGCACTGATAAACTTCTTTGTTTGAATATTTTATTGAATTTGGAGACTAACAATGTGATCAAGTTAATATGAAAATATATGTGACAGGTAAATGACATTCCGTTAAATCAGAAATACATGTACTGTACACTGGTATTATGTAAATAGTCATACATTTTTATAACTGTCTAAAGGAAGTTAATTTGTTTATTAAATTGTCTTGTTAATTTGATTAATTTATATTATTTTCTGGAGTTAAAAAGTTAGTAAATGCATTTTTGAAATAATCCTATATTTAAAAGTAGACATATAAACTTAAATGAACTTGGTTAAATTTGACTCTCTTTGCGTATTGAGTATCTGTCAACATATAAACTTTTAGGTGTACAGATAGAGCTACATCTGCATCTGTACAAGATAACTTTGGGTACTGGTAAATGTATAAATGATTTTGATTTCAGTTAATATCTTTCCCTTGCATATTTTATGCCTGTAGCTACATGTAATAGGTTATATAATAAATGATCAAAAGTTTGAATATTTACCATTCCAAATAAATGTCCTACACCTTTCAACAAATAATTACAATTTGTTTCCAAAACGATACCGCCTACAGAAAACAACTCAATTAAACACTTTATTTGAACTTCAATCAATGATGTTTACATGTATTTTGAAAAAGAAAATCAATACAAACCTGCCTTTTGTAAATGTGAAATTACCGTTTGTTCATATTGAATGACAAATATAACACAAAAACAAAAAAGTTACACCGAGAATAATCATTACACTTCATTATATTTAAGTGTAACCAATTATACATGTAAGGCTTCTTCCTTATGTGACAAGTCAAACAATACTAGCAAGTTTCAAAATGAAAATTCCAAAATGTAATTAAATTGTATTTGTAATCATCTCTAGAATGGGTCAACACATTGATTAAAGCTTAATTAAACAGCCAAACTGTAATGCAGATTGTCCAGGTATTTTAAAAGAGTCAAAAGGAGACAGGCCTATTCTACAACAGCTAAAAGGTGACTAGCCCATTTGTACTGTACAATCACCACAGACAGTCAAGCGGAGAATTTCCTATGTATAAGCATCATAAACAGTCAAAAGGAGACTTGCCCATTTTACAACCAGCATCAAGCAATTAAAAGGAGATAAGCTTATTGTACAACCACCATCAAGCAGTCAAAAGGAGACAAGCCCATATTACAACCAGCATCAAGCAGTCAAAAAGAGAGAGAAAAGAGACTAACATACACGTACAGTAGTACGATTATATTTCAATAATGTGCCTAGTTGTCAAATAAACCACCATCAACCGAACAACAGATGGATGAAGATGGCTAGATACAACCATATTAATACATGGTGATGCAATACAATTTGGTTTCAATCATTATATAATTCTACTTCCGTTTTTGCAATTCGACAAGCCAACAGAACCTCCTTTTATTGTATCATCCAACAGAATTGCTGCAGTTACGTGGCAGTAACAAAGGAAAAAAAACAAACAGGAAATTCCTGGGGAATCTTTTGATTTGTTAACCAATCACATTCATACATCACATACTGAACAAATCTGATATGCTTTTCTTCGCATTAAAAATTCACATCAAGATGCATTACATAACTGAGAGACAACGAGTAATCGTTGAATTAATTATTTATATTAATTCTCTAGCAAAGATTGTGTTGACTTTCTTCAGAAGTAGAAATCAAATATTTATTCTTTTTAATTCCTGATGCACCATTTTAGCAATACAGGAAGCACTTGTGAATGATGAATCTCTAATACAACTATCATTCCAAAAATGGTTTAATTCTGTTCAGTATCCATTTACAATGATATACATGTATGGATTTGAAATTTCATCGATCTAAATGTAAATTTATGTACTGTAGACTGCTTCGCTAAGTTACATGTATACGTACCCCATAATTTTGTAGTCCGCCAAAATTTATTGCTTAAAGTGCGACTTTATCCATCATTCATATAATTTTGTTTTTTTCTTATCTAAAGATAGGTTGCCAGGCAACGAAACATACGCCCACAGCAGCTAAATCGTCCAGGTAGTCAACAAGAGTTGTCGCATATTCTTACTTTTTTCGGTACTGAAACATTTATAATACTCTCAAATCTGATAAGGATTAACAACTCATACAGTAATTATCAGAAAATCAAAGGAATTTGTTTGGCTTTAATAAAGTAGTATAAGAAACATATAAAATCATGGATTTAGCTGGTCAGTTATCAAAATTCATTGAAAATCAATATACTTGTTCGTCTCAAGACCTTAAACTCTGTGTATCAATCTGAAGTCAGTTGGATGATACATGTAAGTTTGGCCACTAGTGCATCCACAAGATTTTTTGAAGAGATCAAGGGCCATAACTCTGGCAGTAATTATCGGAAATCGTTGAAAATCAATAGGATTCTTCGTCCCATGACCTTAAACACTGTGTATAAATTTAAGGTCAATCGGATATTAACTTTGGCCTCTAGAGCGTCCACAAGATTTATGAAGTGATCAAGGGCCATAACTCTGGCAGTAATTATTGGAAATCGCTGAAAATCAATAGGCTTCTTTGTCTCATGACCTTAAACACTGTGTCAGGGCAACATTTTTGACCGGCGTTTGCACGCTCGCGCCCGTCTGCGCCTGTAATCTTGAAAACACAAGCGCAGGTTATAGCTCCTGCTAAAAATTCAGACAATTCCGACAGTTTTATCAAAAAAGTTGAGCTTGAAAAGTATAAAATATTATTGTATCACTGATAAGCATGACATCGACGAGACTTAATGAGTTCGGCATATTAACTTTTTTACTCTGACAAATTAAATTCTCAAACATTTTTTTTTGAAGTATAAGAAAAATAAATAAAGACATTTGAAGTATTTGTAGTTAAAAAATATTTCTTATTTAGTGTAAATGGGTATTAAAATGAGTAAAATGAGTAAAATGCATCATTTTGCCCGAAGCAGTATAGGTGTTATGTAAACAATGCACTAGCAATTGACCCAATGGCTGACAGTCATCTGTGACAAAGATAATTTGTAAGTAATTCTGTGTGAAACAGATTGCGTATTCGTCTGCAAGAATTTGTTCCTTCCAATACTCAAGGCCAGAGTATTTAACTTTTAGTTGTCAGTTAATAACTAATAAGTACATGTACTACTAATTAGTACTAAATAAATAAATAAATTGAATTTTTACTGGGTTTTTTTTACACCATTTAGATAGATGGTAAAAAAAAATTTGCGGGTGCGTTTTTTTGTGCTCCCGGAAATTTAAGTGCAAGAGAGTTTTGTGACTCCTGCATGTTTTACACAAATGATGCCCTGCTGTGTATAAATTTAAAATCAATCGGATATTAACTTTAGAATGTAGAGCATCCACAGACGGACAGGAGCGACGACAATATATGACCACATTAAATTCAATGTGGGCGAATAAAAATCAGTCTGAGTGGATTAAGCTGTGAAAAATTTGACATTGGTGAATCATGAAGCAACGACTGCGAGTGTTACAACATCTGGACGTTGCTTCAATACATAACAATCCCAAACTTAAGGCTACGTTATCTGTAGTCATGTGAACAGTATTGTCCAATCAGAGAATGTGATATAGCGACCTCCCTGGAAACCTTAACATTGAACGAACCTCAAACTTTGCAACCTGATTATCACAGGTTGACATTTTAGCTTGAAATCGCGAAACTTGGTATTCAGGAATCTGATAGGGTCACAAGCTGGCATTGTACCCAATCGAAGTTAGTGCCGTAAAATGTTGGGTGTTGCGTGAAGATGTACTTTATTATGTAGTGGTAGTTAGTTTTGTACAGGTTTTCCCTGATGACATGCACTCACAACCATCTACCTGTTTAGTGATAGCCAATCTGACAACTGTCACATATTACACTGTCAAACTTGGATATCTCATACAAATTAAGTCTTTTTATGCCAATAAAATCATTTTAAGGACTTAATTAATTGTTGAAGCAATATTTCAAAACCATTTTAAACATATTTCTCATGAGACTGTCTCAATATCTCTGCTTGCAAAGAAAAATATCCTTTTCTTCACCACTTTTTAGAATTTATAAATCTATAATCAATATTTTTTCCGCATGCAATGCTCATGAATTTATTAGTGTATATAAAACGAAGATTCAATTCAGATCAACAACATAATTTTGCTGATAATTTCTCAAATAACATCCGGAATATCTTCAATCTGAGTATGGTATGAAAACTTGTACCTAATTATATTCCTTTATTGGTTTTATCACATCTTTCCAAATTCTTTGAAATACATGTACAACCATGTTTATGTTTTAACTTAAATGGCAATACAATACATATCAACAATTGAATCTTTTTGCTATGATCTACTGAGTGTAAGATTGACTATATGTACGCATGTACAGGGTACAGAGCATACATGTAAGTTAAAGTACATACATGTACATGTACAAATGTTTCCTCTGCTGTACAGTACACATGTACATGTAAAAATGTATCCTCTGCTGTAAAGTACATGTACACAGAGGCGTTTTAAGGTTATCATGTTGGAGGCTATACTATTTTGAGGGTCCTCTTCTGCAGGGGTAGGGGCTTCTTGATTGATGATTTTTATGCCAATGCAATGACTGCATTATCATTCAATAAGAGTGTATAGAAAACGGTTGACTCGGACCCGGGGGCCCTTCCTCTTGACCAGAGGTGCCCTTTTGTCAGACGTGGGGCCCTTTTGTCTGCCTTAAGGGCCCCTAAGTAGGGTACAATTTCATTTTTCTTATCGGTTTTATCATTTTTCTCCCATTTTATTTCTCCAGCGCCTCAGCTATAAAATGCTTTTGCATGTACATACAGTACTATGAGGTTCTCAATCTAAAACAAATTAAATTCCATGAAAATAAACAATGTGCATGGACAACAAACCAATGGACAGACAATAATGGTGAGGAGAATAGGATTATTCAACCCATGACATGAACATAAATACTTTGCATACAGTTGTAAACTTAATCTGCTGATAACTTTTGAATTGTGGACATCAAACAATGGACAGACAGACCAAAAGATGAGGGTTACATGTACATTGTATATATCAATATACAAACAACATATCAATGTGAGAAAGTTCCAATCAATAGACCCAAGTAACACACAAACCAATTATGAAAGGCTTGATGGAAACTCAGTTGACCAAGTCAAACGAGTCGATGCAATTGATATTCCCAATTTTTTCCCCCAGTTTCATACTAAAAAGTTGCCCAGTAAAATTGACTGGGGAGCGATTTTAATTTAGACAGGGATTCAATAGGACAGTCCCTGATCGTACAGGGCTCGTGTAATGAGACCTATGTTCAGAGCTGAACTAATACTAATTATGCTATCTCACATTTCTCTGTATATGCAGGCATAAAAAGTGGTTTAACAGGAGATTAACATACAGCCAGATATCCAATGTTTCATTCTTGTCTGCGATATGTATGATATACAATGTACATTGTACCATAGTGTTGTGCTTTATATCAAATTTTTCTTAAAGAAATGTACCACTTAAATAAGTAGAGATTTTAAATTTAATAGAAGAGTGTTGTACATGTAAGCATTTTCTTCTTATTTTATCATGTAATTCATTCAAAGTACATATATATAAGCCTGTTAATGAATTTACTACTTTGCATATAGGCCTATAAGCTTATTCATAATTTTATCGCCAATGTGCCTATAGGCTACATGTACATGTCTACTGAAATACAATAACTGGCCAAAATCTATGTATTTGATTTATTGAAAAGAAATCTATGTTAAAGGCACACATAATAATATGGTAGAACAAAACAACTAGACACTAACTGTTCCTTGGCAGGCCTGACCCGCTGACAAAAGAAAACAATGCTGGAAAAGCTGTAGAACTATACCGTAGTGGACATGACCTTAAATGTCATGTTAACTTTAAAACAGGACTTGGTAAATGAAGGCTTTCGCATTAAACTTGTAACTAATACTTAATTCATATATTTATGCATGTTTACATGTAGGTAGATGTTTGTTGCGTTTGGTGCTAGCAACATTTCTAATTTGACTAGCCCACATATTTAAACTGTGGACCAACCCTCGACAAGTACATACACGCCTCTATTTTGAATTTAACCATTTTGTTTATTATGTACCAGGTATCTAATGTAATGAGACTAGGTCAGTTTAGCCCAAGGTATGCTTCATTGAATGACAGGTCTATAGGGCGTACATGTATAGGCCTACTGCCTGGTAAAATAACCCAACTTAGCCTACTCCTGACCTAAGGTCACATCTGTCAGAATGTCTTGTCATAGTTACAATCCAACAGCCATACATTTCTTTCAGACATATACTAGTATCTTTCATACTTTAATAATAGCCTTTGGCAATTTTCTATTTCCCTGTATTTACAACATTTACATACTTGTTGAATAAGCTTATTTATACTAAGAAATATGCACAAAACGATATGCACCATTTCCTTCACTATATTTACAATAAATTACTTACTCGCCCCGGAAACACATTTTAAATATTTCATACAAATGTCTATTTTCGGCACTGAGTTTGTATAATAACGATAAAGTCTATTATCAATGCAAGAGCTGGCTTAACCAGCCCAAATCACAAAAATAATTTTATCATCAACAACAAGAGATGTGATAAAAAGAGAAAGTATAATTTCTAGCTAAAACAGAAAATCAAATATAAATAGGCCGTAAATGTAGTGAACTCCTCACAATGCATATTGAACGTTTTACCGTCATGAAATGTGAAACCAGATCTATAATATGTAACTGCTTAAACGTCTGACTCGCTGGAGTGTAAATCGGTCAAGGTTGCCGACATATTTCTTTGGTCTCTACCAAATAAAGTTGATGATAAGGCTGTGTCATGCACAAATAAGTCTTTGAACACAAAATCTAAGGCCGTGAGTGTTCGAGATACTTTTCTCCAACATACCTGCATATGTAGAATATATTTTTAGTCACTGACATTCATAATCCACCCGTCAAGTTGATGTAAGAAACACCGTTATTGCTTTTACCTTCATGAAAGTCCAGCAAAACAGACACAACCAGTGTTAATTCACGAGAAATCTCGAGAAATCCCGAGACCGAATGTGGGGTGTTGTGCAGATGTTATCGTTACAAGTGGTGTACCGTCACTATTAAAAAGGCTTTGCACTTATTTCTAAGTGCCAGAGTATTTTAAAGTAACCAAAAATAAATGGCTAAATACACCCGCTTGTTTTACCGCCACTGTCATGCAATTAAAATCAAAGTGTTCTAGTTTTCAGCCGCTAAGGATTTCTGTCAAATATTGAAGGTGTAAGGGAAATAACTCTAATTAAGCATTCGATGAAGCTTCAGACCCAAGGCTGAGGCATAGTTTTATGATGCGAATCTTTGGCCGGAGCCTCACATTAATGCATGTTGACCAACTCTAAAATCTAAACCTAATTTGTCACTAGGCTGAACTATTGCTGCCAGAGATGGAGCAAAAGAAGACATTACGTTCATGGCTAATCTAAATGTATATTTTTTTGGGCCCTTTATTTTATTGAACCTTCCTTAGAACTGGACTAGAATTAGTAGAATAAGCCCAGCGATGACCGATTTCTACGCGCTATCTGTATTTATTGGTGTATTGGTGGTATAATAGTAATGTGTAGGTCTCTATATGTGAATGTAATGAATCGAGATACTGCAGTTTTGTGGTATATTTTATCCCTCAAGATTATTTAGAACAAGTATTAAAAACAAAGCTGAATGTGAATTTCACTCTCATTTTTATTACAAGCGACATGCACAGAATTAAAAGAAAAGCAATAATAATGGATTTAGTCTATAATTATAATGTAGAGCCACGGCGCCTCTAGTGTCGTCTTATGTCACCTCTCCCGACATCTCAAGGTTCATTGTCAACAGAATAGTGATAAAGGTGTTATTATCAACACTATTAGTGTTTGACAATGATTGATTACCTATATTATTAGCCATAATAAGTACGATAAATGTATACATAATATATAGACGCGAAATCTCACTGACAAATGACCATTTGATATCCCAAATTAATAAGTACGCGGATGATATATGAATCTGCGCAGAATTATTTATAGATAAATTAAACAAACAGGTAAACATTATTTGAAATACATCAACCATTCGTCTAAATTAATATGATCATTAACTTAGGAATATTTATAAATTAATTAGCGAGCAGACAGGTCAAAACACGCGGAGGTGGGGAATGCAGCATCCTAATCAAATACTAATATTAGGTACATGTATAGCTTACATCAAAGGTCGATCTATTTCCTTTTTAACATGTTATGACATCTTGCTTTTAGGAAATCACACGTAAGATAAGATTAATGTAACATACCGTCTATGACGGACAGCACACGAAGTTAATTTCATAGACACTGCTAAGTACAGTGTTGTACAGCAAGTCGGCGATCATGTATAATACATGTAATTTTCAAACATTGTTGGTATAATGGAGAGTAATATAGGCCTAGAGCTAATAAAAACGATAATTATCTAGAGCAGCCTAGAGACGATAAATACCATAGATGAAAATCTACCTGGATAATGGAATAAAACCGTCAGAGTAAAAGTATTAAACGTTTTTATTTTGAACAGGAGGGTTTAGTACATGGCTCCCGAGCAAATCTAATGCTTATAAATATATATACAAAGTAACGCGCGGGTTGCACTTGAAGATTATTGTAATTAAATATGAAATGGTATTCGTCTGTGGTAAATTTGATAAAATCCGAAAACCGGCATTGCTCATGAAGACAATTTAACCTGTGGTTTACATGTAGAATGAAAATTCGTCGCAGGGAACCCTTGGACCATGAACGTACAGTTCATTGAGAAGCACTATGTTGTTTTTAAAAAAAAACATTTCTGCTTCTCTTTAATATGAAACCCATTTGAGGTGGATCTCAACGGATATAGAATTTTAACGCCCCACAATGAACTACAAACCATCCAATTAAAAAGGGATCGATACCCAGAGTCGCATTAAGCGGGGCATATGGGCACATTTTTATTGACTGGTTAAACAGGTAGCCACGTGAGCTCGGTGAGTAAGGCGATCATTCATCGGGATTTTCCAGCGTCAATGAAGTGAAGGAGTATCTGGCAAGGGACAACGAAAAGGCGTTCGAGTGGGTAAAACTGAGGTCCCGTGGACGTGATAAACCAACCCTTGACAATTGGATTTCGAAAAAAGAGTAGATCATAGTGCCACTGTCCGGTCCAAATGTCCCTCACAGCACAATACAATGGAGTATACACGTCTTCATCAGCCCGTCCGTTACGGCACAGTATGATCTACAGAACAGAGGATATTAATCTTACCGTCAAATCTGTTGTGTCCAGCAAACATACGAATTATCAGCAACTATACAAAAAAAAAAAACATAAAAAATTGAACGATGATAGATGCCGGTATGTATTTAAATGTATATCTAAATAAATCAGGAAACCGATTTAGAAACGATTAGAGGTGTGATCAGTCATAAATAGCACAGCTAGACATTCTATTTCTATTTTAACACGCATTTCTATCTGTTAACAAAACTGTGTTATATTCTCGACCAAACAGCAAAAACATTATTTTCAATCGACTTTTCAATTTTATTTTCCACCCACTTTATAGGCGTATAAGGCGAGGGTCGGGGTGGCAACAGAGTCACACAACCCTCAAATTTGCTCGGGAAAATATTTTCAAATATCAATCCGATAATTCCTGTCGATATTCATACTTACCATTCGAGCAGCGGCGGCGCCAGTGTCGGAGGTTGGAGGGGCAAACCTGGGGCTAAGTCCAAGTTTAAGGGGGCAAAGGCACGAGCTTCAATTAAGGGTAGGGGGGCCTCCCTCGGAAAATTTTGAAAAACAGCTGCCGGAAATGCAGCCTGGCAGTATTACAGGCAACGGTCGTTCAGGTAAAGTCTCAAACGAACTGACTTACGAACCTCGACAAATCCCACTCACGAGCGCCAAAGTAGAGAGTCCTTACGGAGGATATTGGGGACCTCTCCCAGAAAATTTTGAAAAATACACTGTCGGAAATGCTGACAGTTTTCAATCAGGTACCGATCGTCCAAATAAATAGATCTGGCAACAGATCGTCCCTCGCCTGACCACTAGTTTATCCGACCAAAGAACAAATTGTCAAACGAACGGGCATGCGAACCTCAACGAAATACCCCTGGGAGCACCAAAGTAGCGAGTCCTTGTGGGTTTTTTTGGGGAAAATAAACTGTTGGAAGTGTTGCCTAACAGTATTCAGGCACCGATCGTAGAGATAAATAGAGCTGATCACACGACCCCGGAGAAGAAAGTGTTAATGAACGGACGTGCGAACCTCAACGAAATCCCCAATAATTGGAAAAGTAGACTGCTCGATGTGCAGTCTGGCAGTATTTCAGGCATTGATCGTCGAAATAAATGGAGCTTAACAGATACCGCATGTCGGCAAATCACTAGTTTATCCGACCAGCGCCGGACTAGGCCCACCTGTCCACCTGTCCGTGACAGGGGGGCCTAAGCTCATTAGGAAAGTGAACTTAAGAAAAGAGAAAGAAAGGAGACAGCCCACGGTGAATAAAAGCTTGTTGGTTTTGACACAAGAGAATTCTCAAATTCATCTATTGATGGTGCTCTTGGGTCATTCTGTTATCTAACTATGAGGAAATCAAAAAACTTTCCCTCTTCTGGTTTGGAAAATGGGTTTGCGGTTGTCAATTTTCAAAATTTTCCTATGGCGCAGTAGTCAGCTCTTCACATTATGCATATACTGGAAGACGTCAATGTCTTTTATTGTGACTTGAAAGATTCCAAGCTCTTAGAATTCTTAATTTCTAAAGGAAAAGAGTTCCATGGAGTTGGTACTACGTAAGAGAAAGCTCTGTGTGTAGTTACATTGACCGAATTTTCGCTCTTTAAATTAATGATAGCATTATGATATCACGCACTCAAATAATGAGTGGGGGATTTACACATAAAACGAATTATAGTTTGTTAAACATTTAATTTTGGGTTATAATAACAAAATAATACGCCTAGCAGTAATGGTGGTAAGTTTCCAATGTAAATAAGGGTGGTTTTCATTATAATTAATCACGTTTTATTTCAATTAGATAATTTTGTCAGCCAAACCCCAAAGCTAGAAAACTATCATATCTCTGGGCATTCGACAGAGTCGCTAGATGATTCCGGATGGAGAAAATGTAGCAATTTCTATCAACAGACTCTCAGCGAGTCTGGATGGAATGTGATTCAGAGAATGACTTTATTGTAATCTGTGCATGTATCGTATGTAACCAGTGCTTGATATATATAAAATTTAAAATGCATTGATATTCATGGTAAGGCAAACGTCTTAATTACTGGGATAAAAGAAAATACACAACGTGAAAAAGGTAGCCAAAGTAGACAATTCAAAATATTACGATATGTGTAAGAGGTGAGCGTATGGGTCATACGTAGGATGACGCGACCGGATTTGATCGCCCGCTTTCCACATCTGACAAAAGACCCATGGTACCAGGGGCGTGGTGAGAATGAGTTCATGAGTAGCCATACTCATGCGCCAAAAAGTTTTTGCGCCAAAATCACAATCAAATTACTCAAAAAATGAAAAACATTTGTAAGTGGAAAAATTGTTTCATCTGACCCAATTAAAAAAATTTTGAAAGAGTCAAGTGATTGTCTCTTGGAAAGAATGGAATCTCCAAGAGAAAATAACAATATTTTATTACCGTATTTCTTGTCTCGGATTGCTGGAGATTGCGTTTCTGGGCTTCTAATTTTCGAAATTTTCCCGGGGGAGGGCCCCCCGGACCCCCCACCGCGGGCTTGCGCCTTCGGCGCTCGCGGTGGCAGGCTTCGCCGGCCACAGCTCCGCGGTCAGTAAAAGGGTTTTTGTGCCAAAATCTTTTTTGTTACTCATAATTTCTTCTCAATAATTGCCCTCACCACGCCCCTGCATGGTACTACATGTTTCCAAAATGATTTAAGTTTATGATATTTATTCTGCGATCTGAGAGTTCTTTATAGTTAGTAGTTTGTTAGCAGGCTACTTAAATATATATGTGCTACTACAACTACTACCTGGTGTTTTAATGTCCACTTCCATTAAGGAATTTATAAGCTGTGCAAAGAAGTTTGACATTAATCCTGCTTTTGTCTTGAAGCTAATAAAGATCTTTCAGGAGTGGTGTTATGTGATGATTTCTTGTGGACTGAACCTACTAGGCGCGGTGTTTGTTCTAGCTGTAATTTATTAATAAGTTTTGATTGATACCGGAGAGAAGACTATGTATGCCAGTAATCAGTTCTTGATAATACTAAACAACGAACTAATTATTACCATTTTTGTGAAAACTAATACAATACTTCAATTGTATAAAAACAGATTGTGTTGGTTCGTGAAAAACATACAAAAAAATTAACGACAAAGGTGATTGTCTCGCTATTCCATAGTATCTCCCTTGATTCCCCCATTACTTATAAATACGCTATTTAAGTTCAAACCTTTCTATAAAATAATAGAATGAGATAAAAGCACGATTATTTGGATAACGGTTTATTTGTTGAAAATTGATAATTTATTACTGATACTATAAATATATATTTCAATTGTTTGCACCTTTGCTGACAATTAAATGATTGATATTGAAGTAAATGCAGACGTCTGTCCGTTATGGGTAAAAATAAGGCATTCCGTGTTGTATTTTGGACTAGTAGCCTATTAGTGAATTAGAATTAAAAGATATTTGAAAATATTTGGTTAGTCTTTCAGACGCTTGAGCTGCAGAGTACTTTAACTATATACAGACCTTTCCATGCAGTTTATCATAAAAATTTGGATAATTCCGAAAATTAACCATTTTGTTTTGGTACAATTATTCAACAACTGTGAAAGTTCCTCAAAATAATTACGTAGTGTTTTACGGACTTGGTAGTGTTTACTTAGTTATTGGATGGTATTGGGTAGTAATGGGTAAATCGCCCTGCCCCTCCATTTATGACTCGACTTAAAATCCATATTAGATAAGACCGCCTGTACTTTACTAAGTAATATAATAAATGCCTGTGCGATACCGACAGATTATTTTGTCAATAATTAGGATTCATCGTGACGTCATTTGATCACAGAACAGGCTTTACTCGGATAAAGTTTCCCAATCAATTTGTGTTACAAGCAATCTTCCCCACGCAAATATAAAAACGACTGCGTTATTTATAACAATAATAATTGATCGAATTCTTATACTAGTAAGGAAATAGTTGTTTGGCTTCAGTATAGAGACCAATTTTAGTCTCCTTACTTTGGTCACTTGCTGTACGCCCACTTTGAAATATAGTCCAGGCGCGGATCCAGGATTTTTTGAAGGGGGGGTCTAGGTTTGATAAGTGTTTAACTAATCGCGCTCAACCGATTAACGGGGGGGGGGGGCCCTCCCCCAGAAACATTTGGTAAATTAGATTCAATTTGGTTCATTCTGATGTATTTCTGGAAGGTAAATTCCAAAATTACAGGTCTAAATCGCCAATAAAATCGCATAAAAAATTTTCAAGTCTGAGCAGGGGGGGGGGGGCCGGACCCCCTGGACCCACCTCACCCCCCCTCTGGATCCGCGCCTGTAGTCGTATATTGTCATCATCCATGTCCGTCTGTCAATTAGTTTAAGACTTAATGCTTTTTGATGGGTTATGTATAGCCGATGTGTTTCAGATTTAGAATCTGGTGTAACACTATAAGGGCATTTTAGTACTAAGAGAGGTGTCCTGTTTAATATAGAAATTCTTTACCTACATGGTGTATGACGAAAACTAGGGTAATGAAGTAGCTTGCATTATTCTACTACTATCTTAGACTAACTCACAGTCAGTCATGTCAGTATCCATTTCTGGAAAGTAGGGTTTTATCGTCCAGTCATCTCGTGTTGACGTAAAACGTTGCTTAAACAAAACACTTACTCAAAAATGGTAATTGTCCCGCTCTAATAGATGCTCGTTTGATTTACGCCCAGACATCATTCGAAAGGTCGAAGGGGAGAACATACCGTGAGCTGGTCCTGGCTTACAGGCCGGACGCAGCCGTCACGATGAGACCGTAGACAAGACATTATAAAGGGACCGAGGGGGACGGTTGGAGACGGTTGGGCGAAATAGCCAGGGTAGACAACACAGGTTTTAATCGTGGTTAAAACGGTTAAATACCTAAAGAACAATTGTTGTGTTGATGTTGTAGAATATATTATTGTAACCTATAAAGACATATCCAGAGTAGAGAAAAGAGTTTGAAGTCTTATTTATCACAACGTGGAGTCCAAGAAAGGCCTGGACGGCAGTCACTGATAAACCTGCAGTAGTGTCAAAATCGCCGATTTTTGGTACCGTGACACAGGATATTGTCACACTGGGTGATCCCTAGTTCAGCTCGGAACGTCGGTCTCATTACACTCCGGTGATGCCAACCTGGCATCCTCGAGAAAATCAAAACATCTCAAATGGCCGCCAAGAACAATTTTCTTATTATTTTCTGTCATATTCCTGACAATGCAATTATGATACATTCAATCAGAACATAAGTTTACTATTTTGCAAAAGGAAAGGAAGCAAGAAAATCAGCTAAATCATTCAATATGACTGCCGCCGTTTCTTGCAATATGCCCGAGTCTTACGCTATGCCCCATTCAAAGTTTTTTTCCTGCAACAACTTTTAACAAATTTTAATGTACATAACAATTGACACTAGACCTGCATGCAGGAATGACGGGTTTCACTGGTGCCACGTTACCCTTAAACATGTCACTTCCGGTGCCAAGTTACACTTGAACATATGTCACTTCCGGTACCAGCGAAACCACTAAACAGGTTTCCAAATTAACATTGCACACAAATAAAATGGACGCAGAATCAACAAAATCCAGCAATATCAATTCATTTTATACATTTGTTACTTGTAAATGATCTTGACAAAATTAAATTACTCCCGGTGTTAATGCAAATGTTCAATTAGTCTTATGAAATCAGAAATGGCATACGATATCATATAGTGAAAATTTTATGTAAATCGAATAATAATTGCCACTTTTAAAGACCAAAAAACTTGAAAAGTGACTTGTAGGAAATCGGCTATTTCTCTGCAACCGTACAAGTTAGAAACCATTTTGTGGTATCTGTATGATCGTATGGGTTCATTCTATTTGTTGATTGGCATCAAATACCATACTTTGAAAAAGATTTCAAAACAGACTCATTTGAATAAAATATCTGTTTTTGAGGCTAAAAATACAGTTTTTGCCAAAATGACGTTACTTCCGGTGATAATGAAAATCTTAAATTACTTGTATGAAATCCCAAATGGCATTAGGTATAACATGGTGTGACGTTTATGAAAATCGAATAAAAATTGACCCTTTTATGGCCCCGAAACCTTCAAAAGTGACCTGTAGAAAACCGTCTATATCTCGGCAACCGAACAAGTTAGAAACCATTTTATGATATCTATATGACCATATGAGTTTTGTTTATATGTGAATTTAAACCAAAAGTTAAAATTATTAATACTTATTAAGTTATTCTTGGTTGAATAAAACATTGATTTAAAAAGTTTAAAATGCATTTTTTTTACCAAATGATGTCACTTCCGGTGTCAATTTTAAATTGTAATCAACTTGATATGACGCTACGTGCTTTTTGAATCAAATGATGTCACTTTTATAAAAATCCAATCATAATTGACTATTTTACAGGCAAAATAACGAAAACAGTGACTTGTACAGAACTGCCCATTTCTTGGTAACTGCTTATAGTACAAACGAATTTTAACATACATTTTCTTCGTATGGATTATAGCTACAAGTTTATAAAAAATACGAAGAAATATTTTAAAATCTGAAAAGCCTGAATAGGTTGTAAATAGGCCAATTTTACAACATTTTTAGCCTCTTAATCGACTTTGCTCGAAAATGAAATCGAAATTAAAAAAACTGCTTCCTACATTTTTTGCGCCTTGAAAAGGCACACTCTTTGAGTCAAATAATTTTTCCAAAAAATAATATTTGTTTTCGAAGAAAGAAAATAACTGTCAAAATTGTAGTTTTTGGTAAAATTATGCCACTTCCGGTGCCGACAGATAAAACTTTTGGTAATAAAAAAAATGACAATTGATACAACGAAGCATATGAAGTTTGTTTTATACAAATCGAACAATAAAAAATTAATCTAGGACTTAAAAACTGAATTAGCCAATGGCGGCCAAGGTAAATTACTGAGACAAAATTCTTTAACATTTTTGCACTAGTCAGATAACCCTTTAATTCTGTGCATAATACGACTAAAAAATATTCATAAATAAAAAAGTTTTTTGTAAAATTTTAAATTTTCAAAATTTGGCGCCTAATATCTTTGAAGATTTACCGAAAATCAAAAATCGAAAGTAGTGTAGCTATGTGCCCTGTCTCCGGCTATGCCAAAATGTATCGAAAGTTAAAATTCAATGATTATTGTTAAAATTACTGCAATATTTTAAAAAACGATAATTTGGTGATTTCGGACATTTCGCATTGTCGCAGAACGTTCAAAATAGCTTTATCCTCTAAGTCACACCCACTTTCCCAGTAAAACCGAAGAAATCGTAACGATGCGACAAGCAGTTGCTGAGATCTACTCAAAACAAAAGAAGAATAATAATAACTAGATCTGCTACTGTCCCATGCAGATATGAAAGCTTTCATATTCATGGTCACGTGTCATTGATTGTATCAAGTATCCTAAATAAAAGGATAAGAAGAAAAAATTATCAAAATTGGTCAAAAACTCGCGAAGTTACAAATCTAAATATAGTATGAAACATTGCACCCAGTCATAACAATAATCTGAAATCAGCCGTGGGAGGAAACCGAAGGACACGGAGAAAACCCACGAGGTTGGACACCATACTCCATGTCACGTGCAACCTGGAAATCGAAACGATGCCGGTTGACTCAATGACAGACGTTACGATACAGCGCGCACATGCTAACCATACAGCCATTCAGGCTCCCTAAAATCGATAAATTGCTGACTTATAGCAAGAAACATTTCAACCGGGCATTTCAATCGAAACAACGCCAGTTGACTCAATGACAGACGTTACGATACAGTGCGCAGGTGCTAACCATTTAGCCACGCAACCTCCCTAAATTTGGCAAATTGCTGACCTACAAGGAGAAACATTTCAACCGGGCGGAATTTTCTATTTTAACAGTTTAATTTGCACGGTACCTTTAATTATCAACCGAATATTACAAAACTTTTAAAAATAAGCCCCCCCCCCTGACCAGCTTAATTGTTCGCAATAAACGTTTGCCCCCTAAAATGAGCAAATTGGTGACTTTAATGTGAGAAACATTACTACCGGGCGAAATTTTCTGTTTTATCACTTTTACAGTACAGTACAACCGATTATTACAAAACTTTAAAAATAAAAGAGAAAGAGATAAATGCGGCTTAACCTCCATTCGACACAAACTAACATATAGATGGGACGAAAAACCAAGGTCCGGTGTACACATTGGAGTGCACGTAAAATATCCCTAAGCAGTTGGAATTCGATACTGTTGAATAAGCTCTATACGATGACTATGCAAACCATTATTAATCGATGAAGGTGTTAAAATGTACACAATATAAACAGTATTAATCTAAATCAATAACATAAATGATTAAAAATATTTTTTTTAGATAGTTTTAAAATAGAAAACAAATAATTATATCAAATCAAACCTATTCAATTTCAATTAATATGAGGACTGGCTGCAAAGTTCTAAGCCTATGTGTGCAAGACCTATATATTGTTGATGTTTCCTTTTATTTTTCTATATAGTTTCCATCAAAGCTCAATTTTTTCATCAGTTATTTACGGTGATTTTGGATTCGCAAAACGTTTTGAAAATATATTGATTCCAAGGCCACCACCCATTTTTGAAAGGAGGCTAACCAGAAAAGTAAAATAGATCACAAAATCACGAAGTAACACAGCTGTCACGGTCAATTTTTTCATCAGTTGTTTTCGGTGATTTTGGATTCGCAAAACGTTTTGAAAATATATTGATTCCAAGGCCACCACCCATTTTTGAAAGGAGGCTAACCAGAAATGTATTGATTTCCCAGATTTGAGACAAAATCGCGAAACTGCGATCCATTTGATTATTTTCAAGCTGTTAATCGGAGTTATTCACGCGAAAACAACTTTGTCGGCACGGTAAACATCAAAGGCGAAATTTGAAATTTTGAAATTTGCAAATACCAAAAATTCGACAATGAGCTAGGCTATCCCCAAATGTATTAATTTCAAAGATAAGAAACGAATTCAACAAACTACGGTCTGTTCTGATAATTTACATGCCCGTTAATGTCCATTTTTCACTATTTCTGATATTCAATTCAATATGGTGACTATCCATTGACTTAAATCAAAATTCTACTGCCAACATTTTATAGCCATCCCTTCAAGGATTCAGAAAATATAACCCCCGTGTCTGTATGTAAAATAGCAAAATGGCGTTTGATGTTTTTACATTTCAAGATGGTGGCACTTCCGGATTGAGCTACAAACTCCATTTTTTGTGTACTAATCAGTGGTCTCGTAGCTAGTACCTAAAAAAAAAATTCAAGATGATTTGACCTATATTTCGTCGATTTTTTTGAAAATTTCGATCCTCAATTTCTCCAAGGGGAGATAATTTAGAAAATTTCCAAAGTATTTTTTCAAGTCGCATCATTAAGGTTTACTTACATATTAAATTTCATGAAAATCGTAAAACTACTAAAGAAGTTGTCGAGTTGGTCTAAACTTCCGGTTCGAAATCACAGCGACGAATTTTCGAAATTCGAAAATCCGAAATTGCAGATTTGAAGTAAATGTCTCAAAGTACTCATAGAAAAAAGAATTAATTAAATAGGTCAAATAGTCACAAAGTTACAGCATTGTAGGTCAAAAGCATTCGTTCGTAAAATTCGGTGATTTTGGATTCGAAAAACGTTTTGAAAATATATTTAATCAAGGTTCGCACCCCATTTTTGGGGGGGTAGGTCAAAGTTTTAGAAAGATCCTATGGTTAGATTCTAAAAAATATCCCTAAGCAGTTGGAATTCGATACTGTTGAATAAGCTGTATACGATGACTAAATGTGTAGATTGTAGTCACCCACACTGCATGTGTCGCTTAACAATGAAAGGATGCCGTTTTCAATGTTCGATCCTTTTGTTCTTCTACTCCTGATATGTTGGATTGTTGATCGATGGTTTTATATGAAAGACTACCAATAAGACTCTTTGTAGAAGAAGTTCCCAAAAAATATTAAGTTGACTTTACGAGAAAGACCTCTAA
This sequence comes from Patella caerulea, assembly GCA_036850965.1. NCBI lineage: Eukaryota > Metazoa > Mollusca > Gastropoda > Patellidae > Patella > Patella caerulea. The sequence continues at coordinate 17,241,606 of JAZGQO010000021.1, forward strand.
ACATGCTCCAAATTGTAAAAATACGACTTTTTGGATTTTCAATCTCTTTTTTTCGCCTATCCCTGATATTTAAAATAAATGATACAATGATTTCACACAACAGGCTAGCTATTGGACTCTCTATTGACAAAAGTTTCACAGCCCTCCCTTCATTATAACCGAAGTTATCGTGCCCTAAAGAATCAACAAATCAGCATGCCCATCTCTGCTTACCCTTGGCAGAAAATGCTCATCTTTGGACTCAATCATGACATTGTCCTAGTGAACGTCTACACCAAGTTTGAACATTCTAGCTCAATTAGAAGGAGAGTTATTGTGTTTCAAAGTCTCGGCCCTTCAAATTGCTACTACTTTTCATTTTCAATTCAAAATGGTGACCATCACGTGACCGAAATCAAAATTCTGCTCCCTATGATTTTTGGGCCATCCTTCAAGGATTCAGAAAATATAACTCCCGTGTCTGTAAGTAAAATAGCAAAAAAGCCTTAGGGATTTTTCATGTTTCAAGATGGTGGCACTTCCGGTTCGATCGACAAACTCCATATTTTGTGTAGGAATCAGTAATTACTTGTCGAGTATCGAAAATTTTTTTTAGGTCATTCTGACCTATATTTCGACGATTTTTTTGAAAACTTTGATCCTTAATTTCACCAAGGGGAGATAATTTAGAAAATTTCTAATTATATTTTTGAAGTCACATCGGTAAGATCTACTTGTATACTAAATTTCATGAAAATCGTACAACTATTAAAGAAGTTGTCAAATTGGTCTAAACTTCCGGTTCGAAATCACAGCGACGAATTTTCGAAATACGAAAATGTGAAACTGCAGATGAAAACGATTTTTTTCAAGGTATTCAAAGAAAAAAGAATTAGTAAAATCGGTCAAAAAATAACAAAGATACGACTATGCATTGTCAGTTTTTTCGTTCGTAAAATTCGGTGATTTCGGATTCGTAAAACGTTTTGAAAATACATTTAATCAAGGTTCGCACCCCATTTTTTGGGGGGTAGGTCAAAATTTCAGAAAGATCCTATGGATAGATTCTGAGAAATCCGATTTGCAGAAAACACACAAAAAAAAAAATAATAACTAGATCTGCTACTGTCCCATGCAGATATGAAAGCTTTCATATTCATCGTCACGTGTCATTGATTGTATCAAGTAACCTAAATAAAAGGATACGAAGAAAAAATTATTAAAATTGGTCAAAAACTCGCGAAGTTACAAGTCTAAATATAGTATGAAACATTGCACCCAGGCATAACAATAATCTGAAAACTAAAGGGAAATAACTGAAACTTGTATTACTGTAATGAGACGGATGAGAAAATGAAATGAAAATGGCGGGAAAAAAAAATTAAAAATGGCAGGTTGGACAGGCGACCTTACTCCTTGTCACGTACAACCGGGCATTCGAAAACACGCTAGTTTACTCAATGACAGGCGCGCGTGCTTACCATTCAGCCACTCAACCCCCCTTTGAAATCAGACACGTGCAATATGTCATATAGGAAGAATAAGAAGTCGCTCACAACAAAATAGTAAATTAATGAGTTTAGGTCAAAAGGTTGAGCTACTGTTTTAGAGTACTTAATAGTTTTAAAGAGACACGTTAAGGGTTGTTCATAGTTAAATGAAAGTTTAATTTTAAATAAGACCAATAAAATTAGGATTTAATAATGCCAGACTAATATTTCCAATATGTTTGGTTATAAGTAGGAAATCGTGACGACTTCTTAAGCATGTTTTAAACAAAGGATCATGTTTGTTTAAACAAGAATGGCACTCTGCAATAAAAAAAAACTGGCCAAAGCAAGATTTCTATGCAGAAATTAAATAATTGCTAGAACCAGAAAAATATTTATCCACTATAATAAATAAGCAACATAGAGAAAATGAAATGAAATTGAATGGGGTTTAACGTCCGACTGTTCTGCTCCTAAAATGGGCTAATGAAGACGGGCATATGCCATAATGTGTGCAATGAGGGAAATTTTACCCGGGCAGCGGCGGTTACGGCCTACGAGGTTGGACAGGCAACCATACTCCTTGTCACGTACAACCAAAAAATCGAAACAACGGCAGTTGACTCAATGACAGACGTTATGATACAGAGCGCACGTGCTAACCATTCAGCCACGCAACCTCCCTAAAATCGGCAAATTGCTGACCTACAGCGAGAAACATTTCAACCGGGCCAAATTTTCTATTGTAACAGTTTAATTTGCACGGTACCTTTAGTTATCAACCGAATATTACAAAACTTTTAAAAATAAGCTCCCCCCTGACCAGCTTAAGCGTTCGCAATAAACGTTTGCCACTTAAAATCGGGAAATTGCTGACTTTAAAGTGAGAAACATTACAACCGGGCGAAATTTTCTGTTTTATGACTTTTACAGTACCTTTGATTACCAACCGATTATTTTCTGTTTTATCACTTTTACAGTACCTTTGATTACCAACCGATTATTACAAAACTTTAAAAATAAAAGAGAAAGAGAGAAATGCGGCCTAATGTCCATTCGACACAAACTAGGTCATTTCGGGACTAACATATGTTTTTTAATTTTATTTAAAAACTCCCCCTGCGCTTACAGGTCTTTAGCCGTTGGGAGGAAACCGAAGAACACGGAGAAAACCCACAAGGTTGGACATCATACTTCATGTCACGTGCAACCTGGAGATCGAAACGACGCCCGTTGACTCAATGACAGACGTTACGATACAGTGCGCACATGCTAACCATTCAGCCATTCAGCCTCCCTGAATTCAGAAAATTGCTGAATTATAGCAAGAAACATTTCAACCGGGCGAAATTTTCTGTTTTAACAGTTTAATGTGCACGGTACTTTAATTACCAACCGATTATTACAAAACTTTTGAAAATAAGCTCCAACTGACCAGCTTAATCGTATGCAATAAACGTTTTCGCCTGAATTGAAAGTTCTGCACGGAGAAAGTTCATCTCGATTTCCCGGCGTGGTTCCCCTTGTCAGTGAGGCAGAACGGAGGGCCTGACAAGCACAGCTGTCTAGTCATTCGGATGGGACGAAAAACCAAGGTTCCGTGTACACATTGGAGTGCACGTAAAATATCCCTAAGCAGTTGGAATTCGATACTGTTGAATAAGCTCTATACGATGACTAAATGTGTAGATTGTAGTCACCCACACTGCATGTTTCGCTTAACAATGAAAGGGTGCCGTTTTCAATGTTCGATCCTTTTGTTCTTCTACTCCTGATATGTTGGACTGTTGATCGATGGTTTCATATAAAAGACTACCAATAAGACTCTTTGTACAAGAAGTTCCCAAAAAATATTATGTTGACTTTACGAGAAAGACCTCTAAACATGCTCCAAATTGTAAAAATACGACTTTTTGGGTTTTCAATCTCTTTTTTTCGGCTATCCCTGATATTTAGAAAAAATAATACAATGATTTCACACAACAGGCTAGCTATTAGACTCTCTATTGACAAAAGTTTCACCGCCCTCCCTTCATTATAACCGAAGTTATCGTGCCCTAAAGAATCAACAAATTAGCTTGTTTATCTCTGCTTACCCTAAGCAGAAAATGCTCATCTTTGAACTCAATCATAACATTGACCTAGTGAACGTCTACACCAAGTTTGAACATTCTAGCTTAATTAGAAGGAGAGTAATTGTGTTCCAAAGTCCCGACCCTTCAAATTGCTTCTATTTTTCATTTTCAATTCAAAATGGTGACCATCACGTGACCGAAATCAAAATTCTATTCGCGACATTTTTTAGGCCTTCCTACAAGGATTCAGAAAATATAACTCCCGAGTCTGTAAGTAAAATAGCAAAAAAGCCTTATTGATTTTTCACTTTTAAATATGGCGGCACTTCCGGTTCGATCGACAAACTCCATATTTTGTGTACAAATCAGTAATTACTTATCTAGTATCCAAAAAAAAAATCAGGTCATTCTGACCTATATTTCGATGATTTTTTTGAAAATTTTGATCCTTAATTTCGTCAAGGGGAGATAATTTAGAAAATTTCTAATTATATTTTTGAAGTCACATCGGTAGGATCTACTTAGATACTAAATTTCATGAAAATCGTACAACTATTAAAGAAGTTGTCAAATTGGTCTAATCTTCCGGTTCGAAATCACAGCGACGAATTTTCGAAATTCGAAAATGTGAAACTGCAGATGAAAATGGTTTTTTTAAAGGTATTCAAAGAAAAAAGAATTAGTAAAATCGGTCAAAAAATAACAAAGTTACGACTATGCATTGTCATTTTTTTCGTTCGTAAAATTCGGTGATTTCGGATTCGTAAAACGTTTCGAAAATATATTTAATCAAGGTTCGCACCCCATTTTTGGGGGGGTAGGTCAAAATTTCAGAAAGATCCTATGGATAGATTCTGAGAAATCCGATTTGCAGAAAACACACAAAAAAAAAAATAATAATAACTAGATCTGCTACTGTCCCATGCAGATATGAAAGCTTTCATATTCATCGTCACGTGTCATTGATTGTATCAAGTAACCTAAATAAAAGGATACGAAGAAAAAATTATTAAAATTGGTCAAAAACTCGCGAAGTTACAAGTCTAAATATAGTATGAAACATTGCACCCAGGCATAACAATAATCTGAAAACTAAAGGGAAATAACTGAAACTTGTATTACTGTAATGAGACGGATGAGAAAATGAAATGAAAATGGCGGGAAAAAAAAATTAAAAATGGCAGGTTGGACAGGCGACCTTACTCCTTGTCACGTACAACCGGGCATTCGAAAACACGCTAGTTTACTCAATGACAGGCGCGCGTGCTTACCATTCAGCCACTCAACCCCCCTTTGAAATCAGACACGTGCAATATGTCATATAGGAAGAATAAGAAGTCGCTCACAACAAAATGGTAAATTAATGAGTTTAGGTCAAAAGGTTGAGCTACTGTTTTAGAGTACTTAATAGTTTTAAAGAGACACGTTAAGGGTTGTTCATAGTTAAATGAAAGTTTAATTTTAAATAAGACCAATAAAATTAGGATTTAATAATGCCAGACTAATATTTCCAATATGTTTGGTTATAAGTAGGAAATCGTGACGACTTCTTAAGCATGTTTTAAACAAAGGATCATGTTTGTTTAAACAAGAATGGCACTCTGCAATAAAAAAAACTGGCCAAAGCAAGATTTCTATGCAGAAATTAAATAATTGCTAGAACCAGAAAAATATTTATCCACTATAATAAATAAGCAACATAGAGAAAATGAAATGAAATTGAATGGGGTTTAACGTCCGACTGTTCTGCTCCTAAAATGGGCTAATGAAGACGGGCATATGCCATAATGTGTGCAATGAGGGAAATTTTACCCGGGCAGCGGCGGTTACGGCCTACGAGGTTGGACAGGCAACCATACTCCTTGTCACGTACAACCAAAAAATCGAAACAACGACAGTTGACTCAATGACAGACGTTATGATACAGAGCGCACGTGCTAACCATTCAGCCACGCAACCTCCCTAAAATCGGCAAATTGCTGACCTACAGCGAGAAACATTTCAACCGGGCCAAATTTTCTATTGTAACAGTTTAATTTGCACGGTACCTTTAGTTATCAACCGAATATTACAAAACTTTTAAAAATAAGCTCCCCCCTGACCAGCTTAAGCGTTCGCAATAAACGTTTGCCACTTAAAATCGGGAAATTGCTGACTTTAAAGTGAGAAACATTACAACCGGGCGAAATTTTCTGTTTTATGACTTTTACAGTACCTTTGATTACCAACCGATTATTTTCTGTTTTATCACTTTTACAGTACCTTTGATTACCAACCGATTATTACAAAACTTTAAAAATAAAAGAGAAAGAGAGAAATGCGGCCTAATGTCCATTCGACACAAACTAGGTCATTTCGGGACTAACATATGTTTTTTAATTTTATTTAAAAACTCCCCCTGCGCTTACAGGTCTTTAGCCGTTGGGAGGAAACCGAAGAACACGGAGAAAACCCACAAGGTTGGACATCATACTTCATGTCACGTGCAACCTGGAGATCGAAACGACGCCCGTTGACTCAATGACAGACGTTACGATACAGTGCGCACATGCTAACCATTCAGCCATTCAGCCTCCCTGAATTCAGAAAATTGCTGACTTATAGCAAGAAACATTTCAACCGGGCGAAATTTTCTGTTTTAACAGTTTAATGTGCACGGTACTTTAATTACCAACCGATTATTACAAAACTTTTGAAAATAAGCTCCAACTGACCAGCTTAATCGTATGCAATAAACGTTTTCGCCTGAATTGAAAGTTCTGCACGGAGAAAGTTCATCTCGATTTCCCGGCGTGGTTCCCCTTGTCAGTGAGGCAGAACGGAGGGCCTGACAAGCACAGCTGTCTAGTCATTCGGATGGGACGAAAAACCAAGGTCCCGTGTACACATTGGAGTGCACGTAAAATATCCCTAAGCAGTTGGAATTCGATACTGTTGAATAAGCTCTATACGATGACTAAATGTGTAGATTGTAGTCACCCACACTGCATGTTTCGCTTAACAATGAAAGGGTGCCGTTTTCAATGTTCGATCCTTTTGTTCTTCTACTCCTGATATGTTGGACTGTTGATCGATGGTTTCATATAAAAGACTACCAATAAGACTCTTTGTACAAGAAGTTCCCAAAAAATATTATGTTGACTTTACGAGAAAGACCTCTAAACATGCTCCAAATTGTAAAAATACGACTTTTTGGGTTTTCAATCTCTTTTTTTCGGCTATCCCTGATATTTAGAAAAAATAATACAATGATTTCACACAACAGGCTAGCTATTAGACTCTCTATTGACAAAAGTTTCACCGCCCTCCCTTCATTATAACCGAAGTTATCGTGCCCTAAAGAATCAACAAATTAGCTTGTTTATCTCTGCTTACCCTAAGCAGAAAATGCTCATCTTTGAACTCAATCATAACATTGACCTAGTGAACGTCTACACCAAGTTTGAACATTCTAGCTTAATTAGAAGGAGAGTAATTGTGTTCCAAAGTCCCGACCCTTCAAATTGCTTCTATTTTTCATTTTCAATTCAAAATGGTGACCATCACGTGACCGAAATCAAAATTCTATTCGCGACATTTTTTAGGCCTTCCTACAAGGATTCAGAAAATATAACTCCCGAGTCTGTAAGTAAAATAGCAAAAAAGCCTTATTGATTTTTCACTTTTAAATATGGCGGCACTTCCGGTTCGATCGACAAACTCCATATTTTGTGTACAAATCAGTAATTACTTATCTAGTATCCAAAAAAAAAATCAGGTCATTCTGACCTATATTTCGATGATTTTTTTGAAAATTTTGATCCTTAATTTCGTCAAGGGGAGATAATTTAGAAAATTTCTAATTATATTTTTGAAGTCACATCGGTAGGATCTACTTAGATACTAAATTTCATGAAAATCGTACAACTATTAAAGAAGTTGTCAAATTGGTCTAATCTTCCGGTTCGAAATCACAGCGACGAATTTTCGAAATTCGAAAATGTGAAACTGCAGATGAAAATGGTTTTTTTAAAGGTATTCAAAGAAAAAAGAATTAGTAAAATCGGTCAAAAAATAACAAAGTTACGACTATGCATTGTCATTTTTTTCGTTCGTAAAATTCGGTGATTTCGGATTCGTAAAACGTTTCGAAAATATATTTAATCAAGGTTCGCACCCCATTTTTGGGGGGGTAGGTCAAAATTTCAGAAAGATCCTATGGATAGATTCTGAGAAATCCGATTTGCAGAAAACACACAAAAAAAAAAATAATAATAACTAGATCTGCTACTGTCCCATGCAGATATGAAAGCTTTCATATTCATCGTCACGTGTCATTGATTGTATCAAGTATCCTAAATAAATTGATAAGAAGAAAAAATTATCAAAATTGGTCAAAAACTCGCGAAGTTACAAGTCTAAATATAGTATGAAACATTGCACCCAGGCATAACAATAATCTGAAAACTAAAGGGAAATAACTGAAACTTGTATTACTGTAATGAGACGGATGAGAAAATGAAATGAAAATGGCGGGAAAAAAAAATAAAAATGTCAGGTTGGACAGGCGACCTTACTCCTTGTCACGTACAACCGGGCATTCGAAAACACGCTAGTTAACTCAATGACAGGCGCGCGTGCTAGCCATTCAGCCATCCACCCCCCCCCCTTTGAAATCCGACACGTGCAATATGTCATATAGGAAGAATAAGAAGTCGCTCACAACAAAATGGTAAATTAATGAGTTTAGGTCAAAAGGTTGAGCTACTTTTTTAGAGTACTTAATAGTTTTAAAGAGACACGTTAAGGGTTGTTCATAGTTAAATGAAAGTTTAATTTTAAATAAGACCAATAAAATTAGGATTTAATAATGCCAGACATATGTTTGGTTATCAGTAGGAAATCATGACGACTTCTTAATCATGTTTTAAACAAAGGACCATAGACTGAATTATACAAGAATGGCACTCTGCGATAAAAAAAACTGGCCAAAGCAAGATTTCTATGCAGAAATTAAATAATTGCTAGAACCAGAAAAATATTTATCCACTACAATAAATAAGCAACATAGAGAAAATGAAATGAAATTGAATGGGGTTTAACGTCCTACTGTTCTGCTCCTAAAATGGGCTAATGAAGACTGGCATATGCCATAAAGTGTGCAATGAGGGAAATTTTACCCGGGCAGCGGCGTTACGGCCTACGAGGTTGGACAGGCGACCATACTCCTTGTCACGTACAACCAAGAAATCGAAACAACGCCAGTTGACTCAATGACAGACATTTTGATACAGAGCGCACGTGCTAACCATTCAGCCACGCAACCTCCCTAAAATCGGCAAATTGCTGACCTACAGCGAGAAACATTCCAACCGGCCCAAATTTTCTATTTGAACAGTTTAATTTGCATGGTACCTTTAGTTATCAACCGAATATTACAAAACTTTTAAAAATAAGCTCCCCCTGACCAGCTTAAGCGTTCGCAATAAACGTTTGCCCCTTAAAATCTGCAAATTGCTGACTTTAAAGTGAGAAACATTACAACCGGGCGAAATTTTCTGTTTTATCACTTTTACAGTACCTTTGATTACCAACCGATTATTACAAAACTTTAAAAATAAAAGAGAAAGAGAGAAATGCGGCCTAATGTCCATTCGACACAAACTAGGTCATTTTGTGACTAACATATGTTTTTTAATTTTATTTAAAAACTCCCCTTGCGCTTACTGGTCTTTAGCCTTTGGGAGGAAACCGAAGGACACGGAGAAAACCCACGAGGTTGGACATCATACTTCATGTCACGTGCAACCTGGAGATCGAAACGACGCTCGTTGACTCAATGACAGACGTTACGATACAGCGCGCACATGCTAACCATTCAGCCTCCTTGAATTCGGAAAATTGCTGACTTATAGCAAGAAACATTTCAACCGGGCGAAATTTTCTGTTTTAACAGTTTAATGTGCACGGTACTTTAATTGCCAACCGATTATTACAACTGACCAGCTTAATCGTGTGCAATAAACGTTTGGCCTGAATCGAAAGTTCTGCACGGAGAAAGTTCATCTTGATTTCCCGGCGTTGTTCCCCGTTGTCAGTGAGGCAGAACGGAGGGCCTGACAAGCACAGCTGTCTAGTCGTTCGGATGGGATGAAACACCAAGGTCCCGTGTACACATTGGAGTGCACGTAAAATATCCCTAAGCAGTTGGAATTCGATACTGTTGAATAAGCTCTATACGATGACTAAATGTGTAGATTGTAGTCACCCACACTGCATGTTTCGCTTAACAATGAAAGGGTGCCGTTTTCAATTTTCGATCCTTTTGTTCTTCTACTCCAGATATGTTGGACTGTTGATCGATGGTTTCATATAAAAGACTACCAATAAGACTCTTTGTAGAAGAAGTTCCCAAAAAATATTATGTTGACTTTACGAGAAAGACCTCTAAACATGCTCCAAATTGTAAAAATACGACTTTTTGGATTTTCAATCTCTTTTTTTCGGCTATCCCTGATATTTAAAAAAAATGATACAATGTTTTCAAACAACAGGCTAGCTATTAGACTCTCTATTGACAAAAGTTTCATCGCCCTCCCTTCATTATAACCGAAGTTATCGTGCCCTAAAGAATCTACAAATCAGCATCCTTATCTCTGCTTACCCTAAGCAGAAAATGCTCATCTTTGAACTCAATCATGACATTGACCTAGTGAACGTCTACACCAAGTTTGAACATTCTAGCTTAATTAGAAGGAGAGTTATTGTGTTCCAAAGTCCCGGCCCTTCAAATTGCTTCTATTTTTCATTTTCAATTCAAAATGGTGACCATCACGTGACCGAAATCAAAATTCGGATCCGATAGATTTTTAGGCATTCCTTCAAGGATTCTGAAAATATAACTCCCGAGTCTGTAAGTAAAACAGCAAAAAAGCCTTTTTGATTTTTCACGTTTAAAGATGGTGGCACTTCCGGTTCGATCGACAAACTCCATATTTTGTGTACGAATCAGTAATTACTTGTCTAGTATCAAAAAAAAAAATTAGGTCATTCTGACCTATATTTCGACGATTTTTTTGAAAACTTTGATCCTTAATTTCGTCAAGGGGAGATAATTTAGAACATTTATAATTATATTTTTGAAGTCACATCGGTAACATCTACTTATACACTAAATTTCATGAAAATCGTACAACTATTAAAGAAGTTCTCAAATTGGTCTAAACTTCCGGTTCGAAATCACTGCGACGAATTTTCGAAATTGGAAAATGCGAAACTGCAGATGAAAATGATTTTTTTCAAGGTATTCAAAGAAAAAAGAATTAGTAAAATCGGTCAAAAAATAACAAAGTTACGACTATGCATTGTCAGTTTTTTCGTTCTTAAAATTCGGTGATTTCGGATTCGTAAAACGTTTTGAAAATATATTTAATCAACAGCCACCACCCATTTTTGGGGGGATAGGTAAAAGTTTCAGAACGATCCTATCGTTAGATTCTGAGAAATCCGATTTGTGGACAAAACACAAAAAAAAAATAACAATAATAATCTTAACAGAAACAATAAGCTTTCATATGTAATATGAAAGCTTAATAATAACTTTAACAGAAACAATAAGCTTTCATATGTAATATGAAAGCTTAATAATAACTTTAACAGAAACAATAAGCTTTCATATGTAATATGAAAGCTTAATAATAATAACTTTAACAGAAACAATAAGCTTTCATATGTAATACATATGAAAGCTTAATAAGAATAATAATTTTAACAAAAACAATAGTGTTTCACACAAGCTTCGCAGTGTGAAACCCTAAAAATCGAGATAACAATCATCTGTGGATAATTTCATGGACGAATTCACTACAAAAACACAAAACCGAAACGTCATAGACCTGTTACAGTGTATCTTTATAGATGTTTTATTACTACTTAATTTAAGTCAAAATAGCAACTGACCAATGTCTGAATTGATACCTCAATAATCTTTAAAGTCTTTTAACTGTTTTGGATTATACTTAGGCCTAATGTAACGATATATATTACGTCATTATAGTTAACACGCGTTCTTGCTATGTCCACATCTTCTTCTGTATTTAAACTTCTGTTTCCTATGTAGAATTTAACAACTTATCAAATATTATTATATAATTATTTTAATCCTAAGCTAGTATATATGTCCTGTATTCTACTGTAACTTTAGTATGGTGACCGGCTCGCCCTAGCGATACCTATCTCGTTATTGTGACCCTTAGCCAGTTTTGGACACCCGTTTATTAATAGTACAATTTTAACTACTTACCTAATTTTTCGTCGTTAGTGTTGGAATACGCAACAGTCCCCCAAAACAATACTTCGGCAGAACGATGAAACAAAGCAGGGGTCAGCTGAAGTCAATATCGGGTATGACCACCTTGAGCTCTTACACATGCCTGAAGTCGTCTGGCATGGACTGGCACAGATGTCAACTACACGCCGTTTGCCAATGATTTTGGAGTGCCAACTCTGCATCAGTTCATGGTAGCACGGGATTGAGTTGTCCAAGTTCATCCCAAAGGTGTTTGGTCGGGTTCATGCCGGGAAACACAGCGAGCCAATTCATGACACGGACATGATTATTGTTCAGAAAGTCAACCTGGCAGCGTGGGGTCGGGCGGAGTCATGCTGGAAAACCATCTGTCGACGGACACCATGTTGAGCCAGCAATGCAAGCTACACCGGTCAAAGGATAACATAATGTTGAGCGTTGAGATTGCTTTGGACCACCACCAACTGGGACCTGAAGATGATAGAGGCCAAAACCATGACGCCACCTCCTCCGAAACGACCCCTTTCCAACACACAATTACGAGCAAAACGTTCATTTCGACGTCGGTAGATATGGTGAAGTCCATCTGGAAACTGAGGTTGAATCAGGATTCATCCAAGAAGACGACATTTTGCCATGTTGTTTTGTGCAGATACCCCTGATTTGCGGCCCATTGCTATCTGGAAATTCGATGACGATGCAAAAGGATTGACCTTGCTAAGGTTGACGGCAGTGTAAGTAACCCAAGAGCAGCCAGGCGCCTTCGGACGGTTTTAGGGCTGATCTTACGTTGTCGTGTTCCAACAGTTCTCCTAGCAGCAGCATTAGCTGACTGGGTGCTGTTGTTGGATGTGGCGACCTGTAGCAGCGGTTGTTACAGGTTGCGCTCCAGGTCGGGGTCGATTGGCAACTCTTCCAGTGGCGTGGAAGCGTTGTCTGAGACGAGCAGTGGTAGATGGGTGGATATTAAAGTGTCTAGTGACGGCTACCTGTGAAGCTCCCTGGTCCAGTGTGTCATTAACTCTGTTCCTGTTTTCTTGTGTAAGGCATGGTATTTTTCCGAAGCGATAAATGTTGAAATTTTGATCTGTATTTAAAGGGCCAGAGTGTAGGGAATGCTTAAAATCGAGAAAAAGACAAGTGTTGCGTTTGTACGAACAAAGCTGATTCCCGAGAACTGATATTGGGTTCAAACCCAGAATCGAACAAAAAGAGACTCATCACAAGTGTCACCTATGTGCCATAAGATAGGAAAGTCTAAGAAAACGTTTACCAGAAATATTTCACGAATTAGGCATTGCTTTTTTAATGGTTTTAAGTGTCTATAGGTAGCTGCCATATTATTATAAACCGTGTCCGTTCTACGAAGAATGTGGCACCGGAGTGGCTCGATATTATAATGGTGATAAATTTATGAATTCTTTCTATTTCATTCTTTCAGTAGTTCATCCGTTCAGTATTCATTTATTCAATTAAACATGTCTATTATTCATATGTTTCTATTAATCCATCATTTTTAATTACATTAACGAGTTCAATTACTATCTTATTATTTTATTTTATTGCAATGTCTTTTATATTTTAATCTTTTCTCGTTAACTATTATTAGTAGTCTTTAGTTATTACCGAAGATTCTCACTGCTACAATATGCAAAACGATAACTTGGAGGTACTGTGTTCGCTCCCGGTAGTTGCCCGAGAAAGTTCATCGGGATTTTTTTGCGTAGCCCCCCCCCCCCCCCCCTATGTCACTGTTGCAACACAGGGTGCCCGGAAAGTAGAGAACGTATAGCTCTTCGAATGGTATGTAAAGCCGGGGTTACGACTCCCATGTCTGCGTCCTTGGGATAGAGACCGGCAAGACGATATATCTTTAAAATATAACATAATATTTTTCGGATATAAAACAATAAACTCCGAGCTTACATTGAATATTTTTATTATAAAAATCTATTTTTAAGAATAAAACTATGAACAAAACTCAACAAGAACTAAAACAAAGTACATGTTATAAAAACAAAAACCGATGACAGATAATACACATAATTCAGCATGCAGATTAGGTGAATTTAGAAAATGGCGCTTAATGTTACTCCCAATTATTGGAGTTTGGCGAGCAACAGAAACATTGTTAGTCCTATATTTGACATGAGACAACATACTCAATAAAAAGAAGATTAATTAGGTCGGCTATCGATAAAACTTTATCAAACAGAATTCTACTATTTGTTTGATCAAGACAAGAGCACCTTGGAACTATTGAACCAGTGTGGATTTTCTTAATATAAAAAATTAAAGGGCAACTAACACCCTAAACGTTTCCATCAGCAGTAATAATGTATTATAATACTAGCCAGCCCAAAGATAATGCCTCTTTAAGTATTGCATTAACTGTTTACGCATAGAAGTTCGATATCAGCCCTTCAATTGGTGTTTACTGATCCTAATATTATGAGAAACGAAATTGTTGTTTTGTCAGTATATTGAATTTATTTCAAATAATCTAGTCAATAAATTCTAAAAAGTTTTCCATTTGATTCGTTAATATATAAATAATCGCGTATTCCACACTCTAACAACTCTGATCGATTGAAACACCAGACGTTAAAGATTTGCGGATTTACCACTTTCATTCTGATCAATATCTGGCTATTTACAAAAGACATATTTTCAGGATATAGCAAGAGTCGATGTTGACCTAAACGTTCTTAATTTGTCTTGAATACCTTCAACACATGCCGTTTCTTAGACAGGATATTGGTAATTGTTAATTGAGTGAAAGTTTATACCATCTTCAATCTAAATTATTACAGAGTATACTAATCTTAGTGACGATAACGACGGTGATTATTATTGCGATCTAAGATGTCATGTACCATCTTTATTTAAAAAAATTGATCTTCAATTGATTTGCACTGGCCTGTTTTCAAAGCCCCAACATCTATTTTCAGATTGTTAAATAATTAAACTTTGCAATAAACCCAAATTTACATGCAATATAAACATAATTACAGTATTAATTACATAGGTTAATCAATGTTAATACACAACTATGGCACTATCCATATTATTTTGTAATATTTCGTCATAAGGGATGCTTCATCTTAGTACAGTTAGTTCACATAAAGGAGACGGACTAGGAAAAATAGAATTATATAGAGAGACAAAATGTACGATACGCCCACATTATATTTTATACACTTTAGCACTATAGACCGTATATAGATCCCTTAATGCCTTATAACTATACCATTAATACTTCGGGGACCACGGTGGTTCAGTTAGCAAGACGTTGACTCGCTAAACTGGAGACCCCATGGTCGATCCCTGCGTCGGCCGAGAAGTTTCACAGGAATTTTCCGTTGTGCCCCCACAGAGGACAGAGGGTCTGACAAGGGACATTGACATGTACGTCAAAATCCCTTGGCAGTTCGAATTCGGTATAAGAGTAGGTCGTAGTGCCGCTGTCCGGGTAAAATATCTCTAATAGCACACTGCGTGGTGTTTACATGTCTTTATTAGCGTACTATAAGCAGAACAGTAGGGTAAAACCCGATTTCATTAATATTTAATTCTCAATAATTTATCATACTACGGTAAGGACTGTACCATTTGATGGTGGTGGATTTCGAAGATGAAACACCGTCGTTTATGCAATTCACTGGCTTGAATCGGTGCGTTTTAAATAACTAACAAAATGTTTCATAGAACACTAGTCACAAAGTTTGAAGTTAGGTCGCCCGGTATTGCCAGCACCTGCCCATTCAACGATTTTCTACGAATTATTATAGCTGTCACGCTATAATTTGTATAGAATGTCTTATCGTGTCGTTGAAGTATCGCAAAAGATAGAGTGTTTTTGTTACATATATTTTCCTTGTTAGATATAATATGTTTTCCAGTCGATGGTTTTATATTTAGCATGGCGAATGTCGATTGTTATAATAATGTAGGACAGTAACCCTTTGATTTTTGCAGCAACCCAATTAGACCGCATGGCGATCAATGGTCTTCATCCAGAGTCTATAAATAAAATAGCAAAACACTTACATCAAAATGATAAGAAACGTCCAACATTATCAACAATCAAACATAAAATCAAATTTTCATTTTGTTTTGTCAGTATTCGGTGCAAAGTTATTTGATTGGTTTGTGTTTTTTTTTTTTTTCTTTTTTTAATCTGTACGTCTTTATTTCAGTACATTTCTTAGAGAAATTTCTATATATTTTTTGCATAGCAACAGGTAAGAAATATTGACTTACTGTACGCCCTTATATTCAACGATTGTCTATAACTGGTTTCCTGAAACAGAAACCTCCATAAATCTCAATAATGACAATTTCCTTTGTGTAGTTGATCGCTTAAGAGATGCGATAGGATTTCTGCACTAATGAAAACTTGTTGATAATTCATTCAAATCAATAGTTATTGGTTTCTTTAAAGGGCAATATTCTCCTATTGAATTTATTATTCTGTTTTAAAATAGTTTCAAATACGCCTAGGTTGAGTTACAAATTGTTTGTGGTAATTAACAATTAGTATCCCGAACAGGGATTTTTATACAAATGGATGGCAATTCCAGAACTGACTTGTCGGAAAATGTACCAAATAGCATTTCAGTCAATGTGCAATTCTAAAACTAATTTCAGATCTCTGTAATGAAAAGAATAAATACAAATACAAAGATATACTGGCGTCTTTGATGAGCTGTAAAGACATTAAACATACATTATGCGAGAGCTAAATCTGTCTATTGCAGGTGTTTCTTTAGGCCTGAAATGTTATCTAAATTATTAATTGGACTTTAATTAACTTATCTAGATTATATCCATCTATCGATGTCAACACCAGTCGGCGATATTTATTGGATTGTGATCCGATTTGATGCTCAACCTCCATTTATAATTTAATCATGAAATGGATAATCGAGACTATTTTTTACCGTGCCGATTTTAGTAATTATGATCGAAGCCAAGTCGAAATTTCAATCGCTTATTCTCAGTTCAAAGTGGATCAATGTGATTGGAATTTTCAGCAAATTGCTTTTATATTATCTAGTTTTTAACTATTATAGTCAGAACTGCCAGCTATTTATCTAATCTCCTGTATAGTGTTTTCTCCTAAAAAATACCAGAATAATCTTTACCGTATCATCTGCGCACATTTTGTAACACAATGGTTTTAAAGATATCCATCGTCATTACCCCATTCGTTGGTTATTTATTGAATTATAGGGTGTAACTTGTGTAACCAATGATAATTTACTGAAATCGATATCTTAATATCTATTGTTCAAACATCTATAATAATAAATCCATATATAACACAATCCCTCATCTTTTTATCATGGAATACATCTCAGATCAATTCAGACACGTTCTCGTCTTTATTATGGAATACATCTCTGATCAATTCACACACGTTCTCATCTGTCTATTCCTATGCAATATCTCCTCATTAATTCAAATACAAAGATAGGCTGGCACTGCCAGGCAGGATACGCCCACATTTTCGAGAGATGGACAGAGAACAAGCAATACCGAAAGTGATTTTTCCTACATCTTTAAGTCCTGTATTTCATACTGTATTGGGAGCAGCCATTTAGTTGGTCAGTTCCAGTCTGATATTAATGAAATTCGAAACCGACAATGATTATGGTGTGACGGTACACAACCTAGAAATGTGACTTTTCATCAAAATCGGATAAGAATTGTGACCTGTAGAGAGTCCACAACCATGATATACCATATTTTTACACTATTCGCGTACAAACGGCGACCATTTCGTCCGGCAATTTTGGTACGATTTTCACGAAATTAGAACTCAACCTTCCTCATCAAAATCGAATTAAAATTGTGACCTATACAGGGTCCACAACCATGATATATCATTTTTTTAACAGTATTCGCGTACAAACGGCGGCCATTTTGTCTGTCAATTTTGGTCCGATTTTCCCGAAATTCAAACTCAATCTTCCTTACAGTGTAACGGTGATATAATCAAACGTTTTTTTAAATTGGATAATAATTGTGACCTCCAGAGGGACCACAAGCTAAAGAAAGGGGGATTTTGCGTATAACCAGGGGCCATAATTCAGGAAGTTACGATCCGATATGCGCAAATATCGAAATGAACCAAGATCTTTGGGTTATAACCATGAATTTCAAGTTTCATCAAAATCGAATTAAAATTGTGACCTTTACAGGGTCCACAACCTTGATATACCATTTTTTAACAGTATTCGCGTACAAACGGCGGCCATTTTGTATGGCAATTTTGGTCTGATTTTCCCGAAATTCGAACTCAACCTTCCTTACGGTGTAACGGTAATATAATCAAACGTTTTTCTTAAATCGGATAATAATTGTGACCTCCAAGCTAAAAAAAAAGGCGATTTTGCGTATAATCAGGGGCCATAATTCAGGAAGTTACAATCCGATATGCGCAAATATCGAAAGGAAGCAAGATCTTTGGGTTATAACCATGAATTTCAAGTTTCATCAAAATCGAATCAAAATTGTGACCTCCACAGGGTCCACAACCTTGATATACCATTTTTTAACAGTATTCGCGTACAAACGGCGGCCATTTTGTATGGCAATTTTCATCCGATTTTCCCGAAATTCGAACTCAATCTTCCTTAGGGTGTAACGGTGATATAATCAAACGGTTTTTTAAATCGAATAATAATTGTGACCTCCAAGCTAAAAAAAAGGCGATTTTGCGTATAATCAGGGGCCATATTTCAGGAAGTTAAGATCCGATATGCGCAAATATCGAAAGGAAGCAAGATCTTTGGGTTATAACCATGAATTTCAAGTTTCATCAAAATCGAATCAAAATTGTGACCTCCACAGGGTCCACAACCTTGATATACCATTTTTTAACAGTATTCGCGTACAAACGGCGGCCATTTTGTATGGCAATTTTCGTCCGATTTTCCCGAAATTCGAACTCAACCTTCCTTAGGGTGTAACGGTGATATAATCAAAAGGTTTTTTAAATCGAATAATAATTGTGACCTCCAGAGGGACCACAAGCTAAAAAGGGTGATTTTTCGGACAATCAGGGGCCATAATTCAGGAAATTACATTCCGATAGCCGCAAATATCGAAAGGAACCAAGATCTTTGGGTTACAAACATGCATGTCAAGTTTCATCAAAATTGGTTCAAAATTGTGACCTCTATAGGGTCCGCAAGCTAAAAACGTGATTTTTCGTACAATCAGGGGCCATAATCCATGAAGTTTTGATCCGATACATGCCAATATCGAAAGCAGCCGAGATCTTTTGGGGATAAACCTATATTTCAAGTTTCGTCAAAATCGGATAAGAATTGTGACCTGTAGAGAGTCCACAAACAAATTGTGGACGGACGGACGTCCGGACGGACGGACGGACGTCCGGACGGACGGACGGACGTCCGGACGGACAGGGGCGACGACATAATACGTCCACATGAAAATGTGGGCGTATAAAAAAGGCGATTTTGCTTATAATCAGGGGCCATAATTCAGGAAGTTACAATCCGATATGCGCAAATATCGAAAGGAAGCAAGATCTTTGGGTTATAACCATGAATTTCAAGTTTCATCAAAATCGAATCAAAATTGTGACCTCCACAGGGTCCACAACCTTGATATACCATTTTTTAACAGTATTCGCGTACAAACGGCGGCCATTTTGTATGGCAATTTTCGTCCGATTTTCCCGAAATTCGAACTCAACCTTCCTTAGGGTGTAACAGTGATATAATCAAACGGTTTTTTAAATCGAATAATAATTGTGACCTCCAAGCTAAAATAAAGGCGATTTTTCGTATAATCAGGGGCCATAATTCAGGAAGTTACGATCCGATATGCGCAAATATCGAAAGGAAGCAAGATCTTTGGGTTATAACCATGAATTTCAAGTTTCATCAAAATCGAATCAAAATTGTGACCTCCACAGGGTCCACAACCTTGATATACCATTTTTTAACTGTCTTCGCGTACAAACGGCGGCCATTTTGTATGGCAATTTTCGTCCGATTTTCCCGAAATTCGAACTCAACCTTCCTTAGGGTGTAACGGTGATATAATCAAACGGTTTTTTAAATCGAATAATAATTGTGACCTCCAGAGGGACCACAAACTAAAAAGGGTGATTTTTCGGTAAATCAGGGGCCATAATCCAGGAAATTACATTCCGATAGCCGCAAATATCGAAAGGGACCAAGATCTTTGGGTTACAAACATGCATGTCAAGTTTCATCAAAATCGGTTCAAAATTGTGACCTCTATAGGGTCCACAAGCTAAAAACGTGATTTTTCGTACAATCAGGGGCCATAATCCATGAAGTTTTGATCCGATACATGCCAATATCGAAAGCAGCCGAGATCTTTTGGGGATAAACCTATATTTCAAGTTTCGTCAAAATCAGATAAGAATTGTGACCTGTAGAGAGTCCACAAACAAATTGTGGACGGACGGACGTCCGGACGGACAGGGGCGACGACATAATACGTCCACATGAAAATGTGGGCGTATAAAAAGGCTAAACACCAAAGACCCTGCGTATAAGTGAAAGACGAGTTGGGCAGCATAGAATCAACTGGCATTTTAACTAAAAATGATGTCCGAACTAAACTTGAAATGAAGTTTCAATTATTTGACTGAGAAGGTTAAAACGTTTCGACACACCGCCACTATTGATGACCTATTCTTTATTCATTGTACTAAAAGTCACTTTTAGAACATGGGTAATCCTTATTAGCCCGATAATCATGTTGTGTTGGATAAAGGGCGTGTATAGATAAAACAAGTATCATATTGCTCTCATGAAGAATTTAACTTAGGTGCATTTGATATCTACTATTATTTGTATATAGCCCTCGTCAAATGTGAATTTAACTTATGTACATTTTAATATCTATCATTGTTTGTATAGCTCTCAACACTTGTGAAATTTATGTACATTTTGATATCTATTATTGTTTTCTAAGCTGTCATCAAATGCAATCGTTTAGCTATGTATATTTTGAACAAAACAATATGGAGGTATTGAATTAAGCTTTAAATTTTGCAGTTTTAATTTTGCAGCGTTTGACTTTTAAAACTATTGATTTAATCTACGCCATTATCACAGTTTTATATATTCTATAAAAACAATAAATTTACCCTATAAATAAAAATCATAAAGGAAAAACAATTTCTAAAAATTTAAAAAAAAAAAATAAGTGCCTGCACACAACAAAGATTCCCATCGACTATATGATTGTACCATAATGCCTTTTATAAGCTTTCTACAAAACAATGATTGGTTTATACATAACGTACTACGCCAATATATCGCTCTCAAAAATGTTCCGTTACGGTTAACCAATGTTCCTTCATCAAAAAGGCCAAGAAAAATAATACCCGGGTCGGTCAATCGAAAAAATGTTTTATTCCTTGGGTTTGTGTTGTCTATTTTCTGGATTTAATTGTAGCTTAATTACAGAGGTTCTTGAACATATTACCGAAATTTCAGTGTCCAGATCTGTCTAGAGAAAATTACGCCAAGACCCACTTTTAGGTCCTGGGAACTGAGAGATAAAAGTTTCGGGACAGCGGTCTCGTGGCTAATAAGCATAGAGGGTTACACAGGTAAACGCAAACACAGGTATTTTTTTTATCTTTGACCTAATGAAAAATTTCCGACCAATAATCCTGGGTGTGAGCAGGCCTTTACAATTACAGAAAGAATAAAACATGACAAACTTATTTCTGCGGTTACGTTAAAAAAAAGAGTAAACCTAAAGATATTACATTTCGCTTGCGTGATTACCCAACAGAGGCAGCGACGACTTTCTATTTTCCAACCGTCTTAATAACAAAGGAGATCCATAGAGATTTAGTTTTTTGTCACTGCCTGATTTTCCAAATATACTGGAGATTTCAAGGTTACGTAATCGAGTTAAACTGGAAACTGAAGCAGCTTTTAATTTTTGTGAAACCTTTTCGGGGATAGTTTTATTGGCACATTCTGATTCAGTCTTTAAGCACATGGCACTCTTGGTCAGTTCACATTTCGTATGGGGCGTTAACGGCATTTTCGATAAAATATTATTGTCTTCCTCTGTCATTATGTCAGATGCCCCGAGTTCCGTATCAAGTTCCTCAAAGTCAAAAATAATATCTGGAACTTCACTAGATGGTACCTCTTGACTGGATTGGTCCCCATCACTCTCCGATAACTGAATATGACTATCACTATATATCGTACTTAGAGGATAGGTCGCGGGTAGCACATTTTTCATCTCAAATCCATTACTATATTCTTCATCATGAAGGTCCCGCTTATAATTTCCATTTGTAAATCGCGGTGAACCATTCGTATTCCTACCCATAGTCGGTAAACCGTGGGTGAAGTTTTTCGCTTCACGAACGCTTACGATCTTCCCTGCTTTCATGATAACTACGGAACCATCCCGTCGGATGACAGAACTCCCTTTTGTAGTTTTTGGTAAAGTTCGCATTAACTCGGTTAAACTTTTCCCGCGTTTGAAGGTCAGTTTTGGTCCGTACCTGCCGTCTGCAGATTGTATGCTACTAGTGGAAATTTTTCTACCGACGTTGTTGCATTCCGGCGTAGATTCGGATCGCTTGATGGTAAAGAATGAAGACAGACGTCGTAATGGACTGTGGTTTTCACCCTGTATTCCAATTGTTTCTGAAAAATAGAGAAATAACGCAATAAGTATTTAATCGTACATATTCCCTAGTGCCTGACTGTAATGCCCGTGCCTGGATTAACCATTATAGAAAGCTTGTCATCACAGAGTTTTTACCTGGGACGGATTAACCATCAGTCATGTGTACCAGTGACGGATTAACCAAAATGGTGAAGCAGAACTAGGGCCCACAAGATGGGGTCGCACAATGAATTACAAAAAACTAAAACAACCCCAACATAATATACAATAAAAATATTATCAATAATAAATAATTTGTTACTATTCTATATAAAACTGTGTGTTACTATTACATATATATTCGGCAGCTACTCAAAGAGAATTTTAAGAACTAGCCGCTTAACGGGAGTGACCCCTCACATAAAAAATCTTAAGTAAAATTATAACCACGGATGCAAGTAAATTTGGCTGGCTATTAGAATGAAAATTCTTTGACTCCAATCTCCCACAATATAAAGCTAAAAATCAGACCCTGGCAAAACCTTTCGATTACTTCAATAAATATATATATTTCCTAAGATATACCCAGATAAAGTATTAACAAGCTAACAGTGAGGCTGATGTCCCCCGCCGAAATCCCAAAATAAATAGATGACACATATCAATTAATCGCACATTTATTTTTTTCAAACGTATCGAGCAATCAAACTGTACACGAAGTGTCATTCAAAAGTGTTTTATAAAGAAAAATGCTAAAACCGACGAGAAAAATGAAAATGTACCCTAGTTAGGGGGACCCTAAAGGTAGACAAAAGGGCGCCCACCCTTGACAAAAGGGCCCCTCTGGCCAAGGGAAATGGCCCTCGTTTCTATACACTGTTACTGTCGAATCCATTACTGAATGAGAATGCAGTCATTGTATTGGCATAAAAATCATCAATCAAGATGAACCTAAGTTATCTTGTCCCAAAGTATCAACCAATCAAATTGCTTATCTCTGCCTACCCTAAGAAGAAAATGCTCATCTTCGAACTCCATCAAGGCAATGACCTAATAAGCATACACACCAATTTTGAACATTTTAACTCAATTCGAAGGAGAGTTATTGTGTTCCAAAGTCTCGGCAAATCAAATTGCTTATCGCTCTGCTTACCCTGAGCAGAAAATGCTCATTATCGATCTTAGTCAAGGTATTACTGTAATGAAACTATACACCAAGTTTCATCACTCTCACTTAATTAGAACTAAAGTTATGGTGTCCCAAAGCATCAACCAATCAAATTGCTTATCTCTGCTTACCCTAAGCGGAAAATGCTCATCTTCGAACTCCATCAAGGCATTGACCTAATAAGCATATACACCAAGTTTGAACTTTTTAACTCAATTAGAAGGAGAGTTATTGTGTTCCAAAGTCTTGGTAAATCAAATTGCTTATCGCTCTGCTTATCCTGAGCAGAAAATGCTCATTATCGATCTTAGTCAAGGCATTACTGTAATGAAACTATACACCAAGTTTCATCACTCTCACTTTATTAGCACTAAAGTTATCGTGTCCCAAAGCATCAACCAATCAAAGTGCTTATCTCTGCTTACCCTAAGCGGAAAATGCTCATCTTCGAACTCCATCAAGGCATTGACCTAATAAGCATATAAACCAAGTTTGAACATTTTAACTCAATTAGAAGGAGAGTTATTGTGTTCCAAAGTCTCGACCAATCAAATTTGTGTATCGCTCTGCTTACCCTGAGCAGAAAATGCTCATTATCGAACTTAGTCAAGGAATTACTGTAATGAAACTATACACACTTAATTAGAACTAAAGTTATCGTGTCCCAAAGCATCAACCAATCAAATTGCTTATCTCTGCTTACCCTAAGCGGAAAATGCTCATCTTCGAACTCCATCAAGGCATTGGCCTAATAAGCATATACACCAAGTTTGAACATTTTAACTCAATTAGAAGGAGAGTTATTGTGTTCCAAAGTCTCGACCAATCAAATTTGCGTATCGCTCTGCTTACCCTGAGCAGAAAATACTCATTATCGAACTTAGTCAAGGTATTACTGTAATGAAACTATACACCAAGTTTCATCACTCTCACTTAATTAGAACTAAAGTTATCGTGTCCCAAAGCATCAACCAATCAAATTGCTTATCTCTGCTTACCCTAAGCGGAAAATGCTCATCTTCGAACTCCATCAAGGCATTGACCTAATAAGCATATACACCAAGTTTGAACATTTTAACTCAATTAGAAGGAGAGTTATTGTGTTCCAAAGTCTCAACCAATCAAATTTGAGTATCGCTCTGCTTACCCTGAGCAGAAAATGCTCATTGTCGAACTTAGTCAAGGTATTATTGTAATGAAACTATACACCAAGTTTCATCACTCTCACTTAATTAGAACTAAAGTTATCGTGTCCCAAAGCATCAACCAATCAAATTGCTTATCTCTGCTTACCCTAAGCGGAAAATGCTCATCTTCGAACTCCATCAAGGCATTGACCTAATAAACACATACACCAAGTTTGAACATTCTAGCTCAATTAGGAAGAGAGTTATTGTGTCCCAAAAAGTGTGACGGACAGACAGACGGACAGACAGACGGACGAACCCATTTTATTAGTCCCCCAACTTTCTTCGAAAGGCGGGGGACAAAAATTTCTCGTTATTCAGTCAGACCTTCCATAATTGATGTCCTGTATTGAAAATCTTGTTCTTTTTTCTTTCGTAACTAACGAAAAACGCTACACAAAAGTTTACACCAGGCATATCCGATTTCTATGAAACCGGAGTTCTGCTCATTTAGATATTGAGATATTGGAGTAGTTTTTAATTTGTCAATATCCATTCGTTTCAGTGCAGGCATGGATCCAGGGGGAGGGGGGTGGTGCGGTCAGGGTGTCTCGGGGGGGGGGGGGGGCATGCCCAACCCCCACAGCCCCAGTGACATAGATGATATAAACATGATTTTCGCATTGTCCCTGCCCAAGCAATCTAATGTTGCAACATATTACCCTTTGCTCCAATGTGTGCCCCCCCCCCACGACAAAATCCTGGATCGGGGGATGCATTGCTCATGAATTGGAGAATTATGAATAATTCTGACATCTTATCGTGTTGGTGGTGGAAGTAAGACGCTGTCTTCACAATCCTGTTACCTTGAATCTGGGAATTTTTCGCCAATTTCACAGGGAAGACAACAAAGACAAGAATGGTGTCTAAAGTTATAATAAGCGGGGTTTTTTTTAACAGTTCAATTATTCCACCCTTGGACCATATTATTGGTTTAGTGGTGTATTTCAAGAGCTATCACAGTGTCTCCCCTCCACCACCTCCTACCAAATGTAACAAATTCTGAAATTAGCCAGGTATCCATGACAACATGTGCCAAAAAAAATTTGTTGAGCATATAAAAAGGATTCGATTGAATGGCATACACAATTAGATATTTCTTCATATCCAGATTCAATTTTGTTATTTTTTTAGAAAATGTCTCAAATTCCCATGGCATTTGCTTATCTCCATTAGCCTGTTTGATGCAGAAACGTAAGCGGTTAAACCTCATTTCATGGGATTCATTCAGTCTTAATTTCCCTGGTGCAATCTCATAGATTGATAAAAACTCAAATGTCAAACCAACTGTGGGGATTAGAATTTTACTTTTGTACACTAACTTGGCCATATTAACCAAGCTCTTGACACATAATTCAGAAAATCCCCCCAAAATATTCACAATATGCAGGGATTTCATGTGTGAACATGAATTTTGAATAACATCCAAATGACTCCACGCTTTTTTCTACACCTCTATATGAAGCAAGAGTAGACCAAATCCTGAGGCAGTTAATACCATTGATCAAATATAGTTCCTCCTGGTTAGTAAGCCAGTAGCTTATGACAAAAACCACCATGGTCCCACACCCCTAACGTCTTTTCAAAGTCAAATAGACATTCTCTAAGGAAGTATTTTAAAACTACAATTATTTATTATTAACATATTACAACAATATATCATATATATAATTATTATATATATAATCAAATAACGAGACATTACATAAATACTGATATACACATTAGATATTATATATACTGCATCACAACACTTACCAGTATATAGTTTACCGGAGACTAATGGGAGATAACTCTAGAATTAGATATCTTGAAAGTAACTTTCAAGAGAGAGAGACAAGACCACATTTATACAGAATTAAAGCTTACTCAAAAAAGCAAGTGGATTTTCTCCCAAATTTAAAACAATTCAGAAGAATGGCAACTCTGGAATATAGATAACCCTTTATACATATTTTTTTCTTTATATAAGTGGATATGCTATTTTAATACATGTGGTTTATCCATGGTAGTTCACAATGAATTACATGTAAGTGATGGAACTTAAAATCAAAGCAATAATATAAATCTTACAAAAGAAAGCTAGTAAATTAAATGATTAAATAAAAGTTATTTGGTTGAGCAAAATAAATGTACTATATTGAGCATTTAGAGGGATATGGTCCTACCACACCATGCCTCGTTCGGCATTTCTGTCCAAATAAGGTAAAAAATTGCCTTGTTTGTCTGGAGATCCAAAACAAGGTTTTTTAAATTACCCTATTTTTGGTGCAAGGTATTTTGTTCAAAACGAGACTTGGTAAAAATGCCTTGTTTACTAAACATGTTTCTTTCAAGATAGTTGTTAGTGGTATTTGCTATCAGGGAATTTGCAAAAATTAAAATTTATGTTATTTAATACGAAAATATATATATCTCGTTCCAAAAACAGGGCAATTTAAAAAACCTTTTTTCAGAACTCCATACAACGAGACATTTTTTTTTTACCTCGTTTGGACAGAAATGCTGAACAAGGCATTCTGAGGTTTAAAGTGCCATGTGTAGATATACTTGTATACAATACAGTAAATAATCAACAGTTATTATTAGAAACATGTTTACCAATGGAATGGAAGGTAAAACCCAACCAATAATGATGGAGTGAGTAAGCTACTGGCAAACTCGTCGAATCTGATTAAAACACAGGCCCCATTTCCTTTCCTTTTTAATAGTTCAAAATTTCATTTTACTTGTCTTTACTACATTAGGGAAGAATTGTTATACCGGTGTTGAAGTGAGGGATTAGCCAATGAAATAGCCTGTTATGACAATACACGGAACTGTGGGTAAACCACCAGAAACGTCAACGCTGATTGATTAGTCAATATCTAAGGTCATAGGGTCAAAAGCTGCTCATACGACCCCTGACTCAACCTTCCAGTACAACCGGTCAGATCTTCATGTAATGTAGGCAATCAGAAGTGTAAAAAAAACAAAAACAAATTAAAGATCTGTATGATAATCCTATTGTCATCCGCCAGGAGATCTGGTTTCGATCCTTATGTTGGCTGGTACACAAGTCTTAAATGACGTGATGTATAAATTACAAAACCTCTTCTTAATACATAACTTTTGACTAGCCAACAATTTTACCATACATAAGATATCACCACAAAATGACACTTCCCTTTAGTCAAATAAAAACATTGTAAACTATCATCTAAAATTGGTGTTCACACAATAATGTGGTTTTAATCAGTGCCTTTATCTAAAAGTGTCCCCATATCAAATATAATTTTTAAAAAAATTTCAGTAAAAAAATTTGAGAATCGTTTCTCATAAAGTCAAAGCTGATCGAAGCACATTAAATTAAATACACCACTAATCCGAATATTGACCTCCAATGACCCCATATACCACTATATTTCCAAATAATATCATTCATAAATTTGTCTTTTTGGAAAATAAGGTTTTTTTTGAATAATATACTTTATAAGTATACATTGTATAACACATACAGGCATACATTTTTTTAATCTGACTTGATTTTATTTATTTCAAGGGCATGATCTTGAAAAACAGTAAATACATTACTGTAGATGTAGATATATGCATGTCCTACACGCTATGTAACTTCGAATAAGTAACATGAGCACTAACATGTTTTGAAAGAATTTTTTTTTTAAATGAAACTTTTTGAATTTATTACAGGTATTTAAAGAGCACAATTGTTTAAAACAGTATGCAGATACAAATATATTCTATACGCTTGGTAATCTACTTAAAAACCAGTAAGTACAATGAACCATGTGGGTTATAATTCCTCAAAAGATAAATTTTTATGTGTTGAGTTTGTGTTTTATAATTCATGTATCATTTTACAGACTGTTATACAAGACTGGTGAACCAACATTACTAGGTAAAACAAGAAGGGGATCAGTATATTTATTTTATTCAGTCTTACTCACAAGTTTGATAAAGTTACTTGAGCCGAGTTTTACAAAAATCTCTACTGTTGTTATCCTTGTTACTTACGTTGCAATTTACATTGGTGGATCCAGGTGTCATTCCCCCCTTCCCCCCTCTCCGCCAAAATACCAGTTTGAATAATTCTGTTTTATGAAACAGGTAAATTTCTAATCTTTCTGGTTAGGGTGGTTATAGCTCATATATTTCAGTTAAATTGGGAGAAAAGTTATTATAAACCTTTATCTAGTCGTATTTGAAGACCTATGTTACTGTTTCATAGAAATCCATGTGGGGTTGGAGCCGTAATTTTACAAATTTTCCATATTGTAAGTGCTTGGATATCTATATCTGTACATGCTGAATTAGAGTGGTAGATGATTTGTTGATTTCTATTTTTTAGACAAGTAAATATGCCATATCATCACATTTTGACATTGTTAAAAGTCCTTTATTTACAGTGCCCTGTGAAGGATATGTTCCCTTGAGTACAGTTAGGTTACACCAGCAGATTTAAAATGGTGGCTACATTAAAATTTATATATTGTTAAAAGTGGTTTAAACAAAATCATATTTCAGCTTCATTGTTTCTCTGCAATGGTGCCCTTTCATTGCACCTCAGTATATTATTGAACACCATAAGTAAGTATGACGCAGGTAATCCTTTTAATAGCTCTTTTTACAAATAAATGGAACTTGTGTTTGACAAATAAACGGAACTTGTTTTTGAAGTGGGCTTGACAAATAAATAGAAGACTTGTTAAAGTGGTTATGTTTCTTTAAGAGAAGAAAAAGAAGAGAAAAATACTTGCATCATGTACCTCTTCAAACTACAAAGAAAATTCAAAGAACTACGCTTGTTGAAACAATAACTCCTTATAGAATTTGATACTGTTCCCAAGACTTCCTAAATGTCAGCTGATTTCCTAAATTTTCATAATCTATTTTTGGCTGATATTTAACAGAAGGTTTGCAGTTGTGTTTTCACTCAGATATACCATATGTTTTCAAAATACAAATTCTCGATTTCGTACACGAGACCTAACAGATAATTCCATGCTTGAGAAATGAACATACCATCTAGTCTTAATACTGTTTTTAATATACAAAATGCCTCAATGTTAATGACCATACGATATTTGTATTTCTACCAATTTTCTTCCCATGAAGTATTTGCTGAAAAAAAACTGGTCTCTAGGAACCTGGTTGATCTTAAAATTTGGAACTTTTAACAAATATCACAGGTGTATTCAGAGAAATATTACCGTCAATCAGAAACTTTTTGTGTTTAAAGCCATGCTTATGTCGCAGTTATGACACTACAGAAACCAGTAAAAATGGATATGGATAAAAATGATAAAACTGCTTGGTTAGGATTGTAATTATGCTCACATCAGCAGCGCCTAATAGACCAGCATAGCTGGCTGGATCTACATGATGTTCCAAACGACGACATCCATGCATCATGAGATGTGTAAATGAATTGAAATGTGGTTTAACATCCTGCTTATGCCATGCAGAGTACTATGAGGGAAATTTTGCCCTGACAGCAGTCCCTTGGCCTACTCTTATTTTGAATTCCAACTGTCAAGGGTTCTTTTACCTGTACGGCAATGTGAACACAGGACCTGGGGTTTTCTTCCCATCCGAATGACAATATGTTGTTGTCACTTGCCATTCCACACCACTGACAAATGGGAAACATGCCAGATAATTCTGACAAAGCGACGAACAACGGGACATCCGGATTAATGAGCCATTGAGATTTGTAAACGGTTCCAATTGGCTAGTTGGGCTTGTGCTAAGACTTGTCAACCACTGTAGAACATGTCACAGACAATGTTCGGCACACATCCAACCTTGTCAGTCATTATTTCTCTGGTGTCTGCCATATTGCCCAGCACAGATTTCATTATTTTCAGTGGGTTATTGATGTTCCTAATACGTGTCGGTCGCAACTTCAACAATCTTGAGGAAGGGGGTTTTCATCGAAGAAGCCTGTTACTTAATCCCGTTTATATATCCTGAATAAACTATTGTTTAAAAAAAAAAAAAAAAATTCAGCAACCTTTATTTCCAGGCCCCGGTAAAAAACTATTTAAGACCTGACTTCAGTTTTACAAAACATTCTCAGAATTTACTCAAAACTGTTCACTTTATTCATAAAATATTTTTGTTTAAAGGATCTAAATCGCTAATATTTGGGACCTAGAAATTTACCCAAATGGGTCGTATTGCATAAAATAATCTTATATGGATGTATATTAACTGATTTACATTAATTCATTTCTGTCTTTACTCTAATTTCAAATCAGTTATGTTCAGCGAAATACGTCTGAAGTCTAAATAGCATGCAAATATCTAGCATCTGGTTATTCCAGCCTACATTATTGCGTATCGTATGCTCTCCATGTGTCACCGTTTAGCCCCGCTTTCCAAGTACCTTGTTAAAAAACGACCTGAAACCAATTATGGTACACGATTCGTGTACCAATGATAAATTTTTCTTTTTGTCTTAAATGATGGATATCAGAAGCCCATCTGTGTTTTCACTGTAGAAGATTTTGGATGATATTAAGTTAGAGACTTAGCTACTTTAAATGTGTCAAAGACATGAATAAGAAACTATGTGCAAACTTTTGTGTTTCTGGATCAAATATATTTCTCATAAACAGCTTAGTGATTGAAAGTTGAGAAATTTCTTATCTTAAGGCCCCCGCACACGAGCCGAAAACTGCGTACGCAAATGGCGCAGCGTCATTTTCGGCTCGTGTGCGGGGGTATTTTCGAGCGCATTTTGACGTTCGCCAAATATCTGTCATGTTTGATAATTTTTGACGCAGCGCCAACTGCGCTCTTGTGTGCGGGCGACTCAGCGCTATTTGCGTTTCATTCGTCGTCAATGCGCATGCGTCATCACTACTGCAAAATGGCGGAACCCAGTTAGTTCGTCAGTGACGAAATTTTAGAGGATAAAATCGTCGATTTATGGCAAGAATATCCTTGCCTATATGATACAAAATGCGTAGAATTTCGAGACCGCTGCCATTTTCGGATGAGTGGTGGTCACGTGGCACAATACTAGATCTTTCCGATCTGTGAAATACTTTTCCGTGTTATAGCCACAATTCTAACCCAAACCCTTCAAAATAGTTTTAGATAAACCTAACCCGAACCCTAACCCTAACCCAAACCCTTCAGAATAGTTTTAGATAAAACTAACCCGAATCCTAAACCTAACCCAAGGGAAAATATTTCACAGATCGGAAAGATCTAGTATTATGCGGTCACGTGAACGACACACTTGTCGCGCAGCGTCGTTTTCGGCTTGTGTGCGGACGCCGTATTTCTGCGTCAAATGCGTACGCAAAATGCTCTCGTGTGCGGGGGCCTTTAAGTCTGAGAATTGTTTCTGAAACCAGGGCCAGGTAGTTTCCGACAGTCAAAATTTCATGTTACCCAATTTGTTCTAACTAATCAGTTTTTCTTGACCTTTGACAATCGCAGTTTTTACCCAGTCAAAACTAGTTTTTAAATATCATAACTTCGTAAGTATGTTTTTTTTTTTCTTTGAGTGGCATTTAGCAATTGACATACGTAATAAACACAAAAACATATTATGGAACACAATTACTATTTTAATTAAAGCGACGTTTCGTTGAGTCAAGCTTGAAAACGTTGAGAGAATCCTCAACGAAACGTCGCTTTAATTAAAATAGTAATTGTGTTCCATAATATGTTTTTGTGTTTATTTCGTAAGTATGACTGTAATTATCTCAAAACTATTCCAGTCATATACAAAATCTAATTTTTACAATATTGTTTTCAGACAGAAATAATTTCATGTACATGTAAATGGTTAAAAAGTTGTTTAATTAAAGCTAATAATTTAATATATAAATAATTAATAATAAAAGCAAAAGAGCGATAATTATAAGAAAGCTATAATTAAGTTTAAAGTCGAAGTAAATAAAGCTTTAAGCAGTTAAAGATGTCTCCAGGAAGATCAGAATCTTGAAGACTTTGGTTTAGTAGCGTTGCCTAGTTGTTTTGGTGGATCTGGAAAAAAAGAGAGAAAAAAGGCTAAGAGAGACAGAAAATAGTAAAAGC
This sequence comes from Patella caerulea, assembly GCA_036850965.1. Classification (NCBI taxonomy): domain Eukaryota; kingdom Metazoa; phylum Mollusca; class Gastropoda; family Patellidae; genus Patella; species Patella caerulea. The sequence goes on from JAZGQO010000021.1 coordinate 17,274,503, forward strand.
ATAAATAGCTCTATGACCAAACCAAATAAAACATTTTGCTCAAATGATTTTTCATTTCTATAATTAAAATAGGAAAATAAATTTCTTGCATATTTTTGAAAAATAATAGTAATTGGTTCTTGAAGATTAATTTATATATTTTGGACCCATACAAAAATTCAATGTTCTGTTGCAACTTAATCTGTTTCTTGTGCCTTCTAATAAAGCATTATAATATATACATGTATAGCTAAAATAGATCCTGCTTCTAAATTTACAATATGCTTATTGAAGAATTTTGTCCTAATAAATTCTTGGAAATAGCTACCAAATTCTTTAGATTTCAATTTTAAATGATCATTGAGCAAAAGACCATTTGCTTGAAAAAAAAAGCTCAATTAAAGAATTCTGGATCAAAATTAAAGAGAGAGAGAGAAATGGAGTTTAACATCCACTAGGTCATTTTGGGACTAACATATGGTTTAATTTTATTTCAATAATTCGCTTTTGTGCAGGGGACTTTAGCAGTGGGAGAAAACCCACAAGTTTGGACAGGCGACCCTACTCCTTGTCACGTACATCCTGGGATTCAAAACCACGCGTGTTGACTCAATTAAAGGTTTTATGATACAGCAAGCACTTGCTAGGATCAAAATAAAAGTTAATTTTACAAGTTCCAAAGGAAATACTCTTCTAATGTCCTTATGTCAAGGTTAATCTGTTCATTATTTTGGGATTTAGCTCTAGGCGCAGGATAGCCAAAAATATCCACGACCACAGTAAACAGGATGCCACCAAAAGGTGATAATCATTATATGGAGCCCAGGATCCTGTTATGGGTCCAATTTTAGAATAGCTACAGCAGAAATATACTCATTAAACTGGTGTCCATAGTGACCAGTATCTAAAAGGATTAAAGAATTTCTAGATCTATTACATATAAGTTATAGCCTTAGTGTCATTACTACAAATAAGCACTCTATCGAATTAAAAGCTGTTAGTAGCAAGAAAACAAAATGATACATTGAAGCAGAGAACAGTCAGAAAGAGGTACATGCAAATGATTTAATTCTTTATTGTTCCCGATCATTCAGTGGAATGATCTAGAGATAATCATCATTGTAATTTGTTAACAACTTTTTCAGTTATGTCACATCATAACATGATGTTAAAAGCTCAATATTTTGCATTATATTCAAAATTAAAAACACGAATTAGAATTTAATATTTGATCATTTTAAAGTTCCAATAGCATTTTTTTAAGTTATATTTTTAAAATTTATTAAAATAAAGCCCCAAAATAGATTGAACCTATAAACAGTCCTACCTTGTTAAAGAATAATCCTATTAATCCTATAATTCACTATTGCCAGTTGAGAAATTGGCAAAAATATCATTTTCAACTTCAAATTCAAACGTTTGAAGATGGCTGTCCATGGAGAAGAATGGGAAAACAAGGGAGGTAATTGAGTAACTATTTCCTCAATCAACCAGTGTCACCCTTTCTAACCCCCCAAAATTTTGTCCATGATCGTATAATAGTGAGTTGACAACCTTTTGAGAAAAAACATAGAAATAATTATATTTTGACTTTCTTAGAAAAAGTGAAATTGGAACTTTAATCAATGAACATTTTATAATCAATACACAAGTTGTGTATTCTATGGTTTCAGGTGCAATTTGAAATTGACAAAGAAAAACATATCCTACAAGGCAATAATTGATTAGAAATTACAATAATGTTTTTAAAAATTGAATATAAATCACTTTACATACATTAATATTATATTAATATGTGCTTTTAGACTGCTGAAGGTTTAAAAAAATATTGCTATACATGCTAATATCATTTTAATGCGTATTGACCTTGGCTCTTGTTTCCAGGATATTTAACAGCCTTGACTGACTGGCAGTGAAAATGACCAGCTGGAGTATTTATCGCTCAGTCAATTTACATATTATCAAATTATATAACCTAATTCCATAATAAATACAGTTAAATGTGTAAAAACACTAAAATCTTGATTTATAATTTGAGAGAATACAAAAACTTGTTTTTTATTAAGTATCTGACAGATTTGAGATAAACAAAATACACAGGCTAGTAACATTTTGAAGTTAGGAGAAGTGATAGTATTCCTAACTTTAATATTATTTTAGGCTATATTATATAAAATCTTCAGACAAATGTGTTTTTAGAACATGAGTTGGTCCCCGAGTGCTAAGCTTCCCCAATTCAAGTACAATTGACATGGAACTTTGTGTGCTTGTTCCATGCATTTTCGATAAGACATCAGAATTTCAACAAAGTCATCAATGGTCCCTGGTTCATACAGTACTTACCAAGTTACCGTTATTGTCTTATTCTATTTTAGTGAACATTGTAGAATAACTGATGCTAATTCTGTTAAAGTGCCAATATTTGGCTCCACCCCAGTTAAATTCTTAAAATAGTTTGCCCAACTGTAGTTATTCTCTTAAATCTTAGTTCAAACATTTGCGTACTGTCATGGGAAAAGACACATCTTACTCCATACGATTACATCATGTGTACCTACTTCAAGAATACACATGATGGCAAATGGCCGCCATTTAAAATACTACGCCCGCCTCTTAGAGACGATAACTTAACTCGCTATAAATTGTAAAAAAATTTACTTCGGCTAGAATTAAAAAACACCTTAGATTAACATTTGCTAAAAATTTCTAAAAAACAACCTAAATTTATGGAAATGGGGCCAAATCAAATCAGGCAAATTACATCAAATAGTCCATGTTAAACGTATAGCAAAATTTTAAACTAACGCAAGCACGCGCGTTTCTAGACAACGCCATAGCGGGTCATAGCAACCAGTGAGTATAAATTGGAAATCCCCAATGACGTAGATATTATAAATTGGAAAGCCGAGTCTGTCTTAAAATAAGTAGTACCGTCAGTAAACAAGATGGAAGCCATCTGCTATCGTGTTTGATCATGGAGTAGGCAAGCACAGGTGTGTCGTATGATCTTACTCTACACTTAAATTAAATGTTGCAATATTGGTGGTTGTTGCTGTTTCTATGTGCTTTATTATAAATTCCAACTATCTTATGGCTGGAATCCAGATCCATTAACTCGATTTGATAATACTTTTATTATTTATTTCTTACAATAGATGTGTGTTGTGCGTGCGATGTGCCTGTTCAACACGTCCGGTTGTCGTCTGGGTTTCTGTTTTGTTGCTACGTGAGGTACAGTTCCCATACCCTTACTATTTATAAAGTTTTATAATTAATTGAAACAAACAGGACTACAACATTGCACATACAGCAGGTGTGCCTCATTAACATTAAAAATAGTTAGACAACATAGCAGATAACCCTATATAATGCACAGAAACATTAGTCCGACCAAGAAAATAAAATTAATTACAGATGTATATATGGTTCTGGATAATATTACATCCAAAATAACCGTACAACATGATTCATGTACAGCTTAAAATCAAAGGTCATCATTTGAGAATTAAATTCCTTGGCCCAAAATTTGAAAGTTGTATCCCTGAAACGAATGTAAGTTCCAAAGATATGATGAATGGAAAGTATTGCAATATATGAAAACCCAACGGCCAAAGATCATTTCGGTTACAGCAGAGTACCAAATTTCAATGAAATACCTCACATAATTCTGGAAAATAAAATTTTGATTGATTTTGAGTCCACAATGGCCATAATTCTGTAAAAAAAAATCCAATGGAATCCTAATTAATATAAATTTAATCTATAACTCTACTATATACAGCAGTGTAGGCTTACTTCATTTTAATAAATCACAGAAAGTAAATCTGGAAAAGAAAACTGACCGACAGATAGACGGAAGCAAAAACCTTTGGTTCCATTTTCAAACTAATCCTATACTTCCCCTAATGACTATTTCTAAGTGTTGACCTTGTGTACAATCTTGGGATCTAAGGCCAGACCTTATGATCTAAAATGCAATCATTCAACCACTACCACCCACCCCCCAAACATATATGGGCAGATTTGCTTCACGTTTCAAATTAAATCTTATTTAAGGATAATTATGTTAGACTGAAACGTTTTTTTTACCTACTGGTGAAGATATCAAAAGAGCTAGTACCACTTTAAATGTTAATCAGTACCAGAATAAATGCATATAATAATGTAACCTGCTTGTTTATCTCATACTAATATGGCCTAGGGTTAGTGGAAGAATTTCATTAATTAACTTTACCTGCTGAACACAATTAGCTTACAGGTAAGTTTAATTAAGAAAATATGGGTTTAGCATCCACTTTTCAAATTACCATAATAAACATTATCTTTATCTCATGAACACAATTATTCCACAGGCAGCCTCATTAAGAAAATTGGTGTTAAGGGTCCATTTTTGAAATTATCATATGTCAGTAATTAGCTTGTGTGTAATAGGGTATTTATTAGCAGTGCGAGGAAACGGCAGACAAAGAGAGATTAAGTAGACGACACTATTGCCCATCACATACTCATCACTTAACATTTTGGTCTAAAACATTTGACAATTCTCCCTCCTTTAATCCCAACCACACCACAATTTAAAGTATTAAGATAAAAATATTGATTTAAACAAAATTGAACAAATTGTAATGAACGAAGAAACCTAAGTTGTTTACAGATCATGACAAATATGATCCAATAATATGGAAAATGAACTGAAACAGGGTTTAAAGTCCTACTGTTCTGCTCCGATAGGGCTAATGACGACAGGCATACACCATACAGTGTTCTATGAGGGAAATTGTACCCGAGCAGCGGCACTATGGTCTACTCTTATATTGAATTCCAACTGCCAAGAGATCTTTTACATGCATGCGAATGGAGACACAGAACCTCGGTTTTCGTATGTTCTGAATGTATGGACAGCTGTCCTTGTTAGGCCCTCCATCTTGCATCATTGACAAGGGGAAACTATGTAGGAAGATGAATATTAACCTTCTCGGCCAATGCAGGGATCGGAACCTGACCCCCAGACTAGCAAGCCAGAGCCTTACTCACTTAGCCAGACCAGTGTCTCCCCAAGATATGGAAAACTATTACATATCTCGGTTAAATTGGCTTGATGCAGCCAAAAAGGAACAGCAGTTTCGGACAGTTGTGGTCTGTACAGGGATGTACTGGCATTACTACATCACCTTTCTCTAATATTCTTCAAAGGAACTGGAGTAGTATATAATTACATTTACCAAGTGATTAACCTAAGGTAAAAACAACAGGTGAGATTTAATTAAACCGTAAATCCGATTCAGTGTCTTCTATTTCCTTCCTCAATCTATTAACTGTCAATCTGGATCTATTTCATTATCTACTTTATATATATAGCCTTGTTGTTTGGTATTATTTGGAATACATACACAGACATTTACTATCTTTTAGCCTCTTCTACATGTAGATATTTTGATGGTGAGATAAGATGGAAAGATAACCCACGTACACAAATGTGGGATCGACACCACTCCACTCAGTGATCTGTAGTGCATGCATTAGACGACTTGACACCCCACCCTCTCCGCAACTGTCACCTACCTCCCGCAAAGGACAGAGGAATAGAACTAACTAGTGATATTTTCGATTATCAGTAATATAACCGGTTTATTTGAATAATAGGACATTGAAATAATGGACTTTCAAACACTTTAAAGTTGCTACCATTCACTTATGAACAATTAGTTTTACAAATGAAAATTATTAATTACACATTATTTAACTTATTCAGACCATAATCAACTCTCGATGCCATTGCTAGCCTGCAATATTTAGTGGATTAGAACCCGATCTTCTGCTCTATGATGATTAAATCAAAATATGGATAATCAAGTCTATGTTTTTTATTGTACAGACTTTAGTAATGATGATCAAGGCTAGGCCCAAAATTCAATCAATAACTTATCGGTTCAGAGTGGATCAATTTGTATGAAAAATTCAGCAAATTCCTTTTGCATTATCTAGTTTTTAACTATTAAAATGAGAACTGCCAGCTCTTTATCTTATCTCCTACAGTGTATATTTAATGACCACTGTGTAATTAGTAACCCCTTTCTACACATAATAAACATTAGCTTAGAGTTAATAGGATCACTTGTATGATTTAATGACAAACATGTTCATTAGTAAAAGGCCTAGGTTCATATATGACCAAAATCAGTTTCACAGTGAATTTTAAGCTATTAGATTGTTTGGCTATCAACAGAATAAATCATATTTTACACATTCTGTATGATTAGAATAGGGCTTATAGACCTTGTTTTAGGTAAACTGTCACATGTAAATACAGATTTTCCTCATTACAAGCAAGCACTGAGCCATTATTAATTACCATTTTTTCATTTGCAGGATTAATTTAGCCTTGAGTAAGACTTTATTCTATACAGATTTACTTCATTGCAATTCACTAAGCCATTATTAATGACCATTTTCCAATAATAAAGTTCATATTATTTGCGGTGGATTAAATTGGCCTTGAATAAGATTGTAAACTGCCACACGTAAATAAAGATTTACTTAATTTACAATCACTGAGCCATTATTAATAACCATTTTCAATTACTTATATAGAGAAATTATTAGCAACTGGATACTGTTCATAAGTAATATATAAAACATAGTCGTACTATACAATGTTTATATACATCTAATACAACCAGTAGGCTTTTCATAGTTACAAGAACCCTTTCAAATCTGACCTGATCATATGCTTTAATGATCTTATAAACAGAGACATAGATAGCTTGAAAAGGTAAATCAGGGGTAGTTATTTTACACGTCTGTTACCATGATCGAAATCAATTGATTGAGTTAAATACTTGGTTCAATAAGAAATACAATACTAAAAGTCAGGGGTGCAGGAACTATGTTTTGTGAGGGTAGACCCATGAATGCTATTTTGTCTGTAGTATGCTGGACATGTCCTACACAATTTCCAAACGTCTAGCAGGAATATGCCCAATTATTATGTTTCATACCCAAATCCATTAGTCACTATCTTCAGGTTTTAAAATTCCTATAATCCACCATTAAACACAGCACTGCTTACCAATGACAGTTTTTCTTTGGTCATCAGTTCACGAGATCTGAACAAACGACTTCAAAGCAAATACATGTATGTCAGATGTAAAAAACATAACGAAACATAGAATTGATGTCTGATTTTAATCAAACTACTGGTACACAGAGTTAACCCTTTAGTGGTAGGAAAGCTTGCATCTGCCTGAAGCTGGTGCTCTTCAGATTGCCTCAAACTGCCCCAAACTGTCTGTGACATGTGATTAGATATGGTTCCCCCAGGAATTAATATATGAACCTACAATGAATAGGGTTGAGAAAGTCTATCGACTAATATTTTCTGATGGATTTGGGCTGTCTAGAATTAAATCACTTTTCTTTCATTTTTTTCAACAAGCCTCCTAATCACTATTTACGTGTACCAAGTGCCAAAGGGTTAAAGCTATCATATCAAAAACTGATTGCTTTTGTCTTGAAATGTCAACACAGTTTCTTTGGAGAAGTTCCAATTATGATTCATGACAAAGAGTATGTTCACAATCTGGCATGATATTATTACACATAAATGACATGAAAGTGTTATGAGAGAAATTTTGCAATTGTTGTTTTTGTATTGTTCACTGACAGGGATTTTTCTTGACTAAATCTGTAATCGAATCCTGGGCCTATTGGTCAAGCAGCAATATATGCTGGTCAAGACCTAGGGCTATGGAATATCACCATAACTCAATCTGACCTATCGACCATTTGGCATTCCAGCAAAATAGCCTTTTTTTATAAAACCCAATTTTCAAACATGACCACTATCAATCTCCACTATATATAGTAACTATAAAATTGTCGGTGTTGGATCAAACGGTCTTTCATTGAGTCAAGTACATTTAAATCACCTTTACTGCCTTGGGCGTATAGGCAATTTCCATCCATTCACCTATTATCAAGCTATAGATCGGGATGCACAAATTGATAAATAAGCCTTATAAATATCTGTATACCTCTTACAAACATAAAATTTACCATAGAAAAGGTTTAGAGTATATTTATATAGTATAGAGCATATAGAGAGTATAGAAATAAAACACGCCATAGCCAGTACACACAACACATATCTATATTACATAAAACACCAAACAATCAAGACTATATATATACCAGTTGACAGTTTTATCAACCGCAACATCATTCAAGAATGCATTAACAATACTTTAAATGCAAATGTGACATGATTAGTATAGTCTTGTTCGTCATATAACACCAAACTAAATATAAAAACTCAGGGTATAAAAATTAAATAACAATATACAGAGGGTATGGAAATTATATATAGGTACAAAATAAAACAAAGTCCACACACAACCATACACAAAAATTGCACTAAAGGACCAGAGTATCCATTAACCCCTTCTTTTTTTTTACCTGATATGAATCATATCCTTCTGTTGTTTTTTCTACATTCGGTTTTATCTGAATCATGAAGTACAAGAACAGTTTAATATCATTTTTTAATGGCATTCTATATTTAGTGGGTAGTTTTCATGAATTTAATCATATTAAGATCCTGGTGAACACATGTGACGAAACTGGTGTGATATCAGATTTCTAAGAAAAAAGTTCATTGTATCAAAATTTAATCTGTCAATTTATCATGACTTTGTGAAATATGACCAATGAGTAAATAATTTTTGTAATGTGATATATTTACTTTTTTAAAGACATATTTTATTCACTATGAATGAATGGGAAATTGGGGAACAGGCAATATGCTTATGTCAGGCCCCTATAATATATATAAAGGTTCATCCTGATATTTTATTCCTGTGAGGCTGTGCCAAATGCATGAAGCAAATTAAAGATACGTTTCCACGAGAATTATAAAGGTCAACAATATTCTACCAACTAAACATGCTTTTAACTAAAAACATGACAATTCTAACCCAAATAAATGAATTGATATGGGGTTCAATATCCTACTGTTCTGTATGGACTGGACTATAATGAAGACGGCATTATGCCATGCAGTGTGCTGAGAATAATATTTTGCCCTGACAGCGACAGCAGGGCCTACTTTTATTCTGAATTCTTACACCTTACAGTGTTCTATGAGGGAAATTTTGCCCGAACAGCAGCACTACAACCTATTCTTATTCCGATTTCCAACTGTCGAGTCTTCTTTCGCATGCACGTTTTTTCGCCCATCCTCCAACTTAACTTACTTTTAACTAAAAGCATACGTCTAACGTCGAAGAAAAATAACATTTTTGGCTCAAATTGCATCAAATTCTCCAAGTTAATTGTCAGACATGCCAATAACTGTTTTTTATCCTTATCTTTATGAGTAGGAGTGTAAATATCCTGTGGGTTAATAAGTTACCTCTCTGATTACTAGCACGCTCCAACCTATTTGCAAATGTTATCTTACTATTAGAGTGACATGACATCTATAATGTGATTGGTTCAATATATCTATAAAGATATCATGTTTTGGCAGAAAAAATATTGTCTGTGGTAAAAATATATAATATCCAATGGTGATTATTCAGACTATGATGCAAACATATCTTTTAAACGGTGTTTTTAGCATTGTAAAGACTGTCAGTCAAAATTTCACAAGGTGTTATATTTACTGAAGATTTATATCAGGATTTCATCAATGTATGAGTTTATATTCTAGCCTTGTCTAACTTTATAAAACAGGATATCTACAATTGTATCTAGTCACGATTTTCCTCACCTCAACAATTTTATTGTCAGTCAGTCCATAATTTTACTTGTATTGAAAAACTGTAATGAGTCAAAATAAAGTGGTTACGTTGACCTCCTAGTATTTTGTTATGTCTTAACTTTGTTCTAATTTCATGTTTTTCGAACATTTATAATGTTTAAACCCTATTGATTACTTCCCTTGTTTTATACAAATTGAATAACCTGGTTGTTCAGTGTACCCAGTACTAACATTGAGTTTTCTTGAGAACGCCCAGTCGATCACGACATACATTTCTCCCTTTTTTCGGGTTTGGGTTGTTGATTGTCTCCCTTGTTGTAAGTTTAGTAGGTTTTTTTGTTTGTAGCCAGAATAACTCTAGACCTGAGAGTTTATAACACAAATAGATGGTTAGATCCGGAGTTGCTGGATCGATTAACTATATTTGTTTATGTACTTTTATTGTTTGCTACATGTATTTAGGAATGTTGTGTGTGTAATGTATCTTGTCTCCATGTTTGTCTTGTGGTTTTCTCTCTGTTTATGTGATGTGGTTTTCCTGCACTTATGATTAGAAAATCAATAAAAAAAAATGAAAGCCAATCTGATCTGAAAGAGATATAAAAATCCCAAGGCTAACCTTTTTCTAGATTGGTCAATTGGAATTTTGTTTATTGGATTGGAAGTGAATATGAATACAATATTTGATAAAGAATGATTCTGAGTAGTTCTCTTTATAGTTTCAGACTAAAAGCTAAATCATGATTTGTAATGTATATTGTCGGAGTTCTTTGATTCAATGCTTACAATCATGATTTATTACATTCCTGTGAATATTGCAGTAATTTGATTAATTTTGTAATAATATTTACGATCTGATTAACAGTGGGAGTATAATTCTATCTGCCTGACAAACATTTTTTTTGTTACGCACAATATCATATTGAAACCTTAAAGATGCATTATGTTCAAGCTAAATTAACCATTTCTAGTCGTTTTTTCTGGTTTAAAAATTAAAGCTAAACTATCATGTAGACAATTATTCACATGATAAGTCCATTATCAATTCTCTAGTACAGATGGCTAAGATATTGAGTGGATTAGACAATGTCAGCCATTTTAACATATGATAAGAACGACCAGCTCTTTAATGTTGAAATTGTTTGACGTTTTAACATCTGACGTCAACTGGCAGACTATCGCCATTGGAGAGACGACCATTGTAAAGATCGGTCGCATTATTTCTGTTACCTCTTTTTTTCAAATCATTTTTAGTGAAGCCTGTACCATAACAGGCCCGGGACTGTACAGCGCAGTGGACGCTTACAGCTGGCCCCTGGATCCATTCACTTGATTTGATATTTTCCGCAGGTTAGTCTTATAGGTTTTTGTTTTTCGTGTAGTGCAGTCCCCCTGCACTTACTATTACATAATGCATCTTTAAAGCAGATGACAGAAATTGATCATATTTTTACTTACCATCACTAATTAAATATCCTGATGATCGACATAATATTTCTTTATATCCTTGTCTAAAAGACGGACTCCTTAACGCATAGATGATAGGATTACATGCGCTGTTAATATACCCAAACATATACGCCTGCAGAAAAAGAACACATACAATATTTTAATTAAATAATGTACACAGGGATGTGAAAAAAGAAAAATGTCTGTTCACTTTATTTTTGGAAACAGATTTTGGCATGGAAACTAATGCAAATTATACATTACAAGTAGGCTACCATCATATAAAGTTAATGGATTGCGCTCTCTGAATTGGAACATAAAACGAACTCAAAAAGATAGAGCATGAAGTTAGAGTAATAAAATCATTCAGATGGAATTATCTGATGCATGGTCAATAAGTTAATTAGAAAATGTTTTCACGTTTTTGGTGTTTTGACTGATGAAAGGAGATAGTAGGAAGAATACTAGGTGGTATTTAAATCAATATGAGAGAGAATATGAGAGAGAAAGAAAGAGAGAGAATGAGAGAGAGAGAGAGAGAGGGAGGGAGGTTTAAAATTCAACTGACACTAACTAGGTCATTTTGTTCTATTATATTCCAGTGACTTGCATGAGCATGGCCTAATCTTTCAAAGGAGCAGGAAACTGGGCAATATCATATAAAAAGTCATGTTCCTTAAGCAACATCAAGCTTCAATACTCAGCAATTTCAGAACTTTGCACCCATTGTTTTTACATGTGACAAATTAGCATTGTCCAATCAGAGTTCGTGGCACATAACACACTATAAACTAACAGCATTTTTCAACTTAAGAAACTCATGGAAAACCAGCAACCTTGACATCGACCAATCTTTGAACATTGCAACTCGATTGTCACATGTAGGCATTTTAGATAAAAGCACAAGATTTGGTATTCGCGACGACCGATGAATCTGATAGGTTCCCAAGCTGGACTTGTGCCAATCGAACTTAGTGGCGAAATATGCAGGGTATTACGTGAAGGGCTTGATAGGATGTACATGTATGTAGTTAAGGCGAGATCAAGCATTCTATTGAAGATGATCAAAAGCATGACCTGCATAGAAAACAGGCTTTATGATTGCCATGGGTTAGACCACTTGGTCAATGGCCACCTAAACCCCTCCCAGAGTAATACTGTAAACGTGGAGGGAGGGATGGAAATGAAGTTTAACATCCACTCAACACAAACTAGGTCCTTTCTGGACAAACACATGGTTTAATTTTATTTCAGTGGGAGGAAACTGGAGGACCTGTAGAAGACCCACGACGTTGGATAGGCAACCCTACTCCTTGTCACATACAACTGGGGAATCAAAATCAAGCCAATTGAATCAATCAATGACAGGCCTTATGATACAGCGCCCACATGCTAACCATTCCGCCATCCAACTACCCTTATTGAAATAATGTGCATGATGTTCTTAATTATACAAGATAATGGAATAAAATATCAATATTTTACAAAACGTCTTACAGTTTAAAATGTCTGCTATAATATAATGAAACCAAAAAGAAATTCATCTTGCCTAAAGTTAAGGATGCATATTTTCAATGGTTGAGTGTGCAATGTGGCTGTGAATACCGCAAGGACATATGAGAATCTACTATATGTCACATATGATTTGTTTCTCCAATCTTTCTTCTACTTAGGTAAACTGATCAATTCGGAGACCCTAGTGTTAATTTTCAATAAAAGCCAACAGTTTTGACACTGGGCTTATTTTCTATTGCTCTTGGTTACTTTTTATATGATTTTCATCTGTATTTTCTTATAAAGTTTTACTGTACAAGTATACTTAAGATATATTCGTTAAGTACATGTATAATTAGGAAATCTCTTTGGAACTCTTACTGTATTTTATGTGAAAGTATATGATGGTTGTAAAGACCAGACAAATCAAATTATAGATTCAAGTTGTCTAATAACTAAACAATTAATTTAATACAATACAACCAATGTTTGCCTTTGATCTCGTAGTGCATTCATTGCTACATGTACTGCATCATGTTTTGTGTAGTAATGAGAGTGCTTTTCACATTCATCGATTTGCATGAGTATATATATGTAACAACTCTTATCCACTATACATACTGTGGCTCTGAGCTTCACAGTATCTCGAGAGTGACTTATAGAGTCATTGGGTAACAAATATATACTTTACAATGATTAGATATTTAGGATCATAGGTAATGGATCTTAAAACAAATAAAAAGTGGTATTAGATGTTCCACAGAGTATCAAAAGTCAGAAAAAAAAAGAGGATATAAAGTTATTCTTACCACTGGATTAAAATGCCTCAAGAAGTTTGTACTTTTAAAAGACTTTGTAATGACTAAATATGAAGCATAGCCGTGATATGGTAACCAGCAAACAATAAAACAAGCTAATACAATGAATAACGTCCAAAATGCTCGTTTCTGCTGGGCTAGCAGGACATCACCTTCTATTGTTGAGTTTTTCTGCAGTCTAACAGCGTGCTTACGAATTTCGTAAAACATTCGGCCATAACAATAAATCATAATGACTAGAGGTATAATAATATTGGTTGCCTGTATAATGTAATGATGAATGTAACTCTTGATATCATGAGGATACTGCGGACCACACTGTGACGTTCCTGGTTTGTAGTGTACATAGGTTAGTCCCGTCACCGTTATCGTAGCAGAAAAACCTGCCCATAACCAAGCAGCCGCCATCATGATTAATATACGACGCAGCTTAAAGGGGTCACTAAATGGTCTGGTTATTGAGTAACATTTATGAATACTGATATACATTAAGGTATGAATAGATGCCACCAAACAAAAAGCGTTCAGAAAGCCAACAATCGTGCATAATACATCACCGAATATCCATGTACCCATAATCAATGTTGAAATAGCAAACGGAACCGGCAATAATCCCACCAAGAAATCAGCTAACGCTAAATTCATAAGGAACAGATTGGTTCGCGTTCTCATACCTGGATGTTTGATCACCACAGTAACAACCATGGTATTTCCGACAAGTGTCAGAAATGATGAAATAGATAAAATAGTTGCCATTGTTGCTGAGAAACTTAACTCCCATTTTTCACTTGTGGCGTTGACCGTTTGGTTAAGTGTTAAAATACTTGTTTCATTATCTCCATACATATTTTCCAATGATTCGCAAAATTATTTTCCCACTCAGGTATTTGTGTGGAAAGGATAATATATTGAACTTTTTAATCCTTAATACTGTAGATTTTTTTTTTTCAAACGGCAATTTGTTTCAGAATTAAAAACAGACTTAAAAATGGAACAGTTTCCAAGATTAACACGCACACTAATAATGTTTTCATCCACGTCTCATTAAGAATTCATCAATTGATTTTTCTTTTCATCTATTTTAGATATCCACGTTGATGCGAAACACTTTCTTTACATCCATGATGCCATGAAAGGTAATTTTCATCGACAATAGATCTATTTCTTCCCTCATACTCTTGGTTAATATGTTTTCCAAAACATTATTCACAGTAATGTTAAACTACTATACTAAACTGTCTTCCTACTGGACGATGCAATCAAGTACCAGTCATTTTCTTCCAGGCACATATCAGTTACCTACAAAACAAAAACATGTTTTCATTATTAATGGAAATAATTAATGAATTTTACACTGTGTATACATAATAATTAATTACCGTTATCATAGTAATTCATTAAATATTGATAATGTAGCGTTAACCATCGAATGTCATTAACGCCATGTTTATTTTTATAACAGTAATTGTCGCCAGCAGACAACTATCCTTTCCCATCAGACAAGTCAAAGTCAAATACAGCTCTATATCAGGCGCTGATATTTACTACAATTACTGTAAGCTTAATCTGTAAGACCAATCAGTGCCAAATGATTGTACAGAAGAGGTATTGACTTCCAGAATAACAACACAATTACATTAACTAGTGCTGTCCAGCTTGTCGGACACCATTCTGTAATTCAGTATGTCATTAAAATTCATGAAAAGTTGTGATACAGTGAAACCTCTTAGGGATAAAATCAAGTTCCACCAGAAACAGATATAATTTAAAATTCAATGGACACAAACTAGTTCATTTCAGGACTGACATAGTTCTATTGTTTATTTCAATTATACACTTGTAGTAGGAAACCTGAGCACCTGGAGAAAACACAAAGGAAGCCGTTCTATAATCCTTGTTGTGTCAAGTTTTTTATTATTAAAACCACACCAAATGACAGACCTTATGATCTAAGCAACACACATTAAACCACAGGGTAGGAAAAAACAAGCATATATGGTATATCGATGGTTAATAGATTTATGGTCTGTGAAATGTCAGTACAAAACTAATAAAGATCACAAGTAAGTATATGGTTGAATTCACAGTCAAACAAAATCTTTCCCAATAATTGATGTCTGTTTTTAACAGTAATCAATGGTAGAGTGTAATAAAAATTACTCCCTTTCTCTGAAGTTCTCTGAACAACAAAAGCGATGTGGGTTTAGCAATTCGAATCAAAAAATGGGATAGGGACTCCAAATCTCCAGAATCTAGCCGTGGGTTGATCTAACTAAGGATTTATTTTTTTATGTGTTATTACATTTTAGATATTTGTATAAATTACAGATAAATTCCTGAAACTATGCAGACATCCATATTAAATTCATTGTCCTGTAGCAGCAGACACGTTTCTGGCATGTTGTTATACAATCAAGAATAAGATTCACTTCCAGATTAATTATCTAACCAATCCCATCTTCATCACTCATTCTTTAATGTCAAAATATATCAATATGGAACATTTGGATTTTGTTCAAAGTCAGAAACTTTTTTATTATGTGAAATTTCTTCTACAGTGGAGATTATACAGTACATGCAGGTGGGTGGCGGGATCTATCAGAATTATGAGATGATAAAATGTATACCATAACATACATGAACCATGAAACCCTTTAATGGTAACAAGTTTAAAGATGCATTATGTAAGGTTTAAATCAAGAGCTTGTCATTTTGCCATTATAGTTCAAGATAATGCAAAATAAATATATTGAAACTTTCAGATTACTATTTGTTCTGAGTAAAATATCACCATTTGAGGTTTCCACACGATGTTTATTATCGTAAAAAAGGTACAAATTATTCAAAATTTAGCCTTGTTTGCCATTTTTAAATTAAATCATTAAATGGCGACTGGTGTTCTAGAGAGTAGATTATAGGCTTCTCATGGTAATAAATGTCTAAACAATATTGTTTATATAACATTTGAAGCTAAAATAAAGAACCACAATAGGCTGATTCACCTCATACATAATGCATCTTTAAATTTCCTTTAAGTTTTAAACCTTAAAACCTTAAACACTTTAACTTTTTGTAAATATTATCTTTGCAAGAAATTTATTAACATACAACAACATTATGTTATTAAATCAGCTGGATCGTTTCAACAATGGCTAATAGTTTTAACATAGTGGTAGGTCGGGAATAAAGCTCTTAAAATTTAAATTCAAAGAACGTGTTTTTCTCACAAAAATGCTCCATTAGGATGGATCCATTGGGAAAACTAAAAACTTTGCCATGCCCCAGTTGAATAAGCAATAGAGGGTCAATACACCTACCAAATTTTGTTGAAATTTCTTGTTCATCTAGGACAGGAAGTCGAATATGAGTCTTCTCTAGCATACTATAGGAACATGAATCAATATCATGTCACTCAAGTCCATGACAATCACTGACAATATCTGAAGATGTCATTATATAACCTGTCATGTCATTGTCAAATTATTATATTAGGTCTTTGTATCATCAACGTGTCAAACTGTCTGATAAACACATCCTTTTCTACTTTACTGTGTATTAGTCATACTTTATAATAAACGCTTAATTGATGTTTATTTACTATTTCAACAATCTGATTAAAACACAGATCCTATTTCGTTTGGTTTTTATAGTTCAAAATTTCGTTTTACTTGTCTTTACTACACAAGGAGCTGGAAGAGTTGTTATTTAGCTCATGTTCTACTTCAAATGAACGGTCTGTTATGCGAGCTTTAGGCGTGTGATGTACCAAACTATGGGTAATCCACTAGAAACAATAAGCCTGATTGGTCAATCAAATATCTGATATCATAGGGTCAAAAGCCACTTGTATGATCTCTGATGTGACCTATAGCTACAACTGGTCATGAATAGGCCATCGAAAGTATTAAAAAAATCGAAACCAAATAAAGATCTGCACCTTACAACTAAGACAGAACATTTAAGTAGAAAAATGTCTTTCCTCAATCATTTGTAGATGAAATATTTAATTTTATTGAAAGAGTATAAATGCCAATATTTTTTGTCATGTACCTCACTCTGTACGTTTTTTTCCCTCAATATTCATTGCCACCATTGGAAGAATATACCCCTGTCTTATACTGGAAATAAAAATTTGTGATTTGAAGTGGATAAAGTATCTGATTTACATCAACAATCTATGTAATATATTCCATAAACAGACAGGTGATCGTCAACAAATAACACTCCTAGTTTTACTTATCCTCCTAACCTGCATATACATACATACATTATATAGGTACACATCAAATGAAGGCTGTCACTATACATATAATCAAGACATAGGTTAATACCCTACACAAGTTCAATAATATTTATCAAACTTAGTTCATAAACCATATAATAAAATGAAGTGCCTCACCATAGAGACATACAGAGGATACTAAACAGTCGTATAGCACACTGATTCAGACCAGTAATTCTCTAACCACTCTTTAGTTTTAAACACATACAAAGTTTTATGTTAACAATCCAATGGTTTCATTGATCATATAGAGACATTCACTAGTAGACAGGAGAGACCAAAATAAAATAGAACATATCAAACTGCTGAGAAAATCCTCTAGCACATGGATTCAGACTAGTAATTCTCTAACCACTGACTCCAGTTTAAAATACACACAATTTTAACAATCCAGTGATCTTATGGAGTCCTACATCTCAGAATTATCCGATCAAAATCCTAACAGGGTTGACCAGCTTGATATTTTTTACAATTCTGTTAGTGTCTAATAATGAAGCAATGGTGGAAATGCTATTTCTGATAAGGAATTCCTGAAACGTAGTCTATTTCACTCCTTATCATGCCACCTCAAAAATAATCATTAATATTAAACAAAAGCTGTCAGAAAATCAATGCACATCATTTACATCCATTCTTAACAAGAAATCAGCTCCAAAAAAATGGGAGGAAAAAAAGAGAAGGGATTTATTTATTTATGACTTATAAATTATCGTTATCATGAACTTCCAAAATAATTAATAGCTGATACCAGGACTATTTTACAGTAAAGACATAATTAAGGCATCCATATATACAGGAAAATATAGGTTGCCAGCTAAGTCATCTGAGCAGTCCTCTTTATGTTGTAACCAATTTATTCTTTTATAATGGGAACATTTACAAGACACTAGAATTATTTCAAGAGTAACAACCCATGATGGTAAAATGTCCAATATATAAATCATTTTTTCGAGGGTTTAATTGTCCCTTTACTTTACTGGTAAGCAAGGCTAATTCCTCTTCAAAATGTTCACTGTCAGTCATTTTTTATCATGCACGGAAAATTAAATTCATATTTCATGTTCGCTATTCATGGTAGGGTGTCTTGAATTCACCAGTCCACACCACTTTGTCAGCATGGGGTACACAAAAAATTATATCTTGGACTAAAAATTGCAATATTAGTATGGCTTTAATGAAATTTATAATAATTATTTATCTTTACCTCAGACACTTGGTTGGAAATAAAAAGAAATTATTCTAACTTTCTGATGGCCACAGATCAATCATGTTGTGATAAATTTGGTAAGAATATTATCTTTACCCCTGACATTTGGTTGGAAATAAAAATACAAATATTTAACTTTCTGATGGTAATTTCTGATCAATCATTTTTGCAATAAATTGTCCCTTTAATGTTCAGGTAAGTGCATTATCTAACTATCCAAAGTAAACAAAGATATTGTGATTAAACTTATTTGAAGTGTTTAACATATAAGCTACATTACGTCTAAGACAATCCTATCTTATCACTCATTATATTGAATATAAGTTATGTAAATAACCAGATATATTCCGTCTTTAATAAACACAACAGACTGAACAGCCTATAATCTATTTCTTCTCACTTCAACAGCCGTTCCTACCTCATGTTGCTACGAAAACAAATTTTTTGTATATAAACTTCTATATAGAAGATGGCAATCAGGCCAAACCTAAAGTATTTTTTGTGTCATAACTTTAAACGAGTAAATATTACATCTGCTGGTTACTAAAATAAGAAATGTGTTCAATTAAACTATGGAACTTACACTTAATGGAGAAATGAAATGGGGTTTAACGTCCTACTGTTCTGCTCCAAAGTGGGCTAAAAAGACGGGCATAAGCCATACAGTGTGCTCTTGACAGCAGCACAATGGCCTACTCTTATATCGAATTCCAACTGTCAAGAGATCATTTAAGTGCATGCGCCAATGTGTACACAGAACCTCATTTTTTCGTACCATCTCAATGACTAGATAGTTGTCCTTGTTAGGCCCTCCATACTGCATCACTGACTAGGGGCTTAATGGAGAAGAATGGAAGGGAGAGCGAGACATGGGGTTTAACGTCCATTCAACACAAATTAGGTCATTTTCGGGACTAACCTATGTTTTCTTAAATTCTATTTTAATAGTTCCCTTGCCCGTGAGAGTCTTCATCAGTGGGAGGAAACCAGAGGACCAGCAGAAAACTCACAAGGTTGGACAGGCGACCCTGACAATGGACCATTGAATGGAAGGATTTTTAACAACCCTTCAACACAATTCTTTCTTCATTTTGAGATTAAAATGGCATTTTTCATTTCGAATTTATCTGTGTAAACCAAGGAGAAGTTTGCACGGACAGCAGGCATTGTCACCTACGCTTCATTAAATTCCAAATACCAAGGGCTCTTTTATGTGCATTCAAATATGTACATGGGTGGACCTCATATTTTCATCCAATCTGAACAACTAGGCACTTTCCTTTTCAGGTATGACTTTAACTTTTCATTTTGTAAGGAACCCTGACACTATCGTGAAGCAAACATCCTCAACAGGGGTGAAATTAAGTATTGTTAACCAAACCTATCAACATTTCAACAAAACTAACAGAATTTTCTAGCATCAAGCATGGTAGCAACTTATCATCATCTTTGCATAATAATTAAAGTGTGTTTGTATCAGATTGTGTTCCAAAAATATCGGTTCAATTTACTTTACTTAATTAATACCGCAAGATACTTCAACTTTCTCTATACAGCAGGTACACCACACATATTCTTTATCTGTAATTCATGTACCTGCAAGGATGGTTTCAGGAAGTGGTGGGTGGAACTGTCAGTATGGTATGGCACTAGTTCTCATACCAGGAGGTCCTTTGTTCAATTCCGGTGTTCAACATGATTTTCCAGCCTAGTTTCCCCCTTTGTCAGTTTTACAGGAAGTTGTCATTTGGATACGACTAAAAACCAACATCCTACATATACTTTTGACAGCATGTTAAAGATCGTGACAGTTAGAAATCGTTGTAAAGTAAACCATCTAAAATGTCACGGCAAACTTTCACCTGTCTTCATTAGTAACACATTAAAACACCATTTAATGTCAGGAATTAAGTCCTGATTTACGGACATTAAACATTTCTGTCAATATTTAACAATATCATTCAGATGACAAACACCGTCAAAACCGGCTGTAAATCATTTTTCATTTTGAGTGAAATTTGTATTATTATAGGCCTGGAACTGATCAGCGCAGGTGATTCTTTCCGTTGGCCCCTGTAACCATTCAATTAGTTTCGATATTTGTTTTTTCATGCAATGTCTGTATGTTCCAAAGGTTTGTCTTATTATGGTTCTTTTGTGTTTAGTGCAGTTCTCTTGCTCTTACTAATTAAATTTCTGAATAACCTAATTCTCTTACCTGTTACAAAAGGTAAAAATAAATCCATGTTTTTTTTAAATCACCAGCAAAGTATTAAGTTACAATCTTATCTCAGTAACATCTGGATAAGTTGTCTGGTTTCCTCAGTCACTATCACAGTAGCAGACACAACTGGAATCAATTTTCATATCTAATACATTATATAAGATAGTTAAGTACACATGGCACTTGATAGGTTAATGAAACATTCCTGCAATAAGTTCCAGTATAATAGAAAACTATGTTATACCATACTATGAATTACAGTGGTTTGAGAATTACAGCCCTTAGAACTCATTATATCAAAAATGTGAACATAGAACCATTTCTTCTGTAAAATAAAAGAGAATTTGAAGTCTATGCCAGCTGAAAGTCTAGCAACTGTTGATTAATGAATAAGTAAGTAAAAGAAGCAACTCGAAACAGTTTTTACTCTCTCTTCAGCTATTTCTGTGTTTCCAGGTAATGTAATCATAATATAAGGCAAGAAGAAATTAATTATCTGTTTACGACTCCCAGATGTCTATATGGCACCATCAGTTGTCTAGATTCCCATGAAGATAACAGGTACTACTGACTTTCTCCTGTATTCAGTTTCTAGAGCTAATAAAGAATGACATTAAATGGAATTTAATGTCTGATGGTGTATTATAAGGTCAAGATGGTAGATCGGTGGACCCAATCCCTACAGTCATTGGTGTTCATTTTGTTTGGAAAAAAAGAAGCTTTTTCTGTCAAAATTAAGCTATTTCTCACAATCAGAGAAAAAATATAGATTTTGCAGGATACAGTGTGATATTCGTGAATCAATTTATGCAAAAATTTTCAAACACTAAAGGGTATCAAGGGCTTTCAATTTTAGACAAATATATTATTATTCAATGGTGGGTAAATGAGGAAGAATTGATCTGATTAAAGTGTTTCTGCATAGGCAGAGTGACAAAATCATGATTAAGACCTATTGCACACAGGTTTGGACATTTCAGAACTACCATGCTAAATCTCTATTCAATAACTCCCTTGTTGCACATATATATTGATCATCAGATGTGGGAGAAAAACGTTGAACATGGAAAAATCCCTTTAAATTGACTCTACATAAAAGTCTAGGATTGAAACCACAACATCTGATTCAATGATACACCTTATACTCTAAGGCAAACAAATTAGACCACCACTACCAAGTACAAAGCATCTTTTTTTACCATTCTATCGAAATGATGGAGCAAATGCTAACAATTATATTACTTGTCAGCTAATGTACGATCCATGAACTAACCACAAAGTAATTATACGGCTTACAACCCTGGTACCATCAATGATCTCTTTTCTGACATTTAATGAAATAACAATAATGTCTTCGTCCTGTTTTGATCTCTTTGAATGACTATCAAGGTGTATGTTGTAATCCCAATACAAGCCAAAACAATTACCTGTTAGCAACTTCAAGTAAACCCATCAATGCTCGTGATCCTTGTATTGAATAATAGTAATGACTTTCTCATGTTTTCTGATTCTTATTTGTTACCAAAGAAATTCTATAATTGCCTGGAGCCTCTTGAGAATGTATCATTTCTGTTAATGACACACTTGTATTCCCTTGTCATCGTAGATTACCAGTTTAACATATATTTAAGTAGACTTGTGGCACTGATTTTACACAATTTTCTAATCACTAAGATCTATTAAATTAGCGTAGGTTTGGACAAATCAGGTTTTATATTGATTTGAGGTTTAGTAAACTGACAGCTTAAGTTTCACAGGTGGATGCTAAATTTTTCAACAAGTATTCCCAATTTCAGAGTCATTATATTTGAGAAAATGTCAATTGCATGCAATTTGTGACAAAGTTTTTTATGAACACGAAATTTCTTTATATTTTTCTTTTTTAAAAAGTCAAACCTTCCTTCGTAATTACTTTCTGGCTACAAATAGAAAAACTCTATTAATAATTTGGTTGCTGTAATTTAACTTTTTTTTAGTGATTTAAGCGTATAATTAAATTCAAAACGTACAAATTACTGGAATACACTGTTGGAACCTGACTGGCTAAAAATCTTTTGGACTGTAAGAAGACTGTAATGACCATGCACTTGTGGCTAATCTTGTTGTAGCCATTTCATTTCCAAACATATTAATAATGACCCCCGTTCTAAGAGAGAGAGAGAGAAATGGGGTTTAACGTCCACTCAACACAAACTAGGTCATTTTGGGACTAACATATGGTTTAATTTTATTTCAATAATTCACTTGTGCATAGGTGTCTTTAGCAGTGGGAGGAAACCAGAGTGTCTGAAGGAAACCCACGAGGTTGAGAAGGTGCCCCAATCTCCATGCCACATACGCTCACACCAGGGCTCGAAACCACAGCCGCAAGCTTGAGGTGACCGGCCAGCTAGAGTTCAAAGCGCGGCACTTTAGACCACTAGGCCATCCCAACCTCCACCCCGTTCTAAGATACCTATTTACATTGCAATACATGTATATTGTATAATAACCATTTACCAAACTAAGGAGGACAGCTCTATACACAAATAAAATGGATATGATAATTGACACCTGTGGATGAGGAGGTTACACATAAACTACACAGACATTGCAGGCATTCAACAACAAATATATCAGATCAAGAGATAACTGATGCCTAATTCACAAAAATGGAGAAAATTAAAATTCAAATAATAAATTTATCAACATCTGTTTCTATAGATGCCACAGAACCTACCCTTCATTTCAAATGCTTGTGTTCAAAACAAAACTTTATATCCATGGAAATAATTTTTTTTAGCAAAATATTCTTACAAAATTTCTTAGTATCTTATCAATGTCTAAATTCTGTTCCGATAATCTTGATTATGTGTGAGTTTCCATATCTTTCCTCACAGAATCAGTTGAACAGGTATTTTAGATGGTTGATGATGCCATCTGTCTGCATCCACCTGTTTATAATGAATTCACATATACTAATATATTTGTTTCACTTTTTAATTTTACCTACTGTAGTTTATCTACTGTGCACATAAATACCTACATACCATGTTCAGCAGCTGTGCTTTATGAAACAATATATTGACAAACATGTACCATATACTTCCTGTTTTTAAAACACAATACCGTGACATTCTATGGGACTAACTCAAAACATATGTAATTCTGATGATTTATCGTACATTATAAACTGCAATGGTTTATTTGAAAGATATATTACATAGATGTGACTTTAAAATCTGATTTTCAAGAGAATTTCAATTTTCATTTACACTAACTGAGTCTTTTGGATATAAACCAAATACAAAGATCGTCATAGCACACCCCTTATAAATTTGAAAGTAAAATATAGTGTGGTGATAAAACTGAAAAATAAATGACAGTGTGAGGGTGGAGGACATTGTGGCATGCCTCAACATGCTAATATTAATATCAAGTCAACTACAACATTAATATAGATATCACCACTAGTGAAAAACTATACAAATGCCATTGCCAAGAATTCTTAATTAAAAGAAGAAATTATAATTGGTAAAGGCAGCATTGAACATTCATAAAAACAAAAAGTCTATAAACAAAAGCCAAAATCAGGGTAAAGCAAGTTGAAATAAGAGCATCCTATGCTCCCTTTAGATGGACTTCAGAAATAGTATGTAATTTTCACTGGAAGTAAGCTACCGGTCTCTATTAGCCAAGTTAGAGCAGAACAGTAGAATGTTAAACCCCATTCTATTTCGTTTATTCAAGCTCAAGGGCATACACTCAAATTGTGTATTTCACATGGCATTCTTGAAATCCAGGAGCCCCACCTACTGAAAATCCTAGAGCTCCGACTGAAATAACACTACACAAACAATGTTTTGAATGAGAAGTTGCTGATACATTCATTCATTCATGTGAAATAATTCCAGAAATAAGATAATGACTCACAAGATCTACTTTATCTCAGTAAACTTTAACATTTATCATTCAGACCAAATAAAACATGCCCACTTCACAGAATAAATCTAAACAGTCAAGACAATTTCCTTAAAACATGTAAACTAGAGCAGTAAAGTTATTCTAGTCAATGTGTTGAATTCCAAGAATTGTTGAGAATCTTACAGGATATATCTTGAAACTAGGGAACGAGATAGAATAAAAGTGAAATACATCAATGTCTAAGACCATATGAATCCCACCGTCTTCATTATCCCAGTTCGGAGCAAAATAGTAGGACTTTAAACCCCATTTCAATTCATTTCATATGTGAATACCTCCCTTATGGCACTCTTTCATGTGGCATCTTTAAAATGAAACTATTTCAAAAAGTTTGCTAAAATATAATTGTTTCCCAGGGACATCTCATGAAGTCTTCAAATTAAGCACCTCTTTCCTTCCATAATTACATGGACATGCTTCTAGGTACAGAAAGTAATTAAGTGGGTAATGCCATTTGGCTTAACAAATGATCCTACGGTTATCACCTATTTAACTAGTCATCCTATGACTTCAGGCCTCAAAAGCTGTCAACCAAATATGCCAGAATTAAATCATTTTATGCAAATACACATGCATGCAATGTGTGCAAAACCAGGAAAATCTGATCTAGATTCTTGAATGGATCTCTCACATGAATCATACTGTGTCCGTTCTCTTTCACAGCTTTAATAAATCTAAGTAATTTGGTGAGAGGAGAAACAAAATGAGCTACAAATATATTTGGAAAACAAAATTTGGATCTGTAAAATATAATTAATTTATTCAATACCATTCTCATTTCTAAAGATTTCCATCTAAATCAAGCCAATTTCTTCCTTGCCAATGAAAGCATAACTTTTTCTAAAGGTATTTTTGGCATTGACAAGTTTAAAATAAAAACCAGATAAATGTATTATATTATTTTCTTATTATCAGTTATAATAACACCTGCTTATTTACTTAGTACCATCATATATCTACTTATCTAACTCATTTATGTCAGTTTTCACAAATATATCATAATATATAGGTTATATACTGGTTATTTTATTAACCCATCTCACCAATGTTAAATTCAAGATGATTCAATAATATAAAAGACAAAAATACTCTATAAAGTAGAATATAACATCCTATATTTCAGATCCAACTGGGCAAATGAAGACCAAAGTAGCATATTATATCTACATCTAATAATTTCTATTTGTACTTTGGAAAATAATTCTCAGCCAGAGCAGTAACTGATGATTATTTTTGTACTTGTGTACATAATTCTTAATCGGAGCAAAAAGGCCCAGTTTGAGTCTAATAGAACAAATGTATGTCTGCGTTACGCCTTATCAGACAAGACTTCTTATGTTGTTGATTCTTTTTATCATTATACCATAACCATATTTAATGGATCACAAGGAGTAGTCAAGTACAAGAAATCCATTATATGAGACCATATAGTTGGTTGAATTGATAAATGCGAAAACATGAAAACTCTCGATACTGGTGTGCCGGTTTGGCACGGCAGCCTTCATTATATCTGTTACAAAATAAACATCCTTAATTGACAACTTTTGGAAAGCCTGATACAATGTCCAGAAAGCCTAAAGATAGGTTGCCAGGCAACAAAACATATGCCCACAGCAGCTAAATCGTCCGGGCAGTCAACAAGTGTTGTTGCATATTTTTACTTTTTTTGGTAATGAAATATTTGTAATACACTAAAATCTGATTAAGAGTAACAACTCATTATGTATAATTATCTGAAAATCATTAGAATTTGTTTGCTTTTTATAAAAGTTTTGCCCCACGCTAACAATTAGTATAGGAAACATTTAATATCATGGATTTAGCAGTTCAGTTATCAAAATTCATTGAAAATCAAAATATCAATCTGAAGTCAATCGGATGATAAGTTTGGCCTCTATTGCATCACAAGGTTTTTTGAAGTGATCAAGGGAGACAACTCTGGAACTAATTATTTGAAATCACTCAAAATCAATAGGCTTCTTCATTTCATGACTTTAAACAGTGTGTGTGTGTATTTAAAGTCAATCAGGTATTAACTTTGGCCTCTAGAGCGTCCACAGGATTTTTTGATGTGATCAAGGGCCATATCGCTTTTTTGTCTCATGAACTTACATGTAAACACTGTGTATAAATTTCAAGTCAATCGGATATTAACTTTGGCCTCTAGAGCATCCACAAGATCTTTTTGAAGTGATCAAGGGCCATAACTCTGGCACTAATTATCGGAAATCGCTGGAAATCAGTAGGCTTCTTCGTCTTATGACCTTAAACACTGTGTATAAATTTAAAGTCAATCAGATATTAACTTTGGCCTTTAAAGCGTCCAGAAGATTGTTTGAAGTGATCAAGGGCCATTACTCTGGCACTTATTATCGGAAATCGCTGAAATAGGCTTCTTTGTCTTATGACCTTAAAGACTGTGTATAAACTTAAAGTCAATCGGATATTAACTTTGTCCTCTAGAGCGTCCACAAGATTTTTTGAAGTATCAAGGGCCATAACTCTGGCACTAATTATCGGAATTCACTGAAAATCAATAGGCTTCTTTGTCTCATGACATTAAACACTGTGATCAAGCGCTATAACTCTGGCACTAATTATTGGAAATTTCTGAAAATCAAAAGGCTTCTTCGTCTTATGAACTTAAACACTGTGTATAAATTTCAAGTCAATCGGATATTTATTTTTGACTCTAGAGCATCCACAAGATTTTGTGAAGGGATCAAGGGCCACAACTCTGGCACTAATTATCAGAAATCATTGAAAATCAATAGGCTTCTTCGTCTCATGACCTTAAGCACTGTGTATAAATTTAAAGCCAATCGGATATTAACTATTACTAGAGCGGCTTGTGGACGCCGGACAGACCGCCGGATGACGGACGGGGGCAACGACAATATACGACCACATTTCAATGTGGGCGTATAAAAATAAGTGAAAAAAGGAGATATAACAAAATATTATCCAATCAAAGTTTTATATTAATAATTAAACAGTGTATCGAAAATTTCTAACAGATAATTACATATACAGTCAATCCCCGTAAAAAGCATAAATAAATTGTTGACTGCAGTAATGGGAAATCAAATAGATACTACGGTAAGTTACATCCAATGTGCAAGGAACCAAGTTAAACTAGGTACTGAGTTTAAAGCTGAACTCCGGTTACAAAAATACTGAAATAATGTAATAAAAAAAAGTTAACGCCCGCAAGCCGCCATACTTGTTTCCAATTTGTGAAATAAGTATGGCGGACATGGAGGCTTATGACCTGGAAAGGTTAGTTGATCTCACTTCCAGTTTGTTTCTCGTCAGCTAGCTATACACATCCGGCTTTATTCTCTTCACACGGTTCACTGATTGCTGTATTTCCCCCCAACAGTATACCAAATTATTGAAGAATGCAAAATGTCTGATCAGGTAGGCCTGTAAATAATTATATGAACTGCGTCTACTACATTATAGCCTAAGCTTTACTCCAAAACAAAAGATGCAACCAGATGTCTTACCCAACCTATTTTTCAACCAAAACAAATCACCTATACAAACTATTAGTATTGCCTTCTTCGTGTGTTCCATGTTGAATAGTGTTCATGAAAACGACCAATGGACATAACTACATGTTTGGGACGGCTCTCATTGGGGAGTGTTTGACAGTGCTAAATTTATTGATGTTATGTTTTTTTTTCTCCATTTTACCAACGTGTAAGAAATTGATATTGTAGTAGACGCAGTTCATATAATTATTTACAGTCTTACCTGATCAGACATGTTCAATCTTCAATAATTTGGTATACTGTTGGGGAAAAAACAGCAATCAGTGAACCGTGTGAAGAGAATAAAGCCGGATGTGTATAGCTAGCTGACGAGAAACAAACTGGAAGTGAGATCGGCTAACCTTTCAAGGTCATAAGCCTCCATGTCCGCCATACTTATTTCACAAGTTGGAAACAAGTATGGCAGCTTGCGGGCGTTAATTTTTTTTTTATTACATTATTTCGGTATTTTTGTAACCGGAGTTCAGCTTTAATCTAAATTTTGAAGCAGTATTTAGTTGTTCTGAACAGAGTGTGCCTGCATACTTGTATAGAACTCTACCTGCATGTATGTACAGTAGCGATATGGTTCCCAACAACTTCAGAAGTTAAAGTCATGTCTAATAACTACACTAGCACTCAGCATCTGTTTAAGTAATCGTCATGGTTTGGAACAAAAAAAAACAGATAAACAACCTGTAGCAGTAATTACAATCATATATCATACCTACGTACCACTTTCATCAATCTGACCTTAAAATAAGAAACATCAAAGAAACATCTCTAGCTCCATTCAACTCACCTATCAGATCCAATCTCATCAATTTAATATTGTTTCTGAAAACTCACAGGTGGAGAAAAACAGTCAGAATAATTAAAGGGCAATTTCATCATTGAGCTCAACCAAGGGCTTTTGTTTCAACCATATTTGTAGGTCTTTATGGACTGGTAATGATACTAATCAACTGGAGAACTCTCCTTTTAGTCAAATTACATACAACATTACAATTTCAAAGAATTTATCCTTTAATTAAAGACAGAGTTAAATTTATAGGTCTTATATGCATAACAGCATCTAAAAATATATAGAAAAACTGGAATAATAGCCAGCAATGCTAAAAAATGTCATTTTCTTTCGAAAAGAAATCTTGCTAATTCTGGATAAGCAAACAAATTGACCTACTGAATAAAACTTGAAGTGAAAGCTTTGGTTCATTCACCCTGTGACTGACATGCAATACTGGTAAAGTATTTGTTAGAATGTTAAAATTAGAGGTTGTATTGATTCCACAGAGGAGAATCCATATTTGAATGTCAACATAATCTACATGTCTGCCAAATATCCATTTCCTCAATAAACTTCTCAATTAGAGTCGTGACAACACAAGAAGTTGTTTGTAACGATAATTACAACATCATGATAATGGATAAATATTTGATACATGGACAGATCCAGGAACCATTTTAACAAAGGACCAGTTAATTCCTTTTGGTTTACAGTCTCCCACTAATCTATTTTGTGCAAACAGAGTTATTTTACCACTCCTATCCAATCAAAATCGAAATTTTAGTAAAGAACATGTACGGTGTAGCACACAAATAACTGAATTCACCTTTAGACCACCCCTGAATAATATAAGTTCATTAAGAACATAGAATATCTTATGAAATTAAACATAATACATCTCCATAACATTCTAATCTAACTTAATTTATTTCACTTTATTTTTCAGCCTGCAAAACAGAATCGATAAAACATGTAGAAGCTGATAAAAGCAAGAAAAGAAATTTGTATGGGTGAAATTTAGTGTAAATTATACACATGCACGCTCTGAATTTAAATGGGCTATTAGAGATATCTTGAAATGACCGTGCCTACATCGCTCTTATTAAGACTGCCAAGGCACTCCTAACAGAATGTACAGGAAACACGAATGACATGTGAAAATAAGGCTAGAAATATTGATGAAATTTCTTGCCACCACTAGGAATTGATATAAAGCTTGGGTTCTTGTCAATCTGATTAAAATACAGACACATCAGGTGTTGTACAAGTGGCTTTTGACCCTATGACATCAGACACAGATTAATCAATCAAAGTTGATGTTTCTTGTGGTTTACCCACAGTTTCATGTATGACAGACCAAGAAGTCGCTGTAACAAATGGTTTAATTGGCTAATCTCTAACGCCATCCAACACCTCTTCCAGATACTAGTGTAGTACAGACAAATAAAACGAAATTTCAAACTATAAAAAACGAAACCAAATAAGATCTGTGTTTTAATCAGATTGAGATTTGATCAAGGACCATTAAATGCTCTTCCTCTCCCAAACTCTTACTGGACATGTTTTTGTCAAAGTGATAAAAAAATTTTTTTTAAAAAAAAAAGTTTAATTTGGCCTGATGCAATTATTTGCGTCTCTTTTATAGGATGTGGAAGAATTCAGGTGTGTAATGAGAGTTTCTAGAGCACTAAAACTGATTTGGAAGAATCCCAAATTACATATAATGAACACCAATAGTAATTAATTACTAAAGTAAAGTAAAGACACAATCACTTTCAGAATGACAGCCACAGGGAATCAACGTGTGGGACAAAATTGTCCTGCTGACAGAGAGAGAAATGGGGTTTAATGTCCACTCAACACATACTAGATCATTTTGGGACTAACATTCAGATTTGTTTCCATAATTTGCTTACATGTACTTGCATGAGCGGTGGGGGGAAACTGGAGGACCCTTAAAGGACCCTTGAGGTTGGACAGGTGACTCTGCACAACATGGGGAATCGAAACCACACCACTTGAAGACCTTATGATTTAAAGTGCACATGATAGATCATTCACTGCCCTCCACCTCTAATGATGATCTTCACGAGTAAGATCAAATTGTTTCAATGGCATTAATTGAATTGGATATAAAGCTGTTCAAGAGTAAGACCAGTGCATGTTGAAAGAGAAGTTCCTTGAAAATGTTGTACTGAAGTAAATTTCAAAAGCTGATATGAATAACAAGATGGTAGTACTGGTAAGATATGCTGTTCCAGATGCCCGGGTACTGCAGGAAGTGGGGTGTGATGTTCTCCTCCAGAATAAATGCACTTATGACTTGCAAAAAATGCTTGGTATTAACGTTCCTTGCGAGCATAACAAAAGTGTTAAAACGGATTAAATTTGGTGTCAACTGATGTTTCAGGGTCAAGGAAAACAAGGATGCACAGTGGGGAGCAAAGTTCACCAATACAAGAAGGATGTGTTGCATTACACTTATTAATGTAGTTGACATGGATGATGACTTGAGTGGTTTCACAGAAGTGGGCTCACTGTGTCAAAAGATAAAACTCTTCAATCCTATTTCAAATAATTTCAAGAAGGGTTTAATCAATGATTACCATTATCAACAGTTATTAGTGCAACAAACCAATCAATAAATGTACATCAAAAGTGCATATCAGAAACTGTTTTATCTATACAATATTTACCATAGTTCTATTTGTTATGAACACTTACAGAATATATATAATTATAAATTATAAAACTTGCAATTAGGGTATGTATTGACAATACAATAATTTGATTTTGCAGATTGCTGCTATATTTGGAAATGGAAGTACACTACTCTGTTGACAGCAGTCCTTTTTATACTTTTATTCAATTTGTCTCATTAACTGATACCTTGTAAAATATGGTAGACAAGTATTTCCAAATTGACATCATGTTAATTAGGGTCCGGATAACCATGTCTACCCTACTACTACTTGGTGTTTAACGTCTGCTTCCACATAAGTGATATCGCAGACAATCTATAATACGATTGCTGTAGCAGGGTTTATATCAAGGAATCCAGTCACTCTTTACACCTAAACAATAGGTCAATATCAGAGTGTAAAATTGTGGTGAGAGACACCAAAATGAAGAAGTGTGATGTATAGAAAGGTTAAATGGCCATAACTTAAAAAGGGCCAATATTGATAATAATTTGGAGAATTTAAATGCCCAATTTTGAAATAAAAAAGCCCTTTAAATCCTGTACCTCAAGCCTGTCAGTCTATATCTGAACAAGCTGCATTATAAAACCAGACGTATAGATTATTTTGGGGTTTAAATTTTAATATGTACACAGACTTTTGGAATAATAAGTTTTGTTTATGGTCTTAAGCACTATATTGGAAACTTTTTTTGGCATGTTTGGGTCTTTAATAACGTCACACATGATTATATAACACCAGGCATTTCACTAAGAAAATATATTCAATGAATTATTAACAGTTGCTTGCCAACTATACTAAATGCTAGAAGTTAAAATATACAGAAAAATAATGTTTCTAACACCCTAATATCAGTGTGTAATATAGATAGATGATTTTCTGATAATAACTTTAACTGTTGAGTCCATTCTCTTTACACTTGTAAAAGTTAGCCTGTACAGATGGCTCGATCTGTCAAATTCTAATTGAACAGATTCTTGTAACCAAAAAAATGAGCACTTATCATTCCAGTCTAGTCAACCAGTTCCCTCGTGAAGAAAAACACTGAATTTTATAACTATAATCGTGGTAATATTTGACGAGGAAAAGACGTGTCATCAATGTTCAGATCAGCATACAATTCTGGCAAAACTTCTGAAAAGGAAATTCCGGTGTGTAAAAGACCTTAATAGCACTTATGAGGTCATTATACAGAGTTGTTAGCAGTCACGGAATATCTAAAAGTAATTATTACGACTTGATATAATTACTGACTCCTCTTATTGGCCCATCAAAGATCAAAATGGTTTCCTTAATATTGTAAAGCAAAAGGGTTAATCCTAGGTCGCCTTCCTGATCACATCATCACAGAATAAATATATTTGTTAAAAAGTGGTGATTTATCACAGACCTTGCTAATGTGATCGTGACACCTCTAATGAAATAACCAACGCCTGGGACAAGTCAATCAAGTGTTTATCCAGACTATTTTTCCATCAATACATGTCATTATATGGGCTGTTTACAAATTATTTGCTATAGAGACAGTCGAAGGTTAAATATCAAAGTCACACATTAGCAACAAATTCCTGGATATTTCGATATCTAATTTCTAGTAATATATAAGTAATCTAATCCTGTTAAGTCTAATGGTACCAGCAATTTCGCCAATTTCTGCCATTTGCGGTTTGATCGGCCAAGAAACCCAGTACATTTCAAGCTGCAATGTTCAAATATTTCTGATATCATTAAGTACGTGTACCAGTATATAACAAAGTCTATCAATATTATAGTTTTAAAAATCAAGTAAATTTATATAAATATTTCCAGAAAACAGTTTCTATTGGCTTATATATAATGTACATGAATTAAAGAATCAAAAAATATTCTTATTAAGATTGTCACAGTTGTAAATATAAAATACATAAAAATGACGGGTGGACAAAAATTGTGAAATGAGAACCCCCTGTAAGACAGCTTGCCAAAACATAAATTTAGAGGTTATTGTATTGCAACTGTACCTGGCTTTGGTACAGTTCTTAAATTTCACTTCCCTATGTAATCAGAGAAGTTTAATAACCATTTAATAAGCACCAGGATTTATACAGTAATGAAGTGAACACATAATAAAACCATGTCATAATGAAATACGGTATAGCAGGAAAAATATATTGACATATAGACCTACTATTGATATTAACTAGATACTGAATTTATGAAACATGTACAAGTTCAAAAGTACTATATTATGACAGAAATAGAGCATGATGTCATCGCCACCATCTTGGAATTATGAAGGCTTATAAGATCAAATGTCCAAGAGTAAAACCATGATTTATGTTGACTATAGTACTTGAAGTGGTAAAGCTCCTGGTCCAAAAATACTCATACTTATGGTGCTTGGAATAACTATTTGGGCCACAATATGCTATCCTCCCATTAGGTACCACGGTATTTGGTGGCCAAATGGAAATATCGCGTCGGTTGGATCACAAGATTTGTCATTGAGTCAAGTGGTTTGGTTTCGATTCCCTGCGTGTACGTGGTTTTTTTTCTGGATTTCCTGGTTTCCTCCCACTGTTAAAGAACCCTACCTAAAGCTTCCTGAAATAAAACTGAACCATGTGTTTATTCCAAACTGACCCCTATAGTTTGTGTTGTGTGGAGTTCAAACCCATCTCTCTCTGTCTCTCTGTCTCTGTCTGTCTGTCTCTCTCTGTTTCTCTCAAAATTTTACCGGAATGTCAGTGATGGAATATGCCCACAGAAAACAAGACCAAAGTCAAGTTACTTATAGGGCATGAAAAATGGGAAAATAAGTTTAGCTTTCATTCAACCCAAATTACGCATTTTGGATTATGCATGCATACATCTTTTTTTTTAATAACTGCACTCTGGCTTTAAACTGCTGGAGTATATCAGAGAAGACACACAAGTTTATAGGCAGACAAGCTTACTCCTTGTCAAACCCGGCATGGCACAAGTTTTTTTATATTCTAAACTCTAATTCATTCTTTACATGCTTTAATGCATGTAAATATATCCCATAATTCAGTGCAAACCTAAGTTAAAGCTGGACTAAACAGACCATTTTATTGGCTAATCTCTTTATATCACATTTCAAATTCCCTCAGATCTTACTGTCACGAATACTATTAAAATGAAATATGAGGTATTAAAAAAAGAATCAAAATATGAAATTTGTGATAATCAGATTGCTACTATCACACTCTATAACCAATATTGGTAAACAGATGGCGAAGTTTACCATCAGTCTATCTTATTTCATGGTAAATATTGATTACCGGTACCACATCAATATATCATGTTATTCAATTAATGGCTAACGGTGCACTATAGAAATATCATAATCATTATCATGCCGTCTATATTTACAGAGACAGGATTTTTAGATTAGATTTTATCAGCATTAAATAAATCATATTGAATAAATAAATAAATCGAACGTGGATAATTTCAGAGAAAATAAGAACAATTGATCTGACATATTCGCACCTGATTGTAAATCTTATTTCTGTCCACTAAGATGTGCTCTGTCAATTAGCCTGAATATTTACCCGAATATTTGATAACTCAGGGAAAACAGAATAGATTCAAATGATTTTATAAAGCTCATTTAATGAATAAAATATCGACGACCAATTTTACAGGACCTTATTGTTTGATTTCCATCGAATGGGTGGGCTTGTCAGGATCAAACTGGCAAAATTCCTGATCTCATATCGAGTTATGAGATTGGAACACTGGATTAACAATCAATCAATCAGATTATCCACTTAGAGGTTTTTCAAGCCACGTTTCCATTAGCCATAAGTGGTGGCTGCAATGTATGATAAGCAAAATGTGTCTAGCTATTCAAATGAGCCAACAATAGTTAAAAGCCCATTCCATTCCATCTGTAACTGCATGACTCATTACAATTCTAATTCTAAACATTCCATTATATATACAGGGATCACGTGGGTAAGGCGTTGGCTCACTAGCCTGGAGGTCGGGTGTTCGATCCCTGCATTGGCCGAGAAAGTTCATCTCGATTTTCCAGCATGGTTTCTCCTTGTCTACAGAACGGCGGGCCCGACAAGGACACCTGCTTAGCCATTCAGATAGTACGAAAAACTGAGGTCCTGTGTACACATTGGCGTGCACGTAAAAGATCCCTTGGCAGTTGGAATTTGATATAAGAGTAGGCTGTAGCGCCGCAGCCTGGGCAAAAATTTTCCTTATAGCACACTGAATTAATGCGTATGCCTGTCTTCCATTAGCCCAGGTGTGCAGAAGAGTAGGACGTTAAACCCCATTTCATTTTCATTTCATTATATATACAGTACACATCAGTTGTTTAATGTATTCTTCCTTAGGCTCATAATGAAAGGATATGATTGGAATTTATCCTACTTTAATGTTCACACTTTGTATATCGGAAAGGTCATCAAGTTCAATATTAGGATAGGATTAAGATATATAGCCAATAGGAAATACCGAGTAACATAAGTTCATTATCTCATTCTAAGTTTTACCTAGTTTTATTCTACAGTTAATTGTATATTAATAGTATATAGTATTCATATTGTACAACAGTTTAGAAATAGTATATAATATAGTCTTCACATTGTTTATTAAATTCTAATAAATTCTACAGTGCAGCAGCAGCAACAACTCATTGTTAACAAATTCTACAGATTAAAGATATCCTCCCACAGTCAAACTGGGTGATTTGATGATATATTTGGACTAAAAACATATTCAAACAAATTAATCTATCAAAATTTTGCTTCAAATCCTTATATCAACATTTTACTGTGATGGAATACCTCTACTATAAAAAATCTGTCTAAAGAAACCATGTTTGTGTCACATGATTTAGCTGATGCGCAAGCTTGGAAATAAGGCACCTGTCACTGACATGTCAGGCACAGATTCAGGATTTGTCAGGCACAAAACCTCTGGTACCTGTCATTTTGTCCGGCACTGATTTGTCTATATTATTGATATTATTAATACATGTTTGGTAAGTTGAAAATGTCAGGTACTATTTTATTTGTGCCTGACATTTTGACAGGTTCATCTAAAACCATTATTTCCAGGCCTGATGATGTGGTACCTAGCAACAGGTGCGAAGTTGGAGGAGAATTCATTGAACATACCAGACGATGTTGTCTTTAATCGCTGTCCATTTATCATAAATATCGAAGTCTAATTATTTCTTGGATTATCCACTGTCCATGTCTTTTTCCGTGGTATTTTATCTCAGAACACCGTTGTACGTTTTAAGCTCATCATCAAGTTTATCAACATATACATCAAGCGCTCATTAAGGCAGCAGGCATCTCCATGGGTTTTTTCAGGGAATCTTACTATTTTTCTAGTAAGATTGGATGTTTCTACTTTTCATATATACCAAAATTGCCATACTTTAATATGAAATAACCACCTGATAAATACTTTTATGGGAAAGGATCTTTAAGGTGTATTATATGTACCGGTATAAAAATTAGACAAAGAGCTGGTCATTATTGCTATATTAGTTTCAGAAACAGATAATGAAAATTGGATACTCTGAAAATTTCAGTCAAATTAATTTATTCTATGCAAAGTTATTAGTATTCGAAATTATGACAAAATTTTGCGTAGATGTTTATGATGGATTTTATTGTTAATCTCTTAATTGGCAGCAGTATTCTAATCTAGTTGAGGAGAATCCGGTCTATTATTCATCATGCTTCATAAAATCACTGAGTCTATCACCATAAATAATCATGCTATAATACATACAGAAATCATGGGAGAACCATAAATTATCGAGCTTCACAAAGGATTCTTGAATAATATGGTTCATTGCCATTGATAATCATATTACATACGAAAATCATCAGAGAGCTATTATTTATCAATTAACTACTTGCTTCAGTTACACAAACAACAATAGAGTAGATCTTTGTTAAGATGGTAATCAGAAATTCCCAAGTTATATATATTATTTATGTTCCCCATCATTCAATAACAAGTCAGAACATCCTACGCCATATTATTTTATCCTTTACCATCGTCAATTATTAAATAACCAGGGCGTCATCAAAATGGCAAAGCAATTCAATATCCAGGGATTTGGATATCAAGCAAAACAAAACAATCTAATAATCATGATGACTGAAGTTTTGTTTCAGGAGAAAGCAAATATTATGTCTTTAAAGGTACGTCTCAATTCGTTTGAGGTTTGTGATATATTTCTTCAACAGCCTCAGATACTAAATACTTAACCAGCAATTGTAAATTAGTCTGAAACATGTATTTGTTGCCAAAAACGTTAGATGTTACAAAATGTTTCAAGGGAGGCTCAATTTACAAGGTGCAAATTGAAATATAGCTGCCATTATAGAACACTTGGAGGATGGTGAAAGGATGAGTTCTGTATGATTACATTAGCTTAATTATTCGGAAAGAAACATATTTTTCTAAAGAAGAGAAATAAGATAATAGATGATAATAAGCTTTCAATGAATACAATAAAAACAACAACCTCATATCCGGTCTGTGTACCACAAATCTAACTGATATAAGTATGGATGTTACTGGGTATTAAGTATATACACAAGGTCAAAGGTAACATTTGCTAAGTAAGATCTGATTGACCTATTGATAAGGGTGTTGTTTTTAGGTTTAAAACCAGAAAAGTCAGTCCCAACAAGATTTGTGTCTGTGATATCACTACTATGGATGCAGACTTTGTCTCTTAACCTGGAGATCCTGAGTTCAATCCAGGTGTTGGCCATCATGATTTGCCGAGGGGGTTCCTGGCAAGGGACAATAACTCATGTTTCTTCAGATGGGAAGAAAACAAATGCCTGTGTATGCACATAAAATTTACCTTATAGCACACTATATGGCATATGCCCTTCTTCATTTTCCGCAGGCGGAGAAGAATAGTAGGACGTTAAAGTACGTTTCATTTCATATCGTAAACTTCCTATTGTTTGTAGTTGTACAATACAATTAATAATTAAATTGTTGTTATATTATAACCAATCATTCAATAAATACAAATGATAGAAGACTCCCAAGACAGTAACTTTTTCTTATTCTTGAAATAAATTCAATATTTACACAAAAATAAATTCATAAATATTTATACTTCCAAAAAAATGATAGTAGTAGAAATATCTTGGTTGTTAAACTTTCTGTGATATGTTCACTCACCACCAGAATATGGAATGGTGGCTTTAAGATTTTCCATCAATAATGCCACCAAAATTGATGGAGCATTCTGAACTTTGCAAGGGCTCCTCATTACGACTTGCAACAGTCCCAGCTATTTGAAAAAAAAAATAACACCCCAAAACTCTGACCTATGTTGCACTTACAAGGTGTTGCTGCCAGGGGAAATAACTCAATGGGGATCATCCTTATAATTAGGTGAATCATCTAAGAAAAAAAACTCTGATCGATAGAGAATTTATGAGAAGTGTGAATAAACAAATAGACGGACAGACTTGGGGGTGACAACAATATAGGCTACTCCCACATAAAATGTGGGCACATAAAAAATTGATTTAGGTACATGAAAAATTGTCCACAAGCTCAAATTTAAGTTACTCTTAAGGCCTATTAATAATTCATCTTCTATTTACCTTACTTAAATAAGTTTCCTCAAATAATCCATTGAAGCATCATGCAATAATAATTCTTTCATGTTTAGCAATCATAAAGCTATTTCAGTATACCATAAACCATGATTTCTAACACACCGCTACTTCCCATAAGATTCAATATGTGCCACTTGTACCTTGTCTTTCAATAATCCATTAAAACATATTTAATCACCGGTACTCAAGATTCCATCTCACTGAGGAACCATGAGGCACTCATAATAATATATTGGTGTGTTGTTATTTTCGTAATGTTGAAACTTTTAGAGATAGTAAACAAATCTAACGCGCATGTAACATAAAAATAGGTTAGCACATAGACGTAGTTTGTTGTTAAGTAATCTAGTTTAGTGTTAGTGGTATTCTATACCGTTTCACTTTGTTTACACAAGGACACACCAGTTAAGAAAATTTCCTCCTTGTGTACATTATTATTCATAATTATATAGTGTCCATCATACATATGATAGCTTTAAAGGGAGCCATCAATAAAATGTGCAAGTTACAGCATAAAAAAATTCACAGAACACCTTCAATATATGCAAAATGTTTTCATTCAAACTTTTTAATATAAACTGAACAGGGGTATTTTTATATTTAAGAGGCAAGGAGACCTAAATGGTACGTGTTTCATCTGTACTGCACACTATAACTAGGCCATTTCAGGACTAACATATAGAAAGAATGAGTGGGGCCATAGCTGATTTAATATTCATCTGTCTTCTCTTCATAAAGGTTATTTCATGTGTACTACCTTAAACCTTTTCGAACATTTAAAGAATTTATCTCAGCTTGTTATACAACACAACTGACCTTTCTTTGTATCAATTATAACAAAGTTGATGGACAATCCTACAATGGAATACAAGACATTTTGCATATCACATTGTGAAAATGACTATATTAGCCCAGCATACAAACCCATCAGGCCCGGATCCAGGATTTTGTCGCGGGAGGGGCCCATACATTGGAGCAAAGGGTAATAATCAGGTTTGGTGTAGTCCCCAGCTGAGATAATGCGAAAATCATGTTTATATCATCTATTAAAGAGCAGATATGTGAACTACAACAGTAACAAAGCACACGAAAACGAAAATCAACTATGTCACACTGGGGCTGAAGGGGGGGGCCACGACCCACCTGGGCCTCCCCCTGGATCTGCGCCTGCCCATGGCACGCATATATGCCCTGCGATCCATACCATACACTTGACTGTTTGGCAACGTTTACTACATGTAAGTCTGCTTTTTTTTTAAATTGTCAAATCGTGGATATATTCCTATGTCAATACACACTAGATATCTCTTTCAATGAAAGTTTCAGTTATGTTGACTGATCATACTGACAAAAATCTGTCATAAACTCAATGAAAAATACTGTAAATATAATAAATAACATCGCAACAAAGTAACTGATAATTAATTCTAATTTTAACATTAATTTGCTCGTCTCCCGCCCCCATGTAGAGTTTAGCCTATGGTCCCATGATTTGTTTATCCCCCTAAACATGAATATAAAACACAATAAATCCCAAAGAGAATAAGGAAGATATTGATAAAATCTTTCCTATTCTTTTTGCTTTTCCTGTTATATTTTTGTTAATTCAGCATTAATATCTAGTAATATTATATAAGTAAATCAATAGACCTATTCCTTGAATAATGTGACCCTTTAAATATTCATTATTACTATGTAAACTAGACAGATCATCATTCCTACATGTACTGGCAACTTCCTACCACTTATCTATTGACTGGAGCGATTTAAAGAGACGTTGGCATGCAGAAAATTTTCTAAATTAGAAATTAGGGTGGCCTAATGTTCCCTGTGGGAAATATTCTCCGGGATAAGAGGCTAAACATATGTTTCAATTTACAATTTCCTATCATTATTTACATCTGACAAGATTTGTTCTTAGAAAACGGGAAAATAAACATATTATTTGTCACGTCCATAGTTTGCTAGAGGCATTGGGTTCCATGTGTTAGATATTATCCATCCTTCTCGCTGTAAACAAATAAGATCAATGATGAGAATGTATTAACCTTTAATTGAAGAGTAAGGAGTAAGGGGTATCAGTCAATCACAAGCAATGTTAACATCTTTAAAATCATTTAAAGGTATAGCTGGCACAGAAAATTTTTTTAAATGGGAAATGAGATGTGGTTTGAAGGTGCTAAATCACTATTTTTTGGAACATAGAAATGGACAGATTTCAATTCAATGGTTTATGTTTTTACTGTAAATTTCTACCAGTATCTTTTTATAAAATATAAGAATCAAAATTGAATGGCAATCTTT
Source organism: Patella caerulea (assembly GCA_036850965.1). Classification (NCBI taxonomy): domain Eukaryota; kingdom Metazoa; phylum Mollusca; class Gastropoda; family Patellidae; genus Patella; species Patella caerulea. Next base: position 17,316,648 of record JAZGQO010000021.1, read on the forward strand.
GGCGTTTGGTCATGTTAGTCTATACCAGTACTTATTATTCTAGGGGATAAGATTAGCCACATTCATCGAGTTGCTTCATTAGAAATGGCACTCAAATGCATTCCGGGATGCTTTTGGGAGCGATGTCAGTTTTTAAATCTTGTGTTTGAAATATGGCTAAGGTTCGTCTGTGTAACACAAGGCCGGTACAATTTTAAGGATAAACAATTAGTGAGTTATAACTTCATGGCCAGAAAGTAATGAATTTCAGTGTTTAGAATTATTGCTCCAGATGTACATTGTTATTAAGAAACTTTTGTAGGGGATTCAGTAGTTGATCTAGAATAGAACATAGGCTTTTAGACCATTTTTGTTCTGTTCCCAACAGATCTCTTGTTTTGTTCACATTTGCCAAAATGTGAACAAAAATAAGCATCTATTACATGCCAGTTATTGCATATAAAAAAGTTGTAGCTTTTATGTGTTAAAACACTTGACTTACAAATATATTTAAAAATTGGATGATGCTGAAAATAGGTGTTTATTCTTTGAAATTAAAAATCTTGCAAATCTTAAGTAAATATATCAAAAAATTAAAGCGATGGCAAAATTATGAAGTGAAATCAATGGTTCGGAAATACTTACAATGGCCTACACCTACATGAGGATCTGACCAGTTGTACTGGAAGGTCGCATTAGGGGTCGTACAAGCGACTTTTGACCTATGATGTCAGAGATTAATCAATCAGTGTAGATGTTTCTAGCAGTTTACGTAAAGTTCAGGGCATCCAATGCCAAAAGGTCGCAGTAACTGATTGTTTCATTGGCTAAACTCTCACTTCAACCAAAATGCTGGTAATCAACTCTTCCAGATCCTAGTATAGTAAAGACAAGTAACAGGATATTTTGAACTATAAAAAACGAAACTAATAGCATCTGTATTTCAATCAGATTGAGAAATACACATTACCCACCCTGGATTGTCTCCTCTGAACTTTTCATCCGCCCCAACACAAGGCAGTAACTATGAAAATATATCTTCTGTTCTAGACAGATTCAATTTCACTAACTTTTGAACATGGTACCTCCAAGATAGCAGTATCGTATCTTTTACTGGCCAGAAGAAATTTTCTTATCCACTTAACAATCTATCAGATATTTATATTTCCTGCCACTTACAGAATTTATAATGTGCAACTATGATTAAAATAGCAGACGTAGAATCTCTACCAATCTATCATGCAATAAAACCGTGGAATAAATTTATCAAAATCCGTTATATCGAATATCCAGAACTATTGAATGATAAGACAGTATTAAAATAATTGGTGCCAATGAAGTTGCAAGATTAAATGGAATTGGCGGCTCAAAACGTAATCAATTTATTTTATGGCTTATTTTTGGAAATCCATTCTGTCTTTGATAATAATGATATATTGCGAGTTTTTGTTGTATAGTGCATTATAATGCTATTGAGGCTTGATCAAACACATCTCTAATAAAACTGGAATGGAACCGTCTGCAGGATATCAGTTTCTTAAACAAGCAACAAGCATGGTTAAACAACCTTCTAAAATTCTGAATATTTGTCAGATATGTGACATTAGGCGTTACACATAAAATTCTTGTTTTTTATATCAAAATAGGCTTACTGATTCAAGTACGCTAGGGTGCATTGGGAGAAAATATTGATACTCGCATCGGTAAATTTTGCCGTAGCTAAAGTTATAGCGATTGGAAGTAATATTTCTATCCAGTTTGTTGAAACACAATAGGCTACGTAACATGACAGTCTGTCTCTTTTATCCGCTGTACGCTTAGTGATTCTTCGTATATCTAGGTACCCATGTCTAGAGTCTTATACTTTCCACTGACTTGGTCGACGGGGATTTTCTTTTGGCTCACTTGGTAGAGGTGTATGGATTCCTTGCAAAAGCTTGATCCTGTTACATGTGGCAGTGACCATTATAGATAAATGTCATCTTAGTCAGAAGAAGCTTGATAATTACCCATTATATATCAACAAATTATCTTCAAGGGTTTAGCCATATAACCTAAATATTTAGTCTTGTAGATTCTAAGAGAAGAAGGGAAAAAACCTATACCTATTATATATCAACAAATTATCTTCAAGGGTTTAGCCATATAACTATTTAGTCTCGTAGATTCTAAGAGAAGAAGGGAAAAAAATGTGATCGACGTCAACACTTACATATACTCTTTTCCATGAATAATTTTCTTGCACATCAGGGTTTTTAGAAACAAAAGGAAACCATAGTCAAAGAAAACCTTCAAGCCTGGGATCAAATACTTGACTTGCAAAGATAACATACAAGATCTACAGAAGGTATTTTAGACAAGCCAGTAATAATTGTATCCCATAGAAATACGATCGTATAATTCCCATTCATTTGCTAAATGCCATATTGAAACAAGTTAATTGTATAATTATGCTAAATTACATGGATTAAACATTCTCTACACGTACATGTACATGATGTATTAATAAGCAATTCATTGTCTCTAATTAACATACTTTTAGTCATAAATGTGGTGACATAAGGTCATTTCAATATATGGGTAGTTTGACAACAACGGGCTGTAACATGTATCATCACTCGACACATATCCAAAGCTAAGCATAATATTATTATAATATATTCAAACATGCATAACATGCATTATGCCCACTGCAGGTCTTTCTTTAGACATTAAATGTTTCAGTGTATCTATATTATTAATTAAACATTAATTAACTTATCAAGACCATTACAAACTTCAAATGCCATCATTAGTCTGCAACATTTTGTGTGTATGAATATGCTTTGTGATGGAACTGGTTAATTGAGATTTTATTTATTAATTATTGTACCAATGGTAGTAATGACAATTGAGGCTAGCCTAAAATTGAATCGCTAGTATCTTGGTTCAAAGTGAGGCAATTGACTGAAATTTTCTGCATATTCTGTTTTCATTATCTATTTTTAACTGTTATAGCGATAACTGACAGCTCTTTATCTACTTTTACTTAATTCCACTTTAAAGAGACAGTAATACCAAGGATAGCAAAAATCTAATTGGATGGAATTAAATACTATAAATTATAATAGAACTACATATTCTAAATTATTTGGGCAAAATTTTGAAGCATTGCGAGAATACTGTTCAAAATGTTTCCAAAATAAATTAGTAGCTGTTTGCAATAAGTACATGTAAGTTTGATAGAATAATTGTTCTATCTAGTAAATACCTCTAAACGACTATTGGTACAACATTGTCACAGTATAAATATATGATTGTTCACAACCCATGCAAGAGGGGTTGTGATGCTCCAGTGATATAAGGTGTTACGCTTCGAGCTCTAGCAGGTCGGTTCCCTCCACATTGCAGTCTTGGCTTCAATTCCTGGTGGGTTTACTCGATATTTGAACAACAACCCATTACCTCTATCCAAGTATCCAAGTTCAGCTTAAATTTCAACATTAAATTATGAAATATGGTAGAAAGTTTTCTGTACCAACTATAAGCTAATAAAAACAAGTGTACTGCATACAGTGTGCTTAATATAACAATGATGAGTGTAAAATCGTTAGGTAACCAATCTGATTTACACTCTGTGTCATTAACATACAATGAAAGAGAATTATTATTGGAGAAATGGTGATAATCTATTGTCAAACGATCTATTGGAATATTGTCCAGGTATTATTATCAATAAAATTTACATCATAACATGTCGATTAATTGATTTATTGAAATTATTGTCCAGCCTTATTATTGTATGCTATAACAGAAATGTTGTCAGAACAGCAGCATTTTCATCCACATTATCAAATTCAATCGGTCATGAGTTCTTAGGCATTCATGCCAGAGAGTGCATGTGCATGGTTGAACATTTGTTTTTTTGTCCCTTCCAAGTGATTTGACACTAATTCCTATCTCAGCCAACAAGTCAACAACAGCCATGAACATTAGACCTCACACAGCAACCACTGCATGCTAACAATATTACTTGCTAACAGTATTACTCACAAGGGTCAAATACTTTTTTCAGACACATATCCCCAAAGTTGCATTATAGTTAGTACTGTAAAGTGATAAATCTGCCTAATGTTGGTTTCATTCATAATTTGTTCAGAATAAAGTATTTTGACTGAAATCTATATCATAATAATGCATCTTTAAGAATAACTTGTCAATTCATCGTAAATTCATAATCAATAATTGAAACAATGCTAAAACTTGTCACTTCATCAGCTTACCTGTGTGATCCATAATTGAAGCAGTGCTAAAACTTGTCAACAATAAAAAAAAGAATTCTGGTAAATGATATACTCCAGGTAATTTGGATATCTTTTTCAATTTCTAACTTAAATTTAGAAAAGCAACTGTCAAAAAACATTCAGTGCAACATTTCTGTGTCAAACTATCAGTTGTGTCGTATTGTTCTCTTATAGATTTTTCTGTCTATTATGTTAATTCATCAAATTTAGGTTATTTGTCTTAGTTATGACAGAGACACATTTATATTAGTCTTGGATATTTTTCTCAGATACATCCTTAATTTTCATTTTATTGCATTATATTTTGAATAAAAATCGTTTAAAATTTAAAGTTGCTTTCCCAGGTACAAACTGGGTGATTTGGTGATATATTAGGACTAAAAACATATTCAAACTAATTCATTTATCATAATTTTGCTTCAAATCCTTCTCAAAACACTGTAATTGCCAAATATACCCTGCTATGAAAAGAGGCCATATTTGCGTCAGATGATTACCCCTCTCCGTCCCTATGGCAACTGCGGACGGAGATCGGTGTGAATTCATTGCATACACAAGACGATGTAATCGGGGACTATTTATTACAAATATCGAATCCTAATTAAATTCTCGCATGATAAACTGCCTGTGTCTTTTTCGTGATTTTTATCTCAGAAATTGTTGTAGGTCTATATATATAACTCTTTATTGACTTTATCAACCTGTACACAAAGCGCTCAATGTACTCGTGCAGCCTTCGACGTCACGCGTTGGAATAGCCCTAAACGTCGAGCTGTTGATTAGGGGAACCCTTACATTTTTGTCCTGTATACGCTCAGTGAGTGTTTTTAAGGGAATCCAGTATTATTCTAGTAAGATTGGATATCTCTACTTTCCATACATGTACATGTATATACCAAAATTGCCATACTTTAATTGGCAATAACCACCCGATAAATACTTTGCTGGGAAGCCATCTTTAACATAATACTAGTCTCAAAAATACCATGTATTGTGCTGATGAGACCTTACACTCCATGAAATATAGTGAATTAACAAAAGTATTTTATGTATACCGCTGTTTATTCTCAATTACAACCATTTTCAAAATTCCAATCAACTGCTTTATCCATTTCAAGATTTTGCTAATTAAGCACTTGCACAAGTGGAAATGAACAGTAGTAGGCCATAGTCTTTAAATTGAATGTATATTATAGGTTTCTGAAACACTATACTTTACCATTAGAAATAATTTGAACTACAGGATCTTATGGCATGATTCAGAATCATCCAGATGGTAGCCTACAGTACATGTACATGTATGTTGCTTAATTGATTAATCCCCAAATGATCTATTATTAAGATCTGATTTAGATCAATACACAGGTAAATAAGTTAATCCATTATTAAGCTATTTCATGGACATAACAGATTACACATTGTATATGTGTATTAATAATCTAGCCATCAAAAGGCCACCCACCCCACACATCCCTACCTCATGCACACACACCTGACAAAATCTGAGATAATAATCCTCTAATTCATAATCATGTTTTCTTGGATCAAATTAATTTATGTGCAAATAAAGTGTTCAAATAGATGTTATCAAGTGGTCTGTTTTGATTCATTGTAATCAGAAAAACACTATACACAACCACATCATCACAATAGTGGTAAATATAGTTGGTCTGGCAAATAATTTTCACACTATTTTCTGAAGTGAAATGATTTTAACAATTTTATTCAAGACTTGTAGATCATTACAATCAACATTCTTGATATTGTTACTCATTGTAAATATGTCACATTTAGTTAACCCAACTGCACAATAGTCCTTATAATATTGTATTCCCAGAGAAATATGACTATTTCAATAAAATCTAATTTCATTGAATTATATCTATTTATCTAACGACTTGCTGTTCCAGGAATTATTCCCATATTTTTCTTTTATCTTTTTTTGAGCCACAGTGGCTCAGTGAGTAGCCTACAGTAAGACGATGACTCTCTAACCTGGAGATCCTATGTGTTCGATCCCTGCGTTGGTTGAGAACATCAATCACTATTGGGATTTTCTGCCGTGGTTCCTCCTTGCCAATTGTCAGTGGTGAAGGACAGAGTAGAAACAACATATAGTTGTTTGGATAGGATGAAAAACCGACCAGATCCCATAAGTACACATTGAAGACAGTTGAAATTTGATATAAGAGTATGCCGCTGCGGTCTGGGCAAAATGTCCCTCATAGCACACAGTAGGCCTATGGCATATGCCCATCTTCATTACTCCATTACTAATGGCATTAGTTGGCCCAGTAGGATTAGTCCAGTTTGAACACAACAGTGTGGATGTTAAACCTGGTTTCGTTTCATTTCAATTTTCTTTTCTGTTTAGATCTATGAAACAAACTTTAAAGTTACATCCGTCAAAATAATAGTTAACATACTTAAAAAGTAAACATTTTTTTATCCAGCAGTACCAATAATATAGTATTTACGTCCGCTTACACTTTGGAAAACACTGATATCACTGTCAGTGTTGAAATATGCCGTGCTATATTGCTTATAATATAATCGCGTTCTTTGAGTGATATTATTGTATATCGCATGCTTTGTCTCTGTGTATTGTGTTTTTAAACGGTTTGTAACACAATCCAATTAAGGTAATGTCGTGATAAATAGAATACAAGTGCATTACCTGAACTAATGAAGAATAGTGGAATATCTTAGATCATTGCCTGTAACTCTGCCAGTCATAACTTTCTTTCCTGTCGTGCCATCTTCAACTACTATTAAACTAAAAAGATCCGGTTGACATAAAACTCCAATCCAATCTATAAATAGATATTATTATAGTCTTTATTATCCAGCCTTCGAATCGGATTTGCGGCTTGGCTTTGGACTTGTTAGTTTTGAAACATATATATAATTTAAAAACTAAGGGAAGTGTCACATACTCCCATGAATGTCTGTTTACTGAGTAATAAACGAATAAATCATCACTACCCGAGAGTATCATTACTATACGTACTTTAAAACCAAAACAGCACAGCACCTAAAGTTCGGACAAACTAATTTTCTTAATTTAATTGTTGGAACTGTGGCCAAACAAGGATACAATGGAAAGAATATGTTCGGTTATCAAAGCTATTAATGTCGCAAATCCTGTTTCAAGACCCCAACCTTATACAATTGCATAAACGCCACTTTAAATTGTATAACGAAGGGGTGGGAGTGGGGTGCGGGCTAATTCCTCCTACAATTAAAAAATACTGAAATACAATACATTTTACACATAGGCGTACGACGCCGAACTGGTTGGGGGGGGGGGGCAGTGACAAATATATTTCTTTAGAGTCCGCTAAGCGCCCGACGGGGTGTCTGTGGAGCCTCCCCCAGAAAATTTTGAAAACCAGACGGCCGTAGACGCGATTTCGCGATTTCAAATGCTTTCTAGTAATTTGGAGTGGGTAGTAAATTATGTCAGTTGCAGCATAAAAACTGGTAAAAAGTCATCAATTGAACTTGAAATTGATAAAGAGAAACTAATCAAATTTAATAACAATTTAGTAAAATTGGATTCAAATATTACATAATGTAATAAAAAGCTTATTTATGATATTTAACATCTACATCATAGTGGTTTTGGAACTTTTTCCTGGAGAGATTTATCAGTAAAATAAGCGTTGTTGAGCACATTATCTTTGTATAACTGTGGCCAGTGGCACTTTACATTCACCTACAGGGGCGTACATAATGATTTCGTTTGGGGGGGGGGGGTGTTTAGCCAAAATGCGACCGACTGATGCACATACCCCCCCCCCTCCAGTGCGAGTGACGCAATTAGGAGCCGAGCACCGCGAGTGAGTTTTCTAGGGAATATGGGGTGGAGTAGGGGCGGTTTCAAATCTAGGGCGCCATCCACAATCCCACCCCACAATGAAAGTAAACAAAATACTGGCTATAACATGAGGCGTCCCGGTAGTACATATATAGTATTGTAGAACTACATAGTTGTTCGCCGATCGTTGTCTCGTCGGAAAGCAGTTTTATTTAGTTTATGTCGTATTATTGATTGTGCCTATAACACAGTAATTTGAGAAAAATTTTAAAAATTGATTCAATATCCTGGCTTATGAGGTCATTGCTGGGAGAAATTCTTGTGCACGAGTGGACCAGAAATGTCAGTCAATGGGACAGAATCTCAAGATCTGTTTTGCAAGAGTTGACATAACATCTGTACAATCTGATGCCCCACACACCAGTGGTACTACAAACTGGATAGTTCACTATAATTGTAAATATAATAGTACTGATACAGTATAAGACAACTGAGGAGTAGAAGAATAATTTTAAAATGGAATCGAGCGCCGCAGGCGCGAAAAAAAATTTCAGATATGTAACTGTGTAGAAAAATGATGTTATAATGGAATTTCAGATAAGTAACGGAGCTTTTAAATTTTTGGGACTCGGCTTGAAAATTTGAATTAATATCATGGCAAATGGAACCAAATTCTCGTTATCGAGAGGATAAGAAATGGGACAGAATCTTGAGGCTTATCTGCCAATTTCGCCCGTTTTGTGATTGTTGGTTTATCTCATTAATTCATATAGTCGGAGACCCACTGCGGTCTCATAGAACAACATACTCACTACAGAATAAGAGTGACAAGCATACGCATGGTAATTTTATACTATAGTTTTGTGTGACGTATGCAATTTAGGCACACGGTTTCGTGCAAATACCCAGGTATTGTTTTTGAGACCGACTGCAGTGACTGTACTTATTTTTGTGACCAACTTTTTTGTTGTTAGACGAACACACTCACAACAGATTACGAGTGACGTATGCAATTTAGGCTCACGGATTCAAACAACTACACAGTATTTGGGATCTATTCTGGCATTGTGTTTGAGACCGACTGCACTGACTGCACTTATTTTGAGACCGACTATTTTTCTCCCTGGGTGAAATTTTATTGTTAGACTAACATTCTCACAACAGAATGAGACTGAAACACAGCATCTTTTCAAACATGATAAGTTGACAAGGTTATTATATACTAAAGTTTTGCGTGACGTATACAGTTAACACTTATTTTGATACCGACTGCACTGATTTTGCAACCGACTATTTTTATACTAAAGTTTTGCGTGACGTATACAGAGAGCTCTTATTTTGATACCGACTATATACTCCTATTTTGCGACCGAATGATTTTGCGACCGACTATTTTTGGGACTGAGGGGGGGGGGGGGTCCCCCCCAAACCCCCCACATTTACGCCCCTGTTCACCTATGAATATTTATTTTATTTCCAAAGAAAAGGGCTCGATATCGAATTATTTACGGCCTATTGAGCCATCGTACATGTATATTATATGTGACTACATGGTACAATATTATTACAAACTTATCAATTATTATTAAAGAAAATTTTCAGCTGCTTACATCTATCACAGGGCTCCTCCGGTGCATGGAGTTGGATGCCAGTATACGGGAACACAGTACTCAAGAACTGAGAAAGGCCACGTGTACGTGCTAGTTCTATTCAGATGTACGCGTTCATCATTGACTAGACTGCTTTCTTTCCGCTTCCATATTATTAAAAATATTCAAAACCCGACAGACGGCATTCATTCCCGGCAAGACCATAGCCTTCCCCGACAAGGCCATACCCCTACCCGCACCCCATTTTCAAAAGATAGGTTGCCAGGCAACGAAACATACGCCCACAACATCTAAGTCGTCCGGGCAGTCAACAAGGGTTGTCGCATATTGTTTCTTTTATCAGTAAGGAGAACATTTACAACACATGATAATCTTATTACGAGTAATAGCCCATTAAATAATTATCAGAAATGATTAGAATAGTTTTGATGGTTTGTCTCAAGGCCTTTGTCCACAAGATATTTCAAAGTGATCAACTGCCAGAAATTATCAGATATCACTGAAAATCAAATAGGATTCTTCGTATCATGACCCTAAACACTGTGTACAAATTTAAAGTCAATCGGATATTAACTTTAGCCTTTAGAGCATTCACAGGGTTTTTCAAAGTGATCAAGGGTCATAACTCTGGCAGTAATTATCGGATATCGCTGAAAATAAATAGGCTATTTTGTATCATGACCGTAGTGTGTATAAATTTAAAGTCAATCGGATATTAACTTTAGATTTTTCAAAGTGATTAAGGGGCATAACTCTGGCAGTAATTATCGGATATTGCTGAAAATCAATAGGATTCTTTGTATCATGACTTTAAACACTGTGTATAAATTTAAATTCAATCGGATATTAACTTTAGCCTCTAGAGCGTTCACAAGATTTTTCAAAGTGATCAAGGGTCATAACTCGGGCAGGAATTATCGGATATTGCTGAAAATCAACAGGCTTCTTCTTATCATGACCTTACACACTGTGTATAAATTTAAAGTCAATCGGATATTAACTTTAGCTTCTAGAGCGTTCACAAGATTTTTCAAAGTGATCAAGGGTCATAACTCTGGTAGTAATTATCGGATATCGCTGAAAATCAATAGGCTTCTTCGTCTCCCGACCTTAAACACTGTGTATAAATTTCAAGTCAACCGGATATTAACTTTAGCCTCTAGAGCGTTCTCAAGAAATTGTGGACGATGGACGGACGGACGGACGGACCGACAGACGGACGGACGGGGGCGGCGGCAATATACGACCACATTTCCATGTGGGCGTATAAAAACTCCTCGGCTAATGACCGATCTCACAATTCTGTGCTCTTTTCAGATTTCTATTTTTTTTTCATGAAATTACTTGGCGGGCCCGGCCCCCTGCCTCGTACGCCTATGATTTTACAGAGATGAGATTCACTGGGTCTATGGCCATGTGTTTTATAATAATGAGACAGTAGCTAGAGGTGTTGACAGCATCAGAGATCTTGCTGTTTGGAGCCAGAATTTTGGCTTGTATGTAGGATTGTAGTGGGCTCTCGTCTAGAAATTCCAAGCTTTATATCAGTCCAGGCTGTTTGTGCCAGTATTTCCACTGGCAGTTTATATATCCGTTAAAGCGCAACAAAAAAAGCCCCCCTCCCCAACAAAAACCGAAGTTCATCCGTTTTGATATTGGCATACCTGTGAAACACCCCCCACCCCACAGAAGTTTTACTGAATCATCTATCCGGGCAAGATTGCTCCGCGTATACCTTCCATTGCGTTTGAAGTAAAAATTACCATAGTTAATCTGAAAATAGTCGAAGTACTGTGGTAACGAGATATCAAAAACCTATCTCACTCTATGGTGTGTAATTATATTAAGCTATATTGAATCTTATCTTTCTTATTGAATTAGACGTATCTGATTATAACTGTCGTCTATAATATACGTATTGATTACCACATATCACGAATGATTGGTCAGTTAGTTGCTAGAAATAGAATGAATCTGATCCCGTTAGCATCCTGTCATCTATCATAAACGTGACATCCGCAAATCGGAATATAATCATACAGTGTGATAGATACGTGCTTTTTCAGAAAAGGATGAATACCAGACCAACATGATTAATAATTATAGTATAATTTTAGTTTTGTCAAGGCTGTTTTTGATAGAAGCTGTAGGACAATGTATTTTTGTTTTAAAATATTTATAGCGTAGCGGGGTAACGAAATTTGAAGAAAGGTTATCACGTTTTCTGTCTCAGAAGCAATAAATACGCATAAAGCCGCTGGACAACTGTTAATTTCTTATAAGCTTAAATTTTAAAAATCTCAAATTGTTCACAAATATTTGTCTCTAAAAAGATTTTTGATGCACGACACCTTGGGACTCACTTAATAATCCCAATAAGACTGCCCCCCACCCCCCACCCCCCAAAAAAACAACCCAAAAAAGAATTTGACCTAAGGTTTCGGTGGGCAGTAACTAAAAATTCGTTGTGTAACAATACTAACATCTAACTTCTTTTCAGATCCGAGATTCTTAGTGATTTATTTGATACGTTACCATAGAAGGGTATTTGTTCCCCTTCATCTTTTAAATTAACGTTTCTTATTCATCGAAAGGAAACCAAGCAAACTAATTTATTAAAGAAATGACCATTGCAACGCCATAGACGTTAAATTTATTTCCCGATGACATAAGCTGGAACCACAACAACAAATGTTAAAGCCCCAATAACACTCTTGTTGTAACTGAATAATATGTCCCAATCTTCATTCTGGTCAACAAATTGTATTATTTTAAAATATTTCAATTAATTTATGATATAAATTTCATCTTAACACACCTATTTTAAAAAATTGGAAAAATTCAACTTATGGATTTGAAAAGTCTAACGTAAACCTTTTCAAATGTGACTTGGATTTTAAAATATTTTCGAACCCTCTGGAAAAGTAAAATAGGATGTAATGGATAATTTACACATCAGGTAAGACACTAAAACATCTAGAACTTAGAATAATGCTATTATTTATTTTCTGGAGCTACCAAGCCAGCAAGAGTGTTATTGTCCCTTTAAAACCTTTGATTAAATTGGAGCTACGTTTGATTAAATGTGTGGCAACATACAATTATGCAAGTAACATAAACCATATCGTGTCACTTCTGTACGTTTTAAGATACATTTAACTAAACTCTACTGTGAGTAACGATACACCCAGGACAAATTAAACTGTAATAACGTCTAATCCCATAGATGAACGAGCAGTCACAGATGGCCTCTCAGATTTCCGACTTTCAGTCAATAAAGTCTTTTGTAATACCGTGTAAGCTCGCTTATTTCTTATAGATTTGTAGACATCTTTAAGAGTCCATAAATGTAATCGTGAATGCCTAAGTTTAATGGATAAAAGTTGTTCTATAAATTTAGTTAATTCAATCAACCACCAACCTTTATGGGGCTCTAGGGCTTTGGAAGTCTTGGTAAAATGATTTGACTTCACAGTAACAGTGACAAAAAGTGATAATTTCTCTTTAAGCAATGCTCGTGAGAAATATCCAACTCTTAAGTAGACCAGTTCCATAATTACAGGAGTCTGAGGTAGTTTTGGATAGATCATTCAAAATTAATTACATTTATTTTCCTGTTCAATGTGATATTAACGAATCTTAAAGATTAAGGGGGCACTATATGTCGTGGGTTTTCAGGAACTATGACCTTTTCCTGTCAATTTAATAAAGAATTTTCTGAATCCTAGAACTTTAATTATCTGTAACACTTTAAAGATGCATTATGTAGGAATTTGGTGCATCGTTTATGTATCAAAACACAATTCTCTACACCATCGACTGGCTAAGATATTTGGAGGATTAAGCAATGTTTCGCCATATCTCTGTTAAATGTTATTATGGAGTCACTCACAGAGACTGCTGATCAAAGGACTTAAAAAGAGACTGTTTATTATCGAGGCATTGGTACCTGACCATCAAGGCTTTTTGTCACAACATTCATATCTTCACTTAAGAGTAATTTGACCGAAATTTAAAATACGCCCATTTATTGTAAACTATTACAGCAAGAACTGCAACTTAAATCTTACATATATACTGCATCTTTAATGTCTTGCGTGTTCAGTATATTTACTGGTACATGTAGTTATAAAGGTTTTATTAAAGGACGGAATCACAATGGCTAAGTGGGTAAGATGCTGGCTGGCTAGCTTGGAGGTCGGGTGTTGGGCGAGAAAGTTCATCCTGATTTTCCAGAGTGGTTTCGCCTTGTCAGTGATACAGGACGGAGGGCCTGACAAGGACAGCTGTCTAGTCATTTGAATGGATCAAAAAACCAAGGTACGGTGTACAGATTGCTTGGCAGTTGGAATTCGATATAAGAGTAGGCCATAGCGCAGCTCTCCGGGCAAAATTTCCCACATAGCACACTGTATGACTTGTTCCCGTCTTCATTAGCCCCGTTTAGGAGCAGAACAATAGGACGTTAAACCCCATTTCATTAAATTTATTAAACATAAAAGGGCAATATTCTAGGAGTCCTTACTTACAGCTTGATAGTTAATCAGAGACAAAACTCTTGTTTATGCATTCATAACAGCTTACACATGTACATGGACCGCTTGTTTTACTTAACAAAATTATTAGTTTAATCAATTTAATACCGTTAAATATATACATAAAACCATAATATCCTTGAAAAAGACTTTAATAATATAGATATAAAATAGCATCTGGATTTAATCATTTCTTTTGATCTCATTCATAACTTAAGATGAGGTCAATATTGTACAGTTTATACTACCAACAGGATGTATCTTATTTATTATCATCATTAGATCATTGTTGCACACCCTGATTTACTTTTCTACAAGTTGGAAAATAATTCTAAAGGGATCAGACTACTGCTCACACAGATATACAAATGTTATTAGAATATCAATAAGGACTCAGAATATTCAAACAGCTGAAACTAGGCAGAGCAATGCAATAGATCTATACAACATCTTTTAAATTTACAGCTTTAATTGATCAATCGGTTCAGCTGAAACATGATAACAGCCATATTCATCTCACACAATATCTGTTACATGTATTTTAAGTGACAGAACTGGCACTTTTTTTTTACTTTTTAGGAATTTACTTTTAGGAATTTTCCTGTTTGACACTTGAGCATCCCCATGCTTATTAATTTTTGTCCATGTTTTGCATAAACTCACACTAAATCCAAAAATGCAAGATTTATCATCAATTTCCTATTCTCCTTATCACATCTTTATATTGTATATTTAAAGAAATGTGATTTAATTTAATAAATAACAGTTATAACTATCTCCGGTCACGTGATCTACTTCTACGACTGTTCTTTCTATCATCTGACCTCCTTCTATCACGGGATCTACTTGTTGACCGACTTCTACTACGCTCTTGTCGCCTGTCCTTTCTATGATCACTTGTTCGATTGTCTCTATATTCTGATCTACGTTCTTCCGTATCATCAGATCGACGTTGATCTCTTTGATCCGATCTACGATCTTCGCAATTATCAGATCTACGTTGATCCCGATCAGATCTATAATCGTCTCTATGATCTTTTCTATTTGCTTTGCGTTCATCACTATAATTGTTCCTATGTATTGGTGTTTGCTCCTCCCGATGATAGGATCTAGGTTCATCTCTATGAACAGATCTCTGCTTGTCGATATGATCTGATCCTCGCTCGTTCCTACGTTCTATTCTCTCATCTGTTCTCGGTTCTTCCTTGATTTCAGTTTTAATTTTAATATAATCGAGTCTTCTGTCATCCCTATGATCAGTTCTTTCTCTGTACCTTTCATCGGATCTATGATCCTCTGTATGACCATTTCTTCGTTCTTCTCTTTCGTCTGTTCTTGGTTCTTTTTTTATTTGCAGTTTGTGATGCTTTTTTCCCTTGGAATGTTTTTTGCCATCATCCTCACTATCACTTTCATCACTGGAGCTATCTGTAATACGTAAATTTACATCAAAACATTAAAGAATAATCTTAATTAGATATGATTTGTTTTATATTGCCTACATTAAGGTCTGATTTTTTTGACAGAACTAAGTGGCATTAGATGAAACCTAATGATAGAAACAAAATGTAAAATGTTAAATAATCAATTTGAGGCCATTTTAATATGATGTAAGCCAAGAAAAAATTAGATTATTCCCCGAAAAGGCATGACTACAGACTTTAAACCAAATCTCTGTTAATCTAATTGCAAGTATCTTTACTTCTAACGGAAAATTTTAAATATCTATTATTAGCCAATTGTTTAATGCCTTCAAAATTTGCATCAAATAATTTGCCCCCCCCCCCCCCCCGCACTTTCATAATGGATAACCATTTTCAGATCCATTGATGGGCTTAGAAACCAACCCTACATTGTTAAAGGGCATAATGAATAACTCAGACCTACTTTTTCCACTATGTCTTTTTTTCTTCTTAGATTTCTTCTTTTTCTTAATAGTAGTCAAACTATCGTTACTGCCCTCACCATGTCCTTGTAACTTGTTCAACTTCCTGAAATAAAAACATCCAGTTATTCTATCCTTCATGATGGTACTCGAACAGTTCCTGCATATTTACAACTAGGTAATTGTTGTGACAATTTGTGGTTAAATCAGGATAAAGTATAAGAATAACTTTCAATTCTAAAAATTCTCTGAGCGTGATTTGAGCGATATATGGATTCTCATACATATGACAAGATAATTAAAACTGAATAGGAATATCAGTTCTCATACATATGAATCCAGATTTCCCTTTGTTGAAAACAAATCAACTAATTCATCTTTGTTACTTAGTGTCTTTTCTATGAAAACACCCTATTTAGAAACACATAATGTAGTTGTATGGATTGCAAATCTGCCAAAAATGTGTAATATTCTTACACCATTGTTTGGTAATTTGACGAAAAGACATACCATACGTAAAAAAAAGATGATTCTCTTCCAAATATCAGCTATAGTTTCTTTTAAACACCATGAACAGGCTTAACAATGGATTACAGTTAATCCAGTATTTATAGTATAAAAAAGAGTTGCTAATTACTTCAAGAGTTTTTTCTTCTGCTTAGAACTCAGCGACTGTAAAAATTTGACTTCCGGATCATCATTGTCACCATTCTTTACAATCTGGAATTAAAACAAAAACAACATCAGTTACCTATATCATTGGAAGTTTTCCTAAAGTTGCCCCCCCCACCCCCCGGACAAACTGTGTGATTTGATGATATATTTGTACTAAAAACATATTAAAACTAATTTATTAAAAATTTGCTACAAATCCCTATCAAAAACACTCTATTCTCAAGAAAATATAAAAAGCTATAACAAATCTATTTAAAGAAGTTAGTGTCACTGCCATGCCCAAGGAGGATTCACTGCATATAACACACGATTTTGTCATTAATTACTGTGTCCATTTACCATAAATATCAAAGCCTAAGCAAAATCTGGAATTATCCATTACCATCAGAAACTCAGACAATTTTGTCCCGCGGTGAAATAAGAAAAAATAAATAATGAACTGCTGAAAACAAAAACAAATTTGGACAACCAGATAAGAATTGCTTGAAAAAATGCATTCATGCGATCATCAGCGGACCTGAAGTCAGGAGAACGTTGAATCTTGAAAATTGGGATAACATGTGTGCAAAAATGATACCAGTAAACTAACATTCAGGTCAGATTACTGCTAATGATTGTCAACCCTTGTATGGTTTATCCTAAATAACCATAATGGCATGAGAAAACCATAATTTGACAGTTCAAGGTGTCCTGGACAATTCAGTGTTCTGATGATACTTACTGGACCAGTTTCTTCAGCCATAAAACTACCTCTTATACTCTTCTTCATGGAAAAACCATCGTCCTTTAGACTGTTAATAAGTGAGGAGGTTGATGTTTCCGCTATAAAACAAGATAAGCTTATGTTAAAAATCAAAGATTAACTCATAAATATCACACACATACAAAAACATCAGGTTATGGACGTCAACTAGTAATTGATCTCCCGATCTCTTTCCTCATATTGCATAGCATTTATTGTCAAAATTTTGGTCTAGAATTACCAGATATTGGTAAATGAATATGAATTGGGGAAATCATGCAAAAAAATATGGCATAAGAGACAAGATATTCCAAGGACCGTGCGTAGGAAAAATCGAGATAGTCAACCCCTTTAAAAAATTTATGATTGTGACCTGATGGGATCTTTGCATTTATAAAGATTAAGACCAACGGAATGTTAAAGGAATATTAGATGTCAAGGAATGGCATGGACTTAACATTGAAGCCAATGATTACTAGTCTGATCCCTGATGTAGCACTATATTTGTTACCTCCCTTGGACAAAGTTTCCAACCCTACTTTGAATAACCTCAGCTTTCAAGACTTTGTAAATGAACTATACATATATTTTTGTCAGATGATTCATGTAAATTAATGTCAGTATAAACTACAACATCTCTGCAAAATAAACAAAAAACTTGAGATATTCAAGTGGATAGCGTAGATAGCATAAATAATGTTTGCTTCTGTTTACAATTCCAGTAGCTGCATTATGTAGATATATTTATTACTTACGTTTAGGAGGCTCAGCTGTTAAATTCTGACCAAAAAAGGGACAGATTTTGTCTGTGTTTACATGACCCCACTGTCGACATTTAATACAACGTACATTTCTTACTTCAATACCAAACGGCTGATCTCTAATATCCTCATCTCCTTTTGCATACCTGTTTAAACAATCACCCAGAAAATTTTTAGATTTTTAGATAGATCAACATATCTTAATCTTAGATCAAAAATACAATTGTCAGTTTTACTGTAAACAGCATTGATGTTTTGTAGAATGTTAATCCGTCTCCATTTGAAATTATAGATTATGTGTGTTGATACAGCCAAGGTTCAGATAATACGGTCAACACAGAAAACCAGTAATAAAATGAAACTAACATTTGTCTCCATTTTAAAATATTTAATGATACAAATATTTAAAAACTGAAATCATCTAATATTTACAATAAATAATCAGATAAATAAAAAAATATATTGTAAAACAAATCTAGCAATAACATCTGAATGTCCATTCTTTTTATTTCTGCCTTTAATTTATATATTTTGCCCAATTTTATCTGAAATCTGGGACTTTTCCTTAAATATGTTCAATTCAACATACAGTAGAATCTGCATTAAGCAGCCACCCATGGGAATTTTTACGATTGACCGCTTAACGGGAGTGGCCTCTTAATAAAATCTCGTGTTTTTTGTACTGACATCAATGAATATTACGCTTGGGTGCTCTTGCATCGATAAATTTGGCCGTCGCTAAATCTTGGACATAACTTCCGTAAACTTGTCATTACACTGTATGTCCCAACCTTCAATACTACTGTCTATCATTGTCATGCATTCGATAATATTTATCCATTTTTATAAAATCTCATGTTTTTTTGTGCTGACATCAATTAATATTACGCTTGAATGCATTGGAAGCAAACACCAATACTTCACTTGCATCGGTAAATTTGGCCGTCGCTGAATCTCGGACATAACTTCTGTGAACGTGTCATTTTGTACCAACCTTCAATACTACTGTCTATCATTGTGATGTATTCGATAATATTTATCCATTTTTGTGAAGAAAATCGATGAATTAATTTTATTTTATCACATAAGCACATGAACCAAAAAGATCGCTGATTTTGCTACCTATTCACGGGGGGGGGGGGGGCGTAACTCTGTATGTAATATTACAGGTGGCGCTAAAAACGTCTATTAAACAACATCGTGGCGTTTAGTCGGTACTTTCAGTTTATTCAATCAGTATCAAATAATGTTCCGTTACTTGTGAAAACAATGATCAGGTTTGTCGTTTAATAAAATAATACATCAATTAACAGATAATCCCGGGTTAATTGTTATTTTCACATTTCTTTTTATACGTCCACATTCATAATGTGAACGTATTATGCCGTCGCCCCTGTCCTGTCTGTGTGTGTGTGTGTGTGTGTGTGTATGTATGTATGTGTGTGTGTGTGTGTGTCTGTGGTTCGCCTACAGGCCGCAATTCTTCATGGATTTTCTTCAAACTTGGTATACTTATTCCTTATACCCCAAGGAAGATCCCTATTGTTTTTGGGGCATGCCCGACCCCCAGGGGCCGAGCCACGCCCATTTCTAGTATTTGTTTGTTTGTCGTCTACAGGCCATATTTCTTAACTTATAATTTTGAAACTTAGCATACACATTCTTTGTACCCTAAGGAACAACCCTATCATTTGGGGTGTATGCCCCACCCCCAGGGGCAGAGCCACGCCCATTTTCTTTTCGTGTGTCTTTGTGTCGCCTACAGGGCGCAATTCTTACTGGATTTTCTTCAAACTTGGTATACGTATTCCTTATACCCTAAGGAAGATCTCTATTGTTTTTGGTGCATGCCCGACCCCCAGGGACAGAGCCACGCCCATTTCTAGTATGTATTTGTTTGTCGTCTACAGGCCACATTTCTTAACTTATAATTTTGAAACTTAGCATACACATTCTTTGTACCCTAAGGAACATCCCTATCATTTGGGGTGCATGCCCAACCCCCTGGGGCAGAGCCACACCCATTTTCTTATCGTGTGTCTTTGTGTCGCCTACAGGCCGCAATTCTTATTGGATTTTCTTTAAAACTTTGTATACTTACTCTTTATACTCTAAGGATGATCCCTATCGTTTGGGGTGCATGCCCAACCCCCCAGGGGCAGAGCCACGCCCATTTTCTTTTTGTGTGTCTCTGTGTCGCCTAGAAGCCGCAATTCTAACTGTATTTTCTTAAAACTTTGTATACTTACCCTAAGGATGATCCGTATTGTTTTTTGGTGTATGCCCGACCCCCAATGGCAGAGCCACGCCCATTCCTTGTATTTATTTGTTTGTCGTCTACAAGCCACATTTCTTAACGTATCATCTTGAAACTTTGAATGATTATTCTTTGTACCCTAAGGAACATTTCTATCATTTGGGGTGAATGCCCAACCCCCAGGGGCAGAGTCACGCCCATTTTCTTTTTGTGTGTCGCCTACAGGCCACAATTCTTAATCGGTCATCTTGAAACTTAAAATACTTATTCCTTATACCCTAAGGATGACCCCTTTTGTTTTGGGTGCATGCCCGACCCCCATGGGACAGCAACACCCATTTGGTTTATGTATTCCTTATAGCCTGAGGGCGTCCACTATTGATTTTGACGAATGTCCCGACCCCTAGGGGCAGAGCCACGCCCACTTTTTGCCTTTAGTGTTAGGAAGGCACAATTCTGAATGGATTATCTTGGTATAGTTATTCCTTATACTCTAAGGACGGCAACTATTAATGTTGGTGCACGACCCTCAACGTTAAACAAACCAAACGCCTAGCCTTCTTGACAAAGTACCATATCAATCAAAGTAGGAATGTGGACGTATATTGTAGCGTTAGCGTTATGTTTACCTGATCAGTGGGAGTCCAGTTTATTGATTACTACTCACGGGATTAGTGGGGGTGTTACGAAGAACGACAAGATGGTATCATTCAACAATGGCCGTTGAATGGGCGATGTTTTGTTAAATTCATTAGCAAAATAGTGACCGCTGGCCGCGTTAGAGGAGTGACCGTTGAATAAAGAGATGAACCAATAGAATTTTTACGGGGGGAATTTATTGTGACCGCTTACAAGGAGATGTCGCTGAATAGGAGTGGCTGCTCATACAGATTCTACTGTACATGTTTTGCAGTCTATATGTAAGTAAATTTAATTAACATGTACATACGATTCTCTGGGTGCATTAAATTTTCTCTGCCATTCAAACTTCACTTCTTCCTCCTCTTCTTTCTGCAACAACAATTTTTAAAATTTATTATCATAAAGTCACCAATCATCTTTCCAGGGACTTTAAATATACCGCAAAAGATGGAGCTCTAAAAAGAACAACAGTCCAAATACCGGTATATTCCGATGAATTGAAAATTTGTCAACACGAAATGACATGGGGTTTAATTTTACATATTACTGCTCTGCTCCGACTGGGTGAATGAAGATGACATATGCCAAACAGGGTGAAATGAGGGAAATTTTGCCCGGGTAGCACCACTATGACCTACTCTTATATCGAATACCAACTGTCAAGCGATCCTTTACGTGTACGGCAATGTATACAGGGCCTCTGGTTTTTTGCCCGATCCAAATGACTAGACAGCCATTCCTTCCTTGTGCGTCACAGCAAGTGCAAGGATCGAACTCCAGGTTAGCGAGCCAGCATCTAACGCACTGAGCCACTGTGGCACCCAAATTTGTCAACATTTGGCATTCACAGTAGCTAAGAAAGTGGTTAAGACAATCCAGCAAAACCTATAAGTTTTAGAGCAAGTCCTTTGATGGACCTCTTTTTAATCCAAGCCAGGTGATTATTTACCGTTGATATTGGAATAAGTCGTTAAAATTAGATATTATCCGACAAAAAATACAAATGACGACCAGAGACTTATGAACCCCGACTGGAATGTTGCTAAATACTTGGCTATCATCCAATTAAATGACTCGACTTGTAGGAAGGAAATGCAGGCTTATCTAATATGATGATTTATAAAATAAACAAATGAACTGAGAAACAGAATCATAGACAGCAAAATGACCCCCAAAATAACATAATTGTAAACATTAGCTGTTTTTGCCTCTGAGCATCACAGATTTAAGACTAACAATATTTGAATAATATAAACATATGTCTAACAATGGCAGCTATAATAAGTTGTTTGGGATGAAGATTTGTATTCCTAAGAATACTCGAGAAATCTTTACAAGTATTTACCTCTTTTCTCTTCATACCAGGTGGTGCATCATACAAAAAACTTAGACCCATTTTAGCTTTCTCATCTCCAAGCAATGCTCTGAAAAAATAACAACAACGTCATTGTAGATTTAAATGATCACAGACTTCATTTAATCTGTAAAATTTTCATGGTTTCAATTTGCCATCATCAATTTGAAATGTTTGTAACCAACAAATGACTAAATGGACCTGAGATGAGAGAGGGTTACCTATATAAACAGTGCAAAGCATTTTTTTTGCTGCTTTTAATAATTATATTGCATGAACAGAAACAGTGGAATATGCATATGAAAGCGTTGTAAAGAGGTTGAGTGTCGCCACTATCCCCCCCCAACTAAACTTTAATTCTCTTTAAAATTAAATACAAAGAAAATTCATCTCATCTAAACTATATGTATTTCCAGGAAAGTATTGTTATAAGTAAAGCTTACCTGTTACTGAGCTGATCTTGTTCTTTCTGATATTGTGCCAACATATCATCCTGCTTTTTTTTCTCAAATATTGACTTTTGTTCTGCCATCCATACCTGATAAATAAATTACATGACATATAAAATTAGCATTTTAATAATAAGAAACTAAGCGGTAGCACTACCTGGGCATTTTTTGATGCATCTGGACAGTATTTAACACTTTCTGGACCGCAATCTATTAACTGGATACATGTATTACATCCTACATGGTAAAGCGCAGGTTATTTCCTTTTTCAAATCTGAAGGATATCAAGCTCCTATTCTGCTTACAAGTGGTTTTCAAAGGCAAATTGCTTCTTGAAAATAGTGTTATTAATATTATAAATTTGAACAGTATTTTTATATTTGCAACTTAAAATAAGGACAGAGAGGAACAGTCATGGATTCGTTCATTCAGAAGTTCCCAATGAAACTACATGTACCCCAACCCTTCAGACCAGTGCACATTTCAAGATTAGGCAGTGGCTATTGTTACAAGTCGTAACAATAGTCCTCAGACGATTGGTACAACGATGCTTTCAGAGCCCTCCATCAGCAAAGTTTAGAAGGAATGGCTGCATTCTCCCCAACAAGAAATGGGAAGCAAGTGCCAATGTAAATTTGTAGGCTAGCCTACATGTGGAAATCTCAACCTATACCTAACCAAACACTAACCTAGCCTAAGGACTATTTTTACAACTCGTGGTATTACAGCCAGTATGATGTTTGGAATTTGGCATTATAGATCACCGACCTGTTATTACAGTAATACTAATAACCAGGAGGAGTAGTAATACAATAGGATAGGCTATCTTGCAGAGACTTCGTGAATCACAAAATAATTAAAAAAAAACAACAAAAAAAACCCAACGAAAATGGCTGAGCAAAAACTTTCAAATTTTTCTTCAAAAATAAGACACCAAAAATAGATACTAAGGACAGGCCCTGTCAGTAAGTGTCATGTTAGTTGTTAGGGGTGTAACGATGCATCGAACAATCGATGGATCGCGATAGTTTGACTGTCGATAGTATGTATCGATAGTAAAAAGAAACTATCAATAAAAATTGCGATAGTCAAGCAAACTATCGATAGTTTCGATAGTTTGTAATAACGAAAGTAACATGGCTCAAATTCACTCGTATTTGTCGAATAATTACTCTGTATTTATAACAAAAAGCTCCGTTATCACTAAAATAGCCTTACACGATCTTAATATCACATGGAAATCTTCGTCTACCATATTAGGCATGGCTTTCTAAGAAATGTGTAAAATGGTTGATTTTGGTGCGAAAAAGCTGAAAATGGTCACGCACGCCCATAACAGACATGCTGAAAGCAGACCGCATATAATATGACAGGAAAGTTGCCTATGCCTTTTTATTAAGTTATTAAACTACCAATGTAATATTAATAATATGCAATTTTATATAATATAAAGAAAAAAAAACAATTTACTTTATTATTTAATTCACAATCAGAATGCGATGTTATCGTGTACCTGAGATACCAGCTAGGAGGCTCTTCTATTCGCCCCTCCCCTTTTGCTGCACCTTTAGAAAGAAGACACATGTTTTTATCTGCACCGTCTTGTGTCGCTTAATTCTGTCGGTTTTTTTTATCGATATGACTACCGATATCCGTGTTAAAATATTACGTACTGATTTACGGGCGGGAGATGTTGATCAACTAGTGAATTGTAATCTATTGCAAGTACTGGATTTTTAATTAGCAGGTAAAGCAGTAGGGGTAAGTCAGAATGCGGGAATGTCTTACACAGCCCAACTGATACGATTTTTGGCGAGGCGATTACCCGATTCAAGAATTTTGTAATTGTGACAACGCTAAAAATCAGTATGGTTATTTTCTGGGAAAAGTATTCCGGTCATCGATAATATAATCAGTAACATCATTACTTTGTTCTGCTTATTCGAGAGTCCGTAATAATAATGGACTCTTACATGTCCGTAATAAAAATGGACTCTTACACCGAATGTCCGTTATAAAAAGACTTTGAAAACAAGAAATTTTTATTACAAAAATCGGGACCAAACTTTTGTGTCCGTATAAGCGATTGTCCGTTGTATGCGCATCCGTCATATTATCGGGAGTCTACTTGTATTATATTATCTAACATTACCTGGAACTTTCTAGTGTTTCAAAATTTTTAGTTGGATTAAATGTTATAATAAATGTATACATGACACATGACAGTGTGATTTAAACCTAAACTAATAAACAGATCAAACTATCGCAATAGTCCAATAGTATCGCAATATTTAATCCCCAATAGTAATAGTATTGCAATAGCTGTTTACCCAATAGCAATACTATTGCAATAGTGAAAATTACCAACAATAGTCACCCCTATTAGTTGTTATACTAAACTCTCACAATGATCAGACAGAGAACTGAGTCAAATTCTAATCTGGTCACAAAAATAAATACTTACTCTTTTCAAATTATCTTTACTTGAAGGATGAAAGAACTTCTTTGTCATGTAATTATTAAAACCCTTCCCCATTTTGATGCCTTATAAAGCTATGAATATGAACAAAAATAGAAAAAACAACAACCAATACTAATTCTACTACGACTTCGACGACTCCGTGTTTTGGAAATAAACGTTTACTTCCGGTGGCTGTAGTCTCGCTCTGGAAGACGCTTTTTATCCCATAAACAATTTTGGAGAAATTTTTATGGTTGCGTTGGTCAAATTGTCAGAAAACTTTGTTGGTCTAACTGGGATGCATCTGTGGAGACATTTAAATAGCATTAGGTAAACAGGTAGTGTTTAAAATAAATAACAATGTTTCTAAATTCAAGATCTGTGTCATATAATTGGAATCCTTCGTAAGTTCGACTACGGACTAGGTCCACATTTGTCTTTTTCAGTTTTATGGAGTTCGCAAACTGTATTTCCCTGTAGTCCATTTCAACCATACGAGTCAATTCGTTAATACACAGCCAATCGTCCAGAAAACATTATCATTGTGCTTTGTTTCATTCAATCATAAATTTCAGTGTTGCATAAGAAGTATGACTTTGTCGTCGTGTGTTTAGGTAACATGGATTATTTTCCGTTCGAAAAGTGGAGTTATTCCCCTTTAGTTGTTCAAAGCGTCAGATACGTCCGATACCGGTACTAAAAAAAAAGCAAAAAAAAGCAGACAATTTGTTTCTAAATGAACAGGATTACCTAGATCTAGATCTCTGCCCACATGGTATGATTCCAAAGTAGGCCCACGCCTTCTTTATTTTCTCACGGACACGAGTGACGAATTACTCCTTGTCAGGTGCCACATGGTTAGCGATCGCCGTTATTTTGCAAAATCTGAATCTCGCCGTGTAACTTTCAATGCAAGCAAGGCAGGCCCGTAGCCAGCTTGCTGGCTTTGGAGGGGCAGTGAAGTTTTTAGGAGGGGCACACCCGTTACAGTCTACATTGGTTATTTTAGAGTTACGGGCCTGAAGCAAGGCTGAGTAGGCCTAGGCCTACAACCTCTTTTGCTTTTGAATAGGCCTACCCCGATATGTAGCTGATGTACAAATTTGACACAATCGATAGGAGTCATATGACTAATGATTTTCTATCAATCTTTTTAGTCGGAAACGAACATAACAAAAATACTGTCGGAAAGAAAAATAAAACTTTGACTAGGATTAGACCTATTAGTATTATTAGGCTAATTTTCTCTTTATTTGAACTAAACTAGATCTTACCTGGTAGTGGTATAGTGTATAGGGCCCGACCGCCCCGACGGTATAAAATCAAACTGTTACCGCCTAGGCTTATGCCTACTTATTTATGTAACTTCCATCTATTATTTATTAAAAATAGCCTATTGATTATTTTCAGGATTTGTTGTAACAAATCACCATTTAGAAAGCTGTGGACATATTCAGTGAAAATGAGTGAAAATAACAAAGTAGGAACCACACATTTAGAACGAACAGCACACAATACTAGAAATGAGGTATAGCATGAAACTTGTGGGATGCTCGATTCACAGTTCCGGAATTGATTTCCAAAACTGGTGTCAGTCGAGTAGGCCTGTGTCGACTGTAAAAAAAAATATCTCAACCAATCATGACAGCTGAAACATATATTTTACCTAGGAATACGTCACGATTCTACTCACTCCACCTCAGCTGTCGGGATCGGCAGAACTGTGACAGTGTGACATGGACTGAATTCCGCGTCACTCGATTGTAATTCTGTCGATTCGGGACGTTCTGGACTGTGAATCTAGCATCCGCATATATTTCTGCCATGGTTAGGTTCGTAGAGCCCAAGCTCACAGGCAAGAACAGTCACTCGCATTTAGATCTTCAAGCAATCTGTTAAATACCGATATATTTCGTTTCATTTTTTATACTGTCGATGGCATGCCATAAAGATCTGTGGAAGTGGGGCTTTCAGGGCAAAATTCCCCCACCTCGCATAGAAATAAACAAATTACGGTACCATTATTTTGTGCCAAACTGGCCAATGTATTGTGTTAAAGAGAGGTTAAATCACATATTCCATTCGACAAACGAGGGGTGGGGTGGCACGGGGACTAAGTGGGTAAGACACGTACCCGTTAGCGTGGAATTCGGGTATTCGATCCTTGCATTGGCAGAGAAATTCCATCCAGATTTACCTGCGTGGCTTTTCCCTTTGTCATCAATGATGCAGTACGGTGGGGAGGCAATGACAGCTATATAGTCGTCCGGATGGGACAAGAAAATCGAGGTCCTGTGTACACATGGGAGTGCACGTGAAAGATCCCTTGGCAGTTGGCAAAATTTCCCCCACAGCACACTGTTTGGCATATGCTCTTCTTCGTTAGCCCAGTTCAGAGCACAGCAGTAGGACGTTAAACCCCATTCCATTTCATTTTATTCGACAAACCACATTTTATTACCTTTACAGGAATTATCAGCAGCAACTGTTACAAGTATCAGAAATGAATCCCCAACTGTGAAGGGGTTGACTTTAACCCTACATAATAAATCATTTAAACATAAAGCTGGTCAGTGGTAAGTTATTCAACAATAATATGCTCGAAGCATTGGTAAAGAACCTATTAACCGTTGCTTTTCATCATCTTCTACCTTGAGGTTTTAACGTCCGCCCCCACCTATATCGCAAGTTTACCCGGTCGCCACTCTTTCGTTTGTGTATTGTGGTTTGGTTATAAAATCAAAAGAGTAGATCTATGCCCTTGTGTATGTTCTTTGTACTTTTACTAAGTCTATGAATATGTGCGTCATTCAAACAAGCGTGGATTAAGCCGTAGGAAATATGTAGCTTACTGTATGGAACCTACACTGTCAACAATAAATAACTAAGAATTCGAGATTCTGAGAAAACATATATTGAGACCAAACAATATTACTTAACCAAAATCAGCCGGAGAGGGGTTTTACATAGGCTAAGCCTGTTCCCCAATCCCATTCAGACAACCTGAATAAAATATTGTTTAAAAAAAAAAGCACATCGTCCGATTTTCCCTCCAAAAATGGTCGCCATCTTGGAAATATCTTCACGAAGAGATGAACAAATCTGAAATATAGCCATAGGCCTAATCCTTGTCAATATTAATACATTGCTAAATCATAGTAGGTATGTAGATAACATTATAAAAGGGCGAATTTATCGCAAAATGGGTATCTGTCAAATAATGGCAACCCATAGGCCTACTATAGCCTAAACATTGGTATTTTGCCATCAAACATCAAAACCTACTAAATCAATTATGTTCCGCAATATCTACCCGAAATACCGACGGATTTACAATACGGATCGTACTACCGCAATCTGTTTCACAGAGAATTACTTAGGAATTAACTCTGTAACAGATGAGTGTCCATAGCACGTGCGTTGACTGCAGTCATTGGCTCAACGGCTCGTGCAATGTTTACTTAACACCTAACAGCTTCGGGCAAAATGACGCATTTTACTCATTTTAGTACCCATTTACACTTAATAGGAAATATTTTTTAACTTCAATTACTTCAAACGTCTTTATTTATTTTTCTGTTACCTCAAAAAAATGTTTGAGAATTTAATTTGCCGGAGTAAAAAAGTTAATATACCGTACTAATTAAGCCTCGCCGATGTCATGCTTATCAGTGATTGTAGCGGCCAAGCGAATATTCACTGCGGGATCAGTTTGGTACTACCGGTGTTTGTTTAATTTCAAACTATGTTTTGATTGGATTATTACTTCTTTGTGAGATGTCCACACTAGGCTAGCAGAATAATAGCCGCCAACTTGGAAAATAGCAAGCATTTTAAAGTATGAGAAGAGAACGGCATTTACCTGATCGATGTCTATTACTATTAGTAACGGAATATGTATTCATCTATACCTACATTTAAAAATACATTACCTCAACGCAATACCTGCACAGATATATTGATAGGAAACACGCATGGGGAGGCCATCTTTGATTTATGCAAATTATAAATTTTCCCGAACACCCGACAATCTACATTTTTGATATGTTATTTGGAATCAGTTCAGAAGGTTTTTTTTACCGCATACTGTGGCGCAAACCCCGTTTCTGTTGCAATCTTTTTCTAGGTTTGGTGATTTCTTTCGCTAGATTGACTGGGCTATATTTATAGGCCTAACAGTCGTCGTCAATTTATTCCGGAAACCGTTCTTTTTCGTTTCAAGCGAGAAGACCCCGTACTTAATATTTTGTTTTTAAAATTAGTTCTCTCGGGGAAAATACTACAATAGGACTTTCCATTACAGGGTAGACACGATCATACCGGGTATAGAAACAGTTGGCGGATATTCAATCTGTTCTCCACCATGTAAATTAATACAAGAAGGGAAACTTGATTTAGCTGTTAAATGTAGTGATCACCCCCCTAGTGCCTGGGTATACCATAAGGTTAGTCTGTTTTATTGTATAATGGTACTATCTGGGCTAACTCAATCCATTGTTTCTTTTATTTCATTCATCAATTATAGTTTTGTGTTGAATAGACTAGCCCCGAAGACACAGTTTGGTCTTGACACAAATTCTGAACACACAGGAATAACCGATCCCTGCAGTCTGACAGGGCATTCGGTTTGGTTTAGTTTTTAGCATCAAACAAGGGCTGACTGCAGCTGTGACATATCTTTCTGGGTATCGGTTTGGATACCTAATTTATCACTTTAATCGTCTCCTTGTAATTTCCGTTGAAATGTATTTCAACAATTCTATAGACCTTTGTTTGGTGTTGGTATTTATTTATACGCTTATTCGACCTACTGTATTTTGTTTTGATTGTAAGATTCCGCATAATAATGGATAAATTGGGTCATTTTTGTAAATAAAAAAAAACAACACAGTACATAACACACTGCGACACGACCTCTCTTGCATTATTTGGTTTCATGGTACTTAATTGTTCGTTTGGCATAGTTCCTGGTATATATATTGTAAACTGGATACAGTTCTTATTACCGCGCCAAGTTTAGTATCAATTCTAACCGAACAATAATTGTATGAGACAGACTGTCTTTCTGCACTTAATGTCTTAGACAAGGCCTTTACATGTATGTTTATTTTCAGTGTAAAGTTGGCGATGAAGTGTCTGTACGTGTAGGAGGTGATTTCTACTATGATCCTATAGATGATATTTTATTAGATGATATTATATTAATAGCCGGTGGTGTGGGTATTAATCCACTCTATAGTATTATACAACATATTAAACATATACGACACACATCTACCGTATTAACTACATTATTATACAGCGCTAAAACACAATCAGAACTTATCTTCAAGGTAAAGTATGTTTTAAAATGGCGATGCAACATTTACATTTTTCTCTAAAATATCAAATTTCTCACTGATTAATCCACGTCAATATGTACTCAGATTGATTATTTAATATTTATTTATGAAAATAAAATCAAAATTCCAACGCTTGATAACCTCCCGGTTTGGATGCAACCGGATTTAAAAAAGGCCTATCACTTCTGTATACACCCACAATAAAATGGCGGCGGGCTTATTGAATATGAGCAACATAGATTTGTGAAATTTTAATTCACACATCTTTGTAAATACTGGACCGATATTCCAATTAGATATTAATTTTTCTGAATAGTGTAGCTTTCAAGGGTTACCTATTGTGCTAAAATGACACAATGGGATATATACAGACACAGATCAACTTCAAGGCAACCACAGAATCCAATATTTGAACAATCAATTATTAGAACCCGCGTGAAACATCAAGGCAATCAGAAATTCTCACGAATAGTAATGTTAATTTTAAGTCTCCCCACTATCTACCTTATTGAAGCCGTACGGAGTTATTATCATTTTGCTGCTGCATAATATTTATTTCACAAAAAGTATGATAATTTGCGGGGTCCATTATGTGAACCGAGATGGGGCTTAAAGTCCTACTTTTCTGCTATGTCCAGGGAATGAAACCAGGGGGTCTCGGATTTTCTTCCCATCCGAATGAATAGACGTTGTTCCCTGCCAGGCTCTCCACTAAGCACCGCTAACTATGAGAAATCTCGCCCGGAACCTTCCGAGGCCTACACAATGAGCCAAATTAATTATTTTACGTCAACTGTCATCGTTCCCCGACGCATTCTTAATATTTATTATTTTGATTTTAAACGATTTGACACCATGTTATGGCATTTTTATGTGAGGTGTACATAGGCCTTACGGTCTTTCTGCCTTATCATTTGAGGTGAAGATTTATTCCATGCTTAAAGCTTTCAAGTAACTTGTATTCGATATAATTGTGTCATGTGTTATTCTCATCCAGTTACTAAATGCCAGTTAAAAATATACTTATTTGTGTTTGTAGAAAGAATTAGAAGATATATGTAGTTCATGTCAATATACAGATGTTGTATTTAATACAACACAGACTCAATCAGATCAAAACTCAATTAACTGTAAGTATATTGTCTTTATTATCCCACGATGTAGCCATGTTTATTAGGCCCACATTTCTTGTACGTTGTTACACCGGCTTTTACAGATGCGATCATTTGTATTCTCATGTGTACTGAAACACTCGCTGCTCGTAGACAGAAATAAAATAACATTACTTAGTATTGATGACCTTAAATGGCAATATTATGGACCAATATGCTTTTTAATAAGTATGGTATTAATGTCCAAATTCGCCTTCTGAAATATTTTGGCTTAAATAAGCTTCTAAACTTCCATGCTATGATTACGTACAACTGTACAACGGGTGTATGTGGGATTAAATACTGTAATTAATGATGTTTATTTGTAATTGTAGTTGGGAGAATAAGTGAAGACACTATCCGTCAAGTTGTAGGTAAAAGTAAACCTGATAAAATAACAGCTTTTATTTGTGGACCTTTATCTATGATAGAAGATGTAACATGTATATTACAAAATTGTGGCCTAGATTCTTCCAAAATACGATTTGAAAAATGGTGGTGAGATTTGAGGTTGACTTATTTACTTGAAGGGAATTGCTTTACTGTTTGCATATATGTATTACAATAAAAAATATTTTATAAATATAAAACTAGACAACATTTGTTAGTTATTTTATTTTAAATTCCAAATTGAAAACAAATAGAATATAATATATATATAAACGAGACACTTGATATATACAACCTGAAGCTGAGAGAGTTTCGAACCTTATTAGAGCGCACCACTTTCGACCAGCGGGAGTCCAGTGGCCCAGCAGGGAGTAGGACACTGCTTACTATCGTTCTAAGAATTTCTGTACTGATGATGCGACCATCCTCTTAAAATACTGTGATGCCATGTATTGTTTCGTTTTATTGATAATGTTATGATTACAATTTACTGTCCCAGGCAGGACTGCGTGGTCTGTAGCACTGAATCGAAATTGATAGCTAGCAATGAGGGTCCCGTAAAAATTGCTACCTTTGCTGGCAAATTAATCTGACACTGTCCAAAAACATGTCGGTAAGTAAAAGACAACCATAGAAATATCTACGCCTCTCTCTCTCTCTCTCTCTCTCTCTCGATACAAATCCAGATATAGGCGTATCATGACTACCAATCACAGGGCTCATTTGTCGTATTTTTACTCGTCATGTGCCTGTATGTGGTAATTTATTAGACCATTTACACTGCATTAAATACATCTTTGTCCCGAATCTACTTCAACCCACTTCAATACCTAATCTACAACGGCGACCCCAAGTTTGTGTCCAATTGAACACTCGCCAATTTAAATGAACACACATTTTTTGCGATTATCCTCGAACGTTGTGGTTGGAAAAAAACCCATAAATT
This sequence comes from Patella caerulea, assembly GCA_036850965.1. Lineage (NCBI taxonomy): Eukaryota > Metazoa > Mollusca > Gastropoda > Patellidae > Patella > Patella caerulea. The sequence continues at coordinate 17,349,930 of JAZGQO010000021.1, forward strand.
ATTGATAAAGCATTTGGTAACAAAATGAGTAGAACCAGCGTGGTTTAGGCATGTATAAAGTATAATCCCTGCTTGGGCCCCTCTACGACTAACAATGGTATCACAGCGCCTGTCGCCACGAGTACGCCTTAGGGCAAAGTTAAAATATAAACAGATCTGTTAAAGGAGCTAAACCTAAAACTCAATATTTGTCATAATAGTTGAATTGACGAATGAGAATTAAATATTTGTCCATTTCAATCAATTTTGATGCTGTTATCTTGTGAAAATATGGGGCCCCTATGCAATATTTAAGACGAGACGAACATTTTATAATCGGTACACGAGTCGTGTAATTTACTATGGTTTCAGGTGCCATTTGTAATGAACAAAGAAAGCAATACCTTACAAGGCAATGCGAAAGTGATTAGTAATGGGGGAGGGGGGGCTTGGGCGAAGACAACCAACACAAAGTTTAGCGTCTGGTATCGGAATTTACCAAGGAATTCTATAAAATCAGAATGAGTAAAGTTACTTTGAAATTGAAGTTTAATACATGTACAGCTATATAACACATTGATGTAAAAGTTTCTACCAAAAAAACACGAAGAGGTTTATAAATATGATTAAAATATATACAACTCACCGATATACACATTAAAACGGTCAATAAATTTAGATCACAGCACCGTATTGTTTTAACACACATATAAAATGTAAGCGCACTATAGGTCTATTACACAATTATAATAATGTCGGCAAAATGAAACAAGATAACGTTAATTGAGAGAATCGGTAACAACAACATTAACACAACAACTATGTTTGTTTTGGGTACATGATCTGGATTATGCTTCAGACTATGGAATACCAGTCCAGTATCTAATCCTTAATTTGGTTCTTTTAAGTTTTGAAACAGCGCCATTTAAGTAGGCTATCTCATAACATATCAACGGGGTACCATGTTACAAGGGGCATGGGGTTTTCCTGCCATCCGACTGATCCGAGCGTCTTTCTCACTTAGCAACCGTGGCTCTCATCTGAAATACGGCTCTATCGGTTCTTGCAGTCTGACATTGTACAAGTCGTTCTGAAACACCTAGAGATTTAAGTGATGCTATTCACCTCGTTAGATTAGCTGTATTCTGGCAATATTTCACAGTCCCTTGTGTCATTAACTGAAAACCCCAAACGAGCTCACTCCCAAATAGCCACGAAATCATCATTAAATACTATTTACATCTCTCTTTGGTTGTGTTTAAATCACATTACAATGAATATTGAGCTGTGGTAATTCAGTTCAAGGCTACGTATCTGACTTTCCCTTCCACCCACTTTCACTGATGTGTATGTCCGACACGTCGTCTTATTTTATTATTCTTAGCCCAGATGCTTTTCCTGTGCTGGAAACCTGTGTAAACCCTCAAGGGCTCAAGGTTGAAAAGGCTTACATATCTCCACGTCAGATACGCTCACACCAGGGATCGAAACCACGATCGCGTGCTAGAGATGACCAGCCAGCAAGAACTCGGGGCACAACACTTTAGACCTCCAGTGATCGCATTTTTTACGGTGGACAAGACAACATTATTTCTATAATCACTTTACTTTCAAGGCCTATTTTTTTACCGTAAAGTTGTAAAATATGCACAGCAACAATGGTTTACATCACGTAACTTTTATTACACCAGGCATTGCAACATATTCAAATTTTAAAAATTCTTGACAGTATTCTATTACTGTACACTTTATCATGTATTCACGTGATTTGTAGGAACCAATAACGTTTTTAGCTAATTGATTTAGAGCTAAAAGAAAATGTCACAAACCACAATCCAGCAGTTGGATTTCACTGAGCAGCGATTTCGTTTTAATCCAGTATCAAGTTCTAATTCAGAACGTGCTTCCAACTATCCAGCTTTACAGTCGATATCAGTAAGGCAGGATATTTGAAAGGTATTCTGCTAAACCACTGCGTCCCAATTTGGTTCTCAAAGTTGTGCAGAGTAAAACGTTCACACATACGATACTAAATGTTATAAATGACCACTGTGAACCGAATTTACATATCCAGAATCAGTATCCCCTTCTTTCACCGGAAGTGCCATCATTGGTAAGGCTTCATCAATATTTGCTGTTGTAACACCTCCGTTAGAAATATATTTATTGTTAATGTCGACAATTTCAGAATTCAAGGCCGTGCCTTCGTTTAATGCAGGTCCCTTTCCATTAGTTGGTTGACCATCATGTGGCTGATCATCATGGTTTGAAAACGATGACACAGAACCGCGCACTTTTGAGACATACGTCGCGAAAGTACTTAAGTGAGATCGACCACGCTGAAACGTATGAAATCGGTTTAATTTGAAACGGCGCCAGTTTTTCTTTATTTCTGTTTGTACCTGCAATTAAAAACAAAATAATTTAAATCAGTGGCAATCGTAAGGCAAAGCAGTGACGCTTAGACCATATACCGATTTCCAGTCATCGATTTTTTTGTCCTTGATGTTCTGTCCGAAATGTTTACCCGACGATGTAAATTTAAGCATTTACCTATACCTTGACTGGTTTACGCAAAACATTTGGACTCCATCTTCGTTATAAAAGGATGCATTTGAAAATAGATTTATAAATCTCAATGGCTTGTCGGCCATGGATTCTGAGTGTGGCGAAAATATAACCGATAATCTGTTGTGTTGAACAATTCTACTACAGACCAATGTTTATTTTAGTCGGTGATGGAAATCACAGAAAAATGACATTTTATGTTTGAAGGCCTTAGTACATCTCCTTGTCACCGTTTTGTGTGAGCAAGACATGGATATATATATAACTGACACATATTTAGCAACTTACACAAATTATATTAGTTTTTACCGTTATAAATATGCTAAGCCCAGACAACACTTAATATCATTAGGTCGAGACAGACCTATGTTTGCCAATATTAAAATACACCATTGGCACAGTAGTATAACTTGGTTGTTTAACGTCTGCTTCCACCATAGTGATATCGCAGAGAATCTTAGCTGCTGCTGAACTGGAAATTCTGATAGGTCTAGATACATTTTAAAAGGATTGATTAAATATTAGCAACCCACACATGTACATTCTCAGAAGATGAAAGACAGTTTGCACGCCCGAGTGCAGTTTAAAAAAAAGCCTACTTTCTAACGATGAGTTAATCGTCTACTTAACAACTGATCGAGCTCAAATAAATTTTACAACTCACTACAATACTACTCTAATTAAACTGTACCAGAGGATTAAAGGAATGTTCCCTGAATTCGATTTTTACTTGTTTCATGTCAATAAGGATAGCAATATGTTCCTATCATCTTTAAATAGCATAATAACAAACCCTTACCTCACTATTCAAAAAACAAAACAATAAAGCGACAAAGAAACCCTGAAATAAATGAAAAATATGTATTAATTAAATTCAAAGATTCTCGATTGCTAGAAGTATATGTGTGCATTTAAAAAAACGATTGGCCGGAACAAGGGCATGCAGTATATTCTGCCGTTTTGGAATTTCGGGATATTTTTTACCAGTACCATTAGGTCGCCGTTTTGAAAAACTGTTTATTTTCATTTTACATGACGCGACTGTAATGGTTGGCACCATTCAAATTTGATTTTAAACATTTGGGATGTGTAAATATCTTGCGTTAAAATAAAATTTGCACTAACCTGTATGGAATTGAAAAACATTTCAAAATAAAGTTTAACGAGTTCCAGTCTTTCATCAAGACGATCCGGTAAACCAACAAAAACAATATAGTGTACACCAAACAACGGTATTAAAACCAACGTCGATTTGGCTAATTTTCTGTAATAAAAAGAATTATACACATTTTATACAAGTTTTATGTTTGTACAGAATGTTTAAAAAGAGTCTAACGTCCACTGGACACAAAAACTAGGCCATTTGTGAACTAACAAGATTTCATCGCTTTGCAATAATTAGTTATAGCGCAGAGATCTTTAGCAATAGCAGTGGGAGGAAACCAGAGGATATGGAGAACAACCACGAGATTTGACAGAGGACTCTCCTACTGGTCACGTTCAAGTATGAACGCAAAACCACGTCACCCAATGACAGACGTCTTCGTCCCCACCCCACCAATTGACAGAACTAATATTCATTAGATCCAAGTTGTAATATATTTTGAGAAAGTATTGGAATGGAGATAATTATTCATTGTGTTCTTCGAGAAAGTGAGTCAGTACTAAAAAGCCCTATCCGGAAACATATTTTGAAATTATTTCCGATTCTGTCCTTTTATACTAACACCATAGCATCTACCAGTCCAAATGATTAAGACAGCCCGGAGGTATGAAATATAATTATCATCTTGCAAAGCTGATTGAAGAAGATCATAATCATGAGTCATTTTTATTGCTTAAAATAAATATAGGATACTGCCAAATATTCGAGATGTCTTTAACGGTGCAATTTACCATGCATACAGAAGATGTCGTTATTGGCTGTCAATACCCAAACTATAAGATGTCGAAACTAAAGACTAGACTGAAATTACCGGATTACCAGGGCCATGTTTCTCGAAATCTTAACTAAAGATACAGCATCCAATATTAGTAGATACTTCAATTTTGATTGTTAAGCACGAAAATCAATCTAATATTATCCAATCAAATTAATAACATTTGGATTTTCCCTTAGTTAAACTTTCGTGACACATGCCCCAGACACCCCCCCCCCTTCACTGGAGACGTTGAGTTATCCGGTTTCCAGATCTCACGTTAGCGGGTTGGCATTATATTGTGTAGCTATTGAAAATGGATTGCGTATTGGACCAGGAAACAAATTAAATATATATTCGCGTTGTTTCCATCTGGACGGTTGAAGAGTATCAAATGAAAAATCTGCAACGGTTGTGAACTTATCAAATGAGAAGTGGTATTAGATGTTTTAGATAGACTAAGCATAAACTACATCATGCACAACAATATTCAGTATATTATAGAGTTAGCATTCCGGCAGTGGATCTGGAGAAGGTCAACAGGAATATCATTGCAGAAATATGTATTGTTACAGACAAAAAATTGTTAAGGAAGGGGTGTCGACAAGAAAAAATACTACATGAAAATATACAAATGTATATAAATGTCACATTTTATACGACAACATTTTTTACGTGGATTGTATAATAGATTATCAATGCAAAGTGTTCTTTACCCATGACTGAGTCTATCATTGTCGTTAAACTGCTGTATGGCAGGCTTATACGGACACAGATCACTACGCCGATGTACCCACAAATTGTAGGGCCAAGTTTTTCTCCCTTTCTCTTTTCACCCTTTTGCATGGCGACTTTTGTTTACTTTTTGGTGTAGAATCGAAGAAAAGGGTTTGAAAATACATTTTCTGCCAGGTTTTGGTGGTGAATATTTATGATTTTAAGGCAGAAGGATACACGAGTTGGGAGGTTGGTTACGTTGAAAGGGAGGGCCGAAAATTGCCTGGTTGGCTGTCTCTACTTCCAGCTTGTGTATCTCAAGTTTTTCATGAAGAACCCCATACGAGCTTTTGGGCAAGAGTTTGCCACATGTTGCTCCATCTGTGGCAGAAAGTTTTCTACCCATCTGGGGAAATAATTAGTGATCTGTGGCCATGCCACGATCGAGTTGTCTATAGTAGTTAACCAGTCGAAGCCTATAGTCTACTACCACGACCGGGTCATCTATTGTAGTAAAACAGTTGTAGGACAGAATATAATCACGATTGAGTCGTCCATAGTAGACCAGACTTATCTATCGTAATATATAATAAATATAACCGTGGCCTAACATTATTGTTTTGTGAACAAACCAACATTATTGTTATTTAATTTAAAGGGGTGTCCAGCTTTTTGCGACAGCTTTAGTATTAACGACCAATTAACACCTATGTGTTTCCAACATCCTCCACATAATAAGGCCATACCCACCTCCATCCCTCCCACATGCACCCATATAAAACAATAACAAAAACAACACAAGAATACAGTTCCATGCAAAACAGCCTAGCTACATGCTATATATTCTATACTTATCGTAATTACTTAGCAACAGACCTATAGGGTTAATAAAACAAATTATTAAAAAAATTTAGTGCAAGAACATAATCGATCAAATTGTGCAATTCTAGTATCGTGCATAAATAAGAAAGTATATCAGAAATTCCCACAACCCGTTCAAGAGAATGGACAGGCAAGGCATATTTGGCTAAAAATCTAATCGAATAAGCTATGAATATCTAATAAACACTGCATTCTAGAAGCGAGAAACCATTCTGACATTAAGATGAACACTTGGAGTACAATCTGATTAAAATACAAATCTATATTTTATTTCGTTTTTTTTTGTTTCAATGGCCTACACTACGTGAAGATCTGACTGGTTATAGTAATGGTCGCGTCAGAGGTCGTACGAACGCTTTTTGACCCCATGACACCAGCCATTTATTAATCAATCAGTTCCATGTTCCATGCATCGTCTGTCATAGTTCCATGCATCGCCCGCCAAGAGGTCGCCGTAACAGATGGTTTCATTGGCTATTCCCTGATGCCACCCAGAACAACTGTTCCAGACCCTAGGGTAGTACAGACAAATATAATAAAAATTTTGAATTATAAAAAAACGAAACGAAATAGGTCCCGTGTTTTAGTCAGATTGAGATAAGTAATTCTGTGATAGAGATTATGTGTAGTACAATGCTAATTATTCCCTAAAAATACGAGGAAAGGGTCAATAACCCTTAAACTACGTTGCTAAACCAACCATCTTGGCGTTATCATTTAACTAAATATGTCAAGAATTATAATACCATACAGTGCTGCAATTATTAAAAGTATTGTAGTGTACATGTATAAACAATCGTTACAATCAAGGGCAATAACAATTGAACATCGTTTGCACACTTACGCAAATCGTAATGGGTCATTTTTACCTAAGTATATAATTTTTCGTATATAGTTAGGTTCTTAGTATGTTAGTCGTGGCTTATTGTACCCCAAACAATAGAGGGTTCGAGTCTTAAGGTTTCTATTTAATTGCCTAACTATAGACAATTTTATATACAACTTTTACAAAGTACAATTCTGTGCCCAAATTTTCCCAGCATTTGGTGCCCCACACCCCGCAAACCCCCCAGCTCGTACGCCTATGACCAAAATTACCTACAATACCATCCTCCTGGGTGCTTCACGAAAATTTAAACAAAAATATTTTAAGAATGCGGCCTTTTCATTGGCTAAGCGCTAAGATTTGCAATAGCATTTTTACTAACATCAAATGCAAACGCAGCATCCTTAAATTATTTTAGTTGACCTTTATCACGAAAAAGGTGCCCGAAACTCTGATGAAATTAAGCCCGACCTTCAACGTCATAGAGTAGGTATGAATACAGTATGTAATTTTTGTTTATCAACAATCGTATCTTTTTATAGAAATCTCGAAAATAATAGCCACTCTTGAAAATGGGAGACAGATCGGTTCAGAACTTATCGCTTTAAGTACAAGTAATCGTGAAGGGCTAGAATGTGGCAATTGAAATTCGTTGAAGACCATACATAAACGGCAAATCCCCCCTTTGTATTGCACAAACTCATAAACGAGTTTGGAAATGTTTCAAGTATAGTGTTAAGATGAAATTTAAACCCGGAAGTAGGTCATGGCGACACATCCTCTATTCCGCCATGATTGAAGACATGCAACGGTTTCGTAGTTTTGCCGAAGGGCTTCATTGTTAAATTCTCAAATCTTTAACGAGCCAATTTTAACAAAAAAAAAAACAAAACAAGTTTTAATATAGCTAGAAGATAAATCTTAATATTATTTCCTTTGGGGGCAACTCACGAATGGTTGGAGTAGATTATGACGTCTTAAATTTATAGATCGGAATTTGTCTAGATATGAGAATTTTGCTTTCAGTCACTATTGATGTAAAGCAATGGTTCCCAAACTTTTTGTTACCAATAATATGTAACTACACAATAATGAGGACCAATTAATTATGTAAGATAACTAACTAAATGATTATGGTTCAATTTCATTTCAATAATTCGCTTCCAATATTTGAATTGTTTTCGTTCGTTGACGTGTGTCATCAACTCCGTGCCAGACGTCCCACAAAAGCCTAACCAACCTGTGAAGTCTCGTATCCTTCCGCCTCAAAGCCATGAATATTCACTAAAACCGAGCATAAAATGTATATTCAAACCCTCATCTTCAATTCCACACCCAAAAGTCAACAAAAATCGCCATGCAAAAGTGCGGAAATGGTATATAAGAGAGAGAAAAACTAAACATATCTTGGGCGCTTGTTTCAAAAGTCATGTCACTGCGGATTGATTTTTTGTGATGACAGCGGAAGGAGTAGATGACAAACGTCAACGAACGAAAATAATGTAAATATTGGAAACAAGTGGCTATGATATCGTTTTGTGGGATGGAACGTGGCGACGAAGCTTAATGGGCGACATGGGCGAACCCACACAAACACAATTTGATTGGACAACTTTTTCAATTCTTACGAACAATGGAATCATGTAAGAATTCGCACCTATATGATTATGTATTAGTAATATGGTTATTAGTATTAATTCTAATTAAATGAAATACTCACTGATACCTGAATTTCTTTGCCTCAGGAGAATTAACAGCATTTAATTTGGTAAACAAAACACGAACAATATTTAAGAAAAATATAAAATTTATCTGAAAAGGAAAAGTAACAGAATAGACGACGCTTTACAATTTTGAAGTTTCGTCAAGAAATGATATAGGTCATCACCGCTGTAAGGACGCGGACATGGAACCCATAGACTCGGGCAATCAGTACATAGGTTAACAATTAATTAAAGGGACAATAACACTCTTGCCGGCTTGGCAGCTCCAGAAAATATATAATAGCCTTATTCTAAGTACTAGATGTTTAAGTGTCCTACTTGTTGTGTAAATTATCCATTACATCCTATTTTACTTGTTCGAAAATATTTTAAAATCTAAGTCACATTTGGAAAGTTTTACGTTAATCTTTCAAATCATGTAGTTGATTTTTTCCAATTTTTAAATTAGGTGTGTTAAGATGAAATTTATATCATCATTTAATTGGAATATTGTAAAATAATACAATGTGTTGACAAGAATAAAGATTGGAACATATTATTCAGTTACAACAAGAGTGGTATTGAGCCTTTTAGAAAAGAAAATCAAAATATACAACGCTAGATACCATTCTGGCCTGGATTCAACGGATTTAAAATAGGCCCATCATTTCTATGACGGGCTTATCACACAGAGAAATGAAATGAAATGTGGTTAAACGTCCTACTGTTTGCTCCTAACCTGGGCTAACGAAGACGGGCATACGCCATACAGTGTGCTATGAAGTACATTTTGCCCGGGCAGCGGTACTACGGCTTACTTTTATATCGAATTCCAACAGTCAAGGGAATTTAACGTGCACACCAATGTGTACAGGGGCCTTGGTTTTCCCGCCCCATCCGCACGAATAGACAGCTGTCCTTGTCAGGCCTTCGATCCTGTATCACTGACAAGGGGGAACCCAGACGGGCTTATTACATAGAGATTCAACATATAGGGATTCCTGTTGCGCTAAAATGACGCAACGAGACTTTAATACTTCATTTTTAAAGATCAAAACGCTTTTACTACTTCATTTTTAAAGATCAAAACACTTTTAATACTTCATTTTTAAAGATCAAAACGCTTTTAATACTTCATTTTTAAAGATCAAAACCCTTTTAAAATATCACAGATCAGTCACTTGCTTAATATGATCTATTTTATAAAGAGTAATACATACCACAATAGATGCTACGATAGGACCTTTCATAATCCAGAAATATCCCGGTGTTGGTGACGTATTCCAACAACTGAAATATAAAATATAATCTCCCGTATTCGACATGGGGTCTATTGTAGGGAATAAGATTGCAGAAAATCACCCGGGCGGTTGACATATTTCAGTAAATGTGTTACAACGATCCGTTTCTGAAGGAAGGGTATCTTACTCTTTATACTTTAAGATCACCATGTTAGATATAGATAAAGAGCTGAATGTTCTTCTTTTTATAGTTTAACCGACAATAACCCCCCCCCCCCCCAAAAAAAAACAAAACAAACAAAACAACTGAATACACGCGAAGTTATGATTGTTTGAATTTTGACAAGATATAGTCTATAGTAATGTATCGATTGTCAATTACCAATCCCACTACATGTATATTAAGACAGTGTCTCGATTTTCAGGCCTTCAATCCTCTCAAAATTAAAGATGCACAATTAAAATGCTAAATCTAACTAATGCAGATCTTTGTATAACATTCGTTCACATGGCAAGCCAATAATCAACTCATTAAATATACATTATGCAAGAGCAAAATCTACCTATTGTAGATCTTTCTTTAGGTCTGAAATGTTATAATAAAAACTATCACTGAGACATTAATTAACATATCCAGGCCATAATCAACTCTCGTTGTCAAGGCTAGCCTGCGATATTTTCTGGATTGTAGTTCGATTTGCAGCAAAATTGTCCTTCGTGATTAACGATTAAATGGATAATCGAGACTATTAGTTTTTTCTTACCGACTTAGGAATGATGACCGAGGCTAAGCGAAACTTTCATTCACTTAGTAATCGGTTCATAGTGGATCAATTTGACTGAAATTTTCAGCAAATTGCCTTTACATTAGCTACGTTTTAACTATTATAGTAATTTAATAGATTTAAAAAAACCCCACCAAAACAACAGTTCTACGGATAACAATTACTCTATTTTTATCGGAGCTAAGTTTCCACAATGACCAGTATAACTCCAATAAAAATGCAGCACTTGTTATCCAAAGAACTGGTTTGTTTATTTTAACTGTCAGCTCTTTATCTAATTCTTACATATTGTATCTTTAAGGCATCCGTATTGAACATGGGTTCAGTATGTGAATACATGTCTGAATACTAAATTCATGTAACATCTGAAGCCAGAAAAAAGACCTGCATCAGGCATATTAAGCTTACATAATGCATCTTTAAGGAATTCAGCTGGCCTAGCATGAGTGGAAAACATTGTTAAGACCTTTAAACATGTATTCGATAAACACAGACGGGAAAAGAAACAGTCGAATAAAAATTATACAGTGTTATATTTCGGTTGTTTACCCCGATTTATTCTAGTCTAAAGACATTATTTTATAAATAGAGAGTGTTGTGTTGCTTGGTAGACTCCCGATTATCTTACCAATCAATATACAAAAACATCCCGGAAATATTTTGAGAGACTTTGACGACTCAACCCCGTGCTTTGCTGTATCGTGACTCCCAATTTAGGAAAAACAGGTACTGCCTTGTTTAAATGATAATTCATTTAATTTTGTATACTTACTATTTATCTTCTATAGTAGCTCGAACTATCACCCACGGTAGAACAAATGTTACTGGGGCAGCTGTAAACATAAAGATGAGGAATTATCACACTTTTTTCTTTTTCAAACCAAATTAACACTATATATTTTATAATTTTATTCAGATTTTAATATTATACTTATCTACATTAAACATTGGGATCTAACTATTCCTTTGTAGCGACCTTGAAGTCCGCTTTTTCAGCACAACTGACAAACGAAAACCAGGATGGAGTAATCCCAGTGAACAACCGGATGGAAACCGGACCTCCTGTTGCCCTTGAAGCAAGAGATCACACCTTTTAGTGACTTGTGGAGAGTGTTGGGCAATTATTATAAAAATTCCGGAAATCTGAATTTTTCTCCTTTAGTTTAGCCTTTGGAGAGACACTAAACCTATCAAATTTGTAGATTACCATGGGGTAACTAGTTTCAACTATAAACTAGTCCACGTCTGGTGTTAGATCTTATTAACCACAGACCACAATTTGATTTCGTGGTATACTAATATATATAAGAAATAATGAATTCTTACCCCAACCAAAGAGCATATACCACTTAATACCAGTTTTTTCTGAGAATACAGCTACTGACACTAGCATATGTAGATATAACCCCTCTACAAATACCCAGATATAGTTAGCTCCTAATATATAATGAAACGTTGTGAAAAACAACTTGCACTGCCAATGCTGAAAAATTACAAAGAATAAAAAATGAGCTTGCTGTTTTTGTATTGACTTGGATATTCCTGAATCAATGGTCCGAGAAATCCCTCCATGCCCATTGCTGGATTGGCTTCTGATTTCTGATACATGAGCTTTTGAGGGAGAGTGTGTATTCTCCCCGTTCAATCAAATCTATCCCATGTACAGGAACATGACAGCCCTTCGTTAACTTTGGACAGTGATTTAAGGTATTAAACACGGTGAAAGTATATTGTTCGTCTTCATACAGTATTGGGGGTTGGGATGGCCTAGTGGACTAGAGTGCCGGGCTTTGACCACTGGCTGGCCGGTCACCTATGGCTTGCGGCTGTGGTCTCGAGCCCTGGTGTGAGCGTATGTGGCATGGGGATAGGGGCGCCTTCTCAACCTCGTGGGTTTCCTCCAGGCACTCCTGTTTCCTCCCACTGCTAAAGACCCCTACGCGCAAGCGAATCATTGAAATAAAATGAAACCATGTTAGTCCCGAAATGACCTAGTTTGAGTGGACGTTAAAACCCATTTCTCTCTCTCTCTCCCGCTCATACAGTATTGTTTACATTGTTGATAGCCTTGTTTGTCACAGAATTCGTTTTCCGACAATATTCTGCTATGTACAGGAGAACCCTCGTCGAAACGTCGTTAAAATAAACTCTTCAAGTAACTTGTATTCCATATAATTAGGTTATGTATTATTCGCATCCAGTTACTAAATGTCACATAAACGATTTAAATCTAAAGAGATAACTTTTGTGGATAATGTTCTGATAAGTTAAATGACACGGGGTTTAACGTCCTACTTTTCTGCGTCCACTTCCTGGGCTAATGAAAATGGGGTTACTCCATACAGTGTTATGATGGAGAGTTCGTCAGGACAGTGGCCCAATGACCGAATCTTATTTCAAATTCAATCTACCAAAAGGTCTTTTACGCGCACGCCAGTGTGTACATGGGGCACCGGTTTTGTCCCATCCGTACAACTAAATATTGTCCTTGCCAGGCCCTTAATGTAGACTAAGAAGAGAAATGACAATTTAAAAGTCGTTAAATTAGTCATTTAATAGGGCTGTTAAAATCGCCATTTGTAGTTGTAATGTCAGATAATGTAATTCCTGTCCTTGAAGTAGAGGTAAACAAGGCGATATTGTATTGTATGGATGTTATTCAGATAGATCAACCAGGATACGATGTAGACACTCATCAAGATTCCTTACGGCTACTCGTGTTTAGTTAGGTCAAAGAACCCCATCACATTATTAAAATCAGATGAAACTACAGCACAATGACTGATTGACCGAAATATTCAAACATTGTGCCAAAGATAGCCATAAGGAACTAGAAGCCGGGCCCAGCGGGGGATACTAATCATAATCACCACTTTAACATACGCTAGAAGCGTAGTAGTGGTTCATGAACGGACAATGCGCGTAACTGCTGCTTCGTTCGGGACTCTCACACAACACCCGTATTTCTGGGAAAATGAAGATGGCGGTGCTACGGCCTACTGTTATATCGTACACGGGACCTCGAGTTTTCGTCCCATCCAAACGGCTATACGTTATCTCTTGACATTTCCATGCACCCCCCCCCCACACACACACCGCCCTGCACTACTGACGAAGAAAGAGCACCCCCGTAAATCCCAGTGAACTTTTTCGGTCAAAACAGGGATCGAACAAGGGACCTACAGAACAGTGAACAAACCTCTAATTCACTGCCTCACTTTGGCCCCATAGGGCATTGACGTATAGATATTGACTTTACAATAAATGGAAAACAAAATCTGCTGTTTTCGTATCAATGGACGGCGACTCCTATCGAAGTTAATTGGTCCTCTGAATGTTATGTATGGATTTATGGGGTGAATGACCATACTTGTATAAAATTACAAGAACTAGGACAATTTACTCAATTTTACTGTACGCCGCCATTTTGAAATCAGGTGATTTTTCTTTGATTGTAGGCTATTACGCAGTCGTGGTGTTATTAAGTCGTTTCTTATATGTTTTTGTTTGACAGTGAGCGGTTTCTGTCTTTAAATTGTAAAAATTACACGATAAACAAGAAACGTTAGCTATAGAAATCTGTTTTCTTCTGATTGTTTATTTCAAACAGCAGCGGTGTATGGAAACAAACAAGTCATGTTTGATAACCAAATCGTAAAAGAATGTAACCATTAAAATATTTATTAGCTGTATTTGGAGTGTTAAGCTTTTTTCTATTCATTTATTGTCTGGAGCTCACAAGTTAATGTTGATTTTATCTCCATTTTGTCACCAAGTAGATTTATGTAAAGCCAATTTGTTACGTTTTGGAGACAAGTATCGTAAAAGGGCAATTTACCATTCGGTGGCCGCGTCTCCTACAACATTTATAGTATTTTTTAGCTGTTAAGTTTCATAATAAATGTTTTATCCTCTGCTGTTTCAAATAATTGGAATTGATTTATCATTATTTGAATTAAAACATCAGCAATTTATTGTAAAACCCAACTTATTATATATTCTAATGGATTGTCTGTCAGATAAACCAATAAAACACAATCAAACTTATAAACTAAAGGAAAATTAAGTATACAGAAAAAATACCCAAAGAGAGTAGATGGGTTGGTTAAACTAGGCTGAAGTGTATGACTCATTCTCCAGCACTTCAGTTGACTATTTATTTGTTTGACGTCCAGGGAATAATCAGAGACAACGCAGGCTCTTTTCTTTGGGTATCGTTAAATACTCATAATGGTTGAAATGTTTTGATAATTTACACACAAATTCATTCACATAATTACCTTAGATTACATTATATTTAACACTGTTCAAAAGTAATTGAAGCAGTGTTCCCGCGACTTACCCATACAAAATTGTTGCCTAACAGTGATTATTGTTTAGGTCTTGTAATCAGGCGATGCCGTTCACGGGCACTTGAAGGGATTAAAATAAAACTTCTTACTACTGCTTGACTATACTATACTCTATAGTCAAGCAGTAGTAAGAAGTTTTATTTTAATCCTTTCATGTGCCTGTGATGCCGTTAGATGATATTATTGTTGCACATCAATTTTGCCGAGTCTCATATAATGAAATTTTATTTCTAAATTGTGTGGTATGTAATTGATTTTGTTTAGTACATTGAACTAAAGTGACTTTGGGGTGGAGAAAAATGCAATGAGTGTCAGATCAATTGTGGGTTCATTATCAATTCTGGTTATTTGGTAGCCATACTTATCCATGATAACTGTGACGATATCTAGTTTAATGATTCAAGAAACTACGCCTCCAATTGTCATCGAAGTAAACCAAATGGGACTTTAGTTTATTCGACTTTTAGGCGTGTTATGTGATTTTCAAAGAATTAGATACAATTAGTGGACTAAAGAACTCGTTAAGGGAGATATAGGGTGACCGTGATGGTATTTCCCTAAACGAAATCTACCAACAAACTACGGATTGTTACTTCTAGGTATAACATCTAACAACTTCATAAAGTCGAATAGAAATACAATGTAGCCTACTACAAATATGGGGAAAAGCTCATGATGTCAGTATTATTCATAGAAATGCTCAGATTACGGGCATAAGTTTGAACGATTTATTCTATTGTGGTTCCATCTATAATCTGACATTTTTTATAAATTAAATGGTACTTTTATAAATTAAATGGTACTTATAAATTAAATGGTACTTTTATAAAAAATTAAATGGTACTTTTATAAAAAATTAAATGGTACTTATAAATTAAATGGTACTTTTATAAATAAAGTCAGTGTTTGAAATATCGTTCAGATATCGCCCCCATTACTAACGGGCTAAACAAATTTGATTAAGCCAATACAGTATATTGTATTGACTGAATGCATCTCCCGTAATGTATATATATCATTTTAAGTGTAAATTTTGGGTTAAAGTGGGTGATCTATTAATAATATAAATTTGGGATCAAAGTGGCTAATATCTTAAATGTAAATTTTGGGTTAAAGTGGGTGATCCCCGGTTTACAATAACTTTTACGGAACTTTTACATGCGCGCAGGGCCCTTTAAGAGTAATAGAAGCGGGGAAACTAAAACATGTTACGTTACATACAGTCATGGGATTGCTTTTAATCTAATGTTTTATTGCACTTAATTTAATCACATAAACGCCTTTACTCACCGTGCCTTCTTCAATGTATGATAGTTGACCATTTGGTAAAATTTTTACATCAGCAGAAAAGGCCACCCCCTGAACCAGGAGATTTTCTTTCATAAAGGATATGGATGCTCGCAGAATAAAAGATGCGAACAGATTTATGTGGATGGTATTTCTAGCACAATGGAGTCGTCTGAAAGATAACATTTCCATCATCAAATGCAACCACACAATTGTATATAAACGGTTTATGTCTATAGAAGGTTCAGAGATACTGTGCCACGTACACAAGAAAAAAACCTACGAAAGGTTACATTGTACAGAGACACCAAAAACAACAAAGGTACATATCAGATCAAGTAAATGTCCAGTCCACGGCCTGTAGGGATACAGGCTTTTTGGTGTAAAATCGAAGAAAAGGGTTTGAGATAAAGTTAGAGACGGTCTAAGAGACAAGAATTAACATTAAAGCCAACGGGGAATCATTAGTGACCTGTGGTTAAAAGCAAACAATAAGGGAAGCAACTCAAAAACAAGGGGAGTGTTTCCTAAACGGTGTGTGTTATTCAATAATTTTAATAAGTTAGCATGAAATTCATCAACCTGCATTGTGCGTCATTTGTTGGGTATAGAATGGCTACGAAGTTAGGTAATTTATCAAATTTACAGAAATGGTCTTGAAGAATGTGTAGCTTTAAAATAGGTAATGATTTACAGATAAAATATGAGTTCGGCCATACACATCACCAGCTTCACTATTTCTAAATTATATAAGTTACAGAAAATGAATCGAATCCCATCATAGGAAATCGAATGTTAACTATTACATTATAGATATCAACACACAGTTGCTGCTTACCATTTATGAACAATTTGTTTGCAAACATCATATTTTGTAAGACATAGGCGCATTATTTATTCCAAACGGCAATATGAGTTTGAAAGAATTGTGGTAAACCTTTACAATACGGTTGGACATTATAGAAAGGCAATGTTAAGGGACGGACATTTAATGCACATATATATCGTAAAAACTTGACTTAAATCTTCCAATAAATTACTTACTTAAATTTCACCATAATAAAAACTGCTAACACCAATGATACGAGTGATAATCCATATCCAATATTATACATAATACTTATTCTTCCAACATGGGACTAAAAAAGAAAATCATTAATCATTTAGCAATTTATAAAAGGTGATTTAAGAGTGGACACGTATAATACAACGATAGTTATGTTAAAGGAGGGAGTAGAGGCGGCTGATTGGGTGAGACACTGGTTCTCTATCCAAGCGGTCTGGGCTTCTCTCTCGGTGTTGGCCGAGCAAGATGGTGGCACAACAGTCAAGAGTCCGTGATAGTTGGAATTCGAAATGGGAGTAGGTCGTAGCGCCTCTCGCGTCGCAAAATGTCTACGCAGTGCATGGTGTATGTCCGTCTTAGATATACTAGTGGGTGTAAAAAAGACGGACGTTAAACCCATCATCATTTCGTATCAAACTACGATAGGGTCCTTTAGGAGGGGGGGGGGCGGATGACGCCAGGTTTTCTAATATAAGGTTGTGGACCACACCACGTCACTCGATATAGGTTATAATCTACAAAAGCGCAAGCGTTAGACCACCGGGACCACCTAATACCCTTTTCTCCCCGTCACCCCTTTAAATACGATCTGGTATATATCAGCCATTGCTACGGACACTACGGTAATAATATATACAGTATAGTGAATGGTGGGACATACAAGTTGCGTGTAAGTTAATTTTATTAATGAAGATGTGTGTGATTGGAACCAACATTGTAGTATATAACGTGATCGCTAAGGGGAATGTATGTGAAGAAAACGTACGTAATTATTACAAAACTGAATGACTTGAGACTTTTTATCGTGACTTAGTAGTTATTTCAAATATATCAATTAACAAATGAAATGAGGGCATATTAACCTATAATTAACAAGAAAATCGTTTCAGACATTGTGCCATGTCCGATGAATAGGCGGATGTAACGAAAATCGATTTTCCGATTAGTTGCATCGATTATGTAATATATTCTAGACGGTGGTTATATATACAATTAATTATCTTACAGAGAAATGTTGTATTTGGTTTGAAAAACACGCACCACGATTCTTTGAACCAAATTATAGATGTCACTGGGACTTTAATCAATTCGATTTTCCAATGATATACTGACATTAATCAAGTATTAAAGGAGTATCAACACTGAAAAGATTTGCAATTTATTTCAATAAATTCTGATTAGTTATGTCCAATAAAGTCCGGGAATACTATATTTGGATTACCAATGAACAATCATATCGGACAGGCTGTATCACTTGAGACTTCGATTAAATAAAGAGTTGTAGACATCGATAATCAACAGTCAATGATCTATCTATATAAAGGGTTAACAAATCATGTTAGAGTCCATATTAATATAAACTCAGGGAAAGTCAAGAAATAATATATTAAAGTACATGTTTGCAGAATTTCGTTAAACACATCGCAAGAAATAAGGTAATTGCGAGGTACATGTATATTCAAAACTAAGGCTAAATTAAACAGATTCGCATTTCCTTGATATACTTCGTATATATTTTTAAAGATTGTATATTCAATAATTAGTCATGTATTATCCCCAATTTGTGCATTATTCTCAAAAATTTTGAATTCGAACACCCAAGTACCTAAAAATAAAAACAATCTTTTTGTATGGAATTCTTCTGGAATTCGATATATTCAAAGGAATGACACATTCGGGCGTATGTGGTTTGTAGATAGCGACGCCTTCTTAACCCATGGCTTTACTATGGTTTCATTCTATAGCAAGGATCACTCTCTATGGGTTTAATTAAACAAAATATAGTTTTTGTTTGCGATATCACTTACAGTGGATGCCGACGTTAAATCCCACGAAGAAGAAGATTGGATTAATATCTTACCCGCATTAGATCCGATACTGATGTGACACAGTGTGTATAATCTGCCCAGGTTTGATTAATATTAGAATCAAAGAACCAAGTTCCATCTTTTGTACAATATTTACTAGCATTAGCTGAAATACAGAAACATACTTTTGATATTCACTACAAACAAAATTGTACAACATAACATCGTGTATAATATTCGGACAAGCTTACATGCTTCTGCCTCTAAAAAAACCTGCATATATACAAAAATCGTGTATATATAGTCTTCGATGTCTTTTAATTATAATGTTACATGAATATAAATGCAATGAAATGAAATGGGGTTTAACGTCCTTCTGCTTGGCATTGATTGGGCTAATGAAGACGTCCTTAGGCCATACATACGGTGTGATATGATGGAATTCCACCAGACAAGGGGTCTCTTACGTGCACGCCAATAACTTACTTATATTATCAGTCCTAAAGTAAGAAGTTAACAAAAGAAACCGGGTAGAATTATTGCACACTAGTTAACAATTTCACTATATTTAATAGTTCGCAGAAATAGTTTCTGCATTCTGTTATAGTTACTACTAGAAAAACACGACTCATTTCAGAAAGGTCTTCCAATGTGTTCAATAAACGTTTAACACAAACCTTGTGTATTAAAATCATCAACATAATCCGGACATGCTAAACTAGCTGACGTGCCCGCTGGTGTATCAGGCCAACATAATATCTTATCCCAGACACTTGGACAAAATGTACCTGGAAAAAAATATAATACAAGTAATAACCCATGCAATTCAGTGTAACACTGAAAACTCACATTACAGACAGAAAGCTGGTCTATGAATTGGTACACAGTGTCGGATATTCTTCATGGGTCTCTGGCCCAGGATGTGTAATATTTTTTAACATAACTGTAGTCTTAATCATCCGCTATTATCTTCGGCTTTGCTCTACTAAGATTTTGTTACTGTCGTTTTGGAGCTTAGGGGTAGCTCCGATCGGGCGTAACATAGGCCTGGTGGGGTGGCTTACCATTTCCGGTTTCGGAGTGTTGTTACTTCTGGTCAATGGCTATATCCGCGCTCTACAGGGCCAATCGCTATCTGTACTTATACACTTTCCCCTTCCGCCCAATGATTGAAAGGTAAAGATCGAAATACCACGTAACGTCCCGTCGGCATATCATGTCAATTTGAGACTAAAATCCCCCTTTTCTATAGTTACTATATAATTCTTGTGTTAGAATTTACCCACGCTTTTCCGAATTGCAACTTCCAAAGAATAACTTACGTGCACTAGCAATTTATATACGATATTTTGGGGGTTTCGTACCGCCTGGGAACAGGGATGCATTTTCTGTGAATGGCACACACTGTGACAAATGAGAATTACGCATGAAAACTCCCGAAGATTCGTCTCGGTATACAGCCAGATTCAAAGTTGGTGACATATGGTTACAAGTAGTAAGCACATAAACACAGGTGACTCTGACACAGAGGATAACTCAAACCGGGCGAAATTTTGCGTATAAAAGAACAACGAGAATTTGAAGCGGGAGACAGTTTAAACCAGGAGCAATGTCGTGTACACACGAATACTTACCATTGAGTGTAGGTGTTGAATATATCATAGATCTGTAACATTCTATGGAGGCGTTGGTTATTCGTGTATTTTGTTCATTAAACGATATATCTACTATTTCCTGCAAAAAAGAAAAAAGTTTTTTTAGAAGAGTTTAAAACGTTATATTTCAAGTCAAATAGTTCAAACCGTAAAGTGAACTATTTGATTTAAAATATAACATTATATTGAATCTAATTTGTGCGTCATTTGTATCATTTTATGTTGTTATTGGACACGACCATGCCCTGAGTGTACAAGGCATTATCAGACTAAAATTACAGTATATAAACTCACAATATATATCCCGGTTTTCACCTATTTGCCACAACTCAGAGCCCCCACAATGGATTGCCACATTAAACATGTATTGGATTGGGCCTAGTATGTTTCCACTCAACTGGCAGTTCAGTTGCGTTATTCACAGGTACTATTTTCTCATTTGAATGAATAAAAACAAGGGAAAGTATGGACGTTTTCTATTTCTATTTTTCTCGTTTTCCCTCATATAATTACTGAATTATCAGATATCCTTTCATAGTCTAACGTAACAACTTTTGGTCTTCGAATGAATTATTAATGAGCAGAAATTCTACCGTGTATATTATGTTATCATTCGTCACTTCAGACAGTTAAATAGAAGGATAACTCGTGTTTCCTTTTGCTTTCGTCACCCTACTTTCTTGAAATTTTCATAATGCATATTTCGTAGCAATGATCTCTGTATTAAAATCATATTTGGAACGTGTTTAACCAGTTCTATCACAATGAATGACACTAATATTGTCTTTTAATCTCCACATTACCTTTGAACTCGTGACCAACACATGCAATGAAGTCCATATAATTTGAGCTAACAAGTGCACTCATTTTATTGGATTGGTTTACATCAGTGCATATTGCAAATGCACCATGTGAATAATTTAATTATACAAACATATTTATATGAGAATGATATATTTTAACTATAACATTCTATAAACCATTGATTTATTCATGATCAATAACCTATTTATTTCAATAATTCATTTTTTTCCACTTTGATGCAATAATTGATTATTGGATAGATATTCCTCAACGAATAACCACAATACTACCCGTGTGAAATCGGTTAGAAATAAATAGCAGGTGTCCTTAATATTTAGATATGACCACTGTCCAAGATATTGATTTCAATGAAAAGAACTTCAATAAGCCAACCAACGATTATCTTATTAGCCACAAGGATTGTCCCTCATTTTTCAGATATTATTACTAATATACCCCAAACTTTTAGCAAGCGAATTATTGAAATAAAATTAAACCATATGTTAGTCCCGAAAGGATCCAGTTTGTGTCCAGTGGACGTTAAACCCCATCTCTCTCTCTCTCTCTCTCCCCACAACCTTTAACTTCATCTACAATGTACCAGACTACACATTTAAATTGAGCTAACCAGATTCTCATCAGACATAAAAGCCTTTTTCCAGTAGAAAATGACCAACGACTCTTGTAAATCTCGTATAAGACGCACCTCTGTTGAGCTTGTATAAGACGCAGCTTTGTTCAGACTATTATAGCCAGATAGCGTATTTAAGTGTCTGTTATTACTGATGCTTTTATTTACTATGAAAACGTAAACCAGACAAATCCATGAACTTCAGACTAAAGTGATTTCAAGAACAAGATGAAGAATTAGTGACAAGGGGGATGAAGCAATGGGTTTTGTCAATAACTATTGGCTAAAATAAAACAGTAGAGATCTTTCGCTTAATTCTGATTCCAGTTCAACGGATCATAAGAACCATTGGCCATATGAGTCCAAAGTGTTACTGACCTACAGAATCGATTCCTAAAATCTAATTTTATTCCAATCAACAAAAGTACACAAATAAATTTGATCAGCACCATACGTTGAAGCCAGAAATGAAAGTAGTGTAATAGTAGTAGGTGGGCGATTCTGTTTACGAACGTCAAAAATCACAATACAGACATGAATTCGGTCGAGTGTTAATACGGAGCAAAAAGTGTTCATTAGAAATCTCAGGAAGCGTCATTTTCTCGTTATAAAATTGATTATAAACTATTTTCATCTTCATAAGTACAATGCTTTACTAGAGTCATCTATATCTGACATTTCGTCGATAATAACTCCTTTTTAAAAATCTAAACTTGGAAGTGACGCTTTGAATATAATTACGTTATAGATATAATTCATTTCGCTATATTTTATAAATATTCGAGTAACGCTTGCCTGGTTATTGCTAAGATTTTTTTATATAAAGAAAACATGAGCGAACGATTTCTACATATTATCCTTAATTTAGATTTGATGTGAGCTATAACAGAACTAATAAAGTGTGTACCTTGATTGAAATAGTTATGTAGGGAGCAATGAACTGTTTAATACGTTTTGTTGTGTGAAATTGGTCTATGTTAAATGACTTTTCAAAAGACCGTGACTGCCAGAAATAAATTGGATTATATATTCTTAGTACTGTTGAATACCACTAAAGAATATTAAAAAGTAGAGTGATGTCTCTCATTTCGAAACTAAAATAGATTTACCCACTAAATATGCATAATTGTATTAACATATATAAGAGATAAAATACAAATTAGAATTTATAAGTTGAAAGAAACCACCCAAGTATACAGAAAGACTCAAAGTAAAGGATCTGACTGCCATTACCCGTCGCATTTCTGTCCTTTTATATCTTCTGTGTTTGATTTTTAATGCTCGAGCGGTGTCACGATTGCTCTACCGGAAAATTCAGTATGTTGGTCGTCTCGCCCTGGAAACTCTTACAAACGGAGAAATAGAGGAAGATAGAGAAGGCATTTAATGTTCACTCGACACATACTAGGTCATTTTTCAACAATTCACGAATAAATGAATGAAACGTAGTTTAAAGTCCTGCTATTCTGCTAATGGAGACAGGAATATTTCATGAGGTTAGATAGGCGACTCTATTCCGTGTCACGTGGAAGTGAGGAGTCAGAGAGAAAGAGAGAAAGACTAATGGCTAATGAAGATGGACGCACGTCACACCTGCGTAAGGTAAACTTTGATTGGACATTACTGATAAGGGCACACCAGATTAGAAAAACCCTGATTAGCGAGCAAGAACCGTGGGTACCAGGGAAACAGAGATGTGTTCAGACTTTAAACAACCAACCCGTGTAAACGACAGTAGTGCAGATAAAACAACATCTTTAATAAATCAATTTGCATAATGTCCCAGTCTGGGGCTCAAAATGGGGCTAGAATCGAACATAACCATTTATACATAAAAAAAAATACCTTTATAAATTCCATGCTACTATCTCTTCTGAAGTATTGCCAAAATCGATTCAGTCCACAAATTTCTATATATTATTCTCTGAGTGACCGATTTAATATCAACAAGATGTTTTTAACTTTTTCTTTGGCATTAATATTTCATTATTCCGATGAATTACGGTTAAATCAAGGATTAACTTTTATCTTTGTTTATAGTTTATATGTTGAAATATTAATCAACTGTATTTCCGTTTGGGATTAATGCCACGGCGAATAAAAACACTTTAATGTTCTTTACATGACACCATAAGCCATCAACAACACCATGAAACCAAAGCTAGGATTCTGTGCTGGTGAATAAGCGTTCATGATATGGATTGATTGGTAAAACCTGCTCCCTTGCGTCCGTCAAAATGTTTAGCGTTCTGAGTGATAGGTCTTTCCGTGGCAAAGTTTCATTCAGGGTTGTTTCAATTGATCTGCACTAATTGCGCATCGTGCATTTGACATATAGAGTCAACTCGATTGTCACACCACAACGTTCCAGTGACAGTTTGAGTAGTGCAATTAAACAACCCCTTTCACTTGGCGCTCTATACGTATCTCTTACTTTAGGTATTACTAAATATTGAATACACCAATGCTCATATATTATCCGTATATGAGCTCTACATTTGAAAAATTAAGAATCAATACGACCCCACCGGAAGCAAATCCCATGTACAAACTTTAGATGTTTATCTCTCATGTCGGACTGTACATATTATTTGTTTGTTTATATTTGGAATCCAATAACAATTTTGTATAATTTCATAATCTGAAACAAAAAACCAACAGTGGGGCATCTTTTGTGCCAATTTGGCAGTGTCACATCAATTAGTCTGAGACGTCTTTGGATTGCCAAGAGAATACTACATGTATGTTAACACATAAAGTTGCGTATTGATGGATATTCTGTCAGGTGATGGCATTTAACCGATTTGTATAAAACGTGTTTCTGTTTAACTAAACGGGACCTGACGCAGCATCTACTTCCGAAATTCAAGTCATATTTAAGCACTGTGTCATAAGGTCTGTCATTGAGCCAAATGGCGTGGTTTCGATTTGCCGGATGTACAAGGAGTGGGATCTCCTAGCCGTTTAACCTCGTGGATTAACTTCGAGCCCTTCGCTTTGCCGAAACTACTAAATGAACCCCCCCCCTCTCTCTCTCCCTCTCTCTCACTCTCGAGCACCCTACACATTCTCATTTATGTGTAAGTTTCGTCGCTCTTTTGTATTGATGGTGTTTTATCACTGTATAAGGTTCAGAGAGGACTCGGGATATATTGTCTTTATATATCCGCGACTCTTTACTAACCATAAAGGATAAATTACATTCCGATTAGTTTTGAATACCCTAGGCGACCAGTCTCATGGACCGTCCAATAATTGAGATACTTATCGATCAAGTTTTCAGCATGATTAACCCAGTACCGATAATATTGAATAGAGCTGTCACTATTAATTATTCGCGCCTAATTTCTACCCACGATGCAACCTTCTATACCACAATTGCGCCATCAAAAATTAAGTACGGAGTTAATAAATCCATGAATGCTGATTGGCTGTTATTTAGGTCACCCCCTCCAAAAGAGTGTAAAAAGAATGCTTTGTTGGTATTGAAGAAGTTGGCTTCGTCCTATATATTTAGAAACTTCCAGAGAAAAGAGAATGATGGCGATGATTTATAAGAAGGTCACAATGTCATGAAATCTCCGACAACCAACATCCGGAATGTAGGCCGCGTTGAGGGTAATTAGCAAGAATTAATAATCTGGATGAAGACTCGATGATTGCATCTTTTTCAACACCAAGTTATTTTGAGAATTATTAATAACTTCAAACTAGAGTTTTATAACTAGTATATTGTTGAGCTGCCAGAACCGTTTATTGGGTGCTTTCCCGCGATAGGCCAAATAAAATCACCAGACAACAAAACACACGTAAACAAAGCAATAACCAGTTCTATCTAGTTAAAGCTCTCAAGTTCAAGCTAACACCAAGAACCAGGACATGGACAGTTTGGTTTCCAGTCTTTTAAATATCGATACAAATTCATAAACAACCATATTGCAAATTATGATGGAAACAAAAGAAGTTAGAAACGAAATTAAGCAGAAGACCGTATATGTCATTGTACTCCTTTGCTTAGCCTGATTTGAATTGTCCTAGTTTAAATCAAGATTAAAATCAGTTTCTCTTTCTTGAAATGTAATTTAAAACTATATAAGTGAGAACCGAGCAAAATCGCTGAAGTCGCATTATTTTGGTTGATTTTAAAATTTTTCTGTTGTTCTATTTTATATTTGAGTACTATGGATAAGAAGCATTTATTTCACTTCAAAGCCCATACTCAACTATCCAGCTCATCGGATGGCTTAGATATTGAGTTGAATAGACAGTACCCACCATATCGTTTCAGTGATATGATTGGCAATCCAGAATATGAACTGTGGGTGGAGTATCCGTTAGCTATTTCCTTTCAAAACTCACTCAGTATATTTCAATATATTCATTTTTCATTTTCAAGTTTTGATCTATTATACAAAATCTAAAGCAAATGTTGGAATATGTGTGACCAGAAACATGGTTTCACAGCTGTTGATAGCATCGACTCATCTACTTTAAGTGCCCCTCTTTAACAAGTGGCATAATATTTTTAGTACGTGTAGACGATTTATTTATATTTTGTTTTTATCAGGGTTTGTGTTTTTTCTCAAACTGAAGATCTGGTTTATGGGTTATGTTTTTTATTTGATAGAAGGTCGTAAATCAATGTGATCAATATTAGGCGGTCATTATACAGCTCTACCGCCATATTGTAAGCCGCAGTAAATTCCCACACAGGATCAAGTGTAATCTCGATTAAATCCTCGCCAGCAAAAACTAACTAGGAAGCAATATCAAAAGGATTTACAAGGAAACTACAATCAAAAACACATTTGATGAATGATAGAATGCCCGTCGGCCATCTTGATTTCCTTGGATTAATTTCACTTTGGTAGGGTTTTAACACGTTCCTATTAAACATGATTAGCTCTAAGAGGTGACGGGTTTTTTTTTTATTAGCGCAAGGGTATACATGCTCTTTTCAAACCACCTGATACCACTTTCCATTTACTTTAAAAAATTTTTTTAACAAGTATAACTCTGCTTTGGACCCAGGGGCGCCGGAACCCGGGTACGAAGGTATACAAATGGTACCCTGTTCTTTTCGGGGGTATACATGTATACCCATGCCCTTAGTGATGAATGTTTGCAACCTTTTTTCTAGTCTGTTCATTTTTAAATAATAGATATGTAATTGATCTCTGGTTGGTCGCGAATCATGTATGTTGGAATAAGAATGCTAGAGTCAGCGGCGTGAAGCTAGCTTGTTGTTCGTTGTTCGGTATTCGCGAATACCGAACAACGAGCCAGTTTGTTGTTCGGTATTCGCGAATACCGAACAACGAGCTGGTTTGTTGTTCGGTATTCACCAGATATGGAATTAGTAATCTAATAAAGTAACCTTTGTTCGTTATTCGCCAAGATGAATCTGCTCTTTCTTCGGATAGACAGAGAAATTGTTAGAATCTATTTCCCAAGAGTTCGAAGTGTTATAATTCATTTAGGCTCATAAAAACCCACCTGCGTCGTATTCCCGACAAAAATACCTTTATTATATTACCAATTCCATATACGGTGAATACTGAACAACAAACCAGCTCGTTGTTCGGTATTCGCGAATACTGAACAACAAACCAGCTCGTTGTTCGTTATTCGCCAATACCGAACAACAAACTGGCTCGTTGTTCGTTATTCGCCAATGTGTAACAGCTCTTTCTTCGGATAGAAAGAGAAGTTGTTAGAATCTATTTCCCAGAAGTTTGAAGTTTTATTGTCTAATTAAGCTCATAAAAACTCGCCTTTGGCGTGTCCCCTACAAAAGTACCTTTATTATATTACTAATTCCATATACGGTGAATACCGAACAACAAACCAGCTCGTTGTTCGGTATTCGCGAATACCGAACAACAAACTGGCTCGTTGTTCGTTATTTGCGAATACCGAACAACGAACAACAGGCTAACTTCACGTCGCCGCTAGAGTCGCTCTAAACAGCGTTCTCGGAATTCCAAATAAAGACGACAGGATTTAACGATCGAGTGTTCCCGGCTGGTATACTTTTGAAAGATACTCGCTGCTTTTTTTTTACTTTCTACTTGCTGCTTACAGCAATAAAAAAAAAAAATCACAACATATCTAACACCCCCGTGACGTTATTTGTCGTCGAAAACAGTTATTAGCGGTTCATATTTACCCAGTTATTTTGATAACAATTAGACCAGATAAGTCTGTAATCTCCAATTAATTATCCTCTCAAATGTCTGAAATCTTGTAACCAAAGTAAACGTTTCTTTTTACCAATATTTTACCCGGGGGTATTTCTTTTTTTGTATTCACTGCTTTCATCAATCTTATAAAGCAATGTTTGATAACTCGTCTCGTGTTAAATTGGATGATTAATTTAAAGTCGCCAGCTCACAAACGTGTCAATAAACGTGTCTTCATTTATATAAAAAATACAAATTATCTGGTTACGTTTAATATAACCACCACTGTTGGTTATTTATTTTCTGAAACTCTTAAAAAGGTTTAAAAAGAACGAAAATGGCTATTTGCTATCTGGTATTAGAAGATGCACTGTTCCAGAAGGTGCACTGATACAAAAATGATTTCACAACGTGTATGTGAATCGCACAGAATCGCGATCTCTACACGTTTAACAGATTACGTATAAAGAAACCCTGAAATAAAAGAGAAACATAGTTTTGTCAGGCAACGAGAATATAGCCACTTGTCATGTAAAATTAATTTTCAGATTTAAGAAACTATCAGTGACAGGGACAATAACTCATTGAATAAAATGTGTATTAAATGAACCTATAGCACCATCACAAAAGCGGTTGGACAAACTGGCATACTTATCTAATGGGATACTGGTGGTCGACTAACATAGATTTATATAATTGGAACCCAAACCACAACCGTTTAGTTAAAGATCCCATCATATAGATGACTCTAAATTTTAACATCTGAACATTCTCGGAATAAAAGTTAACCGATCCAGCTATCAAACAAAGGTACGTAGATATGATCTAGATTCTAATTACTACTGATTTAAAAAAAATATCACCAAATTAAAAAAATAGAGTATTTTCGAATTCTAGAGACTGGACATTCTCAGAATGAAAGGTTACAGACTCAGACATCAAACAAAGAAACAATGGTTTGATCTAGATTTGAAATATTACTCATTTCAACAAAATATCACTAAATTGAATTTAAGAATTCTAGAGATTCAATATTGGACATTCTCAGAATGAAAGGTTGCAGATACCAAAACAAAGGAACATCGGTATGGCCTAGATTTGAAATATCACTTAATTGAGAAACAGTACAGAATGTAAGAATACTAGAGATTTAAAGGTTACAGACACAGATACTTAAACAAAGGAACATTGGTATGGCCTAGTTGTGACAAATTACAGATTTAAATAAAGATCACAGCATTGAACAACAGTAGAGAATTCAAGAATCGCCTATTTAGTTTAGGATAATGTAGAATCATATAATGTAAACTTAAGTCTGATTAAAGGAAAATAAACGCAAATCGATCAGGCTGTACAATAGAAATGGTCTTAGTCAGCGGCAAAAGGCGATAGATAAAGTCTAGTAAGCACCAACTTAAATCAGACGGTCATTAGACCATCGAATTACAATATTACAGCTTAGCTAATTGCTTTTTTATTCTGCTTGTGGTGTTGTGTAATTGAGGACAGACATTAAGAGTATTCGAATAAAAGTACACACAATCTGAATTTGATACAATAAAAACAAATGGAAAAACGTTTCATTAATATTTTGAATTTACAAGTATCACTAGGATTGGATGTTTATCGCCAGAACTTTTTTAATGATAGATCGACATACATGTATAATGAGGTTGGTTGTATGTATAATGAGGTTGGCTGTTTTGATAAAATGTTGACATACATGTATAACGAGGTTGACTGTTTTGATCATAGTTCGACAGACATGTATAATGAGGTTGGTTGTTTTGATAAAATGTCGACATACATGGGGTTGTCTGTTTTGATGTTATGTCGACATACATATGTATAATAAGGTTGTCTGCTTTGATTTTATGTCGACATATATACATGTTTATTAGACTGGCTGTTTTGATGTTATCTCGACATACACGTATAATGAGGCTTGTTGTTTTGATGGTAGTTTAACAAAAATGTATAAAGAGGCTCTCTACTGGAGAGAAAACACGGAAGTGGTTGACCGACATTTTTATTCCTAAATCGATGACTTTAGTTTAAAACACTATTCATAATTCGAGATTTTGGATGAAATCTAAGCTATGAAAATGAAAATGTTTATTTGGTCTCTGTATGCATGACAGATGTAAAACGGATTAAAACCACATTTACCAAATAATGTACTTATGTTTGAATATGGTGGCCATTCAAGGCAGAGATCTTTTCATAAAGTATAAAAATACCGAATAAAAATAATAAATACCAATTAAAGAAACGTTTTACAGTAATTACAGTTAATTAAAACAGCAGCCATCCTTTTTATCATTATCTAATTGTGTCCGCTTGAGACAACAACAGCAAATTGGCACATCAAAATTACCAAGGAACTGTTCAAAGTAACGGAAAACGAATTCTTCATGGTTGAACATGTCAACACACTTTGTATTTAAGGTGTTAACATTAGTATCTGAACCAATATTTTGATATTACATAGTTCCGTGGTGCGTCTAGCCACTGATCTTGTATAAACATTCCATAATCACATCTTTCGATTCATTTCGTTTCGTTTCATAAATAAATCCGGCCAGTGTAATAAGACGCACAGACGTCAATTCGGCCTATTACTTTAAGATTTTAAGAAAATGAACAAAGTTCAGAGGTCATAATATTCAATGAGGCTAGACAGATTGTGACCTTATTTATAGTAATTGATTTGACATTTTTACAAGTTTAACAATACGTGTTATTATACGTAATATTTTGTTAGCTTTTGCTCCGACGTCTGAATATAATTTATCAACAAAAGATAATAACGAAGGATTATGATAGAACGATTTGCGATATTGTTGATAAAATTTTCATTGGACTTCATACTATATTTCGTAAGACCGCTTCCTCGAAATTACACAGCGCCAAATTCAAAATAACACTCTGAAGAAAACAGTCCTGGACTACATCCATCCCAACGCAAAAAGAAACAAAAACACCAGACAATGTGTAAATAATCGGATTTGAATGATAATGGAAGGATTAACATATTGTTCAATTTTATTCCACTAATTCGCTTGCGGGTTAGGGCTAGGGTAGGGGTCATTAGCATTAATAGGAAACCGGAGAACCCGGAGAACCCGGAGAAAATTCACGAGACTAGATAGGCGACCCTACTCCTTGTTACGTACACGCTGGAAATCGAAACCATCCACTTAACTGAATGACATACCTTGTGATCTAAAGTGCTCGAGTTAAACAGCGCAATTAGAACGCACAATATAGACATTTAAAATTATAATAAGACTATAAATTGTATGAGACAGACATACAGACCAATTAGTAAACAGCCGGCGTAGGTTCAAGGATCTGTTGTGTTGCATCCATGCAAACATCGTGTTTTTGATTACATACTTGGAGGAAGAGAGAAAGAGAAATGGGGTTTAACGTCCACTCGACACAAATTAGGTCATTACGGGACTAACTTATTGTTCTGTTTTATTTCAATAATTTGCTTGCCCGTAGGGCCCTGTACATCCGGAGAAAACCCACGAGGTTGGACAGGTTATCCTACTCCTCGCCACATACAAGCGGGGAATCGAACCAACCCATTTAAATCATTGACAGGCCTTCTGATCGAACGCGTACACCTTTCAACCCCGACCCTCAAATACTTTGAGGAATAGGGTCGTCCGACTGCTAAATAACCCGGCACAAACGCGAATTATTTACATAATGCTTGTGCCGTTATCACCTACATATAGATGCGTTGAATAGACGTCAGGACAAAAGTAAAAACAAAATCTCAATGTCAACACGGGTCGAAGTCTGTAATTGCAACTGGACACTGATGGTTTAATGAGGGATAATTCTGTCCAGATATCATGACATTAGACTGGTCGCCACATTTACCCTGGATACACACAAGAAGACGTGATTCCGATGACGGTGGAAGATAAAACGAAGAAATCCGCATAATCAATTAATATTCTTTTAGCAAGGCAACAAAGCCTATCTCTAAGCGTTCTTAAGCCATCAAAAGAAGACGACTTTTGCTGGAGATTAAAGGAAGATAAAGTAAATTAGTCAACATATAAAGGTATATTATTTATCTTATTCTGTCAATCATAACAGATTTAGAATTGAAGCAACTACCGTATCATTATCATGTTTCCGTATTTAAAGGTATATTGCCACGTATTGTGCTCTTCAAAATTAAACCGTGTCCTTTGTACTTGTTAGATTAAGTAAATTTAAATTAGATTAATATGTTGAATCTAGGTCAAAATAACATTTTGTATTGTGGGCGTGGGTGATTTAAAGGTGTTATTTCCTTTTGTGATGAGGGAAAATCTCTGCTTTCATTTGGAAATCTTAATAATTTTAATTTCATTTTTGGCTTCAAACTGCCGACAAGGAAACAAATCTGATTAAAATAATTGAATAACCATTGATGTTCCGTATGGATTACGCAGAGGCGGATCAAGTTTCTGGTGGGCCCTAGGCAGCTCGACCAGCTGGGCCCCTTGCGGAACTGGTTTTAGAAATCGCTCCCTCCTGTTAGGTCGGCAACTCGTTATTTTCGATGATATCATTTGTGCTTACATCGACTGAAAAGTGATCCTGTGGCGTAGTTTTAGTCGCTATTTTCAACATTTCACTTCGCCCATCCACACATTTGAATTTGGGTCATATCAACGACGAACTGGCCTACGTTGAAATGACACGGCCTTCGCGTAATTACAGGAGAATATCGTAGAAAATCTTTTTAAAATGAATGCGAGATTAGGTACCTGGCAAGCGAGCGACCAGTCTCACAGCCGGAGTGGTCGATCACTATGAAGCTCATCTCGAGCGCTGTTTAGTCACTGACCGTGTGGGCCTCATAGTGAACGGCCAACACAATCGAGTGAGGTTCGTCGAAAGCGTAGTTCAATGAACTAAACAATGTTAAACATCAAATTTAAAAATTTAAAAAAATCGTCAAAAATTTTACGGGCCCTATTTTTTTCTTGGGCCTTGGGCAGCTGCCTACGCTGCCTATAGGGTAATCCGCCTCTGAGATTACGAATAATTCCGTGTATCTCACGCGACAAAGGCTCACCGTTTCATTGGCTATGATAACAACTCTTCCAGATCCTAGTACAGTAAAGACAAGTAAAACGATCGGCGTTTTAATCAGATTGCAATGAAACACAAAATAAATTTAAATTGGTTGCATGGGTAGCAAATAAACACTTAATTAAATTGACAGGTCTACTTTTAATGCATATCATTGATATATTGATATACAATGTCTCAAATATTGTAGAGAAATAAGGACAGGTTTAATGTCTTGTTGTATAAGACTACGAGGAGCCGCGGTGGCTCATTGAAAAGGGTTCTGGCTCGCTAACAAGGGGATCTTAGGTTCGCTCCTGGTGTTATCCGAGAAAGTAACTCGGGATGTCGGTGACACAGAGCGGAGGGCCTAACAAGAAACAGTGTATGGTCGTTCTGATGGTAAAGAACCAAGGTCTCGTGTTCACATCGGCGTAAACTTGGAATTCCAAATAAGAGTAAGTCATAGCTCCGCTGTCTTGGCAACACACTATCCTCATAGCACATTCTACAACCGTCTTTTTTTCGGTGTAAAAAAACAACAGGACATTAAATCGCATTTCTTTTATTGTCGTTTTGAACAATATACGCACGTCACAAATTAAAAGGCGGATCTCCTTTTTAAATGGCTACCCGTGATCTTACCTAAGAAATAAACACAAAAGACGAAGTATTGATATTTTATCAGTTAAGCTCTTTAATAAAAGAAAAATAATGTAAACATGACTATCCAAGTGTTGCCCCCTTTTCCATGGTACAGACTGCATTTTTTAAAAATTGATGCCTGCTTATAAATCTGAAGGACAATTAAATCTAAACCTACGGCTACAAATATCGACGTTGAATAATTTCAAATATATTAGAAAATAAAAATAACAAAACGAGAGAAAAAAAAAACCCAAAAAACAAAACAAACAAAACACACGACACATGTCCTCGCCGGCGGTTGGTAATTTATAATTGAAAGAATAAAGGATGTAAATCAGCTATCGTTATATTGAAATTCGAGATGGAATGACGACCACCGGAAATATTCTTGTCACATGATAACAAGTGATTCTGTTATTTTAAGAACAATATACGCGTCATAGAGTACATTCTAATCCGTAATTCTTCGGGTGATTTTTATAACAAAACAAAAATTGGTCTGGTCAAATTTTAAATATGATGCGGTTGATGACGTAATCTGTTTAAAATTGTCGGCGACTAGAACGATTCGAAAAAATATTTGATAGATAAATTAGTTTTAAATACGTTTTGGTCCAAAAATGTCATCAACTAATAAACTTTGTACATGGGAAGGCATCTTGGAATTTAAGTAAAGTTCTAAAACCGAACCGTTTTCTGTGAAGGAATGTGCCATTTAATTATGAAACGTTATGCCGATAAGTTTTATACCACTAAGACACGATATAATCATGCTTTAATAGTTATTGGTTTTCATAAAATCGCCCGTAACAAGAACATGTCAGTGTGATGCTCAGCTGTAAAATCATATTAATGACACAATTATCGTATTCAAGCATTGTGCGAAAACGGCAGTGCCAGTCTCGGCTTACAAACTTAAAGGGGCTAAACCTCTAACTCAATTTTTCCATGAAATTCGAAATTAATATAGCAGTAATTAAAATTCTGTCTTGGTCGATTTCAATAAATCTTGCCGTGAAAATATGGAATTCTAATGAACATTTTAAAATCAATAGACGAGTTTTTGCAAATGTTGACAACGCTTCCAGACTAATATTAGTAGAATATTTTTTCTGGATGATAGAGACTAAGTTAGTGAAGTCATGCAGAACAGGAAAGGGACCAGGATACAAACAACTAACAGTCAAGAAAAAGCTTACTATGGTCGTCATCGCAGTCATATTGTGACGTCATATCAACAAACACCGATGTTTCATGTATATCGTATAATAGAATTTGTGGAACATGGTGCCATTTTTTTATCTAAAGAGTGTCCCCCCCCCCCCAACAGAATGTGTAGCACAATGGGGCGTAACGTCTCGCTCCAAAGAGGAAATGAGATGAAATGGGGTTTAAAGTCGTACGGCTGATGAAGACGAGTATACACCAGTCACCACGGCTCTCGCTCTTGCTCATGTAAAATTGAGTATTTTGTGACACATAAAGATACTAATAAACGCCACGTTTCTTCTTCTATACACCGATTATTTATAAAAAAAAATCAAGATCCTAGGACAGACCAATTAGTCAATCAAATGAATCATTTTATATAACCATCTTCAAGAGAACTATAGAACTATCTTGTAATTAGAAAATACGGAGAAGCTCATCGGGGTCAATCACGTGAAAAAAGTGTTCAAACTAATTTATTTCAAGGTCGCCCTACACTGATTTATCGAATAGCTGGTACTTTTTTACGTTACGGGATCGGCACATTCAGGTCATGTTCCCATTAATATCATTCGTTATTTCATGGTCTCGTTAAAATACCATTCATTAAGTTCATACTCTCATTAATTTCATAGGCCCAGCAACTTTTTTCTCTCCTTGATATCACTTATTATTAATGATTCATTGATTTCATGCTTTCCTGAAAGCCAGTGAACACCGTTTACACTTTTCAGAAAATCCTGCTAATACAAGCAATAGAATATACACAAATTGATTATTGAAGAAATCAAAATCTAGATCGCAACAATAGACTATTTGCAGCTTATTAGGATATGATGAAATAAAAAAAGGATATGATCAAATAAAAAAAGGATATGATCAAACAAAAAAAAAAAGGGTCATCAAAGATGATCAAATAAAAAAGGGGCTCATCAAAGATGTTCAGCGAAACGTTAAGATGGCAACGTCTGGCTTTAACGGGATACAGACGAAACGGTGCTAATTCAAGCGATCAAATCTTATATAACTGTGTAAAGTGGTAACAAATGAAAACAAAACGGTCAAAAATGTGATATAAATTTGCCTAACTATACGTCAGTGGGGTCTTATTAAAAATACATTACGCAAGAGCTAAATCTGCCTATTGCGGGTCTTTCTTTAGGTCATAAAGGTTAATTATTTATTAAAATGACAAGATAATAATCAACCCCCGAAATCATCGGATGCCTCGTAACAACTGTAACAATGACAACCGAGGATACGGGATAAAGGGTTTTTTTTTTTGCTTTACAGTATCTACTTTTAACCATTATAGCAGGAACTCTCATAATCTTCCATATTGTCGCTTTAAATAACGAATATTACCCGATTGTTTTGATTCATGGCCATAATGACCAGTCTGCTTTTAATTACTGTGTTTTCTGGTGCCTTGGGATTTTGTGTTCAGATAGTATTTGTTTGAATGTTACACCTTGGCGAAATGAGGAACTTTGGATAAAAAGTTCTCCCGAATCGACAAACTTATGCCGAACATAATTAGAGTGCCATGGTAAACTGTCCAAGATAAGCGCATGTTTGATCTTACAAAGTGGCGAATAGGGGCGTATGTGAAGCGTATATCATTTTATTTTTTCGTACAAAATGGCGAATGATACTACCATGAATTTTGACACTTATCAAAGTGAAAGGTATCACAAGCAACAAATAAACTGGTTAGGCCATGGTAGTTAGTGATCTGGGGTATTTTAATAAAATATAAAACACAAATAAATGTTATTATTTAACGCCCACAGAGATAACAACAGGGCACTAATTTTAACGCATTTTTCTCCAAACTTAAGAATCTCAGATATGTCGATTCGCGAGAAATGTAATAATTTTTTGCCGACAATACAAACGAAACGAAAAACGGTCAAAAATCAAAATTTAAAGGAATTTTCCGAAAAATATAGATAGCGTTCTATGCATGAAATTGACGAATCATGATATCACTAAATCATATCAATGCGTGTATGAAGTTGGTAGTAGTATGAAGTTAATGAGAGTATGGAAATAACGAATGATAATGGGAGCATGACATGAATGTGCCGATTCTGTGACATAAAATAGACTTTGCTTAGTATGGCGACCTTGAAATACATTGTTTTTGCGCCTCTCCGTATCTTGTAATTACAATATAACCATTTTTATAACTATCGTGTAACTACACGATAGAAATCCTGTAATTACAAGATAATCAGATTTATTTTTCATTTGATTGACCCTAATGGTTTTCCGTAAGATTCAATGTGAACCCTCTGGGATACCTGGGAAACATACAAGTGTTGGGGATTACTTTAATCTGTCCCTTTCTTTTTATCTATTAGTACAAAAAGTTGATCGATGTACGGTAATCGTTTTGTGTACATGATTGATGGCACTAATCATTGACTGTAATCTACACCTTTATTGTCTCCCCATCTAGTTTATTATAAATTAACATCTTATCTAGTGAGAAATTACCGTATGTTTCCAAGTACATCGTCATCTATTGGTGAGCATATTACTATTCCCAAAGACATTTATATACAATAGGTGTCATAGAAGAGCTTAATCTATGAATACTTTCCCCCTGCTGAATTCAATGTAAATCAAGTCAATTCTTTTTATATAGGCTTATATGGGTTTAATATAGGCTATGCCTGTTCCCCAATCCCTATTCAGATAGAAATCTGAATAAAAATATTGCTTATAAAAAAAGGCCAATTCTTATAACCGTAAACTCTATATACACGATAGGTTAGAATTACTTGGTAAACATATAAAGGCACACGGCAAACCTCGGCAGATTCCGTAACATCAAACCTCGGCTGTATGACGAATTCCGCCATATTGGATCTACTTTAAAGGTCCTGAGTGAAACATGGCTGCGCCCATACCGAACACAAATTGGCGACCTACTTGGCTAGCGACCTACTCGACCGATCCAGCTGTAAGATAATGACGAAATTACACTTCTATTCTGAGCTAAAGGAATGGATAAAGAATAATATATTCTACTTTAATTTGGATTTTATTGGTTGATAAATGGATGAGTTAAGGCGACTGTTGTCTTTATTCTAAGTAGGTTTCCAACGAACAGGTTGCAGCTCGATCGGTCGAATAGGTCGCTAGCCGAATAGGTTCCCAATTTGTGTAATATAGAGTCAAGTTTTCCTGTTAAAGTAAACCGGTAGTCGCATCGCAAATGTATAGGCGTAGGTACATATCACTTACTGTCATACAGCCGAGACTAGATGTAGGGATCCGAAATCTGTCGAGTTTTGCCGAGTGCATATAAAGGGAGAGGGCGGAGCGGAGCTAATCGAATCTCAAACTACCAAATAGGTGGGGATGCCTATCAACTGACATATATATATTTATAGCGCGTGATTTGTAATCCTAAGCAAAATAAATGCAATAATTATAGATCTATCTTATTTTTTAAAATCAGCTTCCCCCTTTTTCTCGTGTTATATTGTGAATTTACGATTTCGTCGGGCCCTGACAGGTTACTGCAATGTGTTGTGTTCTCACTTATTAGCCAATGAAAACGTAGTTGTTCAATGCGTACAAACTCGCTGAAGCCCCATTTATGGTACGGTCGAAAGATGAGGTGGCTGCAGCAAGTACCCCAGCTATTTAATTCTCACTTTCATAAATTGGATATGACCGAATTTTTCGCATATTTGACTACGGCTTAATCCATTCGTAGTCCGACAGGTAATGGTTCTTTTACATGCCTGCCAATATATACACGGGGCTTAGTGTTTTTGTCCTATCCATACTACTAAACATTGTTCTTTTACATGCATGCCAATATATACACGGGCCTTAGTGTTTTTGTCCTATCCAAACTACTAAACATTGTTCCATGCCCCATTTTGTAAATCTGCCATTATGGGTATGTTAAAGATAAATGCCACTTTTAAATTTTCACGACGTAGTCCCACAGAATCAAATATATAAAAAAAGAGAGAAATGAATCCTGCAGCCCTAAATCTTGGAAATGATGACTTAGCGACTCTAATGACAACCAAAATACAAAATGTCACGAAGTCAGTACCGTTAAATATTACACTGCGGTTCTCAAACTTTGATACGGTTTCTTACAGATAAATCTATTTGTTTTTTTAAGCTAAATAATAATGAAAAGTCAATCACATTGTCTAAAAAAAGGTTTTTAAGTGGATATGTTGTCATTCACTTTTCATATTTTGTCGGCAAATTTCGAAATAGCCAGTGGCGTAATAAAATTTCTAAGTTTCGTGAAATTAGTTTCTTATAAAACTTACGTTTAAACTCATTTTTCACATACTTGAGCAATATATTCACAGTGTTTTGAATGATGTCAGAATATTGTCATTTTGACGTTGTGATTTTCCTCATTTGCAAATAGCTGAAGTATTTTTCCCCTCCAGCATACCAGACAATGTTCTTTTTAAAATGATATATCACTTAGTTAATAAAGAACAATAACATTGCGTGGATAGTGCTGTTTAAAGCGATACATCGCCTAGTTAATGTGCGAAATGCATAACGACCGAGAGGGAGAGAGAGAGAGAGAGTGGCGATTTCAAGACATTGAACAGTTTATAAGGGCTTTTAGTCGGAACAAACCATAATTTAAAATATAACTTACCCTCTTGACGATAGCGGACGCCATCTTGATTAGTAGTAGAAGACTATACATCCATTTAAATCCAAACATATACTTCATCGTCTGAAAAACACAAATTGACACATTGAAATTGAATTAACATAGGTTTGTTTTCAGATGCATTCAATGATCACTTATGGGTCACGAATGTTTCAACTGTCAGAGGCTAGAAAAAGTAAAATTAAATACGAAACTAGTAGACTTACACCCACTATATTAAAATATTACATCCTACGCAATCAAGTAGGCCAATTTATTGTTACATCAATCAATGAGGATCCGAATGGAATTTGAATCCCAAAAGGCAATATTACCCCACATTTGTAGACATCTTGGATAAGAGTTTAACCGAACTTACGGTTGCCATGTGAACCCTAACCAACAATATTACCCCACGTTTGTAATATATGTATCGTGTATATGAGTTTAACCGAACTTACGGTTGCCATGTGAAGTTATATTTTTATATCGCTATCAAATTGGCCACACAAAGACTCATAAACTAAATATATTGGATATTTTTAAGTGTTCCATGTAGAACTTAAATCATTTATTAAATCATGTAGCAGTATATTTAATAACTTTAAAACAAAACAAACACATAAAAGCAAAAATAGAACAGTGGTAATACAATGTAAGTGTACAAACAATATATACTAAACAACGCATAAAAGAACGAATAAGAAATTAACTGTGAAAATAGAAGCCAGTGCTGTTAGGCACATAAAATGGCCACCAGACTATAGTCCCGTTGCCAAGCGGCATTTTTTTTTACAAGCTTTTGTTTAAAGACTGATGGAGTGGGGTTGGGATTGCTTAGTGGTCTAGAGTGCCGCGCTTCGACCTCTAGCTGGCCGGTCACATCTG
Organism: Patella caerulea; assembly: GCA_036850965.1. Taxonomy (NCBI): domain Eukaryota; kingdom Metazoa; phylum Mollusca; class Gastropoda; family Patellidae; genus Patella; species Patella caerulea. The sequence continues at coordinate 17,390,822 of JAZGQO010000021.1, forward strand.
GCTCGCAGCTGTGGTTTCGAGCCGTGGTGTGAACGTATGTGGCATGGAGATAGGGGCGCCTTCTCAACCTCGTGGGTTTCCTCCGGGCACTCCGGTTTCCTCCCACAGCTAAAGACCCCTACGCGCAAGCGAATTATTGAAATAAAATTAAACCATGTTTTAGTCCCGAAATGATCTAGTTTGTGTTGAGTGGACGTTAAAACCCATTTCTCTCTTTCTATCTTAAAGACTGATGGTGTGTAAAAAATAGTACATCGCGTTTGAGAGTTGGCCAAAGTCAATTACATACGTATACACCAAAGTTACGCATTCTGCACACAGTAACATATCTACTTCATACTTTAGTTTCTGTCCTGAATGATCGCCATATCTAAATATTAGTATACTGTTTTGTAATACTCCTTTTTACATCTGTCATACATACAGAGACTTAATAAACTTTTTCAATTCTATTAAAGATTCATTATGGGAGATAAGATAAAGAGATGGCAGTTCTCACTATAATAGTTAAAAACTAGATAGTATAAAGGTAAATTGTTAAAAATTTCAGTCAAATTGGTCCACTATTAGCCAAGAACGAAGCAAGTGGAATATTCACATAGCCTCGGTCATCATTACTAAAATCATTAATATAAACAGCATAGTCTCGATTATCAATGGTCGTTAAGCAGCATATAGGAATTTAAAGTACCAACATCGAAGGCTAGCCTTGACATCAAGAGTTTATTATGGTCTGGATAAGTTAATTAATGTCTAATTGATTATTTAGATAACATTTCAGGCCTAAAGAAAGACCTGTAATGAGCAGATTTTGCTCTTGTATAATGCTATTTTAAATGAAAGCAAAATAAATAATTCTCATAAGTCACGAATTATACATAGTGGTTTCGACTAAAATCGTCGATTAAGGATTCAACTAGCTTAGTGTCTGTTCTCAAGTTGAGCTAACTGCGGACAGACAGCCTAAGTTTAGTATGACTGTTTCGTTGTCTGTCTACAAAGAGCCGCTAAATGGAATGAAATGAAATGGGGTTCAACGTCCTACTGTTCTGCTCCGACTAGTCCAATGGCGAGGACGATGAATATACGCCATACAGTGTGCTTTGGGGGAAATTTTGCCCGTACAGCGACACTACGGCCAACACTTATCTTATATTGAATTCCAACTGCCAAGGGATCTTTTCCGTGCATGCTAATGTGTACACGGGTCCTCATTTTTCCTCTCATCCGAACGACTAGACAGCTCTTCTTGTCAGGCCTCTCCGTCCTACATCACTGGATGAACTTTCTTGGCCACAATACCGGGATGGAAAACCCGACCTCCAGGTTAGCGAGCCAGAGCTTTATCCACTTAGCCATCGTGACTCCTAGAGGTAGGAATACCGTAAACATATAAAGAAAGAGTCTTAGTACAGCTGTATAAAATGGAAGTGAAGTACACCGCAGAAAAAAAGATAGGTTGCCAGACAACGAAACATACGCCCACAGCAGCTAAATCGTCCGGGCAGTCAACAAGGGTTGTCGCATATTTTTACTTTTTTTGCTAATGAAACATTTGTAATACACTAAAAACTGATTAAGAGTAACGGCTCATTATGTAATTATCAGAAAATCATTAGAATTTGATTGCTTTTTATAAAGTGTTACCCCACACTAACAATTAGTATATACATGAAACATTTAATATCATGGATTTAGCTGTTCAATCTAAAGTCAATCGGATGGTAAGTTTAGCCTCTATAAGCGTAACAAGATTTTTTGAAGTTATCAAGGGAGATAACTCTGGCAATAATTATTTGAAATCTCTGGAAATCAATCGGCTTCTTCGTCTCATGACCCTAAACACTGTGTGTTAATTTAAAGTCGATCGGATATTAACTTTGGCCTCTAGAGCTTCCACAGGATTTTTCGAAGTGATCAAGGGCCATAACTCTGGCAGCAATTATTGAAAATCACTAAAAATCGATAGACGACTTAGTCTCATGACTGTAAACACTATGTATAAATTTGAAGTCAATCGGATATTAACTTTGGCCTCTACAGCATCCACAAGATATTTTGAAGTGATCAAGGGCTATAACTCTGGTAGTTATTACCGGAAATCGCTGAAAAACAATAGGCTTCTTCGTCTCGTGACCTTAAACACTGTGTATAAATTTAAAGTCAATCGGATATTAACTTTGCCCTCTAGAGCATCCACAAGATATTTTGAAGTGATCAAGGGCCATAACTCTGGTAGTTATTATCGGAAATCGATGAAAATCAATAGGATTCTTTGCCTCATGACCTTAAACACTGTGTATAAATTTAAAGTAAATCGGATATTAACTTTGGCCTCTAGAGCGTCCACAAGATTTTTTGAAGTGATCAAGGGCCATAACTCTGGCACTTATTATCGGAAATTGCTGAAAATCAATAGGATTCTTCGTCTCATGACCTTAAACACTGTGTATAAATTTAAAGTCAATTGGATATTAACTTTGGCCTCTAGAGCATCCACAAGATATTTTCAAGTGTTCAAGGGCCATAACTCTGGCACTAATTATCGGAAATCGCTGAAAATCAATAGGCTTCTTCGTCTCATGACCTTAAACACTGTGTATAAATTTAAAGTCAATCGGATATTAACTTTGGCCTCTAGAGCGTCCACAAGATATTTTGAAGTGATCAAGGGCCATAACTCTGGTAGTTATTATCGGAAATCGCTGAAAAACAATAGGCTTCTTCATCTCATGACCTTAAACACTGTGTATAAATTTAAAGTCAATCGGATATTAACTTTGGCCTCTAGAGCGTCCACAAGATTTTTTGAAGTGATCAAGGGCCATAACTCTGGTAGTTATTATCGGAAAACGCTGAAAAACAATAGGCTTCTTCGTCTTAAACACTGTGTATAAATTTAAAGTCAATCGGATATTAACTTTAGCCTGTAGAGCGTCCACAAGCAATTGTGGACGCCGGACCGACGGACGGACGGACGGACAGACGGACGGACGGACGGGGGCGACGACAATATACGACCACATTTCAATGTGGGCGTATAAAAAGCTAAAAATGTTTACAATTTCTACCATATTTGGAACTGAATCTACAAATAGGATCCATTCCATTATTCCGCTATTATCTACTTATTCATTATCTTGCCGTCAAATAAATAGGATTCCTGGGATCGGGTTCTAGACTGTTCTGATTATCAAGAACAAGTATGCATGCAAGACGTGCATTTGTTTACAAGGAGGAACCCGACATGTCTCCCAAAATAACCAAAGGTCGGAATTCATTCGATCTATATTAAACCAATCGATCAATAATGACAGCCCCCCTGTAAACATGCGTAATCTATAACTTTAAACAAGAAACTGGTTTAAGTTAGAGCATCATTTTATACTCACTAGAGACTAATATTATATTGTCGTTTAGACGGGGCTTTAACATTTTTAATATTAGCTACTTCCTCGATTATTTATGTTCGTAGATGTACAAACGACCAGGGTGGTTGCAACGGCGACCGTCTTTTTAACGGGTAAACCGAAGCTTGCGTGTCGTAATTCCATTACTAAGTTTCCAACGACATGATAAGATACATTTTAATACATAAAATTGCCAACGGGGTGTGATGGAGTAGAAATTATTGGAATAATCTGATTTTATTAATGAATAAAATATTGTCTTTAAACCGAGAAATGTCCCTGAAGGTATGCATACATGAATTACATCAAACAGTTGGTGTGCTAAAAAATGGCGTTTGTCTGTGTTCGTCAGAGAACACGTGACAACGCCAAGGTTACATTATTTTAAGCAATGGAACTCAACCAAAGATAATGAGAGAGAGGGAGAGAAAGAAAGATAGAGAGAGAGAGAGAGATGAGAGAGAGAGAGAGAGAGAGAGAGAGAGAGACTTCATAATTCGGACTTCTATTTCTTTATTTCATAATTATCTTGCGCGTAAGTGGATCCTGAGAAAATCCGCTAGGGTAAGCAGTCGACACCATTCCCTGTCACATACAAGTGTGGGTTTGAAACCACGACACTTGACTCAATGACAGACTCTAAGATCTTAAGCGCACAAGTTATAGACCATTCGGCCGACCAGTCCCCGTTTATTTTCAGGGTATAAATAATAAAATTGAACACTGCATATTTTGAACGAACATCATATTTCTGACAGTGAACATCATATTGCTGGCAAGTGAACATCATATTTCTGACAGTGTCTATAGAAAGAACGTATGTTATGATTACCACAGAAAAAATGATAATGATTAATTACTACTTTTATCACTGGAGTCTTAGATTTGTCCATTCCCCAATTGTACAAGACAGTGAGTGATTGGAATTGATTTTCCGTGGAAACGTTATTTAAAACTAAACAAATATTTAAAAAAAATATACACTTTAACACACCGTTCTTGATGGTATCCGGGAGTTAGGTGGTCGCCTACGATATATCAGGGCCGAAATGACTTAGTTTATGTCGAGTGGACGTTAAACCCCATTGCTCTCTTCATCTATCTCTCTCGTTCTTTGGTGGTATCTTTTTTTGAACAAAATAAGGATTACCAATGTACTGTTCAAGTTGTTCATTGCTTATGCATATTCTACATACTACTTTATTGTTGGTAATGTGGTGGTGATTTATTTAGTGGTAGAAAGGAATAGGTTGGGGTTCTAATATGGTGGGGTGGGGGAAGCCTAACATATCTCAAAGAGTTGGGTTGCAAAGATGAAAGCTGATAGACAGAAGCAGAGATATGATCAAGCACATCCGAGTAGATAAGTCCTCGTCATCAGATGTTCGTCTTAATTCCCTGGGCTTATGTTAATGGGGTCAAATAATACCTGCAGATGTTCACATTAAAATCAAAACATTAAGGATGATGTTGGATTACGACCTTGAAAGAACTTATAATCAGAGCCCTCAGCGCCATGATCACATGGTGGTCTGTCTCTGTATAAAGAAATATATCATTTGTTAAAGACGAAGTGAATGATGAAGGAGTTCTATAAACACGATAATTAAACCCATCAATAACACTCATTGCGGCATGTATTCAGAAAAAAAAATGAAAAGAAAAATGAACATCGCATCTCTACGATTGATCTTTTTCTTAACTACGATGTGATGTGGACAAGATTATCGTCATCTTGGGTTTTCTTGATTTAAAGGGACAGTTTTGAGATATCGGCTGAACTCGATATGTGATTATACTAAGACCGGGAATAAATATTATTTGGTGTTATGTCTTAAGCAATATACAGATTAAACACTTTAGCTAACGTAGTATGTATCTATTCCAAAATGCTACAGTCGTCTGAAATTATTTAGCAGTTACGATCTCGGTCGAATATAGGCCTTTCACGCGGTAAGTAAGTATTTTAAAAACAAATACTGGTGATCGTCCGACGTCCAGCCTGGGTAACTTGGTCGTCTGTACACAAAGTTCTTTTGCTTCAACCTGGCTTATCCCGGTCATCCGAACGTGTAGGCTAAAACGCCCGCCCCATCTAACGGTTGAGTGTTCTGCACCCACCTAGTCAATCAAGATGCGCATACGCCATGTTGGAAACTTTGTCAGGATAGCTGCACTACGACTCTTACTTCGGATTTCAACAATTATTATTTCTTTTACGTGCACATCTACGTACGGGGTACAAATAGACACTTTTCTTTACTAAGACCTTAGTCCTGCACCCCTGACAAGGGAAACCATGCAACAAAATCCCGAGGAACTTCCTTGGCCAAATCTTGCATCAAACCTTAGACACACCAATTAGTGAACCAGGACCTTACTCGCTGTGCATCCCTGGGTCTCCGGCGTTTTCAAACTTCCTTAAGTAAGCATCTGGATATAATACAAGTTTCATCATATATAATATACAAAAGTGGTTTTGGTTTAAAACAGCTTTGAAATCATAATACACGGTGGTGACTCCGAAATATAAAGCATTATTTATTGCCTCAAGTCTCTCAATAAATTTCTGTTAGTAGAAGTGTTGGTACAAAGTTCTGACAAGTGTAACAGCGTGGAGTTCTGTTCCTGCTAGTTTCTCGTCAGAATTTCATTATGTATCAAACTAGCCAACCCGATAATACAATCATCACTCCCCGATTACAGACGCCAAATCGACCTTGCCACTGTCGAAGCATTTTTCTTACGAACAAGTGCAAGGAGCGACAAGACTCTACATAAATTGATTGACATCGTTCCAACCATAAAATATGTCGGATTGATTTTATGGCTAGATATAGCAATTCTTATTTCCAGATTCTATTTCCCAAGCATCAGATTTTTAAGAAACCCGGGGCTTAAGAGCCCTCGTATTTTGCTATAGTTTCGATAACTGACAAACATTGAAGCATTAAGGTTAGTCGTGATGTCTTAACGGTTGAATCTATTTTACGATCAGTTATTTTCTCGTGTATTAAGTTTATACTTTATTGGGACATAAATATAAGTCATCCCAGTAAAACGAGTAAACGTATGCTCCAAGTCCGTGTGTTTACACAGTTCGACGATGGACCCCTTAATGTTGCAATTTTATATTTTTAAGTTATATTTTTAAAATGTATTAAAATAAAGCCCTAAATAGACCTTACCTTCTTAAAGAATAATCCTATTAATCCTATAATTCACTATTGCCAGTTGAGAAATTGGCAAAAATATCATTTTCAACTTCAAATTCAAAAGTTTGAAGACAGTCATTCCATGGGGGTGAATGGAAAAAAAGCGAGGTAATTGTGTCATTGATTTTAATGCCTGGTAAATAATGCACATGAGCGTATAATAGTGAGTTGACAAACTTTTGAGCAAAAGACATAACAATAATTATGCTTTAAGATTCAGAGCTAGAATATTAAAGACGTTGCCATCCGTTACATGTAGAGATAATTTCACTCAAAAGTAACTCGACTCACATTTTTAATATACGTTTTACATTATTTTTTTTTAAAACTATTATATCATGAACCCCTACCAGACCCCATCATGCGTAAAAACTTATAGATTTCGGCAATCGTTCCAGTAGATGTGGCTTATACAGGTGTGATGTCTGCCGAAATATTTTCCCACATTGCCCCCACTGCTGCCTTTTAATTTTACAAAGTAGTGGGGAAATTTCTTTTACTGTGCTATACAATGTCATAGTGACACCAAAACAGGGAAGTTATTTTTATCTGGAATTGGATTTTTTTTTTTTTTTTTTTTTTAAAAAAAAAAAAAACAACAACAGACAATAGCTTCTTCACTTATATTTCATCGTCTTTATGAAGCACCCTCCTAATAATGATTTTCTATTGTCTTTCGTTTTCCTTCTATAAATCACGCCTTTTTAATAAGTCAAGTATATCAGGTTGCTTTACACTTATTTTTTTTTTTGTCTTTTTTGAAAAATTCCACGACAGAGCTTTTCACAACTCAACTATTATTATTGGTACGAGAGTATAAATCTTAGATTTTGTGTTTTATTTCATAAATTAATCTGTAAATACGAAACTAAATGACACCTGTAAGTTGTCAATAAGTTCACTCGGAAAGACCAGAACAGAACAATATTGATTTGTGTTATAAAATATGTCACATAGAAACATTTCTCGTGTTGATTTCTACGTTTTAGATAAGCTCTTGAGCTGAGAATCCACAGGGGATTAAATAGATATAAGTCAGGCGTAATCTCTTAATTTAACCAATATCTAAATCAAGATTATATCTCTCAATACAATCGAACCAACTACTTCTAGACAGAAATACATATTATATTGGTGCTTACATTGCCATGTTTCTCCGTCGCTCAGTGACATGCAAAAGAAAAGAAAAAAAAAACAACAAAAAACAAACCCGTTTGATTCTTTTAATAGCAAAGCCATCCCATCAAATTTGTTAAATTAATATTCTAAACTGAATACAATAATTACGAACAGAGGGACTGGCAGGACTGCCGGTAATATCCTCCAATATAAAATGAAATCCAATGACTTTGAGCTATGTTTAGGAAGTGAAGATGTTAATGGATTCCTCTTTGAAAACTAGGTTGCCAATATAACATCCAGGCTGTCCACTGTGCATAAGGACAGACGTATAAAAGCGTAGGATTTGAGAATATCCCGAAGTGACACACAATCAATGTATGTGGAGCACCTAAACTGTATTACAGTCCTACGCACAAGCCGAGATTGTTACCCAAGTTGAGTTTCAGACAGATCTGTATGGCAATAGCACGCATACCTCTGCAAGGATACTTCACAGACTTCTATAAAATCAAACACGGCAAGGGTGATACATCGACTTCTATAAAGTTAAACCGACAAGGGTAAGGCATCGACTAATAGACTTCTATAGTTAACTCGCCACGAACGATAACCCTGCTTAAACCGGCAAGGGTGATTCGTGGACTTCTATAGTTAAACCGGCCAAGATGATACAGATAAACTGACTACTATACTTAAACCGCCACGGATGACACATGGACTTCCGGAGAGTTAAACCGACACGGATCATGCATGGACTTCAATACATTTAAGCTGACATTATTAAACATGGACTTATTATACATGAAGCATGGACTTCAATAGAGTTAAACCGGAAAGGGTGATTCATAGACTTCTTTAAAGTTAAACCGTCGGATACATAGACTTCTATATGAAGTTTATCTAATCACAGCCAATGTGTCAGGGTTCCCATATTACAATAACACGTCGCTACTTTAAAGTGGGCTTGCACACCCTGAAGTGAAGCTCTCTACTGTACGGTTTATTCCAGAATCAGTCAAATGTGTCGTGATTAGTATGGATGTATAATTGGCGTGTAGTGCGTGGTCTAGGCCCAGGAGTTTAATAGATTACTCAATAATTCAATCGGACAGAAAAAAGGACGTAGATATCGGCTGTATATCGATATCTCCTAGTTATGGTATTTTGTCGCCTCTTTTTCGTTCCCTAAAAAGCCCAGAGTTTATATCTATTTTGATTTTCTTAATTAAATGTTGAATAACCAATTTAAGTCGATTTTAGCCTACATTAATTAAGGCGCAAAATATTATACATTGTCGGTGACAGAAAAATGCAAATGGCTACCAGCGGCCAAATATGACAACATGCTGTAACCATTAGAGTCGACAAGAATAAAAATATAAAGTTAAGTAATCGAAAACAGAATAATGTGCTATAATATTAAACCAAGGACGAGAAATATACTAAGCCACATGTGCATTATTCACAGATATTAAGACAATTGAAGAAAAAAAAGATGGATGATAATGGTGTTATAATGACGTCATTTCCGTGGCGGTTATCATAGATTTGTGTAAGGAGGTCGAGCAAGAAAATACATCAAAATATCTAATTAATTTAACATCGATGACAAGAGGCGGGATTTCTTAAGTATTGTCATCATTCATCTTAATCGACAGATCACTATGCACTACCACGTCACCTAATTCTCAGAGAATGCCAATAACCCAAGACTTCTTCCAGATTGATGGATCAGGCCATGGCCTCGAGCCCCGAGTAAAGTTAATTAATATGAATAAAAGAAGCCTATCATCAGTCACTATCTACCTAGTGTTAAGTCCCGATTAGACTATGTTTTACTCATTAATAATTACACCTATTAATCACATGGAATTTACTACATTATTTATACATAAAAGATGCATTAATTAAGTTCCAAATCTGCCCACTGTGGATTATTTTGTAGCTTCTTCAAATAGTGGGTGCTACAAAATGCGCGTGGGAAAATGATGGTCTACTCATTTAGCGGCTTGGTGACCGCCATATTTGTTTCATTAATAATCAAATATGCCACCGATTAGATTGCTTAATTTTGTTACAAAAAATAATTTACTTTTGTATCCAGATTTAATAAAACATGTCTTGATATAGTAGCGTGTATCAGAATTACTACCTTTAGCATTTCGTTTAAAGTCTATTATATTGATCCAAGTAATATAATATGTTAACTGATGAAATCTACAGGACGCAAATTAAAATCTATGTAATATACAGCACGATAACCATACAAAAAGAACAATTGATCAAAATAACCATATAAGACGAGTAACCGACCTTCAACTTTCAGAAACCATCTTCAATTATTAACGCCCTTTGGCGTCTATATGTAGAAAAAAAATCCGTCAGATTTAATACAATGGCAATAATGAACATGTGTCAGATATTAGAACTAAAAATTATACATCGCTGGATCAATATCTTTTTGACAGAATAAGTCTTTAAGGTTGTTATTATTATGTTAGAAGACACAGCTATCGCCAATTGCCTACTTCAAACAAAATTAAACCACCATTGAACAGTTTTGGGTTGACAACAAATGTTTTAAAATCTCCCGATGCCTAAAATAAACAACATAAACGCAATTTTAATCCGATTTTCTACATTAATGGAAATGGAAAATGTCGGAGTTGACAATTCCTTGGTTATTGAATACCCGTTGTGAGAACTTTGAGATTGAGAGACTAATGGCACAAATAGACGCTGACAGAGGATGATACACGAATTTATCAGGGCAAATGGACCGCGACTAACGACAAATACAAGCCAAAATATGGATTCGTCCCCCAAAATAAGTCAGGTAAAAAACGCAAATGCTTAAAAGAGATTCTAGCGGCATGAGGTAGTTTTTGAGAGGAATAAATTAGTTTGGATATGTTTTTAAGTCAAATATATCATCAAATGACACAGTTTCTCCGCGGAGTGGCATCTTTAATATAACATGCCATTTAATATCTTTATTATTCCAAACTATGAAATACACATATCTTTTATGAATGAGAGGGGGAAATGGGGTTTAACGTCCACTCGACACAAACTCGGCAAAAATCACCTTCCCAAGCCCTGTTTACATCTCCTGACCTTGAATAAATCTGTAGCTGGCCTTACTATTTAGACATGAACTGTCAATACGTCTTGCTTGATGCTTGTCTGCCACATAACACAGGACGTGAACGTTAAATCTGACAGGAAGAAGATGATTACATCGTAACATTTCGGGTGGTGTAGTTGTATAAGCCGTAAACAAAAGACCTTAAACACAACACGAGTTGTCAGAAAAGACAGAATTGGAACTGGAATGGAAGCTTTGAAGATATGGATCTATATATGCTTTTTGTCGGGATATATTTTGCTAATACTTGCTTTGAACATGACTAGACTTTAAAGAGGTATTAACAATGTTGGTAATTGAAGGTGTTAAGACATCTAGACAGAGTTTTTGTAATCATGTTGATATAGGATCCTATTCATTGACATACCAAGACGTTTAATGTCGTCTACGGTTGCTGGTTATGATAAATTGACAGAGCGTCAATGTTATCATTGTATTCTTCAACATAGCTATACGAACAACCGAATCGGAATTATGTTTTTTTTTTTTTACTTGATCACTTCGTTATTTTCAAGATTTTACTATTAAGATTTTACAGGTTGATATTTACTGTCAATGTTAGAAGAATCTGTTCAATAATAATAATTTTGTAGATGTTTAGGATGACTGTGTTTGTTTTCGCTTAAAATATTTACACTTGCGTAATCAAATTTCATATGACAAATAGATAATCCATAAACAACAAGAATACAGTATTGACATAAACGTAACATATTCTCTGTTGGGTGTTGCTAAAACAGTATCATTTTACTCTAACCGAAATTAATATGTCCAACTATGTCTTTTAGTTATGGCGACTAGTTTTAAGACCCAACAGATACATTTTCATTACATAAAGGGCCAATTCATTAAACTTTTTCAATGCATACCAAATAAGGCAAGCATCTCATAGTGTTGCCAAAATCCACAACAAGGAACGCATTAAACGAATTAAATCCTTAATTTATTGTTTAATATGTGAACTAACTAGATGATTTTATCAGGGGATGTTGTTAATAGATGTATCTATCAATATCATTTATTAACGACTATACCCGTTGATAACATTTGAATACAAACATATGCTGTCGCAATAAAGACCGATTCATGTGGGATATCAGTCGGTATCTTCATTTATCCAATTACAAAACATCTTCTTAATGTCATTCTATTGATTATTGCATATTCGTTAAGTCTTTGGTCTAAGTGTTTGCCTGATTAGAACACACACGAATAATCGACATAAAAGTCTCTCTTTGTGATACATTCTTTGAAAAGAAAAGAAATGAAACGGGTTTAACGTCCTACTTTTCTGCGCACTGTGCTACAAAGGAAATATTACCCAGACAGAGGCTCTACGATCTACTCTGATTTGTGTACACGGAGCCTTGGTTTGTCGTCCCACCCGAGAGACTAGACACTGTTCCATGCCAGACCCCCCCTCCCCTCACGACCTTAACCACTGCCAATGGGTAAACACGACGGAAACCCCGCCAAGAAAATCCTGGTTCACGAGGCAGCGTCTTAATCACTGAGTCACCGTGGTTCCCCAAAGTCTTAGAAGTGTTGACATACAATGATAGCATGATCTAATCCTTATAGAGCAGCTCATAAGAATAAATACCAAGAACCTCTGGACTCTTTCCGCCAATCCTATTATTTATAGGTGTCCCAAAGGGCTCTAGTCTAGGGTCAAATCAATTTAAACATCATAGAGAAGACTTGGTGTATGAAGGGGTGGAGTGGGGGAATTAAAAGGGATTCTAAATGTTAAGAATAAAAGTGAGTCATTAAAGTATATAATTTCAATCAAATCAGTAATACCCCGTTAACCTTTATAACTATATCATATTATATCATTAAAGACTTAATGTCGTGCGTGTGGAAGATTAGAAACAGGAAAAGGCGTTTAAAATACTAAAGCATGAATTAGTTTATATAAATTTCCGACGCCCACGTTCTTCTCGATCCACGAAAGATGTCGAACCCTAGATATTTTAGATGGGAATCTATGATGTATTCGTCACCGCTTGTAAATATGGTGTTTCCCACTAGGAAATGGTAAATACCACTCCTGTCGTGTCCGAATGCACAAGTGGGGAAATCAACAAGGATTATTAAAACCCCTAATCAATCACCATTTGTGAAAGGAATACCAATCCAAAGACGTATTTACAAAGATATGATAATTGAAACATTTCTCATCGTTCGGCATCAAATGCAGAGAGAGAGAGAGAGAGAGAGAGAAAGAGAGAGAGAGAGAGAGAGATGGGGTTTAACGTCCACTCGACACAGACTGGATCATTTGGGGACTAACATATGGTTTCTTTTATTTCAATAATTCGCTTGTGGGTAGGGGTCTTTAGCAGTGGGAGGAAACCGGAGTACTCGGTGAAAACCCACGAGGCTGGACAGTCGACCCTGCGTATGGTCTGTCTCTAGCGCTGATACAACATCAATTATTTAACCGTTTAATCGAAAAAAAAGAGTGGTTTCATTTACATAAATTCATAACAGTCTAAATTATGGATTGACGGGGTTCGTGCTATGTTATGGATCGCCTGGCTGACAGAAAACGGTATTACGAAACCCATATTTAGAGATCGAGAACATTTTTGTTATTTACAGACAATAACCTCATCCCTCGAACACGACAGTCAAAAATTTGAGAACGTATATATAGTTTCCTTAGAATTTGATATATACAGCTATTAATGGACCCATACAATGTACCGCTCTTAATGGTAGACATTGAAATACCATTATTCACATGAAACTACCCAATTCTTCATTCATTTTACGACAACCCCAATTATTATATGAAATATAAGGCTATAGATTAATCGTTCTTTAGTGCACAATGGAACACAATTTAAATTGTAAATCGAAATGGTTTAGAAATGTTATTGTAATAAAAATGAAAGAAGAATATATTTGGTAAATATCAGATTACTATAAACGTTGCATTGCGACAGATTATAAGTTGTTTAATATTTATATGTATTAAAGGAGCTTAACCTTTTTTCTTTGGAATCTGAAAAATAGGTTGCCAGGCAACGAAACATACGCCCACACAGCAGCTAAATCGTCCGAGCAGTCAACAAGAGTTGTCGCATATTTTTACTTTTTTTGGAAATGAAACATTTGTAATACACTAAAACCTGATTAAGAGTAACAACTCATTATGTAATTATCTGAAAATCATTAGAATTTGTTTGCTTTTTAAAAAGTTTTACCCAACGCTAACAAGTAGTATAGGAAACATTTAATATCATTGATTTAGCAGTTAAGTTATCAAAATTCATTGAAAATCAAAATACTTGTTCGTTTCAACACCTTAAACTCTGTATATCAATCTGAAGTCAATCGGATGATAAGTTTGGCCTCTATAGCATCACAAGGTTTTTTGAAGTGATCAAGGGAGACAACTCTGGAAGTAATTATTTGAAATCGCTCAAAATTAATAGGCTTCTTCGTCTCATGACCTTAAACACCGTGTATAAATTTAAAGCCAATCGGATATTAACTGTGGCCTCTTGAGCGTCCACAAGATTTTTTGAAGTGATCAAGGGCCATAACTCTGCTAGTTATTATTGGAAATCGCTGAAAAACAATAGGCTTCTTCGTCTCATGACCTTAAACATTGTGTATAAATTTAAAGTCAATCGGATATTAACTTTAGCCTCTAGAGCGTCCACAAGCAATTGTGGACGCCGGACCGACGGACGGACGCGACGACAATATACGACTACATTTCAATGTGGGCGTATAAAAATGATGAAAATAGATCGAAAAGCACATGTTATGTAATGTATATAAATTGTTATGTTCGACCAAATTCACGAGCAGTCCGAATAGATTGGCGGTTGTTTGCGCCTATTTAGTCCAGTGTACAACGGGGATACGAGTTTACTTCCACATTGACTTAAGGGACACACCATTTGCCTCTTTCATCAAGGCGCCCCATAACAAAGTGCTCTCGAGAAAGTAGAGAAAACGATGACACTCACTGACTTTAAAATGTCCATTTTGCTACGGTAAGATAATATGATTTATGTTTTAGTGACCAAAATTAGGCATAATATTGAGTTAGAGGTTTAGCCCCTTTAAAATCTAATCGTTTCTTAATGTTCAATATATCTTACAGTAAATCTTCTAGAATGTGATGTGTCTGCTAATATTGCAGGAAAACAGAAATTGACACTCTCATATTAAATTTAATTACAATTTCGTAAGAAAGATGGCGAGTCAGACAATACCTCATAAATAGATATTGAGACGCTCCTTATTATAAAAATAATTCGATTTTAACTCAAATACGTCACTGATCACAAATACTGGGTATTAAATTACGCGGCCATCAAATAAATTGATTATTATTCACAAATTGTGATCCAAATTCTGCAAACCTATTCACGGAAACTGTCAAAAGTCAAGGGGAATAATAAATGATTTACCAATATCTGTTATTTCACATCATAAAGGTCAAGACAATATATCATTTTGTTGTATTAAAAATCTGCCTAAAATTTATCAGGGGCAATAACATTGAAGTAATTATCAGAAGTCACTGGAAACCTTCTTATTCTGAATCTATAAATTCCAAGTCAATCGGACAATAACTCAGTGTCTACATATCGTTGTAGATAATCAACACTGGAATCAAACGATTTTATCTAAAACCTCAAGGTGGTGCTGAGTTTATATCATCTGCAGGGAATGCCGAATGTAGCGAAATTTTCAAGTCATTATATTATTTATAAATATTGAAGAGAAGTAAATCATGGTTTAATTGATATTCGTTGCAGAGATTCAGATTTAAAAATCTCTCAAATCCAAATCAGTGCCTTTGATTATTACTACATTCGCTGCAATTTTTATGTATTATGTATCCATCTTACATAGCGTTGTTCACCATAATCCCTATGCTAGAGATTAATCTATTTGTGTACTCATAGTGTGCGTTTGAACCGTAAAAACAAAACATATTATTGAGATAAACAAGTGTCATTTTGGACAGACTAGTTTAGAGTAATTAAAAATAAGACACTCGGATTTTTTTTTTTATTCTTTAGACAAAACATCCGGTCAAACTGCGAACCCAGTAAACTTGGACATTATGCAGCTGCCAGTTATAATCTAGAACTGTCGATAATCTGTCTATTAATTAATGCCCTTAACACATGCAACTGAACTTACTATGAATTATTTATATATTGACTGTCTGCAATAAATTACATCGTCTATTATGCAAAAATGTTGCATAAATGTCGCCTTCTATAATAGATTTAACGAACAAAGTCATTTTCTATTATTTCCATAATATTATTATCTAATTGAAAACACAAACGAAAATGGACGCTCAGAGTCCAATAAAAGAATCTCTTACAGACGTCATTTGATCAACTTAGCAAGCCTTAAAAAATCTGACTTTTTTTAATAATTACTGTGTCTTTCAAGTTTATGAGGCTTTCAGAAAGCCTACCGAAAACCTAACAATGTATATTTTTTCCATTATAATGACATTAGCGGTTTCATTAATCGATCAGATATCCCAAAATAATCCTTTATATTCCCGCTAAGATTCTATGAATAAAACAAGTGCTAAATGGATGATGAGAAAGGCGTGAGTTTATATTTGATATATCACCATCTTCTAACTGGAAATCGATATGTCGATCGCTGATAGTTAGATACATAATGTCTGGATTATGGCCGTTCTAATTAGGAAGAATTAACACTCTTTGCCTCCACGAATATCTTTACTAAGGATAAGCTATTTCGGGACTAACATATGGGTCGATTTCAATTCACTAATTTGCTTGCACTTCGGTGAGTTTAGCAGCAGTTGAAGGCATTCTGAAGACTCAGAGAAAACCCACGAGGTTGGAAGGCGACCCCACGCCTCCTCACGTACGAACTGGGAATGGAGACGTCGCCACTTGATACAATGACAGGTCTTATGATCTAAATCAGAAGTGTTAGATAATGTAAGATTAGTTGAAAGTATGTATTTTTTGTGAAATAATTATTTTTGAAAAGATTTCCCTTCTGAGTGATCTCTTACAGTGCTATACTCCTGCCAGGACCTTAAGCTCAGTAGATAATTTACTCCTTGTAGTGCCTAAGCCTAAAACAGCCCGTTTTGATCAAAGGACTTTTTCCTACTCAGTTCCAACAGAGTGGAATGATCTGCCACTGGAAATAAAGAACTCTCCAGATATTACTGTGTTTAGATCCAGACATAAAATCTTTTTGTTTAAGAAAGCATTCAATTTATGACAGTTGTGATCATTTTTTGGACTGTGCTTTAAGTATGCTCATGCATGGATATTGTGCAATATAAATAGACTAGGGGGGGGGGGGTCGATGTCCGAATGGTATCATAAGGTCTGTCATTGATTCAATTGGCGTGGTTTCAATTCCCCCCGGTTGTATGTGAGAAAGAGTAGGGTCGCCTGTTCAACCTCACCAGTTTTGTCCAGGTCCTCCGGTTTCCTACCAGTACTGCTTGAGACTATTAGGCGCAAGCATATTATTGAAATAAAATTGAACCATATGTTAGTCCCGAAATGACCTAGTTTGTGTCCAGTGGACGTTATCCCTCTCTTCCTGTCTCTGTCTCTCCTAATGTTCCACCCCGTTGTATTTTGGGGAAGATAATTGATCACAATTGAATAAGTTGAATTTGAGAAAAGTTGAAAGCCTAATCAGTTGGCAGTTTATGAAAATTAAATGTTCTATAATTATTTGTAAAGGTCATCATAAAAACTTTGTTTGACCATAACTCTTATTGTAGACTTAAATCACCCAAATTCACACAATGATGTACTTATATTGCTTATCTGACATTTAACCAAGAAACAATTCAAAATATCAATTGTAAATAAACTCAAGGCTTGCGGACAGTCAGATTCGTTACATTACATAAACCAAATGGTTTTAAGTGGTTTGGATACGGAAACCGGATGCCACTTTAATCATCTTTGACCTTAAATCTGCCTTCAAAAAAAATTATGGTAGTAAATAAGTATTTTTATAGCTTTGACATTATCGAATATCGGGTATTAATCACCCACATAATGTACATTGTATTCTCAGGTTTTCTTTTTAAATTAGCTTAAGCACGTGAACAAACGGAAGTTGATCTTTCAAAAAAGATGTATTGAGAAGACTCATTCCAGTTTTCATGAACACCATGAATATTCTTTTACTATCATTTAATGTCTGAAGTTTTTTTCTCCAATCGTGAGAAAATTAAGGTCGTTCAGCATCAATTCAATGTACACGCACTCTGTTTGTCGTCATATTTCTCCGGGTTAAATAAAATGGGGTTTAACGTCGTGGTGTTATGCACCGACTGGGACATACACCTTACAGTGTACTGTCAGAGGAATATTGCCCGAATTCCATCAGTCAATCCCACATTATTTAAGACTGTTGAAAGTTGTGTCCAAAACATATCACCTTAAAATTCTGATAAGTTGTAGAGAGGTAGGATAATGGGCTTTGAAAAGGAAAACAGTTTCCTTAAAAACGTATAATTTTAGATATTATGTGAGGTGGGAACTGCTGTGAGTTATGGTTTGGTTTTGGCGATTCGCAAAGAAAGGTGACAAACGCCGAAGCTTACAACAACAGCTAAAACAAACGGACCAGGTTGAACTAAGTTAACTATACGAACCGCAAGTCGAAACGTATTGATATCAAAGCTACAACAAACTGTTGTGGCTCCATCTGGCAGTTCTTGGCGGTTTATGACTTCAACCTTCACCACTAATAACGTCTTATTTCCAGATTCTTTGTGAACCGAGTCCCAATACCACATCCTCCGCCTTAGACTAGACAATATATTGTGGACGTAAATAACCCAAATAAAACAATTAAGAGCCGTTAGACGTGTATACGGTCTCAAAATTAAATTAGTCTCCATAACGCCAAGCACTCTTTCAACAGACTTCTCAAACAAGTTAGCTCTTAAATAACCATAGTCCACAATTACGCCACAGGGATTAAATTTCGTTATCTTAAAATTTGAGAATCTAATTCCCAAATCCTTTGTTGTATTGCACGTTATGTTGTCCGACATGAATTCTTCTTGCAGAATTTATCTCTTCGCGGAACGAAATGTTTTAAGTAGGACAGGGTTAATTGTATAAACTCTTTGTATCCAATGTAAAGTCACCCCTATGGGCAAATTCAATTATATTCTTCAATTATATGGCGAATGTTTAATTAGTATAAAAGGAAAAGGCATTGTACCGTCTTCTTACACAATATTATTTCCTGAGGTCCAGACTATTTAAATTCATTGATGGACCCGGGCATGATCACGGAAAACCAATTTTTAAATGACCTTTTTTGATCAATGAACAGAGAATACTATTACCGAGATAATAAATTTCTCGTAAAATAAAATATTTTTCTTCAATAGCGGGAACATCAGCCAATAAGGATCAACTGTTACTACAGAAGCGTTTAACTGCAATATCACCCCCGATGAAAGCCAACCTTAAGCCCCATACGAACGAGAGAAAAAAGATAAACACACAAAAACAAACAAAAAAATAAAAAGGGGAAGCAATTCACAAAGATTGCATTCGCCGTCTGCTGTATATGATTTCAATCGTGTATAAGTAGCGTAGCAGAAAGTATAGAAATGTTTTTCAATTGACACATTGGTAAAGTCTTTATATGGAATTCGAAACATGAATTAACTGAGAAATTCTGACTTCGTAATCTTGGTCGATTATCTTATAAATAAGCACGGAAGCCTTGATTATACCATTCGTCTGGACTTTTCATCATAATAGAAGAAAGAATTGTTGATAAAAGTAACCAAAGATATGATCACAGATAATTTGATCTAATACAGAGTCGCAAAGTATGGTGGTCAGTCAGACAATGAAAGTAAATATGACAAAGTATGCCACAGTAGTGATGGACATGGCTTTAACTTCAAGGGGGTTTATAGGATATTGTAAGAATTCTGAACAAAAGATGTGTATATAGATCAATAATTTGTAGGAATGGTGCATCTTTATGGTGGTCAAGTACCAAATGGCGAATGTCTGTGTTTAGGCTAACATTAAATTATACATGCTGGTGCAAATAATACCATAAAAACATAAAGTATTTTTAAAAGTAATGTTAGAGAGCCATTTATAAGGAGTAAGCGATGTTGTAAAAAGAGTTTACAAATGGATAATGAAAAATTAATACATTGAAAATTTCATTCAAATTTCAGCGAAATTTTAAATATCCAAAGATCATTGACGTACAACCATTATGACCAACTTCCACTCCAATCCACTGTTGGTGTAAAATTTTGTCTTCTAGTTCCTTTATACCCACGTCAGACCGGGGTTGCGTCCTTACTACGCTTCTACTGCAGCTACCGAAATTGGTAAAAGCGGTGTAGTAACGCTAGATACCGTGCTGAAGTCTCCATGGTCGTCAATGATCGCCGAGCCACGACGTTTGTTTTGAACATGCTCATATGATCCGGAAAGCTGCGGGAATGTGATGGGGTCGCAAAAGTCCTTACGGCGACAAAAAATGGTTTCAGAGTGTGTCGAGATCACCATAAGCGTCATGGAAACGCGACATATCGTGCTGTGGTCTCCATGGTCGCCAGTGATCGCTGCGTCACGACGTTTGCTTTGAGTATGTTCAAAGCAAACGCCAAAGTTCTGCCATATAACCTGGAAAGCTGAGAGAACGTGGTGGGTCGCAAAGGTCGCGAGATAAGCGTGTTAACATCTCTATGAACGTAGTACACGCGCAGTACACACGTGGCAAAGACGCTGCGAAAATTTTAACATTTGCAACGGTACCGTCATGGCGTCTTCACCACAACGCCCACGTGTCGACCGCGACCCCACAAAGCGTTCTGGGTCCTTATGGCGTTGTCATGGCGATGTTACGATGATTCCACCACTGTTGTGCGATTGCACCACGACCTCATGGAGCTACCTATAAGCATATGGCGATGTTATGAGGTTCCCACTACGCGCATGGAGTTCTTAATACGACCATGGCGCGGTTACCAAGCTTGCATTACTCGACTATGGCGACCATGCTTTCATGTACGACTTGCTTTGAAAACGGGCGATTCATAGGTCATCTTAAAATTTCGAGAAAAAAAAAACAAACTAGCTTTTATAGTCGCCGTGATCACGTGGTGAAAACGCACGTGTAGTCCAGATAAGACGCGTGGTTGAGCGACGCGAGTTAGTGATGGCCGCCGTTGCCAAGCTTATAGATCTCAATAGAAACGCCATAAGCGCGGAGAGATCGTGACGAGCCCGCCGCGAGAATGCTGTATAAACGCACCGGTCGCAGTCAGAACGCGACTTTTTTAAGTTTGTAATTTTGGGACATTTTTCCGCGTTGTGTTCACGCTTGCCGACGACCTTGTGTATTTCCAGGTCTCAGTACGCAGTAGGGTCACCAGGCCGGTCTGACGGGGGCATAACTGGTCGATCGAATTCCCAACCATAGACTTTCATTTGTAGGTAGGCTTATGTTTTCACATCACCCCCACGATCATGAACAATTATATGGCCACTGATCACTAATGTTAATGCTCGTCTCTCGACCGGCTCTAACTTTTTCCCAAATTTTCGTTGGGTAGAACGTGTTCTGCTACATGGAGCAACATGCAATTCCCGGTCCTATATTTCAACGTAACCGACCTCGCAACACTTGTATCTTTCCGCCTCAAAATCATGAATATTCACCAAAACAGAAAATGTATTTTCAAACCAAAAAGTTAACAAAAATAGCCGCGCAAAAGGGGGAAAAGGAGGGGGAGAGAAAGACTAAAGGGTGACAACCTATGAATATTTGGTGATTTATTCGTTCCCAGTTTCCTGTACGGTTGTATATATAGACAAAATATCTACGCTGGTATAATAAATAGTCTCGTCTTAAAACTAAACACGTCATTTGTAAATATCTTTGTTGTAGATAGTTTACCACACTGGCCGACGAGACCATCATAAAGCTGTCTATGAGTTGTCCGATAATTACTTCAGTAATTACGATGTTAATGTAGTCATTTGTCCAGTATGTCAGCACCGTGATCGAAGCAAGCTTCATTATGCCACCACCCGCCATCTTGTACCGGAAATACATACGGATTGGTTTATTAACTTGGACACATGATGGTGGACAAGTTCATGAACTGAACATAATACGTGATATAGTTATTGTTTTTATTATTAGGGCTGTTATTGAGCATAACGGTTAAGGGATTTTGTCGTTTGCTGATAATGTATTATTATTATTTTTGGATTGGAAACTGGTCCCCGAGTGGGTAGGGGGGAAAGTCACGAGCAATTTAAATATGCTCGATATGGAACTTGACATGCTTGTTCCTTGGACAATTGACGTACTTCGAATTTGATATGACGTCACAATTCCAAAAGCAATACCACGTTGACCATCCTCCCCAAGAAAAAGTAAAAGATTGCACAAAAATAATTAATACCAAAAAACAAAAACTCCTAAAATAGATACAGATATTTGTATAGAATATAGAGCACGAAAAATGAAATATTCTAAAGTCCAAAAAGTTAAAAAAAACTAAAAAAAAACCCAACCCTGAATTACACGATCGTAATATGAATTTCTTAAAATATTATATCATAACTGTAAATGTTCTGGTTTGGAGAGCGGCGTTAGTGAACCAGTATCGTACGAACTGAAAAATGCTGGCCTCTCACACAACTTCATAAGAACATTTCAATACATGCATGTGTTTCAAAGTTACTAATCATTCTGTATGGAACACACAGGTTGCCAAAAAGCACGCAAAAATGTTACGAGAAACGTCTACTTGTAGATAAACCCGTTATCGTTACATTCATCAAAGATCAAAAGAGTAGACGAATAACAATAATATTCACACTGTAATGCTTTTAACAAAATCGCTTTCAGCGACTTACATACGACTATGTTCCCGAGAAGGAATTTTAGTGAACGTGGCACCAAGTCAGATAGTTCTTGTGGATAATCTACAAACGATCTATGTAGCACTCACTTCCTTTCTCTCGCGAGCTCATTACTGCCAATCAAATTATTCGGGACTGTGATAACGAGGCCTAATGACCCCGTTTTGTAATGTTTATATTCTATAAATAGAATGATATGTATATATTTTGTATATATATTTAGAAAGACCACCCACTGTTCATCAGATAATTCTTTCTAAATATAATCTTTTTGATATCCCAGATCTGGTTCTGTCAATATTCGCCCTTTCTCTTCATTTATTATGTCAGAGAGGCAGTGATATCGCACGACTCGACAAATTTTTCACGTTATTTTTCCAAAGTTGAAAGAAATTCCCATATTAATGTTGCCTTCTAATTAATCTTTATGATACATTAAAGCTGCGTTATGTTAGAGCTAAATCTGAAGATCTTTCGTTTGGCCTCCAAAAGGTTATGTATTAATTGGACATCACATGCCAAGCTCATACTAAACTCTGTAGGCTATCGGATGGCTTGGATTTTGAGTGGATTAGAACCATATCCCCATGTAAACGTAGCCTTGTAATTAATGTTAACGTAGCCTTGTAATTAATGTCAACGTAGCCCCGTAATTAATCGTTATGTGAGAGCTAAAAGTGCAGTCATGTTCCTGGATTTTTCGGATATTTATTCACATGCCAAGCCCATAGACAACATCTAGGAAATTCCATGTTAACGTAGCCTTATAAATAATTAATTTTGATGATAAATTAAAGATGAGATATATGTAGAGCCAAAACTGCTCAGCTCTGTCTTGTTTATGGCATTGATAATGAATGGATTAGAATCACATTTCCATGTTAACGTAGCCTTATAATGAATTTCTATGATACATTAAAGATGAGTTATGTAAGAGTTTAAACTGATCTGTACTGTCTTGTTCATGGATTAGATATTCCATGGATTAGAACCATGTCCCCATGTAGTAATTTCACACCAAGTCTTCAAACACCAATTATAAATTTGGTCAGAATACAGTAATTTAAATGAATTTTTCAATATATAAATTTCTAATTATCCATTTTTGAAGAACACACAGCTCTTTATCTTATCTTTAATCTGATTTCGATACCCACTGACAAGATTCCTGTATTGTTCTAGAACATGGGAATAAGTCACTAATTGGAAAATCAAATTATTTGCTGAAAGCTATAGAGCATTCCAGCATTGCGGAATTCGGCTGGGAGAGAGTAAAATTGGCCAAGACTGTATCTCAATCTTTTTTTCTGAGAATTGTTGATATAGAAAAAAAACCCAAAAACAATTTGGCTAGACTGATAAAGTCGTCGAACAAATTAAGTAAATGTCTAGGAAAGAAACAAAATGTCTCCGGATCAATGGAGACAGTGGGGGAAAACAGATTACTCTATTTAGATTTCAACATATGATTAATACTGTACACGAATGTTAATACGAACATAATGTTAATAAATATGCTATACATCCCACCCCAATTGTCGACAATTTGAATTTCATATACTTGTCATGAATATTAACACAGACAGATTTGTTGATAGTAAATATTATATATTCTATGCCTAAAGACTATGTCCTCCCCAAGGAAATTTTTACAATTAAATGGAAATTGTATTGTCCAGACATGTGGATTATTATAAACCATATATTTTAAAGCGTCTCCAGAATGTTAATGGACTTCTTAATCATAAGCCAACCAATTTCTATGTGATTAACAGGACAATAAACGTAAATAGGCTATATCGTTCTAAGCATCGCAGAGAGAGAGAGAGAGAGAGAGAGAGAGAGAGAGCGAGAGATGAAGTGGAGTTTAAGAGTTTACCAACGTCCTACTATTCTGCTCTGACTGGGCTAATGTAAATGGGCATATGCCATACAGTATGCTATAAGGGAAATTTTGCTCGTACCTGCAACCTAGACCTCGGTGTACCCCATATTCCTGAAGCAATGGCCCGAGAAATCCCTCTCTGGCCATTGCTGGAATAGCGTCTGTTTCTTTAACTTATGCGGGAGTGTGTCTATTCTTTCCGTTCAATGAAAGCTGTCACTTAAGTACAGCAACATGACAGTCCTTCGTTTAATCTGGGTCTTCCCTAAAACTTTGGACAGTGATTTAAGGTATTAAAACGGCGAAAGTATGTTAGTTTCCAAACAGTATTGTTTACATTTCATTCGACTTGATAGCCTCGTTAGTTTTATTGCAGTATTCTGCTATGCACGGGTTAATTAGGCATAATAAAATTGTGAGCCATGACGTAACGTTATGTAAACATAATTTTGTCCAATACTGGCACTCGTTTTAAATGTAAAGCTTTCGTAGGGCAGCTATAGTGATTGGTTGGTAGTCGGACTACTGACGAATCAAAATTTAAAACAACAATATCCATTCATAATAGCAGTATGTAGTGGGATTACCTCTAATCAAACGAAACGCTGCGCGGAGTATGGGTGTACCCTAGACCTCGGTGTACACTACAGTCAATAACAGAATGGTGTACATGTTTTTATTTCAAGAAGTCCGTAGCGCATAAGGATCTGTAGAGAAGGGCTAGGGGTCTGTCGAAAAATCAGAAGCTGCCATAACTAAGGTAAAATATCAATCGTCTTTTCTCCTCCTTTACGTTGTGTATTTCTTCTTGCTGTTTTCTTAAGACGTTTGTCTTACCAGGAATAACAATGCAACTGTTCGTTTCTACATTTTATATCAAGCTGGATACATTACAAGCATAGTATAGATTACAATACAACAATCATTCTCAACGACTAGCCAGCCAAACTGGCTGAGCGAGTTTTCTGCTCTCTTGGAACTCAGATGGTAATCTCTCTCTGGAATCTGAATGTCGTGTCATATAAAGACATACTGTAGTTTCCTTTATAGCCACAAGGGTATCACGCACAGTCGTGCATGTTCATGACCATGAACCTGTGCAATCAACGAAATGATTGGTTAAATTAAAGCAATCTCGAATCACATGTATTTTGTTGAAAGATAGAACCAGTTTGTTATGGTTCTGTAGCTCTTTTTATATAACAATATGTCCATCATTGACTAAGTTGATTTAAGTACTTCAAGTACATATATGTGAATCTACTGACTTGCCAAAGATATTAATTAATGAAGTAATATGCCATCTTATTTTCTCGAGCAAAAATTCTTCTAGAAGTATTACAAGATGTCGGAATGGGTTCTAGTGTTTATAATTGGATATACCACATGACTATAATAAAACCCAAGCCTTGATATTAGGTAGACTGATAAATGGTTCGATGTCATCTATCAAAACAACATCTTTTGATGAATCCGAACTTTGCCTTTTGGTCCGCACAATGACCATAAAGATCAAGAACTCAAGTCGACAGATCATTGTTTACGTCTTAAAAGCAATTTTGCTTATATAATAATTGGATAATCGACCAGATGTTTGGACAAGGTTATGTCTATAGAAGACTGCAAATACGGAACCTATACTGACGTCAGACTGGTTTCCGGTCATCTGAATACGGATAAAAAATCACAAATAATTATATTGACAATTATATTGTCGTTTCATCATAAATAATTATATTGAAAAGTCTGTCGTTTCCAACGTCTGGCACGTTTCCATTACTTCGCAAACAATTTGTGAACCAAAGGTGGCGTTGCAGGCCAGACATCTAGAGAGTGGTGCATGCATCTGATTATACATGCCACGTCTCTTTCTGAGACTACATCAATGACGGTCATTGTTACCTATCATAATATCATTCAACCATTGCGTTCTCTCTAATAGTGTGGAGTGAGTTGAGTGACCGATTGATCAAGGGGCGTGATGTCGATCCCATACTTACGTGACGAAGAGTAGGGTTACTGACCTAGCCTGGGCCCTCACGCTGCCATTACGCTCAAGTTAATTATTGAATCATATGTTAGTTCCGAAATGACCTAAGTTAAGTTGAGTGCTCTCTCTCTCTCTCCCTCCATATCTCTCTCCATATCTCTCTTTCTCTCTCCCTCCCTCGCCTCCCTGAGTAGCCATACCTCTACTCGTGGCCTTTTCCAAACTATCGTACCATCCTCTCAGACATGGATTTGTGCGTATATCATATAGTTAAATATAATCATTAATATACGTATATAGGTCTTATAAAGATAAATCTATGTCTACACCAGTCCTTTAATTTTCATTGGATCGGAATTAGAATCTGAAATCATCAAATAGATAGCTACCAATTGGAATATTATCGAGACGAATCTCTACCTTTGAAGTCAGTAATGGGTTAATGAAAAAACGAAGGCAATATTTATTTTGTACGCCATGTTTGTGCGGATTAGTCTCTCTCAGAGGTGCGAGTGCGAGAAAACCCACAATCTAAGTGCATACGTACCAATCTGTTGTTCATTGTACCAAAAAACTATTATTGACAAACATGTACAGATAAGACTCGGTCGATATATAATCAAATCCATGTAAATATCCAGAGATACGGCAGGGAAGAAATTTGTTTCATAAACCAAGAGCCAAGTTCATCGATGATAAGATGAAGAGGTGGGAACAGGGATCAGTTCTTTAATGTAGCTAAGTTTCTAACTCAATATCACCCAAAGTCTTCGACGCTAAAAACACGAATAAGTTGTCAATTTAAATCAGCATTGATGCTGTGATCTTACCGGGAAAAGGTGGGCTTCTGATTTTAACATCCAGAGAGCATGTGCAATAAACACTATGTTTTGTAATAACCAGACGCTAAATGTTCCATTCGATTGAGACTCTTAACGTATTTCCACGAACATAACTTAATTGAAATTCGAGTCTAAACGGAAACGATTGGATGCGAATCAATTTATATACATTCATCGTACATTATTACATGCGTTGCGACCCATTTGTGCAGTCAATTTTTAAGTCATTAACGATTTAGGAACAATGCAGATAACTCAGTCTAGCATGGGTTGGAAATGCAGTTCGATGTACATTTGACAACAGTCTTTTCGGAATTCACATAACATAGTTTAAAATATATCGTTGCAAATTATGGATAAACAAATTTGAACTCAAATACATACTAACTAGGTAAACAAACATATGATATGCTCACATGCTCGTTAAAGGTAGGATAAAACCCATGCCGTTAAGGATCGCATGACACCCATCACTTGCACAGATAACAATCTACGGCATGATCTAAACAAGCGTGTGAGACCACTTGATACCCTCATATCACTGGAAGGTAGTAGCGACGTGCTATTCGATATTAAAGATGTAATGGCCGCTAGTACCAATTGTAATGTACACGAGATCAAATACTATCCGATTACAAAATAGCCAACAACATCTAATGGCTGCCCTTCGGCATAGGATGTGATAATGAAACAGGTGGCAAAGCCATATTACCATTGGCATCAATCGAATGAAATAACTGTCGAAATTGTAGATCAAGAGAAAGTGCTACATTTTGATCATTCGCATTATGATGGTACATCGAAAACAGATATCTTTCGATTGACTGAAATGTAACTCACACTTTATCTTAAAATCAGTAGCCTTTGGTTGCTCAATAAAAATGTTATTTTTATACCGGTCCCACTGTTGATGTTATGTATAACAATCTGGATAACTCTGTGATCTTTAACCGTGGACGCCATAACGACCAATTTGAATGTTCCGCTCTATGCGAACAGAGAATTGTCTCCGTTACGTGGTTTAGTTGTGTTCGAATGAAATGGATCGGTGCTAAACGAAATATCAATGGAAGGAATGAGATACCATTCGATTGATGGCGAATTCTATTCGAATGATGTGAGTGGGACCAGTTGAAAGCGTCTACTTACTCAGAGTCTAGTAAATTGGATGGAAAATTCGAGATGCAAAGAACCAAGACAAGATCGGTATTAATGTTCCAATGACCACAGTGTAGTGGGTAGATCATATGGCGAACAAAAATACAACTCTCGGTAATTTCAGATTTATTGGGAGTTAGATTTAAATTAAGCTGTAGCCATTCACTAGATTTCATATTAAAATGTTTTATGGCTAACATAGAGCCACGCTTTCATCATCTAAATGAGATTTTGTTTCATTTTAATAGCAATGGGAAGGCATAGAATCGGTTGCTGTAAATGACCCCACGAACCTCTATCCAAATAAACAATAACATATTGTCATGGCCAGAGGCTTTATAGCCTACTTTATTTATTAATAAAATCCAAATTCTCCGCTAATATAAATGTGCGTGTGTTATATTTTCTGTGTATCAGTAAAGATAAGGAGACAGGAAGTGGTGTTTAACGTCTTGTTGTTCTGCACCGACTGGGCTAATGATGACTGTTGATATTTAAACTGAAATAGTAGACTCCTTCATTAAGACGCAGGAAATCGGCCATCTAGAGTTACTTTATGATCATGAAAACCCCGGGGTTTCATAGTCTTATAATTTAAACCGCCTTTTGCTATTAACGCTTATCATCTCCTTTAGTGCCAGAAGTGACACTTATTAATATCTGTCGCAACTATTAGTATTGAGAAGGACGTCCCACTATATTAATATATACGGTATGATATATAATTATAGACGCTTGACATTTTACAACATTAAAAACACCCTAAAACAAACAAGTACTCTAACGGCAACAAAGATATTTTACAACATAATGAAAAATAAAATATTTTCTTTATGCGATAAAATAATATGAAATGTCAGAAAACTTAGAAAAAATATTGGACAAACTGGGTTATTATCTTAAAAGATTTTAGATTTTATATATATAATATTTTAACTACTGTCTTTACAACTTGAGGCAGTATTATCTGAATAGAATTCCAGCTACTACACAATTATTACCGAAATAATATAAAAGTTCCAAATCTAACAATAACGGATGATTGTGGAACTTGGGGGCAATTCTAGGACTAGATCACGAATATTAAGAGTGAGGACTCTTTGATGATGTTTGCTTAACTTTTTTGGAGTGAATACTCCTTTGGTCAGCATTATCCATTTTCCCAGATCATAGAATATTAATTTAAGTAGGTTACAATTTTCCAATTTCTCTTTTTCCTCAAATTGTTTGGATTATCTGTTTTATTCTGTTCAATATTGTTTTTATAAATATTATCCTTTATTTTAATTGCATTTATCCATAAGATAGTTGATTATCCAAATACTTTTAGTGCAGAGATGGTTAATTCTTCTTTGGGACTGTACTTCCTGTGACATGTTTTATTGGTATCTTCGTCCAACAACATGATCAAAGACTCTTCGATCACTTAGATGTGGAATATCATCAATGACGGGTTACCTATATGGCACAGACCGAGAAAGTTCATCCAGATTTTCCGGTGTGGTTTTACCTTGTCAGTGATACAGGAAGGAGGCCCCGACAAGGACAGCTGCGTGGTCGTTCGGAAGGTACGACAACCCGAGGCCCCCTGTTCACATTGGCATACACGTAAAAGATCCCTTGGCAGTTGGAATTCGATATAAGAGTGGACCGTGGCGCCGCTGCCCGGACACAATTTCCCTCATAGTACACTGTGTAGCGTATGCTCGTCTTCATTATCCCATTTCATTTCATTAATCAAAATTTGTTCTTTTAAAAAGTCGACTTCCCTTTTAAAGTTCCCATAAATTAGGAACATTTCGATATTTTGTTGCAGAAAAATGATAAAGTTTTCATCACACTTCCATAGTTTGTAATCGAATTTCAAATGTATTATAAATAGCGATAAATAATGTGAGTTCGAGATAAAAAAGCACAATGGTTCTTTATTAACTCATCGCTCAAAGTGACGAAAACATGGCGTAAAACTTCCGGTGCAGACATCATATTTTAACAGGATACCCTAAAACTGACGGAATGCTTTCTTGCGACACCACCTCAATGACGTTAAACCCAGCATTAAGGGCTTTTAACTATTTATAATCCACGCACACTCGAGAATACGGATAATGGCAGTATACCATAACAGTTGTTAAACAAACGATACGCTATTATTACAAATCTGTTAAAATCCGAACTTTTAATAATCCATTATGATGTTAAATAAAGTCCTTGTTAAGTAAATCCCGAAAAAAACAATCTAAAAACAGGTTCTTAATGGAGAATGCAGGCTAATGGAGAACACAAGGAAACTTATTGAAAATATATAACATTGATCCGTTTCTAACAATGAACTTAAAGGAATTACATTCTGAAAAATGTTGTCACATAAATCTTCGAACAAACAAAAGAAACCTAAAAGAAGCAGCATTAGGGCGAAAACCCATTTGAACTAAAAGCCTTTAAAAGATTATGTAAACGAAGTTTGTGTTAGATCGAGTATTCGATTAGGTTACAGGGGTATTAAACTGTATAAACTGGTTTCGTATTACAATTATTGACGACATTAATTCACGATTCGCTTTTTAAAGTCATCCTGTAAAAGAGATTTAAGTCAACATATTGAGATTGGAACCCGGACGAATCATTAACAAGGTCTAGAGGAACGTGACTTCTGTCGAAACAGCAACTAACAGCCCCGGATGTAAGAAAATGGCAGAAGGGAAAGGCGGTGGATGCGTAATCAATAAACATAATTGTTATTCATAGAAAACACGACGGCCATACTGAAATATCGTAGTTTGCGTTTAAAAAAATGTGTCAACAACGAGTATTTCTCAAAAACAACTTGAGATGCAAGAAACATGTAAAACTACTTGATACTGTGAGTATACTTCATGAAAGACGTGGTTAAGGAGCATGGAATCGCCATTCATAGATGGCATGGGTTACCTGTAAACAAAATAATTCATCAATATCTAATTTCTTGAAAATTTCCTCGTTTTTTTTAATTATCGTTAGTGATATAGCCACTCTTTAAGTACACTTGAAATGATTAAATGATAGGTTGCCAAGCAACAACATATAGGCCCACAGAACAGTCACATTCTTGTATGTGTGGATAGTGGGAACAATATAAACTGTGTAACAACTGATAAAGTAATTATCAGAAATAACTTAATTAGGTTCTAGTTCTCATAGTGTCAAAGATTTTTTATATAGAACTTTACATGTAATCAAGCTACAATTTTAACTATAAGAGTTACGGCTAAAAATCAATGACCATAAATACCGTGTATAAATTTAAAGAAGGTAAATCAACAATATTTGGCACCTAGAAATTTAATCGGTTATGTTTTTACTTTAATTTCTAATCAGTTATGTTTGACGAAATATACCAGAAGTCTCAATCGAATGACACTCTCTAGCGTCTTGTTATTCCCGTCTACACCGACAGTATTTATTGTGCATGCTCTCCAAATAAGAATATGCCGCCACCGTTTAACAATGACTTGTGGAATACGTCCAGCCTCGGTTTTCGAGTCTCTTGCTACCAATGACTCCGAGGCGCATTATGTAAACTGTTTTTTGTCTTAAATTTTGGATATAAGAAGCCCATAAGCCCATATTCTCCTGGTAAGATCACAACATCAATGTTGAATTTGATTGACAAATAATTCGTGTTTTTAATGTCGGCGATTCTGGATGATAATGAGTTAGAGACTTAGCTACTTTTAAATCAAGACGGGTACTACCTGTAGCCACTAGGGGTGCATAATATGTTTTTCAAAGTACTCAAGAGCAATAATAACGTATACAACAATTATCAGAAATCGTTAAAACCAAATAAGCCCCTTCGTCTAATGAACATAAAACCGTGTACACGCAATTGTGGACACTGGAAGGACAAAGTGGGCGAATATGAAAACGCAATATTGCTACTTTAAAATGGAGTTTAAAAATCAGTGAATAGCCCAAAGCGTTGCGCTACAAATGGTAAGACTGCTACCACTGTAGCGGTAAGACTGTTATCACTGTAACCGTAAGACTGTTACCAATATAATCGCAAGACTGTTACCACTATAATGGTAGGGCTGCTACCACTGTAATGGACAGACTGTTACCACTGTAACGGCAAGACTGTTATCACTGTAACCGTAAGACTGTTACCAATATAATCTAAGACTGTTACCACTGTAACGGTAAGACTGTTATCACTGTAACCGTAAGACTGTTACCAATATAATCGTAAGACTGTTACCACTGTAACGGTAAGACTGTTATCACTGTAATCGTAAGGCTGTTACCACTATAATCGTAGGACTGCTACCACTATAATCGTAAGACTGTTACCACTATAATCGTAAGACTGTTACCACTATAATCATCTATAACTAGATCAAACTCGAAATTCCACACCACCCTTTTCCCATCTGCTCTCTGTATATTAATTATTAAAGATCTCTATGTAATTAGAATTTGTGACAAGTTGCTTGATATTAGCAGAATTAATTTTATTTTCTATTTTAGTTATATGCTAGTACCGAAATAAGCAAATTGTTATATGTGGACGTTAGGTATAATCCAGAAACTAACATTACTTGCATTTATAAACTAACGACAAATCTCTTTCATCTTTGGGGTATATTCTATGCCCGGAACAACTTGCGGTCTGAAAGTCGGGGAATTTGGGTCATTCTTCTGGAAGTTTTACTTTAAACCAGCAACAGGTTATTCTTCCAGGGTAGGTTTTTTCCATAAGAAAGCAGGATCTAAGGTTTTCTTATGGGAATTCTGGGATATTCTCATTTTGCGTACATGTAAACATAGACAGTTTATAAGCAAGATAAAGTCCTCGACTTTGGTTATGCTGCGAATAAAGACTGAAGAAAACACCCTCGACAGAAAAACCTCAACCTCCGGCCTCGGTTTTTCTTTTTCTCGGGCTATTTTCTTCAGTCTTTCTTTTCCCAGCACAACCTCAGTCTCATGCTTTATCCTAATGATTTGTGTCGAGTGGACGTTAAACCCCACTTCTCTCTCTCTCTCTCTCTCTCTCTCTCTCTCTCTCTCTCTCTCTCTCACACAATGACATTCACAATGAAGTCGCATTCATTCATATTGTCTATTTCTATTCATATTTTGGCATGATTTTGTCACATTGAGTATGCATGTCCATTTGGATGCATATTGTAATGACAGATTGCCATACAGTGAATGAATGCTATAAATAGAAGCAACCAGCTGAAACTCATTCATAATTTGTCTCTTAACAAGGACAATCTCAATCGGGGTAATCAATTTCTCTTGTAAAGACTAATAAAAGAAAACATGTCTTCCAGGACGTATGCATTTTCAAAGTCGAAACTATAATATATCTTCATTACAGCATTAGCGACATTTCCCGCCTAAAAAGCATTCTTGACATAATCTCAAAATGTCTACGAGTGATGCTATTATTTTCCACTACCAACTGCCAACAAACGTTCACTTATAGAAAGCGAAGACAACTTCAAGTCTGCCTTGAGGACTTGAGTGATTGTCCAGACTTCTGCTCTATACGAAACGACGGCTAATGCTTTCAGGGTAAAGTATGACGAAAATGGAAAATGACAGGCCCAATCTTCTCAGTATCATTTTGTATATGAACCATTAAATGGTGGATTATTATCAGTGCAGAAAATATCAGTAGCACATTGAGAGCTTCTGGTTATCTGGTGCAAGTATGATAATAACAAACTTATAATACAGGATATATGTAGAATTAAACTTATTAGATAAAACGACATGGATGCTTGAAATTTGTGTATTAACGGTGTGAAACCCTTCACATATCTTTAATCCAATTTACTTAAAGGGGCATGTCTCTAAGCCTTGCCTTAGTTTTCCAAACCTATCAGCACTAAACAAATATGGTCTGGGGGAATACATACATTTAAAAGTGAACTTTAAATTCATTGAAATCGTGTCCGCCAGATTGCGCCCCCCCCCCATTTCCAGTGCTATATCGGCCATAAATCGAAACCCAAATAAAGACATTTAATATTAGCTAAAGATACATTTCTGCAAGAGTACCTAAATAGTAATTATTTCCAATAAAAGTATAGAATATGTGGTATATATGGAAAGTAGAGACACTCAGTCCTACTATACAAAGACTGGATTCCCTGACAAACATCCATGGGGCACTCACCGGACAAAAATGTAAGTGTGGCCCGAGTGTTATAAGGAGCGCATATTGTGTAATGATCATATGGCTAACGGCTGTGAGAACATTTAGAGAACTAAACGTCCAGTGGACTCTGTGATTAAACGGTGGAAACGGTGGGCAGCGGATAATCCAAGAATACGTTTCGATATTTATTGTATATGGATAGTGACTAACGACAAATGCAATTTGTAATAGGATTCATACTCAATCTTGTCACGTGACAAAGATGAATGCCTAAAATAGATGTCAGGGATTTGAAGATAACGTTCAATATGATAAAGTAGGTTGGTTATAGTGACACAGTTTGTACGCTCGAAGACATCTTTCAATATAAGATTGTCCGAATACTGAAGTCATGTTCATCTTCTGAAGTAAATATCGCCATAATACCACACAGATGTGGGACAGTATATCTTGAAGTATGAGATAACTTGACTACATAATTGAATGAAATATAATGCCTACAGCTATTTGGTGCCCAGACCATTAGAAACGAAGTTCTATAATAATTTCCTTTAGGGTCATGACATCTCATAAACCCAATGTTTAATATCTGTCATAATTTATATACAAAAGTATAAAAGAATTTGTGACCATCTCAAGTGGAACGTCGTGTAAGAATAACCCGTCTCACACACAACAGTCGCCAATACTTATAGCTATGGTTAGATACCCACTATCATGATTCGTTCTGCGATTGAAATCGTGGGTTTAATCGTTGAGTAATCGTGGTCTTCCAATTAGGTTTCAGGTCAGTCGAAGCAAAATCGTGTTGATCGTACATCGAAACGTATCTGTGCCCCCCCCCCTTGCCAATGATGCAGGGCAGAGGGTCTGGCAGAAACAGCTGTCTTGTCTTTTGGATGGGACCAAAAGCCGAGATCCCGTGCACGTAGAAAATCACTTTACAGTTGGAATTCGATTTAGGAGTAGGCCGTAATGCCGCTTTCGGGGCAAAATTGCCTTTTATAGCACACTATATGGCGCATGCCCGTCTTCATTAGCCCAGTTCGGGGCAGAACAGAAGAACGTTAAACTCTATTTCATTTCATTTCTTTTCAGTTTTAACACACTGAAAGGAAAAATGATGAACATGGTTTTTTTCAGTAAAAGAGAAAATTCCAACTAATCTATAAATCAAATTGCTCATGTTAAAATCTGAACAAATACCCACTCACACCCCAAAAAATCTCGAACAAAAAACCCCACACTACCACATATGCATTAAATCAACTTTTTTTTTTATCTAACTGAAAATGATGTTGGTGACAAAAGAAATGTGTTATTTCTGTGTTTACAAATGTTTTGTTGAGATTTGTTCCATTACTCTGTCATGAAAACCTGTATTGTGTTTTTGTCTGATTGACGGAATAAGGACAGCTGGGTACATGTTGATAGAAATGCATACAGCCTAACTAATTGGTGGTTAGTGTCTCATCAAGCTGATAAATATTATTTATCTTAAAGAGCAGCTAATATTAGAACCCATTGGGTTCATTGTATTCATTGGCGTTCTCAGATATAACTCGTTGGTTTCAGAAAACATCGATACAAGCTGAAACATTTTTAAGAAGGATCTGTGCAAGAATTGGTTATTACAGGCAATATCGAACTACCGGACCTTACCGTTTCTAGAGAATTTTATACTACCTCTTATACGATTGGGTATTTCGCGTGTATTTGACGATTTTTGGAAAGTACGTTGGCAATTGGCACCCACAGTTGCTGCTTATTAAAGGGACACTTTCATATGATTCACAGTGTGTAAAGTTTAATCTTGCTACAAAAATAATATATACACCTTTCATCGCGAACCTGTGCAAATCAGCAAAAGGATAGATTATTTTGTTACACCGTCTGTGACAGTATTACATTAGTTCTTTAATCGGGTTCTTGGATGACACTGGTATATACTTCTAATAATGGTTTTATTCTGCTTCTTACAAATGGTACAAACATCGTGATGTAAACGACCGTAGAACTAACTATATGGAGGGAGTCATGACTTAATTAGCCTGGCTTAGCACGAGTGTGCTAACTCCAGAAGCTCTCGTCTCGTCTCCGACTCCTAGACCTGACTATAGTACTCCCGAGGTACCTTAACTAGGCGCCCGCCTAGCATGGCCTCCTGGACCTCACTCAAGATTCGTTTCTGTTCTGAGTTTATAAACGTATTCCAGACAAAGGAGCTCATTAGACATCTGTCTAATGTATCAAGCATCATATGAAGGTTTAACATTCAATATAGTTTATCAGATAAAGAAAGCTAGATAAGACATGCCAACAACAAATTATAGTTACGCAATGACATAAGGAATACTACCAAGATCTCCAGCCGGGTATTGATAGCGACAGGTTTATGTTACAATCACTAACACGTATTTTAATATGGCAGGACGCCTCTATGACATATGTCATTATGTTATACGTCTTATGAAAATGAAATGGGGTGTGACAGGAAAGAAACTACATAAAAACTGTCAACCCCACGCCACTCCAATGTTCTAATGTTTTCTTGATAGATGTGTCCTCGTCTCCTCAGACTTGATCAGCCAGAAATAGACAATTACCTGCTGATAATAAAGTGGATTTTGATTGTTTTAAAGAAAACCAATATTTAAGAAAGGTATATGCAATATGCCACAATCTACTTCAGAGAACATTACAATAGCAATTGAATATGTAAAACCTCCTTGGTTTTGCATTAAGTAGACATTTTGTTTTATCTAACGATGCACGTCGCTGTAAAATATTTGTCAATCACTCTAAATTTCCGCACCAACCTTTTTAAAAATATAATTAATATTTGTTATTTCTTGTCTCAATATTTGGAGTACGTTTTTGTATTTTGTTTAAATAATTAGTCCACTTTTTCTTAGCATTTTCATGTGTTTTATGCTCTCTATGTTTTTAGCTATAATTATCTGACTATGCTTTCGATGGTATAATCAGTCTGCTGTTGTTTATGCTTTAGCCTACTATTGTTATGTTTTAGCTAATATAATAAGCCTACTTGTGTCTCGTGTATTAGCTAATATAATAAGCCTACTTGTGTCTCGTGTATTAGTTAATATAATTAGCCTACTATTGTTTTATGTTTTTGGTAAAACAATTAGCCTACTGCTTTAGCTAATATAATTAGCCTACTGTTGTTGTTACAATTAGCTGATAGTTCTAGCTAATATAATTAGCCTACTGTTGTTAATACATATAGCTTATAGTTTTAGTTAATACAATTAGTCTGTCGTTTTATACTTTGGCTAATATAATTAGCCTATTATTGTTTTGTGTTTAGCTACATTTACCGTTT
This sequence comes from Patella caerulea, assembly GCA_036850965.1. NCBI lineage: Eukaryota > Metazoa > Mollusca > Gastropoda > Patellidae > Patella > Patella caerulea. The sequence continues at coordinate 17,429,028 of JAZGQO010000021.1, forward strand.
AGTATTTACCTACACTGTCTATTGTTTTGTTGAAATATCTGTTTTTATAAACAATTCTTATGGGTCGATCTGAAATCCAGCCTTAGTTAAGTAGGAACCCTTTTAATGTTTGGGTTAATCAACCTAATAAATGTCGAGAACACGTATAACAAAGGGGGGTTTAGCGTCGAGACACCAGTCGAAGAGTCATACTCGATTGGATGCGTATTAATCACAGCCGGAGGAAACAATCTCAGACCATGTGAAGGACACTTAACCGATAATGAAAACCAAGTCAACTACTCACTTTTAGGGTAAGTAACAAAATATATTGTAGCAGACGGCAGTCGAACACCGAGTCTGGTCTGATAAAATTTGCTGCTGACATCCATTTGGCTATAGAGAACGGTTTACCATTCCGTGCATTATTGATTGGATTAGTAGATATCCACGTCCAAGGTTAACACGCTACCAGTGCTTATAAGATTCCAATATTTCTACTACGTTATTCAGGAAAAAAGTTGGTAAATTAATGACACGTCGGAAGACAAAAGGAAAAGCAATCAGTAAAGATATTGAGCTACTAATTGCGTGTTTTATTCCGTTGGTGAATGGAAGGCCAAGGCTGTGGATTAAAAAAAGAAAACAACAGCTTACAAAAAACAATTGCACGTCCAAATATTGTCAATGGACACACTAATCAGTGTAAATAGAGACGAAGATATAATGTTTGAAATATAACGTTTTTATTTCGAACACCTGATGTCATTTACTATTGATTTGGGATGTTCTATCAAATGATTGGTTGTGCTGGCGTATTGTGCTTGTGATGGTGGTCAATTCGTCCGATATTACACATTAATACATACGTTTTCTTTTTGATATTTTAGGTTGCTTTGATTAACATTGAGGAGCTAACAATACATCTTTACAAAGTTTAATATGTTGAATAGATCTGATACGACCTTATGTTTACAACGCCTCCCCCACCACCCACAACAACAAAAAAGAAGAATAAACTCTTACAGACACCCCACCCCTCCACATCACCATACCCACCCCTCAGCCACAAAATCATGATAAAATCAAATCACTAGTACAGTGCGCCTATGACGAGATGACATAACTGCGAGTTACTAACCATGCCAACATTTTGTGGGTTTTTAGATACTGGTGTACATATTTGGTGTATTGGTTTTCAGTGATATGTCTACAATGATGATACCAAAGGTTTACATTACTAAACCATTATCTGATAAAAACAGTGAACATGAAAGCAGTAAATAACACGGCATTCTTGTAACTACACACATTTAGAAAGCTTAGAACTTGATCAGCCCTGACTGGTAGAGGTGATTAGACGATAAGTGCCATTTATTGATAAAATAAACGAAATGAGAATGGTACTACACGTTTATATAGGCTCTCTTATCCAGCCGTGTAATATTTAGAGTTAGGTAATTCTGGCGTGCCTCGTTATGATTCAGCGAGGAAGGTGCTCGCTCGGTAACCTGGAGGTTCCGGGTTCGATCTCGGTTTTGACCGCTAATTCAGCCTGACAAGTAATAAGGTCTAGTCGTGCAGAAGTTGGAATTCGAAATAAGAATTGGCCTCTGTCCAGGCAGAATTTCCTCCCATGGCATACCCACGTTCATTAGCCGGAATGGAGCAGTAATGTAAGAAGTTTAACCCAATTTCTTTTCATTTCATTTCTTATACTGAGGTGGATCACGGTGGCTAAGCGGGTAAGACGCTGGCTCACTAGCCATGAGGTCGGGTGTTCGTTCCCTGCATTGACCTAGAAAGTACATCCAGATTTTCCGGCGTGGTTTCCCACTTGTCAGTGATGCAGGACGAAGGCCTGACAGGGACATCTGACTGGTCGGTCGGATAGTGTACACGTAAAAGATCCCTTGCCAGTTGGAATATAATAGTAGGCCGCAGTGTCGCTGTCCCTCATAGCACACTGTCCGTCTTCATTAGCCCAGTTCTGAGCAGAACAGTAGGACGTTACATTTCATTTTCTTATATTGAGTGCACCCGGCCATTAATATAATATTTTTTTGTAAAATTATCTCTAAAGTTTTTTTTTTTAGTTAAGTGTGTTTTTTTAATGTTAAGTGAAACCGAGTTTTAAATAATGATTACCTAAATGTCACACGTGAACAAATAGCTAAACTCCTAAACAAATCAGTCTCTTGTAATTATAGTGTAAAAATGGTTGCAGACCGCTAAAATACTCTTCAAATTATAATTGGTCTGCATCCATTTACAATTACTCAATTTCTGCTAGTGTATAGTTCGGATAAATTGTCTGCCTTGTGAAGTATCTAATTTGGCCACTCTAAAAAGAGAATCCATGTAATCTATCGCTACTCTTCGATGAAATGAAACCATACATATACACATGTCTGCGGGTTTGTTTTTCACTTTATCGGATGACGTGGTTGGATTTGAGATAGGCTAAAATTGATCACCGTAGTAAACGCCACACAATAACATTTTTAAACGAAAAGGTACCAAATAGCCGAGTTTCATTTTACGAGAAAGCTCTGTTCCCACTTATCACGGGTATATCTTATGTTTTGTATAGTCGTTTTGGTCGAACGAAGAAACTGGGGATGATTCGTGTACACATTTTCGTGTGCGTAAAAACCAATGGCTGTGTGTGGATGGGGAGAGAGAGAGAGAGAGAGAGGGGGGGGGGGGGGGTAACGTCCAGTCTACAAAGACTAGATAATTACTTTACTAACATATGGCAAAATTTTATTTCAATAATTTGCATGTGCGTTGGTGTCTTTAGTGGAAGTGAGAGGAAACCGAAGGACCCGGCGATCAGGCGGCAACCCTACACAAAATCACGCCACTTTACTCAATGATAGACTTTACGATTTCACGCGCACGCATTACCCGCCCGATTCCAACGTGACAGAAGTACCAAAAACGAAATAATGGAGTCGATATGGTCATCAGTCAAAATGGATGGACTATTGTTTAATACTGAAACGGTAATATGGAACATCACTCAAAAATAACTCATAAGCCCCTCTTCTATCATATAGCTTACAATGTTCTTAAGTTGCGAGAAATAAGGGAAAATCAATCAATCTCAATAATTGTCTTGAAATGAGCACAAACCAATATTGGTGTTTCCGGCGGAGGTAGCCGATTGGTGAAAAATACAACCCTCAGCCAAATTAATTTCGGCTCACCAATGATTGTGTAGAACAGGTGGGTTATTTGACTATTGCTATCTTAAGGGTATATCAGTGATAAGTTGTTTATCTTCAGTTACTAATATTACTAGTAATTTGTTAACTAATTAATAATACCGTCCAATAAATCATCCTCTTGTTACTACTGATAACATCTTTATTACTACCGTATCTTAGTCAGAGATCTTTTTAGTGGAAATGAAGTGAAATGGGTTTTAACGCTTTACTATTTTGCACCTATTGTGGGCTAACGAAGACGGTTGTTAATCTGTTTCACAGAGAATTACTTACGAATTATCTCTGTAACGGATGCCTGTCCAAAACACGTGCGTTGACTGCACGCCTCGTAGTCATTGGCTCAACGGCTCGTGCAATGTTTACTTAACACCTGACTGCTTCGGGCAAAATGATGCATTTTACTCATTTTAATACCCATTTACACTAAATAGGAAATATTTAACTACAAATACTTCAAACGTCTCTATTTATTTTTCTTTTACCTCAAAAAAATGTTTGAGAATTTAATTTGTCGCAGAAAAAAAGTTAATATGCCGTACTCATTAAGCCTCATGCTTATCAGTGATTGTAGCGGCCAAGCGAATATTCACTGCGGGGTCAGTTTGGACGGTTGTACGCCATTATAGTGTGCTATTGGGATACTATGTTTCGTTCGGGTCACCTATATCTGTGATCTGGATCTTCATAAATTATGTGGGGGGTGGGGGGTCACGAGGCTTAGTGGGTAAGGCACTGGCTTGCTTGCTAGCCTGGAGGTCGGGTGTACGATCCCTGCATTGGCCGAGAGAGTTCTTTTATTTTTTTCCGGCGTGGTTTCCCCTTGTCAGTGATGCAGAATGGAGGGTCAGACAAGGACAGCTGTTTAGTCGTTAGGATGGGACGAAAAACCGAGGTCTCGTGTACACAATGGCTTGAGCGTAAAAGATCCCCTGGCATTTGGAATTCGATATAAGAGTAGGCTGTAGCGCCGTTGCCCGGGCAAAATTTCCCTCAGAGCACACTGTATAGCGTATGCCCGTTTTCCATTAGGCCAGGTTGGGTGCAGAAGAGTAGGACGTTAAAACCCATTTCATTTCATTTCATTTCATAAATCATTTCATAAAACATTCAAGGGATCATGCTGGATCGTGGCGAGGAAGCGTGATGAGCGAACATACACACAGACATCTTTGGTTTTGTTTATATAGCCAGCGCCTTACCAACCTAAGCCACAGCGCCCGAGTACCTTATTAGTAGACTCCATTTTTAAAAGCTATAGCTGTTCATGTGTGCTAGGTTTGCTTGAACATTAACCACAAATAATATCAAAATGCAAGCAGCAATTTGACTTCGTAAGAAAAAGTAAAGGAGAATTTAAGGAGAGGTTTTTGGTTGGACTAGTCCCAAAGTGCGGCTAACTACAACTTCTTTCTTAAAGATAGGTTCCCCCGGGGTTAATTAGCCCACTTATTCGCACCATTCAAATTATTTTAATCTAAAATTGTGCTGTTTCTGATCATCATGAAAAATAAAATGGTAGCCAAGACGAGGGCGGAAACAGCACGGGGTTAACGCGTGTCTGCAGACGTCATAGTGAGCTCAAAATCAGCACGTGTGTGACGTTGTCTTTGCGTTATATTTGAAAACCAACAATCTGATTAAAACATAGATCCCATTTCGTTTCGTTTTTATAGTTAAAAACTTCGTTTTAGTGGTTTTTACTACATTAGGATCTAGAAGAGTTATCATTGACGTGTTCCCAATTATGTGAGCTTAGCCAATGAAACTGCCTGTTACGACGACTACTTAACCTTTTGTTGTACGGAACTGTTGGTAAACCACTAGAAATCAATGTCTGACATCATAGGGTCAAATGTCGGTCCTTTGACCCCTGACGTGAACTTGTCAGATCTACGTGTAGTGTAGACCATTGAAAGTATAAAAAGAAACGAAACGAAATATAGATCTGTATTTTAATCAGATTGTAGGGTGCCCCACGTGCCAACTGAAAAGTTGTTCTTGACACGTTGATCCTGCACGTTTTAGTTGAATAACTTACTACTGATTTTTAACAGTCTCGCACACTCGTTGAGGCTATAAATAGCAACAGCATGCGGAAATGTTCGAAACACCAAACACTACTACAGCCGTAAAAAATCTATTGTTGACGATTCTGAATAGCAATAATATTTAACTTTTTGGTTATTACGGCATCTTTAGAAATTACGCTCGTTTTATTTTTTAAATTACCTTATAATTAGCTGTACCATTAGAAGCTGCATATTTTGGTGAAGCACAAATAATATCTCTGACTCAACATCCGTACAACAAGAATAGGATACTACAGTAGCTTCATTTTACTTTTAAAAGGTTCTTAAAAATATTGTTGAGTTGCCTGATGTTGGTGCTTCTAAATTCAATTTCTTGTTCCATGTTTCGTAAAAAAAGTAGTCTTGATTATCCCGACCCGTCAATTAGACGTAGAATGATCGGTAGACTAGTTAAGCGAGACTAATTTCAAAACAAGGGCACGTAACCTATCTTTTACTCAAAAGTGTCTGGATGTTATGGACGCCACCATTTTTCAGTATTATTTATGTATGGTTTATTGATCATAGCTTATGAAGTACAGCATGGTCGTTTATTTAGTGACTATAAATGTGTGAAACAGATTTAAGGCTTTCTAAATATATTAGTATTGTGGTGTAATTGTCGAGATATTTGGAGATATTCATTTAGGGTGGGGCACCCTACAGATTGGAAAACTAAAGAATAGTGTCTGTTTTAAAATAACAGTTCACCTGGAATTCACAAATTATTGAATTTTTGACCACATTGATAATTCAGATATATTACTAAACAGATACAAGCAACATTCAGGAATCAATTTGTTCTTAATATATTTCCAAATACCAAAATGAATTGTCCCAATTTAATATCGTAAGATTACAAGAAAACAATTTTTTAAATAAATGTCCTGAACTCGGCATAATCGAGTCCCCAGTTAGCTTCTAAGCCAATACATTATACGTTTTGCTGGGGTTTTTACTTCCTATCGACTTTTTTATTTTAAATCTCGATTAAGGAGATCATGTCCTTTTACATTACATAATTCAGAAATAGAACAAAAACTGGTTTAATGACAGAAAAACACCAAAAACCGGTTCAAATCACAAAAAGTAGATGGAGTGGTTGAATTACAAAAATAGATTGAATCACACAAAAAACCCTACTGAATCGCAATAAAACACCTTGTTGAATAACAAAAAAAGTTTTAATCCCGAGTTAATTGATGACAAATCTTTATCTGAAAAAATGACCCAATAAAACAGATTGTACTAAAATAACCCTATAAATCCCATAGATCAATGTTTGACTAAATATACCCAATAAATCCCCTAGATTCGTATGTTTACTAAAATAACCCATTAAATCAATTTGTATTAATATTGGTAGTTTATGGCCTTTTCTATTTTAAGACATCAATAACCGAACCCAACCCTATACAGCTATGTAACTTAAGTTATTATATGGTACGTGAGTTTTATTATATAGAAATGTCGATAAAATGATAACATTGACTTAAATAATCGAAAACTAATACCCCGTAAGATTACGGATTTGTCGTTACGTGACCTCAAATCCTCGTTGGGGGATAAAGAGTTATATTCTCTTGAATAACTATTGAGGCCATGCTTTAGAACTTTACTTAAAGCCATTTTGTTTTTATTTCATTCACAGTAAAATGTTTGAATGTAGAGAAAGGTGAACAGTTGCTTCTAGTATAATTAAATGGAATGGGGTTTACCGTCCCATTGGACTAAAGAAGATGGACTACAAGTATAAAGGTTAAAGATGCATACCCACAGAAGTATTTATCGGGTGATTATTTTAAATAAAAGTATGTCAATACAATGCATTTGGAAAGCACACACCCCTGCCTTACTAGCAAAATATTGGATTCCCTGAAAAACAAACATTGAGTGCGCACATGACAGTAATGTAAAGATATTGCTAACTGACCATCTTTAGGCTTTTTGTTTTGCTCGAGTGCCCGAGGGGGCGAATGACTGGCGGTTGTGAGAACAGCGAGAGACTTAAAACTTTACAACGGACCCTGTGATTAAACGACGGAAAAGAAGTTGGCCGAAGATAATCCAACAATTCACCTAGACCTCGATATTTATGGTAAATGGACATCGAGATATGACAAATACAGTCTGAAAAATGAACTATCTCTCAATAAACTTATGGTTAAAAGAAGAGTGTTTAGTCCTGACTTGAACTACTGGTGGTAAGTATTGAGTACAATGCTAGTTATGCGTATTCTCTACAGAACACTTGATATCACTTCTCATTTCAGAAACACTTTATATACAAACCAATAAAATGTATATTACTTTTTGGCCATTTTCCTGACTGAACCGATTTGAAGGAGAGACCTAAGACCAAATAATCTCTTATTCCGTCTATTTCTTTCTTGCAGTTTATTTTTTGACCATGATGCTTTTATTCCTTGAGCTATAATGCCTGTTATCTTTTGATTTCACTCGTCCGCGTCCTAATCTGATCGAGTTAATAAGCATCCGTTGTTGAAGATTGCCTCGTCTGTAGAACTTTAGCCTATAATTTGCCATGTTGTAGTATACGTATGAATTGTTCCAGATGGTGGACAGATTCTAGCTAAAAGGACGAGGAACAACATCAATTTGCAAGCTATGGGAACCTGATTTCGAGTGTTTTAAAAAGAGAAAGCATGACTATCCCATACACGACACCCGCCACAAATCCATAACTTGTTAAGTAGACTTCTAATATTCTGTTTCAGTTTATATATGTTACTACTGATTTCAAGCTGTCATATTACCATGCATCTGGAGTAGAAGTTCGGATGCGACGAAAACCCCTAGGCCTCATGAATAAATAGGCATACACGTAATGAACCCTTACTGGTTTGAATTCGACATAAGCGAAAGTCGAAGCGCCTCTGTCCGGGCAAAAGCTTTCCCATATAAGCACACTATATGGTGTATGCCTGTCTTTATTAGTCCAGGAGAAGAATGACAGACGTTAATCCCCATTTCATTTCATTTCATCTGCAGTAAACAAAGCGATAACAATTCCATGTCAAACAGCTCATTTATTATTTAGGTTTGTACAAGATTGTGGTTTAAAATCAGATGATAAAACATAGCTAAATTTTATATGATAGCAAACCATCTGCCTAAAGCAGCCCGAAAGAGCTAAATCTGCCTAATGCAAGTTTTTTTTTGTGGCTTTGAATGCTATATTGATTATTATTTCAATAGTTACTCACTTAGTAGAGAAATAATCAACTCTCTTACATACAGAATTAGACAAAGCCCGTAATGTCTCCGTTAAACAATAATATGGCAAGTGACAATCGAGAATTTGAATAAGTCATGCTTTTATCAAAACGTAAACATTAATAACTACGCAAAGAATAAAGTAAATTGTAATTTTTATAACGAGAACAGCAAACTCTTTATATTATCTAAATCTTACATAACGTATTGTCTTTAAGATATAAAAAAAAAATACTCTTGATTTGGGGACATTACGGGAGCCGCAGTAGTCTAGTGCGTAAGACTTTGGCTCTTTCATCCTTTCGATTTTATGGCGTGGTTTCCCTTGACAGTGGGTAGAGGACAAAGGGCATGTCGAGAACAGTGTCTAGTCGTTCGGGCAGGACGAAAACACGGGGATTGGCAAGCACATAAAAGAAGCCTTGGCAGTTGGCTTTCGGAATACGAGTAGTCCACAGTGCTGGGAGAAGCTTACCTTACAGAACACCGTTTGGCGAATGTAGGCCTACGTCTTCAATAGACCAGAGACTTGTAGCGCGAAGCCAACCTCATTGCATTTTATTTCTTTCTGGGTTGAACGTCCTTCGAATATTGCTGATAACTGGGACCCTAATGGGCGATATGTCGAATCGTTTTGACCGTGCCATTTGTAACGTTTGAAACATTTCCAATAATGTATCTTGATATTTCAGACATGAGTTATATCTTATCTCGTAAACACTAGCTTACGTAACTGTACCTCCCCAAAATAGCTCAGAGGTGACGAAGCAGACTTGAATCGCTAGCGTATCGGACATTAAGTGATATTTGGTGTTAGTGTATGTTGGGGAAACAATCGTTAATAGATAGGTCCAACACACCATGCTATATGTTTCAATTACGTCAGACATTACAAAGGATTTGAACAATCTTGTTGCATTAGCTAGCCACTTAAAATCTATTTGATCTCACCAACGGTAATGTGTCTAATTCATTGACAAGTTTACACCAGACTTTAAAGCTCCAGTATCACAATTTATAATTTACATTATTTTGGTCATAAAAAATTGTTTGCTATGGGAACTCGTCAAATTCTGCATGTCAGTTTATTGATTATCAGGTGTCACCGAAAACAATCAACGATTCTACGTTGCTTATGTGCAAAGGAGCCGCGGTGACTCACTAACCAGGAGGCCCCAGGTTCCATCCCCCAATTTTACTGTGTGGTCTTGATGACATGCGACGGATGGGACGAAAACCTGACGCTGCGCACATAAAAGAATCTTTATTGCTGGAATTCGATATAAGAATAGCATTTCTCTCAGAGCACACCCTATGACGTACTTCGGACGGGTAGGGGCCAATCTCCGATGGGGTTCGCTGGGGCTATTTGCCCGAAATATTCCTTGTCATCCAAATTTTCAGAATGAATGATTAAGTAACTAAAACGAGCATTCTGACCATATACCGTGGACGATTTTATTCTAAAATTCTACAATTGCAGAGGCTATTCTTTGCCACCCAAATTTTCAGAATGAATCAACCAGTGACTAAAACGAGCATTCTGGTATATAGTCTAATTCTCTGATGTCAGTGTCCGAAAAACGGAAATATATTGCCTGACAAATGGACAGTTCCCCAATGAATTAATCAATACTTAAAACGAGCGGGTGATTTCATTTTACAATTATACAAATATATTTTTATGGTTTATTTTCGCACTCTGTAACATTTGTGCCCGAAAGCCGAAAATACATTACTCAACAAATGGTCATCCTCTATTCCTACGCCCATGAGGATAAAGCTCATTTGAAATCAATTGTTTATCTTTTTACTATTAATAAAATCACTCATTTACGAGACGTTAATGTTATATAATGTGTTTCTGGAAAGGTCAGAGGCACTTTAACCAATATGCTTGCACTAGAACTGATATCATTATTAGTACATAAAGATATTTCAGATATATAAATCATTGAATCAGTGCCGAATTAACCTTGTGGGGGGGGGGCATACCAACTGTGCGGGAACCCCATTGTTGTTTGTTCAAATTGTTCGTTCTGACCGCGAATCGTACTAGTATGTACTCATCCCATTGAGTGCCTATAGAGTGTTTTCCCCCAGGATTTTTAAAAAAAAAAATTAGGAATATTAGGATTAATTTCAGTGCATCTGAGACAATTTAGGCAGCGATTTCATTGACGTTTAGAATTCGTTGACCTACCAGTCCCGGGGCCCCCAATATAACTTACTGTCCAGGGCCCCAATCCTCACCCCTCTCCTAGATCCGGTACTGCATTGAATAAAAAACAATATAGTTTACTACTAAGTAACTTATTAGTACCAATTAAAAAAGTTTTTATTTTCATCAGCATCAAGATGAAAACAAAAGAAAAATGTCTAGTTTCACTGACTTTAAATTAAGTATCGTGGGAATAAGTTTGCCTCTAATGCATATTACGAATTTCTGTATGTATTCTATTGATCCCTCTTATAATTTAACACTATGGCTTTTTTTCGGGTTGACTTTTGTTAATGGGTAAAATATTAGTCTTTGTCGTAGACAAATGTGTGCATTAATTGAGCGAAATAAGCACAAAAGAAGAAATCCTTAAGTCTATTAGCATAGCATGGAATATGGATATCTTTCATGAAAGTGTTATCAAGTTCTTTATAATAGATAAATAAAACGAGAAGTACACGTGTAATACTATGGAGGAGAAGTCAATGGATGTGTACAGGGTTGTCAAACTCATTTCAATTTAGGGACCACATGAACTAAATTTTTACATCAAGTAGATCGGAGATATACAAATATTCTAAAAACAAAAGTCAATCGTCCTTGGCAGAGGTATATTTTTTTTACCGGTTTCTAAATTGCCAAGATAAAATGCTGAACACAACATTCTCTTGTATTACGTACAACTTAGATATCTATGACAGATTTCTGAGTTTTATTGAAACCGGAAAAACAACAATAAATGATTTACCATCATTAGTTCCAATGGTCACATTTTAACCTTGGTTGGCGGGATCTGGCCCGCAGGCTTAGTGTTTAACACCCCTGCCCGCGTAGTTTATTCCTTTGCGGGGCGTAACGCCCAAGGAACAAGCATGCCAAGAGGCCTCTTGGAGGAATTAAGCCTTAAATAACACCACCAACAACAAGGCGGGCAGCGTTTGTATCCATTCCGGGCCCAAAATGGCTTGTTACTCACTGGAAAGAACTTCTTATAGTTGGTTATATCGCTTTTTAACATTATTCCACACAATCTAATAATAACAGTAATATCAAAGGCTTTGGGAATAAAAATATCGTCTAACAATTACAGGCAAAAAACTCTTAAGTTCACAGAGATTATTATACGTTATAGGTAAGATATTTATGGTTTTAGAATTTACAGATAAAAGTGTGTTCTGGGTTGGATATGTTTCTCATTCGTAGTATCATATATAACTAAATACATATAATTTAAAGAATAAGCGTTTCTATTAAAGAAAATGTTCTAGTTATTGTGAAAGATTATTCGCAATTATCTATTGTCTGACGAATAACAGATAAACATATCTATCAGTGATAGATAATGTAACATTCAACCAATTAGTTCTTGCTTCTGACCTACAATCGAGGATGTTGCTCCACATATATGTAAGTTGTGGAATTTGTTATGTACGGCACAGGATATGCTTCGTGTATGGGATACCTGATATGTCTCATTTATTAGGAATATCTTCATATTCATAACATTATTTGATGCATATTGGTAGTGTTTATTGGTCAAAGAGAACTTTCTTCAACTATTGCGTCTGAAATCCAAGTTTTTTGTGTATCAAAGGCGTTGTGCACAATGCAGAGTATAATTACACTTGTTAGGATGACTTGAAACTAAAGGAGGGCTAAGGGCGTTATAGGCCATGTAGAAGCAGTCCTCTACCCTAAATGTATTGTGACATATTATCTTTCCAATCCCTCTGTAGGAATTTACCATCTGGGCAGCGTAAATGGGATTTCTGATAAATTGTTTCCTGTGTGTCTTAGAGAGAAATATTTGTCCAAGAAATGGCCTGTTGCTTGTCACCGGGAATGTCGAAAACATACATCAGGGTCAGGTTCCATGCCACGAAGCCTTAAGAAATCGGTATAATTTGACATAAAGAATATTAGTATGAACGTAAGATTGTAACCTAAGCCATGATTGTTCTCGATGACTTCCACCAATATCCGACCATTAGTCAATCCGACTTCCTCTCGGAGAAGAACTGATGACTTACACACGAGAAAACTGATAACTGGAGCCAAGACAGAAGGTTGAGTGTCTCCTGGCTCTATTTGATGTACATATATTGTATGCAAATAACTTTCTTCTTCGACTTTGCGGGCCGCTTTGTAGTCATGAGTCTTCTTGTGGCCGTATCATCCTGATGAATAACGACCTTTGTTCGTCTCAACATCAAATATTAATTATCGAGTCTGTTATATAGCAGTTCCCTCTTTTAGGATCATATGACGCCTTTCAAACAAATATATCTTATCTGAAAAGATCTTCAAATACATATTATATCGAATTCCGCTCAAGAACTCAAAGAAGAATATGGAAATAAAATCACATTATTTAACCTTTCGACATATATCGCAGTGATTTAAGTTTTCAAGTATGATACAGAAGGGAATTACTAACTTAAAGGTGGGCGGGGCGTCTTGTACGTCGAACAGAGCAAGGCGAAAACTATTTTGAACTGTGTCACTCTAGACCAACAGATTCTTACACATGTATATTAAATTAAAAGTATATAATATTTCATTACGTTTTCCCTTCATTAGGGAGTGTGTAAATATTTTTCGATGGAGTTTTGCCCTGTACATCCGATACCAATGTTTTCCGAATTGACATAGTTAACTATTTCGGTTGTTGGTATGTTCCATAGATGGAAGAAAAACCTTTATTTTCATTTCAAGATGTCCCGATATGAATGCTACATGATAACCAAATCTTTCCGTGGTTCTACTATTTTTGGCTGTAAAAAGCCGTCTGGTCTTTATCATCATTATAAAAATCATATTTACCATGAAGATACTTTTCTGCTTTAAACATGAAAGACATTTTTTGTAATTTTCTAATTTATTTTTGAGCTCAGACAGGCTTCATAACATATTTAGACACACCGTCTTAATGTGCTATCATTATAAGCTAACTTGATAGTTGTATGGCTCCCCTGTATTGGATGGCATAGTAACGCCAAATGCTTCCGGGATTTGTTTCACCACCGAATTCAAAGTGGGGCATTTTGTTATGGGATTTTGTTCTTTAGATGCACGGAGGCCTTATAGGCCTTCAATACGAAATACGACACGGTGTGCTGAAGGAAATGGCGTCCCTGCATGACCACGCCTTGTATCAACTTCGACGACAAATTCTGGGTGCCCATTTCAAATGGTTATATTAAATTAAAGAAAGCTTTAGAGCGTATCCAAAGTGCAAATTATGACATTTTTAGTAAATCAGTAAAAATGTTAATGCTACGTGAATCGTGTTTTTCGGAGTCTAATGTTAGAAAATATAAATAGGCGGCTCATTTCCTTTTAACAACGTGAACAACCCTAATGATGTGAAGTGTGTTCTAGAAAAAGTAAGCATACCTTGCATCGAAAACTACATTATAGCTAATTGAGACGTCGATGTACCTAGATTGAGAACTAATTGATATCGGTTAACAAAGTCGTTAAATACCTTAGGGATGACACAAGTTTAAGCATATTTCATATGTAGAATTAATGTGTATACGAAAGGGATGCATAACATATTGAGAGTTGCGGCGAATCAGTAAGGCGTTTACGCGCTAAACCGGTGGTATCCTGTTCGCTTCCAGTGTTGGCTCAGTACGTCTCTGGATATTTACCGTCGTTGTTTCCACTTTTGCAGTGGTACAGGACGGAGGGTCTGACAAGTGGTACAACTAACGAGATCCCGCGCATGCGCTGACGGGCACGTAAAGTAACCCATGACTGTTGACATTCGAAATAATAGTAGTTCGCAGTGCCGCTGTCCTGGTAAAATTTCCACCGTATTGCACTGTGAGGAGTATGACCGAATTCAGTGGCCCAGTCGGTGCAAAGCAGTAGGAAGCTAAGTCTCCTTTTCATTTCATTCCATTACATCTTAGGGGGTATAGGGGGTTTGGATGGCCGAATGTATAATAAGGTCTGAAATTGAGTCAACTGGTGTGGTTTCGATTCCCCGGTTGTACGTGACAACGAGTAGGATCGTCTTTCCAACCTCGTAAGTTTTCTCCGAGTGACCTGGTTTCCTCCCACTGCTAAAGACCCCTACGCAAAAGCGATTTTTGAAATAAAATTAAACCATTAGTCCCGAATTGGCCTAGTTTAGTTTAAATCCCCCCCCCCCTCTCTCTCTCTCTCTCAAATTATTTTTTGATGAGTAAAGGATTGCCGAGTGTTACACGTATATCTGATCCTGTTCATCTATTTTACTCCAAACATTATATTAGAAAATGTGAGGAACGGAAATTAGTAGAGGTTTATTTCTTCCCAATGAAGTTACATTGATCTGTGGATTATAAAATAATTGCATTCCTGTCTGTCAAAGTAGTATAGTTTTAATATAAAGATGCCGACAAAGAATTCTTATAGTCACTTAGTTTCTTATTATGGAAATCGTGGCATAAATACGTTCAACGAAAACTTAAACGATGTAGTTTTGAATCAAGCTAAAGCCTGGATGAGTCAATTACACTTTCAGTAAAATATATATCAAATTTCTCACGGCTTAATACACGTTAAATACGTACTCAGATTGATTTACATAATAAATAACTACGCCTGGTTACGCCCGAGGCAGCAGAATAGATCGATTCGATTTCAATTTATCATAACTTTGTAAATAATGAACGGAATGGGGCCACTTTCACATAGTTTTTCAAGGGATAGTGCGAAATAAAGCATTGGGCTTTTCAATAGCTATACTTTTATTATTTTGTACAGAGGTTTCCAGTCAAGAAATAGCTCGGTAATTAATGATAAAAAAAAATAATTGATATATTCACACATATGCTGCATTTCTTGACTAAATAAATTTATCCAGAATTTCACACAATTAACTAGACAGTCGTAATTGATTGCAAAACTTATAACGCTCCGGTAATTGGTGTAAAAACTAATAGATGTTTTAACACGAATGCTGCGTTCTGCAGTTTAATAAATCTGAAAGACATGATTGTAGGTGAAGTGTTGTACGAGTATTCCGAAGAAAGATTATCCTATTTTTGTAAGACAAACGAGGAGCTAAGATCATAAATTTGGGCAGGTGTTGCAATGTAGCTCGCTAGCATACGCCAGCTACCACTTAATTGTTTAGCTAATTTATTTATACAAGTTCATTCTTGTCATAACTCGCCATGTTTAAATCATGCTCCGCCATCTTGTTCCGGCCATCTTGTTTATTAAACACGGGCATATGGAAAGATTGTATCAGTCGAGTCACCTAGTTACTTAAAATCAACATTTCAAGTTATATTTAAAACCGTCCTCTTTAATGGATCTATGCATAATTCAGACACCATTAACCAGGCGTATTATAAACATTCAACTTGAAATAAACGGAGTATGGTGTAATCTATATAATTCTAATCACTTCCGTGTTATATTTTGTGACGTCAATGGAACAGAAGAAACCGGTGCTTAATAAATATACCCAAAAAAGAGCAAGACTTTAACAGGATTTGGGCTATAAAGAAAATGTATTATGTAAGAAATAGATAACGAGCAAACCACTCCTTCTATAATAGTTCAAAAATAGAAATTGAAATGTAAATTACATCGAAAATTTAAGTGAAATTACTTCGTTCTGATTGTCAAGCACCATTGCTACGATAATTAACAAAGTCTCGATCATCTTAAATTATTTAAATGATTAAATAGCGGGACTGTGTACTAATCCATTCAAAATTACGGACGTCCGATAATAATTACCAAAGCCTCGATCATCTTGAATTATTTAAATGGTTAAGTAGCCGGATTGTGTACTAATCCATTCAAAATTACGGCCATCCAATAATGTAGATACCTTATTATGCAACTGAGATGTTCCATCATTGGGTAACTTAATTTTTCATGTATAATCCTGAAAACAAATACCAACAGTTTCGGACACGTGGGAACCATTATGAGATATATCATGAATGTAAATAAAGGTTACCTGAAAAAGACAGTCCACGGATATTTCAAGTACGCACTAAAGTCACGTGTTTATATTGTATGTGTCAAAGTTCAGAATTAGAGATCTCGCAAATCCGTCATAAACTGCTTCGTGTACTTCCGCTTTAATTCGATATTAGTTTAAGTGAATTTGATAAGCTACCTAATATATGCCAAATACAGGTCAAGAAAATGGACATTGTTGCTTAGCTCATTTCCTTTTGGGGAACTGGGAAATTCAAACCACAGAAACAAGGTGTTTAATTATATGCTGTGAACATACTACAGATTAGAACCTCTTGTTCTGTCAGTGTCTCGACCTTGACTTAAATGTTCTTTGATTGGGTGCCAAATTACACAGAATTGGTAAAATTATCGATATGGCTGAAGGCACCGCATTTATCAGGTGCCACAAATAGATTTATAAACATTGATGATCACCTCGGCTGTGGTATGTCAATCTTTATAATATATTAAATTAACATCTATATTCTATCCGTATTTTGAACTGTAGAACACATACAATAATCTTACTGATATTGAACTGCAGAACACGTCATGCAATAATTTTATTTTGAACTGTAGAACACATACAATAATCTAATCTTACTGATACATTGAACTGCAGAACATGTAATAATCTTCTAATATATTGAACTGTAGAACACATGCAATAATTTCAAACTGTAGAACACATCAAACTGATAATAAACATAAAGATGCATTATATATCATCAACTATAAGAAATAATTGTCGGAAATCCTACGGGCCTTATTATCAATCGTTTTAAAAACTGTTAAAATGTGTCCTACGTGGACTTTAATCGGTTTACTTTGCTTATAATATGTATTTTTTAAATCAAACAATGTCACTAATGTAATTGTTATGTCATCAGAGGTTTTAGATAATTCAAATTATGCTATACAGAATACAGCAGAATTGGATACATATTCCTGAACGACAATATGAGTGTGGATACATTGCCAGACAATAGATAGACGGGGAGGTCTATTAGGATACAACGTGTGCTATCTTACAACCATTATAACATGGCGACTTTCTCTAAAAAAAAAAAAAAAAATATTAAACAAGTGTTTTTAAATTTTTGTTTCGCCCTCCGACTAGAAAATTTCTTATATCAAACGGCTCAAAGAGCCTCACCCAAACGTATTATTCAAAAGTTTATCACACTAAACATAATCCATTACAAACAGATACAGGCAGCACATCATTCGTTTGTATTTGTTGATTTATCTTAGATAAATTCTCTGAATGTTATAGGCACGGTTCAGCAACAAACAGATAACAAGTTGTCAGTAGCACTGCTCAACCTTACAAAGTTTACACTTTTAAAAAAGATAGGTTCTAGATAAGTATGAAAGGTTTTCGGGAAGATGAAGGGTGTTGAAAGAATATGATACGGTGAGATATGATTTACCTCATCTTTAGAACTTAAATCTCAATGTTATTATGTATCTTAGTCATGAGAGAATGCGTTCCTCGACTCCATTGTTATACATCCATTTTGCAAGAGCTAAATCTGCCTATTGCAGGTCTTTCTTTTAGCCTGAAATGTTATCTTAATTATTAATTAGACAGTGATTAAATTATCCAGACAATAATTAACCCTCAATGCCATCGTTAGCATGTGATGTTTACTGGATTTGAATACATTTTTTTGATGGAGGATTTAACGTAATAGTGGAAAATCGAGACTTTCTTTATTATCACACAAACGTTAGTAATGACGATCGAGACTTGCCTAAAATTGAATCGCTGATATCTCGATTCAGAGTGAAGAAAATGTACCTGAAACTTTCAGCATATTCGTTCTTATTATCTATTTTTTCTTATCCATTAAAGCGATAAATGTGGGTTCTTTATTACTCTTACGTAATAGCAATTGATCACCACCACGATTGACTGGTTTATAATGTGGAGAACGTTCACTTCTATTTGGAATGTTCCAAAATGGAAAAGGTCCATCATCCACAAAGGATTTGGAGAAACGGGGGAGGCATGCAAAATTCCAAACAGCATAATGGATAGCAAAATGAAGAGCTAAAATTTTGTCTCGCACTCCCGTGGCAACAAAAGAAACTCGTTGCAGGGACCCTGAGACCTAAGCTGATAGATTTTGTTAAGTATTTCCATCTACATGTTATTGTAGTTCCACGAGTAACAAGTTATTAAGTTCGTCTAAAGTATAAAATGATTGATCGATGTATAAAAAAGTACCTAATTGAACAGCTTAGTAACAATACTCGACAGCCTTAATTGGCCAGGTAACAATCAAAATGTCAGGTCCCATTGAAAGCGTTGCAGAACTACAAACTTTCAACAAAATAGCTCGCTTATCATCTGCTATTAAGTTACATGCTTAGCTGGGCTTCCATTGTACTTACTTTTGTTGATCCACTATTTCCTTATTGGTATAAACAATTACAACTGACATACGATTATCTACTTACATGGTTCGCTGCATTATTTATATAGCCAATCCGCCATCACTCAATGACCAGTGCTCTGCTTCATTAATGTTTCATTATACCCCAAAATACTTCGGGGTCGTCAACTTTTTCTAGCCCTAATTAACGTTAAATAATAAATGATCTGTTTATTCCGTATCCCTGTTTTTATTTTCTTGTTTTCTTTATACAAAAGATCGTAAATAGTTATCCGGTGAGATTTCGGAATTAGAAGATTTCTTGACAGGACAGACAATGTATTTTTTTTTTTTAAAAAAAAGGAACCTCGTATTAAAGGTTGATAAACTCTCGACAAAGACCACTTAATTGACGTGTATCAATGGTATTTGCGATAACAGCGACCCCTGTGAAGTATTTTGTAAGGTCTTTCCGGTAATGAGGTATAGTTAGTCCAGTATCCCTGCTGTTACTCCACGCTATCTTTTATGTATATGATAAAGCACGAGATTGGGGTTATGCTGGGAAAAAAGACAGAAGAAAATAACTCGAGAAAAAGAAAAACCGAGGCTGTTATGGGTCAATAAGAATAATCTGACTGAAATACAAATCTATCTTTCGTTTCTTTTTTTTTTATACTTTCGGTGGCTTAGTGTAGTAAAAACAAGTAAAACGAAATTTTGAAGTATAAAAACGAAACGAAATAGGATATGTGTTTTCATCAGATTCGAACACTGATAAATTCGGTTAATTTATTTTTAGACTGTCAATGTTATCACGGGTTTTCTATTTCCGTGTTTTTTCGTCATCCGGTCCGTCTGCCCATCCATTGACAATTCCTACGTGAACTACAATTATCACCTGATTGACTTGAAGTGTATACGCAGTGTATTGAACGATAATTAATTTCAGGGTTAAAGTGTCCTTGTTTACTTTTTAAAGTTGTAGAGATGTCTGGCTCTATTGGGCAAATGACGATCTGATTGATATGAAATGTTTGAATGTTGAATCGTATTGGTTTTCGATAATTGCTTGATAGATTATGATCATTGGTCACTTTCTAGTATTTTAATAAAATCTATCGTATAATCTCACAGGCAAGATCAATAGTTTGGAACTGAGACCCCAAAGACACACCACATCCCTGGGCCTTGTTTCTCGAAATCTTAACTAGTGATAAATCCAAATTTAAGAAGATACATCAATTTTGATTGGCTAAGCCCTAAACTCAATCTAATGTTATCCAATCAAATTACTAAAATTTGGATTTTTATCGTATCTAAAATGTCGTGAAACAGGCCCCAGGTCAAATTCAGCGAAACGTAAGTGAAACTATAAACTTGTTATTGCAAAACTGACCTACAAATATTTGATCGATATCCTGTTTATAATCACAATAAGGTAAAATTTGGAGCCCAAGGCCAAAAGCAAAATATCCTTTATCTTCAGTCGTCAAAACAATTAAAGATTGTTATCTTGTCATTGTTAAATTTAGACGACCGGAAGGTAAAGTCTAATCATTCCTCGCACGTCTCTGGTTAGGAAACTACGACCAAACTGACTTCTAAAGAGCTCAGGTCTCTGACTGGATACAATTTCTACGTCTCTGACTGAGATACTGCTTCAATCTACAACCAATCTGCTTTTCTATTAACTCCAACAAATCGCGTCTTTAAGGGCGTATAAGTCACCAATGAACATGTATTTGTCCACAGATCACTAACGATTTCCCCATTTACATTAATATTGATTCTCGTCTCTAAGACCGGTTCACCATGGAAAACTTGAGACACATAAACTGGAAGTAAATACCACTAAACATGCAAATTTCCGACCCAGATTTCAACCTAACTAACTTCTCA
Source organism: Patella caerulea (assembly GCA_036850965.1). Classification (NCBI taxonomy): domain Eukaryota; kingdom Metazoa; phylum Mollusca; class Gastropoda; family Patellidae; genus Patella; species Patella caerulea. The sequence continues at coordinate 17,450,026 of JAZGQO010000021.1, forward strand.
ACTCTTGTATCCTTCCACATCATAATCATGAAAATTCACCACCACCTGACAAAAAATGAACTTTCAAACCCTTTTCTTCGATTCCACACCAAAGAATCAACAAAAATCGCCATGCAAAAAGGAGGAAAGGAACGAAGGGGAGAGAAGGACTAAAAATAACTTTCGCCCTTTATTCGAATTCGAGAGTGACAGCGTAGGGATATTTGGTGAGATGTGTCCATTTAGTCTTTATCAGAAATTTAAATATCGTACATATTTTGTTGTGGTATTCAAGGAAGCGCACGGTGAATAAAATATGTATTATCTGGTATTAAATGTAAATAATCAACATTTGGTCTTCAAACATTGGGGGTATATCCAAAATCGACACAAAAATATTTATCGTCAATATTTGGGAGAGGCAATTGGGCCATCCACGCACAACCACCCACACCGATCAACACTACCGTCCACCCGCACCAACCCATACCCAATACACACAATACCGCCCACCAGTACCGACCCACACTAATGCCCACCCACACCTTACACACACTTAATTGCAGAAGCCTTGGGTTTTTATACGCCCACATTTTTATGTGGACGTATATTGTCGTCGCCCCTGTCCGTCCGTCCGTCCGTCCGTCCGTCCGTCCGTCCGTCCGTCCACATTTTTTTGTGAACAGTCTACAGGTCACAATTTTTATCCGATTTCAATGAAACTTAAAATATAGGTTTATCACCATAAGATCTCGGTTCCTTTCGATATTGGCATGTATCGGACTGTAACTTCATGGGTTATGGCCCCTGATTGTACGAAAAATCACGTTTTTTAGCTTGTGAACAGTGTAGAGGTCACAATTTTGAACCGATTTGGATGAAACTTGACATGTATGTTTATAACCCAAAGATCTTGGTTCCTTTCGATATTTGCGCCCATCGGATCGTAACTTCCTGAATTATGGCCCCTGATTGTCCGAAAAATCGCCCTTTTTAGCTTGTGGTCCCTCTGGAGGTCACAATTGTTATCTGATTTAAAAAATCGTTTGATTATATCACCGTTGCATGGTTATGAAGGTTGAGTTCGAATTTCGTGAAAATCGGAGCAAAATTGACGGACAAAATGGCCGCCTTTTGTACGCGAATAGTGTGAAAATATGTTATATCAAGGTTGTGGACCTTATAGAGGTCACAATTTTGAACCGATTTTGATGAAACTTGACATTTATGTTTATAACCCAAAGATATTGGTTCCTTTCGATATTTGCGCCCATCGGATTGTAACTTCCTGAATTATGGCCCCTGATTGTCCGAAAAATTGCCCTTTTTAGCTTGTGGTCCCTCTGGAGGTCAAAATTGTTATCGGATTTAAAAAACCGTTTGATTATATCACCGTTCCATGGTTATGAAGGTTGACTTCGAATTTCGTGAAAATCAGACAAAAATTGACGGACAAAATGGCCGCCGTTTGTACGCGAATAGTGTGAAAATATGTTATATCAAGGTTGTGGACGTTATAGAGGTCACAATTTTGAACCAATTTGGATGAAACTTGACATGTATGTTTATAACCCAAAGATCTTGGTTCCTGTCGATATTTGCGCCCATCGGATGGTAACTTCCCGAATTATGGCCCCTGATTGTCCGAAAAATTGCCCTTTTTAGCTTGTGGTCCCTCTGGAGGTCAAAATTGTTATTGGATTTAAAAAACCGTTTGATTATATCACCGTTCCATGGTTATGAAGGTTGAATTCAAATTTCATGAAAATCGGACGAAAATTGACGGACAAAATGGCCGCCGTTTGTACGCAAATAGTGTGAAAATATGTTATATAAAGGTTGTGGACCTTATAGAGGTCACAATTTTGAACCGATTTTGATGAAACTTGACATGTATGTTTATAACCCAAAGATCTTGGTTCCTTTCGATATTTGCACCCATTGGATCATAACTTCTTGAATTATGTCCCAGGATTGTCTGAAAAATCGCTTTTGTTAGCTTTTGGTCCCTCTGGAGGTCAAAATTATTATCCGATTTAAAAAAACGTTTGACTATATCACCGTTATATGGTAATGAAGAGAGAGTTTGAATTACGTGAAAATCGGACTAGAATTGATGGACAAAATGGCCGTCGTTTGCACATGAATAGTGTGAAAATATGTTATATCAAGGTTGTGGACCCTATAGAGGTCACAATTTTGAACCGATTTTGATGAAACTTGACATGTATGTTTATATCCCAAAGATCTTGGTTCCTTTCGATATTTGCGCATATCGATTCGTAACTTTCTGAGTTATGGCCCCTGATTGTCCGAAAAATCGCCTTTTTAACTAATTGGAGGTCACAATTATTCTCCAATTTAAAAAAAAAAACAAACAAACTATGATTATATCACCGTTACACCTTAATGAAGGTCGAGTTTGAATTTCATGAAAATTGGGCCAAAAATTGTGGGACAAAATGGCTGCCGTTTGTAAGCGAATAGTTTAAAAATATGGTATATCAAGGTTGTTGGCAAGTAGAGAACACAATTTTAATCCGATTTTGATGAAACTTGAAATTCAGGTTTGAAACCCAAAGATCTTGGTTCCTGTCAATATTTGCGCATATCGAATTGTAACTTCATGAATTATGGCCCTTTATTGTAGGAAAAATCACTTTCTTTTTAGCTTGTTCTCTATCCATCTCTCGAAAATGTGGGCGTATCCTGCCTGGCAGCCGCTGGTTTTATTACAGATGCAACATTGTAATCTAAACCGATGAAAAATTCATCAAATTTCTTGGACCCCAAAGCTCTCCTATTGGAAACCAGGAATTATACGCTACTAGTTTCGTAAATTCCAAAGCCGACTAATTTTTTTTAAAAGATATTTATAAACTTGAGAGATAAATCTTTCTTGGTTGAAACACATCTGTATAATCTCTCGTCGTGCGCAGTGTGAATCTAAGTCAATATATCCATTAAATAATTTCGTCATTGACAGGACACATCTGTTTACCGCTTTGATGGCCAATTGGTTTAATTTTATGATACCAAAGGAAGTAGATCTTCATTGTTCCGGTCACTGTAACACATGACACATATGGCCGGGTTAGTGTGAACGGAAGATTTCGAAATCCTGTGATAAAGTATGTCTCCGCAGCAGTATAATTATCGCACCAGCAATACATCTCCCCGGATACTCTACGTGCTGTTATAGCTAACTATAATGATAATCCGACGACAAATGCTCATTCATACACAGTAATTAAGCACACGGCGCGTGTTTATGGCACTGTGGGCGTCAATTGTATAAGAGGTCGAGGTGTCCTTTAGAGTTCTATATACGGTAATTGAGCACCAATCCAATGGTGATTCTAATATGTTTAGGCCAACTAAAGTTCCGAACTTATCAATAAATCACCAAATTAAACGCTTCACAATAAACTGCATGAAATAAACTATATGTCGTATTCAATCACGATAAAATTAGACAAACGTAATTACAAAATAAGTTCAACACTGTCCCAATGGACACTGCGGGTGCATATCATTTATGTCTTTGAATATATATGAATTTCGATTTTATGCCTGTCTTCTTTTCTACATGTATGGCATTGAAGTCACATGTACACCATACATTTTACACAGATTTGAATATTAAACTGTCCACAGTCAATCGCAATATGATTAAAATACAGATCTATATTTCGTTTCGTTTTGTTTATACTTTCAATTGCCTAAACTACATGACGATTCGATAAGTTATAATGGGACTTCACGTCAGGGGTCAAACGAGCAGCTTTTGAGCCTATAACGCCAGACATTGATTAATCAATCGGTGTTGACATTTTTAGGGGTTTACCCACAGTTCCGCGCAGAGAACGCAAACACGTCGTCGTAACAGACCGTTTCATTTGCAAATGCCTCATATCAATAAGAACGCCTATTATAGAACAACTCTTCCAGATCCTAGTGTAGTAGGGACAAGCAGGGGCGGATCTAGGAATTTTGAAATGGGGGGGGGCGCCGCAAAATGAGGGCACTGACCGCAGAGACAGGGCACGCCACTGAGAGTGGGGTGGGGCCCCAAGAAAATTATCTGTCATTTCCTTCCATCTGTAGCCAATCCAAGAGCTATTTGGCTTATATTTGTGTCTAAGCGTTCGGAAATCGTAGAAAAAGAGCCTCAAAATCGAGCGATCAAACTCTGCATAGAACCACAGATCTTCTCACTGAGTCCACATTGACTCCTTCCTTTTCAAGACAAAGAGTAAATAAAAAAAAACACAGATGATGATGAAAACAGGTGCGGAGGGTTTGGGTAAATTAGATTCAATTTGGTTCATTCTGACGTATTTCCGGAAGGTAAATTCCAAAATTACAGGTCTAAATCGCCAATAAAATCGAATAAAAAATTTTCAAGCCTGAGCAGGAGGGGGGGGGGTCCGGACCCCTGGACGCCCCTCTGGATCTGCGCCTGGAAAACTGGTTCTACCAAACTTTGCATTCTTGTGTACCGTCGGCGGTTGTGCATCGACATACTAATCAGCAGTCAATATTCGTTAGGACTCTACAATCACCGAGAGGGATGACTTCGGTGTGACTTAATGAGCTTGTGATATTAACTTTATTTCATCTGCAAATTAAATTCTAAAAAAATTGTTAAAAGTATCATATTGAAATATATCGAGATAGAAAATATTTCCTATTTATATAATTTCCTATGGGTATATAAAATGAGCAAAAGACACCATTCTGTGTGGACCAGTTAACGCAACAACACATAGAGTCAATTATGGACGCCCCGTAATGTATTTGCACCTATCGAAGGTATACCTTAACTGATAAAAGTCAGTCATCTGACACAGAACTATACGAAGGCTTTCCTGAAACAGACTGAACCAGTTCTTGGGCCACAGTACTTTGCTTTGGTGCTTGTCAAATTCTACTGAAACGTGGCCAGTAATTGAAATAATTTACATTAATTATACGTCTGACATTGATCTAGCGACATTATTGGTTATACCCTTTATGACGTTAACTAAGCTAGTTTCAAAACACACTCAATGTTACATAGCTATAACATTGAACCAAATTGTATAGAATTTGACGGGTTGTTTAATGTTTTTTTTTTATAAATCAGGTTACTCCGATGTTCGTGTTGGGAACATGAATTGATCATTTTTATAATAAATAGACAAGTTGAATGATCTTTTCATAAGACGTCGTGTTATTAGACTTTCATATTAATCATAACAAAGTTAAAATTCTGGTTTTCTTATTGAATATTATTTGAGCTTCATTTGGTCTAAGAATTCGCGACATAAAGTGACATCTTTATACACAAGAACATTTTTGATGTTCATCTTTTTATTCAATCTTAATACCACGTAAAATGTATTGGACGTTAAAGAATTCGACGAGGGACATTAAATATATAATGCTTTGTTTGGGGGAATTAATGACCAAGCAAATCTAGTTAAATTAAGCCACCCCATATACATTTTGTCAACGACACAACATAAAAATAAAGCCACTATATTCAATACCGTTAAATTTATAATATTAGAAAAACTGCTGTGGTTGAATTAAATGGGGCACGTGGTAGATTGAGTGCTGTCATTGTAGCATCTAATTTCAATATATTTAAGATATTTTATGGGTGATTAGATAACGAGTTGGTAGTTTTCACTATTATAATTACAAAAAAGATAATGTACAGGCCATTTGCTGAAAATTTCAATCAAACTGATCCACTATGAACTTAAAATTAAGCGATTGAAATTTCCACCTAGCCTCGATCGTCATTACTAAAGTCAGTACGATAAAAAGTATAGTCGCGATTACCCATTGATTGATTCAATCGTGAAGGGAAGTTATACAGTAAATCGGATCATAATCCACTCAAGATCGAATTGTTAGCGATGCCATCGAGAGCTGATTATGGTACGGATAAATTAATTAATGTCTTAGTGATAATTTAGATAACATTTCGGACTCAAAGAAATACATGCAATGGACAGATCTAGCTCTTTCATAAGGTATGTTTAAACTATGCATTGTATCATCCCTAGCACCAAATATACCGATTTACTCTAGAAGCCCTTTACATCTCTAAACAGTCGAAGAACTGGTCAGATATTACGGACTATTATTTTTTGTTCGACATTTACAGTTATCAGCCACTAACCACTATATATAACGTTGTTGAACTTAGACGTAGAATGTTATACTAATAGATTTTATGTACATCGTTGTGAGGAGATCTGCTGGACATGCTTTAATACAAGCGATAATTATATAAAAGGTAAAGTACATGTTTTATGAGAGGCGTATATACTATAATGGTAGCTGTGATATTCCGGTTAGCAATTTAAGAGACGTTTAAGATCCCATAACTGACATAGCCTAAGTATTGCCATGACAATAAAGGAGGGATATCAGGGGTTGCCATGCAACAGTACTCTGTAAACGGATAAGAGTACCAAAAGTTATAGAAAGGAGTACATTTTCTAGCTAAGATGAAATAGAGAGAGAGAGGGGGCGAGAGAGAGAAATGGGGTTTAACGTCCACTCAACACAAACTAGGTCATTTCGGGACTAACATATGGTTTAATCTTATTTCAATAATTCGCTTGCGCGTAGGGGTCTTTAGCAGTGGGAGGAAACCTGAGTACCCGGAGGAAACCCATGAGGTTGAGAAGGCGCCCCTATCTCCATGCCGCATACGCTCACACCAGGGCTCGAAACCACATCCGCAAGCCAGAAGTGACCGACAAGCTAGAGGTCGAAGCGCGGCACTCTAGACCACTAGGCCATCCCAACATCCCCCCCCCCCCAGATGAAATAGAGTAATATGCTATACGTTGATATATTTGAAAGGTTCCATATCTCAAAAGCAATGGTGACATCGACTTTACTTTTAAGATTTAAGCATGAAGTGGACCTTTTCTGTTTCGATTGAAGCATGAAATGGATTTTTTATGTTTCCATTTAAGGACGAAATCCACTATCTATGTTTCGAGTTAACCACAATCGCCTATATATATATTTATTCCAACTAACAGTTGAGACAATGTAAATACACACACAGTTCCTCTATATTTTTGGCGCTTAAATTTTATACATACACACTTTTATTTCTAAGTTATTATCGGGATGGTCCCTTTAAGCCATGGTCCATTGCATGATGTAAAAAAAAAGTATAAATTTAACAGCTGTGAGTGCAAAGTATCTGATTCTACAGAATCTTCTTTCTACAGAACAAACACAAACTGAACATCAATATCATTACAAGAAAAACAGAATTGTTCAATTTACAAAGTATGTATCTAGAAGACTTTTATGCTCCGACTTTTTTAGGCATAAATACGAATATCGTTGTTAAAATCTTTTATATCTATTCAAACTAGATTCCACATGACACTCGTCACGTAATGCTGCCCTATTACCTCCTAGACAACGATATAGATTGAAAGATAAACTTTTATAAATACATCTATCTTAGTATACCAGCTTTCCTCACAGTTTAATTAAAATTTATTTCTTTTTTCCACTTTGAAATGAATAGAGCTGTTATAACATGAGTAGCGTCAGTTAAATATCATATCATATATTTCGTATGCTTGTCAGCAAAGATAGACATCGTGGTAAGAGTTTACAAAGGGTCTTTAAGAGAATCTATGTTCAACCAACAAAGTATGGCAGCGAAAAAAAACGTCTAGGTTCTAAACGAAAATAAAAGTTTGCAAATCCAAAAATTCTGTTCAATTCAAATTCGCTTTCATCTTTTGTATAGTCCATATTTTATATTTTACCGGATTACATCTGACAAACTTTATCATTGTTTTGTATTTCTATTTGTGTACTGTAAATCGCCAATGAGAACAGAGCCGTTGGGAATACATTATGTATGTGATGTAGGAAAAACGTAACTATACCGACGAAACGAACTAAAGGTAGAATTATAATTATAATGTGCTGTCGCGGTTATCCGTTATAATCCGCGCTTTAATATTTGGTCTACCGACGCCCACGTGACAATTCACAAGCCAGAATCTGCGGTTGGATAATTTAAGAATTGTATCTTATTTAGATATATTTCGCGTCGTGTTAATCCGACAACAATAATATTTCTGTAAGACATAATAGATAACCACCTCCTCGTCGTGTCGTGTGCTTTAAGCGGAAAGATGATAGCCAAAATTCAACTCAATTCAAAGACCAATCAATTCAAAATTATAAATTGACTAATTAGTCGTCGGCTTTCTTGAAATACATTGCACATATTGGAACTAATATTCTGAGTTATATATAGCAAAGGTTGTCTTTATTGACTTACATACAAAATAATAAATCAATCAGTCAATAATTCAATCGATAATAATAATAAATAGACAAATGATTGTTCGCGTCATTTATATTGTCATAAGTCTGCCTTATGGAGCTTTAGTCAAAAGTTGGTTGCGGTGCTTTTAAAACATTTAAGACACTACTATTATATTCAGCATAAAAGTCACAGTGGTCCGTACCTAAATGAAACATTTAATCAACTATTATCAAGGAAGGGGGAAGGACTTATTATCAATTCAAGAAAGTTCCTTATATACGCTACATTAAATTAACAAGAGCTAAATCTGCCTATTGTAGGTATTTCTTTAGGCTTGAAATATTATATAAACTATTAATTAAACATTAATTAACTTATGCTGTTCATAATCAACGCTCGATGCCAACGCTAGCCTGCGATTTGCTGCATAACTTTCCTTCAATATTTAATGATTAAATGGATAATCAAGACTATGTTTTTCTTTGTCGTACCGACTTCAGTATTGGTGATCGAGGCTAGGAGGAACATTCATTCGTTTAATTCTCGTTTCATAGTGGATCAATTTGACTGAACTTTTCAGCCCATTTCCTTCACATTATCTAGTCTTTAACTATTATAGTGAGAACTGCCAACTCGTTATATTTAATTCAAATTCTGTAAATGTAGAGTGGATGATACCGACACCTAATCTCGAATATTATACTCGAAACTGTTCATATTATCAACCGTATCCTTATATGAGAGAGAGAGAGAGAGAGAGAGAGAGAGAGAGAGAGATGGGGTTTAACGTCCACTCAACACAAACTAGGTCATTTCGGAACTAAAATATGGTTTAATTTTATTTCAATAATTCACTTGTGGGTGGGGGTCTTTAGCAGTGGGGGGAAACCGGAATGCCCGGAGGAAACCCACGAGGTTGAGAAGGCGCCCCTATATCCATGCCACACACGCTCACACCAGGGATCGAAACCACGGCCGCAAGCCAGAGGTGACCTGCCAGCTAGAGGTCGAAGCCCGGCACTCCAGACATTAGGCCATCCCAACCCCCTTTCCTTATATGCATACTCTATTTATAAATAATGTCACGAAATGGAAGTTAAACATTCAATCGGTGAAAGATCCGAAAATATGTAGTAAACGGTCTGAAGCAGGCGACAGTAAATCTTTTTATTTGACTTTAACTCGTTGTATCACATCGCATTTTTACCATTCAAATTCTCTAGAAAATAACAGCTTATATCTGGGGGTGGAACATTAAGTAATACAATAAGTATAACAAGATGAGTCGCCCTTGCACAAAACCTGCCTCAAATTCGTTTCTGTGGAAAATTTAAAGTTTTTTGTAAAAGTTATCCGGAAACAAAACCGGATTGAGAAACAGACAGAATGACGGCGCCACTTTCAAGAACCTGACCCCTCCACAACCCCTATTCATAGAATGTTCAAAATAACCTACATATTTCGAGTTTTGACAATCTAGACGGTCATAATGCTTTTAACTGTTAAGGAATCTTAAAACGTTTATATCTCAACAACGGACTAGCAAATCCGCCCCACACTCAGCATGAAGTTTAGTTGCAACGCCCCCTTCACAGTGCTGGACTGGTGTGCCGAAAGCCAACCTGTCAGGTCATTCACCAAGGCCTACCAAAGTACGCGCCAATAGTCTCCCCCACCACCCCCTCAAAGAAAATTTTGAAAATTGAAAACCGCAAACCCATTTTCCAAGCATTTCAGACCAAACCAAAAGAAGGCAAATTTTTTATTTCCTCATAATAAGATAACAGAATGACCTAAGACGGCAAAATTTTTGATTTCCCTATAATTAGATAACAGATTGACCTAAGAGCACTAACATTATATGAATTTGAGAATTCTCTTGAGTGTCAAAAACAACAAGCTTTAATTCACCGTGGGCCCTCTCCTTTCTTTCTCTTTTCTTAGGCTCACTCACGGTCAGGTGGACAGGTGGGCCAAGTCCGGCACTGTTCCTCCTCTCAACCAATATGCAAATCACGACAACTCTAATATCATTTTTTATCTGTACCACACTTAATTTACACAAAAAACAAATCTATGGACAAGACACAATACGCAGAAATCACAAACAAACGAAAATATCGAAGGAAATGTCTATTACCTTCTAGGACAACGCGGTTTAATGGGTTATATAATGCATTTGTTTCTAAACTCAGCTATTGGAATCTAGCACATCGTGGTTTTGTAAACTCGGGGAAGAAAGTTTTGTATAAAAGCTATTTGAATCTGTATATTCCCCCTTAAGTAAGAAATTATCTATTGCCCTTCTGGCACATCGGTGTTTTAATGGATGATAGATTTACTTGTAAACTCAGCTATTTGTATCTGTACATGTAAATAGACAAAGCTTTTAAAATAAGAAAACAGACTTACCAATTCCATGGCTGGTTGTAAATAATTAATTTAAAGATCCTTGAATGAACGTTAATTATTCTTGTCTTTAATTACGGTCTTTAATTAAACAATGTGTGTAATTATCTACTACCACATGAAAATACTATCGAATACTTCTTCGCAACACTTGTCTTAGCACTTAATCACTCGGTTGATGTCTGTCTGCCTATAGTCCAATCGAGTTGTGCATCGACATACTAATCAGCAGTCAATATTCGTTAGGACTCTACAATCACCGAGAGGGATGACTTCGGTGTGACTTAATGAGCTTGTGATATTAACTTTATTTAGAAATTATCTAATTTAGTAAGAAATTATCTATTGCCCTTCTGGCACATCGGTGTTTTAATGGATGATAGATTTACTTGTAAACTCAGCTATTTGTATCTGTACATGTAAATAGACAAAGCTTTTAAAATAAGAAAACAGACTTACCAATTCCATGGCTGGTTGTAAATAATTAATTTAAAGATCCTTGAATGAACGTTAATTATTCTTGTCTTTAATTACGGTCTTTAATTAAACAATGTGTGTAATTATCTACTACCACATGAAAATACTATCGAATACTTCTTCGCAACACTTGTCTTAGCACTTAATCACTCGGTTGATGTCTGTCTGCCTATAGTCCAATCGAGTTGTGCATCGACATACTAATCAGCAGTCAATATTCGTTAGGACTCTACAATCACCGAGAGGGATGACTTCGGTGTGACTTAATGAGCTTGTGATATTAACTTTATTTCATCTGCAAATTAAATTCTAAAAAAATTGTTAAAAGTATCATATTGAAATATATCGAGATAGAAAATATTTCCTATTTATATAATTTCCTATGGGTATATAAAATGAGCAAAAGACACCATTCTGTGTGGACCAGTTAACGCAACAACACATAGAGTCAATTATGGACGCCCCGTAATGTATTTGCACCTATCGAAGGTATACCTTAACTGATAAAAGTCAGTCATCTGACACAGAACTATACGAAGGCTTTCCTGAAACAGACTGAACCAGTTCTTGGGCCACAGTACTTTGCTTTGGTGCTTGTCAAATTCTACTGAAACGTGGCCAGTAATTGAAATAATTTACATTAATTATACGTCTGACATTGATCTAGCGACATTATTGGTTATACCCTTTATGACGTTAACTAAGCTAGTTTCAAAACACACTCAATGTTACATAGCTATAACATTGAACCAAATTGTATAGAATTTGACGGGTTGTTTAATGTTTTTTTTTTATAAATCAGGTTACTCCGATGTTCGTGTTGGGAACATGAATTGATCATTTTTATAATAAATAGACAAGTTGAATGATCTTTTCATAAGACGTCGTGTTATTAGACTTTCATATTAATCATAACAAAGTTAAAATTCTGGTTTTCTTATTGAATATTATTTGAGCTTCATTTGGTCTAAGAATTCGCGACATAAAGTGACATCTTTATACACAAGAACATTTTTGATGTTCATCTTTTTATTCAATCTTAATACCACGTAAAATGTATTGGACGTTAAAGAATTCGACGAGGGACATTAAATATATAATGCTTTGTTTGGGGGAATTAATGACCAAGCAAATCTAGTTAAATTAAGCCACCCCATATACATTTTGTCAACGACACAACATAAAAATAAAGCCACTATATTCAATACCGTTAAATTTATAATATTAGAAAAACTGCTGTGGTTGAATTAAATGGGGCACGTGGTAGATTGAGTGCTGTCATTGTAGCATCTAATTTCAATATATTTAAGATATTTTATGGGTGATTAGATAACGAGTTGGTAGTTTTCACTATTATAATTACAAAAAAGATAATGTACAGGCCATTTGCTGAAAATTTCAATCAAACTGATCCACTATGAACTTAAAATTAAGCGATTGAAATTTCCACCTAGCCTCGATCGTCATTACTAAAGTCAGTACGATAAAAAGTATAGTCGCGATTACCCATTGATTGATTCAATCGTGAAGGGAAGTTATACAGTAAATCGGATCATAATCCACTCAAGATCGAATTGTTAGCGATGCCATCGAGAGCTGATTATGGTACGGATAAATTAATTAATGTCTTAGTGATAATTTAGATAACATTTCGGACTCAAAGAAATACATGCAATGGACAGATCTAGCTCTTTCATAAGGTATGTTTAAACTATGCATTGTATCATCCCTAGCACCAAATATACCGATTTACTCTAGAAGCCCTTTACATCTCTAAACAGTCGAAGAACTGGTCAGATATTACGGACTATTATTTTTTGTTCGACATTTACAGTTATCAGCCACTAACCACTATATATAACGTTGTTGAACTTAGACGTAGAATGTTATACTAATAGATTTTATGTACATCGTTGTGAGGAGATCTGCTGGACATGCTTTAATACAAGCGATAATTATATAAAAGGTAAAGTACATGTTTTATGAGAGGCGTATATACTATAATGGTAGCTGTGATATTCCGGTTAGCAATTTAAGAGACGTTTAAGATCCCATAACTGACATAGCCTAAGTATTGCCATGACAATAAAGGAGGGATATCAGGGGTTGCCATGCAACAGTACTCTGTAAACGGATAAGAGTACCAAAAGTTATAGAAAGGAGTACATTTTCTAGCTAAGATGAAATAGAGAGAGAGAGGGGGCGAGAGAGAGAAATGGGGTTTAACGTCCACTCAACACAAACTAGGTCATTTCGGGACTAACATATGGTTTAATCTTATTTCAATAATTCGCTTGCGCGTAGGGGTCTTTAGCAGTGGGAGGAAACCTGAGTACCCGGAGGAAACCCATGAGGTTGAGAAGGCGCCCCTATCTCCATGCCGCATACGCTCACACCAGGGCTCGAAACCACATCCGCAAGCCAGAAGTGACCGACAAGCTAGAGGTCGAAGCGCGGCACTCTAGACCACTAGGCCATCCCAACATCCCCCCCCCCCAGATGAAATAGAGTAATATGCTATACGTTGATATATTTGAAAGGTTCCATATCTCAAAAGCAATGGTGACATCGACTTTACTTTTAAGATTTAAGCATGAAGTGGACCTTTTCTGTTTCGATTGAAGCATGAAATGGATTTTTTATGTTTCCATTTAAGGACGAAATCCACTATCTATGTTTCGAGTTAACCACAATCGCCTATATATATATTTATTCCAACTAACAGTTGAGACAATGTAAATACACACACAGTTCCTCTATATTTTTGGCGCTTAAATTTTATACATACACACTTTTATTTCTAAGTTATTATCGGGATGGTCCCTTTAAGCCATGGTCCATTGCATGATGTAAAAAAAAAGTATAAATTTAACAGCTGTGAGTGCAAAGTATCTGATTCTACAGAATCTTCTTTCTACAGAACAAACACAAACTGAACATCAATATCATTACAAGAAAAACAGAATTGTTCAATTTACAAAGTATGTATCTAGAAGACTTTTATGCTCCGACTTTTTTAGGCATAAATACGAATATCGTTGTTAAAATCTTTTATATCTATTCAAACTAGATTCCACATGACACTCGTCACGTAATGCTGCCCTATTACCTCCTAGACAACGATATAGATTGAAAGATAAACTTTTATAAATACATCTATCTTAGTATACCAGCTTTCCTCACAGTTTAATTAAAATTTATTTCTTTTTTCCACTTTGAAATGAATAGAGCTGTTATAACATGAGTAGCGTCAGTTAAATATCATATCATATATTTCGTATGCTTGTCAGCAAAGATAGACATCGTGGTAAGAGTTTACAAAGGGTCTTTAAGAGAATCTATGTTCAACCAACAAAGTATGGCAGCGAAAAAAAACGTCTAGGTTCTAAACGAAAATAAAAGTTTGCAAATCCAAAAATTCTGTTCAATTCAAATTCGCTTTCATCTTTTGTATAGTCCATATTTTATATTTTACCGGATTACATCTGACAAACTTTATCATTGTTTTGTATTTCTATTTGTGTACTGTAAATCGCCAATGAGAACAGAGCCGTTGGGAATACATTATGTATGTGATGTAGGAAAAACGTAACTATACCGACGAAACGAACTAAAGGTAGAATTATAATTATAATGTGCTGTCGCGGTTATCCGTTATAATCCGCGCTTTAATATTTGGTCTACCGACGCCCACGTGACAATTCACAAGCCAGAATCTGCGGTTGGATAATTTAAGAATTGTATCTTATTTAGATATATTTCGCGTCGTGTTAATCCGACAACAATAATATTTCTGTAAGACATAATAGATAACCACCTCCTCGTCGTGTCGTGTGCTTTAAGCGGAAAGATGATAGCCAAAATTCAACTCAATTCAAAGACCAATCAATTCAAAATTATAAATTGACTAATTAGTCGTCGGCTTTCTTGAAATACATTGCACATATTGGAACTAATATTCTGAGTTATATATAGCAAAGGTTGTCTTTATTGACTTACATACAAAATAATAAATCAATCAGTCAATAATTCAATCGATAATAATAATAAATAGACAAATGATTGTTCGCGTCATTTATATTGTCATAAGTCTGCCTTATGGAGCTTTAGTCAAAAGTTGGTTGCGGTGCTTTTAAAACATTTAAGACACTACTATTATATTCAGCATAAAAGTCACAGTGGTCCGTACCTAAATGAAACATTTAATCAACTATTATCAAGGAAGGGGGAAGGACTTATTATCAATTCAAGAAAGTTCCTTATATACGCTACATTAAATTAACAAGAGCTAAATCTGCCTATTGTAGGTATTTCTTTAGGCTTGAAATATTATATAAACTATTAATTAAACATTAATTAACTTATGCTGTTCATAATCAACGCTCGATGCCAACGCTAGCCTGCGATTTGCTGCATAACTTTCCTTCAATATTTAATGATTAAATGGATAATCAAGACTATGTTTTTCTTTGTCGTACCGACTTCAGTATTGGTGATCGAGGCTAGGAGGAACATTCATTCGTTTAATTCTCGTTTCATAGTGGATCAATTTGACTGAACTTTTCAGCCCATTTCCTTCACATTATCTAGTCTTTAACTATTATAGTGAGAACTGCCAACTCGTTATATTTAATTCGAATTCTGTAAATGTAGAGTGGATGATACCGACACCTAATCTCGAATATTATACTCGAAACTGTTCATATTATCAACCGTATCCTTATATGAGAGAGAGAGAGAGAGAGAGAGAGAGAGAGAGAGATGGGGTTTAACGTCCACTCAACACAAACTAGGTCATTTCGGAACTAAAATATGGTTTAATTTTATTTCAATAATTCACTTGTGGGTGGGGGTCTTTAGCAGTGGGGGGAAACCGGAATGCCCGGAGGAAACCCACGAGGTTGAGAAGGCGCCCCTATATCCATGCCACACACGCTCACACCAGGGATCGAAACCACGGCCGCAAGCCAGAGGTGACCTGCCAGCTAGAGGTCGAAGCCCGGCACTCCAGACATTAGGCCATCCCAACCCCCTTTCCTTATATGCATACTCTATTTATAAATAATGTCACGAAATGGAAGTTAAACATTCAATCGGTGAAAGATCCGAAAATATGTAGTAAACGGTCTGAAGCAGGCGACAGTAAATCTTTTTATTTGACTTTAACTCGTTGTATCACATCGCATTTTTACCATTCAAATTCTCTAGAAAATAACAGCTTATATCTGGGGGTGGAACATTAAGTAATACAATAAGTATAACAAGATGAGTCGCCCTTGCACAAAACCTGCCTCAAATTCGTTTCTGTGGAAAATTTAAAGTTTTTTGTAAAAGTTATCCGGAAACAAAACCGGATTGAGAAACAGACAGAATGACGGCGCCACTTTCAAGAACCTGACCCCTCCACAACCCCTATTCATAGAATGTTCAAAATAACCTACATATTTCGAGTTTTGACAATCTAGACGGTCATAATGCTTTTAACTGTTAAGGAATCTTAAAACGTTTATATCTCAACAACGGACTAGCAAATCCGCCCCACACTCAGCATGAAGTTTAGTTGCAACGCCCCCTTCACAGTGCTGGACTGGTGTGCCGAAAGCCAACCTGTCAGGTCATTCACCAAGGCCTACCAAAGTACGCGCCAATAGTCTCCCCCACCACCCCCTCAAAGAAAATTTTGAAAATTGAAAACCGCAAACCCATTTTCCAAGCATTTCAGACCAAACCAAAAGAAGGCAAATTTTTTATTTCCTCATAATAAGATAACAGAATGACCTAAGACGGCAAAATTTTTGATTTCCCTATAATTAGATAACAGATTGACCTAAGAGCACTAACATTATATGAATTTGAGAATTCTCTTGAGTGTCAAAAACAACAAGCTTTAATTCACCGTGGGCCCTCTCCTTTCTTTCTCTTTTCTTAGGCTCACTCACGGTCAGGTGGACAGGTGGGCCAAGTCCGGCACTGTTCCTCCTCTCAACCAATATGCAAATCACGACAACTCTAATATCATTTTTTATCTGTACCACACTTAATTTACACAAAAAACAAATCTATGGACAAGACACAATACGCAGAAATCACAAACAAACGAAAATATCGAAGGAAATGTCTATTACCTTCTAGGACAACGCGGTTTAATGGGTTATATAATGCATTTGTTTCTAAACTCAGCTATTGGAATCTAGCACATCGTGGTTTTGTAAACTCGGGGAAGAAAGTTTTGTATAAAAGCTATTTGAATCTGTATATTCCCCCTTAAGTAAGAAATTATCTATTGCCCTTCTGGCACATCGGTGTTTTAATGGATGATAGATTTACTTGTAAACTCAGCTATTTGTATCTGTACATGTAAATAGACAAAGCTTTTAAAATAAGAAAACAGACTTACCAATTCCATGGCTGGTTGTAAATAATTAATTTAAAGATCCTTGAATGAACGTTAATTATTCTTGTCTTTAATTACGGTCTTTAATTAAACAATGTGTGTAATTATCTACTACCACATGAAAATACTATCGAATACTTCTTCGCAACACTTGTCTTAGCACTTAATCACTCGGTTGATGTCTGTCTGCCTATAGTCCAATCGAGAAATGTTCACGCTTTTTACAATCTCTGTATTTATACACGATTTCGTTTCAGTTTATTTCCAGCCGAATTTTATGTCCATTTCTGATTTCGTTACGTTTTATCACATGTTTCTTGAAGCAAGACACGTCCCAGATGTTTACGCGGCCTCCTGGAATCAACTATTAAGTCTTATATATGTATAGATTTTTATTCTGCAACTTACCGCGCTCTTTACGTTGTCCGACAGCAAACCTGTCCTGAAATTAACAAGAATTATACTTATCAACATGTTCGATCCAATTTCTCATTTGTTAATATTTTTCTTTCTTGTGTTATCTTATTATGGAATTCTTTCACCACAAAGTTGGAATCGTTGGCATCTACAATCAGGATAAAGCAAACATCTACTGATGGTGCCATTAATCAGTATATATACACTGAAAGTATAATGAATTATTTGTTGTGAAATTTAGCTTACAATACATAAATAGTTTGTTGGTTTTTATTTTCACCCCTAATAGACAAATTAGGAATATACCCATGCTCATTTCAGATGGGTCAGTTATTGATGTGTCCTGTGGATGAACACGTGCAAAAAACGTTTCCTAAACAATTACATGCAATAGCGATAGGGGCTCGTATCGGTCAGTAATACAAAATCAGCCAATATGCATAATTTTGCCTTGATCTAAACGGTAAATTCCACGACCGCACAAAGGGTTTAACCCTTATCGTGGTAAACTGTTAACTTAACCAAACGTGAAAACAAAATTAAAACCAAACGGTGTATTCATGATAAACTTAGGGACTTTATTTTGTGTTAGTCTAATATGTTTCAGGAACAGCAAAATACTACCCCCCCCCCTCCTCCACACACACACCCAAACAATGCGTTTTTAATTTTCCTATTCTGTTCCGACTGCAGACTAATGAAGACGGGCATAGTTCATGCAGGGTTTTCTACGGGTCCCCCCACTGTCAAAGACCCCTAGGTACGTGCATACGAATTATTGAAATGAAATTGAACCATAAGTTATTCCCAAATTTCCAAGTTTGTGTCGAGTGGGCGTTAAAACCGCATTTCTTCCCCTTGCTTGAAGAGAGAGAATGAGAGGGGGTTCAATACGGGTTTAACACAATTTTATTTACTTGCGCGCGGGGGTCTTTAGCAATGCGAGCAAACCGGAGGACCTAGAGAAAACCCCCTTGGCTGACCCCAATATAATGACACACGGAGGTGTAAAACAACTTACCTTTCAAATAAAAATAAATAAAAATCGTATTAAAATATGGAAATATGTAAGTCAGTATTATCCATAATCTTCAACGAATTTAACTTCAATATTGGTCCATTTCAATATCGATGTTGTTATCTTACCGTGAATATGAACTCCTATATTTAAGACACAATGAATAGTTTAAAATCAGTCTGCGACATCGTTTTCAAAGCGTTAGTGAAATGTCAAACCCGTAGTAGACTGAACTAAAAATATTAACACATATAAAAGATAATGTTTAGATATATACTATAGAACCCAAAACAATAATTAGACACTAACTTGGATATCATCTTTTCTGATTTAAACATATTTCCCACTCTAATAAAATTTGCTTTAAAATGACTCACACTTTTTATCAATTACATATTTCAAGTCAATCTATCCGGTTTCGTTAAGTACTAATATCCGAATCCTGTAGAATTATTTCACATACACCCAAGCAGTATCTTGTTGAAGTCTTTCTGTCAGTATCCTGTCCAGTATGAATACAGTATAGATAGACGATATATGAATACGATAGATTCTTACTGAAACCAGCTGGCTCTTACTGTATTCATACGGACTTAAACCAAATGATCGGCTTGACTCAAATGATAATTGTAGTGTTTAAGCTAAAGGCACGCCTACTGGTCTCTAAAAACATCGTTATTAATCAAGATTCACGCAATGCCGGGACAGAATCCCTATTTAACATCTGCAAGCCTTTATCGTCTTATTGTTTTTTTTTTAAATTTATTTATTCTTTTTTGTACTAGATCAGAAAGGTGTTTCTTAACATAAAATAATGTTAATCTATTATTTCATTGCCTGTTTTATGAAACAAAAACACATCAAAAACTTTATTGTGGTAATTAAAAACAAAACCTGTCATGACATCAATAATTATATTAGAGAATCAAGGGTTTTCTAGCATAAAATAGCGATATTTTATTATTATTTAGCAAGATAACAAACACGGAAAATTATCAATATTCTTATTACCACGCTATTCGTTCCTTTTCCTCCTATGCTCGAGTTCTTGATTTTATCAAATATCTTAAACACACACCCTTGTTGACTATTTGATAATCACGTGTTTAAACTGTTTAATAGTTAGATTATCTTGTATTTACACTTTCAACTGTTGGAAGTTTCACCCAGTTTCCCCATTTTTGTGGTGCAAATATTGTAGAATGGAATTTATTTTGTTGATTTTCGGCCACCTCAACTTTTAAATTACTATTTTAAGTCACCATGTCCTATGACTAAACATTACCAGAAATGAAATGGGGTTTAACGATGGTCAAATTAAACTTAGCACGCTTCTTTAGTGAGAAGTGGTATATGGTGTTCTGGAGAGTGTAAGCATATTTCACCCCTCGAATAAAACTGATACCCTTTAGTCAGTAAATCTGACCGATTAACTGACAAAAACGGACCGTGTTAACTTCTATGCTTTTCAGTCAAGAGAGCTATCTCCCTGTTCACATGTGTATAAGAACAAAATAGGAAAAAAAAACATGGTTATACATTCCTGCTACGTGGTAGGTAAACATCTTTAAAAGACATAGTTGTGTTTAAAAAGTAACTTGTTATTATCGTTAATGTCACATATATAATCACCCAGATTTGATCTTTAAACGAAACGTGCTGTACTTAATCTACGATTTGAAACTGTTTTTACTGTCTAAATTGTGGTACCTAACCATAAATAACCACAACTAGACAAATTAGATAAAATCTTGGCTCACGTTTATACTTTATCAGGTGCCATTTATGAGACAACTTTTTTGAATGAGCTTACTTACCCATATGCAATAGGAGCGTTGGATGGCCGAATGTTTAGCACGTGCGCGCTGTATCGTGAAGTCTGTCATTGAGTCAACTGGCGTGGTTTCGATTTCCCGGTTGTCGGTTGTACATGAGAAGGCGTGGGGTCGCTTGTCCAAACTCGTGGGTTTTCTCTGGGTCCTACGGTTTCCTCCCACTGCTAAAGACCCTTACGCACAAGCGAATCATTGAAATAACACTGAGTCATATGTTAGTCTCTCTCTCTCTCTCTCTCTCTCTCTCTCTCTCACCCTCTCTCTCTCACTTTTACCAATACGTAATATTAGGTATACCATGACAGTTTCATAGCTCTTTGGTTTTGATTTCTGTAATCGATAGTACACCCAATCTGATTAAACACAGATCCTATTTCGTTTCGTTTTTCATAATTCTAAATTTCGTTTTATTTGTCTAGTTGACGCCATAGTAAAAAAGCGAAACGAAATAAAGATCTGTATTTTAATCAGATTGTGTCGTGTACCTTTCTTGCCACATAACCGATCATCACGCTGGCTTTTCTTTCTGTGGTGAGTCGCGGAACATGAGTGCCAAATCAAATTAAATGAAATCTAGTTTTAACGTCCTACTGTTCTGCACCAGTTTGGACCAGGAAGACGCGCGTACGCCAACTAAGATGCCTCGAGGGACCTTTTCGCCTGCTTTACATCTAATGGTTTCTTCACGTGGACCTAAAAAAATACAGAAATGAACATTGTCGTTTCTTTGCCAGACCCTCCTTCCTGGATCATTAACAATGCGAAAACAGCCTTGAAAATTAACAAAACCTTAACAAGGACCAACTTTTGGATTACGTGTTTTGATAATAAAAGATATACCTGAATCACATATGCAAATATTTATATTTCATTTGCAAGACAGCAAGCCACCACCATAAACAACAAGGACAGATAAATATGGCATGAAAGTATCAATTGCATGTTAGATCGCTAAAATACCAATGCGTGCTTTACGTGACCAATAAGTCTTGCCCTTTCAAATGTATTTCCTGAAATCGTTAATGAATTTTTAAAATAGATCACCGCGTTCTCCCTTTACAAAGAAAAGGACAATAAATAAATGTGTATTCTATAATGTATGATATCGGTAATTACAGATCATGGCATCAGAATTAATTGTTGAAAAATATTTTTAAAAATACTGCCTTGTAATTAGGATCATGGCACAATTCAAAAAATACACATATTTGCGCTTTGTGAGCCTTTTCGAAAGACGTAAGATAATATGGTACCCACCAACCCCAGTGACGTGACAGATCGACCCTGGTCATTCATTTCAGTGGCGGGGTTCCAATCAAAAGGTTAAATAGATTAAATTGTCTTTGTTTACTTCGTTGTACAGGATACTCAAGTACTTTAAATGAAACGTATATTTCATATGCCCCCCCCCCCTCCCCCTGTCTCACACATATCTGAGTACTAAAGGTACTCTGTCGGGTTTGGTTTATTTAATTTTCCCCGCAATTTAAAGCATGTGCTAAGATATTATTCTGGCAGTTCTCGACCAGTTTGTACGGTTTCAGGATCCTCGGTTTCCAGAATCATATCATTTTCCTCGCATGTGCATCACTCGGGGCATTTACCCGGTTAGTTCAATTTTGTGAGTTCAAAATGTCAAATGGCAGCACTGACTTTGTGTGTATCAAGTCGTTTTCCTGAAATTGCACAGACGGTACTGGTTACAACTATAATAAGATAAACCCGCTAGAAGGAGATTATGCCCTGAAACGTTTTTCTGTACTGGGCAGTAGGTATCAACAATCTTCTTGATTGTATTACGGTCCTGGTGTGATGAGCTTGGTTTGGTATATTGTGACATGTCATATATAAAAGTCGATAATCTGCCAATAATGACTGAACACCGTGTGAATTTGAAGGTATACATCATTGAACACAGAATTGTTCCATGATTATGCAAATTTTCAGTGAATCCTGTTTCGAGAATGCCAGGGATCCTAATATGGATTCCAAATTGCTTTCAGGATCCGAGGATACGACTTTTGGCGATGTTTGAAAACCATGATATACGCCCCAGGGGATACCTCAATGTGCCCCGTTATCCGCTATAACGATGGGAATTCATTGGGACATGTATAGATATAAATACGATTTATTTCTATACGGGACGTATAAACTTGTATCGTCTCTTCCATTGAAGCATCTCATATAAATACAAGAACCGTAACTTTCGTGCACTCCTATCTATCAGTAACCTTCTTCACTCTTTAGAACGCATATAAAGTCCGGAGTTCGATCCCTGCGTTGGCCGCGCAGGTTCATCAGGATTTTCTGGTGTGATTACTCCTTGACAGTGGTGCAGTAGCAAGGGCCTTGGCAAGGGACAACGTACTGACGTTCGAATGGCACGAAAAATTAAGTTTGCGTGTACACATTGGAGTGAGTGTAAAAAATCCCTTGGCAGTTGGAATTCGATAGAAGAGTAGGCCGTGGCGCTCATCGCACATTATATTGCGCATGCTTGTCTTCATTAGTCCAGGCGAACGTTAATGTCCATCTTATGTCTCGCGGTTGGGAAGCTATTTCTTTCGGTGACGAGATAGAACTTAGAAAAGATTCCAGAAGTAAAAATTTCTGCTTAAAACTAAAGTACCCCGAACACGAATCTTACTTTTTTTCGACCTGAAGTTAGAAATTGAATACGTTTTCAAAGACGATTTTAATGAGATTTTCTACCATAACGTGTTTAATTGAATACCATACACATTAAGATTATGAAAATATCCAGTTATATTGTATTGGGAATTGTACCCTAAGGTGGTTACTTAAGCATCTAATTAAAATATAGTTCTATAGTTCGTTTCGTTTTTCATACCTTCGATGGCCTACACTCATGTAAATCTAACAAGTTATAGTGGGAGCTCACGTTCTATGACGTCAGATATCAAGCACGGGGCGTTTGACCGGATAACATCAGTCATTCGATTAACCAATTAGCGACAGCCATGCTTTTAAAAATCTACTTTTGATTGCTATCCGCTGGTGTTAGTATAGACGTCATTGGGTGGTAATATCTACCCACAGTTCCACGCATGAAAAGGTCAAACGGACGATTCGACAGACCATTTGATTGGCTGACCCATCATTTCAGGCAGAACACGAGTTACATAACAAGTCCTCCAGATCCAAGAGTAGTAAAGACAAGTAAAAACGAAATTTTGAATTATAAAAAACGAAACGAAATTGGATCTGTGTTTTAATCAGATTGTAACTTAAGAAGTTTAAAGATACCTGTTTCAAGACCTATCGATGGTATACGATGTCAACAAGTATGACAACTTTAGTACCCCCAACCCACTCAAATATCATATTATAATTACTGAGCGTACGTAAAATTTTATTCGATTGATTTATATTTTCAAAAAGTGGGCCCTGATATATTCCCGTTTTAGACTTCCTAAAGCGGCAATAGTTAAACATAATTCTCAACTGTTCGCCGTGGTATACTTTATGATATAAATTTACTGTAATTATTTCCAAAACTCCTTGTTTTCAGTTAGCTCTCGGTGGATTTCGTACAAGCCATTACAGAAAAGGAATGCTAGCTTGGCCCTTTTTTACAATGTAATTATTAGTTTTTTTCAAACAGTTTATCATGATAATGGTGTATAAATATATTTAGAATGTTACGTACGCACAAGACAAGAAAGAAAAAAAAAAGAAAATCTGTTTATTCTAGGTTCCCATTAAATCGTGGTTTTAATCGTGAAGTAATCATGTTGATTCTGTCAGACCTTATCACATAATATTGAGGTCAGTAGTGGTAATCTTGTTGATCATATCGAAACATATCCGATTGTATCTTCACGTACCAGATCGTGGACTCGATAGGGGCAATCCTATGGTAACGCATCTCACGACAGTGAGGACCTCTAGCATTATATTATCTGAATCAATAGCCAATGTTAAAATAGTTTCAATAATACAAATTATATAGATGTTAATTAGCTGTGGGTGTGGTGGGTGTTCATGGAGGATGTGCATGCAAATAAGCTGCCTTGATTCAAGTGAACAACCTTTGTATCCTGTATTCACAATCAGGTAATAGTTATAACACGAACACATAGTTTTGTTATAAACAGAAACAGGTGAGTTATTCTGAAGCCAGTTAATTTATTGAATAAGAAATCATTTTGGTATTTACAGGGAGTCGCACTGGTTTACTAACCTGGAGGTTTCAGATTCGCTCCCGCTGTTGACCGACAAAGTTCATCGGGATCTTCAGGCCCGAATTCCCTTTGTCAATAGTGCAGAACGAAGAGCCTGGAAAGGACAGTGTCTAGTCGTATCGATAGGACGAAAAACCGAGGCCCCGTGTAGGCTACACTTTGGCGTTGGCGTAAAAAAAACCGTGGCAGTTGGAGGTTGAAATTAGAGCTTGTCATAGCACAATTTTCCTGACGACACACAGCAGGACACTTGTTCGCCTTTATTAACCCCCTGGTGCAGACAAATATGATGCTAATCACTATTTTAATAAAAGTTAATATAAACATGCATTATGCAAGAGCAATATCTGCCTCAAATGTTATCTAAATTAATTACCTTTCCAGACCATCAACAACTCTTTATGCCATCGTCAGCCAGCAATATTTAGTTGAATTGAATACATTTTGTGATGGATAATTTAGCGCAAAAATGGATGATCATAACTTTGTTTATTACCGTACCAACGTTAGTAATGACGATCGAGGCTAGCTAATATCTCGGCTCCGAGTGAAATAATTTGACTGAATTTTTTTGCCTATTCTGTTTCAATAATCTGGGTGAGTGGACGTTAAACCCCACCCTCTGCGTTTCACGAGCCTGTACAAGTATACCACGGCCAATCTGATCAGATGTTATTCTTCGTCGATAGACCGTTCACAAGATTCTAGAAAGTGCCCAAGAGGAATAATTAGCAGGTATCACTGAAATTCAATAGGCGTCTCCGTCTTATAACACAAATCTTAATAAGATGGGAAAATACATGTAGTCTGTAAACTGTTAGGACGGACCAGACTAAGAAGGAGTATGAGGGGGGGGGGGGTGTAAGGAGTGTGTCGCTCTGAACGACTGCAGCCAGCAGCCCACAATGAAAGCTGTCAGGTCGTTCGGGTGGGGGGGGGGGCACGAAAAACCGAGGTCCGTGTTTACATTCGCGTGCACGTATGGTCTCTTGACAATTGGAATTCGATTTGAGAGTAGAATGTAGTTCCGCTGTCCGAGCAAAATTTTTCTGGTATGGTGTATGCTCGTCTTCGTTGCACAGTTCGGGGCAGAACCGTGTGACGTTAAACCCCATTTCATTTCATTTCCAGGGTAGAATCAGAACAAAAGGAGAGTAATAGTAACAAAAATAAATCTCAAAATTTCTATAACGAAAAAGTCATTACAAAACTTTATTATAACAGTAATCCCGCCCTAAAAAGCCGGAAATAGCTCCAAAACAATAACAAAACAATTTGGAAAATAACAATAACAAATTTAAATCTCAAGAGTTCCGTGAAAAGAAAGTCATTAAATGGATTTATAAATAATATGAGGAAACCTTCTAAACAATAACAACACAAACATTGAATAATAGTAAAAAAAATCTGTAAAAAAAAAAAATAAATAAAAGTCATTAAAAATGTACTTACTGCTTGTAAAAGTGCTTTCCCAAGAAGATGCGAGTACCTTCCTGTCAAAGAATATCTGCCGTTAAAATCCTCAGCGGGATAAAAACATTGTTCTGAACAATATCACAATTTACAATAACAAGCGTCCAGTAATTCCAGTACTACTTTCGTGACTAACAATGAAGAAGTGAAGTCCTGCTGCGAGTCTTAGAACTTATAGCTGTTCCATTCACTAGAACAACTCTTATTAAAACCGATGAATGGGTATCTGCCGATACACGCGCTCTAGCAATGTGATTACGGACGCATTTTAACAATGTTACAAATCTTATTAAAGATCTCCAAACGAAAAGATGAAAAGTTTTTATTTTGAAAAAAAACCCAGCATGGAATAGCGAGTGGATGATGAAAATTGAACTTTTTTTTTTTTTGAACACTTCAATAGAATTTAGATTAACTCGCGTTTTTATTCGCTTGATCTATTATTCTTTATTTTTGAGCTGTTGCTTAACAACGCCTCGTGCTCAAAGATCCAGTTTATATTTCCCTATTTAAGTTATAATTTTTATTGATTGTAGTTATCGCCATCTTTCAAAAAGGTTTCATAAAGAAATATTCTGGAGGCGGAGTTACTTTAAAGAAACAATATATATATATATTTTAAAAAAAAATCCATATGAGAACAATAAATTTATTCAGATATGTTATATCCTTAAATGAAAAGCGTTATCCGGTGTTCCGTAATATGAATATTCTGGACCATACATGACACCTGCTTGTAGGCCCACCAATATCTAATAAAGTGACTCAATATCATCCAAAATCTTCAACTTTGAAAACACGGATTATTTGTTAATTTAAATCAACATTGATGGTGTGGTCTTACCGGGAAAAAATGGGCTTCTGATATCCAATATTTAAGACAAAATAAACATTTTCCCATTGGTACACGAATCGTGTACCGTAATGCGTTTCAGACCAGTTCTAGCAAGGGACTCGAGGGACGAGGCTAGACACATTGCACCAAATCAAACGGCGTATGATGACTGGAATAACCAGACGCCAGAAATTTGCATTGGTTGATTTCGCGGAACATACTTGATTTGAAATTAAGAGTAAAAACGGATACCATTGAATGTAAATCAGTTTATATACATTCATATTACAGTATTATATGCGTTGCGACCTACTTCTGTCAATTTCTAGGTCCCAAATGTTAGCGATTTAGCATTTTTAAAATTTTAAATGGCACTTAGTAACCGATGACATTTATTTACCACCAAGTAAATCTTAGTGTTGTTAATTTTGAATAATAACATTACTAAAATTCAAGCACCGACCAACTCACAGAAAGGTTTCCATAAGGGCGGCAATTCTTTCTTTAACTCATCCACAGTCTTCCAAATTTTAAACGCGATTGATTGATGTTGTTATCTTAGCGTGAAAAGATAGGCTTCTGATATCCAATATTGAAGACAAATTGATAATATAAAAATTGGCACACGAATCACGTGTCAGAATGCTTTCTAGCGCCATTTGAAATGGGGCGCCTCGATGGCCAAGCCTAGACATATCCCAAAGGAGAATACTACCGGTGCTGGAATATAACCATGCACCAATGACTGTCATTCAATTTGGACTCTTCGCGTATTTTGTTGAACAAGTAAAAACAGAAACGGTTGAATATAAATCAGAATATATATTATATGTATATGCGCTGCGACGCATTTGTGCTCATTCTAGGTACCAAAGAATGCAGATCTAGCCACATTAAGAGTGTGTGTGTGTATGTATGGGTGGGGTGATTGGTATAAGACGCGCACTTTACATCATTAGGTCCGTTTTTCTACGGGCTCCCGGTTTACACCCACTGCTAGATTTTGGAATCGTTTGTTATTCCTAAAAGTACCTAATTTGTGTCAGGTGGACGTTACAATAAGATACACGTAAACATAACAAACTTTGTGTTAGTCTCAAACAACCGACATATTGTTGGAGTCTTTAAACCTCAGTCTATCCTATGTATATTATAGAGATTAATAGTGATTTTCTTTATGACAGTTAACTATTGATTCTGTGTGATATCCGACAGCCATCACAGGTATCTCTCTTATTATCTATGTCAGTCTATTTCCTACTACAATATGGATGGCAGAGGCCTAACAAATAACTCAGATGCCGTCAATATGGTATATTATATATCTTTAAAGAGGCAGTACCAAGATATATTTCAGTAAATAGAACTCATGGTTGATCATGTGTTAAAGATTTTCGTAGTTTTAGTATTATGTAATTATATAAACCTCCACGATAATCTATCCTTGAGAGTCTACTGGCAAAAGTCACAAAATTCCATGTTTTTGTACCTGTAGAACCCCATCTATATGCTTATAATATCCGTAAGATCTATATGCTTATACCAGGAGAAAAAAAATATAAAGTTCTGGATGGTTTGCGAGATTATAGATTAAGGCTAGGTCCAGGTTAGGGTTAGGATTACATAGCCCGGTTCACATCTCGTGACCTTTGACCAAATTTGAAGTTGCCCTTATCATATAGATTTAAATATTCTTAAATTCACTTTCTATCATAATTTTTATTCAATGGCAAGGTATGCTATTTATATGTCCAGATGCTATAGCCTCCTTTTAATACGCGTACGAACTATGTTCGCTATGTATTGTTTTCCCCACGTTGAATGATTCTGCAACAGTCTGATTAAATTGCGTTCCGTTTTATTTTTGAGGTTGTACTCACTAAGCGAAACGAAATTCTCTTCTGATATGGTTAACAAATTTTGTTGTTGTACGTTTGGATTTAATTGGATTGATTTTCTAATAACCCAGAATTATTTCTTCGTGTAAAGTATTGCATATGTGGATTTATCTAAATGCGCATGTCAGTTTATTCCAGGGACACAATCCTCTAAATCGCGTAATGAGTTCATGTACATGTAGAATCAAGGGTTGACACAACCCTATTTTCATTTGATAGCTAGATTTTCATTTGATCAAATAAAACTTGTTCTGCAATCATTACGTTGTTGGAAATAACTTTCATTAAATTTAGTATGTGAAGTAGATTTCTAAATAAATTACAAGATTAAACCATGAGATAATATATTTTTTAACTTATAAAAAAACAACCATTCGGAACGGATTGCGCCGTCTGTTTAACAAAAAATGATGCTTTAAATTTCTGTATAGTGGTACTACACGTCTTTCAAGTAGTTCTTTAACGCCGTGACTAATTAAGTCAGTGGTCGTTGTGTTCCTTCCAGATTGGATCCCTTGAAAATGTTTTCAATACATGTACATTCCCGTGTTAAGCTCCACTCATAAATCTGTCATATCCCACATTTTCTTTATACAAAGATTTCACTAACAGCTTACAAGTTTCCATTGATTTACCAATATTTGTCAATGATATTCGAAGAGTATTATATACTGTTGCCTGCCAAATTAGGTAACGCTATCATATTCTGATTTAATTACAATTAGTATAAATTTGTATTTATACAGTTTTAAATCTGCTATATAGTTATCTGAATTTCTGGAATTATGCAATATGCCTATCCGTACTTAGGATAACCTAAAACACTAATCTTTTTGTTTAACTTAAACGAAAAGAAATGGGGTTTAACGTCCTGCTGTTCTGCTCCAACTTGGATAATGTGCTGTGATCGAAATTTTGTTCGGACAGCGGCACTACGGCCTACTCATATATCGAATTACCACTCCGAAGGTATCTTTTACGTGCACTGTATTCCACTCATTCGTTACATTATTTATATACTCAACCACAACGGATTCACCATAGTAAAACATACACCTAGTCTATGATACGTAAAGCTGTGATGTTGATGTCTACCTTTCGCTGTTCCTGATCGTAAATAAATCCACGAAACATTGGCAGAATCAACATGACTCAAAATATACAAGGTATACAGGCATCTGAAGTAATAATATTCCACCCGTAGAGAACAAATAAACAGAAAACGTATCGTCTCATTTATTTGTTTACTTAAACCCTTAAGATCTGTATACACAGGACGTATATCAGGCTGTAAGAAATACAAACGGTTACCAGTGCCGGTACAATAAATGAATGTAACATGGTGAACATTCAGACATAGAATTGTTAGCTATGCGAACTCCGCAAAAGAGAGGAACGCACACGGAAAACAAAACCGACATGATAAATGTGTGGAGGAGGAATACTACATTGACATTGCAAAAAATAAAGATGATATCAAGATATCAAATCAAGTGAACGGATCCGAGGACTAGCCCTGAGCCTCCATTGCGCAATGCAGTCATGGAGTAATGAAGATAATCAGATGTGAAATTCATATACCTAGAATTCTGTGTTAGGTTTAAACATCCACACTCCCACCCCTGGTGGTATCCAATTTGACCCGGAAACCGACACTGACAACAGCTTCCTCTCACGAGCATATATCATGTTGCCTTTAAGTCATCTGACAGTAAGCTATATCAAAAGGGGTGCTATATGGATATACATTGTTACATTGTAGCTCTACTTATCATCGAAACGTTATGTGTTTTTGGTTAAAGGAGCTAAATCGCTAATATTTGGGACCTTGAAATTTACCGAAATGGATCGCAACGCATAGAATAATCTTATATTAGTGATTATAAACTGATTTACATTCATTCATTTCCGTCTTAAGTCAAATTTCAAATCCTGAAGTCTTAATAGCATGCCAATCTCTAGTGTCTAGTTATTCCGGTCTTCATTATTGTGTATGCTCTCTATGCGTCACCGTCTAGCCTCGTTCTCCAAGTCCCTTGTTAAAAATGAGCCTGAAACGTATCATGGTACACGATTCGTGTACCAAAGACATTTTTTTTTTTTTTTTTATCTTAAATATTGGATATCAGAAGCCCATCTTTTCCCGGTAAAATCACAACATCAATGTTCAATTGACAAATAATTTGTGTTTTCATTGTCGACGATTTTGGAGGATATTGAGCAAACTGATCCAGCAGTGAATATTCGCTTGGCCGCTACAATCACTGATAAGCATGACATCGACGAGGCTTAATGAGTACGGCATATTAACTTTTTTATTCCGACAAATTAAATTCTCAAACATTTTTTTTGAGGTAAAAGAAAAATAAATAAAAACATTTGAAGTATTTCTAGTTAACAATTATTTCCTATTTAGTGTAAATGGGTATTAAAATGAGTAAAATGCATCCTTTTGCCCGAATCCGTTAGGTGTTAAGTAAACATTGCAAGAGCTGTTGAGCCAATGACTAATGCCCCGTGCAGTCAACGCACGCTTTGTGGACAGTCATCTGTTACAGAGATAATTCGTAAGTAATTCTCTGTGAAACAGATTGGATATTGATTTAGAGACTTAGCTACTTTAAAACATCCATATTTGACACGGAAACCGACCTGACAATAGCCCCCTAGCCCCCCCCCCTTCCCCGTTTTTTTGGGCAACAGTGTCAAAAGCACTGCAGCAAAAAAAATAGAAAAAAAAAATAAAATAAATGACCGACAACGAAAGATATGTTATAGATTTGTATATTCCACACATCATCATTTTGGAGTCATATTTTAAAGACCCCTTATCCCCCAAAAGACCCAAATGCTACAGTTGTAATGGAAAGTCCCGTTATCGTAGTTATCAATACATTGGAAGGCATAATGTAAATATGCTATGTAGAGGTAACTCCCTGGAGGTATTATCTATACCTTAAGCTATTTCAATATATTTATTTAATACAATATCCAGTCAATTTGCATTTGGTTAAACATTATAACTTGTTTCAGCATCTGGAATACTCCTATAGTAATTAAAGTTATATGCAACATCATTGTGTCTATACTTGAACGGAAATGAACAACGCCCCACTTTTTTCCCAGACAATAGTGCTACGACCTAATCTTATTTAGAAGTTCAATTATCAGGAGTTCTTTTTCGTACGCGATTTTCTTCCCATCCGGCTACCTACTACCTGTAGGGACTCTGTCTCGGGATTTGTAACCTTTGTTATGCAGCTTGCCTTTATTACTTCTACAATGGAATAAAGGAAAGGAGACTTATTTGACAAGAGAGTGAGAAATAGGGTTTAACGTCCACTCGACACAGACTGGGTTTAATTTCATTTCAATAATTTGCTTGCACGTAGCTTTTTTTTTAGCAATGAGAGGAAACCGGAGTACCCGGAGTAAATCCACGGACAGGCGACCCTACTCCTTGCCACGTACAACCGCGGA
The DNA here is from genome assembly GCA_036850965.1 of Patella caerulea. Classification (NCBI taxonomy): domain Eukaryota; kingdom Metazoa; phylum Mollusca; class Gastropoda; family Patellidae; genus Patella; species Patella caerulea. Next base: position 17,482,763 of record JAZGQO010000021.1, read on the forward strand.
TTTGAAACCATGCCAGTTGACTCAATGACAGGTCGTATGATACAGCACGCTAACCATTCGACCACCGACCCACCCCCCACCACCAACATGAGAACAATCTGATTAAAACACAGATCCTAGTTCGTTTCTTTTCTATAGTTCAAAATTTCGTTTTACCTGTGTTTACTACACCAGCGAAGGCCATCGACAGTATATATACATATAAAAAAAACGAAACGAGATGTAGTTCTGCTTTTTAATTACATTGACAATCAGGTAATCATAAACAAAAGGGGCATCATAGAATAACACCAACAACTATAAGCCAAAACACGGACCAAAATAACTTGCCGTTAAATTTTATAATAAAGAAAATTTTGATATTCTGTGTATTTTTTTTTTATTAAAACATTTTGTTATTTTGTACGAGAACAATATTCCAGGAACATTAATTTCAAGGAACATCAATAAATAAATTGAATGAATCAACGAACAATTTTAACTAATGGTAACTGGACAACCAAGACTATAAATTGCAGTACCGGAGTCTTATTAGCTGAAAGCAATTCACACAAACTGCCTCCCGAAACAGAGCAAACGAAAAGCACACACAATGAAAATTAGGTACAAATAAAAATATATGTATAGAAATGTTCAATATAGCGAATTCATGCAGATTGGGCAAAGCGGTCTTTTTCTTGGTATATGACCTTTCGAAGAATTAAATGTGCCAGTTGCTAGAATTAAACCACCACCTTCACAAAATGTCAACCTAATTTAAGTATCTTCTTTGGATTACGTTTCAGCCGTGTTTCATATAAATTAGGACAAATTGATCCTGTAAACGAAACTAGGAAATTATATAAATGCAATCTTCAGATCTAAGTTGAATTCAATTTGTCAAAATAACAGTGTCAGTAATGTCAAAGTTTACGACATCAAAGTGAAGACGCGTGGATCAGATTATTTTCTGACAAAAGAAAGAACCGGGACGATTGAGCAGATCGCAGCTTTAAATCTGGTAAAATCGTTCAAACTTTGTAGAAGTTGATAACATAAACATTTGAATTTTGATAATTAAAGTAAAGTTCAGCAGCAATTTGAATTATAGTTTCTGCAGAATAGTAATCAAAGATGGCGTCGATTGTGTCGATTATGTTCGCTTTGTTTACAGAAAAGATGTACGATGTTGATACGTGTTGTAGATTTAATACGCGTGAGGTAATTTAAAAGTGTTGGGGATTTAGATTAATGTCATTTCTGTCTATACAGAGTTTATACATATGTTACCATGCCGAGATTACTCGCTGATTAATCTCTTAAAGACCCTCCGCGGAATTTGAGGAAACTACAACTTGTGATAGTTGAAGCTCCAATTGAAGCATTGGTCCGAAAATGGATCAATTCCTTTATTAATATATTGAAAACTCCACGGATCTATGTTTCTCCCCTTGTAACAAGCCCATTTGCCGTGAACCAAATTCATGGGTCTGCAGAGTGGTGGGGGCGCCAATATAATGCCCGACGTACCGATCGCTGCGCAAAAACCTCCAATCCTATCCCCCCACGGAAATATTGAAAATTAGACTGCCTCAAACACGTTTTCCACACACTTGGAGCCACAATGAAAGTCCACAGCAAGTGATCGAGTGTGTCAGTTTCGGTGGCGCATTTTGTCTAATATTGATCTAAACACACCAAAATATGAAACTTCTCGTCTCTAAACTCGAACTAGAACTACATGTACATGTAGTCCGAAACACCTATAAGGCCATGTGGATAGGGCGATCGAAACGAACGATCTAATGTCATGTGGTGGGAGAACTTCGTCTATGGGGGTGGCACCCACGTCTGGAGTCAGACCTCTGAAAGTTTTGAAAAATAACGCTATTGGAGACACGTTTTTCGGTCACACTGGTGATATCTAAGAGACTAAAGTCGATTTTGTATTTCATATGGTCGATTTCTTTCAGGGGCGGCAGATTTTTTAGGAGAGGCAGTTGCTCCTAGTGCCCCCGCCCTTGGATCCGCGCTTGTTGTGGCGCCCTATAGCCTCCACATATGTGATATAGGAGTGTTTGGATCAGGAACCCATCGGCGTGAGAGTGCCCTTAAAACCCACCAATTGATCAGTCTTAAGATCATCACTGTGTGATCATAGTCACATGTATTATTTTATTTTTTTGAGGGGGCGCCATTTCTCGGGGTGCCTTATTTTTCTGGGGTGCAAGGTACCCTCGGCACCCTCCCACTAGATACGCCCCTGATTATATGATTATGTTTTCTTTATTATATGTTAGATTATCAATCTGGGTACATATTAAAGCGGATCACATATCTTACTTTAAAAATACGTAAATGTCATTCTTGGTTACTAGCGTCTGAAACCATTGTTTTATTAGTGCTGTCGCCTGTCCAACCTTGTGGGTTTTCTCAGGGTACTCAGGTTTCCTCCTACTGCTAAAGAACCATGCGCGCAAGAGAATTATTGTAATAAAATTAGACCATATTATGTTAGTCCCGAAATGACCTAGTTTGTGTCGAGTGGACGTTAAACCCCATTTCTCTCTCTCTTTATTAGTACTCTTGGCTAGTTTTAGCACGCTTAATAAAGAACACAAAGCAGACAATAATTGACGGGAAGTGGTTGCATTTTAAATATAACTTTCGCCTTCCTTTTCTAAGAATAAGAAATAGCGCGAAAGATTATCTGTCAATCTTAGGCCCAATTCCGACTGGTAGCAGACACATAGCAAAGCGCTTGTTACCTCTGATTAATAGAAATTGCGAATTATATTTCAGTTGGGTGGTGGGGTGTAACACATAAGCGTCAGATCATTAGCCCATCGAGTTAATTGACGTCATGTCGATTCTCAGTCTCTGCGTTATAGGGTGTCCTATCCAAACCGCCCTGATTTTTTCCAGATTCTCGGGTTTCTGTGCAAGCGATTTATTAAAAAGTGAATTTAAATCGTATCTTAGTCCCGCAATGACCTAGTACGCGTCATATGGTAATCAACATTTTGTTGCTTATTGCCAGCTCTTCAGTAAAGACAATTTCTATTTGGACATATTTTGTCTTAGTCAAAAATTGGTGTTATTTTAACAGTACAACTCCGGATATTCAACAAACATCAAATATTTCTTCATTTCTTTGTTATCGGTAAATAAATGAACATAATACGATACTGACTCAGTAGAGACAACCTTAACTGATGTGCCAAAGCAATACGTCATTTAATAAAGTGCTGAATGGACATTAAACTGAGAAAAGAAAACAGAGAATTTCACTATCACTTAGGAAGGCAGAAGAGATTATTCCACATAATCGACATAGATAAACGTTTTATTATATCGGAGCACCGAGAAATCATAATTTTGTTCCAAAAATGTGTCAGTAGTTCTGAGTATGAAGAAACGCGCACGTGCATGATTGCCACATTTTCTGCTTTATGGTGCCAACTAAGGTCTGCAAATAAACCGCGTTGTATAAGAAGGGGTTGTAAATAGTTGTTATCACATAGCACCAAAAGCTACCAGCAACTGTTTTTGTATGCACTGCTATCTTTACCATCAGAAATGCATCGATTGCAACTGAGAGTCTGTAAAGAAAATGGCTCATAAAACAATAGTTAAAGAGAAAGCGACTACAGATTTACGAGTTCAAAATTTTTAAGAAAGACTAGTTTTTGCCTTTCTCTTGGTTTTAGTTTTAGTATCTGTGCGTAGAAAAGGCTTCTATTTCATGAATGATCATATCTGGAACTGATACGCACAAATAATTTTTGAAATGCTAAAGAATTTTAATGTATTCAGTCAATCTGGTTAAAACACAGAACCTAATATTTCGTGTCGTTTTTTATAGTTCAAATTTTGTTTTATTAGTCTTCCACATAGTAGGATCCGTAAGAAGTCTACGAAAATTTTCCACATTCTCTTTGGTGTAAATATGGGCCAATTAAACGAACCGTTTAATCGATCTTGACTTGGGAGACATCTATGGGCCAGTAGAAACCAAACAAAAGAAAGGCTAAATGTAGTTGACATCATTCCGTCAAAGTTCACCTCTGTGAACCCTGGCGTTAACTACCCCACACCCCCATTACACCGATCATATCTATATGAAGTACAGGCCATCGAAATAATAAAAAAAATACGAACTTAGATAAATATCGGTTTATTAGCAGATCGATTTCCAGTATTATCATACACACTGCAATACAATCCTAGATTGTGTAAGCTACATCTATAATAAAATTATTTCCCCTTTCTTTACAGATTATTGTTCAAAGCGAGGATTTTATTAAAATAGATTAAACCCCCTGCGATATAGATGACAATATCCCAAAAAAATATTTACTTGGCTATTATTAAATTTAATTAAATCGACAGCATTTTTTCACCATATTCAAATCGGCCGTATTCTTTTACACATCCCAGGCAAATTTCAGCAAGGGATTATTCCCAAAGTATGCAGTAGTGTGAAATGTTTTTATTCTTCAGAAACTCACACGAATAGTAATCATGTTTTGAAATTATTGTGCCACCCACGTTAATAACAATGTTCCAGGCTATTATCCTCTTATCATAGACTACAAAAGGAAGGAAAACATCCGTGTTCGCTTATGTTGCATGAATATTATGTAATACTCTCACTGTTAAATGATATTTGTCCGTTGTATTATACTTTATAATATTAAAAAAGCCAATATTGTTGTTTTGCATCAGGGAAGTCAGAAATTTAAAATTAACTTTATATCCAATTTCAGTTACTTCCTTTGTATGAAAAAAAATTATCAGTTGAGGTTTCGTTTTCTCACCAATTCTATGCCTGTCTGAGATATCATCTTGGTGGGCGTGGCATGCAATAAACCAATTTCCCACAGTAATTTAAAAAACAAAAATATTTTGACGTTGCTGAGTTTTATCACAGAGAGCGTGAATTTGGGTTTGTTTAAAGGAGCTAAGTCTCTACCTCAATATCATCTAATGTCTTACACGTTGAAAACACGAATTATTTGTCAATTCAAATCGACATTGTTGTTGTTATCTTACCTTGAAAAAGTAGGCTTCTGGTATCCAATTTTAAAGACAAAATAAACATTTTACCATTGGTACACGAATCGTGTACCACAGTGTGTTTCAGCGTAATTTTCAACAAGTGACCATGATTTATCCGGAGAGCATGCACAATGGACTGGAATAACCAGACATTGGACATGACTGAGTCAAAACAGAAAAAATTGAATGTAAATCAGTTCGAATACAACCAGATTACATTATTATATGCGTTGCGATCCATTTGGGTCAATTTCTAGGTCCCAAATATTAGCGATTTAGATCCTTTAATTATTTGTATATTTTGTTTCGCTGTATTTTACTCAGTCTAAAGAAAGTTTTTAAATTTTATGGATTAGGCTCATGTATTTTCATTTTTCGAAAACTGTATTGGGGGCCATAAAATGTGTAATTTCCTCTTTAGAACTATTTAGGTTTAGACCATAAACAATATTAAGTTTTGATTGTGTTGTTATTCACACATATTGTCCGTGAGATGAAATCATTTTGCGATAAACAGAGGATAAACATGTACATTAAAGGTTTTATTATTTGTAAAGACATCATTATGATCTTAATTCTTCTGTTTTATTATTGTTAAGGTCGGGTAGAACATTTCCGTTATCAATCCAGACATACTTTATATTCATGTTACAGATCGGCTCGTGTTTATTGCATGAATCAAATTTAGTAGACAATGTCTGCTTCCGGATGCATCTGTTTAATCTGGTCTACTGGTTTTTGTCTGAATGATACTGCATAGAAAGTAGGCGTCTTCATTTTAACAGATAACACTAGTTGTTAAAACAATATATTCCCAGAGCCAAACTGTTAGGGAATATATATAAAGATAGGTTGCACAACAGCTAATAATAAGTGCAGGAGGACCGCACTACACGAAAAACAAAAGCCTATAAGATTAACCTGCAGAAAAATATCAAATCAAGTGAATGGATCCGGGGGCCAGCCGTAAGCGTCCACTGCGCTGTACAGTCCCGGGCCTGTTAAGTCATTCGAGCTGTCCATAAAGGTTATTGCATTGATAACTAGGGTATTTACTACGGCCTAACAACAAGATTTGTCAATGTGATCACGTAATTTTCCCGAAGCAATGGCACGAGAAATCCCTCTGATTGCGGGATTGGCTTTTAAGGCAATGTGTCTTTTCCCCTGTTGAATCAAATCTCTCCTGCGTACAGCAACATTACTGCCCTTCGTTTGATCTGGGTTTTCCCTAAACCTTTGGACAGTGACTTTCGTCTCCAAACAGTAGTGTTTACACTGTAACCGTTTTGGTAGCCTCGTTTGACATGCAATTAGTTTTGCTGCAATATCCTGCTATGCACTGGTAATTATTGGACGTAAGAAATATCGTGAGTCATGGCGTAATGATCACATATTATTAGGAGCCCTGTTTACACCAGAATGGTAGTGTTACGAAGTTGGGTATTATTTGTTAAGTCATAATTTGAAACAGAAATTTGCTTTCATTACGCCAGTGTTGATAGGATTAGGTCTAATCAAAGGAAACACTGCGAAGAGTATGTACGTTATAATCTTGCATCACGCTGGTCCCCCAGTATCCAATTGACAACTTTAATTATCACTATCCATAGAACACAGTTTCCACCCAAACCAAATTGAAATAACCTGATATGCTTCCGTTGCTAATAGCTTTTATTCTTTGCTGCAGCACAATGGGTTTTGTTCTTTCCTGAAGCACAAATAGAATTTGTTCCCTGTTAAAGCACGATAGATTTTTTTTTTGGCTGAAGCACAACAGCTTTAGTTCTTTGCTCAAGCACATTGGGACATTTCTTTGCCTTGCGATGAGGGGAATTGCTCCATGAGAACAATTTCTGTGGACCTATCATGTTATGAATATCTTGAAATTACACCTGAGTTGCTACTAGAAGAGGATTAACCAGAAAATGTGAGTAAATATACATGTACATACAGTGTATATATTCTCATTCTTAATCAAATGCCACGGTGTTCTATATATAAGAGTTCTAGCTAATTCCAACACGGACGACGATAATTAAATGTTAAAGGGACAATAACATTCTTGCTGGCTTGGTCGCTCCAGAAAATAAATAATACCCTTATTCTAAGTACTAGATGTTTAAGTGTCGTACCTGTTGTGTAAATTATCCATTACAACCTATTTTACTTGTCCAGAGGGTTCGAAAATATTTTAAAATCCAAGTCACATTTGAAAAGGTTTACGTCAGACTTTTCAAATCAATTGGTTGAATTTTTCCAATTTTTCAAAATAGGTGTGTTAAGATGAAATTTATATCATCATTTAATTGGATTTGTTGACCAGAATGAAGATTGGGACATATTATTCAGTTACAACAAGAGTGTTATTGGGGCTTTAAGATAAACATAGTAAACGTGTACTTATATACAGAAGATGACAGGGACATAAAAAAACGTGGATCAACTATAATTAGATAATACGTGGTCTTTCCACATCGATCTCCAATGTTATATAAATGATTAATTGTAGCACCATGGGTCTTTTCTGTCTGACGTGGAGAGCGGGCCTGTACCAAAAACCGGTCGCCACATCCTACGTATGACCCATGCATCTTTTCTAACTACATATTTTCGTAGCCTTGTGATCGTCTAGAATTTGTCCCCGCTTGTCTTTTCTTCTTCTTCACGTTGTGTATTTCTTCTTACTGGTTTCTTAAGACGTTTGTCTTCTTCAGTCATAACAATGCAACAGTTCGTTTTTACCTTTTATGTAGCATAGGTATAGATACAAGCATAGTACATATTACAATTACAGTCAATACTAACTAAACTCTTCTCAAACTACACACCTCGCGGTGTCTAGGACTCTTAGATGGTAACCCTCTGGAATCTAATCGAAGTCTGATTTAATGACATAATATAGTTTCCTTTATAGCCGCAAGGGTATCACACACAGTCGTGCATGTTCATGACCATGAACCTGTACAGTCGACGTAATGATTGGTTAAATTAAGCCAAATGATGCAATAGGAATATCTCGAATCACATATATTTTGTTGAAAGATATAACCAGTTTGTTATGGTTCTGTAGCTCCTTTTATATAACAATATGTCCATCATTGACTAAGTTGATTTAAGTACTTTAAGTACACGTGAATCTACTGACTTGCCAAAGATATTAATTAATGAAATAATATGCCATCTTATTTTCATGAGCAAAAATTCTTCTAAAATTATTACATAATTAGACATTTATTATTAAAGCAAGCACATTACGAACTGCCTGGGCCATCTGCTCTGATTTTTAATGGATTAAACACGATCGCCATTTAATAATTTAATTTAAAAATGGTTAATCGAGACTGTGTTTATTATCTTAACTGGGGTAGTAATGAAGATCGCGACTGTGCCATTCTTATCAAAACTTCAAACATTAATAACTTCGCTTTTGTCCTGTTCCCCAATCCTTCCAGTTACCTGAATAAATATTGTTTAAAAAAAAAAAAAAAAAAAAAAAAAATTACTTTGATTGAAGTTTTCAATAAATTTATTTTTTATTATCTGTTTGTAAAATATTATAGCGAGAATGGTCGGCTCATTATATAAATCTTACATAAGGAATCTTTAAGAGACTGGACAGATTAGTCAGACAGAAATATATATTTTTTTTCAAAATGTAAAATATATTTAGGATAATGGCAAGTAGGCCTAAAATTTGTTCAGTAGTCGACAAACTTTTTATGTTCGTTTCTGCTTAGCTTTACTGTGTGGCTAATTGGCACAGCTTGATATAATTTTCGCAAATACGATTCTTCGATGACAGTAGAGGTCGCCACGCATGAGTTCGGCATGTACACCTGATGCGGCGTTTTTATTTCAAGAGCATATAATTTGTCTGCAATTAGAAACAAGCCACATTCTAATAAATTAGCATAATGCCCTCCGCCTTAAGATAGAAACCTGTATACAAATACTATATGATTATTTATAATAAACAGCTGTCCCAACTCTGTATGTGTACAAGAAAATATGTAAATAAAGACTTGTGCTGGGAATATAAGAAACAGTAATTGTACATGTGGACACCGACCTATCTAAGATGTTCTAAATTACTGATTAATCAAACTACAGAAGTAATCGCCGGGGAGCTGTTAATAAGCCGTTCGACAAGGTCAAGATATGGTCAGTTCACAGACATTACCAGGTGGTTATCATCGCCCAGATCTAATTGCTCAGTTTAACCTCCATTCAATAATCAACGTTTCCTTCATTTGCTGGAAGGAAGCAACCTAGCGATGGCTTGATTCAATGCTCCGTACATGATGTTTACTATAGCTCACGCGTATGCCAGTGGTGATATTTGTAAATACATACTGTATTGGAGAATGAAAGATGGTTTACCAAAGGAACATGTCGGCCATCATTCAACATTGAGCTGTCAGAATCCCACAACCTGTAAAACCACAATTACCGTGGCAAATAGTTTTACATGAAAGTCGTTACTACAATTAATAACACAATAAAACCTAGGTTCGCAGGTAATCTGGTTTGTGTTCGCTTAATGCAATTTCGTCACCATTTGCCAACTGCTCTCAGAATGCCAATTCACAAACCTATTAAATTACTAGAGCAGATGAAACCACCACGTGTAACGGCAATGTCCGACATAGAAAGTCTACTTCACGAATAGAAAGATAATTATATCAAATAGGGATTTACCCACAGCTCCGTGCAGAGCACGCCAAGAACTCGGCGTAACAGACCGTTTCATTGGCTAATTCCTCACATCAACTAGAAGGCCTGTTATATAACAACTCTTCCAGATCCTATGTGTTAGGAGAACGCTAGATCGGAGACGGTCCTACGCAAATTGTGACGTCATATGTGAATTGTGGGTTAGGGTAAGGGTTAGGCTTGATCATGGGTTAGGGCTAGGGCTAGCCCTGTTTATATCTCGGGACTTTGACCAAATCTACAGGTCCTAGCCCTTACCCTAACCCTAACCCACATGACGTCATATGTGCTAAAATGCGTAGGACCGTCGCCGATCTAGCGTTCTCCATATGTGTTATGAAGACAAGTAAAAACGAAATTTTGAACAATAAAAATAAAAAATGAAACGATATAGGATCTTGGTTTTTTAAACCAGATTGTTACCACTGGAGGCTTACGGTCGTACGTAAGGAATGGAACCTCTATGATGTCTCGCTGTGCATAGACCATGTTCCTGCATCGCGAAACCGTGCTCTCTACCATTCGTCATGAATACGAAAAAGTAATTCTCATCGGACCAGTCAGTTTTTCGCCATGGTACAAAGCTAATGTGTTCTGCATCGTGTTATAGTCGTGCATGTGGTCGCCATTATAGAGGACGTGCGATGACTGCGATGGGAGATCTGTGTTTCAGATTGGCCAAAATTAAACCTCAAAGAGAACTGAAAATTGAAAAGAAGCTGGTAAATTGGCCGAACAAAACCTAAAAACCGAAATGAAATAAAAATAACATTTTAATTGGATGGCATAGATTGGATAATTTTACGTTCGAATCATATCAAAATTTATCATAAACATTGACCATCACCATAAAGCCATTCTATAACGAGCGACGACGTCTTAATGTTATTGTTTTCATAGACATTAGGATTCCCAAAAATAATATTTACTTAAATCAAAATCGTAACATACATGTACATTGTTAACAGTTTTTCTATTTAATCAAAATAATCACCGAGCGTACCCTCGTTCGTGAACGACTATTATCATCTAGATTTGTTCTGTCGCCGAATTGTTAACTGGTTGTCAGTATTCAATGGCACTAACAGACGTTTGTCTGGTGTTACAGATTCCTGCAAATATCAAATCAGGTCTAATTGTCCAATGTTATGGATATAAATTAGATTCCTTCAATTTCGAGACCTCCGTCATAAACACAACATTTAGCAACATACATTTCGTTACTGTTAACCGAAATTAAATGTTAACACACAGTCGCCACCATTTGGTAAAAGTTAAGGTCTGTATTTTTATATTCGTTAAGAGACAATTCAACATATTGATTTATATCGCCATCGTTATTTGAAATTATTTACAGTCAATATTTTACTGCTACTTTTGCTCAATTTCATGTCGTGTGGTGGTTTGAGTTGGTTCCCAGTTTGACTCAGTACTATTCAGTTACCACAAGTATCCTTCGCGCGAACTATGGGTCAGGAACCTCCACGGAATTATGCCGCTATATCAACAATCGAATGCGCAACTGCCCAAGGGACATGGATGTTAAGTGGAGCCTTAGGCTTTTCCCGAAAAGCGTCGCTCCAAAGAAGGAAAACAAGAACAACAAGATGACATGCCCTTAGGTTCCACGACATTTTGTCAACTATAATGCATGCCTCCATAATATTGAATGAAATACTCAATAGATGTTTCAGAACTTGATAATAAGAAGTAAACCCGAATAATATATACATTAAATAAATTAAAATAGCAATACAAAACCACACCAAATCAAAGATTTATACTATTAACAAACAATTGAGTTAAAAAGCTTAGAAAATCTTTGTTTAAACGTCTGTATAGGCTTGTTGGTCATTTCTATCCGTGGCGTATGAAGATGAAATTGATCATATAAAACTGAATGAATTATTACAAGTATTAATTAGGAAACTCTTGATCAACACCTTATTAAAACGAGGGGGTGTGATATACAAGAAATAATGAAACCTACCGGAAAGATCTGTATGTTAATGTGTGCATACCATTGTTAAAATGAGGACAACTCGGATAAGGTGAGTATATTGACGGATGAAAAACACAGGAACAGCAACAATTTGTACAGGTATGTGGTAACAGTGGTCTAATAATACAAGTCATAAGCTTACTCGTGCTGGACACCTGACATTTATCGTTAACTGAAGCAATGATACTATATTGAAAACTAGCAATTTATTACGAACTGGTATCTGGAATATGTTTCTATTTGATTAGACACAGTTTCCGTGGCACAAATTCTCCATGTTCTCAAATAAGCGAGATCTAATTCTTCTGTCTGGGAATCTATCTCTTACATTAATCTCACAATCAATTTCAACAAGAAATAATTGTTGTGAAATGGATCTCTGCATCATGATGTAATTTAAATTGAATAAGGAAGTGTAATAAGATTCCTCATTAAGGATTTAATCTTTAGATATAATGAGGGTAAAGTCTGTGTCATTGACGTTCTGATGGTATCAGACACCGAGGTCACATGCAAGGCTAGTGTCGGACTATTGTATGCCAGGTCAACCACTTACATCCAATCCGTGATCGCTCACTTCAATCTATAAAATCTTGCTTTGGAAAAGCTTAAATACTTTGTCGTTAAAACAGATGGATCTGCTGAATAAAACCCGGAAACGGCGTCACCACTCCCCTCTCGGCCTCTCAGTTCTACCAAACAAGTTTGCAAAATGGACGCAACCTTTTTCTTAAAAACGTGGATTGCGCACACAACCATCGCATAAATGTAACAATAGTCTATTCTTTAACTGCCATATATTTACAGTATTGACGAATCCTTGAACCCAGTTCCTTTACTTTCTGGGGAAAATAGATTATAGTTCAGAATGTGATGACAGTTGGGATGATAGAAAATATAAAATTAATTATAACTGGATTATCTTTTTTCAGTTGAGTCGTGTGCCAATTGTTATATTCAATTTGCTCATCCCAAAGGTAGTTGATTTCGGTCTTGGCATATAAATACAATGAGTAAACTGTATGAACTTATTGGTTTTGTCATTTGACTTAACATAAAATTTCCATTCGACACAACGTAGCAATAGTTTGAACGAACCAAATCTTATCCAATCCAATATAGTCTAAAATGTCATAGGGCTGTCTTTTTCAGTATTGCTTTAAAGCCCCAATAACACTCTTGTTGTAACTGAATAATATGTCACAATCTTCATTCTGGTCAACACATCATATTATTTTAGAATATTCCAATTACAATAAATGATGATATAAATTTCATCTTAACACACCTATTTTAAAAAATTTGAAAAATTCAACCAATTGATTTGAAAAGTCTAACGTAAACCTTTTCAAATGTGACTTGGATTTTAAAATATTTTCGAACCTTCTGGACAAGTAAAATAGGTTGTAATGGATAATTTACACAACAGGTAGGACACTTAAACATCTAGTACTTAGAATAAGGGTATTATTTATTTTCTGGAGCTACCAAGCCAGCAAGAATGTTATTGTCCCTTTAAAACCGGTTGATGACATGCATAAGGGTGTTTTTTAGTATTTGGTTTTCGTTATTACAATCCATAACTGTGAGTGTAAGATCACTATTCTTCACCAGCTGTTTTCCATTTTTTTTTGTGGGGTTTGTTATGCGTTGAGGTAATTCTGAACCTGAACACTATCATAAAAATAATAAAATTAGCTTTAAAATATGAATAATTTATATTTAATTTTGTTGGACATTAGTTTTTTTCTACTACAAATACAGAATTTCAACTAGAATATCATGTTACTCAAACTCACTTGTAAAGCAGCACGCGCGAATTTAATCGTTCAGATACACGTCAATAAAGACATATAATTTACAAAATTGATTCTGTATTTAATAAAAAAACAAAAAGCAAATAGAAACATAATATACTCCGCAATAATAATACTGCTTACATTATCCTACCATAGAAATAATAAACCAAGTAAACTAAATAAGCTTAATCTTAACCCAATAAGGCCACATCGGTCCTAATTGACAATATTTTGGGGACGGTTAATAAATTCAAGAATTCCGCTGTATTTTACTGTAAAAACGCATGTCTTTTTTTTTTAAATGTTTTCACGGTCATGATATAAACTATCAAAAAATAAGTAACCTTGATGATCCCAAATACGCATAAAAATACTCTAAGAAATATTGACACAAATTGATCAAGCTCTGCCGTTAGGCGTTATGCTATATACCAACTATGGCCTACTTGTTTTTATACATTTTACAGGGGTGTTCCAGTTGATTAATATCTAATTTGATTTGTCTGCCTCAGTCAATTTTACTTCCTATATTTAGCTCCATAGAAAAGATTCACCTATCACTAAAGATAGTAAATAGTCGGTCTGTTATTAGAATAAGGTGGTATTTTACGTGCTGGTCACCGCTCTTCCTGTTCTGGAGGCCGTTTTATGGATAATTAGAGCTTGATGAGCGGTAATAACATTAACAAACACAATCAACTCTCTTCAAGCGCATTTCTTGACCACCATAATAAAGTCACTTAAGATGTATCACAGCTCATGCAGAAGGTTTCGAGTAATGATGTAGTGGCTGTATAAGAAATATGGACGTTGACCTCGCACTAACACTATATTGATAATTCAATATTCGTCAATCTGCTGCTTTAAACAAGTCTTAGAAAAATATGCACAGACTGTCACACTCAATATAAACAACCGTTATTATATACGAGACTTTAATTGTGTATTCTGACTAGTCTGAGTCTTAATAGACGGTCCATTAATTTAGTAACGGGACTTTATGGCGAGCGATTTCGTGCAATACATGTATGTAAAAATATGTATAGAGCGTTTGATTATATAGGGACATTATATTCGGCGGTGGCTACTTATTAAGTAAGCTTAGTGTATTTTAATAATTATGTTTTAGTATTACACTTTTTTAAAATTCTTAAAACTTAATGGTTTGTTTTTTGTTTTGTTTTGTTTTTTTTGTTTTTTTTTTGGTACTGGAAAGATTCAACTCAGGTGGAGACTTCTTGCGTAGTCGAGGTTTGGGTGGCCGAATGGTAGCATATTCGGAAATTGGTTGTCTTACAGACATCAAATGTTTTGTTATCTGTACAAATGTATTATAATACATTTTCCACAACATTGTATATTAACAAGGGTTCACTACTAACCAGTTTATCAGCAGATTCAAATTTAATCGAAGGGCAGAATTGAAGTAGTAATTCATTAATATAAAGAGCACGGGTTCAGGGGCAAATAACCAAGATAACAAATAACCAAATTTAAATAGCTGGTTGCTCTTGTCACCACGAAGTTTCGAGTAGAAAACAAAAACTTAAACTAATAATCTTGATTCCCGTCACGCCGAACTACGAAGTATTCGGTTTTAATTCAAGTTTGAACACAAACTAATAAAGATGATAGTTCGGCATTTACATTTAAAATGGCCTCGATCGTAGCATCAATTAAAATGTCAATATGGTTAATTGATTGAACGCGAATGAATCCATCTGGGGATAACTTTCCCCACAATAAGTCGAATCGGTAAACATCGTGCCAAGTTTCCTATATCTTTAATTCAAGTGAACTGCGAATCTGATAAGACAATCAATTTCTTTTTTAGCTTCCTATCAAACCAGGTTTTGTTATTACGGCTGTCCTCTAGAAACCATATTACGACATTCAAATCTCAACATAGCCAATTACTCGTCGTCAGTGCTTATTGGTTCCTGTATGTGGAATAACAAGAAACTAGCAGTGCATATGGATACACACAGTGGTGATTAAACCCCCCGTTGACTGGGGCGTGAACTGTATCAATATCTTTTTGTATATTACCTTTTGTTATTTTCGATTTTGTTTCTTGTTTGAATAATGGACATTGGATTTATGCCCTGCTTTTAATTCCTTGGTAATTATTATGACGGGTAAAAAAGTATTACTATTGATGATGGAGACAGAAACGCTAGATATCATGCTGTGGTCTATATGGTCTCCAATGATTGTCAAGTCTCGGCGTTTGTTTTGGGTATGTTCTGCCATCTGACCTGGAAAGCTGTGAGAACGTAGTGGGCCGCGAAACAAGCGCAGTACACGCGTGCCGAAGACGATGCAAAAATTGTAACAAGTAATGACGCGCAGTTTGTACAGTTTTTACCCATAGGTATACCCCCCCCCCCCCCCCACAGGGAAATTGTTCTCTTCACCAACCTGGGACGTGGTACCCACGATTTTGCACAAGATACCGACCCCCACCCCCACCCCCCTCAGTTTCGCTGGGTAATACGGTGATTTTTTTTTTTGCCATTTTCGAGGGGACACAAAATCGCAAGAGGGCGCAAGAAACATTGCGTCTCTCTCACTAAGACTTGGCCCCTGCTCCACATCCATTGGTTATATTGTTTAGGCGGCATTTAGTACATTAAGTGGATGAGAATTATACATAACACAATTATATGGATTACAAGCTACTTGAAACCTTTATTTCTGGCGATGGGAGAATCCTCGACGAAACGTCGCAGAAATATATCTTTTAAGCAACTCGATTTCCGTATAATTGTTTTACTTGTTATTCAATGTTTAATTATTTATCGTGAATTCTAACAACAATTTATTCGTTGTTTTGAATCTGATAATTGTCATTTGATGAAGTTTTTTTTTTTAATCCCTTAAAAAACTATATATAATATTGAAAAAGTTGAATCTTTAAAAAAGATATCAGCTAAATTATATTTTAATTCCATCATATGGCGAATTGAACATTTCGTAGCCGCTGGGTAAAATCATGTGATAATCTTCTTTTTACTTCCGATTATAACGAAGTCGGAGATTATTTACCGTTGACATTTTGTTGTTGTTATATTAAGCAAATGTTATATTAAAAATATGCATTCATTTCGAGTTAATTAAGCCTTGAATAATTAGATAGTGCCTAACAAATACACACACTGATCGTTGGCTTTAAGGGAAAAGTTTGTTTTTAAGAAAATTAATGAAATGGAATGGTGTTTATAGACCCGACAGCATCAACCAGACTATATTGCGTCAAAAACCAACACGATATTAAAGAACATTAAATACAAATAAGACAATACTTTTATGTATATAAATATTAATTAAAATAGAAAAATAATGAGATTATGTGTAAATAGATATATTAATATATTAAATTTATATAAAATTTATAATTTTAAAAAATTCGCCTCTTAAAATTATAAGCACCTTACAGTATAGCTCCAAATTACCAAGGCGATTTTGCAATACCCGACAAATGTAAATACAGACTAGACTTATAGTATTATGCTTGGAAATGGAATGTGTGTTAACGTCCTATTTTTATGCACCGACTAGGTATACGTCATACAGTGTGATATGAGGAACATTTTGCCACGACAGCGGCGCTATGGCCTACTCTTATATAAAATTTCAATTATTAATGGATCTTTTACGTGCACGACACATGCACTTTCTCGCCCAACACAGGTGGCGAAACCACGTCTTACTCCCTGAGCCACCGCGTCTGCCTATTAGGTATGAAAAAAACGACTGCCTAAAAACAACCATGTGTAGGTAATAGGAACAGTATTCCAGAAAATAGCATTTGTCTCTTTATCTTTACAAAATGTAGAGTCAGTCATTTTGGTAACATAAGCCAACACTTGACAACGTAAGCTATCCAAATTTTCTATTTTGACATTCTTGTTTTGATTGGTTCCTGGAAATCTCCCTCCACTGAGAAAATAAAAATAGAAATGGCAGTTCTTGCATATGGGGGTCATTGACCTATTATAATAAAATATACCACCTGATATGACGATAGTTGTTGAAGAAGAAGTAAATACTGCATCTTTAGTTACCTTTCCGTGTCGTTAACCGCTGTTCAGGAAGTGATGCTAACACCAATACGTTAGGGACTGGATTATACTTTTAATATTCCAACAACGAAACGGTCTGTGACGGAGAGTTCTTGGTCTTTTGAGGCAAGGAACTAGATAGTCAACGCTGATTGATTAATCAATGTCTGACGTCATAGGGTCAAAGGCCGTTTGTTTGGCCCGGACGCGAACTCCCACTCTATAGATTGTGTAAGACCTTCTTCCCGTAGTGTCGACCATCACATACAGGAATGAACTGTTTCTGTTGTTAACACGAAGATCTTTTAATAAAATCTGCGACACTGTACATGGATTTTGGTTTGATATAGTGTATGTTGATAAAAACAAAAACCTTGGATGGCGGTATCATGTCTCAGTAAACCTTGTTAGTTTGACGATTATTCGCTATACGCTTGTCCAAGAGAAGAATTTACAACGCCGTAGATAACATTTAAAGTTCATTTCTGTTGGCTTAGATACAAACATGAAACGACGATTTCGTTGCCCAAAATTTCCCTCATAACACTTTATGGCGTATGCCCTTCTTCGTTAGCAGAACAGTAGGACGTTAAACCCCATTTCATTTTCTTTCTATGTTTCTTGTGGTGCCTCCGTTATAACTCGTTGTCTGAACATTGGCTAAGTATGCTTTCAAGCTGAGCTCAAGCACTTGGAACCAAGGACGTGGAAAGTGGACACTATATACATGAACTATATACAGACGGGCGGGTCTATGACTCGACTTGAGTTCTAACATATATCAGGATATCAACTAAATATAATAGCTGTTCTCAACTTTTTTCCTGCTAGGCCTATCTGTAAACAGGGGTTTGATTGAGAGTGATGAAATGGAGACATTTGTTTACATGTTAACGGGCTGGTGTACATATAAAAAGAAACTAACAGTAAAAAAATATATTGGGATGTAATGTATATTGCAATTGTTGAGACTATGATGTCTTTATTTACATGCGTTTATTGAAGTTTTTTTTTCATATATATGCATAATTGATAACTTTATCGATTAAAGATACTTTCCTACAAAAGTATTTATCGAGTGGTTATTTTCAATGAAAGTATATATGGAAAGTAGAGACACCCAATCCTACTCGAAAAATGCTGGATTCCTTGAAAAATATCCATGGAACGCACACAGGATAAAAATGAGAGGCTTGGGTGACGCTAACGACTACATGCGTAGAGTATCTGACCTCTTGGCGTTCGGTGGTGCTTGATGTATATGTTGATAAACTTGATTTTGAACGAAAGTGACGCAAACATGATTTCTTTTGATTTCTTTTTTATAGTTTGGAGTATTTCCTCCCGAATAAATTGTATTGAGAGGGATTTGAAGCTTTTTTAAAAAAAAAATTTGATAGATTAATTAGTTTGAGTATGTTTTTAGTAAACATATACCATCAAATCAACTAGTTTGTACGCGGAAAGATTTTAAGAACTAATTACTGGCAATATGATGCTTTGTTAAACGTTTCATATAAATATTTATAAAGAATAACAGAACAAAAAAAGACCCGTTATCGTATTTCATTAAAGCCCCAATAACACTCTTGTTGTAACTGAAAAATATGTCCCAATCTTCATTCTGGTCAACAAATCGTATTACTTTAGAATATTCCAATTAAATGATGATATAAATTTCATCTTAACACACCTATTTTAAAAAATTGGAAAAATTCTACCAATTGATTTGAAAAGTCTAACGTAAACCTTTTCAAATGTGACTTGGATTTTAAAATATTTTCGAACCCTCTGGACAAGTATAATAGGTTGTAATGGATAATTTACACAACAGGTAGGACATTTAAACATCTAGTACTTAGAATAAGGGTATTATTTATTTTCTGGAGCTACCAAGCCAGCAAGAATGTTATTGTCCCTTTAAGAAACCTCAAAATCTTCTTGACGAACGTATTTTGATTATAACATCAATAAAAAACAATCTTGTTCTTGTTTGGATTACAGCCTGTTTAAATATTTACTATTAATACTTGTAAGAAAATCCCGACGTGTATTTCATTTAACGACGATGATAATAATGAAATGAAACACAAGAATATTGATTTTTTGGTTTCATATTATATCAAAATACTTTTAATTGCTTTTGAAGAAAATTACATTATTATTATTCCACTGTGCATCCGGGCTGGA
This sequence comes from Patella caerulea, assembly GCA_036850965.1. Lineage (NCBI taxonomy): Eukaryota > Metazoa > Mollusca > Gastropoda > Patellidae > Patella > Patella caerulea. Next base: position 17,502,574 of record JAZGQO010000021.1, read on the forward strand.
ATTGTGCTACTGTCTGTGTAATTTATCTCAACTAAGAAAATAGATTTCATTATCATAATTTATACAAATGAATTGAATGGGGTCATTAATGCAAAAGATAGCCAGTAACAGTTGTATTAAAGGTACGCTGTTTAAAAAAGATAGTAGTAATTCGTTATTTTCTAGTAACGTAGGCTAAAACATGTTGTCATTGATGTTTATGATATTTGATTATTTATTACGACATGCTTAATATACGGGGGGGGGGGGTCTAGAGTGCCGCACCTCTGGCTTGCGGCTGTGGTTTCGATCCCTGGTGTGAGTGTATGTGGCATGACGATAGGGGCGCCTTCTCAACCTCGTGGGTTTCCTCCGGGCATTCCGCTTTCCTCCCACTGCTAAAGACCCCTACGCGCAAGTGAGTTAAATAAGATTGAAACCATATATGTTAGTACCAAAATTAACTAGTTTGTTTCGAGTGGACGTTAAACCGATTTCTCTCTCTCGCATAATATACATCTCAGGTCTGTCATTCTATTTTACCTTTTCGCTAAAACACATTATTTTATAAAAAAAGAAAAGATTTTTGATTAAAATACAGATCACATTTCGTTTCGTTTTTATAGTTCAAAATTTCGTTTTACTTGTCTTTACTGCATTAGGATCTGAAAGACTTGTTATTTAACTTTTGATTTGCTTGAAATGAGGGGTCAGCCAATCAAATTGTCTGTCGGATCGAGGGTTTGACCTTTTTTGCGCGGAATTGTGAGTAGGCATTATCAGCAATAGAAATCAAAACAAAGCAACAATGATTCTGATTGCTTAATCGAATCACTGAGGTTATAGGGTCAAATGTCGTGTGCTTGACATCGGCTGAACTTGATCTCCCGCTATAACTTGTTAGATCTGCATGTAGTGTAGGACATCGAAATTATAAAAAGCGAAACGAAATATAGATCTGAATTTCAATTAGATTATTTGAAGTTCGAATGTTGGACATTATTTACCACGATGGACAAATCTTTAAACTATATGGTTTAATAAGACATTTGTCCGTTAATTTGTAATTCTGCTAAATGTAGAGTTGATTAAACCATGGACCTTATCAAACGAGACTAACTATTCTACTGAAGCATCACTCGGCAAATCTCGACAGATTCCGTAAACTACATCTAGTCTCGGCTGTAATGGCAGTACGTGATATGTACCTACGCCCATACATTTGCGATGCGGCTACCGGTTTACTTTAACAGGAAAACTTGACGCTATTACACAAATTGGGAACCTATTCGGTTAGCGACCTATTCGACCGATCGAGCTGCAACCTGTTCGTTGGAAACCTATTTAGAATAAAGACAACACTTAACTCATCTATTTATCAACCAATAAAATCCACCGTTATGTCTATCAAATGAAAGTAGAATATATTATTTTTTATCCATTCCTTTAGCTCAGAATAGAAGCGTAATTTCGTCATTATCTTACAGCTGGATCGGTGGAATAGGTCGCTAGTCAAATAGGTCGCCAATTTGTGTTCGGTATAGGCGCAGCCCAACCTGTTTCACAGAGAAATACTAACGAATTATCCCTGTAACGGATGGCTGTCTAAAACACGTGCGTTGATTTGCACGCCTCGTAGTCATTGGCTCAACGGCTCGTGCAATGTTTACTTAACACCTAACTGCTTCGGGCAAAATGATGCATTTTACTCATTTTAATACCCATTTACACTAAATAGGAAATATTTTTTAACTACAAATACTTCAAACGTCTTCATTTATTTTTCTTTTACCTCAAAAAAATGTTTGAGAATTTAATTTGTCGGAGTAAAAAAGTTGATATGCCGTACTCATTAAGCCTCGTCGATGTCATGCTTATTAGTGATTGTAGCGGCCAAGCGAATATTCACTGCGGGATCAGTTTGGGCGCAGCCATGTTTCATCCGGGACCTTAAAAGAAGTTCCAATACGGCGGAATTCCACTCGGATAATCTCGACAGATTCCGTAAACTACATCTAGTCTCGGGTGTATGACAGTAAGTGATATGTACCTACGCCCATACATTTGCGATGCGGCTACCGGTTTACTTTAACAGGAAAACTTGGCGCTATTACACAAATTGGGAACCTATTCGGCTAGCAACCTATTCGACCGATCGAGCTGCAACCCGTTCGTTGGAAACCTATTTAGAATAAAGACAACAGTCGAATTAACTCATCTATTTATCAACCAATAAAATCCAACGTTATGTCTATCAAATTAAGGTAGAATATAGAAGTGTAATTTCGTCATTATCTTACAGCTGGGTCGGTCGAGTAGGTCGCTAGCCAAATAGGTCGCCAATTTGTGTTCGGTATGGGCGCAGCCATGTTTCATCCGGGACCTTTAAAGTAGTTCAAATATGGCGGAATTCGTCATACAGCCGAGGTTAGATGTAGGTTCCGTAGGTTACGGAATCTTCCGACGTTTGCCGAGTGGGCGGAATTCGTCATACAGCCGAGGTTAGAAGTTGGTTCCGGAGTTTATGGAATCTGCCGAGGTTTGCCGAGTGCTGAAGCATAAGTTTGGAAAGTATAAGGGAGGCAACTCTGGTTGGTGAGTCGCTTACAACAGGTCTCAGACCAATTGACATAAGTGTTTAATCTGGTGTCTCGTTTCTATCCGGAATTTTCGTTGGACAGAAGGCAACCACTGGCCATGTCTTTTTTAAAATGTTTAATAACATTGACCCCAGAAATTCTGAGATACACACACGATTAAGCGTATATTATATCTCCGTAACTCGGCTTACAGTGGTTGACACTTTTTCTTAGTTAACATGGACAAATATAAATCAAGTACCACACAAGATTTAAAATAAACGAAAGTTAGAAGTTGAAGTAGTAATTCACGAATAGCACAGAGAGAAATAAACAAAATAACAATTTACGAAGAAAACAAAAAATTAAATTGATCATCTCCATTCCCATCATGCCGAACTCTGAACGTATTCGTTTTAAATTCAAGTTTGAACACAAACTAATAAAGATGTTAGTTGGGTATATTTAAAATGTCAATATGGTAAATGGATTGAAACCATCTGGGGATAACTTTCTTCTGAATAAATCGAATCAGTAAACATTATGTAAAGTTTTCTACGTCTTTAATTCACATGAACCGCGAATCTGATAAGACAATCTTTCTTTTTTAACATTGTATAAAACACGTTTTCATCATTGTGAGTGTCCTCTGGAAGGCATATTACGACTCTCAAATCTCATCATTGCCAATAACTCGTCGCCGGGTCGTCTTGTTCCTTGTATAAGGATAGGAATCTAACTTGAGGATAAACGTGAAAACACCTACTTTTTTATTGTTCTATTTGAAAAGGCTTATAGAAAAAAAATACGGTCCAGTATTGTGGAGTAATTTTCTCAATTATTTCGAATTGTGCTCACTTTTATTTTCAATATTTAAAATAATTTCTATGGCATAGTCGCCATATTTCAAGGCTATAAGTTTAGTGTTTCTGCATGCACATTACCATATCAAATTTCTAACCATGCAGTTGAATTTCGAATTTGGAAATGATGTGACTTAAGTATAGGCCGTATCACAAATTGATTGAGACTAAGTACCATGTCGATTTTTTTTTCATAACAATTATCTGTAACATAGGCGCACTGACTCCATGACAGTTGGGGGCGGGGGGGGGGGCAGAGCCCGAAATGCCAGAAAAAAATTCGGGTGTAAAGAGAACGGCTGCTGCGGTCTTTCTCGAGAGGCGAAGAAGCAGAGCTTACCTTGTATAGATCGACTCGAATTCAAATCAATCGTTTTCAGTCAACGAAGACGGGAGTATTGGGAGACAAAAAGTGAAAATTTAACTGCCGCAAACGCATTTTCCTGCTACTCCAGCATGTGAATACAGCAACTTCAATTTGGTCCAATAAAGCCTACCGGGCTGACCCGAATTCCAAACAACCAATCAATCGTCGCTGGGTTTTGTTTGGGGATACCCTCCCAGGGTAAAATTGGAAAAATTATCCACCACAAATGCTTTTTCTTCCAAAAGTACCCAATGGTTTTGTAACCGAAATTCCACTCTGCATTCCAACCATCCAATCATACGGTTGCAGCTGCATTCACAAATACTAATCGATTCCCGAATAATGTTGCTAAAAAGTAGAGTGGCTCCAGACAATATTTTTTTTATCCATAGTCAACTCAGTACAAATTCGTGGTATTCAATTAAACGAAAACTAAAACTAGTATTATATTAGGGCTGGATGATAGTTAGAGAAGCAAAACTAGAAATGACCGCAAAAATTTCGGGTTTACTGACTGCAGCGGCGCCAGTTTTCTTCGAGAGGCGAAGAAGCGGAATATTTGACGATCGCAAACACATTTTCCTGCTCTTCCAGCCCGTAAAATTATTTTTTTAAAATTAGATTTTGAGCACTTTATTTTCCCAAGTAGGTGAAATATATTTTTTTTTCACTTTACCCGTCTGCCCGAAAAATCAGCTTACCCCCTGGCTCGTACGCCTATGATCTGTAATAAGGAAGACTATACAATAAATACATAAGTATTGCTCCTTTCTTATCAATTTACGAGATTTGAATGTGGTTTTCTACTTTCGTGTTCAGGTTCTGATATTCAGTCATATTTCTTTACAACATGAAACATGGCTCAGACATAGATATGCTATAGCCAACCGGCTTTAGCTTGTTCGTCGCAGCCCAAAAATGTTTACCGGGTTATAAGCGCTTTTTGGGGTAGTCAAGAGTCCATCGCCACAAGATATACATATTGGGGTCATGTGCTCCCACTGGATCTGACAAAATCAGCGGTCACTAAACCACCCTTACTAGTTGGAATAGAAAGGTCAAGATATGGCATTAATCAAAGAGCAGGATTTTGGCGGTTACTAACGAACTGATGGGTAACCGTGTAAAACCCTTTTAAAAGACAATTTTAGATTTTTAGTATTTCATTATTATTGATATTTTTTAAAAAAAATAAGCTTTCATAATTTCGTGCTGCATCATACACAGACCATAGAATCGTTTAAATATTATTTGTGTTTGAGTTTATTGGAATCTTTCTTTATGCAGATACTTAAAGCCCCAATGACACTCTTGTTGTAACTGAAAAATATGTCCCGATCTTCATTCTGGTCAACAAATCGTATTATTTTAGAATATTCCAATTAAATGATGATATAAATTTCATCTTAACACACCTAATTAAAAAAATTGGAAAAATTCAACCAATTGATTTGAAAAGTCTAACGTAAACCTTTTCAAATGTGACTTGGATTTTAAAATATTTTCGAACTCTCTGGACAAATAAAATAGGTTGTAATGGATAATTTACACAACAGGTAGGACATTTAAACATCTAGTACTTAGAATAAGGGTATTATTTATTTTCTGGAGCTACCAAGCCAGCAAGAATGTTATTGTCCCTTTAATAACTTGATCCAATTAAAGAATATTTTCGTTTTGAAGAGTATTTATCAATGTCGAATGTCTGATTCATTCTTTTCTATAAAGAGAAATTAGAAACAAATAAACTTTATTTTGTTTGAACAAAAATAATTTTATAATCCCATTAATGAGAAAAACGTCACTTTTCTATTTATATTGACGAATTTTTAAATATTTATGTTCAATGAGAAAAACGGCATTTTTTCTATTATGTTGACATGTTCAATATGTCAATACATGAAAGAAAATACCGACGTCTATTTCAACAATGATAACTATAAATTCAATCAAAACAATCGATTATATAGAGGATATTTGTCGTTTTATAGAGTGAATAACATATTTTATTAATGTTCTATTTATTTTATGATTTTACAATTATTTTAGGTTAAACAACATGGACTACTGCTAGCCAGTGGAATAACACTTTTATTTCACCGATAAAACGCGGTATTCCACTACTGATCATAAAATAAAATATTGTTTTTAATGTTTTTTAAAGCATTTTTTTCTTTGTCCCGAAGAACATTGTTTTATACTGAGCACTAAAATCTAGGCCGTGTGGACATTGGAGTGAATAACCGAATGGTTAGCACGTGCGCGCTGTATCATAAAGCCTATCATTGAGTCAACTGGCGCGGTTTCGAAACCCAAGGAGTGGGTTCGCCTGTCCAACCTCGTGGGTTTTCTCCGGGTACTCCGGTTTCCTCTCACTGCTACAGACTAGTACAGACCCCTACACGCAAGTGAATTATTGAAATAAAATTAAACAATATGTTATTCCCGAAATGACCTAGTTTGAGTCGTGTGGACGTTAAGCTCCATTATTTTCTCTCTCTCTCTGGTATGTGTATTTGTTCTTCTATTCGAATACGACTAAATCTATTTGTTAAGGTCAGTTCACTTTTGATCCCTGCATTGGCCGAGAAAGTTCATGTCGATTTTCCGGCGTGATTTCCCCCTTGTCATTGATGCAGAAGGAGGGCCTGACAAACCAAGGTCCCGTGTACGCATTGGAGTGCACGTAAAATATCCCTTGGCAGTTGGAATTCGATATAAGAGTAGGCCGTAGCGCCGCTGTCCGGGCAAAATTTCCCTCATAGCACACTGTACGGCGTATGCCCGTCTTCCGTTAGCCCAGGTTAGGTGCAAAAGAGTAGGACGTTAAACCCCATTTCATTTATTACTTCCATTAGCCCAGGTTAGGTTCAAAAGAGTAGGACGTTAAACACCATTTCTTTTCATTTCATTTTGATTGTTGGCTGGATTGTGGGTTAGGGTTTAGTTAGGGTATGCATTTGGGCTGTACCCAGGGTTAGGGTGGGGATTAGCGGTGTCCCGTTTACATCTCGCGACCTTTGAATACACCGTGTTAACTATATGCAATGTTATTACGACACCCCTTTAATAGTTTTACGACATTCTCTGGTGACATTTAAAAACGTTTCTGGTGCCTGCTGTACGACATTATTCACGATATTCTACGGATTGTATAACGACAAAATTTAATATGTCTACACAAACTGCAATAACTTCTTGTCTTATTGTCATTTCTACAGAATCAAGTCCGGAGTGTATCAGATATGGATTAGACTACTAGGATGTGTTTCTCCGATTTTGATTAGGAATTGAACAACTGAGAGTATTCTTCTTTTATCGTTGAAAATAGGCAAAAAAATATTTTAACAATATCTTGTTAATGATATCCCCAACATGTTAATAGAAACATCATGGTGCTCTCCTGATAGGATTATAAAGCAAACTTATCAACACAAATCAGCATGGTATTCATAAGATATTGTTAAGATCCTTGGGTCTATTCCATATGTGTAAAATGATTTATCATTATGATATTCCATTCATATCCAATCTTTTTCGTTTCGATTTGGATGGTTCAAAATTTCGTTATACTTTTCTTTACTATACCAGTTGAGGACATCGAAAGTATAATGTATAAAAAACGAAACGAAAATATAGATTTAATTTGTATTTTAATCAGATTGATTCCTGTCACATGGGCCATTGCGACTTCCGGTTGAGCCCAATCAACAAAATCTAGAAGACTATAATGTTAATTCTACGAAAAGATCAAAAAAATAAAAAAAAGGTAGGCTAGTAGAAAAGCACATGGTTGGATTCTTTGATAAAAAATATTTCACTCGCCTTGATTTTATTTTCCACCAAAGTTTTAACAAAAACAATTAAAGACATTGGTTTTACCACAAACGGTTGTTTCCTGTACTGTCAAACAACCATCTTCTTGTTTCTACTGATTCAAGAACACGTACGAGTTATGGTCTTTGGTGAGATGTGAGGGTCGTGGTTTGACTTCTAGAGAACACCCAAGGTCATTTTAAATGCCGAACTATCCTCTTTATTATTGCTTTTTATCAGACTGACTAATTATATACGTTCGTAGTTCTGCACGCATGGCAAAGAATCAAAATGGGTGTTTTTTATTGTCAATGTGGTCTGTGAAATTGAGCTATTCAAAAACACCGGTTAATTTAATTCTTGTATTGCACTTGATCATTATGTATTTGTCCATTTGGTAGGGTAATTTATTGTGCTAACCGAAATGATGATAAGACATTGTTGATCTAAATCGATTTCTTTGGAACATTGAACCCCCGAGCATTAATGGGGTTATTTCTGGAAAGATAGAACTAACAAAAGTTGTAGAATTGGAGAGATGTTGCCTGTTTTAGCCTCGGGTTTGAGTATGCTAATTGATAAATTCACAAATTTATTTGGCGATATGCATATTTTATATGCCCCAAAAAGTGCTGTCTATTCAAATCAATTTCTAGTCGAAACTCTGTATGGTCGGTGCTTATCTTCAAATTCTACTTGTATTTGGTGTTTTAGTTCAAAGTCGTAATTCCGCGATGGACAATTCAGAATGTCCCTAAATTCTTTGCTTGAAATCGAATGAACACTCCTAATCAGTTTTACATATAGGCCTATGCCGGTACTTTCTCCTGTTGTAGTCATGGGTTTAAGACGTGAACCTAAAGAAGCAAATTCTCAATTTTAGGGAAATGGACTTCATGTAGTAAATATCCCTACCGAGTTCCCAAACATCGTATTACATTCTGGTCGCAGGCATCAAAAGTCAGGCGTTGAAGGAGTGATAATTCAGTTCACTAATCCAGATGAACAACTCCATCTAGTGTGTGTGCCATTCTTCTGCGCAGTGACTGCTGTGGTCCTTTGTTCTGGACACTGTAACTCATTCCAACACTATAACTCAGATACATAGTTAAATTGTACTTTTAATAAAGAATTATCCAACACTGGGTACAACCGCAATGACGTGATATGTATCGCTAGAGTGAGCCGGTCACCAGTTAGGAAATAAGTAAAATATAGATCAAACACACAACATTACAGTAGGGCATAATTGAATAAAAATATTTGATATGACTGATTTTCTACTATTTTATGATTTTCAAAATGTGTTTTCAGAATGTGCAGAATATCTTGAAGATATTTGCCAATAAAGATTTGTTGAGGCATATCTCTTCTTAAGATTTGCACCATTGGCGCCTTCCATATGAGTAGTTAAAGGGACAATCCCGATAAGAACAGAGTCGCAAAAATTAAAGTCCGAGTATTTATGAAATTTATGGACCAAAATATAGTGGCATGGTGTATTTGCCTTGTCTCAAAATTTCAGCTCAAAATATTGAGTCGTTTGGACGTGACCGCCAACACTGCTTATCCGGACACGTAACCCTTTTAAGATTTCGGGTCATTTTTTTCATTGGGTGGCCTGATAATCGATTAATGTTTCTTGAGAGCTTTATACAGTGAATGACCCATGCCCTGTACTTGATAACAAAAGGTAAATTTCACCTACATATTATTTTTATAGAAAAAAGTCTGGTTTTATCCAGATACTGTATAATAAAACGTTCTCCATTTCCAGATGAAGACTGTCAGGTTTAAGTTATTTACAAGCGTATCACAAATATCGGGTTAGTAGGTGGGCCTTAGGTTATGGATTTTAAAGGATTTTAACACAAAATTAAGCAGTTTATTCCCCCAAAAGTTGTCTGGATTGGCACTTAAAGTTGAGTGTGAAAATACAAATCAATAAGTAAAAAAAAAATTAGACCCTATATTCCTTGTTTTCCATTGTTTACATCACGGTTTACTCAACGCCCGAATGCAGCCAGTGTTATATTGTGTCTGGTTGATCGCGAGTTAATGATTTTCCGGTTGAAAGTTGCGAAATCTGCAAAACGTAAACAAATAAGTCACCGAAAATAGCCTGTTGGGGAAGCTTGTCATTGCTCGTCCACCGCGTTGTTGATCAAATTGCATTACATACGTCTCATTTTGACGAAATGGCAAGTAAGGCAAAGAAAGCAAAAACCGCTCTACCCGAATGTCCGTACGGTGCGAAATGCTACCGAAAAAATCCACAACACCATCAAGATTTTTCTCACAATTTACCAGGTTTGGATGATGCACCAAGTACAAGTGACGGAGTAGCAAGATTGAGCACTTCACTGAGTTCGTCAGGTTTGACACCTTGCAAATATGGTGCAAAGTGTTACAGAAAAAATTTGATGCACTTTGCAGAGTTCTCACATCCAACTAAAAAAGATAATGATGGGTCAGATAGTGGCAGTGATACAGATGTCATGGAAGATGATGACGATGAAGTATGTTTTCATTGTTGTAACTTCTGACATATCACATTATATATATATATAGATATGCACAAGTTTTAATGCATAAACCACAAATGGTTCTTACATTTTGATTGTGCACGTTATATATTGGGAAGCTATTATTAATTATAAATGATAATGCAAGAACTAACTTCTTTTAAAAAGCTAAATCACTCAATGATGCGTATTTGAATTTTGAGGCATTTGGTCTTTGTATTGGAAACAATAGTTTGCTCATGTGCTCTCAGTCGCACAATTTATGAAGTATTCTATTCTAGATGAGTTTTCTATAGCTCACCTGGAAATGTATAAAGACTTTTTAAAAGAGGCCATAATTCAGTGATTTCAGTACCAACTATAATACCAAAGCGAACCAGATTATTGACATGTTTTTTTTTTGTTAGTCTAACTATTAGCGAGTGATTTTGATTAAATGTTCTGATAAGCTTATCACTCTACATGGCAAAGCCGCCCTTCGTTCCTGTTAGTGTAGAAAAGAGATTCTTAAACCTTACACCATTTCATTTCATTTCAAGATTGTAATTTTATTATCTTTCCTAATTTTCAGAAGAAAGACGAGAAGAAAAACGGTGATATACTGAGTCGTGGTATGTCCCTGGTCAAAAGTTATTCGCAAATGTCGGAAGCAGAAAGAAAAGAATTAATCAAAAAGGCTTTTGAAGCCAAGAAACAACTTCAGGAAGAGCTGGAGGCAACCAAAAAAAAAGTTGTTGAGAAAGAAAAGGAAGTTGAAAATCTTCAGTCCCAGGTATTTGAAATAGTTTAGTAATGAACAATTTTAGTTTTGGCTACCGGTACTACATGTAGTTTTAAAAAGTATTTGTCTGGTCTATCTCAACTTCACCGATAGGTCATAATTGAATAAAGGGAGGTAACTACAATTTCTGATTATTCTTTTCCATTCAGGGATCTCTGTATTTATCCACATTACACCACTAAGTTCTCTCTGCCGAAACCTATCGCTACAAAGAACCGGTCAGTTCTTCATGTATAGTGTAGGCCATCAAAAATACAAAAAAACATTGACTCTTCTACCTTTAACCGGCTCTAACTTTTTCCAAAATTTTCGTGAGAAAACTTGAGATACACCAACTGGAAGTAGCCTACTAGTAAACATGCAAATATCTGCACTACATTTCAACATATTGCATCGAACTCATGAATATTCACCCAAAACAGTACAAGATGTACATGTAGGCTACTTTCACACGTTTTTTTTGTTATTCTAGTTCTACACCAAAAGTTTACTACTGCACCAAGAGTCTTTTATGCCGTGAAAAAGGGAAAGAGAAAGAAATACTAAATTAGAACAGGATTACATTCATGGATCATAAGTAACAAGATTTGGGTTTATAAATTTGAACAGGTGGATTGCATACAAACCTATGATAGAATCCTTTTTCTTGTATTATAATATAAGAAATTGAAATGAAATGAAATGGGATTTAACATCCCACTGTTCTGCCCCAAAACTTGGCTAATGAAGACAAGGTATAATAATATAAGATGATGTAGTGGCAGTGGCATGAAAACATCCATTTCAGTGGGGTTGGGGGGGCATCAATGAAAGTGAAAATCAATAAGATTTTTTAAATTTGAAATATTGCTGTTAGCTTTAATTTGTTGTTGTTGTACAACAAGCTATTTTATCTGTTTTGACATCAATTTACTAATGTGCTGAGGGTATTTTTAATGTAGGTAAATACAGGACTGCTATTAGTAGAAGGAGAAGAAGAAGCATTAAAGGGAGATAAAATGAAAATCTTTACACTGGAAGCTGAGAGAGCCTATAAAGAAGGATCCGCTGCTCAGATTCACTTCCGTTTGGCTGAATCACAGTTTTATCGTCTTTTGAGTGGAACAGCTTCAAGGTTAGTACAGTTAGATAAGTAGTTTTGAATGCATTGTTTAGTATCTAGAATTACTTTTCACAATATAGTTAGTAAGATACACTCAATAGCAAACACTTGTTAATGAAGGTATACTTCTGCCTTAAAAGCTAAATGGTTGCTTTTTTTTAAGTGTATGTCCATATGTTTTCATGAGTTTCAGAGGCGGACCCAGAGAGAGGGGTGTGGGAGTGTCCAAACTCCATGCTGCTCAGATACATAAAAAAATATTATATAACATTTTAATTATGAGAAAAGTATAATTATCAGGTGCTTTATCCTTTATCAGTGAAATTGAATCACAATTTGATGCTATTAATTCATTACAGGATGTTGAGTTTATCTCTTTAAAAAGCTCAATATGTATTATTACATGTCATTCAGTGCATTATGCATTGTCAACTGTCAAATTACCCTGAAGAGGAGCCTGGCAAACACCCTCCGGCAAAAAATTCCTGAATCTGCCCCTGAGTTTGTCTTTGAAAAGAGTTTCTTCATGTCAATTTCAGAATAAGTAAAGTAGAATATGTGGTTAATCCAGAATTAGTAAAAAATTTTAAGTAAGTATTAACAGTCCTCATTATGTTCCCACTTATAATTCTTTCTTTGTAATAAACAGTGCATTTCAACTGACCAGAAATACAATCAACAAAACGCAACAGCACTGATAACCAGCTGTGTCAATGATGTGGGGAAAAAATGAAGTGCCAAAAGTACTCAACCGTAGGACATGACCTGCAAACTACAAGTGGTCGCATCAAATGTTACTTGGATATTCCAATCTATTGAAATCCTATTTTTTTTGGACTTTGTTTCTTGCATTTCTAGAGAATCTGTAACTATATCAAATAAATATTATTAGGGTTTCACACTGCGAAGCTTGTGTGAAACACTTTTGTTTTTGTTAAAATTATTATTCTTATTAGGGTTTCACACTGCGTAGCTTGTGTGAAACACTATTGTTTTTGTTAAAATTATTATTCTTCTTATTATTATTATTATTCAGATTCCAATTTGAATAGATCTCAGCAACTACGTGTCGCTTCGTTACGATTTCTTCGGTTTTACTGGGAAAGTGGGTGTGACTTAGAGGATAAAGCTATTTTGAACGTTCTGCGACAATGCGAAATGTCCGAAATCACCGAAGTTATCGTTTTTGAAAATATTGCAGTAATTTTAACAATAATCATTGGATTTTAACTTTCGATACATTTTGGCATAGCCGGAGACAGGGCACATAGCTACGCTACTTTCGATTTTTGATTTTCGGCAAATCTTCGAAGATATTAGGCGCCAAATTTCGAAAATTTAAAATTTTAAAAAAACTTTTTTTATTTATGAATATTTTTTAGTCGTATTGTGCACAGAATTAAAGAGTCATCTGACTAGTGCAAAAATGTTAAAAAAATTTGTCTCAGTAATTTTCCTTGGCCGCCATTGGCTAATTCAGTTTTTCAGTCCTAGATTAATTTTTTATTGTTCGATTTGTATAAAATAAAATTCATATGCTTCGTTGTCTCAATTGTCATTTTTTTTATTACCAAAAGTGTTATCTGTCGGCACCGGAAGTGGCATAATTTTACCAAAAACTACAATTTTGACAGTTATTTTCCTATTTCGAAAACAAATATTATTTTTTGGAAAAATTATTTGACTCAAAGAGTGTGCCCTTTCAAGGCGCAAAAAATGTAGGAAGCAGTTTTTTTAATTTCGATTTCACTTTCGAGCAAATTCGATTAAGAGGCTAAAAATGGTGTAAAATTTACCTATTTACAACCTATTCAGGCTTTTCAGATTTTAAAATATTTCTTCGTAACTTTTATAAACTTGTAGCTATAATACATACGAAGAAAATGTATGTTAAAATTCGTTTGTAATATAAGCAGTTACCAAGAAATGGACAGTTCTGTACAAGTCACTGTTTTCGTTATTTTGCCTGTAAAATAGTCAATTATTATTGGATTTTTATACAAGTGACATCATTTGATTCAAAAAGCATGTAGCGTCATATCAAGTTGATTACAATTTAAAATTGACACCGGAAGTGACATCATTTGGTCAAAAACTGCATTTTAAACTTTTTAAATCAATGTTTTATTCAACCAAGAATAACTTAATATGTATTAATAATTTTAACTTTTGGTTTAAATTCACATATAAACAAAACTCATATGGTCATATAGATATCATAAAATTGTTTCTAACTTGTTCGGTTGCCGAGAAATAGACGGTTTTCTACAGGTCACTTTTGAAGGTTTCGGGGCCATAAAAGTGTCAATTATTATTCGATTTTTATAAACGTTACACCGTGTTATACCTAATGCCATTTGGGATTTCATACAAGTAATTTAAGATTTTCATTATCACCGGAAGTAACGTCATTTTGGCAAAAACTGTATTTTTAGCCTTCAAAACAGATATTTTATTCAAATGAGTCTGTTTTGAAATCTTTTTCAAATTATGGTATTTGATGCTAATCAACAAATAGAATGAACCCATACGATCATACAGATACCACAAAATGGTTTGTAACTTGTACGGTTGCAGAGAAATAGCCGATTTTCTACAAGTCACTTTTCAAGTTTTTTGGTCTTTAAAAGTGGCAATTATTATTCGATTTACATAAAATTTTCATTATATGATATCGTATGCCATTTCTGATTTCATAAGACTAATTGAACATTTTCATTAACACAGGAAGTAATTTAATTTTGTCAAGATCATTTACAAGTAACAAATGTATAAAATGACTTGATATTGCTGGATTGATTGGTTGATTCTGGGTCCATTTTATTTGTGTGCAATGTTAATTTGGAAACCTGTTTAGTGGTTACGCTGGTACTGGAAGTGACATATGTTCAAGGGTAACTTGGCACCGGAAGTGACATGTTTAAGAGTAACTTGGCACCAGTGAAACCCGTCATTCCTGCATGCAGGTCTAGTTAAGCTTTCATATTACATATGAAAGCTTATTGTTTCTGTTAAGATTATTATTATTATTTTTTTTTTTGTGTGTTTTCTGCAAATCGGATTTCTCAGAATCTATCCGTAGGATCTTTCTGAAATTTTGACCTACCCCCCCAAAAATGGGGTGCGAACCTTGATTTAATATATTTTCAAAACGTTTTATGAATCCGAAATCACCGAAATTTACGAACGACGAAATGGACAAAGCATAGTCGTAACTTTGTTATTTTTTGACCGATTTTACTAATTCTTTTTTCTTTGAATACCTTGAAAAAAATCATTTTCATCTGCAGTTTCAAATTTTCGAATTTCGAAAATTCGTCGCTGTGATTTCGAACCGGAAGTTTAGACCAATTTGACAACTTCTTTAATAGTTGTACGATTGTCATGAAATTTAGTATATATGTAGACCTTACCGATGTGACTTCAAAAATATAATTAGAAATTTTCTAAATTATCTCCCCTTGACGAAATTAATGATCAAAATTTTCAAAAAAATCATCGAAATATAGGTCAGAATTACTGATTTGTACACAAAATATAAAGTTTGTTGATCGAACCGGAAGTGCCACCATCTTGAAACGTGAAAAATCCCTAAGGCTTTTTTGCTATTTTACTTACAGACACGGGAGTTATATTTTCTGAATCCTTGAAAGATGGTCTAAAAATTGTTCAGAGAAGAATTTTGATTTAGGTCAATTGATGGTTGCCATTTTGAAGTGAATATGAAAAGTAGTAGCAATTTGAAGGGCCGAAACTTTGAAACACAATAACTCTCCTTCTAATTAAGCTAGAATGTTCAATCTTGGTGTAGACGTTCACTATGTCAATGTCATGATTGAGTTCAAAGATGAGCATTTTCTGCCTAGGGTAAGCAGAAATAAGCATGCTGATTTGTTGATTCTTTAGGGCAAGATAACTTCGGTTATAATGAAGGGAGGGCGGTGAAACTCTTGTTAATCGAGAGTGTAATAGCTGGCCTGTTGTGTGAAATCGTTGTATCTTTTTTTTTAAATATCAGGGATAGCTGAAAAAAGGAGATCGAAAATCCAAAAAGTCGTATGTTTACGATTTGGAGCATCTTTAAAGGTTCTTTTCTCTTAAAGTCAACATAATACTTTTTGGGAACTTCTTCTACAAAGAGTCTTATCGGTAGTCTTTTATATGAAAACTTCGATCAACAGTCCAAAATATCTGGAGTAGAAGAATAAAAGGATCGAACATTGAAAACGGCACCCTTTCATTGTTAAGCGAAACATGCAGTGTGTGTGACTACAATCTGCACATTTAGTCATTGTATAGAGCTTATTCAACAGTATCGAATTCCAACTGCTTAGGGATATTTTACGTGCACTCCAATGTGTACACGCGACCTTGGTTTTTCGTCCCATCCGAACGACTAGACAGCTGTCCTTGTCAGGCCCTCCGTTCTGCCTCACTGACAAGGGGGGACCACGCCGGAAAATCGAGATGATCTTCCTCGTTGCAGAACTTTCAATTCAGGCCAAACGTTTATTGCATACGATTAAGCTGGTCAGTTGGAGCTTATTTTCAAAAGTTTTGTAATAATTGGTTGGTAATTAAAATACCGTGCGAATTAAACTGTTAAAACAGAAAATTTCGCCCAGTTAAAATGTTTCTTGCTATAAGTCAGCAATTTCCAGATTTTAGGGAGGCTGAATGGTTAGCATACGCGCGCTGTATCGTAACGTCTGTCATTGAGTCAACCGGCGTCGTTTCGATTTCCAAGTTGCACGTGACATGGAGTATGATGTCCAACCTCGTGGGTTTTCTCCGTGTCCTTCGGTTTCCTCCCACGGCTAAAGACCTGTACGCGCAAGGGAAGTTTATAAATACAATTAAAAAACATATGTTGGTCCCGAAATGACCTAGTTTGTGTCGAATGGACGTTGAGCCGCATTTCTCTCTTTCTCTTTTATTTTTAAAGTTTTGTAATAATCGGTTGGTAATCAAAGGTACTGTAAACAAAAAGTCGTATGTTTACGATTTGGAGCATCTTTAAAGGTTCTTTTCTCTTAAAGTCAACATAATACTTTTTGGGAACTTCTTCTACAAAGAGTCTTATCGGTAGTCATTTAAATGAAAACTTCGATCAACAGTCCAAAATATCTGGAGTAGAAGAATAAAAGGATCGAACATTGAAAACGGCACCCTTTCATTGTTAAGCGAAACATGCAGTGTGTATGACTACAATCTGCACATTTAGTCATTGTATAGAGCTTATTCAACAGTATCGAATTCCAACTGCTTAGGGATATTTTACGTGCACTCCAATGTGTACACGCGACCTTGGTTTTTCGTCCCACCCGAACGACCAGACAGCTGTCCTTGTCAGGCCCTCCGTTCTGCCTCACTGACAAGGGGGGACCACGCCGGAAAATCGAGATGATCTTCCTCGTTGCAGAACTTTCAATTCAGGTCAAACGTTTATTGCATACGATTAAGCTGGTCAGTTGGAGCTTATTTTCAAAGGTTTTGTAATAATCGGTTGTTAATTAAAATACTGTGCGAATAAAACATAAAATTTCGCCCGGTTATAATGTTTCCCACTTTAAAGTCAGCAATTTGCCGATTTTAGAGGGCAAATGTTTATTGCGAACAATTAAGCTGGTCAGGGGGAGCTTATTTTTAAGGGAGGCTGAATGGCTGAATGGTTAGCATGTGCACGCTGTATCGTAACGTCTGTCATTGAGTCAACGGGCGTCGTTTCGATTTCGAGATTGCACGTGACATGGAGTATGGTGTCCAACCTCGTGGATTTTCTCCGTGCCATTCGGTTTCCTCCCAACAGCTAAAGACCAGTACGCGCAAGGGGAGTTTTTAAATAAAATTAAAAAACATATGTTAGTCCCGAAATGACCTAGTTTGTGTTGAATGGACGTTAAGCCGCATTTCTCTCTTTTTTTTTATTTTTAAAGTTTTGTAATAATCGGTTGGTAATCAAAGATACTGTAAAAGTGATAAAACAGAAAAATTCACCCGGTTGTAATGTTTCTCACTTTAAAGTCAGCTATTTGCCGATTTTAAGGGGAAAACGTTTATTGCGAACGATTTAGTTGGTCAGGGGGAGCTTATTTTTAAGAGTTTTGTAATATTCGGTTGATAACTAAAGGTACCGTGCAAGTTAAACTAATAAAATAGAAGATTTCGCCCGGTTGAAATGTTTCTATCTGTAGGTCAGCAATTTGCAGATTTTAGGGAGGTTGCGTGACTGAATGGTTAGCACGTGCGCTCTGTATCATAACGTCTGTCATTGAGTCAACTGGCGTTGTTTCGATTTCTTGGTTGTACGTGACAAGGAGTATGGTCGCCTGTCCAACCTCGTAGGCCATAACGCCGCTGCCCGGGTAAAATTTCCCTCATTGCACACTTTATGGCGTATGCCCGTCTTCATTAGCCCATTTTAGGAACAAAACAGTAGGACGTTAAACAACCATTCAATTTGATTTCATTTTCTCTATGTTGCTTAATTATTATAGTGGATAAATGTTTTTCTGGTTCTATTACTTATTTCATTTCTGCATAGAAATCTTGCTTTGAGCAGTTTTTTTTTATTGCAAAGCGCCATTCTTGTATATTGCAGTCTATGACCCTTTGTTTAAAACATGCTTAAGAAGTTGTCACGATTTCCTACTTATAACCAAACATATTGGAAACCATAATTATATAACATATCTCTAATTTTGGAAGCCCGATTACAGCTATACAAGTTTGGGTTATTTCCCTTTAGTTTAAAGATTATTTTTTTGCCGAGGGTGCAATGTTTCTCACTACATTTAAATTTGTAACTTTGTGAGTTTGGACCGATTTTGATAATTATGTCTTTATAATTTTCCAAATTTACATATTTAACGTAAATATTCAAACAATTGGAATCAACCTGATTCAAAAGTTTTTAGTTTTGTTCAAAGTTTTCTCATTTAATTTTTCGATGTTTTCTTACCATTTTCATTTCATTTTTCTGAAAGTTTTGAAGTGGGAAGTCATCCCGATTACAGCAACACAAGTATCAGTTATTTCCCTTTAGTTTTCAGATTATGCAATGTTTCATACTATATTTAGATTTGTAACTTCGCGAGTTTTTGACCAATTTTGATAGTTTGTTATTCTTATCCTTTTATTTGAGATACTTGATATAATCTATGACACGTGACGATGAATATGAAAGCTTTCATATCTGCATGGGACAGTAGCAGATCTAGTTATTATTATTATTCTTCTTTTGTTTTGAGTAGATCTCAGCAACTGCTTGTCGCATCGTTACGATTTCTTCGGTTTTACTGGGAAAGTGGGTGTGACTTACAGGATAAAGCTATTTTGACCGTTCTGCGACAATGCGAAATGTCCGAAATCACCGAAGTTATCGTTTTTGAAAATATTGCAGTAATTTTAACAATAATCATTGGATTTTAACTTTCGATACATTTTGGCATAGCCTGAGACAGGGCACATAGCTACGCTACTTTCGATTTTTGATTTTCGGCAAATCTTCGAAGATAATAGGCGCCAAATTTCGAAAATTTAAAATTTTACAAAAAACTTTTTTATTTATGAATATTTTTTAGTCGTATTGTGCACAGAATTAAAGAGTGATCTGCCTAGTGCAAAAATGTTAAAAAATTTTGTCTCAGTAATTTTCCTTGGCCGCTATTGGCTAATTCAGTTTTTCAGTCCTAGATTAATTTTTTATTGTTCGATTTGTATAAAACAAAGTTCATATGCTTCGTTGTCTCAATTGTAATTTTTTTTATTACCGGAAGTGTTATCTGTCGGCACCGAAAGTGGCATAATTTTACCAAAAACTACAATTTTGACAGTTAGGTACCATTTTTCGAAAACAAATATTATTTTTTGGAAAAATTATTTGACTCAAAGAGTGTGCCCTTTCAAGGCGCAAAAATTGGCGGAAGCAGTTTTTTTAATTTCGATTTCATTTTCGAGCAAATTCGATTAAATGGCTAAAAATGGTGTAAAATTGACCCATTTACAACCTATTCAGGCTTTTCAGATTTTAAAATATTTCTTCGTAACTTTTATAAACTTGTAGCTATAATCCATACGAAGAAAATGTATGTTAAAATTAGTTTGTAATATAAGCAGTTACCAAGAAATGGACAGTTCTGTACAAGTCACTGTTTTCGTTATTTTGCCTGTAAAATAGTCAATTATGATTGGATTTTTATAAAAGTGACATCATTTGATTCAAAAAGCATATAGCGTCATATCAAGTTGATTACAATTTAAAATTGACACCGGAAGTGACGTCATTTGGTCAAAAACTGCATTTTAAACTTTTTAAATCAATGTTTTATTCAACCAAGAATTACTTAATATGTATTAATAATTTTAACTTTTGGTTTAAATTCACATATAAACACAACTCATATGGTCATATACATATCATAAAATTGTTTCTAACTTGTTCGGTTGCCGAGAAATAGACGGTTTTCTACAGGCCACTTTTGAAGGTTTTTGGGCCATAAAAGTGTCAATTATTATTCGATTTTCATAAACGTTACACCATGTTATACCTATTGCCATTTAGGATTTCATACTAGTAATTTAAGATTTTCATTATCACCGGAAGTAACATCATTTTGGCAAAAACTGTATTTTTAGCCTTCAAAACAGATATTTTATTCAAATGAGTCTGTTTTGAAATGTTTTTCAAATTATGGTATTTGATGCCAATCAACAAATAAAATGAACCCATACGATCATACAGATACCACAAAATGGTTTGTAACTTGTACGGTTGCAGAGAAATAGTCGATTTTCTACAAGTCACTTTTCAAGTTTTTTGGTCTTTAAAAGTGCCAATTATTATTCGATTTACATCAAATTTTCACTATATGATATCGTATGCCATTTCTGATTTCATAAAACTAATTGAACATTTTCATTGACACCGGAAGAAATGTAATTTTGTCAAGATCATTTACAAGTAACAAATGTATAAAATGAATTGATATTGCTGGATTTGGTTGATTCTGCATCCATTTTATTTGTGTGCAATGTTAATTTGGAAACCTGTTTAATGGTTTCGTTGGTACCGGAAGTGACATATGTTCAAGGGTAACTTGGCACCGGAAGTGACATGTTTAAGAGTAACGTGGCACCAGTGAAACCCGTCATTCCTGCATGCAGGTCTAGTTTCCTATATATCTGTGTTTCTTCCAATAAATATTAGTTTATTTCACTGAAGTAATCGTAGTAAATAATTCATTGGAGAGAGAAATTCCTTTACTTTTAACTGATATGGAATAACAAATATTAAAAAGAGAAATTAGTTTGAATTGCCTTCCAAACCGTTTGAATTTGAATATTTTTTAACACTACCTACTATGTACTTCAGAAAAGCCCGTGAGGATTTGAAAAAGTCTAGAGGAGAGGATTTTAGCTATCCAGTTCTGGCATTTCATGGAACCCAAGAGAAAAATATTACGCCTATTTGTGAAAAAGGTTTCAAGACCCCAGGTAAATGGATTTGACAAGCCCACAAATTAATAGTATAGTATAAAACAATAAGTTTACGCAGCTCACATTGAATTCTTCACGGCAGATAAATTAACCATATCTCAAAGTGAAGTACAGGAGTTCCTTCGGCACATGTCTAAACAGAGATGTGAATTGTACTTTTATCAAAATCATAACTTTGACATTGTCATAAATTATCCATGAATATCTATATGTATAAGAGAGACAATCGAGGGTAGTTTATCTTTCAATACTATTTCATTAAACAGTTTGTGAAAAAATTTTAAATCGAGAGTAGTTTCATCTTCAATACTATTTCATTAAACAGTCTGTGAAAACATCACTTCAGATGTGTGTGCAAACTGATTCCATTTTTTTCAAACCGTAAATTTATTTATATTTTTTAGATCTTGTTAAAGAGATTAGATTGAAAACAGGGCTATATTTCTAGCAAAATTTTTAAATTCTCAATCTTTTACATAATTTCTATTATATTTATATTAAATTATATGGGTCAATATTTTTATGTATTATATAGGTGAATCAGGATTTAAAATGAGAACTGATACTGGTTGGTATGGTGCTGGAGTATATTTTAGTGAATATCCAGCTTATTCTATGAGTTATATTCAAGGTGCTACTAAATTATTATTATGTCAAGTATTACCAGGAAAGGTAAAATAACTTCTCATATAGTCCAACTAGTTTTTTAACTTAATGCCCCTATGAGTTAATTTGATCACATGTGACATATGCAATCTGAGAATTTTTTTTTTGTTAACTCAAACATACATTATGCAAGAGCTTATTGAATTAGCCTAATTCTGCCTATTGCAGGTCTTTCTTTGGATCTGAAATGTTGTATAAACTATTAATTAGACATTTATCAACATGGAAAGACCTTAATCGACACACAATGGCGTCTTTTGTGTTGGATTTTCACTGGATTTGAATCCGTTTTGCAGCTTAACACTCATTGATAATTTAATCCGAAATTGGATAATCGATTTTTGTAATGTTGATCGATGCTAAGTCGAAAACTCAAAGGCTGATTTCTTGTTTCAGAGTGGAGCGATTTCACTGAAATTTTCAGCATATTCCCTTTTTCATTATCTGCTTTTTAACTATTACACTGAGTGAGAACTGCCAGCTCTTTATCTAAACTTCTGTAATATTAAGCTTGAAAAATCACAATATTGTGCATTGCAAAGGATCAGAAATCTCTCAAATGACAATCAGAGGCATAACAGGTATAAGATAAATTCTGCAACCATTATCATGCCTTCTCTATTCTATTTATGTATTGTTTTAATCGTCTGTGTTTTGTATTGCAGTTTTCCTACATTGACTTCTCTAATGTGTGTGTTTTTTTTTAGGCATTCCAGTGTACCAAACTAATTCATGGTTCTAATCTCCAGAAGGGTTACGATTCCCACACGTCTCCATGTAAAAAAGAATTAGTTATATTTAACAGTCATCGTATATTACCTAGTTATATTGTTCATTATAAAAATTCTGCGCATGGAACAGACTTTGTATACAGTGTAGGTATATCTTATATAAAGTTGCTATAGGATTAGTACTTGTTATATTTCACATATTCATATTTTGATGCTTGAGTGGTCTTCGTAGTTGTCTTTTGACCCCGAAACCGTAATTTGGATGTAGACCTGCTATTGTCATATTTATTAATTTTGTTTTTTTACATTTTCTTTTATTTCAGTCAACAGGTGCACCGGGTTCTGATTTAACAGTAGATGGAAAATACAAAAAGGCCCAGTTAGCTAAAAGTTCAAAGTAAGTTGTAAATTATAGGAAAAACAAATTATATATTATAGAGGAAACAAGTTATATATTATAGGGTAAACAAGTTATATATTATAGGGTAAACGAGTTACATATTATAGTTTGAATGAGTT
This sequence comes from Patella caerulea, assembly GCA_036850965.1. Taxonomy (NCBI): domain Eukaryota; kingdom Metazoa; phylum Mollusca; class Gastropoda; family Patellidae; genus Patella; species Patella caerulea. The sequence goes on from JAZGQO010000021.1 coordinate 17,526,000, forward strand.
ATATATTATCGGAGACACAAGTTACATATTATAGGGTAAAGAAGTCATAAATTATAGAGGAAACAGGTTATGGATTGTAGGGTAAACAACTTATGTATTATAGGGGAAACAAGTTATATATTATAGGGTAAACAAGTTATATATTATAGGGTAAACAAGTCATCAATTATAGAGGAAAGAGATTATAGATTGTAGGGTAAACAACTTAATGATATAGGGGAAACAAGTTATATATTATAGGGTAAACAAGTTATATATTATAGGGTAAACGAGTTGTATATTATTGGGTAAATGAATTATATATAGGAGAAACAAGTTATAAGTTATAGAGGAAACAAGTTATAAGTTATAGAGGAAACAAGTTATAGATTATAGGAGAAACATGTTATAAATTGCACAGGAGAAACAAGTTATATATTATTGGAGTTAAAAATTATAGGGGAAACCAAGTTATAAATATTGTTATAGAAAAAAATTTAAATTAAATCTGAAACAAGTTATAAATGATAGGAGAACAAAGTTATAAATTGTAGGAGAAAAAGTTATAAATTACATGGGGGAAAAGGTATACCAGTAGTTATAGATTATAGGGGAAACAAGTAATTAATAGGAGAACCAAGTTATAAATTGTAGGAGAAAAAGTTATAAATTGTAGGAGAAAAAGTTATAATGTAGGGGGGAAAAGGTATAATTGTAGCAGAAACAAGTTATAAATTATATGGGGAGCAAGTTATAAATTAATTTCTGCTTTTTAATTTGATTTAAAATTTATTTATGCAGCATATTTAAAGGTGAGAAGATTATTTTCTCTGGCAAGTTTTGTGGCAAACAGGCAGATATGTTGAAATTGGTACAAAACCATGGGGCAGCAAAAGGTAAATAATTTTTATACGTCCACATTCATAATGTGAACGTATTATGCCGTCGCCCCTGTCTGTGTGTGTGTGTGTGTGTGTGTGTGTGTCTGTGTGTCTGTGTGTCTGTGGTTCGCCTACAGGGCGCAATTCTTCATGGATTTTCTTCAAACTTGGTATACTTATTCCTTATACCCCAAGGAAGATCCCTATTGTTTTTGGGGCATGCCCGACCCCCAGGGGCCGAGCCACGCCCATTTCTAGTATTTGTTTGTTTGTCGTCTACAGGCCACATTTCTTAACTTATAATCTTGAAACTTTGCATACACATTCTTTGTACCCTAAGGAACATCCCTATGTTTGGGGTGTATGCCCCACCCCCAGGGGCAGAGCCACGCCCATTTTCTTTTCGTGTGTCTTTGTGTCGCCTACAGGGCGCAATTCTTACTGGATTTTCTTCAAACTTGGTATACGTATTCCTTATACCCTAAGGAAGATCTCTATTGTTTTTGGTGCATGCCCGACCCCCAGGGATAGAGCCACGCCCATTTCTAGTATGTATTTGTTTGTCGTCTACAGGCCACATTTCTTAACTTATAATTTTGAAACTTAGCATACACATTCTTTGTACCCTAAGGAACATCCCTATCATTTGGGGTGCATGCCCAACCCCCTGGGGCAGAGCCACACCCATTTTCTTATCGTGTGTCTTTGTGTCGCCTACAGGCCACAATTCTTATTGGATTTTCTTTAAAACTTTGTATACTTACTCTTTATACTCTAAGGATGATCCCTATCGTTTGGGGTGCATGCCCAACCGCCCAGGGGCAGAGCCACGCCCATTTTCTTTTTGTGTGTCTCTGTTTCGCCTAGAAGCCGCAATTCTAACTGTATTTTCTTAAAACTTTGTATACTTACCCTAAGGATGATCCGTATTGTTTTTTGGTGCATGCCCGACCCCCAATGGCAGAGCCACGCCCATTCCTTGTATTTATTTGTTTGTCGTCTACAAGCCACATTTCTTAACGTATCATCTTGAAACTTTGAATGATTATTCTTTGTACCCTAAGGAACATTTCTATCATTTGGGGTGCATGCCCAACCCCCAGGGGCAGAGTCACAGGCCATAATTCTTAATCGGTCATCTTGAAACTTAAAATACTTATTCCTTATACCCTAAGGATGACCCCTTTTGTTTTGGGTGCATGCCCGACCCCCATGGGACAGCAACACCCATTTCGTGTATTTGTTTGTCTGTCGTCTACAGGCTGCATTTCTTAATGTATCATCTTGAAACTTTGAATACTTAAGGAAGATCCCTATTGTTTTTGGTGCATGCCCAACCCCAAGGGACAGTGCCACGCCCATTTTTTTTTTTGTCTGTCTGTGTGTCACCTACAGCCCACAATTCTTAATCGATCGTCTTGAAAACTTTTTTTATACTTATTCCTTATACCCTAAGGCTGACCACTATTATTTTTGGTGCATGACGGACCCCCTGGGACAGAGACACGCCCAATGCTTTTGTGTCTTGTGTTCGCCTACAGGATGCAATTTTTAACAGATCCTTTTAAAACTTTACAAACCTATTCCTTATACCCTAAAGAAGACCCCTATTGTTTTTGGTGATTTCCTAACCCCCAGAGGCAGAGCCATGTCCATTTTTACTTGTGTCTATGTGTGTTGTCTACAGGCCACGATTCTTAATGGATCGTCTTTAAACTTGGGATATGTATTCCATATAGCCTAAGGACGTCAACTGCATGTCCCGACTCACACAGGCAAGACACGACCAATTTTTGTGTTTGTCGTTTACAGGCCGCAATTCTGAATGAATCAGCTTGGTACTTGGTTTATGTATTCCTTATAGCCTGAGGGCGTCCACTATTGATTTTGATGAATGTCCCCAGGGGCAGAGCCACGCCCACTTTTTGCCTTTAGTGTTAGGAAGGCACAATTCTGAATGGATTATCTTGGTATAGTTATTCCTTATACTCTAAGGACGGCAACTATTAATGTTGGTGCACGACCCTCAACGCTAAACAAACCAGACGGCTAGCCTTCTTGACAAAGTACCATATCAATCAAAGCAGGAATGTGGACGTATATTGTAGCGTTAGCGTTATGTTTATTGCATGGCGTACATGTAGCTTTTAATGTTATCAGTTGATAATAGCATGTTGAAGATAACAGAATATGTCAGTTATTGATCAGCCTCAGTTACCCAGTGTACTCATTCCGTTCTACTCCACTATACCCTGGGTTAATCCATAGGGTTTCCACGATTTCAAATTATCTGATTGTAGTTAGAGTGTACAAACCAATCAAAAAAACAGTTTACAAACCAGTCCTACGTAGACTCTTTAGCGTCATTTTTTTGGCGGCTTGTTTGATCGATTATTAGAAAGTTTGTAAAAGATTTAATATAAAAGAATTGACATGTACACAAAAAGATGGCAGGGAAAGTTCTGTCATGAAATTCTTAAATGACACTGATTTTCTACTACGTGGTAGGTATTTTTCCCAATGACATATTTGTAAAGTGTGCAAGAACGATCTAAGGTAGCCATGTTTGGGGTATTCTTTGTTGGAACACGATGAGAGTTACTTCCCTTCGCCTATTACCTTTCCAAGTAACGCTTTATGGGATTGGGCGATAAAAAAAATCACAAACCACCAGGGCAGATAATTTGAAATCCTGGAAACCCTATGGATTAACCCAGGGTATACTGGAGTAGAACGGAATACTCACACTGGGTAACCTAGGATGGTTATTGATGAGAAATAACCTTGAGGCTACTTTTTACCAAGTAGTTTTGGCCTCCGAAATTCAAGTCCAAACAATACCTCCACCAGCTTCTTTGGAGTGACAGATGTTGTGCATTAGACAGGCTTACCGGTACTACTACTGGCATGAAATGAATTGAAGTTTAACGTCCTATTGTTCTGCACTGAACTGGACTAACGACGACAGGCATACACCATAAAGTGTGCTATGAGGGAAATTTTGCCTGGACAGTATCACCACGTTCTACTCTTATATCGAATTCCAACTGCCAATCAAGGGATCTTCTGTGTGCACGCCAATGTGCATGTGGGACCTCGGTTTTTCATCCAATCCGAATCCGGATGAACTTTCTCTGCCAATGCAGGGATTGAACACCCGACCTCCAGGCTAGCCAGCCAGCATCTTACTCACTTAGCCACCGTGACCCCTATTACTAGAACATTGGATAACTTTTGTTGTACTCTGTATGTTGGTATTTTCTTTTTCAGCCACACTATCTAATTTTACTATGATAATTACAACAGAAGATGAACTTAATAATTGTACCAAAAAAGTAGAAGAGGCATTAGAGAGAAATGTAATAATGTATTTTAGTTTTATTCACACTCTCACTACGAAAATAAAGTCAACCATATTTCCTAATATACATGTAGTCTATACAAAGGCTTACCGACAAGCTCTATGTCTTATAACAGTATCTTAATATTAAACACCATGGTCGGAGGCCCTCTGAAATTTGCCAAGCTTATAGTTTGTTCCTGGGGATGTTCATAGATTGGGTGGATGGCCAAATGGTTAGCACGTATCATAAAGCCTGTCATTGAGTCAGGTGGCATGGTTTCAAATCCCCGGCCGTACGTGACAAGGAGTGGGTCACCTGTCCAACCTCGTGGGTTTTCTACGTGGCAAGCTAATTAGTCCCGAAATGACCTAGTTTTTATGGGAAGAACGTTTAACCCCATTTCTGGCTGTTCATATAGATTCCATCATCTTATCTATCAGGAGAGTTATTGTGTTCTATTGTAATTGAGTTTTTCTTTATTTTACAGGTGAGCTTAATGACAGAACAATTTATTTACGATTGTATATTAAATAAAAAAATTGTAGATGTAGAAGATCATTACTTAATAAATTAGATAAAGTATCACTGTCATACATAATTCAAAATGTTTTTTATCAAATTTATTATTAAAACGGGCAAATTGAAGCGTTTTGTTTTCTAAACGACAGTTCTTTAGAAGCATGCAATATTATAGTTATTTTGTATAAAATTATGCAAGTATCATATTTAGTTGAGGTGTTGAAGTACCAAATTTGATATGCTATTTTACATGAGACATGTTACTATAACTCTTTGTTACTTTTCATTTTGTGTCTAAACATAAACTAGACATATGATATACTTATCTATAGGCCTATATATGAGTTCTATAAACTACATATAATATGTTAAGACAAAAATTTTATTGAGTAATTTCCACCCCAGACAAGTAGTGAGTTTTTGTAGAGCATGTAATATAGAGGGGGTAAAATTCTTGATAAATGTATATTCATGGACCTGTTATGTCTACATATTACACATTTTTCATAAGAATAAATGAGGATTTAAAAATATATTTTTACTGCTGTGAACAATGCTCAGTGTCTCATGTATGATAAATTATATGATGATGTTTTTTTTTATTGTTATAAAGCAAAGATAACTTTATTAACAACTCGACACTATATTTGACCTAAGAATGTCCATTCATGTCCGAACACTGTATTGAATGTTGAGCGAGGATGACAATACCGGATTGGTGACTGCAACAGAAATCATTTATCTAAACGCAATATCCTCTGAAGCATTAGAAAGTTGGCATTTGAAACAGATAAGATTTGTGATTAAGAATAAGGGGCATATTACTCAAATATTGCTCGGTATTTTGTAATTTTACTATTACATGTATATAGTTTTGATATGTCATAGTAGCATTTATATCACATCTTATTTTCAATTGTTTTATTTTTATTCACGATTTAAAAAAAAATATACACAATGTACAGAAGCCATTTTACTCATCATAGGTGCTAGTAACACCTATTTTAAAAAAAGCATTTCTTATAAATTTTTCGTAGATTGTTACTCTTGATCATTTTTTTGTGTCATGTAAATTTTCCTGTTTACTACAAAAGAATAAATATTTGACAGCCTTAATGTACATGATTTTAAGAATATTATATCATATAAGTAATATGATATTAATATGATTTATATATAACATGATTTATATAATATTTTGTTTTTATTTCATAAAAATACCATATGAATGTATTTATTAATTCATTCTGAAAAAGGAGAAGAATTTTCCTGTTGTTGTTTGTGACTGTTGAGTTTTTTATGATTTTATTATTTGTACTTCTTTTTTAGTTAACAGAGATTGGTGAAACTATTCTCTGTAATATTATTAATACATTTTGTTATTGTTTATATGTAATTCATATATATATATATATATTGGTTGTGTTAGTCAGAATGATTACCATTTTTATACACCCATGTTTTTAGTCATACAGATGTATTATGTTGTCACCCATCTCCGTCGTTGTGTCTGTGTATTCACATTTGTTTGTGGATTTTCTGCTTGTCACAATTTTTATCTGATATTGATGTTTGTATCTAATAGATCTTGGATGAGTATCATATTTTGGCATATATTGGACCACAGTTTCATGGATTATTGCCCCTGATTCTACGAAAAATCCTGTTTTTAGCTTTTGGAAGCTCAAGAGTCAAAATTTTAACCACAGCATTGATTATCGCCATGGATTGTATGAAAAATCCTGTTTTAGAGGACACAATTTTTATTCAGTTTTAAATACCTTTCAAATATATTTGAATTGCACAACAGTTGCGGCTACAGTTATTCCTAATAAGCATCTTATTGGATTGATATATAGTGGGTATTGGTAGTGTTAGAATTGTTTTATGTGATTCATTTACCATATTTAGTCAGAATTTATCACAGTTTATTTATTTGTAGTGATGTGATTGAAGATTATGTGTATATATCTTATGTTATAAATATTCAACCAATCAATTACTGGATTAAGTAACAACAACAAAACCAGATCATTAGAAAGTTTGTGGTAGGCGATTTTGAAAAGAATATAAAATATTTGGATGGTTATTGGATTTGTTGTAGCAAATATAGTTAAAGAGTCCAGGGGAAGAACGATCTAAGTCACGTTTTTGTCGTTTTGTATAAAAGGCAATATAAACTTTTGGAGGAGAATGCTTGACACGAACAGAATAACAAGTGGGTTTAATTACAACTTCAAAATGATTTTTAATACGAATCATAATATCAGTACAACAAATGGCTTCAACTTTTTAGCCATTAACTGGGGTTTGTTGAAAAAGTGACTTTGATCGTTTTTCCCCTGTGCTCTTTAGTTGTATTTTAGAATACACTTTACGTGCGTAATGAAATCTTGATATAATTTCTTTGACGTGAAAATCAATGTCATCAGTTGCTATGTACAGGAACATCTCAAGATAACCAGGACAATTGTTGGCTGGCCAATAAAAGAAGCAGTCTTTTTTCAACTTCTAGAAGTCATTTTTAATAATTAGTTTTTTCAGATCCTCACTGACAGATGACTGGAGTCTTGTATCACACATTCACTGACAGAGCTACAGGACTGGATTAACGAAGTCTTGTATTGAGATAAACCAAGTCTTGTAGTCATCATTTTAAGTTTTACAATGCATGTGTATAATGTTCAACATTTATAAATAAATCGTTTTTTACATAACTGTTTTTCTTGTCCATTGATTTGGGGGTGTTTGGGTATATTGCATCACACATAATCAGTGTGACACATACAATCATGACCTATCAGTGTTTCCTGGTGCAGTTTAGTGTCTGTGTTAGATTGACTCTTGTCACTGTTGTGGTTTTGATCCCTTTCATGTATGTATGCGAGTAGTAAAGTTTCCTCACCTGACGGGTTCTTGACAGTTTCCTCACACTGGTAACAACCTCTGAATTAAAGATTTAATGTTGGTCCCAAAATGACCTAGTTTAGGTTGAATAGTTGTTTGACACAATTTCTCTGTCCCCACTCCAATTTCAAAATACCCCATTATTTATTAACATAAAAATTTACATTGTTTTAACAATCTGTTATTGTAAGTGAAGGACAACCTCACTACACACAAGTAAACAGACGACAAACCTGCAGACAGGACACAATAATTGTAATAAAATAAACCAAGTGAATAAATCCAGGGTCAGCGGTAATACTCTATTCAACTGTGCAGTCTCCTGTTTGCACTGACACACCCATATTCCTGAAGCTCAAACAAAACACTGTGAGGAGTAGGTGATACACTATTCCCTTAAAACATTATGTCGCTGTCTGGACAAAATTTCCCTCAGAAACGTAGGACATTGCATCTCATTTCATTCTTGCTTACACTTCCTGATTGCATTCATATACCCAAACCTAAAAACACTGAAGTAGGTTGCATACTATCAGAGAGAGAGAGAAATGGGGTTTAACGTCCACTCAACACAAACTAGGTCATTTAGGGACTAACATGATTTAATTTTATTTCAATAATTTGCTTGCGCGTAGGGGTCTTTGGCAGTGGGAGGAAACTGGAGTGCCTGGAGGAAACACACGAGGTTGAGAAGGCGCCCCTATCTCCATGCCACATACACTCACACCACGGCCGCAAGCCAGAGGTGACCGGCCAGCTAGAGGTCGAAGCGCGGCACTCTAGACCACTAGGCCATCCCAACCCCCCTTGCACAGTATCAGGTTCTGTTTAAATAATGATAAAAAACAATAATATGTTAAGCTGATTTTATTCTGAATAGAATATGTATTAACACAAACTTCAAAAAAATGTAAACAAATTTTACTTTAGACATAGCTTTTTGCTTTTTACTTTAATTCTCTTTCTGTAAATATTACCTAAAATATAAAGTCATTTCTCGTTGCACTCATGTGACCGGTACACTTTTTGTTCCCCTTTTTCTTAAATCATTTTAATTTTTAGCACAAATCTAAAAGTGTTTTTCAAAAGTTAAAACAATCATAATTTTAAAATTAAGCGGTTTCTAGATACGTTTGTTTATCAATAATGATATAAGTACATATATAGTCCGAATGATTATTATCGCCAATGTAGATATTGATCTAGGTTTATTAAGAAAATAGGTAAACATTAGTGCAAGTGTATAATCTGGTAAAATTAATTTAAAATTGATACTTAATTAAATATTACAACAGTTAATTAATACAAGACAAATATATATAGAATTTCTAATTATATACAATCCGTGCAATATATATACACATTGAACAAAATGGAATGCACATAACACAATTAATCATGACAAAACTGATTAAAATAACCCATTTTACATCCCGTATATGAAATGATGTATCAACACAACACTGTCCCTACCATACAATCAATTATAAGTATGGTAAGGCCACACCAATTTCAATTATGGTTCAATTGCATTTTATTAATTCATTGCATGTAGGGGTCTTTAGCAGTGGGAGGGAGTCGGGGGACTCATAGAAAACCCACAAGGTTGGACAGACGACCCTAATCCTCATCACGTACAAGTTGGTAATTGAAACCACGCCCCTTGACTTGATGATAGACGTTATGATGCGACACCCATACGTACCCATTTGCCCCCACCCCCCTCTGCCCCCCCCCCCCCGAAGAACAAATATAAAAATTAGTTTAGCCTAAATCAATCAAATGCTCTTGTAACCATAAAAATTCCTCTAACCAGAAGTAGTTTTAAATTAAAAAGTTGTTTTTGATTCGTCTGCTACATATATCTAAACATATGGAGCCAGATGGAAATAAAATTTCAAGTTATAAAATCGCTAAAAATATACACAATATCGCGTATTCAGTCAGTGTGCAGAAAACTCAATACAATTCATTTTATAAATGTCAATACATCTAATTACATATGATATGAAATGTAAAAGAATTTGAACAGATTGATAATTTCTAGTAGAGAAATTTTCAGATCCAATATAGAATTTGCCGAGAACAATGGGTAATTTAACATACATTTTAAATTCCAATAAAGCAATTTTCAAGAACTATTTTTGTGATTTGTATACAGCTCAACTTTAAATATTTGTTTGAAAGATTTAATAAAAACCACACATCATAAATATTGACAAATAATTCAAACGGATATTAAGTCTAACAGAGAGAATATAATTTGAGGTCTGATGATATTTACGGCACTTTTTATTATAAGAAAAGCTATCATTGATGATTATCATTATTGCAACAGTACAATATTTATAAGGTATTACTAGAATTAAAGGCCTGCATCCATCCAATAACATGAATGAAATCACAACTTGAAGATACATTGGTTGTTTTTTGTTTAACTGTATTCATGATGTTATTGGTGTACATTAGCCTTTACATGTTTATATACAATACATCTAGTTTTCACAGTACATTAACACTTTCAATTAATATTAAAACATAATCATATTACAGGAAGGTAATATAAATTATTTCTGTTAAAAAAGCTTAATCCTTTATCCCACACATTACACTTTCCATTAATTTCAGATCATATTGATGTTATTACAGTGTCCCCCTCCCCCCACATCCTCACATACTAAACTAAATTCCTGAGCTCCACAATATGTAACTGTGGATTATGATCTATTATGCAAATAGTCTTGATTAATTCATATGAGGATTACCATGGGATAAAGGAAGAGCTTACATTGCACATCAATAATGGGAGAACCAGATAATCAATGTAGAAGGTCCATACATTAAACGGAAAAAATAAATAAATAATTGAGTGTCGAGACTTTGGTGCGCTCCATACACAATGTATGTGTCAAATACAATAATGTGTCTTGTCATAAATAGTGCTGTCAATATTCAATTGTATAAAACTTTATTATTTAGAGATTCTAAAAAAAAGGTTTTCTTTAAAAAAATAGAAATCTAATTTTGTCATGAGCATTTAAGATTGTATATCAAAATTAAAAGACTACATCTAAATGTAGTTGTTTTGCGAGATTCTATACTATAGACATTTTTATCAAACCAATTTTATTTGTCTATGCATATTTACATAGTTGGCTATTTATTTTATCTTAATAAGTGCTAAAATTCCAAAACACACAGTAGGCTAAGCCTTTTATTTACGTAGTAAAAACGTTTCCAGCAGTCACAGGTGAACAGTATCCCATAGACTTAGTAAAGTTTACTGGCATACATGAAACAGGTTCATTATAATCAATATTTTAAAATTTAATCCACCCCCTGAGCATATCCAATCAATAAAAATTAACCATAAAGACAGTTGCAGATTCCGATCTAAGCCTTTAAAAGCCTCACAAAAATTTTCCATTTAAATACTATATATAGCTTAGGGTCTTGCAAAGTCTTAATCCTGCACTGCGTAAAGTCAATAAATTATTTTAACTGACATGTTATAACGAATCCTCAATTCAATTATAGTTCAAGCTTTTAACAACTACGCAAATAGATGTGCCATTTGGTCAGCACAGAATTACATATACATATTTACACACAACCTAGAAAATTAAATATAAAAGATATATACTATATAATATATACACACATCACAGAGTTAAACTTCATTATAACATAATACAATTCTACTTGTTATACCACTTTAAAAATAACAAGATACATTGGACAAAACATATTTAATTAAAACCATATGACCTTATTTATAATTGTCAAGCAAGTATAACACTACATTGCATTTAACTTCGACTATCATAAGTTTATTTGACCAAAATGGAAATAATTAAGGACTTAAACATACATTATGGGAGAGCAAAAACTGACTTTTGTCGGTCTTCCTTTGAGCCTCAGATGTCATAGAAATTATAAATTAGATCTTTATTTAAACAACAAGCCCAAAATGAACACTGTAGACCTACGGATGGCTTGGATTGGGCTTGGATTAAAACAGGATTTCGTCGACTGATTTAATCACTATGGCGTCGTGGGTGGGGTTTCTCCGTGACGTTGACGTCATCATACTTCCGGAAATTATTCATAAAAGACAGTGATGACCGAGGCTATACACAAGCTTCACTAGATACCGTTTAAACATTACTTGATGATCGAGACTATGTAGGTGGAGTTAACGCCCGTCAATCAACAATCGGCCATAGTGGGAAAAGGGTGTCGATGATTTTAACTACCATTTCTAGTAAAAAATTATAGTGGTAACAACTTTGTTCAGGACAAAGTTATTTGACTGAAATTTTCAATATATTCTTGTTTCAACATCTATTTTTGAACTTTTATAGCAAGAATGGCCAACTCCTTGTCAAAATCTCCCATAATGTATCTTTAATGCCTACTTTTCTGCAAGGCTAATGCAGATGGGCATATGCCATGCAGTGTTTGCTGTTAGACAAATTTTGAACAGGGCTGTGGTGTATTTGTCTACTCTTCATAAGTTTTTTTTTTTTTAAATGAACATCAATGAGTCTACAGGTACACCACTGTTTTCTATCTCAAGACACCAGCTCTTCACCAATGTAAAAGGGAAAACGAGGCTGGAAAATCAAGATGAACAGTGTTAATGTCCGAATGTTCGAGAAGCCAGGCAATAAGCAAATAATTTATCCCAATTTGTATAAACAGAATATGTTGAAAATGATATAGAACTTATCCAATGGACAATAATTGTCTAGAATAAAATGTTGAAGACATATATTAGAAATATTATCAAACTGTATACATGCTCATGAGTTCTATGTTTCAAAAAATCTATGTAGAAATAACTTTGTTGACCTTGGCTTTATAAGTAATAATAATAATATACCTGATAAATAAAATGTTGAATAAAATATTAATAAAATAAAGTAATAATAAAGTTTAACTCATTTTGATTTTGTAATGATAACAATCTGATAAATGATAACAAGGATAATATGGCAATAAAAAAATTACAAAATAAGATATGTTTAATAACAGGCAACATTAAGTTAACATATACAATCTAATCTCCCCCAATTTATCAACAATTTTCACAAGGAACTATAAAGTCTAACAAGAATTTAACTGAAAATAAAGCTACGGCTTATATTTAAATATCAATTGTCATTGTCTTTGGTGGAATAACCAGACTATCGTATAAACTATAGTTGAAGATATGAGATAATTTCATGGTATTGATGTATGAATCACACACATGAAGTAAAATGCTCCACATAGTAATTGCAATTTTTGTTTCTTCCAATTCACTGCTTATTTGTGTTGCAGTGTAAACTAAATGTTGCACAGTTTTTCGATGACGTTTTTCTCCAGCCAGTTTAAAATCTAACTTTTTTGATATACTAAAATAATATCTCAAATATTGAAATGAAAATAAGAATTAATTTTAATAAATTTCGTTGTATCGTCAAAAAAAATAAGTAATCAAATTAAATTAATTTAAATAACAAATTTCTGTAAATTGTAAAATTACAAAAGTTTAAAGTTTTGATTTACGACCCTAATGAAACTAAGTACACAACTCAAATGCTAATTAAAGACATTTTAAGAAATTAAAATTAATAATTAAAATCCAATCATGTAATGAATGAATGAGTTCTAAAGCATGGACTGTTGAGTCTGTTTGTTCTGTGGTGGGTGTATTTGATTTGATTGATTTTTATCCCATTGCAGATTTCTTTATATTTACTTTCAAAGAGCTGGTAGGTATCATTCCTATATGTTATATTTACAGGATAATTCCCGCCCCCCCCCCCCCAAAAAAAATTGATATATTGATCACTGTGACAATTATTGGTGACTTCAGACATTTACTTAAAATGTTTTTTGTTTTACAAATTTAGCAATGGTTGAAACAAAAACTAATATTGATTTCCTCATTCAGTTCAATCAAATACACCCAACTTTACAACATGCGAAACATAATTTTTAATCCGTAACAGTTACAAGCTAGCAATCTTTATAAAACTCTACCCAATAAAGTGGAATAAATAAAATATATCAAGGCGCCTTGATCAAAAGACGCTTATTTGTTTTGGTTTGAAAACTTAACAATACCATGTTAATTTACATTTTACAAACTATGTAGACCATACATATATAACACACAGTATAAACGGTAAAAAGTCGGACAATTAATTGAGCATATAGGGGGATGGTAAAATTAAATTATCAACTCCATGTCGTAATTTTATATACATGTATATATGTAGATATCAACAAGGTTGAAAAGGTTACAAACGAACAGGATAGAGTGGTACGAAGAAAGATATGAACAAATGAACAATGACAGGAAAATGAACATGGGGGTTGGATGTTGTTTGCTCCCCTTCGACTATTGGACGCCATGGAAATCATTTACAAAGCTAATATTAAGTACTTCTTCACTATACAGGGAAATTTAACGGTTGGTAATACAATTTGGAGATAGGTAAAACGGGGAAACATCATAAATTACAAAACAATATTTACATTTAAAGTTTTGCATGAAGAGTTATCATTCATAGCCATACTAATCTGACATCAAAAATAACTTGAAAATTTGCATTTTCTCCCGTTTCCGCATTATAATTTTCTTCATTTGTAAATATTTCACTTCGAATTTCAAAGTTTAAAAACGGATAAATATACTAGACTGAAATCTGATTACCTTAAAAAATCAAGTTTGGGAATTAATGTCAATGCTAATGCCTTAAACCAGATCTTTAAGATTCGACGGATTAAATTTTGATACTCAATTGAAGTGTTTCATTGCATAATATTTTGAGATTCTCTTTCACTTGTGATGCATACTGATCTTAACTTCCAGTCCTCCTTACATATATACAAAGTAATTAAGAAATAAAGTTGACCATAAAGTCAATTAGTAAAAGCATTTTTTAATGTAAATAATAAAATAAAAACAGTTAGGCGGAATTGTTGAGTTTTGTCTTATGCTAAAAACCTGTTATATTATGCAGTTGATTCTACTTGGTACTGTGTCCCGGCCGATGTGGTTTTCTTCCAAAAAGTCATTTTCGCTAGTTTTTCCTTCATTTGACTGGGACGGTTCTGAAGCGAGAAAAACAATATCTAAAGTTAAAAAACTCATTAAGCTATTTGAAAACTGCTAATAAAAATTGAGACACATTAAAAATGTCATGGGAGGTATTTATTCATAAATATAAGTGAGAAATGAAATGGAGTAAAACTTTCTACTTTTCTACAACACCTGGGCAAATGAATACGATAGTGCAACATACACTGCTCTATTAGGGAAATTGGTCAGGACCGAGTACAGTCTTCTCTAATAACATAGTTACGTATATCAAATTCCAAGAACCTCTGTTTTTCATTCATCCAAACAAATTGACACTTTCCTTGCCTTCTATCTAGTAGTCTCTATCATCCATACAAATATTCTACGAATATTAGTCTAGATGGGTCGGGTCCTCAAAATTTGACGGAAAATAGGTCATTGTCAGGATTATCCAGTCTTTTAAGTTACCACATACTAAAATCTATCAAAACAGCTCGCTTGTCAACGATGACACTCTTTAAAATTTTGTTTGTAAAGGTTTCAATTGAAATGGTAATTTTCTCTCGTCATGAATCATACGTCTGGCTTCTCAGAATCTTCTTAATTCTTCATCGCAATCCATGCTTTTATTCCTTGTCTCTATTTTGTTTCTAATAATAGATGTGTCAAGTGAATTGTGGGGTATATTTCAACCACGCTTTATAGAATCTAGCAAAATCGACCCGGCTTCATAAGATCTATCACTTACCGAGACCTTATCCAAAAGGTTCCATTGCCCATGCGTAACCAAATGTTTGTTTTTTATGTGGTAGATTATCCAGTAATTTTCGTCAAAAATTGAGAACCGACCCAGACCCTCCGTGGGTTGAAGACTAGGGGGTTCTGGGTGACCGAGACTATCTACCTAGCATCTCTGACTAGGGGAAACCACACAGGAAATATCAGAGGAACTTTCTTGACCGACACCACACCTCCCAGTGAGAGTTAAGCATGGCACACATGGAAATGTCAAATGGAAGTAACGCAACTGATCACTTGCAGTCATTTTACATATTCAGCATACATTGGCACTTTGGCAACTGGTTGGTGGTCAATTCAGTGCATCATGTATATTGATACCAGTGAAGCAGAAAAAACATGTGCTTCAGTAGATCACATGATTTTTTCAAAATGGCTGCCCAAGTCATCAGTTTTTGGTAAATATCAATTTTGTCCACACGATACACCATAGTTGCTCTTTGAGCTTATTCCATTTAGGCGCTTTTTATCTAACAATGTCTTGCCATTGTGGCTCGAAAAGTAGAAATTTTAAAATATTGGTAGGAATACATATATAGCCTCTTTAAGAAAACAGTTTTTCTTTATTTCTATCATAATAAAGTGAATAGCCTACATAGCGAATTCGCACCAATACCCCCTATGCTGATTATGTGATAGTCCATGTGACCTCTTGGTCGTACAAACCGGATACGATCAGTTGTCATTTGCATGTAAATTGGACTATTTTTTTTTTAGAGAGAAGCTGAGTAAAACATGTGACCTGAAAAGTGTAACACAGGCTCTGGCAGCCACTTATGGTTTTCCAGTCAGAAGTGCCGTACATCGACAAAGATAGGTTGCCAGGCAACGAAACATACGCCCACAGCAGCTAAATGGTCCGGGCAGTCAACAAGAGTTGTCGCATATTTTTTTCTTTTTTTGGTAATGAAACATTTATAATACACTAAAATCTGATTAAGGGTAACAACTCATTAAGTAATTATCAGAAAATCCTTACAATTTGTTTGGGTTTCATAAAGTTCTGCCCCATGTTAACGTTTAGTATACGAAACATTTAATAACATGGATTTACCTTTCAGTTATCAAAATTCATTGAAAACCAATAGGCTTCTTTGTCTCATGACCTTAAACACTGTGTTTAAATTTAAAGTCAATAGGATATAAACTTTGGCCTCTAGAGCATCCACAAGATCTTTTATTAAGTGATCTGGGGCCACAAGTCTGGCAGTAATTATCGGATATCGCTGAAAATCAAAAGGCAGCGGACGGGCAGAGGCGACAATAATATACGACCACATTTCAATGTGGCCTTATAAAAACTAGCAATTGATCTTGTCCTCTCAGTTGCCGGCAACTACTTTTCTCTAGTTGCATGGGCTGATGCATGGCCATACTTTAGAACTTGGGTCTGTATGGATAACCTTGTTTAGATTTGCATCTTTAAAGAGATCAAGTAATTGAATGTATGAACATTGTTTAGATTTATGTATATCTTACCTCAAGTAGCCACATGCCAGATGTTGACGTAGGATGTGTGTAGGCATAGAAGAGCCAAACTCCCAATGCTATGATTAGAATCAGGATAAATATAATGGCCACAACAGCTGCAACCGGGAATCCTGAAAAATACAGAATAAAACAAAACTAACCCAGTGGACTCAATCTTTTGACAAGGGTGTCTTCCATCACAGCATACATAGCCCATGTTATTCATGTTTCCATGGCATATATAATATTTAATACACACTTTATACATATTTATACATGTACAATAATATAAGCTAGTTCATGAAGTAAATGATAGCCACACAATATACAGGGATTTATGGATGAAAGTCTTGTGTGAGCTACAGAAATTACTATCCAGAGATTTCAACACACAATTTTGCAATGATCAAGTTCCTTGAAGAAAGTTAAAGAAAAGTCATATATTTCATTCATTTATATCCCAAAGATGTGACCCAGGTGGTTTGGGTCGGTCTACTATTAATGTTAGAGTGAAGCTAATTTTGTTTTTATTGTGTGTCAATTGCTAAATGCTACTCAAAGAAGATAATATCAGTGTTGTGGTGAAGCTGTAATGTATATCTACTATCTGTGTTATTATAGTGAAATCCAATTGCGTTATATATAATAACTATTTACACGCACTCCTATATGCACTTCATAAATATATCATACTTTAAGAATAAAGAAAACAACTGCTAAATCTTTTATATCACTTGATGCCGAATTGAGATCCTACATCTATATTTTTACCCCACATGCATTCACAATTGATCTTGGGAAACCTCAAACACAATATCAACACAGATTCATCAGATAATCTAAGCCTAAACAACGATCCAGTTTATGAATTTATGAAGTTGCACAGGGAGTACATGATTTACTCTCATCAAGAAAAGATGTTTTATAATCTATAATAAGCTGCTTCAACTAAAAAATGAGCTTGCATGTATAAAGAATTGGTTTTGCATTTATTTAACCCTTTAGCATTTGTTACATTTTAAATATTTTCAACCCCAATTCCTGGAAAACATTATAGGTTTCCTATGGTTTTAACAATGAACAGCCAGAAACCTTCTGAAATAACTGTTACCTATATAACCTCAATCCACCGCCTCGTGATGTGACTAGCTCTTTCTATTGCAAGCATGTAAGCTTTGGAGAGGGGTGATATAGGCCTTGTCCTGTTCCCCAATCCTTTCAATTATCTGAATAAATATTGTTTAAAAAAAAAAAAAGCTTAGGTGAAGTTATTAAAGTCAAGTCAAGGAGAATATTTATATATAAATAAATATAATATCAAGAAAAGCACACTCAATGGAAAATAAAGAATACAAGTACAAAAAGCGGAGAAAGAAAAAAAGTGCTAGAGGTAAGAGATAGCCTAAATAGATTGAAACACTTGCCACCCATGTGATTGAGCAGTACGGACACTGGAATTCGATAAAGAGTAATGTGACTTGGCAAAATTCTCCAGTCTAGCCATTGCACATTGGGACCATATATAAAACATATATGTCTAAAAATGTTAAGACTCAAATTACTGTATTGATGAATATTGATGAGCTTCTCATTTTCATCAGAGGCCATACCTTCTATCTGTTAGATCCAATCAAATATACAATGCATCATATTATTATATATAGAGAGAGACTGTACTCCAGATTGAATATACATTATAGGTTGATCTGAAATCTACATGTATGTAGAAGATAAGCTTAGATAAGCATTAAAAAGGCTACAGTATTATTAGGTGTCAAAGAAAATAGATTTATGTTGAAAATGCTGGGTGAAACTGAATTGCAGTCCACTAAAGCATAGCTTATGTATTATATAAGCATTATAAAGATTTACTGTATGTGTGCAAGAAAATTAATATGGATGTCGTTGCCACTGAATTTTTTTAACTCAGCCCTGACACAGCATTACTCTAGTTCAATTGCCAAAAAACTTATATATATTTTGAAACAATTAAGAGACTTAGCTTGAACTAGTGGAAATGCTCTGATCTGGCTGGTAACTCTAGCTTTTGTCCTCAGTGGAAACTCTACTATTAGTGATGGTCCGATAATCGGTTTCAACATCAGTAATTGACCGATATCTGTTCAAAAGGACCTACAGTAGTTGTAGAAAAGGCGAGAAAATAACACTTCGTTTACACATGATTAGGATGGGGGGGGAGGGAGGTGTATATGTATTTAAGGTCACATGATTACTGTCAGAACTAGATCGGACATACAGGCTTATAGTATCGACACAATTCAGACATAATTTAGTGAATTTTATCGTTATGTACTTCTAAAATGTAGTCATACTTAGTATTTAATAAATCATAATATAGATCATGCTTTATTAATTCATTATTAGATTACAAAAGCATAAGTTCCCTATAGAAGGTTTTATTTCCAAATAAACCCCAGTAAAAATGGCAAGAGAATGTCGTATGACAGACGGGAAGCAATCGCTTTGATGTTGTATCATTACCAGATAAACCATTCTGACATCTATTAGAGACATACAGGAACCAATCAATTTAGGGAATAATGTAATAAAAGTTATTATCTCAACTTTGTTAATTAATCATACAGCAAAGAATGAACTTCACAACAATTGGTTTTTGACCCAATTATTCTTTCAAAAAACTTTGTGTCAGATTTGATTTCCAAGGTAAAATAGTACCAGGCGTTCCCCAATTAATAATGACCAGTATCTACTCTGATTATCATGATATTCAGGGAATTTTAATGTGTAATAGTTTTATATCCACCACTATCGGTAATTGTATCTGTATCCGCCAATGCCAATATATTTTCTGTCAATATCTGATATCTGTCATATCGGACCATCACTATCTACTATCATTAGTGTTAGTGTATTTTTTTTCAGATGAAAAGTGATTGGTTAATAAAATTAGGATGACAAAAAAAACAAATCAAAACCTTGAGATGCTGAAACATAGGCTTTCACAGTATCAGAGTCACCTGCAGCTTTGGTTGTACTAGTAAGAGCTAAATATGATGAAAAACAGATGATCAATTTATAATGTTTACCAATATATCAGGCTAGTCATTTTTTTCTTTCATGTCAGTCCATTCATCACCAGGCTAGTCACTTTTTGGTTTAATGCCAGTCCATTCACAAAGTCAACTTTAAATTTTTACAAAAAAGCCATGCTTCATTTAGGTCATGAGCAGATAATGCTTGATGCATACATGTGCAAATATGCTTACAGTCTTAATTACATAAATATAATGCTTGATATATGTATTGAATGTGATTATATAATATGATAAATAAAGGACTTAAATGACAAATTATATTTTGAAATTAACACATATCTAGAGGTGAAGAAAAAGTAATGTGATCTCAACTTACTATTTAGAATCTTAAAAACATGTTTAATTACTGTTCTGGACTAGATTAGCCATATGGAAGGCTTAAACCTATATGAGCCTGTCAATTTCAATTTTGAAAGGGTCAGTCTTCTAGCAGTTGTGGGGTTAAACATAAAAGTATCGGAGGGAGACCTGTTTATGGTTTAGAATGACCAAGACTAGACTATTGTTTAGAATGACCAAGAAATTGGTCAGTGATAAAAGTATCAAACAATGATGAAAGATTACAGAATTCCAATTGAATCTGAACAATAAAACCTACCTTGTTATCAGATTATAGTTCTTACAGTAAATAAGATGAGGATTAAAAGTGAAACACAGTATTAATATGGTAATAGAAGTATGAAATCAGAGTCTAGCAAAAATGTAATAATTGTTAACCTTCATTAGATGAGCTAGTTAACTTGGCGATAACAGTCACCACAGTGTGCTTTCCAGTTGTAATTTTCTCTGAATTTCATAAAACCAAAAACAATCATTTAGTCATGTTAAGAGCCATTATCACTTTTAACAACAAGAAAATAAATGGAATTAATTTATTCAGATTAACCCTAGTTGAACTCAACTAACTATAGAAAATCAAAGTAAACTCCTATATCTTACAAAGCATTCTTAAACTTAAGGGTGTATAGCTCTATTCTATGGCACCTTAAAACATTGAATATCCTTTAACTGCATAAATCACTTGGTAACATTTACATTTCCAATATTTGAGCAATGTCAAAATCAATAACAAAATATTCCACCTTTAGTAGATGAAGTTGCTATAGCCTTAGTAGTAGTTGATTGAGGTTTTTCAGTGGTAGTTAAGAAAAGTTTTTCAGTGGTAGTCAATTGTTCTGTTTTTACAGTGGTAGTCAATTGTTCTGTTGGGGTTGAAAAAAAAAAAATAAAAATTAATTTATGGAATGGACAACTTAATAAGTGATTATTAGAATCTATAAAAATACTTTAAGCATATTCGTCAGTTTCCACAAGGTATATGTTGATAAAAAAGCTTTAAGCATACACATCAATGAGTGATTATTAGAATCTATAAAAATACTTTAAGCATATTCGTCAGTTTCCACAAGGTAAATGTTGATTAAAAAGCCTTAAGCATACACACCAAACTGTTCAGATATTATCAATGTAGATTTGCCTTATGAATATTATGCAAATTAATTACAGACTTTTTTGGATTCCTATGATTAACAAATAATTAGTAAAACCAATAAATATATAGACTTTTTTAATCTCATATTGGTTATTAGAGTACATTATCAGTGATTAAATAATTAAAAGAACAAATTAACCTTTGGTAGTTGTACTGAGTATTTTTTTTGTAGTTGACGTTGGAATATTTTGGGTCGTGGTTGACATCACTGTTACATTTATAGAAAATATAGAGTTTTATTATGTGAATTCATATAAAATCGTGAAACTATGTTTACACTGTATCTATTTGACAACATATATAAGTACTTACATGTAGGGTAGTTAAAAAATTATAAATAGATATAATACTTTTGATGTAAAGATTATGAATTAAAGCATTAAGTACAATTTATGGTTACCCCATTTACCTCATTTTGAATTGGTTAGACATGGATTATGTGAAGCAGACGATATTTAATTATACATATAGAGGAACATTACAACAAGACCATTAAAATGACTACCATTATGATAAAATCATCAAGTTAGAAAAATAGTACGTCATAAAGATCAAGAGTGAGTAAGTCACACAGATAGGTTTATAGACTAAACAAAAACATTTAAAAAATTTGAAACCCTACAAAAATAATCATCTGGTTCTCAGACAACATATTTCCTGACACAAAATCATATGCCAGAGGAAAGAGTTTATATTGTGGGATTTCTCTTTGTCAAAAAAGATCACTACTGGGCTAGATGACTTTTCTTAATGCCACTACATTTATCTTACAATGTTGTTTATACCAATGTATGATTATCTAGTATCATTCTTGATTGTCAGTAACATTTATCAAGGTCTCATACTTGAAAGATGAGTCCACGTCACACTTTTGGATTGATTCACATTTCTTAAATAGGGTTAATTCCTACAGTCTCTGTAAAATATTTACATGTAGTAATTAATGAGATTGTTTCTATTTTTGAAGTAATGAGTGATGTGACTCTTTTAAAATGACACAGGATTATCTGAGAACGATATATTTTTTTAATATTCCCCTAATTATCATCAAATGAACTGCAAGTTAAAGGAGCTAAGTCTTTAACTCAATATCTTCCAAAATCTTCAACATAGAAAACACGAATTATTTGTCAATTTAAATCAAAATTGATGATGTGATCTTACCGGAAAAAGATGGGCTTCTGATATCCAATATTTAAGACAAAATAAATATTTTACCATTGGTACACGAATCGTGTACCATAATGCGTTTCAGCCCCAGTTCTAGCAAGAGACTCGAGGAACAAGGCTAAAAACATTGTACCAAATCAAACGGCGCATGTAGACTGGAATAACTAGACGCTAAAAAAATGCCTTCGGTTGACACTTCTGGTTTATTTCGCCGAACATAACTGATTTGAAATTGGAGTTAAAACGGAAACAATTGAATGCAAATCAGTTTATATACATTTATATCACAGTATTATATGCATTGCGATCCACTTGAGTCAATTTCTAGGTCCCAAATGTTAGCGATTTAGCTCCTTTAAAATAAAGGTCTATGGATTTCAACATCAAATTTCAAAAGTTATTTAATTTCTGTTTATACTGTAAATCATGGCAAGCAAGCATCCCTACAACTGTTCTCACACCCACAATAAGGAATATTTCCAAATCAATCTTTCAATAATTCAAATTAATTATTAGCATAAATCCACTTTTAGTCAACGGAAACAAAACACAGGAAAAAAAGTTCACATATGTAGAACTTCTTCAAAACTCCCCAAATGGATTTAACTACATATATATATATATATATATACTGCTAAAAACAAAATCATAACACTATAAATGCACTCTGTTTTAAAAGAAAAACTCATATGCATAATTTTTCTTCCAAAATGGAAATTTCATGCTTGATGCTAAAAGTGGTACAACTGAACTATCGTTTTGGAACACATTAATTCTAGCTATAATATATTTTTGCTTCATTTTTATATCAATGAAGATTAAATTGTATAGTCTTCAATCTATCCAATTTCTTATGAATAAGCAGAAACCTGAGGAGATTAAAGAATGTTATCAAGTGTCAGTATTGTTGTGTTAAAATATACGAGTTTCACAATAAGCAGGATTATATGCATCGATGATTATAAATTCATACTGTTTGTAAAACAGTAGATACTTACATACATGGGATTGGTATGCCCATAAAAGAAAAACATATTCAGAAAAAGTAAGCACAGCATCCTGCCACCAAATGTTTAAAAGCAATGATTATAATACATATCGTCACCATCTGTACTTTTATCAATGCTACTGAAGAAACTTTTTATTTCCTACACCTAATTAGGAACCTTTCTTAATTTTTCATAGCAAGTCACAATTGGTCCATGGTTAGTTCCTGGTGTGGGCCAAGTCTTCTCTTTGATACAAACAAAACTTTCATTCATTATACAGTCAAAGAATTGATAGATATTAGGATCAAGATTGACTGGATTAAGACTATTTACTTCAAGATTATTTCCAGATTAGGAAACAACTGAAATCTGAATTCCTGTATAAATCCACATGTTGATCTGGATGCAGCAAAATGTTGGGTTTAATCCTTCAGCAACATTTAGCAACTGACCACAATAAATTCATAACAATGCGAAAAACACATTCTCTTTATTGGGCAGGTCCATAATCAATTCTCTAGAACTTTGGAGGATTATGATTTTCAATAGATTTAAATACGATTGGCAGTTAATGAATTACTTTAAAAATTGATAATCAAGACTTTTTTATTGTTGTAACAATGGTCTCGATGACAATCGATACTACACCGTTCTGCAAACAACAATAATCTGCTGAGAGTGAAGTATTTAAATTGAAATATCCAACACTTTTTTTATTTATTATAGTAAGAACTATCAGCTCTTTATATAAATCTTACATAATGCATCTTAAATAAATAGTGATTTTATAACATTATTAAATGCCATTCAAAGTGTAAGAAGAACTAAAGAAGTTGTATTTGCTACATATAGTAAAAGTTTAACACAAGTAAACAAATAAACAACAGGTAAACAATATTATTTACTAGTTAAAGAGCTATGTGACATATACAAATTGAGTAAGACTGAAAGAAAAATGAAAGATTGTTTTCTCCATTTTGATTGTGGATGCTTCCAATAAAACACATTTCTGAGTACTTCCTATACAACATGTTTTCTGGGTACTTCCTGTAAAACACGTTTTTGGGTTCTTGCCAAATTGAAATAAAACTAAAAGTATTGACATTGTAACATATAATGATACTTATTAATTTACACCTTATAATTTAAAGATACATTATGGGAGATAAGATAAAGAGATGTCAGTTCTCACTATAATAGTTAAAAACTAAACAGTGTAAAGGTTATTTTGCTGAAAATTTCAGACAAATTGATCCACTATTAGCCGAGAACGGAGTGAGTGAAATGTTCACATAGCTTCGGTCATCATTACTAAAATCATTAATACAAACAGCATAGTCTCGATTATCCACTTGATTGATTTAATTATCAATGGCTGTTAAGCGGCATATAGGAATTTAATCCGCCAACATCGAAGGCTAACCTTGACATCAAGAGTTTATTATGGTCTGGATAAGTTAATTAATGTCTAATTGATTATTTAGATAACATTTCAGGCCTAAAGAAATGCCTGTAATAAGCAGATTTATTTTAAATAAATACAGTGTGAAAGGAACCTGAACCTTACTTGTATCATTATGTCAATGTTGATTAACCCGATCTTTTAAATGTGAATCTACTATAAATTTTATCCCCATGGCAAGTGATAGCTAGTACTCCAGTAAGAGTTAATACAGCCTGCCATAACTTGTAGATATGATGTCATCATTTAAAAGGAATTTGCAACTTCTCATTATTTTGAATGTGTAGTAATATACATTTAACAGCATGGAATATGTTATTCATTTCTAGAGAAAACATAGTAATGCCAAATCCACAAGAACATTTCAGTATGAAAATTTTGACTATGTTCTAATGTACATGTACAATGCAGAGAATGTGCTAAATAACAGAAAATCAGGACAAATAGATTGCAAATAAGTTACAACATTAGAAAAAAGTACAGAAGGAAAGCAATATTAGGGGGATCTGAAAATTTAAACAGCAAAAACACCATTCATGAAATGCAAATGAGTTAGTACCCAACTACAATCAAGCAGCAGAGATTATCAAGTATTACAATGGATTTATGATGTTCATTACCAACTTATGTTTCAAGTTTTCAATTACATATACTGGTATATTTAGGGATGTTTGGAACTATGTAAAGCTGCTAGAATTTACAGAAATCTGTGCGGAATTGTTAATCTGCTTAACATTTTGCACAAAAAAAATACTAATAGATCTCTCATTCTTTTTTACAGTCTGCATCTGAATATGCTTCTATTGTGAACAAGTCAGCTTACAGCTAATATGACTCCATCACTGTTCTGTTATATTTGTCAACAGGTTTCAGCAATGATACAATAAATGCTATCATTTTCAGTTGTGCACAAAATTGTAATGATGAATGACATGACTATATGAACATTAAAACAAATCTTACCAGGAGTTTTTGCAGGGCACTGTTTCTTATTATTGTCCTGAAATACAATAGAAATAATCAGTCTAAACAATCATACATTCAATACAACATCATACTAGGGATACCGTTTCACCAATATATGCCACACATGTCCTACATCCAATCAGATATTAAGATAGAGTGAATCATATTCAAAATTTTAACGTCAACTACATTGTACATATTAATGAAGATGTCATAAAAAAGGGTAAAAACGTGTAAAAAGTTCTTGAATATGAAAACATTACTTTAAAACCCAGAGTTAAAATCAGTGTCCAGAAAAGATTGGACAGGTATTTTTCTCCATTCTTCATAATAAAATAAAGGTAAAATAGCAGGGCCAGGACATTATTAAATTACTGGAAAAACCTTGATTACAGCAACATGACAGCCCTTCGTTGGACAGTGATTTACGGTATTAAAAACAGTGAAAAGTCTGTTTGTCTCCTTACAGTATTGTTTACATTATGTTCATGTTGATAGCCTCGTTTGTCACGCAATTAGTTTTACTGCAATATTCTGCTATGCACTGGTTAATTGGGCGTAATAAAATTGTGAGTCATGACGTAGTAACGTTATGTAAACATATTTGGTCCAATTCGACGCTCTGTTTTAATAGTAGTTTCTTTGTAACGCAGTTAGCGATTGGTAGTTAATCGGACTATTGACCAATCATAATTTATAACAAGAATTTTCCCTCTTTCCAGCAGTGAGTAGTTGGATTAGCTCTGATCAAATCTAAATATTTCCAGAATACTATGCATCCCAAATTGCAGACCATAAAAGAAATAATCTCAACAAAACGTTACTTACTAAATCTTTACAGCCTTTTTCCAACCAGGACTGTCGGTGCCAATCTATGCCATCAGAACAACGTCCAACTTTCTGGCACCAGTTACATTGAAACTTGACATTCTGATGTATGATACATTCTCCACAATCAGATATGGTGTTACATGCTACAGCAGATAAGATATTTATTTTATTAACAAAATCATATAACGGAAATTAGAGTGAGATAGTAACCTGAGATATTTTTTCAGAAAATTTTGTCAAAAGAAGCTGATAAATATCAAGTATCCCCACCTCTATATCTAAGCCATACATTGACATCAGTCAATGTATCGCCATGATGTTGAAGAAGGGAGGTCGGATTCATTGACAGCAATATCGTCATCTCGCTTTCTTGTGTAATTCTGGGAGGTGGGGATGATATAGAGAATGCTTACATTTCTGATCTATATATATATATATCATTCGCAACGTTGACATGATTAACTTCTGTAATCAAGTGAAGACATCAAAGCTTTTAATTTGTTTGATATTCAAACAGTGAATTGCCGAACTAGCAATAAAAGTCGGCAAATATGCTGTACCAACAAAAGATATCACTAATTATAAAACAAATTAATTACATGTTGAGCTTTTAATCTGTTTGATGTTGCTCCTCCGTTAATTGTGATTAGAGCAATATACACAGGGATAATTAATTGGCAGTGGTTTCCATTCATGGACAACTGAACACTGTTAATTTTATTATACCCGACTGTGTCGTCTCCTGGATTTTATGATTTAGGACAAAATATGATATTTTTCCGGCGTGCAAAATCACCTACGGGTCTGATCCAGTTTCAGTCATTTTCCAAAGCCCTCGGTCCTGAGCGGCATATACGGTCGACATGGAACCCATGATCTAACCCATACATTGACACCAGTCAAAACTTTATTACAGATATTGCTTGTTTCTGTTACAAAAAGATATGTTGCCATGCAACAAAACCTACTCCTACACCAGCTAAATTGTCCAAACTGAGCTCAGAGGATGTCTGATATTTATTTTTTAGTAGATAAAAGGTATTTACAAAAAATTGAAAATGAATCAATAGTATCTTAAACAGGGTCTATATATCTCAAGTGAAGCGGACGATTTTAATCAAACACGACAATAATTAACAGAAATCAGAAATGAAAAGGTATCATTGTGTACAAATTTCAAGACAAATTGATAATAACTTCAATCTCCAGGGCATCCACAAACAACAGTATATGGCCAACATTTCAATTTCAATGTAGGCGTATAGCTTACTTGGCAATGGTGATAGAATGATGACAGTTCCTGATCTAACTTTATCTGTAGTAAATGCTACTCTGTGATATTCATATATTGTTCTTCGTCGAATTCCTGCAAATGTAAAAAATATAAAACACTTTAAATAACAAACAAACTAAATCAAAATTCTTTACAATGTCTGACAAAGATCTAACAAGATGACATAAAGCATTAAGTCATTAAATTATACGAAAAAAATATGTCTCGCCTACAGCATTAATGTATTTTTTGCATTATGTTTATGAGAAAATAATGATTCCTTGAGGAAAAAATAATATCTATTATTGAGTACAAAGAGATTAATACATGAATTACAAGTGAAAAGCATTTAATAGCAATATAATAATTGTTCCATTATCATTATTTTTCTCCTTATTTAATTCATAAGTGGCGGGGGTGGGACAGTATGGGTAGACAATTGTGCAGTCCTCAAAATTAAGATTTTTTTACTTCAGCTATATGAACTGTTTCAATGACATTTAGTAATTGAACTGCAGGAGTATACAATACAGGTAATAATTTTTTCTGGAATACAATTACTGCTTATTACTAAGCAAAGTTTCGACTAGGCTTCTCTAGTCATTGCTTGATAATGAGAAGCCTAGTTGAAATATACAATAAAATTGTGATCTGTATATTCAACTATATGATGAGAGTACATCACACAAATTGCTGTTTTTAGTCATCATCAATAAGCCTTTGCATAATAAATAAAACACTACATTGTACACCTTTGTTGGCCGAAATTTCAACCATTGCTATAGGGGAAGATACCAGACATGTATTAATAATGGTGGTAAAAACATCACATTTTATTGTGCCATATTGTTATAAAAGGCATGGCATTATAGTCTAGACTGGCAATTTTACTATGATTGAATACATTTCTGTGATCTCTTACATCAAATAACACATTGAATTTGTTGTTGGAGCCAGTATTTGCTTGAGCGTTTCTAATGGTTTGCTGTTTGCCATGGTAAATTTTCAGTACTGGTGAAGAGCATTTCTTTCTGTCTCTTATATTTTTAGAATATATTTAAAGCCATCAACTTAATGAATGGATTTTAAAAATATATCAATTTCTTTTTGATGTTCTTATATAATCAGTATTAAATAACCTACCATATTGTTGTAAGTAAGAGTCTATATAAAAAGCATCAGACAAACCAATCTTCACTGGATGACTGCTATCAGAAATTGATGACACAGCAAGGGGAATCTACAGAGACATGAACACATTAATATATTTACCATCATCATCAACACCCCAGCACTCAATAACCGAATATACCACTTGGGCACTTTGATCTATTATTTTTAGCACAAAGTTTACTATTACCAGTTACCATTCATTTATTTATATATCAACTACCTCAAGTTCTAATCAAGACATGCTGTCTTAAAAAAAATCAATTAACTTGAATGTCTTTCAAAAAAATCAATAAACTTACAGTTTTATATAAAAATTTGATGACACCATCACTGGATAAGATGACTTCAAACTCAAATGGATTGGCTGTAATAAAAACATTAGAATAGATATTAAAGACAGAATTATCTATTTTGTTTTTTACATTTAACTTTCTTGTAATAGAAGAGGCATAATGTGCTAGTAGAAAAATTTTACACCAACAGTAGTAGTCTATGGGCTAGGAGGGGTAACTATGTACCCCCCCACCCCCCATGAATAAACATTTTTGGTATTTTCACACTGCCTATGATCTGACCTTTCAGAAAAATAATGTTAACAGCAAAAATACTGGGACTCAAGTTGCCATGGCAACTGTTTTCCGACCACATCCACTTTTTTCAACTGTTCCCAAATCTACTGGTAATGAAATTAAAAACACCTACAACTCAATGGACCAAATTCCATATATTTTACATCAGCATATTTGTTATTCTTCCTATTTTAAAATGTGTGTATTTTGTTATTTGACCTTGTCGTATATGACCTTGAAAGAGGTCAAAGTTCAACTTTTCTGAAAAATACCCTAAAAAATACAATTTGTGCCGGTAACAATGCACCTAATAAAAAAACATCCCTTTTATGTTAGTTATTTCTGTTATTTTAGTATTCATTGATGTATGGCCTCTCTCCAGAAAATCAAGTTAACTTTAAAAAAATAGCTTTGGTAAGCAATGTCAGGCTTCTGTTGACCACGCCCATTTTAGGAGTTTTGCCTAAATCGCACCAATAGATTGAAGTTAAATGCACATAACTTCTGTCATAATGAAACAATCTTTTTATATTTGGTATTAATATGTTGCGTTTAAGTAACTCTTTAACACTGAAATTATTTTGTAATTTTATATTTTCATTTTTGACCTTTAGAAAGGTCAAATTCTATTTTTGGGTGAAAATTTCCTTTAAAATTCATTTTTGTTTGACCCAAAAATACAAAATAGGAAAATCAACTTGTTACAGTTTTCAGAATCTATTGAGCGTAGTATTCAATCATATTTTCACTTTAAGTAGATCCTCTGCTGTACTTTCCCAAGAATAATTAACCAAGTTATGTAAAAAAAAAAAGGTTTAATGTGAGGACATCACATATAGTGTTTTTGATAAGTCTTTGTAACATTCTAATCATCAAGGGTTCTTTTTTGCTTGTACTTATCCCATCCAAATGACAAGGTACTTTTTTGCCTGACACTCTGTCCTCCATAACTGACATTAAGAAATCATGCTTGGAGTTATTAAATCTGTAACCTTCTGGTTACTGAGCTAGTTTAATATTCACTGAACCAACTTGGCTCCCAGAAGGCGTTTCTATTTCGAAGATCTTTGTTAATGTATATCTGTCTTTACAGAAGAGTGTCTTGGGAAATAAAAAATTCTTCTCCATTATTTATGAAGATGTCCTGGTGTGTAGCAGTGAACATCATCTATAAGTATTTAAATAGATAAGATAAGTGTACTTACTATCATTTTGATCCTGTAATTGTACAGACTTCCACTGAACAATAAAACGATCACCTGGAAACAAGACAACAAAAATAACATTTGAGGGTGAAATAATTTAATGATCCACATACTCCAATCTTTTGAATAAAATCAAGTACTTGGAACTACCTCCATGTATGCATTGCTTGTTCTATCTCTTACAAGTTTTACAGATAAATCAGACCTTACATTCACGATAACTATAAACAAATCTGTGGTACATGTAATTAGGTTTGAACTTTGTTGTGGATATGTAAACACTAATTTTATTCCAGAAATTTTAGTTGAAGCTACATTTTATTCATATTGACTCAATGTTCGAATTAGTGACTAAGTAAGAGGGAAGCAATGACTAGCTCTGCGTCGTGGTTTTGAGTTTTTACGCCCCTCTGAGTTTTTGCGTCCCTCTCAAATGACAAAATATTATGTGGTTTAACATTATAATCATTATACCCAAATGGTGTCAAACATATATCGTGGGTCAGATATGCTGAAAATTGACCCCCGTATGTCCAATATTACCTGGTGGAAATGGGAGGGGAACTGCCACCTCGCTCGGCACACAAATATAAATATTGTCTTTTTGGGCCCAGATGGGATCTTGTTCAAATCATGCGTTATTGTGCCCCTGGTTCTAATTATGTAATATTCAATATTCTGCTTAGTAGGAACTGACAATTTCTCTGTGTGATTACTACTAGAATAAACCCATTTAAAACACAGATTTGACATTATCCTTTTGTGTTGGCACACCATTATGTTAAATAATGTACCGACAACTTGACAATCATGCATTATTTATACTAGATGAATAAGTGGGACTTGTGTGATGTATTTCATTGAATATCACCTGCGGATTAGTGTCATTAGTTTAAATTGTTTAGTTGTCTGGAGTTTAAGACATTGTGTAAGATATTGAGCCAATTCTCTTGCAATATCCATATATAACATGTACTTAATGTGTCGCTCTCATCCATTTAATAACATACATGTATATTTGTCTTCTTGTTCCTGTTTAATGGATATACCTACCTGAATTATCATAATATACTCCAGAAGCATTGCTTAATCTGGTATCAAAGTTAGCCATTAAAGGTGCAATGTACTGAGTAGCTGTCAGCCATTGATGTAGGAAAGGACTTGTATACAGAAATCCTGAAAAATATTAAAATTGAATTGATTTGATTTAACCCGAAATATAATAAAAATGAATTGAATTGGTTTAAATGATAACTCCAGGAATTTAAAACCATTTACAATCTTTTAGGGATTTACAATCAAATATTAATAGCAAAAGATGGTGCTTTTTATGGTGAAATCAAATTGGATTTAACATTCTTCTTTTCTGTACTGCGATACAATGCACTTATTGCAGGTATTTTTTCTGGCTACAAGTCTCACATAAATGATATCTTTTCAATTGAAAAGTTTTACTAATAAAATCTCTAGATCAGAGATTTGAAAACTTGCAGATTTAAAAATTTAACTTAATCCCCATTGTCAAGTAACACTGCTAAGACAATACATGACCTCCGCAACATCTTCAAAACTCCAACCAGAAGAAATTAATCGTAACAAAATTTTCAATTCATTCATTTTTAATCATCTATTTTTGAACAATTTTAGCAAGAGAGAAACAAGTGACAAATTCTCTATCTAAATCTTACATAAAGCATCTTTAAGGGATAACCCTTTAATGATAATCAACACACTGATGGTTGTATACAAACCTCCTGTTGCCACAGTAACATTAGTAATGTTATGTCCATAAAAGCGAAATGGAAAATTCAAATCGATTGTCTGAAAAATAAAGTTCAGATCCATTAAAGGATTTATATTGCCTTAAGCTGGATAATTACATTTTTTTTAAATAGTCCATCAAACTCAATTCACTTAAGAATAAATACATTTATAAGACAGGTCATCTATAAATGAAATTGTGTACATTAACTAATCACATGTATGAGGTTGTCACAATGGAATCCATGCTGTCATAAGGATGTTTATCTTGCTGTTACATTGCTAAGATCTTCATTAACTTTGACATTTTGAATCTGATGTATTTGAGCTAAATTCTATGTTCGATTACGTAGTCAGACTGCATGGCCTCATCAAATGGTTCTTTATTTGGATACTATCAAAGTGCAAATCCACCTTCAGATAAACGACATGGGATTTTTAACCAACTACATATTCCACCAAAGGATTTTTCCCATGCACTGGCAATCTTAAAATCTATTTCATGATTTTGAGACTAACAAAGAATGATTATTCAAATTTGTGTCTACATGGAATTTTTGTACAAATTGAAAGTCCAACAATCTGATTAAAATACAGATCTATCTTTCGTTTCTTTTTTTATACTTTCGATGGTTTACACTACATGACGATTTGATCAATTATACTGGAAGTTCATGTCAGGGAGTCGTACAAAGACACTATGACGACGAGACATTGATTAATCGATCAGCGTAGATATTTCTATTGGTTTACCAAAATTTCCAGAACGTTTCATTGGCTAATCCCTCACTTCAACCAAATTATTGGTAATATAACAACGCTTTCAGATCCTAGTGTAGCGAGGACAAGTAAAACAAAATTTTGAACTATAAAAAGAAATGAAATAGGATCTGTGTTTTAATCAGATTGAAATTCCACCTAAATAATGACTAGGAAGTTTTCAAACGCTCAGCCTATCATAAAATTCATTTAATGCTTTTGGATTTTAATTCTCTACTTTGATGCTGTATTATAAACTTTACAAATGGAATTACAGAAAACAGTTGATAAACTAACCACAGCCGTTCGATGACTCTTTGATAATGTTTTATGTTGGTTACTGGTGGGCAAATCAATCCAATGTTCATCAATACTATCAGGCAACACCTTAGATTGATAATAACTATGGTCATCCTGAAACAAAACAAAAACAAGAGACCAATCTATAACCTAATTATAATATAACTACAAGGAGTATAATACAGATCTACATTTATAAACACCATCTTTGATCAACAGTAAACTTTTTTTTAATGTGCACATTTGATGGTACATGAACACATTTGATGGATGACTATTATTTAACCAATAAAAAATATAGCAAATATCAAATCAGAATTGTTAATACTTGTATGTGTTCTAGAATGTATAAGCTTATTTATTGCATTGCATGCCCTGAACACACTTAATAATCTAATGAGTATGGTAGTCATGATCAAGTAACTGATATGCTGGATTGGAACATCCAAGTCTACTTTAAATATCATTTTCGATACCTACCTCAATGATTGTAGAAAGAGGTGTGGTAGTTTGAGCAGGTGATGATGTACTGTCTTTTTTCACATCAGCCTTTACAGTTGTCTAAAGTAAGAAAATTACAAATTTTTAAATGGTATTGGTATAGTATGTCTATGTTGAAAATGTGTACAAAGCTTTAAATGAAGAAATCTATTTGAATCCCTCTTTAGCTGCTGATTAATTTTAGTTGTCTTCTGGTATCTCATGGCTATGCTTCCTTCATTATCATATACTGTAGTCTACAGTCTGGTGAGTGAAAATTCATCTAGGCCTTGCATATTTTATTTGATTATTTGATATATCAGAGAAATGGGCCTGAATATTTCATTCTACATGTACAGTACACAATACTGTTACGTGTACGACGAGTTTCAAAATAAAATATTGTACATTCTAAATCTTATGTCGACACATCAGAAGGTTCTGTGTCAACACAGACTGCGTGTCACAACTTAAATTGTGAAGCTAGGAGAGACAATCTTTATTTAGAGTTATGTATAAAATATATTGAATAAATTTTTGAGTGATGCTTTCAATTCGATTTATTAACCTTCTGAGGCAATTAATAATATAGAATCTTTCTTTCAATTTTTAAAAGCAGAATACAGAGAGTTTTATATTCTCTTCATTTTTAAAAGCAGAAGTGTTCTTAATTCTATCCTCGAGTTATTTTCCTAAATGCATGTCACAATTGTTGGAGCATTCTACCTAGACATGTGGATGTGGAAGTCTGGTACTAAGCATCATGCTATAGTAGATTCAGTTCAAGTGAAGGGTTCTATCACTATGACTACAAAGATTACAACATCTATAAACTAGCCAATGAAAAAAGTAGGTGAGTTGTTCCAGAGGGCTGGATAATCAAGACTAGTGGCACACATATGCATACATCACTGTTCTATTTTTATCATTGTTAATATAAATGTTTAATTGATCACACAACAATATGAGAAGCTTTTAACATTTTCTAATTAATACTTAATAAAACAGATTCAATATATGGTATTAAACTTTCCCGCGTGCAAATTGTGTGATTCAATGATTATAAAAACATGTAATTCAAACTATTAATCTATCAAAAATTTGCTTCAAATCCCTCTGAAAACTTGGTATTCATGGGGAGATATCCCAAGCTATAAATAAACTCTGTCAGAAGCCATGTTTGTCACCTTCATCCAATATTTTTCAAGTAAGATTGAGCATCTATACTTTAAATGCCAAATTTGCCATACTTTTATTGGAAATAACCACCCGATAAATACTTTCAGGGCCAAGTATCTTTAAATTAACAAATTACCAGCCAATTCCTCTTGTGATAGTGATATCTTAGAAGAAGTGGTAGTGTATTTAATGTTTTATATTTCGTTTGTCATTAAAGAAATACACAACAGTGCAGGCTTGAAGATGGAAATACACAACAGTGCAGGCTTTAAGATGGAGAATCCCTATAATTATAAAGCAACAGAGTAAAACAGACTTAAGATGAGCCTCAATATCATAATGATTAGGGTCAAGGTTGAGTGTCTGACAAATAGAAGGGAAGGTGAATTATTCAAAGCTTGCGGTCTGCAGAGTGGTGACCTACTGACTAAGGGCTAGAATGATGGAAAATTAATAAGTATCTATCTTTGGGGAGCATATCAGTGACTCCTGGTTCCATTTTAATTTAGAAAGTGCTTAAAATATTTATTAATCCAAACAAGGTTATTTTTGTACTTAATTTTGGAAAGTAATAATGTATTTTTAATGAAATTTTCACAGTATTCTATTGATCAAAACTAGACCTGTAACAAAACAAATAAATTTCTGAATGTCTTTTGAGTCATCATGTAAAATATCATGTTAACAGTAAAGATATAACGTTTCAAAATAAATGTTTGAATACCATTAGAAACCATAAAAAAAAGACAGTTATGCAATATTGTTTCAACAAAATACTCTTTGTTTGGATTATCCTAATACATGCTTGTTTTCCATTATCATTAATTTATACTTTGACTGTCAGGACTCATTAACACTTCCTACATGTAGCTAGACAGGGAAGATATTGATAGAGTGCTTTGACAAACTTATTTCCTGGTTTACTGGGTGAAAACTTCTCCATCAGTTAATGTTTTATGAGAGAGAGAGAGAGAGAGAGAGAAATGCGGTTTAACATCCACTCAACACAAACTAGGTCATTTCGGGACTAACATGGTTTAATTTTATCTCCATAATTCGTTTGCGCGTAGGGGTCTTTAGCAGTGGGAGGAAACCGGAGTGCCCGGAGGAAACCCACAAGGTTGAGAAGGCACCCCTATCTCCATGCCACATACACTCACACCACAGACGCAAGCCAGAGGTGACCGGCCAGCTAGAGTAGAGGTCGAAGCCCGGCACTCTAGTCCACTAGGCTAGGCCATCCCAACCCCCCTAATGTTTTATGACTTCGAACAGACGAACAAAAGTGACCTATAATTTGTGCAACAGCAATGTGCATTCAACATAAATGTTTGTATTTTCCTTTCTATAAACTTTTCATACTTGACCTTCACCCCTATGATTTCAAATTTTGACAGCAACAACATTTGAAATATGCGATTGCTACTGGGTGGGTGGCTACTGGCTAATAGTAATTGAAAAGCTATGTAATTTAAGGGACCTTTTAACTTTAAATAAAAAGATGAACAGTATTGGATGAAGGGTTTAACGGAATGTGCATTTTGATTACATTATTTAATATACTGATTTTAATTTGTCAAAATATTGGCCCAAAGAAAGCACATGTACTGTAATTCCATACTGATGTACAATATATTATAATTTTGTTTCATAGCTGTGAAAATTTTATCACATATTCCATGTCTTTTCCGTTATTGGTGGAAAATAGCCCAAACATATACTATTACAGTAAGAAACTTTGGGGAGCTGTAATTACCCAGGTGGTCTTGGTTCAATCCCGGTGTTAGGTGAGAAAGTTTCCCTGGATTTTCGAGAGTAGGGTAGTTACACCTTGTCAGAAGTGCAGCGTGGAGATCTTGGTAAGTATACATGTACATAGCATCAAGGTCATCATAAGTACACATTTGTTTATTATCACCAAGGTGATTGTTTCTTAATATGGAAAGTGCAGCATGATCTTTTATAAATCAATTATACATAGTCAATCAATAGGAAAATATTTAAACAAAAGACCACCACTAAGATTTTATATAAAGACTTACAAGGTGTTCATTTACTACTAGCCCATAAGGAAATGAAATGGGGTTTAACGACCTACTGTTCGACTCCAACTGGGGTAATGAAGACTGGCATATATGCCATACAGTGTGCTATGAATCAGTATGAAGGAAATTTTGCCTACTCTTACATGTATATTGATTACCATCTGGCAAGGGATCTTTTACGTGCTATCAAAATTGGCTGTCAAAGCTCAATGCGATCAGCTCAACAATCACTTTGATTGCTTGAGTTTAAACCTAAAAAAAAGTTTGTGGCAAGTCGCCGTTACAGGAGGAGCTGGCTAAAGAGTAAAAACAACGGCAAAATATCTCCTCAAAATACATGTATTTACTCACAGGCTGACATCCGTTAACAGACGCCATATAATGAAGAGAGCCTCCTTTTTTTGCCATTCCCAGTAAATGCTATTCACCCCATTTGGATAAAAATAGTATTCTTATACCCCATTTGGATAAATAGTATTCTTATACTTCAGTCAACAAATTTTGTAACTAAGATCAATGTAATGTCTAAATTTTCAAAGTCAGTATATATGCATGTAACATAAAAAGAAGAAATATTCTTTATACTCTCACTTGCACAAATTCTGCCCAGAAATAAATCCTATAATGAACAGTTGTCATAAATATTAATCTCTACATTTGACTGATATTGTTTGATATTGTTTGTTAATAATTCATCAACTTTTGAAAACAATCACCCAAATGATCTTTATATAATGGAACTCAGTTGTTACTTTACATGGTATTTGTTTGTTTCTGACTATGGTATTTCTAGGTCAAACAATGAACATCACCGTTATATCATACATTTGTTATATAACACAATATACATTCTTATACATGTATATATAATTACATTCAACAAGAAAAGTTATTACTGTGATAACTCAGTCTAAACTTAATACCATATAAAAAGTTACAAGACACATACTTATGGAAAACAGTTACACTAGTGTGTTTTAGGCAACGTTTTGTAGAGCATTCTTTCAACGTTATCAAGCTAATACAGTAAAACAGGTATGAGGCAAACATATATAGACAAAATACAATAACATAACTGAAACCATACTTGACAACGTCGCCTAAAATACACTAGTAACTGTTTTTCATAAGTATGTGTCTTGTTGTTACTCTATCCAGTTTAATAATATGCCATTTAAAGATACATTATGGGAGATTTTTACAAGGAGTTAGCCATTCTTGCTATAACAGTTCAAAAATAGATGCTGAAACAAGAATATATTGAAAATTTCAGTCAAATTACTTTATCCTGAACAAAGTTGTTACCACTATAATTTTTTACTAGAAATGGGGGTTAAATTCATCGACACCCTTTTCCCATTATGGCCGATTGTTGATTGACAGGCGTTCACTCCACCTATATTTTCTCGATTATCAAGTAATGTTTACAATGACTAGTACGGTACTGATAGCGTATTCGGTTTGAGACAGGACTGCAATTCAATTCGTATACATTTATTTTTTACTATAATTTAGAATTACGATTTTAATATATAGATAAGAAGAGAAAGTCTGCGATAGGATATTAAAGTTTGAAAGGAATGGGCCAAATCAACGAGGCAGTATTGTAAATAAATTATAATAAATAGCCGACTTCTTGCGTTGCCTGCGTGTACTCTTTTGTACTTCAGGTAGGCCTAAGCGACTCCCTTAGCAGACGAATTGAAAACAGTCCGGAAGTATGATGACGTCAACGTCACGGAGAAGCCCCGCCCACGACGCCATAGTGATTAAATCAGTCAACGAAATCCTGTTTTAATCCGAGCCCAATCCAAGCCATCCGTGGGTCTACATAGTTCATTTTAGGCTTGTTGTTTAAATAAAGATCTAATTTATAATTTCTATGACTTCTGAGGCCCAAAGGAAGACCGACAAAAGTCTGTTTTTGCTCTCCCATAATGTATGTTTAAAGATCAATATAAAAGTTGTATTATACCTTCGTCTCGGTGGTTGTACTTGGCTTAACAGTTGATGTAGGTGGACTTGAGTTCACAACTGGTACTGGTGATGATTTCTCTGTTACAGGTACTGATGTGGCTTTCTCTGTCGCAGGTACTGGTGATGACTGACCTGTTGATGGTGCTGATGTTGATGTTGAAGGTACTGGAGCAGTTTCATTTGCCTGTCGTTTATAACGATGGTTGCTCTCTAAACTTTGATGTTCTACTAATGTCTGTCTGTGATCAGGTGATATGTGTAACTTATATTCAACATCTTAAAAATAAACAAATAAAAACGAATTTTACTAAAAGACAAAATGTAATTATAGAATAGAACAATTTTATACTATCATTATAAAATTCCTATACATGTATGTCCCTTTTATGTTAGACCCCTAATTGCCCACCCTATATATAATATATAGGAGGGACATGGTGGCTCAGTGTGTATGGCACTAAAGTAGCTCAGTAACAAGAATGATCTGAAATCAAAAGAAGAGTACGTTGCACCACCACTGTCAGTGTAAAATTCCTTCCTCAAATTTACAGCCGAGTTGCATGCACTTCTTCATTAGTCTGATTGGTGCCAAAACATGTTGAATGAATCTCTTTTTATTTCACTAAATTGTCAGGTACAGCTAAAATACATACAATATGTACTACTAGGTACATGTAGGTAAGGGTCCGTGTGTAGTGACTAAGCTAAATGTTTGTGGGGGTGAGGGAGTGTGGAACAAGTGCTTTTAATTTATGTTTGTGGGTTAGGATGTTTGTGGATGTTAATATCATGAATGATTTAAATTCTGCATACACCAGTACTTGTGGTACCATACATTTATATGTGATATAATATGGCATGGGGGAAGTGTCAAATCAATAACAGAAATTTATTGAAGACTAAAGTTCAAATAGCTGGATTTGGATTCTAACTGGTTAATAACTCTGATTTCTTCTGAAGTTTGAACAATCTCACCATGTTGTAAAAAATTATGTTGATAACTTCGTCCTATATGCTACAGGCTTATCAACAAGTTTAAAAAAAAAATACAAAAAAAATACAAAATTATGCAACTCAATAATTATTCTTTTATGCCCTGTAATAAACAATGCCAAAGAGCCCAAAAATATTTCTTCTACTCTTTCCTAGGTAACCACATGGGGCATTCCAGCAAATCTGAAAAACATTTGACCTCTGGCCATTCAACTTGCCTTCTGTCCATAAATTTGCAGAGTGTTGAAAATGAACTTTGAAAATCAGATTTATTAATGTGTAATTATTAGCGTCACATCAATGTAATCGCTGAAGAACAAAGCTATAAATGATCAGTTTCGTAGAC
This sequence comes from Patella caerulea, assembly GCA_036850965.1. Taxonomy (NCBI): domain Eukaryota; kingdom Metazoa; phylum Mollusca; class Gastropoda; family Patellidae; genus Patella; species Patella caerulea. Next base: position 17,567,020 of record JAZGQO010000021.1, read on the forward strand.
AGGATTTTATCACGTGACGACTGTACATCATACAGTCTCAATTAATAAGACAAGATGTGTATGCAATCGAGAAACAGCAAATATTTACTATCATAGTACCAATCAAGAAAATTGACGAAAGTAGACTTTAGAGGTACAGACACTTTTTATGTTGAAAATACCCAAGCCATTTATAATTCATGGTAAAATTCAGTTTATGATCTCAGTCAAAGAGGCTAAGTCTGGGTAGGATGGAATGTTCAAGATACGCTGTACAGTGAAAATTCTAACGCACACAAAGTATGACATAACAAACCAAAATCAATATGTCAGAAAATTATGTTGTGATAAAATAAATATCATTGTGTATTGGACTGATCACTGATCCTATTAGTTAAGAGGAAATATAAAACAGGCTGAATGTTAAAAATCTGGAGCATCCCCTGTGCAGTTGATTAAATAATGGCATTACTTATATATATTACCCACTCAGACTGAAGATATCGATTCAAGCTTGTTATCAAAATAAAAAGGCTTGGTTCTTGTCCCAAGACACCAATAATAGAAAAGAAACCAACCGTAATATATAGTAATATATCTAACAGTCGTAATACATCTTTATACACAAACGCTTTGTAATAAATCTATATTACATGTACGTACATTTACACTAAGTTCAAAGTTTTCATGGCATTAGTTCTATTTACTAAAGAAGGAAATGAAAGATAGACATATGTATGAATGATCTATACAAGAGAAAATTAAATACAGCCTTATATGTATCTTTTGGTTGTCTTGTTCGACATGCCCATTGACCAATAGTATACTCTTGCATATAACTTTGGTAGATACCGAGCTTTCAGACTGTGTCAGAATTACTCAGAACACATGTGTACATACATGTACATGTACATGTATGTAAGAAAATAAAAAAAAAAAACATGCAAAAACAGGGTTTATCATTCTGATTCTTCAGATGAAAGACAACAGCCTTGACAATACCTAGGGAATGAATCGAACACTTTAAAAGTTTGGACTACCGTACATGTAATAACTGTAATTCTTTATTCTGGTTAATGTTAGTTTGTTCATCTCTAGGCTGGTATTTTAATATAATTACAATACACTATCACTAACTGTCTCAATAGCCGAGTAACATTACTAAAAGACACCTTTTGACATTTATCTTTAACTGTATTCTAATATTTATAACTGTGACAAAGTTATCAATAAAATTGGACATGGGTCTATGTTTTACATTGAGCTGTTAAATCTAATAACAAAATCGAAGCCAACAAAGATTAGTTTTAAACTTTTTTACCATCATCATTTTATAAACACCACAAAATGAAAAACATACATATGTAGATCCCTGTACTTTGTTGGCCATTTGATGACCAACAACTATACAACAGTGAATAATTTCATAAAATCTTGTTTTATTGTGCTTATTATTAAGGGAGAGAGCATTGGCTATAAACAAAACTAATATTAATATTGATTAGGCCCTAGAGTCTTTTAAGGTAGAATTTAATTAATTAATTAATGGTATAATATGTAGATAGGTAGGTAATTTACACTGCCTTACTGGATAAGAACCAATGAATCTATATGTAATCTATTTGCATGCTTAAGGGGTTAATCCTTATATTATTGGTATAAACTTATTAAAGTTAATTATACAACGAAAGAAAAAAAATAAATACACCATATACACATTCAGGTAGGTTAAGACACCAGGGTAGTAAATTATCACCATGACAAAGAAAACAGCTCATATTATATATATTATATCTATTATATCTTATTACAATTAGTCATATAAACAAATATAGTTACATACACATCAGATACTGAATGCCGGACAAATGTTAATAGATTTTCATGATATTTGTAGAAACTAGATTGTGTGCAGTACTACATGTACATGAACAAATTAAGGAAATGATCACTCCCAGTGTGAACCGATGAATTTTAACTTTAAACAATATGCATAAAAAGGATCAGAAAATGAGTCCTATATCCTCAAATCCAAGTGGCCGACTGGCAATGATGCTTAGAAAAGTATGAAAAGGTTTTTGGACCTTGTGTAAAAATGTGTATACCAGTACCCCAACAATTAAATTAAATCTCAACAAAACACGGAACTCTGCCATTCTCTAATGATGCACCATTAAAACAACAAGCCAAAAGTGAGGCTGATGTCCCCCGCCGAAATCCAAAAATAAATAGATGACACATATGATATTAATTAATCGCACATTTATTTTTTCAAAGGTATCCAGCAATCAAACTGTACATGAAGTGTCATCCAAAAGTGTTTTATAAAGAAAAATGCTAAACCGACGAGAAAAATGAAAATGTACCCTAGTTAGGGGGCAGACAAAAGGGCCCCCACACTTGACAAAAATGGCCAAGGGAAAGGGCTCTCGTGTCCGAGTCAATCGTTTCTATACACTGTTACTGTCGAATCCATTACTGAATGAGAATGCAGTCATTGTATTAGCATAAAAATCATCAATCAAGTTGCACCTAAGTTATCTTGTCCCAAAGTATCAACCAATCAAATTGCTTATCTCTGGCTACTCTAAGAAGAAAATGCTCATCTTTGAACTCCATCACGACATTGACCTAATAAGCATACACACCTATTTTGAACATTTTAACTCAATTAGAAGGAGAGTTATTGTGTTCCAAAGTCTCGGCAAATCAAATTGCTTATCGCTCTGCTTACCCTGAGCAGAAAATGCTAATTATTGATCTTAGTCAAGGCATTACTGTAATGAAACTATACACCAAGTTTCATCACTCTCACTTAATTAGAACTAAAGTTATCATGTCCCAAAGCATCAACCAATCTAATTGCTTATCTCTGCTTACCCTAAGCGGAAAATGTTCATCTTCGAACTCCATCAAGGCATTAACCTAATAAGCATCTACACCAAGTTTGAACATTTTTACTCAATTAGAAGGAAAGTTATTGTGTTCCAATGTCTCAACCAATCAAATTGCGTATCGCTCTGCTTACCCTGAACAGAAAATATGCTCATTATTGAACTTAGTCAAGGTATTACTGTAATGAAACTATACCCCAAGTTTCATCAATCTCACTTAATTAGAACTAAAGTTATCGTGTCCCAAAGCATCAACAAATCAAATTGCTTATCTCTGCTTACCCTAAGCGGAAAATGCTTATCTTCGAACTCCATCAAGGCATTTACCTAATAAGCATATACACCAAGTTTGAACATTTTTAACTCAATTAGAAGGAGAGTTATTGTGTTCCAAAGTCTCGACCAATCAAATTGCGTATCGCTCTGCTTACCCTGAGCAGAAAATGCTCATTATCGAACTTAGTCAAGGTATTACTGTAATGAAACTATACACCAAGGTTCATCAATCTCACTTAATTAGAACTAAAGTTATTGTGTCCCAAAGCATCAACCAATCAAATTGCTTATCTCTGCTTACCCTAAGCAGAAAATGCTCATCTTCGACCTCCATCAAGGCATTGCCCTAATAAACACATACACCAAGTTTGAACATTCTAGCTCAATTAGGAAGAGAGTTATTGTGTCCCAAAAAGTGTGGCGGACAGACAGACAGACAGACGAACCCATTTTAATAGTCCCCTAACTTTCTTCGAAAGGCGGGGGACAATAACAGCATACACTACAGATATATTTACAATATTAAGTCAACAGTGTAAAAATGTGTATACCAGTACCCCAACAATTAAATTAAATCTCAACAAAACACGGAACTCTGCCATTCTCTAATGATGCACCATTAAAACAACAAGCCAAAAGTGAGGCTGATGTCCCCCGCCGAAATCCAAAAATAAATAGATGACACATATGATATTAATTAATCGCACATTTATTTTTTCAAAGGTATCCAGCAATCAAACTGTACATGAAGTGTCATCCAAAAGTGTTTTATAAAGAAAAATGCTAAACCGACGAGAAAAATGAAAATGTACCCTAGTTAGGGGGCAGACAAAAGGGCCCCCACACTTGACAAAAATGGCCAAGGGAAAGGGCTCTCGTGTCCGAGTCAATCGTTTCTATACACTGTTACTGTCGAATCCATTACTGAATGAGAATGCAGTCATTGTATTAGCATAAAAATCATCAATCAAGTTGCACCTAAGTTATCTTGTCCCAAAGTATCAACCAATCAAATTGCTTATCTCTGGCTACTCTAAGAAGAAAATGCTCATCTTTGAACTCCATCACGACATTGACCTAATAAGCATACACACCTATTTTGAACATTTTAACTCAATTAGAAGGAGAGTTATTGTGTTCCAAAGTCTCGGCAAATCAAATTGCTTATCGCTCTGCTTACCCTGAGCAGAAAATGCTAATTATTGATCTTAGTCAAGGCATTACTGTAATGAAACTATACACCAAGTTTCATCACTCTCACTTAATTAGAACTAAAGTTATCATGTCCCAAAGCATCAACCAATCTAATTGCTTATCTCTGCTTACCCTAAGCGGAAAATGTTCATCTTCGAACTCCATCAAGGCATTAACCTAATAAGCATCTACACCAAGTTTGAACATTTTAACTCAATTAGAAGGAAAGTTATTGTGTTCCAATGTCTCAACCAATCAAATTGCGTATCGCTCTGCTTACCCTGAACAGAAAATATGCTCATTATTGAACTTAGTCAAGGTATTACTGTAATGAAACTATACCCCAAGTTTCATCAATCTCACTTAATTAGAACTAAAGTTATCGTGTCCCAAAGCATCAACAAATCAAATTGCTTATCTCTGCTTACCCTAAGCGGAAAATGCTTATCTTCGAACTCCATCAAGGCATTTACCTAATAAGCATATACACCAAGTTTGAACATTTTTAACTCAATTAGAAGGAGAGTTATTGTGTTCCAAAGTCTCGACCAATCAAATTGCGTATCGCTCTGCTTACCCTGAGCAGAAAATGCTCATTATCGAACTTAGTCAAGGTATTACTGTAATGAAACTATACACCAAGGTTCATCAATCTCACTTAATTAGAACTAAAGTTATTGTGTCCCAAAGCATCAACCAATCAAATTGCTTATCTCTGCTTACCCTAAGCAGAAAATGCTCATCTTCGACCTCCATCAAGGCATTGCCCTAATAAACACATACACCAAGTTTGAACATTCTAGCTCAATTAGGAAGAGAGTTATTGTGTCCCAAAAAGTGTGGCGGACAGACAGACAGACAGACGAACCCATTTTAATAGTCCCCTAACTTTCTTCGAAAGGCGGGGCACAATAACAGCATACACTACAGATATATTTACAATATTAAGTCAACAGTAAAAATAAATATTTATATAATATGTGTATGTCACTGTATGGTCTGTTTACCACCATCAATAGATAGAATCAGGTTATGTTATCTGACAAAGGCCTACATGTACACGTCATACACTTTAGTATCACAATATCCTTGAATTCATATCCACATACAACTATATAATAAATAATTCAAAAATAATATGCTTGTGTAGTAAAGATAAAATGCCAACAAAATCAATTAAAAAAATATTCTTATTTAGATTTAACTCCCAAAATTTAGTTAATAATTTAGATGGCAGAAAAGTAATCCCTGGTAATGTAGAATAGATCATACATGCATGTTCTTTGTGCCATCTTTACGTACAGTACCTTTATCTCATGGAAAGTAATTAAGATTTATAGTTCAGTCAGACGTTGACAGACGATTGCCACAGAATATTTAAATGGCAGCATGAAATAAATAGAAAGTAACGTTAACTTTAGATGACTATAAATGTAACTTATACATGTACCTTTTGCCATTTGTAAGACTAGGTTCCAAAGTTTGGCATTTATTCTGTAACATTGGATCTTTATTAATTAAGTTGAGAACTTTTATTATCATTCAGACAGTGGGTTAAAAGCGGAATGTCTAGAATAAAATACAATGGAGAACTCCAACTCCAGATTTAGACCTACAAATCATGGCAATCATACACTACATACGTTATCTTCTCCATTTACATATATTTCAGACAATTTCTAAGTTTTCATGGCTTAATACATGTTAAAATGGACTTCAAGTGATTATTAGATAACTTCCTTGTTGGATTTAATCGAATCCATTACATTTACAGGCCTGTCAAAAGATTAGCATCTGATTTACATTTTCTGCAGGATTTTGTCAAATTTTTATCTTATTTTAGGAAAATGAATCAGTTTGATAGTTCTTTTAGATTTCAACTGTCACAACTGTCCCCCAATTGACAACCTAAACTAAGACTTTATTGGCTAATTCATGTAAATGTATTCAGAATTTTTTCAATATTAACATTTTCATCTTCGGTTTTCTTTTATTCAATACATACAGGTGCGGATCCAGGATTTTTTGCAGGGGGGGGTCTAGGTTTGATAATTGCTTAACTAATTGCGCTCAACCCCCTGGACCCCCCCTCTGGATCCGCGCCTGACATATAGGTGTTCCATCACATTTTACAAACCTGCATCTGTTGAAAGGTAATTGATGCATCAGCAAACCCTGCATGACAAATGTACTCATTTTGTTCTCTGTGTATTCAAATTTAAAACATGAAAATGTATGCCACAAGTTTTTAGAAAGTGTGCATAGAGCATAATTTGCTTCATTTGGATTTTAGAACAAAAATAAGGCAGTTGCAAATGTAAATCAAGCTCATCTAAAAATGATACATGAACAAATGGAAAGTTATATTTTGAAATGTAGACTTTTTCAATTTGGATTTAACAAAATATATACAATGTATCGTAATCATAAAAGAATGTGTTGTTGGATGACAAGCTGTTTAAAATATTGTGTCAAAAGTTAAATCCTATGTTGACATATTTCAACTGATTCTGTGTTTCATTTACATCAATGTATCTACACAGTAAGCCAAAATTGAAACTTAAATAAGTAAACAAGCTGAATTCTTTGTTTAAATGGCATTTAGTAACTGAATAAGATGGGAGAACCCGCGCCGAAACGTTGCTGAAATAATTGTGTCATGTATTAAGCTGAATTGTTACTAATATTTGCTACATGTATATTAATAATATTATATACATGTACATGTAATACAGAGCTGGCGCTATCACTAATCAGAATAGCAAGCATTATATAGACAAACCCAATCTCTATACTATATTTGGCATTAAATCAAGTAGTTGTAGGAATTGGTGATTTAATGGCTGCTTTGAGTGATATCACAGACAATATTAAATCAAACAGTTTTATTAGCTACTTTAATTGATAGATTGCTAATCACACAAAACAACAAGAGTGCTACACCGTGCATCAAATCGTAAAAATGCTTTTTGGACCCATTTGTAACCAGGTACTCGAAAACGAGGCTGGACAGTGACGGCAAAGAGTATGCGCAATAAATACTACATGTATGTGGACTGAAATATTCAGATGCTAGAGATTGTCACTCGATACTTCTGGCATATTTCACTGATCATAACTGATTTGAAATTAGAGTAAAAACGGAAAAGATTGAATGTTAATCAGTTTATATTCAGTCATGTTTCATAATTAATATCATTATATGCGTTGCGACACATTTGTGTCAATTTCTAGGTCCCAAATATTAGCGATTTAGCCTTAACTATGTGTACAGGTGCCGGGGGTTACCATTGATGAGATGAACATTGATGTAGAAGTAATGTTCAGTGTATGGATATGTTATGATACCGTACATGTAGTCCATTTGTATAGTTTTATCTATGTCTATATAAGTATATATATAAATTAAAACCATTGATCATAATTGATGATTCTACATGTATACATGTATGTACAGTGGAGTTAAAGTTAACTAAAATATAGAAAGAAACGGGTTTTAAGAAATGGTTAAAATCATTGACACCATTAAATTGGTAAACCCAACACATTAGAATTAGTAGTAATTCTTCGTTGAGTAAAGTCTATAAAACTTCTTTTATATACCCCCCCCCCCAAAGAATAACACAATACCCCATTATCCGAGAGGAAATCTGTTTTACACAGTATAATTAAGGCAACACATATAAATAACATATTAAGTTATAATAAATCATGTTATGTGTATATAGTTAAAGAATTAAAAATATCATCTCAAGCAGAATATATATATATCCTATATACAATATACATACATGTACATGTACAATGTACATGTAATGTACATGTATGTACATGAACACAGCAGATTGTATACATTTATGAATATGTAAATGTAAATACATATATAATAAAGAGAAAGAGAGAAATGGGACTAACATATGGTTGAATTCTATTTCAAAGATTCACTTGCGCTTAGGGGTCTTTAGCAGTAGAAGGAAATCGGAGTACCTGGAGAAAACCAATGAGGTTGGACAGGCGACCCTACTCCTTGCCACGTACAACCAGAGATCTATTGTTATAGAATTAAAAACAACCCGCAAGAGATCGTATAGATTTATGAAAATTTCGATACATACAATGTATATATTTGATATGAAATGAATGATTGTGATCAAAATACTGTGTGATTAGAATATTATGTAAGAGTAAGAGAGTACATATGTACATGACTTCATCAGAGCTGTTTTTGCAAAAAAAAAGAAACCGTGAATGGTTGATAATAATCGAATCCGGTAACATTTCCATGTAGATGTGTGTGGCTACATGTGTATGTATGCGCCCTCTGTTCCAAAAACATGCACCATTAAACATTCTTCCTTGTTTGTTGGCTTCAATTCTCAGTGAGAAAGGAAACCAGTTAACGTTGACTTATTGTTATATGGCTGCTGTCAAATTTCCTCTGATTTTGGTTATGATTTGAATAAGTTAGCAGTTTGAACCCACTTAGGATCCAGATAAAATTTGTTGTGGTGGGTAGGGCAGCTACATATGTAGGCCTACATGTATGTGCCCTGGTTTCGTTGGGCCCCCATCGGGGTGAACAATAAGTGACATGGATGAGAAAACAAAACTAGCTTGATTCACTACTCCTGCACCTCATTCATATAGATGACAGATTATTTTTCTCCTCAGATTAAGATTAAGGTGATTATTTTTTCAGTGGATATGGCGATGAATTTTATCTATTTTGAAGAAAAAATATATCAAATTATACTTTTCAAAGTCTGGCACATTTAAGTTCAATCAGTTGCATTCAAAGATATTTGCGTCATAAAGCAAAGAAATGAGGCACGAAAAAAATGGCGCCCATAAAGCAGAGTGGCATCAGACAGGTTTATTACACTGATATTTATAGTGTTTAATCCATTATTCAATTTAAAGCCGGAAAACTATCATACAATGCAGAATGGCAAAAACGTAATGGGATTTCGGGAACCCTAATTTGTTGACTAAAAGTAGAAGGCAAAAAGCTCCTGTTACAAGAAATATATCTCTTTCTTAACATTCTAACATAGATGTGGTTTTGAAGTCATATTGGTGAAGTCATTGACGTCTCCACATCATAAAAACTGTTTGGTTTTAAATCATTTCTGGACTAATATTTCAATAGATCAATTGAGCATAGTAGGCACTTACATGTAAATATGGCATTATTTCAATAGCTCGCTTGAGCATAGTAGGCATCTTCAGTAGTGGGAGGAAACCTGAGGACCCATTACTGCATTACTCAGTCTTATATTTAGATAAGAATATAGACAAATGAGTTTTTATACAGGAATAGAAAGTAAATATTGATTTATACTGATCAAACTTAGATAAAGCATAAAAATATTCAAAATTTGATTCTACTTTTGTCTGATTTATATTGGGAAAAGGATATCTGAGAATCATATAAAATATAAAATAACTTATCAAATTAAAACATCTTATGTCTTATTCAAAAAAAAAGATACACATATACATGTACATATACTTTGCTCCTAAATATAACTACTGAGCACTGCACAATGTGTTTACTTGCCACTATGGCATGAAATGCAAATGATGTTTTTTACAAGGTGTCATACCTTTAGAGATGTCACTGTGGGCATATTTGATGAGATCTACATGTATGTCACTGTTAACATTAGAGATGTCACTTTTGTTGACATATCATTGTGTTACTGTGCATTTAGTGTTGTCAGAGTAAACATCTTGATAAATGTACAGTGTAAACATGTTGATAATGTAAACATGTTGATAGTGTACAGTGTAAACATGTTGATAAATGTACAGTGTAAACATGTTGATAAATGTATAGTGTAAACGTGTTCATAAATGTACATTTATAGAGATGTCAGTTTAAACATGTTGATTAATGTACAGTTAGACAACAGATGTCATTTGTAATTATACTTTTTCATTGTGCAATCAATAATGTCTGTTACTGCGAAATCCGTAAATGATACCTTAGATGGCAATACGCATCAACATTACAATGTCTGAGCTTATTCAAAATTCATTAACAAAGATATCTCACTGTGAACACTACATTACAATGTTCGATATGATTTTTTTTAAACTATGTCACTATGGTTCAGTGTGACACTACATGTACATGTTGACAACACATGTACATGTAGAGAAGTCACTGTAATTATGTTACATGTATAATACATTTAGAGATATCACTAGACACGGAAGATGTATGTCACGAAATATGATGTGCATGGAATATGCTGCTATAATTTATAGATTGTTTGTTCATGTAGTAATAAAAGACTGGTAAATCAATATAATCTGATCTCATATTAACAATCAATATTGACTATATTCTCCATTCGCACACAATGTCTTAACATAATCATGGTTTAAGTTTTATTGGCTACAAGTAACTTTAATCTGATGGCAACCACTACAATATCATTTTCATCTTAAATACCATTTATATGTAGGCCACTTTACAATCCTAGAATATAGTGCATACATTATAGTTACATGTATAGTGATGTACATGTACCTAGCTTTAGTGGCATTTACTTACAAGTTCCATGTACCTGTGATTTTGTACATGTAATAGCAATAATATATCATAATTGTGTACTGTGTACATACATGTAATTGTAAGAATGTATTATGCCCATGTATACATTTTTAACAGTTTTGAGGAAATGATAATTAGAAAAACCCTTGCAGCGAAGTGAGACAATGGTTGGTCCATACATGTACATTCCAAAGAGAGAGATAGAGAGCAAGGGGGTTTACTGTCCACTTGAAAAAAAACTTTGGTCATTTTAGGACCAACACACTGCTCAATTTTAACAGTGGGAGAAAACCTCAGAGATTGGACATACATGTACGACCTTACTCCTTGTCATATACAAGGTGAGAAGACAGATCTTCTGATCTAAAGGGCACATCTTAAACCATTTGGCCACCCAAGCCCTCTTTATACAGTCTAAACTTTGACAATGAGGCTATTTGAATGAAGAAAGTCACTTTCATTATGACGTAATTTAAGGGTCTGTGTCAGAACTTGCCATTCTACTCGCTATAAACTATAACTTCCTTGCAATTCATATGACTATAGTATCTGTACTCAAATCAAAGGATTACAATTGTACATTTACATTTAACAGTTATATTGTCAAAACAAACACTAGAAAATCATTCAGTCCAATTCCTTGACATAGTTTTGTTCATTTATCATATACATGTACATGTATCAACATGCTACATGTGTGCAGGTATTCAGAATCCTTCCATGTATGTATTTCAATTAAGCTTCATAAAGTCCTCCTTGCATCTAAGTTTGGAACACTAAGACAACTTAGTAAAGTAGGGCCAGTATGAAAAGCCATATAAAAAATAATACATCTTTTTAATAGAATTTTTTTTCCACTTTTATGATGGTAATGTTAGGCTTCCATAGAGAGCAAACCTAAAGTAAAACTCCACCCATATGAATAGAAATGTTTTACATAAGCCTTCACCACTGAGCTGAAACTTAAATACTATAGTCAGGCACAGTATAAAGCAAACTTATATTTAGAAATTATAGAATGATTCGTGGTCTTAACAATAGTAATACCAATAAGCTTATTAAGAAACCGGTTGTCAATTATATCAAAGATATATATGTAGATGTAATAAGTTAACTGTAACCTTATAAGCCACAATTGACAACGTAATTTAAAGACGTCACACTTTTTATAAGGTATCTAAATTTAAGAAGTGTGGAACGGTTAGACTAAAGTTTGAGGTCAAAATGTCAAAATGTAAAGCCCTTTAGGATATGGTACATATGGTACATAACAAAGCATGAAGCATGATTGAATAAGGAATGGATGTAAAGTGAGCAGTAAATATCCTACAGAAAAGGATTAACTCTCCTACTATTAGACTATGACAGATACATTGTATGACAGTGTCAGCAGGCCTGGAACTAGTATTACTTTGTTCTGCTAAATGTATTAATAATATCAATAAAAAAGACAAATCAGTGCTGGACAAAATAACAAGCACCTGATGTTTTGTCAGTGACAGGCAACTGTACCTCATTTCATTCCCAGACTTGTACGACATGTAACAAAAATTCACCAAAGTCACATGGAAATGGTTTTGGCAAGATTTTTATACAGGTACATGGGTTAAAAGTAGAGGATGACTTAGAATTTTCTGTTTCAAATCTTAAAAGTGTTAAACTATTTTTATCAGTTGACATGTCCTGCAAATATTCATTTTAAGGACCATGATTCAATCAAGCAAATCATGCTGTATGCTTCATCATATAAAACATCCTTTTAATCGAATATGTACACATATTCAAAACCAGGATGTAAATATAATTCATAAAGCATCTGTCAAGGACATTGTCATGTACAAATTCATGCTCTGCAAGGAACAATTCCTCTAATAATACCTGTCATTTCGTCTAGCACAAATTTCAAAATGTCAGTGCAACAAAAATCATTATTTCTATGGTACATCACATTTAGTTGTTATAATAACATGTAAATTCATCATGTTTTATATGATTTGTATTCAATGACTGTATGATTTTCCAAGCTTATGTGTTAGCCTCAAGAAATATAAGAAATCTCGGTTAAAGAGCATAATAAATCCCACCACATCCTTGGATAAATAAAATCAAAATCAAGTCACTAGTGGGACAGTAAGCTTATTTCACATTAAAGACAGCTACAATAGGAACAGAAATTAGATTATAGTGCTGTCTGATTAAATCAGAATATCAATCATTCAATCAAATGTTCTTTTTTCTCTCCCATATGTAGACTATGCCCGTCTTCTAAAAGACATAATCAACGCTTCTTATCACATTTCTTTCATTTACTGGCTTATTTGCCATCTTGAAAAGTAGTGAAATAAACTTTGATTAAGCTTTTTTTTATCCAGTGAATAACATAAAAAGACATTCTTTTCCTTAGGTTTGTTTTCTGCAAATGCTTTTGCCTTCAAAATGTCTACAATTTGGTAAATGATCTGATTTAGGATCTTACAAAAAGAGGGAGGGGACACATATCAGTCAGATAATATAAACAAAAGTTTGTTTGACATCAAGGGCACAGAAGCTGGACATGCAATAATCTTAATACTAAAATACAAATCATATTGTTTGATGTGGGCAGCTTTAAAAAAAAAATCTTTTGTCTGATACTTCAAGAATTACATGTAACTAGGACAAATTATAAAACTGTCATTATCGGGAATCTTTGACAATCAAGGGTAATTAAATCAAAGAAGTCAAGGATTGAAGGATCAATGAAATAGACTCCATATTGGGTAAGAATAAGATACCGGTATAACATTTTACAAAATTATTGGAAAATCATTGAAAACCAATCAACCAGGGTTTTTTTTTTATAAACAATGTAAAAAAGGCAATTGCATGGCAACTTTAGGATCTGCTGAATCCAGTTCGTGAATCTATCATTGATATTTTCTGATTTGTTTTCTTAATGAAACATGTACATTAAGATTACGTTGTTTTTTTTTTTTAAATTATTAAACCGTCCAAAACTAACCTCTATTAAAATCCATTTAATGGCAGTCAGTCATGCAATAGAAAAGTGAAATTTCAAGACATGCCAAGGCACCAAAATTCATAGAATAAGATTTCTCAGGGTTGATCGATCATCCAGGTACCATACATTATTTATATTTATTACGTAATTTTAAGTACCGGTACTAGCACTATAGGCTACGGCAATTCTTTCACTTTTGTTTCTAATTTTTAAAAATGGAGCAAGAATATCTAAGACAATATCATTATAATCAATATTATTATTATAGTATAGTATGTAAAATATAAGTACATTTTTATTAAGTACTACTACTAGTACTACAGTCCTACTTGTATAAATTACAAGTTGGAATTGGATTAAAAACAAAATATAAAAAGTGTAAAAATAATTCTCATAACTAAAAACCATAAACAAACAGTGACTAAATCTATTGGAAATCTATTCTGAATAAAACCAATATTAATCTCAATATATCACATGTGTAACAAGTAAGACAGTTACGAAACAAGGTTTATTTAACTATGACTTGTCAGTTTTCAGTCTGTCAGGTAAGGTCAGCAGGTAGAGTTCTAATTAAAATACCTCCATTTACAATCGCCATTTTCACGTCATACAGAAAAAATAGTGGTGTAAAAATTTTACCAATTTGTCCAGCCAAACTGTTAATAAAAATAACTTACCTAAACAGGTCGTTGAAATTAACATAAACGTCGTTATCAGGAAGAAAAGCCTAAAGAGGCATCTACACGGTGTTGACACTTCCGCCATTGTTGTCCTAAACGAATATTCTTATTTGCATATTATAAAAGGGAATTCTGGGTGATATAGTCTCGGTTAACATAATAACCATGGGTCCCTTTTCAAAATTTCTACGAGTACAAAGACAAAATGTTTTCACGCATGAATTTAACAATAAATATGTACGTGAACTATTCTTATTATTTTCATTGCATTAGTTCTTACTAGAAAAGGGCTGTGAAGTGTTTATCAACTTTAGATGGAAAACAGTTTTATGTAATGAGCGTAGACTCCATTTTCCAGACACAGAAATACTCAACGATCGCTGATGACATGTTTGTCGAATATTTAGTTCCTAAAATGTAATTTTATTACACGTTTACCATATGGTATCAATTAATATTAAACAAGCACCTTTTAATTGGTTCCTACTCTTTAATAAACCATTTGGTATTATTAAAGAAATAATTACTGATTCAGGGGAGATAAACACATTTAAAAGCCCGCCTCTTCGGTTTGCCGTGGGATCGGTCGTAGAAATTTTTACGCGCAACTTGACGGAATCCTTTGAACTACTTCATAAGAGCGATATAAAACATAGGTTCAAAGGGAAAAAGATTGAAGAGGGAAAAAAATGAAAACGTCAGGGGAAAAAATATAAACGTTACTAAAACAATCTTGTAAAGTGAAAAGTCGGATACATGTATATAGTTGTCGGGATGAAAAAAAAGAGCTTATAATTGATATTTTTTACTCGAAAAATCAAAATAAAATCAAGAAAGATACAATATTCTACTCGGTTATCTGTTTTTAATGGAGGAAGCCGTTTTTAAGGCTGTCGTACGTGTCTTAAGAATTGTTGATATATTTTGCACTGCGAAACCCCAATATAATATAATAACGATAATTGGATTATACATTTAATTTAGTAAAATGTGGTATAATTCATAATAAAAGTAAGTAAACTATAACCAAAGAGGCGAAATGAATTATTATGGTTTAGCGTCCTACTTACTAACGATGACCGACCTAAGCTGATGTATACAGCGGTGGAACCAAATGGGTGCCCACACCATCTCCTTAATCATTATAATCATAGTATATAAAAATCCACTTATTATTTTATTAAAGGTTGTAAATATGAAATAGAATGTTATTTTCCCCTCCAACATGCGGCACAAATCACCATTGATAACCTAATTTTTCAAAATATTCACCTACATCACAATGAACAATCCCTATTTTCCATCGATACTCTATCAAACTGCGTTCACTGCAATTCCAACAATGTTGATAAACATCCTTAGCGAATATCCACTGCTGATCAGCGCGAAACAATCCCATAAAACAACCCTTCTTGACAGTCGGCGTGGTGGGGTGACAGTGGCGGATTAAGCTCCACCAAGGCCCGAGGCGGCAGTTTCTGCAGGAGGGCCTATTTAAAAAGGCGCGGGCCTAATTAATTTCGGGTCAGGACCTATCTTGATTCCCGTTGGGCCTAAATCCCACCCCAACATTCATTGTCTATGCATGCGTTTTTAATCGTATCAGACAAGTCTAAAAAAATTTTTTTTACAAAATCTTTGGGCCTGAGGCTGCAGCCTCATCAGCCTCATTGATAATCCGCTACTGTGGGGTGGGGGGGGGGGGGCACAGAAAGGGACAGGGGGAGTTTGTAACGGCCCACAAGCCTGCCCAAGGCCAAGGGGCGAAGTCTCCGATATATTTTCCGATTTTAAACCCCGTTTTACTGTCGTTACAGTTACAAATTTATTTCTAATAAATTATAGCTCTATTCTTTGGGAGTCTAAGGGACGAAAGGAAACGAACTATATTTAAAATACAGATGTGACATCACCGTTAGAATACATTATTTATACTAGTTTAAAAACTGGACCCGCGTGATGTATTTCATTGAAATGCACGTGGTGGATAGTGTCTGTATTTTAAAAGGGTCTTCTGCAAGAAATTGCGTAATACATGCATACTAAACGCAATCGTGAAATATCAATATATTAATCTTTTAGAGGCATTTAGTAACTGGAACGAGCATTAAACTATAACACATACTTATGGAAGAACAATTACTGATTTATTTAGGCGACGTTTCGAAGAGTATTCTCTCAACGTTTTCAAGCAAGTATAGGCGACGTTTCGAAGAGTATTCTCTCAACGTTTTCAAGCACTGCTGCTTGAAAACGTTGAGAGAATACTCTTCGAAACGTCGCCTACATAAATCAGTAATTGTTCTTCCATAAGTATGTGTTATAGTTTAATGATCAATATATTACTTAATTTTTCGCACTCGACCATTAAACTACAATTAACGTCTTAATTTGTCGAAATTATACTGGATGTATATTGATCAGCAGGTGTGCCGAAAGTACCTATAAAGTGTTTTGACGACAATGATAATTGCGGATCTGAGGAAGCTTGACGCCTGATAAAAAGCTTTGTAATTTTTTTTTATCCTCATGAAGCTTTCCAAGCGTATATTTTTTGCGATTTTTTATTCTGTTTAGCTGTTTTTTTTTTTTTTACATCATTACATATTAGAAATAGACAAGTTTTTACGAGTGTAATTTCCTATATAATTTTATAGAATACTGTCAGTATAGAAAAAATAACCTATCGATTAATTAGTGCTGCCATATGGTGGTAAAAAACCCTAAAGAATTGATATTTTTTCTACAGATTACTACAAGTGTAATTTCCTATAGGATTTTATAGAATACTATAAAGAAACTATGGCAAAAAATGAACCTACCGAAGTAATGCTGCTATATTCTATAGCACTAATACGTTCCCTTATTCAGAAAGCTAAAGAGGAATATTTTTTCTTTACAGATTTTGTGGAGAAAAAAAATGACAAATGGACATTCTATTGTTTTCTACAGAAATTTTATACTATAATACTTAGAATGTTCTATTCTATATAAATTTCCTAATTTGGAGATCTGTCATTTTAGATCTGTCATTTAGTAATTCACTCCGGTGGAATCTGGAGAATTTTCCTGCAAGTTGTTAGGGGGTTGAATGGCCGAATAGTTAGCGTGCACTCGCTGTACCATACGACCTGCCATTGAGTCAACTGGCATGGTTTCGAATTCCCATTTGTACGTGGTAAGAAGAAGGGTCGCCTGTCAATCCTCGTGGGTTTTCTCCGCGTACTCCGGTTTCCTCCCACTGCTAAAGACCCCTACGCGCAAGCGAATTACTGAAATAAAATTGAACCATATGTTGGTCCCGAAATGACCTAGTTTGTGTCGAGTGGACGTTAAACCCCATGTCTCTCTCTCAATATTAGTTTTACTTAATTTACTGTAATATAACAAACTATAATACACCCGATAAAAATTGAACCTCAAATTAATCTTTCAGAATTTGGTTACTGAGCGCCATAGAAAACGCGTCGGAAAAAAAACAAAATGATCCTGTAAACATATCTTATTTATTTTGCTTCCTATTGTGAATAATATTCAAATAGGAACACATCAATAACAACACATTTGTACACTTATGGATGTTTAATCTGTAATCAACGGTATAAAGTCAGAGGGGTCAAAACCAAAAGTACGACACAGGTGGTTAATTTCATGCTACGTCGCTGCATGGCACAGCGTGCGTAAGAGCCAGTGGAGGACACACACGCTACTGAAATCTGTGCCATCTAATATGACCAAGCATAATAATATTATTAAACATACATTCACGAGCAAAATCTACCTCTAGGTCTTTCTTTAGGCCTGAAATGTTATAAATACAATTAATTAGACATTAATTAACTTATTTAGACCATAATCACCTCTCGATGTCAAGGCTAGCATGGGATTTTTGTTGGATTGTAGTTCGATTCGCTGAATTATTTTCCTTCGTGCTTTACTAATAAAATTGTCTTACCGGCTTAAGTAATGAAGACCGAGGCTAAGCGGGAATTTCATTCGCTTAGTTCTAAGTTAATAGTGAATCAATTTGATTGAAATTTTCAGCAAATTGCCGTTACATTAGTTAGCTTTTAACTATTTTAGTGAGAACTGCCAACTCGTTATTTAATCTGCCATAATGTATCTTTAATGCACGTACAATTGCTCAAAACATATTTTGTTCACACACTGTTGACAGAACCTATTGTTTATTACAAATAGTCTAGCCATACAGTGTGCCACGGTTGAGAGTTAGCCTACCACCTATACTCTTTGAAATCAGGGGCGTGGTGAGGGCAATTATTGAGAAGAAATTATGAGTAACAAAAAAGATTTTGGCACAAAAACCCTTTTACTGACCGCGGAGCTGTGGCCGGCAAAGCCGGCCTCCGCGAGCGCCGAAGGCGCGAGCCCGCGGCGGGGGGTCCGGGGTCCGGGGTCCGGGAAAATTTCGAAAATTAGAAGCCCAGAAACGCAATCTCCAGCAATCCGAGACAATTTGATTGTGATTTTGGCGCAAAAACTTTTTGGCGCATGAGTATGGCTACTCATGAACTCATTCTCACCACGCCCCTGTTTGAAATGAGGTTTAAACTCCCATTGGCCTAATAAAGAGACTAAGAGAGGCACACGAACTATACCCTTCTCTTAAATTATATCGAATTCCAGCTGTCAAAGAATATTTTACATGCACGTCAATATATACTGAAGGCCTCGGTTTTTCGTCCCATCTGAACGACTACACAGATGTCCTTGCCAGCCCCTCCGTCCTGCACCACTTCGGCCAATGCAGGGATCGAACACGCGACCTCTAGATTAGTCAGCGTCTCACCCACTTATATAAAGCCACTGTTGCTCCCTGTCTAGGACTACTGTTATCGTTCAATCCGAAAGACATGAAACTATACCTTCTCAGATCTCTGTCCCGCATCACTGACATGGGGTAAACTTACTGAAAATCCCAGGTGAACTGCATCAAGACAAACATGAGGATATAATCCCAGACCTCGTAATTATAGTGAACCCGCGCCGCGCCGTACCTCTGCGTTACGGCGGTGACGCTAACACAAATTTTTATACGCAAACGATACCATTGGGCGAATTGAAGAGATGATTTTCATTGCATACTTTGAATTCCTGCGGGGATCTATTGTGTTTCTGACTTACAACATCACATTGTATTTGACTCTACATGTCTATAATACGACACCATCTTGTATTTTACTCAACACGATGGCTATTGTATCTACGACGCATGGAGACCATGTTGTATTCTACTCCACACCATTGCTTTTGTATCTATATTGTATTTGGCTGCATTTTACTCTACACCCTGGCTATTGCAATTATGACATACAAGAGTATAATATGTCTTATAAAGCCCATGGGTTAGGTTAGGTAACATTACCCTTATTTCATTACACAGGATATTGTCATACAAGATGGTGGTAGTAGCCTATCTATCTGGTACCACATATTCCTTTTTTCTGTCTTGCTACAAAGATAGGCTGGCACTGCCAGGCAGGATACGCCCACATTTTCGAGAGATGGACAGAGAACAAGCAATACCAAAAGTGATTTTTCCTACATCTTTAAGTCCTGTATTTCATACTGTATTGGGAGCAGCCATTTAGTTGGTCAGTTCCAGTCTGATATTAATGAAATTCGAAACCGACAATGATTATGGTGTGACGGTACACAACCTAGAAATGTGACTTTTCATCAAAATCGGATAAGAAATGTGACCTGTAGAGAGTCCACAACCATGATATACCATATTTTTACACTATTCGCGTACAAACGGCGACCATTTCGTCCAGCAATTTTGGTACGATTTTCACGAAATTAGAACTCAACCTTCCTCATCAAAATCGATTTAAAATTGTGACCTATACAGGGTCCACAACCATGACATATCATTTTTTTAACAGTATTCACGTACAAACGGCGGCCATTTTGTCTGTCAATTTTGGTCCGATTTTTCCGAAATTCAAACTCAACCTTCCTTACAGTGTAACGGTGATATCATCAAACGTTTTTTTTAAATTGGATAATAATTGTGACCTCCAGAAGGACCACAAGCTAAAGAAAGGGGGATTTTGCGTATAACCAGGGGCTATAATTCAGGAAGTTACGATCATGCGCAAATATCGAAAAGAACCAAGATCTTTGGGTTATCCCTTATGAAAAAGTCCTATAGAAAGAGTATAGGTTCCTATAGAAGTTTGGGGGATTCTATAGAATGCTATAGAATACTAAAGGAAAACAATTTCATTCTGCAGTTTTTTTTCAGATGACTATAGATTCAAAAACATTTACTATAGTTTGTGTAGGATCGGTAGATGAGTTTTTTCGATGTGTAATTTCCTATAGAATCCTATAGAATACTGTAAGAAACTATTGGAAAAAAAATAAACCTATAGATTCATCGGTGCTGCTATAGAATTGTTGGTAAAAACTATAGTTTTCTGTACAACTAACTTGTATCCTCGAGACAGTTGAGTAATCCTTTAGTTTTCTGTAGCCTTTGTAGTAAAAACTATAGTTGGCTATAGAACTAGCCTGTATTCTAAAGTCAGTTGTTGTTCCAATAGATTTGATGGTAAAAACTATAGTTTTCTATAGAACTATCTTACTGTCTCAAGTCAGTCGTGTAATCCTATAGTTTTCTATAACATTCTGTAGAAAACTATGGAAAAATATTTTATTCTATAGATTTTGTAGAGAATTTATATTTATAGGGTACTTAAACCATTTAAAAAAAATAACCTACTATACTGTAGTTTCCTACATAATAATGTAGTAACAATGTTCTATACTACAGATTTCAAAATTAAACGCTGACTTATTCTTACTATAGTTTATTATAGAATAATGATGCACATGTGTGAATTAGTCAAAAGTATCTAACAAAATACTCTTGGATGCAGTTTTTCGTAATTTACTGTGATACCAAATGGCAAACTGAAATAAGCTTACCATGAAAAAAAATGAAGTTTTAAAGTAATATTATTTTAATGTAGAGTATGAATAAAATAGTGATACATGTTGAAATTTTCCAACCTGCCCACCCAAAAATGGCAGTAAAAGTAGATCTTCTCACCAAAAATAACATAATATTTAAGATATATCAATAAAGTAAAGACAATGTTTATTTGAACAGTCTGACTGTTTGGTGACTTGCTAGTTAGATTTTAATGACTATAACAGATTCTGTACTCAAAATCATATCATTTGTTGAAGCCAGCAGGTCAACCGTGCATACCTGTCAACAAAGTATAATTATCAGCCAATTTACTCTCTTGAAATCTGTTTGGTCATTGGCTGAATTTTGAATTTTAAATTCAATGTATAACCACTTAGATTAATATGTTAGTATTAGCAAGAAACTGAAGAGAATAGTACTGTTGTTTTCACAGATTCGATTAAAGACAAAAAGATAAGTATACTTTATTACTTTTTGACAATAATATTAAATAAGATACGATTGATGTGATTTTGTTATTTACTTAACCAATTATCAAACTATTATTTCCCCTATATTTCAGTTCTACCAAGAAAAAACAACATGTAAAGTTCTTCATTCATAATAAAACACAACACAAGGTATATATGGATATAACTACTTATCTAAAATTTAATAACGACGTTTCGTAACACATACAGGTCACGTTTTCAAGTTAATGACAAATCTCCATCTAGTCAGCCTATTTATACATAATTTTAGCTTGCAACAATTTAATAATAATCAGAAGAAACCATAAAAATTAGAAGTACATACAATAACAATACATGATCCAAACAATAATAATAACAACTACCTCTTAGTCGGTTAATCACAGGTTAATCAGTACTCAAGATCAAGGGCCATCCTCAATAGGGTTTCATCATAACATCTATAATCAGACCAATTAATAATCATAATCAGACGAAGCCATAAAGATAGTTAGAAGTACATACAATAACAACATATAATCCAAGTGATAATAATAATAACGAACTCTTAGTAGGAAATCACAGGTTAATCAGTACTCAAGATCAAAGGGCAAACTCAATAGGGTTTCATCATAACATCTATAATCAGAATAATTTAATAATAATAATCAAAATGAACGATAAACATAATTGGAAGTGCATGCAATGGCAAAACATAGTCCACGTAATAATAATAATAACTAACTCTTAGTGGGATAGTCCTAGGTTAGTCAGTACTCAAGATCAAAAAAGGTCAAACTTAATAGGGTTTCATTATAACATTTCGGATGAGTCCAAAGTGATTCCCATATTCTAATGTATAACTTAGCACATACAGTAGTTGATAAAAGTAACAAGTATTGTTAATATATGACTGACAGGTTGACCGTTATTAAAGTGGATAGTTCCAACAACACACAGAATTATACTATCAAGTCATCCCAGGCATTGGATATAAACAAACCAGTGTCTCTATTAATCATCGGATTATGTCTACGGATTTCAATTGCTTCCCGGATGTGTAGCTGTTTCTTGGATTTAATGTTTTTAGCTAGGATCTGTTTTTCCCTCCATTTTATAGTATGATTCGGGTTATCCATAATGTGCTGAGCTATAGCTGACTTATCTCCTTTCTTATTAGTAGTGGCGAGCCGGTGTTCATTGATACGGACCGAAATTGGACGTATAGTTTCTCCTATGTAAAAGGACTCACAGCTGCAGTCTATTTTGTATATTACATGCCTCGGATCTTGCCGTTGGTTCCCCATTCTCCCATCTGCTTTTATAAGGTTTTTAAGTGTCAGACCACTTGTTAAGAATACTTTAACATTCAGTTTTTCCAGGATTCTCTTTATTTTGTAGCTTAGGTTGCCAATAAATGGAATACATACGGATACCGGTTCTTGTTCTCTCACTGGTTTTACAGCTTTCTCCCCTAGGGCCTTATCTATAGTTTTCCTAATTAAGTTGGGTGGATAATTATTCAGGTGCTGAAAACTGACTCGAAGATGGTCAATTTTTTTCTCCAGTTTGTCCGGGTCACACACAGATTTGGCTCTTTTGGTCAGTGTTGAAATAATACCTGTTTTGGTCTTAATAGGGTGATATATACCTTGTGTTGTGTTTTATTATGAATAGTGATCCGTGCTTCTAGATGTCATTTAAAGAATTGATGTAAAGTTCTGACTAGTGAATCATCAGCAGAATTCAGATTCATCCATGAGGGAAAAAACAAGCTTATCAATTTGGAAGAAATCATGGGCCAACTATATTTATTCCCAAAATAAGAATTAATAAAAAATCTGTAGATTTCTATAGTACCCAGAAAACTGTAGTGACCGAATTTCCAAACTACAAAATACTACAATATTCAATCCTATACATAGCTGTAGAAATCCTACAGATAGTACAATAAAAAACCTATAGAATACTACAATATTTTCCTATAGAAATTATCTCATAAATCTGTAGGAAAAGCTATAGCATTTTCGTTACAGAAACTGTAGAATATTTTGGGGCCGTTATTTCCTACAGGCGCCCCAAATTCTGTAGAATACTATAGAATTTTATCCTACAGAAAATGGGACACGCCCCCCACAAAACACTATAGATTTTTTTATAGAATTCTTTAGAAAACTACACTGGTATTCTGTAGGACTTTTTGCTAAAGGTAACCATGAATTTCAAGGTTCATCAAAATCAAATTAAAATTGTGACCTTTACAGGGTCCACAACCTTGATATACCATTTTTTAACAGTATTCGCGTACAAACGGCGGCCATTTTGTATGTCAATTTTGGTCTGATTTTCCCGAAATTCGAACTCAACCTTCCTTACGGTGTAACGGTAATATAATCAAACGTTTTTTTTAAATCGAATAATAATTGTGACCTCCAAGCTAAAAAAAAAGGAGATTTTGCGAATAATCAGGGGCCATAATTCAGGAAGTTACGATCCGATATATCGAAAGGAAGCAAGATCTTTGGGTTATAACCATGAAATTCAAGTTTCATTAAAATCGAATCAAAATTGTGACCTCCACAGGGTCCACAACCTTGATATACCATTTTCGCGTACAAACGGCGGCCATTTTGTATGGCAATTTTCGTCCGATTTTCCCGAAATTCGAACTCAACCTTCCTTAGGGTGTAACGATGATATAATCGAACGTTTTTTTAAATAATTGATGTGACCTACAGAGGGACCACAAGCTAAAAAGGGTGATTTTTCGGAAAATCAGGGGCCATAATTCAGGAAATTACATTCCGATAGCCGCAAATATCGAAAGGAACCAAGATCTTTGGGTTACAAACATGCATGTCAAGTTTCATCAAAATCGGTTCAAAATTGTGACCTCTATAGGGTCCACAAGCTAAAAACGTGATTTTTCGTACTATCAGGGGCCATAATTCATGAAGTTTTGATCCGATACATGCCAATATCGCAAGCAGCCGAGATCTTTTGGGGATAAACCTATATTTCAAGTTTCGTCAAAATCGGATAAGAATTGTGACCTGTAGAGAGTCCACAAACAAATTGTGGACGGACGGACAGGGGCGACGACATAATACGTCCACATGAAAATGTATTATACAGAACTCGGTCAACTAGTGTCTCAAGTGTGATTTGCCAGTTTTCTTGTTTAATTTTTTTGCTATGCAATTACAGATTCTTACACTATATCTTATGTAGAAGTATCGCCATACCATAATGTTTTAACTGTTTTGTTCTAATTCTGTTTGTGAGTGGGGAACGAATTCCAGTTGTTCAACAGTACACTAGATCACAAGGTTTGTCATAGAGCCCATACCTGGTGAGTATTCTCTGGGTCCTCTGGTAACTCACAAGCAAATTACTGAAATTTTAAAACCTGAACCATATGTTAATCCCAAAGTGACCTAGTTTTGCATTGAGTGGATATTAAACCTCATTTCACTTTTCCCCTCTAATGTTGATCTATTAAAATGACAAATTGGGTAATAAAATGGCGACTATGGCCACCGTTGTCCAGACACCCTTTATATAATATATGACTCTTGTCTTAAATGTTGACAAAATCAGACAAGACAATGTATCAGTCTATATCATTATGTAGATATAATAGATATAAACGGCAGAATAAATTAAGTAAACCAGCTTTTTTTATGAGGTTTATTTAAGAATAATGAATATACAAGTATAAGATACTAAATAGCACATAGTAATAGAAAATCCCCTTTAAAATTTCTATTAAAATACCGATACTAAATGCTAAAAGAAAGAAAATAGATCTAGCTGGCAGTGATTTTATGAGTAAAAATACACAATAAATGCTAATAGAAAATAGGTGTATATTAAAGTTCCAATAGCATTTTTTTAAGTTATATTTTTAAAATTTATTAAAATAAAGCCCCAAAATAGATTGAACCTATAAACAGTCCTACCTTGTTAAAGAATAATCCTATTAATCCTATAATTCACTATTGCCAG
Organism: Patella caerulea; assembly: GCA_036850965.1. Lineage (NCBI taxonomy): Eukaryota > Metazoa > Mollusca > Gastropoda > Patellidae > Patella > Patella caerulea. The sequence continues at coordinate 17,593,030 of JAZGQO010000021.1, forward strand.
TTGAGAAATTGGCAAAAATATCATTTTCAACTTCAAATTCAAACGTTTGAAGATGGCCGTCCATGGAGAAGAATGGGAAAACAAGGGAGGTAATTGAGTAACTATTTCCTCAATCAACCAGTGTCACCCTTTCTAACCCCCCCAAAATTTTGTCCATGATCGTATAATAGTGAGTTGACAACCTTTTGAGCAAAAAAACATAGAAATAATTATATTTTGACTTTCTTAGAAAAAGTGAAATTGGAACTTTAATGTATATGGTTTTATGATTGATAATACATAACAAATTCTAAAGAAAGTAAATGGACCTATTGATTGTTGTATGTGAATTTATGATTGATAAAAAACAATAAAATGCTAAAAGGGAATAGGTAGATTAGGGTTATTGAGTCTATGAGGATGAGGAGTGATAATATAGGCTGCAATAAATGCTAAAACAACTAGATAGACATAGATTAGATTTGGTTGTTCTGTGAGGGAAAATAGTGATTTTATGAGTGATAATACACAATAAATGCTACAAGAAAGTAGATATAGAGGAAGTGATTTTATGAGTGAAAATAGACATGATAAATCCTACTAGAAAAAAGATAGATCTAGGTTAGATTATGTGATGTTATGAGTAATAATATAATCCACATTATAAAGTAAATATACATATATATATACAAAATAATTTATGTACAATTTAAAAGAATAGAAACGAGTGCACATATTCAAGTCTTATTTACAAAAGGTAAATTAATATGATAAACAGTCCTATAATAGGCCTCCTTTGAATGGATAGATAACATGTACTGGCAATATTTATGAACTGTAATATTTAATGAACTGTAATATTTATGAACAGTAATATCTATGAAATGTAATATTTATGAAATGAAATGTAATATTTATGAAATGAAATGTAATATTGAACAGCAATGAAATGTAATATTCATGCAATGAAATATTCTTGGAGTTATTAACATAACAAAACCATAATTAATTGAATAATCAAGACTTTGTTTTTTTTCGTAACAATGATAATCAAGGCTACAATATCTTTTTTTTTAAATCTATTATAGCGAGACTTGTCAGCTCTTTAACCAATCTTCCATACATTTAATGCCCCTTCAATTATGTTGATATAATACACTTAACATTAGAAGGAAGAAAATAGTAATATGATCATTATTTACATAATAAATACTATATTGTAATTTAAAAAATACAATTCACATTAAATTCATTTATCTAGAGCACTAAGAATTTTATGTACATGGTTTGATATCTAGAAATAAAACTCATAAATAAATGCAAATTCAAACATATATAATGATAATATATATACCTTTATACAAATGGGGAGGGGGGGGTTATATAAATAAATGAGGAACTGCACCACTAGCACCAGACAATATATATACCTATATTTAACTTGCCATGAATAAATGAGCAAATACATTAGACAATATATATCCCAATATTCAAAATACCATGAATAAATGAGAAACTTGATGAGATAATATATACTGCATACCTCTATATTTAACAATCGATAAAGGATGCCATGAAGAATAAAATCTTATGTAATATGCAACGTTTTAATGAATATTTTTATTTTTGAAAACAAAAGGATGGGAATATTGCTGCCTTTAAAAAACTACGTAACAAATAACACTAATTGACTGAATATTTGTAAAATATTGTTTGAATGTTAATACATGTCTACAATTTCATTACCAAGTTGATTTATTTTATAAAATATATACATGTAAATATTATTCATTTACTTCTAATAAATGATAACCTGCCATTCATTTGTGGAACCACAAGTGCTACATGTATAAGAATCTAACCCTGAAAGTTGAGTTCGAAAAAAGAAAATGTGAAAACTTCGCTCTCCAAGAAATATGTCCCTGTCTCTATTATCAAAGATGATGCCAAAAAGTAGAATGTGAAACTTAAATTCATTTCTCACATTGTGCCCTAAATTATATTCACATGGCATATCTGGTGAGTCATGGTTATTTTTACCTAAAACAAAAGCTTATAAGTACTGTAATAATATCATATACATTAACAAAAACAATAAGTATTTGAATAAAACCATGGTTTTATGGAAATCATAAATAATTTAATTAAGAAAGAAAAACAATTTCCCAGTCCTGTACATGAGTACGACAGACAGGACATGGTGATTCCATGAAACGAGGAGCACAAGTTGTACAACAACAGACATGTTTACATGGTCGAAACAAAACAACACGAGTTTCAGATAAACAGATGAGACATCTATCTGGGTTTATAGTGGACGAATCAAGTTGATTGACAGCTGCAGGATCAGGTTGATTTTCTTGTTGATTTTCTCGGTTGTGAACTGAAACATAAAACAACCAACAATTCAATTCATTTTCTGTCACTGTAATATGGGTGTTATGATGACTCAATGTATAAGATGCTGATTAAATTAACCAGGGAGTTCAGGTTTTGATCTTAGTCTTGGCCAAGGAACTTTGTCAATGGTACAGAGCAAGGGCCTGGGAATGAACAAGTCTCGTTGATTGAATGGGATAAAAAATAAAAACAGAGGTCCAATGTGTATATTTCTGTACACGTAAAAGAATCTTTGACAGTTGGCATTAAAGAATATTAGGTGAAAATGACATTGTCAGGGGAAAATTCCTCTCATGTGCACGGTGATTTTTGATAGTACAGTATTAAGGTTTTTCTTCGATACAATCCATTTGGTGTCTGTCATTTGACCGATTTGTGTTTTATCAGTGTTTTTATTGATATCTTTAATACATGTCTGGCCTAAATATAAAATATCAGGTACTGGTTCATTTGTGCCTGACTAAAACTAAACTAAAATTTTCCAGGTACGGAACTTGTGTGGATTTAACTTCATAATAGCAATGCACCCTACAGGTTAAATTTAAAATACAAGCGACATTAATTATCTTAAATTTTAGCATCAGAAATTATAACTTACGGTAACTTTAACAACAACCTACAAAACAGTTCAACCAATCATTACCTGTAGATTTGATTCTTGTGAATTCTGTAACCAAGTTAGATAACTCTTTTTCATATTTCTGTATTTCAGCCTGTAATTGAGTTTTCTGTGTTTCTAATTCTGTCTGTTTTCTCTGTAATTGTGTTTGGTGTATATATGTTTGTTGTTGTAAAGTTGTCTGAAAAGTTTGCTGTAAGTTATCTTCCCTTACTCTATGTCTGTCAACAGCTGTCTGCAGTCTGGTCGATAAGTTCTCAATATGTCCGTCCTTTTCTCTTATTTGTTGTCTTAACTGACGTTTTGTACAGCGATAATAGTTCAGTTGTTGACTGGCTTGGTTCAGTTGTTGATCTTTATGGTTCAGTTGTTGACTGGCTTGGTTCAGTTGTTGACTGGCTTGGTTCAGTTGTTGATCTTTATGGTTCAGTTGTTGACTGGCTTGGTTCAGTTGTTGACTGGCTTGGTTCAGTTCTTGTTCTTTACTTTCAATGATAATATTATGATTCTGGTTAAGAGAGGCCACAGTAGCCTTGTAATGCTGGTCTTTAACAGTCATCACCTGATCTAAGTTGTCTAACTGTTTGTCTTTAGTCTGTAGCTGTTCAACATGTAGATCTATGATGTCATCTTTCTTCTTTAATTCACCATCAGCTAAAACAGCAGCTTTTAGCATTTCAACACTTGGATATCTTCCACCTATAATATAAAACAACATTATATCCCAAATATCGAATATGTATACAAACCCCTGTTCCATAACTGTATTTCATGAGATAGCTCAGGCAAAAATAGGGACAATTATAGGTGGGTTTTTTTTTGGGGGGGGGGGTAAAAGGTTTCAGCTTCAATAAAGTTTACAAGTCTACTCCAGGTCTGGTAAGAATATGCTCATCCATTGTCACTGCTAATGATCACTTCCAACACTTTTGTATATGTTACAGTTAATGATCACTTCTTACACTTATACATTGTATGTAAAAGCATTCTTAACAGTTAAAATTTGCTGCAGAGTAGAGGGAAACACCATTACCAGTGCAAAATTTCATTCATAGCATAAATTATAAACTTGTCCTTATAATGAAATTGTAAACCCATTTAGCATTACTGTCCAAATAAATGATGGTGGTACTGTATTTCACTAGACAATGGCAATAATCACATGATTGTGGTTATTGAAAACAATTTTTACAGACGTGTAGTAGCTAATGGTTGTTATGTTCTAGAAAACATTTTTTCCTTAAATAAATATGCATTCCTTTAGATAAATAAATTAGTTTGAAACTTATATCATCAATTCACGCAATTGTACACTGGAAGACATCTTTACATGTGTATATAATGAGTTTAGACAACATTACTTTTTCTAATCTTTTAGAGCCATTTAGTAACTGGATAGAGCAATAAACTATAACACATATTTATGGAAAACAGCTACTTATTTATTTGAGCTTGATAACGAAGACCAAATATTGGTAGCTATTTTCCATAAGTATAGTATGGTTTTCTGTAAAACTGTATAAAGTGAGTGTATATTACTCACAGGTATTTATAAAGAATTGTTGTATAAGATGAAGTAATTGTGTAGGAGATATGTTGTACCCACATGTACTATAAGCTGCTAGTAGAGTTGTATTAAGGGTTGGAGGGTACGGATCAGGTATATTCAATTCTCCTATTGATGTAACTGGTTCTGTAAAACACAATACAAACAATTTAATTAAAGGTACTAATCCATGAAAAGAAAACAAAACTTTGAACTCTATTGCAGAACAAGGCCCCATCTAAACACTACACATATAAGGCATTGCATGTCCATCCATAAAATATACACACGGAACATTACACATCACAAACACATGTTAAATGGGGTAAGAAACCTGCACAATCTCCCGTACATGAATTACATATTGATATATGGAGGATTGCCATTCCTTTTAACAAATGATATCATGGACAATTTGTTATTAATTTCTATCATATAAACAAAGACAGGTAAATATTGAGGAATATTGTTGACCTGAACTTGAAGCCTGTGATAAATACCTGGACATGAGAATGGAAACTCTTTGACCCAGCTGTGGGATCACTAAGTTTTACTGACTGTATCAGAAGACTACAAGTCAAAAATCTCAGAGAAATTTCTAAATTTGATTATACATGATTCCCACTTGACAGAGGTGGTGCCTCATTGTCTAGGTCATTCATAAGGAGGTGTATCCAGCTGATTCGAGGGAAGGGAAGCCTTAGTAGAGTCAATGTTGGCACGATATATCGCTGAATCGCCATACATCTATTCATTTTTTTTATATGGTTTTCTTGTCCCTTCAGTAAGTAACCTGCCAGTCTAAACTATCACATTACACATTATCACAAAACACTCATAAATTGTATTGGTCCCTATTTTGATATCAATATAGTGATATAAAAAAAGTTTTATTTCTTCGACATCGGAAGGACTAAAAATATCAATTATTCATATATCCTGTTCTTTTCTTGGTAAATATTGACCTGTTTATGAAATGTGAAACAATTGTATCGTAGCACCCGAATCGCAATACATGTACATATCGTATCATGAGTCATGACTACAGTGACAATACCCAGCACTACCTTGAGTGCACATGAAAGAAGAGAGAGAGAGAGGAATGGGGTTTAACGTCCACTCGACACAAACCAGGTCATTTTGGGACTAACATATGGTTTCATTTTATTTTCAATAATTCGCTTGCGTGTAGGGGTCTTTAGCAGTGGGAGGAAACCGAAGTGCCCGGAGGAAAGCCACGAGGTTGAGAAGGCGCCCCTATCTCCATGCCACATACGCTCTCACCAGGGCTTGAAACCACAGCCGCAAGCCATACATGTAGGTGACCGGCCAGCTAGAGGTCGAAGCACGGCACTCTAGACCACTAGGCCATCCCAATCCCCCCCACATGAAAGAAACCTTGGCTGTTGGAATTTTAAGAAGAGTAGACAGAAACACTTCTATCGAAGCAAAATTTAGCCTTTCATTACACACATAATCAATGAAATGAAAATTATTATATGTTAGTCTCATATTAAATAAATATTGCGTTAATGAGAGTTCAACAGATAAACCTCCTTCCTTTCATTTGGTTTATCATATGGATATTTTTGGAATGGAGGAATTTTTTTTGTTCACAAGTTTTTATTCAGTGCCAAGAGAAAGAGAAATTTAATTACAAACCTGTTACTGATGGATCAACTTCAACCAGTTGCTGAAAAATATTTTCATAAACATATTATACATGTACAGAAAATTTACAGTAAAAATTCTTATGTTAAATGTTAGGTTAGATAAAAGGGCAGCAACTCCATTTTTGCAAACTGAACACATCCAGTTCAAGAAAGCCATGGTGACTCAAGGAGTAAGGCATTAGCTAACTTATGAAGAGGTTCACAATTCGACCTTGTTGTTGGTCTAAAAGTAAAAAGTTTCTCTGGATTTTCCAGCCTAGTTTACCCTTTTGAGTTAGATATTAAAAATTACCTGTATTGCTGCCATTTGTTGAATAAATTCCTCTCCTTTTATAAGTTTTATAAATCTACATGTTGGTGATATTAAAGCATGTTGCTGCCATGGGTCTGCTGCTGGTTCCCAATCTCTAATCGATACACCACAACAAAAACATATAACTTTTGTTACTACACCTGAAAATATAGTATTATAACATGAACAGTTAATAAAACCAGGATTGTATGATCATTGCTGTAAGATATAGCCACAAAATGTGCAGACATATACATGTACAAGCCTACAATGCCAGGAAAATATTCATACAGTTCTATGCCAGGCCCTCTGTCCTGCACCACTGTCAAGGGCAAACCATGCTGGTAAATCCTCAGAAACTCTTTCAGTTGACACAGGGATTGAAGCCAGAACCTTAAATTCGCTGAGCCTTTCTGGCTCCGTTTTCATACCTGTATAGAAAAATCCTGCCTCTGCCAACTGTGTTTTGGTGGGTTTATACTGTTTTGACCAATGTCTAAAAGATGTTAATCTTTCCTCTGTTCTTCTATACTGTGGATGCAGAACAAGGAAACCGTTTTTCATATGCTTTGGTCGATTATCTTTATCAATCAATTTCTTTCTGACTAATTCTTCTAATTTCCTTGATACATTTCCAACATCAATTCCACTGACCATTGGACAACAATATCGACCTTTGGGTGAGATTTTTTCATGAACATCTTTAATGTTTAATTGTTCTCTGTATGACATTACGACCCCCGCACAATAAACACACTGAACTTTGTCATTGGCAACATAAACAAATCCTCTTGCAGCCCATTCTCCTGCCATTTCATCTTGGGGATTAGGAAATGTGAGGACACGAAATGATTCGTAAGCACTGAAAACTTTATCATCGATTCGAGGATGTATAATTCGTCCTGTATATTCTTCAACATGATCCGACCATTGGGACCTAGATCCAATGACATTATTATTATCTGTTGGTCGATTGTTATCAACGTTTTCATCAGATTGGTTACTGGCAGGACTTGTGGAGAATAAATTTCTGCGAATGCTATTCATTGACTGAATTGTTGTATTTGCATTAGTGCCACCATTTGGAGGTGTTTCATCTGGACGGATGAGATGTGAAACCCTATTTAAATCCCTTCTGTCACTGGGTTCCTGCAACTGTGTAGGATTATCAGGCTGTTGGCTATTTGTACAGCAATGATTCGATGTAAGGCCATCAGTTGTTGGTGATTGTGTGGTGTTAGAATTACAGCAAACTTTATTTCCACTAGAACATGAAGATGATTCCGATGGCGATTGAAGAAACGGACAGTATGGATTCAATATTCTGTGTACTGCAACTGGAGATTCGTTATGCCAATTTCTATATCTTGCTTTTGATTTGCAAATAAAACACTGAATTCCTTCAACAGAGCCAGCATAATAAAATCCAGCTCTTGCTAACTTTATAAACGATGTTCTGGCACTAACAGACACATTTGGTTTGTTATTATTTCCAACGCGTGTTTGTTGTTGACAGCCGCTGTCACTCGCTTGATTTTCGTTTATCAGCCCTTGGAACGATGCTAAACGCACAAAATATTGTGACAACAACTCACCGGTCTCCCCCATTGTGAAAACAATAGCGCAATTAACACAACAGTACGAAAACACAACAAAAATCGTATAAAATTAACAATAATATTCCAAAATTCAATAATAGTAAGCCGCCATTTTATAAACTCTTCAATTGACCCAATAATGTTAAAAATAGTAGCGGGCACTACTTCCGGTTTATTGACCTATATTTTTTATCCTACTTTCAGAACTAAACTGAAAGTAGATAAACAATATACAGCTGTTTTCCATATTTCCTTTCTACTCAATCAAAAATGTATAGACATTTTTGATTGTTCCCATATTATTTTCAGACTAAGTGTATAGGTCACTAGCAGTCTATTGAAATAAAAATATTATGTCAAAAGTAGCGAATTTTTTTTCGGCCGCCTCCATATAATTACTAATTCTAGTATTTCATTTATAAAGAGCGTAAATGCGTCTGAATTTCCATTGGCCTTATTACCAAAGGCGCTCAAATATAAATCCACTAAAGATAATGAATAGAATTATTTTGTCCTCCATATATGCAGTACCAAAGATGAATGATAATAAATATTTTGCGCCTATTTCAAAAGAAATTTCATGTCTTGCCCCCCCCCCCATATAGAGGGCCGCAAAGGGGAGCGGTGGCTCCAGTGGCGGCGCCAAGGGGGGGGGGGCGGCAACGGGGGGAGAGGCTTTGCACCCCCAAAATCTGGGCTGTCCTCTGTTTGCACCCCCCCCCCACCCACACGAATAATTTCGAAAATAAAAAAAAAATTGTGATTGGCCAGCTCTATTAATCTCAACGACCATTGTCTGAAATGCTACCTGGCTGCATTCCCGGCAGACTATTTTACAAAATATAGTGGTGAAAATATTCATTCGCTTTGATTCTCTTGCACCGCCCGGTCAACACTTTCTTCTCTGGTAGGATATACCAGTGTTTCGGTGGCAGGCCTGCTGCAAGACTACATTTCGGGCAGTCTATATTTCAAATTATTGGAGACTTCGTTGAGTTTCATTTGACACTTTCATCTATATAGTGATCAGGCCACAGACGAAATCCGACCAGCTCTATTTATCTCTACGATCGGTGCCTGAATACTGTCAGGTAGCATTTCCAACAGTCTATTTTTCAAAATTTTCTTCGGGAGGTCCCCAAAACCTCCACAAGGACTCGCTACTTTGGCGCTCGTTACCATTTTGGTCTCTGATCGTATAAACTAATGATCAGGCGACAGACGGTATGTGGTCAGATTGATTTATCTCGACGATCGGTGCCTGACTGAATACTGACAGACAGCATTTCCGACAGTCTATTTTTCAAAATTTTCTGGGGGAGATCCCCCATACCCTCCATAAGAGTGGGATTCGCCGAGTTTCGCAAGTCCGTTCGTTTAACACTTTACCTCAACGATCATTGCCTGAAATACTGCCGGGCTGCATTTCTGGCAGCCTGTTTTTCAAAATTTTCCTGGAGAGTCCTCCCACCCCTAGTTGAAACTCATACCTTTGCCCCCTTAACCCAGGCGCGGATCCAGAGGGGGGGGGGGGGGTCCGGACCCCCCCTCCCCTGCTCAGACTTGACAATTTTTTATGCAATTTTATTGGCGATTTAGACCTGTTATTTTGGAATTTACCTTCCGGAAATACGTCAGAATGAACCAAATTGAATCTAATTTACCAAATTATCGGTTGAGCGCAATTAGTTAAGCAATTATCAAACCTAGACCACCCCCTGCAAAAAATCCTGGATCCGCACCTGTAACCTTGGACTTTGCCCCAGCTTTGCCCCTCACAAACACCGACGGTTGGCGCCGCCACTGGGTGGCTCAAGGTGAACGAAGAGGGGAAGGCCTATGTGTCGGCTTTCATCGGTAATGAAGCGCAGAGGCAGGGGCGTACAAAACGATTCCGTTTGGGGGGGGGGGCGGTGTTTAGCCAAAATGTGACCGACTGATGCACATACCCCCCACGCCCGCACCCACCTCCCAGTGCGAGTGACGCAATCCGGAGCCGAGCACCACGTGTCAGTTTTCTAGAGTTAACATAACATCTGTACAATCAGACGCCCCACGCCCCACACACCACTGGTACTACAAACTGGGCAGTTCACTATAATCGTGAATATGATAGTGCTGAGACAGTATAAGACAATTGAGGAGTAGAGGAATGATTTTAAAATGGAATCGCGCGCCACAGACGCGAAAAAATTTCAGATATGTAAGCTAGAAGAATGATGTTATAATGGAATTTCAGATATGTAACAGAGCTTTTAGATTTTTGGGACTGGGCTTGAAAATTTGAATCAATGTCATGGCAAATGGAACCAAATTCTCGTTAACGAGAGGATAAGAAATGGGACAGAATCTTGAGGCCTATCTATCAATATCGCCTGTTTTGTGATTGTTTGTTTATCACATTAATTCATTTAGTCGGAGACAGACTGCGGTGGTACTTTTTTTGAGACCGACTATTTTTTGCCATGGTAGAAAACATTTCATAGAACAACATACTCATAACAGAATTTTTTGTGCGACGTGTGCAATTTAGGTACACGGATTCACGCAACTACTTAGTAGTTGGGATCTATTCTTGCATTGTTTTTGAGACCGACTGCAGTGACTGCACTTATTTTGAGACCGACTATTTTTCTCCTTGCGTGAAATTTTGTTGTTAGACCAACATACTCACAACAGAATGAGAGCGAAACATAACATCTTTTCAAACATGATAAGTTGACAAGATTATTTTATACTAAAGTTTTGTGTGAGTAGCGTGACGTATCCAATGAGCACTTATTTTGATAATGACTACTCTATTTTGCGACCGACTGCACTGGTTTTGCGACCGACTATTTTTTCTGCTGTACCCCCCCCCCCCACACACACACACATTTACGCCCCTGCGCAGAGGCGTGGGGCAGAACAGCCGTTCCGCGCTTGAGCCAGTGTTTCCCTCTGCTTAAACCTCGGCGTCAAGTCCTCTGTCCTACCGATTAAGCGGCCAACGGTTGCGTCGATCGCTTCTCCACACGGTTCCCTAGTGTTAGAGATGCGACGTGCTATACGATAAATTTTGCGGCACTACATTAACGCATGCTATTTCCATATTAGTTTATTCTTTTAAAACTCTCAAGTCTCACCCCACCCTCTATTTTAGTAACTCAAACAAATCCGCTTCCAAAACAATCAACACTGGGAATAAGTTCATCTGGCAACTATAACTGAAATCGTATAGGCCCTACCTGTAGTTTTATTCAGGGAGCTAGAGAAAATTCAACATTACCACAATTTACCATTTTATTTCTTAATATTGACGCTAACGCTACATATAGTATTTAAGAACCTACGCGCATTAAATCATATTATTTTTTTCTTGAAACACAATTTCTGCATGCCCCTTTCATGCCTGTGTACAATCCAAAAATTTATTCGTTCTAACGTGATAATTACTTTCAGACGAGATAATGAATTCGTTTCTAAAACGAGATACTGATAAAATTCGATCTAACTAGATAATTAATTCGTTCAAACGACACAGTAACTCATTTAATTACATGTTATTCGTTCAAACGAGATAATTAATTCGTTCAAACGAGATAATTAATTCGTTCAAACGAGATAATTAATTCTTTCCTACTACCTCGTTCGAACGAGATGATTACTTCGTTCAAACGAGATACGAACTCGTTCAAACGAGATACGAACTCATTCAAACGAGATAATTAATCATGTGGCTAAGTGTGAATACGCTGGCTCGCTAGCCTGGAGGCCGGGTGTTTGATCCCTGCATTGGCCGAAAATTCCTCCAGATTACCAGGTGTGGTTTCTCCTTATCAGTGATGTAGGACGGAGGACCTGACAAGGGCAGCTGTCTAACTCTTTTGAATGGGACGAAAAACCAGGTCCCGTTTAGGTCCTACACATTGGCGTGCACGTAAAAGATCCTTTGGAGTTGGAATTAGATATAAGAGTAGGCTGTAGTGCCGCTGCTCGAGCAAAATTTCCCTCATAGCACACTGTATGGCGTGTGTCCGTCTTCATTATCCCTAGTTAGTAGCAGAAGTGGGACGTCAGACCCCATTTCATTTTCGTTCAAACGGATTAATATTTATTTCTTGTTTGGCACTAATGGACCTTCGTAGGATTGATCCAGCGTCCTTATTTTGATTATCTTGTGACATTGACCTTGTGTTAAGTACGGGTCATAGGTCACCAAAATGATCGTCGCAGTGTGTTTGGCTATAGCGATTCCAATTACAATTTTGATAGCATTAACGACACAACTCTATCACATATGGGACGAAGGTATTGTCACGGACTGGATGACAAGACAATGCTTTTCAAATTCATTATATAGTAGATTTATATTTGAGTACTTGTGTTTCATCTTCAATAAAATACTCCATAAAATCCTCTGTTGCCACAGTGTTTGAACGTACTTACTAAGTTACTACGTACTGTAGGTCTCATGACACTCGCCAGTACCACATTCAGATCTCGTGCTATTCAATACATGTCGAAACTGGAATCTGCCCCAGTCAACTTTTTACTGCTAAAAGGCCGACACAGCACGTCGTTAAAAAATACGTCTTCGTCTTCTAGACAACTAAACCTTGGACGATGCCACGGATAGGGTAACTGCATGTTGTGTCGGTCATACTTGGTTCTAGCGAGGTAAGCAAGGTCTTATTTTCTCACTAAGATGTTCATTTACATTGTTCCATATTCCTGAAGCAATGGCCCTAGAAATCCCTCTCTGGCCATTGCTGGAATAGTATCTGTTTCTTGAACTTATGCGAGACTGTATCTATTCTTTCCGTTGAATGAAAGCTATCACTTAAGTACAGCAACATGACAGTCCTTCGTTTAATCTGGGTCTTCCCTAAAACTGTGGACAGCGATTTAAGGTATTATAAACAGTGAAAGTATGTTCGTTTCCAAACAGTACTATTGTTTACATTTCATTCGACTTGATAGCCTTGTTTATCACGCAATTAGTTTTACTGCAGTATTTTGCTATGCACGGGTTAATTTAGTTCAGCTCTGAACGTCGGTCTCATTACACTCACCCTGGACGTTCAGGGGCTGGCCCATTCAATCAATGTCGAAAATAATTTGACCCCCAATTTTACTGGGCAACTTTTCACTGCTCAACGGTGGGTGTCACTCCGTGTGGACGCGTGTACAGTGTAAAGGAACATCTCAGTGAGAAAAAAAGACCTTGCTCATTTCGCTAGAGTCAGTATGAGCATCACAACACACTGTGTCATGGTGGCGAAAGGGTAGTTTGATAGTATGGAAGACCAAATGAGACAATATTCATGATTCTTGTTTATACATTTCAGTTGGAACATTTTAGACACGAACGCAACATTCTAAACTAATGATTCTTGTTTCTACATTCTTATATCAACATTTCAAGCACAAAATCAACATTTTAAACTAAAAATTGACATTATGTTTCATTTTCGGCTTTTTATCGGTAACTTTTATGTATCATTTAATATCAAAATTAAAAAATAATTTCTTAATTTTACACGACAAAGAAATCAATTCATTGGTTTCTGAAAGTATCTAAAAAAAAATCTGGAATTTGAACTCTTATGAAAATATTTTCTACGTTTCAAAAAGTCTTGAAGTTAAAATCTTGAAATGGAAAATGTCCAGAAAAAAATCTGGAATTTGAACTCTTATGAAAATATTTTCTACGTTTCAAACAGTCTTGAAGTTAAAAATCTTGAAATGGAAAATGTCCAGAAAAATATCATGAATTATCAACATTATTACACCAGAGGGCGTTAGCGTTTGTGTACAACTTTGATACAGACTATAGATTAGAAAATAAAGGTAGACTTTTCCACGAGTGGAAGTTGGCCCCTGTTGTGTTTAAACAGTAATTAGTTGCATAAAACAGAAATTATAGTTAATATGAAAAAGTAAACATAACAGTGAATAGATTCCATTAAAACCCAGCATTATCATCCATTTTTGCCATATTCGAAACACGTGTATGTCTAATTATTTGTAAACATATGAAAAAGTAAACAAATATTATTAACAGCGAATATGTAAGAAAGGCCTTTTTCCTAATTTTTTCTAGCTGTTTAAATTATAGAAGTTATTTATCATATCTCGAGCTTAATTTCTGTTTCATGCAACTAATTACTGTTTAAACACAACAGGGGCTCACTTCCACTCGTAGAAAAGTCTACCGTTATTTTCTAATCTATAGTCTGTATCAAAGTTGTACACAAACGCTAACGCCCTCTGGTGTAATAATGTTGATAATTCATGATATTTTTCTGAACATTTTCCATTTCAAGATTTTTAACTTCAAGACTTTTTGAAACGTAGAAAATATTTTCATAAGAGTTCAAATTCCAGATTTTTTTTTTAGATACTTTCAGAAACCAATGAATTGATTTCTTTGTCGTGTAAAATTAAGAAATTATTTTTTAATTTTGATATTAAATGATATATAAAAGTTACCGATAAAACGCCGAAAATGAAACATAATGTCAATTTTTAGTTTAAAATGTTGATTTTGTGCTTGAAATGTTGATATAAGAATTTAGAAACAAGAATCATTAGTTTAGAATGTTGCGTTCGTGTCTAAAATGTTCCAACTTGAATGTAGAAACAAGAATCATGAATATTGTCCCATTTGGTCTTCCATATGATAGGAGGGGACGTATTTTAAACAGCGTGTTGTTTCGCTCATACTGAGTCTAGCGAGGTAAGCAAGGTCTTATTTTGTCACTAAGATGTTCCTTTACATTGTACAGACGTCCACACGGATTGACACTCCGATGTTTCGCAGTGAAAAGTTGCCCAGTAAAATTGACTGGGGTTCAAATTATTTTCGACATTGATTGAATAGGCCAAGGCCAGTCCCTGAACGGTCAGGGTGAGTGTAATGAGACCGACGTTCGGAGCTGAACTAGGGTTAATTAGGCATAATAAAATCTAGAAATGGTTCCACTACTGATGCCTTCCGTCATACTTCAGGCACAGTAGTGGCTTTTCCTACAGAGTTCCTTTGCGCAAGTTTTGTAGTCAAATGACTACAAAAAGTTTACTGGCCTATAGCTCCCTTAATTTACACAGACACTAACCCAAAACTGTGCTGCACATAGCTTAACATATAATAAATCAATTCCCCATTGAAATAAAGGTGAAGCCTTACCGCATAATTAAATGATTTGATAAAATCAAATCCCTTCATGAAAATTCTCAAGTTCTGAAATTATAATGGCCGCCCAGTCAAATAGAGCATGCGCAATCCAACTCACGTGATCATACGCCCCTTTCCATATCTGGCATATGACCATAATTATATGCTAATGACCTCAGCGTGCGAAAATATGTCAGAAACAATAATAGACTTCGTGTTGGGAAGGTTGGGCATAAATTTTTCGCTCCAACCTGAACAAAAACTGATAATAGATTTTATTGTTCAAAAAAAGGATGTAATGGGGGTCTTTGACATTTCAGCCGAGATTCTCTTATAGTATTTGTGCTGGGTCAGCGTATCGTAGGCATTGCCTTATATGGAAAGTGATGGGCGGAGTTAAGGCGTCACGGTATTTGGCGAGATTTCAACTGGCCTGTGTCATGGCTGCCTGCACATTACAAGACCACCGCTAAGAAAATGTAAAACGCATTACCACAAAGAAAAACTGTTCGGTAACTCTTTTAGTTGTTGAGACTTCATTATGTATGATAGGATTACTTATTTTAATACAAACTGTAATGACAATTGTGCGTTTTAACCTATTTGAACTTGCGTCAACGGTCTTAGACTGTACCACTTGTAACGATAACCAGCTATAGTTATCGTTACATTATAGTAACTAAATAAAATCGTGAGCCATGACGTAACGTTATGTAGACATATTTGGTCCAATATTGGTACTCGTTTTAAATGTAAAGCTTTTGTAGGGCAGCTAGTGATTGGTTGGTAGACGGACTACTGACCAATCAAAATTTAAAGTGCCAATCCCGATAAATTTTTGGGGAATAAAACTGCTTAATTTTGTGTTAAAATCCTTTAAAATCCATACCCTAAGGCCCATCTACTAACCCGATATTTGTGATATGCTTGTAAATAACTTAAACCTGACAGTCTTCATCTGGAAATGGAGAACGTTTTATTACACAGTATCTGGATAAAACCAGACTTTTTTCTATAAAAATGATATGTAGGTGAAATTTACCTTTTGTTATCAAGTACAGGGCATGGGTCATTCACTGTATAGACCTCTCAAGAAACAATAATTGATTATTAGGTCACCCAATGAAAAAATTGACCCGAAATCTTAAAAGGGTTACGTGTCCGGATAAGCAGTGTTGACGTTCACGTCCAAACGACTCAATATTTTGAGCTGAAATTTTGAGACAAGGTAAATACACCATGCCTCTGTATTTTGGTCCATAAATTTCATAAATACTCGGACTTTAATTTTTGAGACTCTGTTCTTATCGGGATTGTCCCTTTAAAACAACAATATCCACTCATAATAGCAGTGTGTAGTAGGATTACCTCTAATCAAACGAAACACTGTGCGGAGTATGACATTGTTCAGGCTTTCACGGTCATGGACTGACACGAGGCCGTTTAGCAGTAAAAAGTTGCCCAGTAAAATTGACTGGGGTAGATTCCAGTTTCGACATGTATTGAATGGCACGAGACCTGAACGTAGTTCTGCCGACTGTAATGACCACAGTGTTGGACATATTAATTATTATGAGTCCATTGGCATTGACATTATTGTCATCATCCCCAAGTGATGCCCTTTATTTATATTGTTCAGGTATTCTCATAGACTGACACGCAGCCGTTTAGCAGTAAAAAGTTGCACAGTAAAATTGACTGGGGCAGATTCCAGTTTCGACATGTATTGATTGGCAGGAGACCTGAATGTAGTTATGGCGAGTGTAATAAGACCTACGTTCAGAGCTGAACTACCACAGTGTTGGACATATTAATTATTATGAGTCCATTGGCATTGACATTGTTGTCATCATCCCCAAGTGATGCCCTTATCTCTGTATTCGGCCATAGTCATAAATTTGTCAGTGTATTACGAAACAGTTAGAAATGCAGAAGCTTTTTGAATTTTTATTTCGATAAAACTGAATATTAATTAATCAATACACTATGACAAACACAACACTGTACTTAGAATTCCATGTCATTTTAGAAACAAATGAAAAATTCAAAATGGATTAAGAAATACAAAATGGATTACACTTATAAATCCAAAATTGATTGACATCATTATTTTATTAATAGATATTAATTAATTCTTTAATAGTTTAATATTGTATTTATTTTACAGATTTTGATATACCAGCACCATGGAGATTAATATTTGCTGGACTGTTTCCAGTAATAATTTGTGGATGGGGACTGAAGCGAAAAAGTTTGAACAAATCAGGAGCTCTGGCAGGTATACTTTAGTTAAAAGTCCTATATTTACATTCTGGTACATAACATCATGATGATGTCTATCCAAAGTATATAATTGTCATTGAATGATCAGGAGTACAGGTGAGACCTGCATTTAAAGTGACTTCCCTCTCCCTTCTCTATGGAATATTATTTCTGTTTCATAACTATATGTACAGGTAGTTTAAATTTGTAGTTGTACTATAATTTGCAAATTGTCAAGAGAGAGAGAAATGGGTTTTAACGTCCACTCGACACAAACCAGGTCATTTTGGGACTAACATATGGTTTCATTTTATTTCAATAATTCGCTTGCGCATAGGGGTCTTTAGCAGTGGGAGGAAACCGGAGTGCCCGGAGGAAACCCACGAGGTTGAGAAGGCGCCCCTATCTCCATGCCAGATACGCTTACACCAGGGCTCGAAACCACAGCCGCAAGCCAGAGGTGACCAGCCAGCTAGAGGTCGAAGCGCGGCACTCTAGGCAAATTGACAAGCCTGAGTACTATAAGGCACCTGTCCCAGACCTAGTCCAGTACAAATTATCACCAAATGTTTATATTAGATCGAGGAGACAGATCTATGATCTCCATTTCCTGATAACAATGAATCTAAATTTACTATTGTCCAGTGCCATTCATGAATCTTGATAATGTTTATCAGGATTGTGTCATTGCTAACTAAGCCTACTGACTTTAACTTCTAAATTCAAACAGAAATGTTTAGCAGAGTTACTTTATTTGTTATTACATGTATTTATATTACAGGATTTGTGGTAGGTTTCGTCCTGACTCTGGCTAATCTATGTTTCTTTTCATCACTGATAGTCTTCTTTGTTGCCGGATCAAAAGTTACAAAATTCCGATCGAACAAGAAAAGAATCCAGGAGGCAGATTTTAAAGAGGGTGTGTATGGTTATTTGTGCAGGTTAATAGATTGATGATTCTTCTTTAAAGGTGCTGTCCTTATTGAAATACAAAACTATTGAATTGTAAATTTCAAAAACATTTTGTGCAGTTATCTACTCATTCACAATCTGACATTCAAATACAGGCCAATGATTTTAAAAATGACTGAATTGTTTGTTCATGAAAAAGGGGGAACCCAAAAAAGGTTTTGACAAATCTTTAGGTAATGTTCGATTTTCTTTCATCCTTATAGTAGAGTTATTTTAATATGAGGTTATATTTTTGCAACCAGATAAATATTTTTATTTTTTTAAACAGGTGGACAGAGAAATTGGATTCAAGTAATTTGTAATGGTGGGGTAGCTACACAATTAGCCATCTTATATATGTTAGAATCTGGGTGTAGGGAGATTGCTATAAACTTTGCCACAAATTATAGTTCTTCCTGGCTGGCTGTAGCAGTGCTTACCTCCCTTGCTTGTAGTTGTGGTGATACATTTGCTTCAGAGATTGGTTCTGTAATAGGCACTGGCGATCCATGGCTGATAATGTCGTTTAGAAGAGTTCCCAGAGGTAGGTTGTTTGCATCAAGTGTCAGCCAAAATATGTGAGGAAAAAGAGTGTTTTCACAAATGCTTTTCTCTTTCGTGTACCTTAAAGAGGCATACATTTAGGTGATGCAAATTTAAAAATAAATAAATGATGATTAAATCAAACAAAAGATAAAATGAAATAGAGTTTAGCATCCTACTTTTCAATATCATCTAGGCTAATGAAGATGGGCATATTTCATGCACTGTGATCGAACCTGGGAACCCGTTTTTTATTCTCACTAAGCTAATATTTAATGCACACATATAGTCTGAACTAATGGGTGATAAGTCCCTTTAGCTCTTTTGTTTGTTTAATAAACTTGGTCATTGTCAATTGCCTGAATAATTTCAAATGAAGTGGGTTCTAAGTGAATCGAAGAGCAATTGCCGTCTGAAGTAAAATTATTAGAAATTTGACACAAGTTACCTCCCTTTAATCTTCCAGGCCTATTTGTCTACCATTTCTTCCATTAATTGTTATGTTATAGACTAAAGCATCATTCTTTTTTTATATCGAATAAGACTTTTCCATTAGTTAAATAAAGTTCTAACTTGATAGAGAAAAACCCCAGAACATATATTTAGCCAAAAGTTACTTATTTATTGGGCTATGTTTCAAAGAGCTTTCTCTCTCTCAAAGTTAGCAAGTTAATGCAGTAACACAATAATATTTGGCAAATATATACAGAATTCTATTTACGGTATCTTTTCTTTCACTAAAAATCCATTTCTCACTAGTTAGATTGATCTCCAGCCACAGAATTTTACTTATTGTATCTTTTCTAAAAAAAAAAAAAAGGGCTAAACCCCTTTTATTTAAATCAAAATAGTATTGGATTGATCGGATGTTATTTTGGTTATTGTTGGGATAAGCTCTATACACCCATGAAAGTCAAATTATCTTTTTATGATTGTGGTTTCAGCAAACTGAATAAAACAGGTTATTGCTAATTAAGGTATTATCAATTTGTGGCCCTTTAAATCCATTATTTATGTTCCATAAAATTTGCTTAATTTGTCCTCCACTTGTTGCTTTCTAAGCATGGGACTGGCTGTTGTGCACACTTTTTGGATTTTGGGACACAATAATTGAGCTAGAATGTACAAACTCGGTATAAATTTTGATTAGATAGATATCTTGACTGAGTTCATTATCATTTTCCGTTAAGCTATAAGCAATTTGATTTTGGAACATGATATCTTTGAATTTAATTGAGATAAAGTCATGATGGGAATCTCTTTGTATTAATATATAATATTTTCTGATTTGATTATTAAACAAAATAATCAGATGTTTATTTCTGAAAAAGATTGGTGTGAACGTTTTTATTTTTGATTTCAGGAACTAATGGAGGTGTAAGTATAGTAGGTACAATAAGTAGTCTGATTGGTGGATTACTAGTGGGTGTGGCCTATTATGTCATGTTAGTTTTATGTTGCACTGATTTAATGTTATTGGACAGTCCTGCACAATGGCCAATTATTATCATGGGTTTAATAGGTGGAGGATTAGGATCAATCATTGACTCAATTTTAGGATCAACATTTCAATATTCAGGTTAGTATTAATTATTCATTATCTCTGTGGTGGGATACTGTGTGGGTTGGGGGGATTGGGGGCAGGTTTGTGTGACTAAATTGAATTACTCTTGACAGAAATGTTTGATAAAGGATGTTGTGCAAATGCATGACAATGGCATTCCTCTATGTCAATATTAAGAATGTCGTTCAAAAATAATGTGCAAAAAAAAATGAATCATACAAAACTTGCACCATCATGAAACGAAATAGCATATCAAATCAAGCCAATTCAATACTTTATTTTTTTTGAAAAAGCCATGACCGCTTTGAATTAAACAAGATCACCAAAATAAAATAACACATCAAATCAACCCAATTCAATTCTTTATTTTTACGTAAATAAAAGAGGGTAAGCCCCTTTAAATTGAAACACAAAAAAATCCCAGCTTAATTAGATGTATGAAGTAGCAACAAAAGTCTTTTGTCCCTAGCCCCTTCTCTCTCCTGATTATAGTCAAGCTTCGACATGATTCAGCCATTTTTGTATTTATATTTACAGGTTTTAATAAAAATTTAAAGAGAGTAGTAGAGCACCAGGGTAAAGATATAGAACATATTACTGGTTGGTCATTATTAGATAATCATAGTGTAAATTTAATATCATCATTATTAACTGGCTTAATATCGCCCTATATAGCTTTATATATCTGGCAAAATTATATATCATAGCATAATAGTTTACATTCTTTTCTACTGGCTTGCAATTATGTTGTATATTGGATAATTATGTAAATAAAGTGAATTTTTAAAAAAGCAAATAAAATGTTTTCAGCAATCAATAGAAAAGATAAATGACTGTGAGGAATTGCTGGGGTGTATTGTGTTGTAAATGTAACCATGTCCGTGGGAACTCCAGTCCAGGTCCATGAATGCGGGGAGGAAAGTTGATATGGACCCCCTCCCCTCCCCCCTGACAAAACAGCCTGTTGGACTCCAGTGTAAGGGCCCTTCTGGGTCCAGTCGAAAGGCACACGAATATTCAAACAAATTTCTCAGATAAATAATTATTTCAGCATTTGCGATTTAAATAACTTTTGACTGGATCTATAACGGAGAACGGTTTTGTGAACTATTTTTTGTAGGCAGTGTATGGTTAAAAATTGCAAAACCACTGTCCAAATCCTCCATTTATATCGAAGATACTTCGTTTGCTCCAAAATAAGCCTATTTCTCGGTAATCGTGTTGAGCTTGGTGACACCTTTCCAAGGAAACTCTGTGATTTGAATAAGCTCCCCATAATAATACTTTTATTATTATCAAGTGTTTCAACTCTGATACCAAGGCTAAAAAAGTCAGTTGCTTTACGTACAATCAAGATGACGTCTATGTATTTCACCGTCCTATGAGGGAAATTTTGCCTAGCTACGATTTGCTATTTTTTTGATTTCCGATTTTGAACAGTTCTTTTACGCATTGGCGAATGTACGGGACATCAGGTTTTCACCCCGAATTACTCTAGATCTCCGCCCAGAACAATTCACGGTGGGAAATCATGCCGGAAATTTCTCGGCTCTAGTCCAAGACATGGATTGAATACGGGATCTCAAGCCGAATAGCCGACCGGATAACCATAGTTGATGCAGTAATAATGCAGGACGTTAAACCCAATTAAATTGTTTTTCGTCAGATTGGGCAACGATATCACCATTACCGGTTTGTATCTAAATCAACAGAAAAATGCTCTAAATCTCATCAACAGCGATGTGATATTTAAAATTTTCGGGGGAGGGGGGTGGGACTCTTGTAGCGCCTCCTGCGGTCGATCTTTTAATCCACCCCTGATTAGTGAGAGTTTGACGCTTCTTGATTAGTCTCAGAATCGCCATCAACCTGTTTCACAGAGAATTACTAACGAAATATTCACTGCGGGATCAGTTTGAATCGCCATACCGTAAAACTTGGTCAATAGTAGCTTTATGATGGAGCAATATTTGTTTTTGTGAATTATAATGACCTTCTTCAGTACTTCATATTATCAAACAACGTTTGTTTTAACTATCTTCTGTTGTCGCGTGCATGATTAATTTCTCCCGAAACTGGTCCACAATGATGTTGTTTATTACAATTATTACAATGCCTGGTTTTACAGATTGACTGCTATATATATAATAAACAGTACATATAATTTTGTTCCGACCATTTGATGTGGCTCTTTAAAAGCATGCACTGATAGGTCGAAAAATTCGCCACGGCATTTCCACAAATAGGCTAACTATTGTTATCCGATTTATTATTATTTCACTAAGAAAAATATCACATATTCTTAAATGATTTTACAATATCTGAAAATTATGATGCTTGTTACACTAAAAGATGGTTCATGATAATATTATGTTTTCCAATATATTATTTGTTCATAAAGGGTTAATTACTCAATGAATAAATGATAAAATCCGCACCTTACGATTCCAGTTATCTACTTTTTTAATAGTGTTGACCTCAATTACATTGGGTTATGCTTCCAACATTTATATTTTATCGGGGCAATAACATAAATATAACATGCACCAAAACAGCCGCTCGAATAAAACTGCCATTAATTACCCAGGTATTTGATTTTGAGTTTGATGTTGTTTCTGGTTCTGGTTCTGGTTCTGAAATAAAAAAACCAAACAAACCAAATGCTAAGGTTTTGATCAAATCGAGTTATTAAATATAAATGAATTGAGGTTAAATGGCCTACTACCCTGCTTGGATCAAACCTTGGAAAATTAGATATTTCCGAAAACATGGAGGATTTCGGGTTTATTCTTTTACTATACGAACGAACCAATATCATTTTCTGGAACTGGTTTAGAAACCCAAATATTCTATTAAATCGTATTCAAGGGCAATTAGATAATCTCCTCATGTGGCCCGCGAAGAATCGTGTACTTCCTCTCCCAACCTGAATTAAAGTAGCTAAGTTTCTAACTCAATATCGTCCAAAGTTTTCGGCATTCAATAACGTGGATTGCGCAAATTTGTGCAACCTTTAAAATATCCCCCTTCATAATGGCTTCATAAAATTTTTTACAGGAATATTTGTCAGGTATTAAAGATAAAAGTTTGTCAAATGGCGCGGTAATTTGCTGTGTATAAAATACTATTATTACGAATGGGCGCTTGATTAAGTATCGCAACATTACCATACAATCGGCAACGAGAAATCGGTTTGGTTTCAGATTGGGTGTTTTGCAAAACAGAATGTTTTAAACAATGGTAAGCTTAAGCCCGAATGAAATAGAGACATTTCAATGCAGTGATCATATAAAACTCAATTTATGAATACTTTGCTTGCAAAGACCCACCATTTTGTACTTTATTTGGCGTTGGAATAAAGCAGAATCCACCAAAAGGTCCACCATAACAGTCGAAGTTATTACACGTGTATATAATCTTCCGGTCAACGGTAATTAAATCATAGCCCACCATGCTGATTAAAAAAAAATGAAGACTATGAGGTTCTGGTTGACCGAGACTACTATAACCATTGAAAACACTCAAACGATGAAATGGGGTTTAACGTCCTACTGTTCTGCTCCGAACTGGGCTAATGATGACGGACTTACGCCATATTATTATATTGTGCAATGAGGGAAATTTTGCCCGGACAGCGGCACTACGGCCTGCCAATGTGTACACGGTCACCCGGTTTTTCGTACCATCAGAATGACTAAGCAGCTGTCCTTGCCAGGCCTCCCGCCCTGCATCACTGACAAAAGAGAACCACTCCGGTAAATCTGGATGAATTTTCCAAATTTCAGAAAATATGTGGGTTGCGAAACAATAACACTTCCTGGAGATTTGGGAGTTAAATAGGCGACTATAACAAAGACTTTGGTTACAAACCGATGTTGAGATTAGTGCTAACATCCACAAATTTATTTTACTAAACGACAGATAGATTTCCCATAAACATCGTAAGCATAATGGTAAGAATGGTTTGAAGGGGGACAATGAAGGAATTTGAAGCTTCCAACTCAAGATAATATGGTATTTTCTATGGTAGTCTTTGGGGATTGTTTTTAGATCTGGCCCCGAGTTCACAAAGCATTCTCAGACTTAAGTTGAGAATTTGCTCAACTTTCACAGTTTATGACACACTGATGCAGAAACACAAAACTTTGCACATAGTTTCTTATTCATGTTTTAAAACAACAAAATTGTTATAAAGGGCTATACTTTAGTTAAAATAGGGAGAACAAGTTTGAGTAAATTCTCAACTTAAGTCTGAGAATGCTTTGTGAACTCGCGGGGCCCGATCCAACGTTAGAGTGTAATGGTGGCACAATGCCTGACATGGGTGTGTGTGTGTGATCTGTTTTCTTGAAAGAACAAATAATCACACCCCTGTGTGTAAAATGATAGCATGTACACAAGATACCCATTGACAGATATAGTTATTGCTCTGTGAAGGGTAGGCTTTGTCCGGTCAAAATTATCTTCGTTGGCGTTGAACGACTAACTATAAAAGTACCGCAATGAGTTGGTCTACAAATGGCACCAACGCATGGTGTAAGCGAGGTCATAACACTTTACTCCTAGTCCTAGATTCACGAATCATTATTCATGAAATATGTGTGGGTTTAAACAATATAAGTTGAAAGACAATGTGATTAAAATACAGATCTATATTTCCTTCGTTTTTTATATATTTTCGGTTGTAGCGATAGGTCATATCAGAGGTCATACGAGCGGCTAATGACCTTTGACGTCAGACATTAATTGATTAACCAATCAGCGTGGATGTTACTAGTGGATTACCCACAGTTCCAAACAAAGCTCGCCGTAACAGACCGTTTCATTGGCTTATACCACACACAATTCAGAACACGTCAACGATAACAAAAACAAGTAAAACGAAATTTTGAATTATAAGAACGACACGAAATAGGTTCTGTGTTTTGATCAGATTGGTTGAAACGAGTAATATATTGACCGTTCTGGTTTCTGAAGATAAAAGTTTGTTTCATCAAACCATAAATAGAAACTACCGCCATCTTTTTCAATGAGTTTGTCTATGTTGTCCTGGACAACAATCTTTTTACTCGAGTTGTAGGAATATTTGACAATGCTGATTTCCATCTCGAAATACATCCAATCATCTGCAATAGGAAAAGAAAAGTATAAAGCCAGGCTGACACTTGCACGACTTTTGGCCACGATTTTGTCGTTCCCATCAGTGTCCACATTGACACAAACTGGCACGACGAGTTCACGCATAGCTTGCGCATTGTTTACGCACTTCCCGCATTGGCACAACGAGTTTGCGCAAATCAGACGGTGCTGTACAGACTCGAGTCGTGACAATGCGTGCCACGGAATCGTGCAAGTGTCAGTCTTGCTTAAGACATAATATTATCATCATTATATCAAAATAAGCATCTCGTAAATAAATATAAATATCAATTCATGTAATCATTCGCCATAAAGATATAATGCCAACTCGTCTGAGAAGGTTTCACAAGAAAACGAGAGACAGAGCCTACCCTTCATACAGCTATAACTTTGAGAAAACCTTTGAATTCGGACCCTATTCTGCCCAGTCTGAGTAAATGAGAAAGAGAGTGAGAAATGGGGTATAACCTCTACTTGACACAAACTAGGTCATTGCGGGGCTAACACATAGTTCTATTTTATTTCAGTAATTCGCAGGCGCGTAGGGGTCTTTAGCAGTGGGAGGGAACCGAAGGCCCCGGAGAAAACCCGAGGGTTGAACAGGCGACCCTACTCCTTGTCACGTGCAACCGGGGTATCGAAACTACGCCAATTGACTCACTGACAGACCTTATGATTCAGCGCGCACATGCTAACCACCCGCCCTCCTTCCCTGCCGCCCTAACTAAAAAACAAACCTGGCCCACTGATTTGTAAACCGAAATCCTTCATTGCAAACAGCTTGTCTAGTCATTCGGATGGACCGAAAAACCTACACATTGGCGTGCACTAAAAAGACCCCTTGGCAGTTGGAATTCAATATCAAAAATCTTCCGAAAAATCATAATATAAAATGGATTATTGCAGTTTAATGGATTCTGTATTAGGTTATGTAAAAATTGCATCTTTACGTGTATCTGAATGTAAAGGATAGCTTAAAAATTATTGAAAATGCAGCTTATTAATTAATTCCTCTTTGAGCAAACATTCCAAATCTTGTTTGGTCGAGACAAGATGTCCAGACTTAATTTCAATGTGTAAATTGTAATCTGTCCAAAACTGCATCAAATATAGATGAATTAAAATATCAAAAAACTTCATGTCATGGTGTTCTTGTATTGCAGATTTTGAATTTCACTATCTTCAACAATGTGTTTGTACAAGGTGACTAGTGTAGGATAATACATGTATATAATTATAAATTTACCAGTAATCTGGAGCGAGTTATAGTAAGGGATGTTCTTTAAAGAATTTACGTTTCCATCAGGTAATTCGACTTTATACACTGCCTGGCCATTACCATAAGTCCAATACAGCCTACAAAACAATATAAGGTTGGCTATTTAATTATGAAATTCAACCAAATTATTCCAAAATATAAAAATACAGTGGCCTGGTATCAGTAAACATAATCCGACAGGTCTATACCGGGCTGGTTTAAATTAATTTTAATATGTATAAAGGTAATCTACAATCGGATTAAACCACAGATCCTATTTCGTTTCGTTTTTTTAGATTAAAATTTCGGTTTACTTGTCTTTGCTACACTAGGATCTAAAAGGGTTGTTCTAATATTGTCGGTGTTTTGGTTAAAGTTAGGACTTAGCTAAAGAATTGTCTGTTACGGCGAGTTCTTGGTCGATTGATGCACGTAACTGTGGGTAAACCGTTCGAAACATCAACGCTGATTGGTCAATCACTCCAGTTTCGATGTATGTTTACAAATATCTCTTCTGGGGTGAGTGATAGCTGACTTTGTGTAGAATTTGTATGCACCAAGTCAACAACGAATTATTGATCTAACTTTTATCCATATTATACATTTCTGGGATGTAGTCTATAGTGCGGAATGGTGCTGTGTCCTCGTGAGCTTTATTTTGCTTTCTTTCTATCGGACTCTCTGAAATAAGTTCCCGATTTCCAAAATGATTTCAAGTCATGATTCCGGGTTGTCATTCTGAAATCAGACTGCTCAGTGAATCGCTCGATATGACAAACGTATACTAGTCTTTTGATGGGAAATCCATGATATAGCATCACGGATGACCACGATCTCTGCAGTTAACAGTTATTGTGCAGTTTACTGCTTATTCCCGCTTCCCCGT
The DNA here is from genome assembly GCA_036850965.1 of Patella caerulea. Lineage (NCBI taxonomy): Eukaryota > Metazoa > Mollusca > Gastropoda > Patellidae > Patella > Patella caerulea. The sequence continues at coordinate 17,620,899 of JAZGQO010000021.1, forward strand.
TTGGCAGGTATAATAATTGCAAATGAGCTGTTGCCCATTTCAGGATTGCGTGATTTATACGTGTAACCACGAGTTTACTAACAATAAAACAAACTTAGAATCGAGATCCTTCCGGACATATTTGGGTCTGAGAAAGCCCCTGCCATTATGCTAATGTTATGTTAGCTGTAGTGTTACAGTTATCGGTAATAGTGCGCGTGAACCAGTGAACCATCACAGCGTATTAAAAACAGAGGCGGATCCAATGGGTGGCGCGAGGGGCGTCCACAAACCCTAATTTTCGACACTGCCCGTTTTTACTACAGAAAGTGCCTTTTTCAGACCCAAATATTCCCGTTTCGAACATTTATTAAGACGAAAATATTAGTCAAATAGCTCTTGGAATGTTACAGATGCAAGGAAATGACAAATAATTTTGTTGCCCCCCCCACCCTCAGCGGCGTGCCCCGTCTCCACGGTCAGTACCCTCATCTTGCGGCGTGTCCCGTCTCCACGGTCAGTGCCCTCATTTTGCGGCGCCCCCATCCCCCTTTTCAAAATTCCTAGATCCGCCCCTGAAAAAGTCCTATGTAGAAGAGGGAAAATATTAATGAACGCCAGAAATCTTCACTTAAACGATTTATTAGAGTTTGAAAGGTACGTTGGACTTGGTAACTTGTCGATCATGGCTGAAAATCCCGAAGTTGCAACTTTACATCACAATTTATCCGGGGAATTAAGTGGGCTGTCTTCAACTTGATATTTGAACGAAAATTTTCAAAACTCAGGATAAAGAGTTTGGTCATTGATCACGCTAGGTCACCCTTAAGACTTGACGGATGGTCATGGGTCAGTCGTGTTGATTTTGGAATTTTTCGGATTTTTTCCGGATTTTTTCGGTATATAGTGCAACCCGATCACACTAGTGATAATGGTAATATGATGCTCCAAAAAACGTATTTTGAGGGGTACGATGTCTAGGAATTATGATATTTTAATATTGCTCACTTACTCTTTGGTTAACCCATTATTTCGTATAAAAATTTGTCTATGTTCAACTGCGTCGTCTACAATTAATTTTCGGCGTTTGTATCCATACGGAATGACCGCTAATGAATATTTGTCAGGATTAGTCACATTCTGATATCCAAAATACACATCACCATTGGAAAGGTCCACTTTCAGCGCCACGATATCTTCGTTTTCCTTCTCTGCAAATAACTTGTGGACATGTAAATGTCAATAAACGCTTAGTACAGAATAATTAATATTGAACACAAACAAAGCGAAAAATATATCAACAAGGTACCTTCAGATTCTACTGGAGACGTCGAGACACGGTTGTGGACATAATTATAGACCTTTGTATTATATTGAAGGGCTTGTGCTAATGACGTGATTAACTGCGTTTTTTAATTACTAATTACACATTGGTGCATACAAAGCGACCCATGTACCATATTAATTGGCTCGCAAGATGCTGTGAAATAATATTCATTATATCTTGTACTGATAATATACTATTCAAAAAAAGTAGGGGATATTTGATTTTTAAGTGTTATTAAAGTCACCTAATGAAACTTACGACGAAACAAATGACAAAATGAAATGAAGTTCATATTCATCGATTTATTCCAAATGATCGTTAGACTAAGTAAGGCACAGACTGACCATTATACGGGTAAAATGATACCCGGGGTCAAACAGCAAAGTTACCACAGCATCACAACAAAGTCAGTAACGGGTAAATCCTCCTCTGTTTGCCAAACAAGCATTGATCCAATGTGGCATACTCCTAATGAGACGTCTAAGGTCATTTTGGTCCAGATTGTCCCATTCCTGTTGCAACGCAGCAGCAAGTTCTTGGACATTGGCAGGACGTTGTTGACGTTGACGTAACCTCTGTCCAAGCATGTCCCAGGGGGAGGTCGGGACTCAATGCTGGCTAAGGTATTGTGGTGATGTTCTGTTGTTGGAGGTAACCTGTAACGATCCTGGCCCTGTGACATCTTGCGTTGTCATCCTGGAAGATGAAACGGCGGCCATGACGTCGTGCGAACGGCACAACATGGACTGCCAAGATGTTGTCCCGGTAGTACTGGCCTGTAACACGCCCTACAACAACATGTAAAGCCGTTCTTCCAGCAACAGTGATGCCTCCCCACACCATAACATAAACACCCCAAAATCGATCATGTCTGATGACGTTAACGTCTTGGAAGCACTCGTTTCGACGACGCCACACCCTCCTACGTCTGTCCAAAAAATCAACAGTGAACCTTGACTCATCTGAAAACATCACATTGCTCCAGCGTCGATTATCCCAGTGTTGACGATCCCTACACCAACGACGTCTTGCCTGAATGTGATGATCTCTCAAACAAGGGATCACGCGAGGACGTCGGGCGCGAAGGTGACCCCTATGCAGTCGATTCCGAATCGTCTGGCCACTCACTCTCACACCAGTGTCTGTTTGAAGACGAGCGCTGATCTAATTTGCTGTTATGACACGATTTCTCAAGGCCAAGGTACGGATAAATCGATCCTGGGCTTGAGTTGTCGCCCTTGGTCGACCTGAGCGTGGTCTGTCCTGTACAGATTGTGTATCACGGTATCTGGACCATAGCCTGCTTATGACAGACTGATAAACATTCATCGTCCGCGCCACAACCGCCTGTGTTGTGCCGATCTGTAGCATGGCAAGGGCACGTAACCTTTCATTTTGGGTAAGCCGACGCATATCAAAATTTGTTTTCTGGTCACTAAAACTGTTAAACTGATGTTTCCACCCTGGAATTCAATGCCACAATGACTGTAACATTCAAAGTCAGAGTCGTGCAAATCTTGGGTTGGATCCCCATGATGATCCCAAGCATCACCTGCATTCCATGCGGTAGCTATTGGTGCGTTTGGGCGTCACATGTAACTGGAAATGTTTCTTCTGTTAGGTTCTATAGTGACCTTTTTCGTAGTCATTTGCATATTTTAGTATTATGCCTCCAAAATCAAATATCCCCTACTTTTTTGAATAGTGACACCTGGTTTCAATCCCTACATTGGCCGAGAAAGTTCATCTAGATTGTCCGGCGTGGTACCCACGGAAATAGGTGTACTAGGTACTCCATCCTTTAAACGAGCTCGTTCCGCATTGGTGACAGCAGACGCCATATATTAGCGGGAGGGGCGTGCGCACACAATAAAAGCGAACCAAACAACAAACAACTTGCTGGCAGTGTCTAATCTATCAAGAAAAAAGCCAGATGAAGTATAAGCAAAATAAAACACAGCATTGCCTAAAATGTTCACGGTTGGAATAAACTGGAAGTAAGCAACGGCAACATTGACGGCACATTCATAATTGCCTAAGAAAATAATAGCCTGTGTGTGCTAGCCTTTAGAGATATTTCTTAACTATAAAAGCATACAGACATGAACAGGAAAATATAACTCACGACGTAGTAGTTCTTCTTTTTCTCCAGTATCCATTTGTATACGATCTATTCCTTTGTCTGACACATCGTAGATGAAGTTTCGTTCAGGGTCACATGCAGGGCTCAGAGTTTTGGTTCGTGTAAAAAGTGCCTCTTGGATTAGAATATCTGTGTTAAGATGCCAGAATTTATCACTCTCATAAAACTTTATGTAAATATCATATCCTATTGAGCATGAAAACGAATACCATATATCAAGATTATACATAAATTTTAACAGTTTTAAACCATCTGTGGTCAGTTAACAAGCTGGTACAGATGGTTTTATTTTATATTCAGCCTTATTTAAAGACTATTTAGGGTTAAGAATTAGTTAATAACCAAGCCATGGTCAAATTTATATTTACTGACATTAAAATCAAAATTTCTGTCAGAGGATTTTTAGAATATGATTTTTATTATTTTAGCAATAAATTGTCCCGTTCTCTGCATCCTCAATCTGAACTATTTTGGAATGTATATGGACAGTTTGTAACAGCCACCGCTATACTATGGTTTTCTGGATGAGTGGTGCAGAACATGAGGTCTGTCAATGAAAAGTGTCTTTATATTTACCCCAGTAGATTGAATATCTTTGGAAATCGATAATAATAACGTATTTCTAGGTTTGCTACATCAATAAAATGTATACTCACCACCGATAACAAATGGCGTCATCAGTAAAATTATTTTTAATACCAGCAAACTTTTCTTTATGAAACAATACATTGTGGAACTTTGATTTACACCCCGATGCTTTGTATACCAGTTTTAAATGGGATATGAAGTTATTCTAGATTAATCATACTGTGATCAATAACCACATTGATCTTCACATTGATATGCAACATAAACTGGGCGTGGTTCATGACAACACTAAAATCGTGTTTCAATCCTACCAAGTTACTGCGTTCAGTCGATCGCCCTATTTTTGGAAGTAGGATAATAAATTTCCCCTGTAGAATAAACAATGTTATTATTTCCATTACCAACATTCATTTAGCGTTACCCAAAGATTTGGTGACAGAGCTATCGTTCATGCTATGGACAAGATGTGCTTCAGTACATTTTGCATTTAGGCCCAAATTACAGAGATATTTCACATTATTTACTTACAGAATACATTTTTACGATGAATTTGTTGAGATACCTACACGACTACAGCGTAAATCTGATGATACACGTCATATGGACTGCCCGGATGCAGGTTCACGGATATCAGTTAAGTAGCAGGAGCACTGAAAGAAAAGAAAGAAAGAAATGGGGTTTAAGGACCACTCGACACAAACTAGGTTATTTTTGGGACTAACATGGGTTTTTAATTTTATTTCAATAATTCGCTTGCGCGTAGGGGTCTTTAGCAGTGGGAGGAAACTGGAGTGCCCGGAGGAAACCAACGAGGTTGAGAAGGGGCCCATATCCCCATGCCGAAACCACAGCCGCAAGCCAGAGGTGACCGGCCAGCTAGAGGTCGAATCGGGGCACTCTAGACCGCTAGGCCATCCCAACCCCCCGCCACTGAAAGAGCACCGGTGTTCAGTATATAAGTAATTTGACATGCGCCATTTCATCTGCCACCAACCAGCGCCGTTTTACTAACAAACCACAGAGACGCATGTTTCACAGTTTGGGGTAGTAAATTCAACAAACATTCGTCTTGAATGTATAAATATTTCTATTGATGTAATACATAAAATTTGTCTAATTCAAAAAGAATAAGATCATTTAAAGGAGCTAAACATTTTATACACTGTGCACGACTCGTGTATTCTATTCTTTCGGGCGCTTTTAAGGTTCCAATGAATAGAACCATGCGCCTTTTAATTCGTTAAATTAACTGTAAAATTTGGATTCCATGATGTTTATTATTGGAAAGATAGGAAAATTTAAATCTTCCTTGTTACGAGGTATAACGTCCAACTTTTCAGTACCTACTAGACGGACAGTGTGCTAAGAGGGAAATTGTTCCTTCACCAGGGCTCGAAACCACAGCCGCAAGCCAGAGGTGACCGGCCAGCTAGAGGTCGAAGCGCGGCACTCTAAACCATTAGGCCATCCCAACCTCTGCCCTCCCCCCGGATGGTACGAAAAAACCGAGGTCTCGTGTATACAAGTAGGTGTGCACCTAATAAAAAAACTTGAAAGCAGGAGTTCGAAATAGGAGTAGGCCTTAATATCCCTGTTCCGGCAAAATTAAGCTCATAGCACACTGTATGGGGTATTAGCCCAGTGACAGCTATCATTTAATTTTCTTAACACATTCACACAACCATGTTTTATTATTTTGTTTCCAATGCCAAGTATTGTTTTATTATAAACATGGGGTCATATTTTCAAATGATACTACAATATCTACTCCCATTTTCTATCGATAAATTATAATGAAACATTATCTACTGCTCTTATAAACTCGTGAACTGATACGGCGTTGTGTCGTTTTACTAGTATTACATTGAAACTTAAAACAGGAATTAATATATTAAGCTGTAAACTGTATATAACCTATTATATTGTTGTGTTATGTTACATTAAATGTTAATTCAATGTTGGCGTTTTATGTAGTCACCCATGTCCGTCCGTCCACCGGTTCGTCCTACAACAACTAGTTCGTTGACGAGAAGGAGGCTGCAGTTTTTGATAAATTTAGGGTCTACTATTTCAAATCTGTTATGAAACATTGGGGGTTTGATAGTCCGAAGAACATAATCGATATTCGGCAATCAGGGACTTACTTTCCATTCTTGAGTTACCCTATAGCTAGGGAATCTCTGTGGCTAAATGGGTAGCCTGGCGTCGCGTGTTCGATCTCTGCTTTGGCCGAGAAATTTCATCGGGATTTTCCGATGTGGTTTCCGACGTGATGCAGGACGGAGAGCCCGACAATAACAGATGTCTAGTCGTTCGTATGGGACGATACCAGATGTATCGTGTATATATTGGCGAGCACGTAAAAGATCCCCTGACAGTTGGAATTCGATATTAGAGTACGTCCTTGAGCCGCTGCCCAAGAAAAATTTCCCTCACAGCATACTGCATGGTGTATGACCGTCTTCATTAGCCACATCGGAGCAGAACAATGGGGCTTTAAACCCCACTTGATTTCATCACATAAATTTCGTATGGCGCATTGGAATCATGAGAAGACGATTCAGAGCATTATTAGAGGCTATGTGGTTTGGGGGCCAGTAAGGGAGAAAACCTTTCGACTTTCAGCGTTCCGTAAATGGGTTATCTCTCACCTTTTCCGAAAACCTTGCTTTTTATGGATTTTGTGTTTAAAAATTTGGTGTCCAACATTGGTTCATAAGAGGAGGAACTCTATCACTATTCAGCGTTCAGCGACCTTCCGTTCCGCAGTTACCTTCCCCTTGTCGAACAGATGTTAGCATTTATTGAGGTAGTGATACGACGAACTCTATCGATAATCAGCGTTATGCGACATTCTCATCCTCGGTTGGTGTTCACAGTGTGAATGAGATTAATGGTGAGTAAACGTATCACATAGAACAGCACAGTGTAACAACAATAACACGTATCTTAAACGTAACATTAAACATCAATATAATTGGTTATGTACATTTTACTTACAGAAGCTCAATCGCCAATTTTGGGAAAATTAACACAAATGGGTCTCAATGCATATAATATGTAACATGAATGTATATAAGCGTTTCTGTTTTTACTGTAAATTCTAATCAATTATGTTCGGCGGAATACGCTAGAAGTCTTAATTGAATAGAGACTTTTGGCAAGTGGAATTTTCCGCATCCGTATCACGTATCCGTATCGCCACGTGATACGTTGCGTCAAGGTAGTTTTAGAGTTTTGGCAGATTTTCGCGGCGTGTACGTATGGGTAACTGGGCAAGCTTAGTTCTATTTACAGCATGATGCCAGTTATCTACCAAGATCTTCAGTACTAGTCAAGTGTCTACTATAACACAACATTTCAGCGTCTAAAAGTAGCAAAAAGTATGGTAAAAAGACGACGATGTTATATGGACCTTTTCCGTATGAAAGCTGTTCGATACGTGCTGCCGTATCCGTGTGCCGTATCAAGTATGAGAAATACACAAGCATTGTTGACGTCACACACAAAATCGATACGGATACGCGATACGGACCAGAAATTTACGCTTGCCAAAAGTCTCTATTGGCAATCGCTAGCGTATGTTATTCCAGTCTACACAGATAGTATTGACTGTGCATGCTCTCCAGATAAGAGCATGGCGTCACCGTATGACATGACTCGTGGAATATGTCTAGCCTCGTTCTTCGAGTCCGTTGTTACAATTGGCGCTGAAATGCATTATGGTGCACCATTCGTGTTTTAAATATAGGATAGCAGAAGCTCATCTTTTCCCATCTTCAATAGAAGGCTTGATTTCGCCTTAACTACATACATCTTGTAAAACTCGCGGACGTTGCTTAAGGAACATGATCTTTTCCTGGAAAGATCAACAAATAATCAATGTCGAAGTCTTTGACAATGTGTTAGAGCCTTGGCTACTTTAATCTGGGAAGCCCGCAGTCTATCACTCAGTTCACGTGTTTATAATAGTCAATATAAGATCTTCCCGAAATCTGTTCGTAAAATGAAAGTCATCGGGAGATTTGATCAAAATTAGTCAACCAGGCCAGGTGGATGAACATCTACTGAATAATTCAGCCACTGCTTTGGCTACCTTGGCTAATGATCTCATGGAAGAGATCGTGAGTCATCATCGAGAAGGGAACTTTCTTTCTGAATGAACTCTTATTAGAACGTCACGTTTAAATGGTTACTGCTAGCCGGGATGTTGAAGAACAAATGAATGTCGAGATTGCATGTCAATTGTTGATGCAAAACACACAGACAAGGCAGGTTAATCATACACCCAAGAATGGTGGAGGATTCAGGCGTGACGGAGTCCAAACACTAGTGTGAATCACCCAGTTTGTTTATTTCCGAGTGCGCGCCAATAGTTTTAAGGCGAATCTCACTACGTTGGTGATAGTGCTTACCAGCACATACTTACCACTGAAAAGACTATTGAGCATGTAGTACTGATGCAATTGACTGGAGGATTCTGCTTCGACAACATCGATCTTCATGAGGATATCCCCCACTCCTGGACAGAATACAATCCAAGGAACAAATTTATACACAGATTCCCAAACACGATCCCCTTTGAACCTTTCCAAATTTAAGATCAATTATCTTGGGCAAGCAACCATACAATCGAAGTCAATCAATGTTGAAGATTTCGAGCTGGACAATGAGAGTATACTGCCAAAGTGCACGCTATATTCGCATCATAAGCTACCTGGCTAATAAAAGACCCGCCACGTTGTTGTTTTATCAGACCCAACTGGAGAATCATCAACCTTTCACGAAATGTCAAAAGATGTCATGGAGGACATAGGCCAAGATAAAGTATAAAACCAAATTATTTTGTAAGTTACCACTTCTTTTTCAAAACAGTTTATTCATTAAATATCTACAAAACATAAAGATACGCCACATTCGAAATCTTACCACTATAACAGTAGCAGAGCAGTAGGATGTTAAACCCCATTTTATTTCATATAATGGCGACCATTATTTTCAAGATGGACGCTATTTCAGACAATCAGCACTGTTATTACTATTTTTATTGTAATCTTATTAAAACACAGATCTTATTTCGCTTTGTTTTTTTACAGTTCATAATGTCGTTTTACTTGTTTTTACTACACTAGAATCTGTGTGATGTGAAGGGTTAGCTAATGAAAGGGTCTGTTACGACGGGCGAGTTTTTTGGCGTTATGTTCAGTAACTGTGGGTAACTGTGGGTAACCACTAGAACTGGGAAGCCAACAACGAGATTGGTGTTTCCCGCCGAAATTCCAAAACAAAATAGATGACACTAATTCATTGCATCTTTATCTGTATAAACTGATTACTTATACTTAATCCAAGTAAAAAGTATCGATGCAAAAGTATCGGGGAGCCTATGTATTTAACCTCTTAAAAAACAGTTTACATTCTTTTTATCGAAATTAAATGTACACGAAGCAAATCAATATCGAAAGCGGTGAATGCTGGTCAAGTGGCGGCCCAATATTAACCTTCGGTAATACAAACTGGATATTTGGGATCGATTTGAAAGCTGACCTATTTATTCTCACTAGGGCATATTTAATGGATAGACTTTAAATTTTACTAAAGGTAGAGCAATCAATATTTCAAATACACGGATGGGATGGCGTTGTATATATTTGCGTTCCACTTAAAATAATAAAATAATGTTAATTATGCACTATAATTGTAGAGACATGGTGATCTGTGTGAATTGCGTTCAGTAATACATGAAAAGATAAACCTGTACGTTGAAAGTGTTTACAAACAATGAGCAGACGTATCTTGTTTTTCTGTCTGCTGATTTTAGGAACTTTCAGTAGTAGTGACTCCTTTTGGTCAAAGCCCACGATTGGATTTATACGAGACGTCATGACAGTTTTAACATGGGATGAAATAACGGTCATTTATAAAGATGTTGATCCATTAATAGATTTGTTTATAGAAGATTTGCTAGAAATGTTGGATACCGTAAACATCAGAAGAACAATTTACAAGATGGAAGTTTCAAATCTTATTACTTTTCTCTATCAAATACACAAAGCACAGTTTCCTAATATTCAGATTTTGTACATTACAACGGATAACCCAGAAACGGAGTCGCACGTGATGAAAACTGTAAATGATTTTGATTTTAATTCCAACAGGACAACTGACTTTAGAATAAAATCAAAATGGCTGTTACTGACGTTTCCGGTTGTAATGAAAGCTTTAGATGAAATATTAACGGACTTATGTCATGTAACAGTTATCTACCAATCTGTAGAGGGATGTTTTGGAGTAAGTACCCTCATAAAAAAAGAAAATGTTAACGTCTGGACTTCCGTTCCTAACCTTTCGAGAGTTCAGGATATTTTTCCAAATGTTAAGTTTCATTTCAACGGAAGACGGTTGTTAATAGGATCATTGCCTTACCATCTTATACAAAAGAAGGTTATACATGGTATATCAGTGTACAGTGGATGGATGATTGATTTGCTAGAGGACATGGCTGCGGATTTAAATTTCACCTACGAAATAACGGAACCAACAATCGGTGATTGGGGTGTTAAGACAGACAACAACACGTGGGACGGATTAATTGGTCAAGTACAGCGTCGTGAAATTGATATATTATATGCTGAGTATGTGATTACTGCAGAACGAAACCAACTCATGGATTTTATATTACCGCCCTTTATGACATCTTCTACAGGTATAGTCTACAGAAACCCTGGTGAAAAAGAAGAAACATGGACATCCTTATTGAAGCCATTAAACACTAATGTTTATATCATGTTATTGGTTTCGTTTATCCTATTTTTGTTTTTGTATATAGCAACTGAGACATGTCCTGTGCTGGATTTAGCCCTGGAACAACATAGGGAATATCCGAAGTCTTGGCAAATATTATTTGATATATTAGGGTGTCTTTTTCTTGAGGCAGGCCATATTCATCCAAGAACACGCAAAGGTCGGAACTTGTATGCGTCATGGTTGATATTTTGTGTTGTATTTGCAGCTGTTTATACTGCAAATTTGACATCTTCCCTTCTTGTGAAAACACCAAAAACACCCTTTACTTCACTGGGAGAACTAGTTGAACAGAAGACCTGGGGATATGGTTTATTGAAAAATTCTGCAATCCAAGGTATGTTTGAAAATTCTACAAATGAGGAGAACAGAAATGTGTGGGAAGGAATTGTCAAACAAAATAAAACAGACCCTTCTGTTTTATCTGAAAATATAGATGATCTTATAGACAAAGTATTGAATGGCAACTTTGCTTTGATCGATGTGCGTGTTTCAAAGTATACCATGTCTAGAAATGATTGTGCATTGTCAGTTATTGATGATATTGTCACGACACAGCAGTCAAGCTTTGCTGTTCCATTAAATTCTCCCATGAAGGAAGATCTGGACCAGTACATGATACGACGATTCGAAGCAGGGTTAAATTTGGATCTTTATGAGCTAAAACAATCGCCAATTTGCTCCAACGTGTATGGGCAGGTTAAAGCCTTTTCCATGGAGAACATTAAGGGGTCGTTTGGGATTCTTGCAATAGGTTTACTTGTATCTCTCCTTGGACTTTTACTAGAATGTTTACTCAAATTTAGTAAGTTTCCATGAATGGACAAGACAATGCTACCATAGTACACAAAGAAGATAATTGGTTCGTTGGATTCTATTTAGTAATAATACATTTATTTCGCACATCATTACCATTTCTTTCAAATCTCTGTTAAAATCATATAATAAATTAAGTCAGTAACACTAACAGCAGGCTTGGATGAAATCCCGTCTAAATCCTACTTAATATGGGCCTACTATACATTCAAAGAAGAAGGAAATTGGATAGCAGCAGCAAATATGGAGATGGGTCTTATATACACATATACACACAAGCAAGTGCATTGGATGCCGTCATTAAAATAATTTCATTAAAACATAGATCCCATTTCGTTTCCTTTTTATTGTTCAAAATTTCCTTTTATTTGTCTTTACTACACCAGGATCTGGAACAGTTGTTATGATTGACGTGTTCTGGCTGATGTGAGGGATTAGCCAATGAAACTGTCTGACGCCACAGGCCCAATAGCCGATTGTTTGACCCCTGATGTAAACTCCAACCAAATAATCATATAGTGTAGGCCATCAAAGTGTGAAAAAAACGAAACGAAATATAGATCTGTTTTTGAATAATATTGTCATTAGAATTATGGAGATATTAATGACGTATCATATGATATACCATACATTCGTCAATAACACGTGGAATTGATCAATGAATCTTAAAATGTTACTTGCTGAATTGTTTTGTATATAGCCTATTGCCTAACGAGCTACTCGTATTTCGTTCATTCGCAAATATCTAAAAAAAAAAAAAAAAAAACAAAAAAAAAAAAAAAAAAGAAACAAAAAACAAAAAAACCCTAGTTTTTATGTGAATCCGCTGCTCAGGTATTCCCATTATGATTGTTTTAGTTATTAGTTCGTTTTAGAAAATAGTATGATAGTAGGTAATGAAACGTGTTTTAGAGATATTTTGTAGATACACACCTCTAAAGTAGCTAAATCGCTATTGTTTGACACCTAGAAATGGACACAAATAAGTTGCAACATATAGGTAACTGTAATATGAATGTATATACAATGATTTATATTCAATCGCTTCTGTTTTCACTGTAATTTCAAATCGGTTATATTCAGCGAAAAACGCGAAATGCTTGAATTTAATGGTAGTCTTTGGTGTCTGGTTATTCCAGACATGGGATATATTTATAGTCTCGTTCATTGTGTCGCTTCATGTAAATGACACTCGAAAGCATTCGTGTGCCAATATTAAAATGTTCAATATGTTTTATAGATGGATATGTTTTAAATTATGGTACGGGTGGGGATGGCAATTGGAATGAACCCAACTGAATGGGGATGGCAACAGGAATAAATGATCAATTAATTCCAATTATGACCTAAAACATTACCCATTGCAACTGTTTGGGGTTATGTAATCGAGCACGTACCGTGCATCGCCTGATTTTAAATGATCGTTTGGACGTAATAAAAGTTCGTGACAAATTTCATTCGGCAGCATGATTTTGTAATAGCCAAAATAAATAAATTATTTTCAATATAATTGTCTCATTTGTCGAAAAGCTCATAGATTCATCCAAATTTCCTGTTTCTTTCAGCGTAATTAATATTTCAAATAATAACTGGATGAGAGATATTCGAGGCGATAAAAGGGGGATTATTGATACAAGTAAAAGACTTTTATGGTCAGCATGATTCCATTATACTTTTATGTAATCTCCACTTAAATCTATAAAAGTGAAAATACATCATATACATTTTTTAAAATAATAAGCATACTGTTTAAATATATGATTAATACATAATAAATATTTAACCAGATAGTGGTCCACAATAAGTGGAGAGATACATTCTCTGTTTGTCGGATGTGATTAAAGAAAATTTATATCAGAATTGGGTCCTTTTTTTTTTTTGTTTCTGATTTTAGATTTTAAATAGCAACGCCTTTTAAATTTCCACAACAATTAGATCAAAGCACACGAATGAGTTGAAAAAAGCATTTTGAAAGTTTAAAATGGGTTAAAATGAGAAGAAATAGCAGACTGCATAATCGATGTTATTACAGATCCGGATTCTGAAACTACACATATTGAACATACATAATACACCGAAAACCTATTTCAATATATCACACGCCTTTTAAGCGAACCACCACTAGGAGCCAAAATAAACCACCATTGAATTTGGCCCCTAGTGGAATTAGCCGTCACTCTTAAGAGAGAACACTCAATTTCATTGGATTCCGAGATCCGAGAGAATCTGTCACACATCCGGATTCTTAATTTACAGGGAGGGGGGGGGGCGATGGGATGGCCTAGTGGTTTAGAGTGCCGCGCTTCGATCTCTAGCTGGCCGGTCACCTCTGGCTTTCGGCTGTGGTTTCGAGCCCTGGTGTGAGCGTATGTGGCATGGAGAAAGGGGCGCCTTCTTAACCTCGATGCGATTATTCTGAAACGAACAATCCGAGAATACTGAATATCGATTGGGTTCGTACCCACAAGTTTTTTTGTACAATTTCGTTAAAGCCATGGCCTGTATGACGCAGATAAAAACGACCCGCTATACATACTCTGACGTCGAAAATAATGCATTGAAGATGCCATTCTGACAATGTAATAATTCTTTATTGATAATATTATTTCGATGTGGTATTACTTCGGGGGCTGAAGGAGGGGGGAGGGGGTGTAGCCACCCGAGCTGTGCATTTATGAGATCAAGTTTTTCAAGCCAGATTCCGAATCTGGGTGGTGATACGGCGTTTGGGGGGGGGGGAGTCAAAATATAGGGGGTCAAATTCTACAATGGGCGTGTTTGTGTGGTGGGGTGGGGCGAATGTCATGTTGACATGTTATATATTGATAAAACATAAATTTCTAGGACTGCCCATCTCTCAATAAGTGTTGGGATGCACTGGACAACATTTTAATTTGTTGAGTGGGGGTAGCAGGTGTGGGTGTCTGGAATGGGTGGGATTAAAATTGGCGGGAAATGAGTTCCCGTTGATTTAAATAATGATGATTTTCTTGGTAAAAACATTACTTTTTAATTCCACTGCACATCTCTAAACATGTGTATAAGATTACTATTATATGGGGAAGGGGTGGCTGGGATAAATGTATTTTGGGGGAAAGAAACCACTTGGTTCAAAATTGACCTGAAAAGTGTTTTCTCGAGTTTTTCGTTCAGTATCAATATTGTCATTCAAAATATTAAATTATAATGGTACTTTCGAGAGATCTAGAATTTAAACATAAAAAAACATATGTTCGGATATTATCTTTTTGATGGCTTATTAACAGCTCGCATATATTCTTTGGATATGCTTCAGATACCCATTCACATTGTAAATCTTCATTCCAGCCTTGTATCGCAGGGTCATCTTTCTTTGTTACCGTATTGCAGTCTGTTTCCATATTGTTGTAACATAACTATTGCGTTTAATGTGCGGCAAGAGACTACCCGGCAAGATGGTAATAAAGGAAGGAACTTTTGTTATTTTTCATCACAATTAAAATTCCTCCAAAATCCTCCAGAAAATCTTTCTTCTAGTCTCATCTACAGATGTAGGTCGGTTTTCGCCGTACAAAGTACAAACATTTTTTTTCTAAATCAGCTCTTTAAAAATTGTTAGAAAGTTGGGATTATCTTGAAAAAGAAAGACAGGTAGCCATTAGCACTGAAAGCATGTACCGTAGGCCGAGATATTCTCCACACTTTCAGCTACCTAAAAAAAAATAATGCCTAGCATCAATAAAATTACATCACAAAGTGAACTTACATCAGTATAAAAACGATTTCTCTGCTTAAAAAGATCAATTTGTATGTATGCCTACGTAATTTAGAGACAATGATGGCAGATTTCCGTGACAGAAACCTGACACCCCCTCCCGCCCTGCAAAAATTTCTGGATCCGTCCCTGGGATCTCTTGAAAAGAACCATTATAATTTGATATTTTGAATGAAAACGCTAACGAGATCCTACTGTGTCAACATAATGACCCCCCCCCTCCCACACACACACACAGACACGCTGTAACCCCAACTAGCAAATCAAAACGATCGTCCAAGGCATCATAAACACTTAGGCCCTATTTAAAGATAGGCTATAGGCAGTCCTAGAAATTTATGTTTTATTAATATATTATGTCACCATGACATTCGCCCCACTCCCACAACACACACACGCCTCCTTTAACTCGAAAACGCCTCCTCAAAAGCCTAATCACCACCCAGATTCGGAATCTACACAAAAAAAAATGGTCTAGAGAATTCACAGCTCGGGTTGCGCCCCCACCCTCCTTCAGCCAGCGGACTATATAGGAACAAACATTGCTTCTTTACACACAGATATACGGAAGACATCACTATATAAACACGTGTATCTCGCTATATAAACACGTGTATATCACTATATAAACACGTGTTTATTGATCATCTAGATTATGTAATGTAATATATACTCAATAGACTAAATATACAACCTAAAACAGCAATTTATTTACAACAAATAGGTCGATAGTAATTTTCCAATCGTTAATTTCCCATTTATTGGCATTAATAACAGCTAGTTTATTGGTCAATACATATCTCATTTTCATCTCGGCCACAGTGAGTGCACATGTTCATCACTTTCTTATTGGGGATACACGTTTTTGCTATGCGTACACATAGGCTCGATGAAAGTTAGGGGGGGGGGGGCAGAACCTTCATTGCCCGAACAATTTTCGGCTTTACAGCCCCCCCCCCCAAGAAAATTTTGAAATATTTAACGGCTCCAAACACGTTTCCTGCTATTTCAATGAATCGTTTACAGTCCACGAAGACGGAAAAATTTTTGAAAATTTAACTGCCGCAAACCCGCCTTCCTGCTATTCCAGCCTGTGAATAAAGCAGCTTCAATTTGGTCACATACAGCGTACCTGCTGACCTAAATTCCAAACAACCAATCAATCGTCGCGGGGTATGGAAGCCTCACCCTCTCGGAGAAAATTGTGTAAATTGAACCACCATAAATGCGTTTTCTGCTTCTCTAGCCCGTGTAAGTAACTCCAAAAGTATCCAATGATTTTGTAACCGAAATTCCAGTCCGAATTCCAACCATCCAATCAGACTGTTGCAGCTGCATTCACAAATACTAGTCGATACCCGAAAAATGTCACATAAAATGTTTTAATCCACATTCAACTTCAAATTCGTGGTATTCGATTAAAAAAAGAGAAGAGTAACATTAGTGTTTTATTAGGGAAGTTAGGGAAGCAAAACTAGAAATGCCCGAAAAAATTTCAGGTTTACAGATAGCGGCGCCGGTTTTCTTCGAGAGGCGAAGAAGCGGAGCTGACCTTGTATAGACCCCCAAGAAAATTTTGATATATTTGACGGCCGCAAACGCGTTTTACTGCTATTCCAGCCCATAAAATTAGTGTTTTATTAGATTTCGGGACTTTATTTTGCCAAGTAGATGAAAATTTTTTTTCTAACTTTACCTGTCTGCCCGAAAAGTCGGCTTGCCCGAAAGTTAGGGGGCGGGGGGGGGGCAGCTCTTCTGCCCCCCTGGCTTGTACGCCTATGTGCGTACAGCAGTTGAACCCATCATATATGCAACAACATGATTTGGTAATAAATAAATACAAATTGTTTAACTATAATTTACAAATATCGAATTATACCTTGTCTTCTAGACCTTATAACTTTATTCAAATTTCATCTTTTATTTAGCGGTAATTAATACTGTCGATAAATCAATGACAAAATCGTCATTATCATGCAATGTGATTAAAATACAAAACCATATTTCGTTTAGTATTTTTTAATACTTTCGATGGTCTCCACTACATCAAGATCGGACAAGCTACAGTGTATAGTGGGATTTCACGCCAGACGTCAAACGAGCACCTTCTGGCCCCATGACGTCAGGCATTGATTAATAAATCAACGTTGACGTTTCCGGTGGTTTGCCCCCAGATCTTAGTGTTATGAATACAAGTAAAGCCAAAAACGAAACGAAATAGGATTTGCGTTTTAAGCAGATTGATAATTATGTAACAGGTAATTGTTGATCAATAAAAAATATTCGGTCATTAAGAACAGCAAATACAATTAAAGGACAATATTGGTGCCAGTCATTATCACATATGTGATAGAACTGATTAAACACTTTCCAAATATAATATTAACACAGAGATAATCGCTACCATCTAGGAGTAATAAAGGATTCATGAATCAGAAGTGACGAACGCCAAAGGAAAACACGAGTTATTCCTCTATATAACTAACTGAAGTGACTAGTGATAACAGATACATGGGCGAATATCTGCTCACTAATAATTCCCTCGAAGACCTAAAGTTGCTGTGTGACACTGTGTGAGAATATCTTGCAATTCATAAAAAGAATTGACTGCCACTAGATAAGAGAACAGGAAAGAAAAACAGATTAAAAGTCCGTGCATTACCATGTTTTTATAAGGTAGGGGAGACCGGGGCACATTGAACCACCATGGATATATCCTTTATAAATAATACTACACAACCCAACATACAGAAGTGAGATAACTTCTTAGACCCATTTCTCCATCAATAAGCCACATGGTGTCAACTGTTTTCTTAGGCAGTGAATTTTTCAAAAAAGCGCTTAAAAGAGAAACATTTTCCATACATGTTAACTTCTTAGCCTAGGAAATTCTTGTACTTAAGTTCATATATTATGTCTAATCTATACAATCCAGATAAACCGGTGTTTGATCCATATAAGAGGGCATATTGATTGTTTTTAAAATTTTGATCATGAAATAAAGAGATCTTCTAATAAGAGGGCATATTGATTTTTTTTTTAATTTTGATCATGAAATAAAGAGATCTTTTAATAAAAACATTTGATATAAAATGAGGACACACATGTATGTGAACAAAGTGGTTCAATGTGCCCCGGTCTCCCCTATAGAAGGAATAAAAACAAGGGGCTGCACGGAGTATTTCTATTTTTCCCGTGTTCTCTTATCTTATGACACTTAATAACTTTATTGTATCGTCAGATAATCTCTTGTGGTCCCATATAACAACTTTTTGTCTTCGAAGAAATTATTAGTGAGGAGAAATTCGGCCGTTTATCTGTCATCACTCGTCACTTCAGTCATTCACATAGAGAGATAACTCGTGTTTTCCTTTGGCGTTCGTCACTTCCGATTCATGAATCCTCTATTACTCCTCTATGGTAGCGATGATCTCTGTGTTAATATCATATTTGGAAAGTGTTTAATCAGTTCTATCACATATGTGATAATGACTGGCACCAATATTGTCCTTTAAGATATTGTAATTTACAACGTAGTAAATATTTATGAAGAATGCTACTTGACAACCCGATAATAACCACTCTTCATTGTTTAAGAGATAAATCATTTATTTGTTGGTTGTGATTAAAGAAAACTCGAATATGAAGAGCTGTATCTTTTTCTTGTTTCTGATTTCACGAACTTTAGGTAGCCAACCTTTTTTCATATCGAAAACAATTTGGTCAACGCAAACGATTGGGTTTATAAAAGACATCATGGAAGTTTTAAAATGGGAAGAAATGATTGTTATTTATAACGACGGTGGTACATCAATGGATTTGTTTATAGAAGATCTGCTAGAAATGTTGGATACCTTAAACATCCGAATAATGATTTATAAGATGGAAGTTTCCAATCTTAATACTTCTCTCTATCAAATACACAAAGCACAGTTTCCTAGTATTCAGATTTTGTACATTACAACGGATAACCCAGAAACGGAGTCGCACGTGATGAAAACTGTAAATGATTTTGATTTTAATTCTAACAAGACAACTGACTTCAGAGTAAAATCAAAATGGCTGTTACTGACGTTTCCGGTTGTAATCAAAGCTTTAGATGAAATATTAACAGACTTGTGTCATGTAACAGTTATCCACCAATCTGTAGATGGATGTTTTGGAGTAAGTACCCTCATAAAGAAGGAAAACAGAAGCTTCTGGACTCCTGTTCCAAACTTTTCAAGAGTCCAGGATATTTTTCCAAATGTTAAGTTTCATTTCAACGGAAGACGGTTGTTAATAGGATCATTGCCTTACCAACTTATACGCAAGAAAGTTATAAATGGTACCTTAGTGTACAGTGGTTGGATGGTTGATTTTCTGGAGGACATGGCTGCGGATTTAAATTTCACCTACGAAATAACAGAACCAAGAATCGGTGATTGGGGTGTGAAGACAGACAACAACACGTGGGACGGATTAATTGGTCAAGTACAGCGTCGTGAAATTGATATATTATATGCTGAGTATGTGATTACTGCGGAACGAAGCCAAATCATGGATTTTATATTACCACCCATTATAACATCATCTTTATGCATAGTCTACAGAAACCCTGGTGAAGAAGAAGAAACATGGTCATCTTTCTTCAAGCCATTTAACACCACTGTTTATATCATGTTATTGGTTTCGTTTATCCTACTTTCATTTTTGTATATAGCAACTGAGACCTTTCCTTTGCTTGATTTATTCCTGGAACAAAATATGGAATACCCTAAGTCTTGGCAAATATTATTTGACATATTAGGGTGTCTTTTTCTTCAAGCAGGTCATATTCACCCCAGGACAAGTAAAGGTCGATACTTGTATGCGTCATGGTTGATATTTTGTGTTGTATTTGCAGCTGTTTATACCGCAAATTTAACATCTTCCCTTCTGGTGAAAACACCCAAAACACCCTTTACTTCACTGGGAGAACTAGTTGAACAGAAGACCTGGGGATATGGTTTATTGAAAAATTCTGCAATCCAAGGTATGTTTGAAAATTCTACAAATGAAGAGAACAGAAAAGTGTGGGAAGGAATTGTCAAACAAAATAAAACAGACCCTTCTGTTTTATCTGAAAATATAGATGATCTTATAGACAAAGTATTGAATGGCAACTTTGCTTTGATCGATGTGCGTGTTTCAAAGTATACCATGTCTAGAAATGATTGTGCATTGTCAGTTATTGATGATATTGTCACGACACAGCAGTCAAGCTTTGCTGTTCCATTAAATTCTCCCATGAAGGAAGATCTGGACCAGTACATGATACGACGATTCGAAGCAGGGTTAAATTTGGATCTTTATGAGCTAAAACAATCGCCAATTTGCTCCAACGTGTATGGGCAGGTTAAAGCCTTTTCCATGGAGAACATTAAGGGGTCGTTTGGGATTCTTGCAATAGGTTTACTTGTATCTCTCCTTGGACTTTTACTAGAATGTTTACTCAAATTTAGTAAGTTTCCATGAATGGACAAGACAATGCTACCATAGTACACAAAGAAGATAATTGGTTCGTTGGATTCTATTTTGTAATAATACATTTATTTCGCACATCATTACCATTTCTTTCAAATCTCTGTTAAAATCATATAATAAATTAAGTCAGTAACACTAACAGCAGGCTTGGATGAAATCCCGTCTAAATCCTACTTAATATGGGCCTTCTATACATTCAAAGAAGAAGGAAATTGGATAGCAGCAGCAAATATGGAGATGGGTCTTATATACACATATACACACAAGCAAGTGCATTGGATGCCGTCATTAAAATAATTTCATTAAAACATAGATCCCATTTCGTTTCCTTTTTATTGTTCAAAATTTCCTTTTATTTGTCTTTACTACACCAGGATTATGATTGACGTGTTCTGGCTGATGTGAGGGATTAGCCAATGAAACTGTCTGACGCCACAGGCCCAATAGCCGATTGTTTGTCCCCTGACGTAAACTCCAACCAAATCATCAGGCCATCAAAGTGTGAAAAAAACGAAACGAAATATAGATCTGTTTTTGAATAATATTGTCATTAGAATTATGGAGATATTAATGACGTATCATATGATACCCCATACATTCGTCAATAACACGTGGAATTGATCAATGAATCTTAAAATGTTACTTGCTTAATTGTTTTGTATATAGCCTATTGGCTAACGAGCTACTTGTGTTTCGTTTATTCGCAAATATCTAAAAAAAAAAACCATAAAAAAACAAAAAAACACAAAAACATAAAAATAAAATAGTTTTTATGTGAATCTGCTGCTCAGGTATTCCCATTTATGATTGTTTTAGTTCTTAGTTCGTTTTAGAAAATAGTATGTTATGAAACGTGTTTGGGAGATATTTTGTAGATACACACCTCTAAAGTAGCTAAATCGCTATTGTTTGACACCTAGAAATGGACACAAATAAGTTGCAACATATAGGTAACTGTAATATGAATGTATATACAATGATTTATATTCAATCGCTTCTGTTTTCACTGTAATTTCAAATCAGTTATATTCGGCGAAAAACGCGAAATACTTGAATTTAATGGTAGTCTTTGGTGTCTGGTTATTCCAGACATGGGATATATTTATAGTTTCGTTCATTGTGTCGCTCCATGCATATGACACTCGAAAGCATTCGTGTGCCAATATTAAAATGTTCAATAATTATGTTTTATAGATGGATATGTTTTAAGTATGGTACGGGTGGGGATGGCAATTGGAATGAACCCAACTGAATGGGGATGGCAACAGGAATAAATGATCAATTAATTCCAATTATGACCTAAAACATTACCCATTGCAACTGTTTGGGGTTATGTAATCGAGCACGTACCGTGCATCGCTTGATTTTAAAAGATCGTCTGCACATAAAATAAGTTCGTGACAAATTTCCTTCGGCAGCATGATTTTGTAATAGCCAAAATAAATAAATTATTTTTTAATATAATTGTCTCATATATCGAAAAGCTCATAGATTCATCCAAATTTCCTGTTTCTTTTAGCGTAATTAATATTTCAAATAATAACTGGATGAGAGATATTCGAGGCGATAAAAGGGGGATTATTGATACAAGTAAAAGGCTTTTATGGTCAGCATGATTCCATTATACTTTTATGTAATCTCCACTTAAATCTATAAAAGTGCAAATAGATCATACATTTTTTAAAATAATAAGCATACCGTTTAAATATATGATTAATACATAATAAATATTTAACCTGATAGTGGTCCACAATAAGTAGAGAGATACATTCTCTGTTTGTCGGATGTGATTAAAGAAAATTCATATGAGAACAGGGTCCTTTTTTTTGTTTCTGATTTTAGATTTTAAATAGCAACGCCTTTTAAATTTCCACAACAATTTGATCAAAGCACACGAATGAGTTGAAAAAAGCATTTTGAAAGTTTAAAATGAGAAGAAATAGCAGACTACATAATCGATGTTATTACAGATCCGGATTCCGAAACTACACATATTGAACATACATAATACACCGAAAACTTATTTCAATATATCAAACGCCTTTTAAGGGAACCACCTCTAGGAGCCAAAATAAACCACCATTGAATTTGGCCCCTAGTGGAATTAGCCGTCACTCTTAAGAGAGAACACTCAATTTCATTGGATTCCGAGATCCGAGAGAATCTGTCACACATCCGGATTCTTAATTTACAGGGAGGGGGGGGGCGATGGGATGGCCTAGTGGTTTAGAGTGCCGCGCTTCGATCTCTAGCTGGCCGGTCACCTCTGGCTTTCGGCTGTGGTTTCGAGCCCTGGTGTGAGCGTATGTGGCATGGAGAAAGGGGCGCCTTCTTAACCTCGTGGGTTTCCTCCGGGCACTCCGGTTTCCTCCCACTGCTAAAGACCCCTACGCGCAAGCAAATTATTGAAATAAGATTAAACCATATGTTAGTCCCGAAATGACCTAGTTTGTGTTGAGTGGACGTTAAACCTCATTTTCCTGTCTCTCTCCCTCTCTCTCTTAATTTACACACAGTGAAGATATATAATCCGCCAAAAAACATTAGTTGGCTTATATTTCCACGTTTGACAACTGGACTAACAGCCTCTTTTCAGTTCACAATGTTTTCGGCAAAGGATTGGGGGATGCGATTATTCTGAAACGAACAATCCGAGAATACTGAATATCGATTGGGTTCGTATCCACGAGTTTTTTCGTACAATTTCGTTAAAGCCATGGCCTGTATGACGCAGATAAAAACCACCCGTTATACATACTCTGACGTCGAAAATAATGCATTGATGATGACATTCTGACAATGTTAGAATTCTTTATTGATAATATTATTTCGATGTGGTATTACTTCGGGGACTGAAGGAGGGGGGAGGGGGTGTAGCCACCCGAGCTTTGCATTTATGAGACCAAGTTTTTCAAGCCAGATTCCGAATCTGGGTGGTGATACGGCGTTTGAGGGTGGGGGGGTGTCAAATATAGGGGGTCAAATTCTACAATGGGCGTGTTTGTGTGGTGGGGTGGGGCGAATGTCATGTTGACATGCTATATATTGATAAAACATAAATTTCTAAGACTGCCCATCTCTCAATAAGTGTTAGTGATGCACTGGACAACATTTTAATTTGTTGGGTGGGGGTAGCAGGTGTGGGTGTCTGGAACGGGGGGAGTAAAATTGGCGGGAAATGAGTTCCCGTTCATTTAAATAATTATGATTTTCTTGGTAAAAAACATTACTTTTTAATTCCACTGCACATCTCTAAACATGTGTATAAGATTACTATTATATGGGGAAGGGGTGGCTGGGATAAATGTATTTTGGGGGAAAGAAACCACTTGGTTCAAAATTGACCTGAAAAGTGTTTTCTCGAGTTTTTCGTCCAGTATCAATATCAGGGGCGTACATAACGAATTCGTTTGGGGGGGGGGGGGGTGTTTAGCCAAAATGCGACCGACTGATGTACATACCCCCGCCCCACACACCAGTGGTACTACAAACTGGGCAGTTCACTATAAGCGAGAATATGATAGTGCTGAGACAGTATAAGACAACTGAGGAGTAGGAGAATGATTTTAAAATGGAATCGAGCGCCGCAGGCGCGAACAAATTTCAGATATGTAACCGAGTAGAAGAATGATGTTATAATGATGTTATATTTTTTTAGATATGTAACAGAGCTTTTAAAATTTGGGGGCTGGGGTTGATAAGAAATGGGACAGAATCTTGAGGCTTATTTGTCAATTTCGCTTGTTTTATGATTGTATGTTTATCTCATTAATTCATTTAGTCGGAGACCGACTGCGGTGAGTACTTTTTTGAGACCGACTAATTTTTGCCGTGGTAGAAAACATTTCATAGAACAACATACTCACAACAGAATAAGAGTGACAAGCAGACGTGGTTATTTTATACTATAGTTTTGAGTGACGTATGCAATTTAGGCACACGGATTCACGCAAATACACAGCATTTGGGATCTATTCTGGCATTGTTTTTGAGACCGACTGCAGTGACTGCACTTATTTTGTGACCGACTATTTTTCTCCCTTGGTGAAATTTTGTTGTTAGACCAATCTAACATACTTACAACAGAATAAGAGTGACGTATGCAATTTAGGCTCACGGATTCACGCAAATATATAGTATTTGGGATCTATTCTGGCATTGTGTTTGAGACCGACTGCAGTGACTGCACTTATTTTGAGACCGACTATTTTTCTCGCTGGGTTACATTTTGTCCTAAGACTAACATTATACTCACAACAGAATGAGAGTGAAACACAACATCTTTTCAAAAATGATAAGTTGACAAGGTTATTTTATACAAAGACTGCTCCTATTTTGCGACCGACTGCACTGGTTTTGCAACCGACTATTTTTATACTAAAGTTTTGCGTGAGTACCGTGACGTATACAGTGAGTACTTATTTTGATACCATCTACCTCTACTTTGTGACCGACTGCACTGATTTTGCGACCGATTTTTTTTTTTGTGTGAGTCGCGTGACGTATACAGTGAGTACTTATTTTGATACCGACTACATTTACTTTGCAACCAACTGCACTGATTTTGCGACCGACTATTTTTCTACTAAAGTTTTGCGTGAGTAGCGTGACGTAAACTTATTTTGATACCGATTACCTCTACTTTGCGACCGACTGCACTGATTTTGCGACCGACTATTTTTTTTGCTGGGGGGGTGTACCCCCCCACCCCCCCCCCACATTTACGCCCCTGATCAATATTGTCATTCAAAATATTAAATTATAATGGTACTTTCGAGAGATCTTGAATTCAAACATAGAAAACTAATGTTCGATATTATCTTTTTGATGGCTTATTAACAGCTCGCATATATTCTTTGGATATGCTTCAGAAACCCATTCACATTGTAAATCTTCATTCCAGCCTTGTATTGCAGGGTCATCTTTCTTTGTTACCGTCTTGCAGTCTGTTTCCATATTGTTGTAACATAACTAATGTGCAGCAAAAGACTACCCTGGCAAGATGGAAATAAAGGAAGAAATTTTTGTTATTTTTCATCACAATTAAAATTCCTCCAGAAAATCTTCTAGTCTCATCTACAGATGATGTGGGTCGGTTTTCGCCGTACAAAGTACAATCATTTTTTTTTCTAAACCAGCTCTTTAAAAATTGTTAGAAAGTTGGGATTATCTTGAAAAAGAAAGACAGATAGCCATTACCACTGAAAACATGTACCGTAGGCCGAGATATTCTCCACACTTTCAATACTAATCTTGATTGGATCAAAATATATCAAGATTAGCATTGAAAGTGTCGAGAATATCTTAGAACTGACAATCAACCGCGAGGACACCGAAATATCTTACCTACCCCTCTTCGCATTTCAAATTAATGGAGGTGCTGAAAATGTTGTATTTTGCAATCTTGCTGGGGCGAAATAGACATCCCAATCTTTCTCTTCGCAAACGATGATACAAATATACACATTTTGATAAATGAGACGGGCAAAGGTAGAAAATATCGCGAAATGCGAAGTATATTTATTTTTCTCGGCGAAAAAGTAACAGGCCTTCCTTTATTACCATCTTGTCGTATACGGGGTCCTTTGCTGCATGGGCGGAATGATGATTTACAATATGGATTGGTCTCTGAAGCAACCAAAAAAGTATTTATCTCAATCAGATGAGCTACCTAAAAAAAATAATGCCTAGCATCAATGAAATTACATCACAAAGTGATCCTACATCAGTATAAAAATGATTTCTCTGCTTAAAAAGATCAATTTGTATGTATGCCTACGTAATTTAGAGACAAATGATGGCAGATTTCCGTGACAGAAACCTGACACCCCCTCTGGATCCGTCCCTGGGATCTCTTGAAAAGAACCATTATAATTTGATATTTTGAATGAAAACGCTAACGAGATCCTACTGTGTCAACATAATGCCCCCCACCCCCACACACAGACACTCTGTAAACCCCAACTAGCAAATCAAAACGATCGTTCAAGGCATCATAAACACTTAGGCCCTATTAAAAGATAGGCTATAGGCCGTCCTAGAAATTTATGTTTTATTAATATATTATGTCACCATGACATTCGCCCCACCCCCACAACACACACACGCCTCCTTTAACTCGAAAACGCCTCCTCAAACGCCTAATCACCACCTAGATTCGGAACCTACACAAAAAAATGGTCTAGAGAATTCACAGCTCGGGTTGCGCCCCCACCCTCCTTCAGCCTCCGGACTATATAGGAACAAACATTGCTTCTTTACACACAGATATACGGAAGACATCACTATATAAACACGTGTATCTCGCTATATAAACACGTGTATATCACTATATAAACACGTGTTTATTGATCATTTAGATTATGTAATGTAATATATACTCAATAGACTAAATATACAACCTAAAACAGCAATTTATTTACAACAAATAGGTCGATAGTAATTTTCCAATCGTTAATTTCCCATTTATTGGCATTAATAACAGCTAGTTTATTGGTCAATACATATCTCATTTTCATCTCGGCCACAGTGAGTGCACATGTTCATCACTTTCTTATTGGGGATACACGCTTTTGCTATGCGTACACATAGGCTCGGTGACAGTTAGCGGGGGGGGGGGGGGGGCAGAACCTTAATTGCCCGAACAATTTTCGGCTTTACAGCCCTCCCCCCCCCCTCAAGAAAATTTCGAAATATTTAACGGCTCCAAACACGTTTTCCTGCTATTTCAATGAATCGTTTACAGTCCACGAAGACAGAAAATTTTTTGAAAATTTAACTGCCGCAAACGCGCCTTCCTGCTATTCCAGCCTGTGAATAAAGCAAATAGGTCGATAGTAATTTTCCAATCGTTAATTTCCCATTTATTGGCATTAATAACAGCTAGTTTATTGGTCAATACATATCTCATTTTCATCTCGGCCACAGTGAGTGCACATGTTCATCACTTTCTTATTGGGGATACACGCTTTTGCTATGCGTACAGATAGGCTGGGTGACAGTTAGGGGGGGGGGGGGGCAGAACCTTAATTGCCCGAACAATTTTCGGCTTTACAGCCCCCCCCCCTCAAGAAAATTTCGAAATATTTAACGGCTCCAAACACGTTTTCCTGCTATTTCAATGAATCGTTTACAGTCCACGAAGACAGAAAATTTTTTGAAAATTTAACTGCCGCAAACGCGCCTTCCTGCTATTCCAGCCTGTGAATAAAGCAGCTTCAATTTGGTCAAATACAGCGTACCTGCTGACCTACATTCCAAACAACCAATCAATCGCCGCGGGGTATGGAAGCCTCACCCTCCCGGAGAAAATTGTGAAAATTGAACCACCATAAATTTTTCTGCTTCTCTAGCCCGTGTAAGTAACTCCAAAAGTATCCAATGATTTTGTAACCGAAATTCCAGTCCGAATTCCAACCATCCAATCAGACTGTTGCAGCTGCATTCACAAATACTAGTCGATACCCGAAAAATGTCACACAAAATGTTTTAATCCACATTCAACTACAAATTCGTGGTATTCGATTAAAAAAGGAGAAGGGTAACATTAGTGTTTTATTAGGGAAGTTAGGGAAGCAAAACTAGAAATGCCCGAAAAAATTTCAGGTTTACAGATAGCGGCGCCGGTTTTCTTCGAGAGGCGAAGAAGCGGAGCTGACCTTGTATAGACCCCCAAGAAAATTTTGATATATTTGACGACCGCAAACGCGTTTTACTGCTATTCCAGCCCGTAAAATTAGTGTTTTATTAGATTTCGGGCACTTTATTTTGCCAAGTAGATGAAAAATTTTCTTCTAACTTTACCTGTCTCCCCGAAAAGTCGGCTTGCCCGAAAGTTAGGTGGGGGGGGGCAGCTCTTCTGCTCCCCTGGCTTGTACGCCTATGTGCGTACAGCAGTTGAACCCATCATATATGCAACAACATGATTTGGTAATAAATAAATACAAATTGTTTAACTACAATTTACAAATATCGAATTATACCTTGTCTTCTAGACCTTATAACTTTATTCAAATTTCATCTTTTATTTAGCGGTAATTAATACTGTCGATAAATCAATGACCAAATCGTCATTATTATGCAATGTGATTAAAATACAAATCGTTTAGTATTTTTTAATACTTTCGATGGTCTACACTACATCAAGATCGGACAAGCTACAGTGTATAGTGGGTTTTCACGCCAGACGTCAAACGAGCACCTTCTGGCCCCATGACATCAGGCATTGATTAATAAATCAACGTTGACGTTTCCGGTGGTTTGCCCCCAGTTCCGTTTTTTAATGGTTAAGAAGTCGCCGTAACAGACCGTCTAACTGACTAATGCCTCACATTATTCAGAACATGTCAATGATAACAACTCTTCCAGATCCTAGTGTTATGAATACAAGTAAAGCCAAAAACGAAACGAAATAGGATTTGCGTTTTAAGCAGATTGATTATTATGTAACAGGTAATTGTTGATCAATAAAAAATATTCGGTCATTAAGAACGGCAAATAGAATTAAAGGACAATATTGGTGCCAGTCATTGTCACATATGTGATAGAACTGATTAAACACTTTCCAAATATAATATTAACACAGAGATCATCGCTGCCATATAGGAGTAATAAAGGATTCATGGCGTTCGTCACTTCCGATTCATGAATCCTTTATTACTCCTCTATGGTAGCGATGATCTCTGTGTTAATATTATATTTGGAAAGTGTTTAATCAGTTCTATCACATATGTGATAATGACTGGCACCAATATTGTCCTTTAAGATATTGTAATTTACAACGTAGTAAATATTTATGAAGAATGCTACTTGACAACCCGATAATAACCACTCTTCATTGTTTAAGAGATAAATCATTTATTTGTTGGTTGTGATTAAAGAAAACTCGAATATGAAGAGCTGTATCTTTTTCTTGTTTCTGATTTCACGAACTTTAGGTAGCCAACCTTTTTTCATATCGAAAACAATTTGGTCAACGCAAACGATTGGGTTTATAAAAGACATCATGGAAGTTTTAAAATGGGAAGAAATGATTGTTATTTATAACGACGGTGGTCCATCAATGGATTTGTTTATAGAAGATCTGCTAGAAATGTTGGATACCTTAAACATCCGAATAATGATTTATAAGATGGAAGTTGCCAATCTTATTACTTCTCTCGATCAAATACACAAAGCACAGTTTCCTAGTATTCAGATTGTGTACATTACAACCGATAATCCACAAACCGAATCTCATGTGATGAAGACTGTAAACGATTTTGATTTTAATTCTAACAGGACAACTGACTTCAGAGAAAAATCAAAATGGCTGTTACTGACGTTTCCGGTTGTAATCAGAGCATTAGATGAAATATTAACAGACTTGTGTCATGTAACAGTTATCCACCAATCTGTAGATGGATGTTTTGGAGTAAGTACCCTCATAAAGAAGGAAAACAGAAACTCCTGGACTCCTGTCCCTAACTTTTCAAGAGTCCAGGATATTTTTCCAAATGTTAAGTTTCATTTCAACGGAAGACGGTTGTTAATAGGATCATTACCTTACCAACTTATGCGAAAGAAAGTTATAAATGGTACCCCAGTGTACAGTGGTTGGATGTTTGATTTGCTAGAGGACATGGCTGCTGATTTAAATTTCACCTACGAAATAACAGAACCAAAAATCGGTGATTGGGGTGTGGAGACAGACAACAACACGTGGGACGGATTAATTGGTCAAGTACAGCGTCGTGAAATTGATATATTATATGCTGAGTATGTGATTACTGCAGAACGAAGCCAACTCATGGATTTTATATTACCGCCCGTTATGACATCTTCTACAGTCATGGTCTACAGGAACCCTGGTGAAGAAGAAGAAACATGGTCATCTTTATTCAAGCCATTTAACACCTCTGTTTATATCATGTTATTGGTTTCGTTTATCCTTTTTTCACTGTTGTATATAGCAACTGAGACTTTTCCTTTGCTTGATTTAGCCCTGGAACAAAATATGGAATACCCTAAGTCTTGGCAAATATTATTTGACATATTAGGGTGTCTTTTTCTTCAAGCGGGTCATATTCACCCCAGGACAAGTAAAGGTCGATACTTGTATGCGTCATGGTTGATATTTTGTGTTGTATTTGCAGCTGTGTATACCGCAAATTTAACATCCTCCCTTTTGGTGAAAAACCCTAAAATACCCTTTACTTCACTGGGAGAGCTAGTTGAACAGAAGACGTGGGGATATGGTTTATTGAAAAATTCAGCAACCCAAGGTATGTTTGACAACTCTACAGATGAAGAGAACAGAAAAGTGTGGGAAGGAATTGTCGAACAAAATAAAACCGACCCTTCTGTTTTATCTGAAAATATAGATGATCTTATAGACAAAGTATTGAATGGTAAATTTGTCCTCATCGTCGGATATTTTATAAGGATGTCTAGAGATGACTGTTTGTTGTCATTTATTGATGATATTGTAACGGCACGGCATGTAAGCTTTGCTGTTCCACTAGATTCTCCCCTGAAGAAAGATCTGGACCAATATATGAGACGGCGAATCGAAGCAGGGTTGAATTTAGAGGTTTTTGAACTAGTGTCAAATTCTAAACTTTGTGAATTAAAACAATTACAGCCTTGTGGTAATAGAAACGTGTGTGAACCGGTTAGAGCATTTCCATAGATACCATTAAAGAGGCGTTTGGGGTACTTGGGATTGGTTTAATTATATCTTTCATAGGACTTGTATTAGAATGCACATGGAAATTGAGCAAAGAGTTGAAAGATAAAGCTAATCAGATGATAGTAGACAATGGACCAAATTGACGTTTCAGTTTTTATTTCATATTATTTGCTCTAAAGAATTTAAAAATGCTTTCCCTACACTAATTTATAACCCCTTTTTGAAATTTCTGTTCGGAGCATTTATAAACTGAATGTCTGAAAGGTTAAAAAAAGAAGGGTTCGACTTGAAATAAAATTATTTAGAATATGGTTAGACATATAGGTTTACTTGAATTGTATCCGACAATATTACACATGCATAACAAAAATTTGAAGAAACGGTAATTGACGGAGAAAAACACGGAAAACCTGAGTTATCCTTAAATATATTTGAGTGATGTATAGAGGATAACAAGGTCGATTTTCAGCTCACTGATAATTCCTTTGAAGACGAAAAATTGTTATATTAGACTCTGAGACAGAGTTGGGATTTCGCCCGTATATTCCGGACTTGTCCGAATTTTTTTTCCAAACGCACAATATTGTCCGACCGGAAATATGCCAAATCGGACATCAAGACATAGTGAATAATATTCAAAATTCCAAAATTAATATAGTTCACTGAGAATATAACTACCACTCAACCCGATTATCGTTGACAATAGGCAGGATTGATCAGGTAATTAAGTGATCAACGTATTTATCGTGTTATACCGTCAATAAACCTACCTTGATTAACTACTTAATCTGCCTTGATTGACTTAATCCTTTGTCGGACAATTCATCAATCTAATCTTAAACAGAAGTCATTGCTTTCCCTTTGTCGGACTATTCATCAATCCAATAAGAGTGATTATAATTTTAATTCACCTGTTTACCTCGTGGTCTTCAATTGTCGAGCATTTTAATCGCATTGACATGAGCCGACAGCATCTTTCAACTAATCATAGATGTCACATATCGTAAGAGTATATTATTTTATAACAAGCTAATTCATTTTGTCTTCGATATCCTTTACGTCTTTTATGAATCCATATATAAATTCTCATCCACAGTGGCACTTTCCCGTGATCTCGAGCGCCGCACGAATATTGGTTAAGATGTTAGGCAGTGTTTACTATGAAGCTGTGTGCTGTAAGTCACGTACGCCATAGCGGCAATACGCTGAAGTCAGCTATGGTTTTTGTCATCACCACAAGTATTATTTCGAACGCTTTTCTTTCATTTGATCTCGTGTTCTTATTTCTATTACGCACGGATTTGAATATTTTGTTGACATTTTATAAAGAAAAAACGATGTTCTGACATCACAAACTATTCTTATTTCGGAAGTTCGACATTCATTTGCTGCCACGTAAATTTAAAGGAATATTACGGTTGTGAATTTTATGCCGAAGCAGGATGGGCAAGCTTTCATTCAATGTATTACAAAAATGCTTAATTTTGTACGACATTTACTGACATAAATTTGAATGCCGTACGGGAATTAGGTGTGAAAAATAGCGAGGTTCACCAATTTTTATTACGTACGGGATTTGAATATTTTGTTGACATGTGATTTTTAATTGTGGTATGAATTGAATACCGTACGGGAATTAAATATGAAAAATAGCGAGGTTCACCTAATTTTGTTATGTACGTGATTTGAATATTTTGACATTACTTTTAATTGTGGTACGAATTCGTCTGCTTAAATAACGATAAGAGTTATGCCCCTTTATTTTCGGTAAAATGTCCGACACGAAAAAATTTGAAATCCCAACTCTGCTCTGAGAGGATGGATAGATAGAAAAATATAAAAAGTCTGTCCATTCCCTTGTTCTTATTCATTCTCCACTTACACATTTTAGCTGATAATTACAGTTTTTTATTCCGGTAGCACTGAATCAAGAATTTATGAAGAGGGGGTCTATAGGCTTCTGCCTGTTCTCCAATCCAGTTTCTGTGATAAATATTGTTTAAAAAAAAATCAAGAGTGGGTGTTACAAGCGCAATATCAATAATGTGGTGTTTGTTTTGTCTAGGATCTGGGCACTTCCTGATTTTGCTCATTTTACGGAAATTTGCCTTCCTGCACACGTAATTTAGACTGCAATCCAAATTAACTCAAAAATTTCTAACTACATTTGTAACCTGAATTTAAATCATAGTCATGATTTCTTGTGATGAACATACATTGCGTTTGCTCTTCATTTAACTTGAGAACTTGTGCCTTATCAACAGAGCTATTTCTTGGATATATGACTCTATTTGTAATTAATACATACAGTTGGTGTCGTCAGCATTCAAAACCAGCATTGAAGACCACGGTTGCTGATAATATGTCTAATGATAGGTACCCACTAACACGACTACTGCTTAACGATTGAAATCGTGGTTTTAATCGTGGAATAATCGTAGTGATCCTATCAGGTCTTATCGTGGACCCAATTAGGACAATCATATCCTAACGCATCGCAAACAGCGGGAACATATTGTGCAAGACGTAAAAGGTTTAGGGCCCAATACAGATCGCTGTGGAACACCTCACCAATAAGACATTTAAGCAGAATTATTAATTGGTCTATGGAAGAGAACGCAGCACACAATATGTGTTATTTTTCGAAGACGTTCACGCATTGTTTCAATAAGAATGTCGGTATGGAAACCAAAGGACATTTATCTGGATGACGTTTGATCTTAGTTTCCGTTGCTGGCTCGAAGCTGCCGAAACGATGACCATTAGACTCTACTTCAGACAGAGTATCTGTTCCATGATGCTTTTGTAAGTTTTTCCAAAAATGGTGTACCTTGTCATGAAATTGATCGAAAATTCTACATAGGTTCGGTTGGATAGGAATTTAGCAGATTAGGTGGTTTTATAAATTAGTAGGTATATTCTCTTCTTTTGTATCCTTTCAATAATAGGTGCCCAATCAAATTTTTCTTCATTCATTTTATGTTAACTTACATTTTTCGGAAAACATCAAATTATCCACGGATTAATCAATGCTGAATGTACTCCAATTAATTTTGTCTTCAAATCATGCTGGCTTGAACAGCTGTGTATAGATTTGATTCATTTGCTTTGATAACTGACGTTAACGGATGAATAGTTGGCTTTGGGCCCTGACACATAAACGGTAATGTATGGAATAAGTTTAAACACTGGCTTCAAGTACATACTACTTTTATCAGGGGCGGATCCAGGATTTTCAGAAGGAGGGGGCGTACTAGGTCCACTAGGGAATGCGAGACCCGCCCATGATTTTTAAGTGGAAAAAATGTCCACAAGGACTAATTTCATACTAGTACTGTAAATAATGATTTCCAACCATAACTATTTAGTTCTTCTTTCCTGCGAGAGTATATGAAGCTAAAAATTGTTTGCCACCTCAAACAATGGGTTGCCAGACAACGATACATAAACCCACGGCAGCTAAATCATCCGGGCAGTCACCAAGAGTTAAAGCATATTAAGTAATTATCAGAAAATCATTAGAATTTGTTTGGTTTTATAAAGTTCTGCCCCATGCTAACGTTTAGTATACTAAAAATTTAATATTATGGATTTAGCTGTTCAATTATCGATTTTCAAGAAATTCAAACTCAACCATCATTTATGTGCAACGGGGTTATAGTCAAACGGCTTTTTGATTCGGAATAAAATTGTGACCTCCATAGGGTCCACAAGATAAAAACATGATTTTTCGTACAATCAGTTATGAACATGCATTTCAAGTTTCATCGAAATCGGATTAAAATTGTGACCTCTACAGGGTCCACAACCTTGATATAGGCCTACCATACTTTTACACTATTCGCGTAAAAGTGACGGCCATTTTGTTAAGTAATTTAATTTGGTCCGATGTTCATGAAATTCGAATTGAACATTCATTACAGTGTAACAGTTATATAACCAAACGTTTTTTTTTAAAAATCAGGTAATAATTGTGACCTTCAGAGGCACCACAAGCTAATAAAGGCTATTTTTCGTACAATCAAGGGCCATAATTCAGGGTGTCGTTCCTCAAAACGATTGTATCCTACAATAATTGTAACAGCTACAATCAACTTTACAACTATCGTAAGTAACAGTTTAATTGCGTTCCTCAAAGCTACTGTAAGGGAATTGTAAGTCTAGCAATTGTAAATCGTGCGATTGTAAACTTACAATCGTGATCTTCTGTGCGAAAGTGGGAAAAATCGATTTGAGACTACATCCGGTATGTGAGAGTTACCTCCCCTCTCCGGCAGACGACAACAATAAAGTCAGAAGATAATTCCCTCTACTGTTGCCGTTGGATGAAACACCCGAGAGACGCTCGACTTCGCCGTGACGTGGGTGTCCCCCAACTCCGAAAAAAATTCCCCTTCCCCTTTCACAAGAAATCTTATGTTATCAAGACTTTGTTTTCAACGCTGAGTGCGTGAGAACGCTTTGTGTCGGAAGACAGACGTGGTTCCAGCATGTTAATCAGCTTAAAAATTGACAACCTCGTCATCCTATAACAGGAGAATATATCAACATCAGAGGAGACATCTAAAACACGGGTCCTGTCCCTGAATATCATAGGACCAATCTTTCCCTTCTTTTGTTGTTGTATTGCAACAAATAACGCCATTTAGCATTCCACTACAATCGATTGTAAGTATAGGTTACAGACGGTCATAGTTCAAATTGATTGTAGTGACTTACAACTTGAACTATTGTAGGGTTACATTCGCTTTGAGGAACGGGGTCCAGAAAGTTACGATAAGATATGCGCAAATATGGAATGGAACCAAGATCATTATGTTATCTGTGGTTTCGAGCCCTGGTGTGAGCGTATGTGGCATGGAGATAGGGGCGCCTTCTCAACCTCGTGGGTTTCCCCCGGCACTCCGGTTTCCTCCCACTGCTAAAGACCCCTACGCGCAAGCGAATTATTGAAATAAAATTGAACCATATGTTAGTCCTGAAATGACCTAGTTTGTGTTGAGTGGACATTAAACCCCATTTTTCTCTCTCTCTCGTTATGTTCTAAACATGTATTTCAAGTTTCAACAAAATCTAATTAAAATTGTGGCCCCTATTCGCGTACAACCGGAGGCCATTTTGTCCGTCAATTTTGGTCCGATTTTCACGAAATTAGAACTCAACCTTCATTACCATGTAACTGTGAATAATTAAGGGTTTTTTAATTCAGATAATAATTTTGACCTCCAGACGGACCACAAGCTAAAAGGTCAATTTTTCGGACAATCAGGGGCCATAATTCAGGAAGTTAATATCCGATGGGCGCAAATATCAAAAGGAACCAAGATATTTGGGTTATTAATTAAACTGTATTGAGACTCGGCTCAAATCATTGAAACAAGAGGAACGCTACACCTGCATGATACCATGATGATATCTCCACATTTCTGTTTTTTTTTAAAATGGTAGTTTTTGAAATGAAAATGAAATGGCTGCAATGTGGGGATATAAAATGACTTTCAATAAAAAAAATAGCTTTGATTATTTATAGTTTTCTGTTTTTATTCTGGTTTTTCTATTTTTTTTTTTTTTTTTAGAAATTTCATTATTTTACTGCAGATCAACCATTACAACAACATTTTTCTTTGGCCTTCATTAAGAGCTTTTTCTGCTACTGCAACTTTTTCAGCTAACACTGGCCCTGTTTTGTCTTTTCCTTTTTTTCGAATTAAGAAATGCACTAAGAATAATTTAAGTCCTTCCTGGAGATGGCGAAGTTTATCATTCACAGACACCTTAAGAAAAATCGATTCAATCACTTCAGGAGAATTATCCAATAACAACTGTTCTAACATAATTCTAAGGAAGTTCACCATGGCTTTATCTAATGTTCCAAATTCTATAACCTGAAATAAAAAGATTATATTTGTTTCATCTCGTCATGGGAAGTATATTATTTGTGCAGTGCAGAACAGAACACTGAATGAGAGAACGACCTCATGTAGCATACTGGAGCGCCAGAACGATGCTGAATGCTGAATGGTAAACAGTCAGCAACCATGACAGGAGAGATTCTCGCCCTCCCCCTTCATTTTAAATTCACTTCAAACGAGAGAGAAAGATTAATGACCAGCGGACACTAACCTGGCTATTTCAGGAGTTATAGTATAAGTCTATTTTAATAATTTGCTTGAACATGCAGGTCTTTTATAGATTTGAGATGACAAAACACACAAGGTTAGGAATGGGACACTACTTCCTGTCACATACATACCAAGGATCAAAGTCATATCAATGAACTAGAGAGAGAGAGAGAGAGAAATGGGGTTTAACATCCACTTGACATAAACTAGGTAATTTCGGGACTAACAAATGGTTTAATTTTACTTCAATAATTTGCTTGCGTGTATGGGTCTTTAGCAGTGGGAGGAAACTGGAGTGCTCAGAGGAAACCCTTGAGGTTGAGAAGGCGTTCCTATCTCCATGCCACATATGCTCACACCAGAGATCGAAACCACAGCCGCAAGCCAGAGGTGACCGGCGAGCTAGAGGTCGAAGCTCATCACTCTAGAACACTAGGCAATTCCAACCATATCCATGAACTAGATCTATAACAGCTCTAAGGTTCTACAGTGCGCACTTTAGTCATTGTCTCACACACTAAGCCCCTCCTCGGCCCCCTCTCCAACACATACATAGTAGTGTTTAAAGCCTGACCCATACCGTTACGATTACACACAATCTGACAGGACTCCGCGTCCTTGGTAGTTGTAAAAAAAAAATCGGGTCTCGTCTTTACTTCACTTGCCTACGACAGTACCAGTCCACACAGACCCGACTTTAACAGATTATGCGTTGTGAGTTACGCCACTTCCCTCAAGTGAGTGATTCCAAAAGTAAACCGGAAGCATAAAAGTGACATTATAGCCGCTGTCCAAAAATCTGCCATCTTGAATTTTCCCGAGAAAACAAGGAGCACATAACCTGCATAGTAAGATGACTAAATGTTACTCTCTGATTGGCTAAACAACAGTAGGACAATTTATCGTGTCGTGTGAGTGTCCACGCTGCACTGATTATCTGAGACAAGACTTTGCGCATTGGGTAGAGTCTAGGCAAGTCGTGGCAGTGTGGGCCTGACGTAATACAATCCTTTTTTAGTCAACAACCTGAGCTACAGAGAAAAGCTCCAATAGATATATTACTCTGCTGAAGCTACTTATTATATCCCCACTACAGACCCTTGTCTTCAAGTCAATATATATGTACTTACTTTAAGTATAGAAAGATTAACAGCCTGTTGAATCAATTGATGATTTATTACACAAGCTAAATTCTGGACATTTTTAATGGACAGATTGGACATCTCTTTAAATTTGTCCCATAAATAAAACTGTAAGGTCATCTAGAATAAAACAAGCCAACAATAATTAATAGGTGATACATAGGAATTTATTGTACATGTATCTTTTTGAAAAGAATCGAGCAGAAAATGTTCACGATTGAACACAGTTTCATCACTCTCCTCAAGTCAGAATCAAGGTTATCTAGTTCAAAAGTATAGACCAACGAAATTGCTTAGCTCTGCTAGCGTCAGTGGAAAATGTTAATCATTAAACTCAGTCAAGCCATTCACTTAATGAACATCTACACCCGATTTAAACATTCTACTTCAACTTTATTCCTTGCCAAGTGCATCTTGTTTGATCAAACAAACATTGGATAAATGAGCTCACGAAGATTCCAACCATGAACATTATAGTCCTGTGCCCTGATCGCTTCACTAACGTTCCTCGCCCCAACCACCATTAAATTTTAAGGAAACCTAAACAGTAGATATTTAGATAGGTCAGATTGAAATGAAATGAAATATAGTTTAACGTCCTACTGTTCTGCTGCTAACCTGGGCTAAAGTTTAACGTCCTACTGTTTTGCTGCTAACCTGGGCTATTGAACATGGGCATATGCCATACCATACCGTAAGCGATGAGGGAAATTTTGCTATGGCCTACTCTTACATCGAATTCAATCTGCCAAGGGATCTTTTACATGCACGCCAATGTGTACACGTAATCTTGGAGTTTACGTCCCATCCAAACGACTATACAGCTGTCCTTGTCAGGCCCACCATCCTGAATCACTGGATTAGGTCAAATTAACACAATAAATCAAAAACCTCACTTACCTGGAATCTTCTATCAAACTGACAGAACTTCATAATAAGATAAGCATAATATGGGTTATATTCCTTTTCTTGTAAACAACATGACATTATCACATGAATTATTTCCCTTTCTTGTTGATGTTTTAAACCAAGACCAAGCAACTTCTCAAAAGCATCAACAAAATCCTATAAAAAGAAAACTTGTTTAAACAATCCAAATGTAAAGCAAAGAAATGTTATATAAATGGTATTAATAAGTTAACTATTTTACGTGATTCGGTCAAGTATCCACTTTTCACACTTTTCTATGAGCAGTAATCTGTGAAACACAAAATTCAAAATATAACTCACCTCACTTGTCATCAAAATAAGGAAAATACTCTTTCGTGTATCTGTATTCATTCTTTGTTTTTGTGCCAGTTCTAGTAAAGCAGAATTTGCTTCACTCAAGGTTTTACTCACAGATTCAGTTGTAGCTGTAGATAATAAGACATACAATTAGTTGGGGTAACTAAAAACAAATATCTATAGAGTAATGGCCGACAAGCAGGGTCAGTGCGATTTCACCTAGAGTTCTGGAGCTTACATTGGACCAGCTTCTCAGAACCAGACATACAATAAGACATATTAGTTGGGGTAATGGCCCACGGTTCTGGAGTTTAAATAGGCCCAGCTTCTTAGAATCTGATTTTGGCAGGTTTGTTCTTGGAATCGATGTTGTCTTTGAAAAGTGTAGTAACTAATTACCTGTTACATCTTGTGTTGTATCTCTACCTGACCAAGCAGATCCAACTAACCACCATTTTCCTTGTTTATCAGCTTGTAATAAATCTTCTAGACTGATACATAACTGATTACTTGATAAATTACCTCCTGTTTAGAAAAAATAAAACTTTTAATATACTCATTCAAAACATCTCATAACATCCACTGATTACATTCAACAATCCCCTAACATACGTACACTGATTATATTCAAAAAATCTCATAACATACCCTGATTACTTCAACAATCTCATAACATACACTGATTATATTCAACAATCTCATAACATACCCTGATTACATTCAACAATCCCATAGCATACTTCAACAATCTCATAACATACCCCGATTACATTCAAAAAATCTCATAACATACACTGATAACTAATTTTATTCAAAATCTCCTAAGATACTCTGATTCTATTTAAAATCCAAATTCTAGGAAAGTCAGGATTCATAAATTGACAAACATTCATGTGCTACTTAGAAATGTTTCCATCAATTACAGAAATGAACATAAGAGTTTTCAAACAAAAATCTGACGTGGGAGGATTTTTTTTAAAATTTTCATGTCTTATTATCTTGTCAAAGAATCATGTGGCTAAATGACTTATCAGAAACACCATATTTCAAGGTTTTGTATTTATGTCAAATTAGTGTTTATTCATACTGTTTAGATGAATTCACTATTTACTAATTCACATGTAATGTATCCAAACTTTGCTGTTACTAGGGGGTTCA
Organism: Patella caerulea; assembly: GCA_036850965.1. Classification (NCBI taxonomy): domain Eukaryota; kingdom Metazoa; phylum Mollusca; class Gastropoda; family Patellidae; genus Patella; species Patella caerulea. Next base: position 17,662,133 of record JAZGQO010000021.1, read on the forward strand.
GGTCAAAGTTTCAAATGACAGAAACAAATTTTTAAAAAATATTTTGTGAAAATATACATAAAATGCTACCCAAATTTTTTTATTTCATCAAAATATTCCAATTAGATCCGAAGTTATTGAATTTTAAAATCCAAGATCGACGTCAAAAATGTAATCAAAACGGTCTATACCAGTCAATGCGTGGAATGGACCTAAATAAGTGCTTTTCAGTCATATCTGAGTGACGTCATAATGGGAATTTTCCCTTCAGAATCGCTAGTACCAATTTTAAAACTGAAATCCGCACGTTATTGTCAGCTAAGATTTATTAAATTCGTAATAATTTTAATGATAATATGTCAACTATTTATAATCTGGATGATACCACAAAAAAATTAGGCTATATTTAGTCGAAATTTAGCAAATTTCAGTCATCAAAACAGATAAATCTTGTTTTCTCCTGTTATAATTTTCAGATCACGTGGTATCAGACATCGGTATAATCCCTAAAATGTTATCTATCGTTTGATTGGTTCTATATGAAAATCGTCCGGAAACTAACGTGCGGAAATCCAATAAAGTGGGTCGTAGCAATGGAAAATTCTAGGTCGCGTGACGTCAGAGCGTGATTTTCCCGCTTGCGCCTCATGTAAACATGAAAATCTTTGCAGATTAATTAACATTAAACTATTACAATACAATTGCTAGTAATACATTCACATAAAATAGTAATTCAGAATCGTATATTTCAGCCATTCGCTGTTTGATTTCACACTCAAGACACGTGACCTGAAACCCCTACTGTTACTATAAACTTTACCACATGTAGCAATCAAAATGATTGAATTTTTTGGTAGAAATATAAAAAAAAAATGTCAAACGATTCCTTCAAGTGACGTGAACTAATCTGAGAACGAGGATTTTTTTCTTTTATATGGCTTTACTGGGGACATTCTTTTCTTCTAGCCTCCTTGTCCACTCCCCCCTCCAATCTTCAATCTTACCTCGTGTAAAATTCCTTAAAAGTTTTTTCAGATGTTCCACACGGGTTGGATCATAGTTAGGTATTTTGCGCATGTTGTTATTTTTGATGGCTAGAATTACTTCCAACATGAACTGCACACGACTTTTTTCCACCATCGTTGTTTTATCAACGTCTGTTGCTTTAGACTGCATCAGTTGAATAATCTCCTTCAGTTTAACTGGATCATCCTTCCTCAAAGTAAAGCCGACATCTAGAAAAAAGGGAAAATGAAATGTACTCCATTGTCTGGCATAGTACGGTGACTAGTATCCAGACAGGAAAAAGGTGACATGTTGTGAAGTTAAAATGGCTGCCAAATATTCAATGCTGGGTTAACCTATAGGCTTGGCGGCTTTAAGTCTAGGGTCTCAAGATCTAAGATCCCCCTGCAAAGATGTATAATATTCTTCACACAGAATTTCTTAATCATCCTTGGCTTTGCTTAATTTGTTTAAAAGACACTTTCATTTTAAATACTGATCCTATTAGAGGTTCATCTTTGACAGTATTGTAGTTTGCAAGTAATTCCTACTGTGCTAAAATAAGATAATAAGACTCTAATTTCTAAAATATTTTTGTCCAATAATCTGCTGATTGCAAACAATAATTTTGTTTTACTTTCTTTAAGATTTAATTATTATTTTTTGTCTAGAGAATGGAATTGTATAAAACTGTAGACCATAACTATTTTACCACCATTCCTCTTGTACGTTTGTTACATAGTTTATTCAACGCACCATATACATTTGATAATATTAATGTCCACTTACTTTTTAATATAAATAATAAAAGTTCTATATCTCTTTCATTGAACGATAGAAGACATCTTTTTATAATATCAAACACCAGGTTACAGTGGACAACCTAAAATCAAAATGCAATAAAATTAGCTTCGATTGGGTTAATGAAGACTGGCATACGCCAAACAGTATTCTATGAGGGAAATTTTGCCTGGACAGTGGTGCATGACACTACTGTGTACGCAGATGTCTGTTTTCTGTCCCATTAGAATGACTAGACAACTATCCTTGTCAGGCCTTCTGTCTTGCACCACTGACAAGAGGAAGCCACGCAGGAAAATAAAATACAATAAACCCTAAGGCTTGTTGTTGTTCACTGATGAGTACTCTACACTAATTATAATTTGAAACCCAGGTATAAATATCTGTCTAAATCATCAGGATTGTAACAATTCAAACTAATATTTACTTTGAAATTAATTATGGGAAAAAATAGAAAGCTATTAGATTGGCCTGTGCGTGACTACACTTGATAGCTTGTCAAAGGGAAGTAACTGCAGTTATTAATTATGGCTTCGAACCAAACTATTTTACCTGATAATTATAAAGGGTTGTTATCAACATCAAAATATTCTCAATGGTTTTTCCTACACCATAATTTGACTTGTTAAATAATTCATCCAATTCTGACACTAGAGTCTGTAGAAATTGTGCACCTTAAAATATTTGTAAAAACATAAATATCTATAATAAACAAGACAATTTTACTGATATACATGTTGTGAAACAATGATAATTAGGGTCATATTCTAGACTTTCAAAGTTCACATTCCATCGGAACTTGAAAGCTGTAAATGTACTTAAAAAAGTTAAGTTGATTCATCAGTTGCCATCATTGAATTCAGTAATGGCTTCAACAGTCAAGTGCGAAAATACAAAAAATACCACAAACACAAACACAGCATGGACAAATTAGCATAAAGCTATTTGACAGTGTAACCAATCATACAATCATTATTGATTTTATAAAATTCTTGGGTCATTCCTCCAGACGTCAAGCTAAACTTGATGATGTCACTACCCAAGCCTCGCTCTGTTCCAATTTCTGAACATACCCCTGATTATTGGAACAATTCAGAGTATAAACCCAAGAATAGATTAGTAAGAATTACCTGTTTTGTGATACTATTTGATTGTTCAATAAGATACAATGTACATGTGTCAACAATGTGGAGATATTATTCAATACAAATATAATCTGAGAAGCTACTAACAAGGGGATATTCCATGTGTAAATATGCTCGGTTATCTATTTTCATAGGGATCACAACACCAGAAAATATTTCTATTTAACATAAATCAGTTTCCTTGGCAGGGGGAATAACTTTGCACAAGATGAAAATATTAAAATATGACTTACCAACTTCCATGCCAACATTATTGTGAAGAACAGCTACCAATAGCCCTAATTCCTGACATAATCTCTCTGGGGTCAAGGTTGGTGAGATACAAGCGGCCATTATAAGTTGATTTAGAGTTTGACTGACGTCTGCACGACTATAAGTTATGTGGAGTTCTTCTATTTGGTTACTTATTGACTGAATGTTGGCCTCACTCGCTCTGAAAATATGTTAGTTTAAATTTAGTACAACAAATTAAACATTAATTAATATCAAAGACATTATTAATATAGATATACCAAGGGCCAATACAGCCTTTCATTTGACATCTGCTAAAGTACCACAAAAATAAATATGGGACTACTTTATTTAGTAAGCCTCAACATCAGTCTGGGCAATTCATCTGTATCAGTAACATTTAATATAAAATGGTAAGCTTAAGACAAAACTCAAAATTATGAAAAAAATATAATACAGGCCTTTATGTAAAAATAAAGTGCTCTTCGTACCTGTTTATTAAACCTTGAAGCTGTTTCTTTAACTTCTCTAACACTTGTTTTCTACTTTCACTTTCTCCCATCATCATAGCTCGACGTGCTGGAGGAATATATGCTCCCCCACCTCCCTTACTCTGACTCTTTGAACTTAAAACATCACCCTTAGAATTTCTAACACGGCCATAAATATCTTCCTGTGATTCTTCTTCTGATTCCGATTCTTGGGTCAGTTTCTTTTTTTTCTTAAGACGACCATAGATATCTTCTTCAAACTCATCATCACTGCCATCATCTTCTACTTTCAGCTTAGTATCTGAGGTTTCCGCATCATCCTTTACTTTAACTTTAGCCTTTTTCTTTTTCCCTAAAGGTTCTTCTATTTCTTCTCTCCAAGAAAGATGTTTTTGGTCACTAGATTCATTCTTAGAAAGTTTTTTAGTTTTTAAAATTGATTTGGGTTTTGTTTTCATATCTTCATCAGATTCATCATCACTATCATCCATTTCTGAACCACTTTCATCCATAATAGGGAGTCTTCTTATGGTACTTTGGTCATTTGACTCAGCATCCTCATCAGAATCATCGTTATGCTCTTCCATTAAATCATCTTCATTAGATTCATCATCTTCCATATCCATATCTGATTTTACAAAAAGAGATACCATGTTTAATATTGAACCATGACCTCACTACAGAAGCTATGTAGGATTTACAGAAGAATTTATATGAAATTAATCTGTATGTACATATTTGTAAAAATAGAATATAGTACTATTGATCCTGAGAAGCATTCAAATTCAAAGTCCATAAGTGCCAGTAAAACCTGATAGTGCCAGTAAATACCTATTGGCACCAGTGACAGTTAGATCATACTGGCACCACTTGTTGCTTAAAAATGTGTGTTAATCAAACCATAATGCAACGTATATTTTGTATTTCAGTGATTCGCTTGTGGATAGATATCTCCTCGATGTGTGATGAAGCAGAAGTGGCTGGAGTAAACCAAAGACGTTAGACAGGCAATGCGACTTCTTGTCACATACAAGCAAGGGGACTCGCAAAGATAATAAACCTTTTACAGACATCAGATTACTTCATCAATTTCCCATTAATTATCATAGTGTAAAAGTAAACCTGGCAGTATTTCTTCTTCATCCGATTCTGTTAACCAATCAGGTTTTTCTTTTTCATAATCAATATCTGTCTTCCCATCTACCACCTCTAATAAATCTAGCATATCATCAAGGAATAAACAAAATAAATGAAGAGAAAGAAATTTTTCTGTGGTTCTAAAGTATGGTACAATTATATTTCAATAATGTGTTTGCACATTGGGCTCTTTAGCAGTGTGGCAAGGAGATAGGGGCGCCTTCTCAACCTCGTGGGTTTTCTCCCGGCACTCCGGTTTCCTCCCACTGCTAAAGACCCCTAGACGCAAGCGAATTATTGAAATAAAATTAAACCATATGTTAGTCCCAAAATGACCTACTTTGTGTCGAGTGGACATTAAACCCCATTTCCCTCTCTCTCTCTCTCTCTCTTTAGCAGTGGGAGGAAACAAGAGGTCCTAAGAAATAAACCTTGAGGTTGGGTAGGTGAAACACCACATTTTACTCTATGACAGTCCTTGTGATCTACAGCAGAAACATTATGACCATTAAGGGTGAAACAGTAATATGTTTCTATTTAAGGATACAATCCAACCCATCATTAATAAATCCTTGAGGCAAAGTCTTCCGTCTTTTATTCAGATTCAATTTCTTCTCCAATTCCTTTAATGATTGCTCTTCCACTTTCTGTATCTTTTTCATTTCTCGTTCTTCCTCTTTTTCAGCATTCAACCTTTCTCTCTCAGCTTCCCTCTTAACCTATAATATAAAAAATCCTTGTGGCATTCTATTAAAACAAAACACTTATTCTAGTGATCATCATTAATTGTTAAAAATTTAATCTTTGATATTAACATTTCAATATTAACATGTTTCATTGACATTTCATCAGTGTAACCAACAGGAACTGGTACATGCAACAAATTCAAAGAGAGAGACAGAAAGAAATGTGGTTCAACTTCCACACGACACAAACTACATGTATGTCATTTTGGGTCTAACATGGTTTTAATTTCATTTCAATAATTCGCTTGTGCATAGGAGTCTTTACCAGTGAGAGGAAACCGAAGGACCTTGAGAAACCCAGGAGGTTGGACGGTGACCCTACTCCTTGTCCCTTTTCAGTAAAACCGGGGAAATAAGTTAAAATGCGACATATTTTATTTCTAAGATGCATTGTGTAAGAGCTACAGCTGCCTTTTGTGGGTCTTTTTTGGGCTTAAATATTTTATGTAAGTTATCATTTAGACATTTATTCACAAGACAAGCCCATATTCAACTCTCTTTACCATCAGCTAGTTTAAATATTAAGTGGATTAGACAAGGGGTGTCATAGAAAATCAATACTTTGTTGGGGTTTATTACCTTTTTCTTAATTTTCTTTTCTTTTAATTTGTCGATTTTGTTTTGTATTGTTTCTTTTTTCTTCCTCTTCTGTTCTATTTCTGTTTGGAATTTTATTTTCTTCTGTTCAAGGTACACATCTAATGATGGCATCTATAAGATTGTAAACATGTATACATCTTAATAAAATATAGCATTTCAATCGACTATCCCTACCAAATATTATCAAAAATTCTAACCTTGTGAATCAAGAGTCGAATGTGGTAAATTAATGTAATTTTGCAAATGTGCAAGTTTATGAGTGTGTTAGACATTTTGATCTGTGAATTTCCACATAAAATAATTCCTTCACTATATATAATATGACCAATGACTAGCATACTAATCTATGACTGATTAAAGATCTTTGCGATAAATCAACATTTATAAACATACCGGTATTATACATGTACATTCGACAAATTTGACAATATTGCATTGTGCCATGACATTGGCAACAACTGTCGGAGAACTTCATCAATACTCACCTCCTCTTTTCTATGAAATGCATTCTTTTTCAGTTTCTTTAATTTTCGGAATTCTTTTCTCTTTTGTTTTCGAGTTAATTTATCATTCACCAAATTTATTTTGAATAATTTTTGTTTTCTTGTATTGTCATTTGATTTCTGACCATGTTGGTTCTGTTTACCCTTATTTTTTGTTACTTTCGTGAAATTTTTCTTTTCTTTCATGGTTAAGCTACTTATATACCAGACTGTCACAAATAAAGATTACAGACTTATGCCACTTTTAAAGAGATATATCAAAATTTTGGCAACAGATTTTCTTGTTCATGCCTTTTCATGGGCGCAGACATATTGGATAGTCTTGACTGTCCAACAAGAGCAGTTTGTAGTAAGAGTACAGTTTGTGACTCTATAATTAAAGAGCTCTATTCGGAGTTATTTCCCTTAGAAAATACTGAAGTGCAAGTAGACTGTAGTCGACAGGAAGAGATAATTAAGTCAGCTGCCAGCCACTGTCATGTAGGTATAATGAATACCCGGTATAATCCTTAGCTGAAGATAGAGAAAGAAAACAATGTCAATTGTGATAAGATATTGCCACCTTATATAATAAGCTGCTTTGATATTACCATCTAGCTTTAAATAGTTTATTAAATGACAAGATATATATTGTGGGCGTAACTTTAGTCACGGGTATCAATCATGTGATTTGTTTCCTTTATCATGACAAAACCACAAAATTAAAGTCGAAATTTGCTGTATTGCAGTATCATTTATTGTTCTACTTTTATGCAGTTAACTAGGTAACTAATTTTAAATGCATATTTTTTCAGACAATGAGATAACATTAATTAAATGACTTGATGAAATATTATTTATTATATCTTCACTATTTTTTTAATTTGAAGATTTTATTTGATTTCAATGTAGTTTATCTCTAAAAGCAAATCGAAAAGTTTTATCATGAATGTGTTGTGTGATGATGAAATTAAGTCCTACACGCAAATAAAAAAATGTTTATTAATGAAATCTTTATCAAACTCATTGATTGGTAGGATTTATAAGCTATTAATACAAATGATGACACCTTATACTATTACTATACTGTCCATTTCAGAGAGAATCTTATCATCTACCATAATGGTGCAACAAATTCTTGCCATAGTGATTCTTGTCACTCTGGCCACCATTCCATCAGGAGAATCCGCTAGGGCTCTAAGGAGAATGTTTCCAAGTAATATAACTCCTATGTTGCAAAATGGTGTAGATCCTGGAGAACCGGCCTTTCTTACTCCATATTTGGAGAAAGGAGAAATAGACAAAGGTATTGATAATCGTTTGTTTTATTATCATTTTCTCTTATTAAAATTTGAGAAACTGATTGACTGAAATTTTATTTTTTAGATGATCCTGAATGGTGGGAAAGACTTTTTTTCAATTTTTAAAAAAAAAAAAAAACACAAGAAAAAAAATATGTATGTAGTTTGTAAGGCCGGTTATACAACAGACACTATTTGATTTAACATCTAGAACAAGAAAGGATCAACTCGGCTAATAATGTATAATAAGTGTTGTGGTTGTGTGGATGGTATTGGATGGTGTTATAATAGATACTATACCAAAATATTATTGTTACTGTTATGATAAACTTTCATATTATTTGTGTATTTTTTAGCTCGACAAGTGAGTCTGGTATCGGATTTACGTGGTATACCCATCAAGAGTTATTCTGGATTATTGACCGTCAATGAAACTTACAACAGTAACATGTACTTCTGGTTCTTTCCTGCACAGGTAATCATAAATTTACCATAATATAGATCTTGGTTTAGACTTAGAGACATAGTAGAGAGATAGAGAGATCAGGCCCCCAACCATAACTGAAGACCTGCAGTACAAACTGAGATTATTTAACAACCCAAGACCAGATCAGACACTGTTTAATTGCATCGTCAATAGTATGCAAACAGAAATTCAGTTTGATTGTCAAAATTCATGTGTCTCTGATTAAGAAGACAGCTCATTAGAATAATTATTGTCAATGGAAGTGAATGAAATTGTTATAAGTATGCCAGAGTTGTGATGGTATTACAAGCCTCCAATATTAGGTTTTACACATTTTTGAGTTCAGGAAGTTAATAAATCTGAACTATAACAAACTATGTATAGCCCCATAAATAATGAACTGACATTGAAGAATGTATGTACTTCCTTGTTTCCAGATGCATTTTGTGTTGCTATAGTTACTCAAGGACTGGCAAGTTTTGACCATTTATTAGCAAAGATTCCCACCAAACTTTATATGAAATAATTTGATTTCTGCTAGAATATTAAGTCTTATTTATTTCTATAAGGTAAATCCAGCAGATGCACCTGTGTTGCTATGGTTACAGGGAGGACCAGGAGGATCCTCATTGTTTGGTTTATTTGTAGAACATGGTCCTTATACAGTTTTAGAAGATGGAACCTGTAAGTCCTTGTTATTTTCTTGTCCTTGTTGATATCTTGAAGTTAGGACTACTGTAATCACAGAAGGCTTAAGACTAATGTTCTAAAATTTGTCATTTTCATCCACTGGTTTCCTTTCACTGTCAAAGACCCCTTACACATATGCAAATTAATGAAATTGAACCATGTTAGACTCGAAATGACTGAATGGACGTTAAACCCCATTTCTCCTTCTGTTGCTCTTGTTTACATCAATCGTGACTGTATATAGATAGACAGCAGGAGTTGGTTGAACAATATTGTTGAAATATGATTTATAATATGGGTGTACATTCTGGTATTACACTAGCACTGAGATGGCATCAACATGACTAATGTTTTATTCTCTGTAATAATTAACTTATTATTTAATTTATTGTGGGAAAATATAAACATACATTATGCAAGAGCTATTTCTGCCTATTGCAGGTCTATTTTTAGGCCTCAAATGTTATCGAAATTATTAATTAGACATTAATTAACTTATCCACACCATAATCAACTCATAGATGTCATCACCAGCCTGCAATATTCACTGGATTAGGATCCGATTTGTTGCTCAACTTTCATTCATGATTTATGCGTGAAATGGATAATTGAGACTATGTTTTTTTATCATGCTGACATTTTAGTGATGATCATCAAGGCCAGGTTGAAATTCAATCACTATTTCTTGGTTGATCAATTTGACTGAAATTTTCAGCAAATTCCCTTTACATTATCTAGTTTTTAACTATTATAATAAAAATTGCAAGCTCTTTATCTAGCATTGAAACTTTGCCATGCATTTTTATTGTATGTATTTATGTTATGTTTTTAGAATGCGCTATATTAAGAATGTGCTGTTATTATTGAATTTTATATTTTCAGTGACAAGGAAAAATGTGACATGGAATGAGAAATACTCCATGCTTTATATTGACAATCCTGTAAGTAAATAAATTGGCCAATAATCAAAATAAGACTGAAAACTATGTAATTATAACACAAATTTGAGTTAAATACAATTTTGATCTTGATGTTCATGTATTCTTTAGTCTATATCTAATGTCTCAATCAATATACTTTTCAATAAAAAAACTTTTTATTGTCTGTTTTATGGAAGTCTGGAATATTATGGCTTTAATGATACATTGTAGCTTTATAAAGACTATTTTGAAATGTATGGGAATAATTAGAGGAAATAAATACTAAAAAAAATACAGGAAATAAATACAGGAAATAATTTATTGAAAAAAATACAGGAAATAATTTATTGAAAAAAATACAGGAAATAATTTATTGAAATAAATACAGGAAATAATATTTTAATAAATACAGGAAATAATATTTTAATAAATACAGGAAATACTTTATGGAAATAGTCAAAAAAAGATTAAGTCACTCAAATTATATAATTATAATAAAAGTATTGCTGTCTGTATTTTTTTTTGGGGGGGGGGATATATGAGGGAGTGAGTGGGGGTAGTTTGGCTAATCTTTTACATTTTATACTACAGAGCTAAGTAATTCTATTTGAAGGTTACACGAATAATTAGCAATATTTGTTTTTGATTCAGGTTGGTACAGGTTTTAGTTTTACTAAAGATGATCGTGGATATGCAACCAATGAAGTGGATGTTGGTGTCAATTTATACAAGTGAGTTTAAAGAGACATATTTAGCCATACAACAAAGGTATTCTGTAATCAGATAGGGCAAAAAAATTCTGATTCCTTGTACACCTTGGATTGTGTTTAAAACAACTCTTGCGGGTTCAGATTTCATAGACGAGTAGGCACAATTGCCCTTATAAGACACTGCATGGCATATGCCCGTTGTCATTAGCCCTCGTGGGGCAGAGAAGTAGGACATTAAACCCTATTTTATTTCAAACCAACTATTGTCATGAAAAGTGAGCAATGTAAATGATTCAGGTAAGAAATACTGGTTTTTCAATTGTTTTTGTGGAGTGGAGAACATCAAAACAATGCAAATTACCGACAACATTAGAGGTTTATTAAAATAATTCTTTTAATATAAAGAATGAAACAGGTTGAAATTTTATAATTGTTTTCTTCTCCTTTTTTTTTTTGTTTTTAGAGCTCTAGTACAGTTTTTCCAAATTTACCCAGAATTCCAGAAGAATGAATTTTATGTAACTGGTGAAGTAAGTTTTATTCTTCATTCCTTCAAATCATTCCTTCAAATTTGTAAATAGAGTTATCAATCAATTGTAGATAGAGGAAACATTTTTTATTCACTATGCACCTACATTGAGCATTGGATATTTCATAAGAGGGTTAACCATCTACTAAATTAATCCTGTCTATTATCGTTTGAGATTAGTAATAGTTATACCATCAATATTGTTGAGAATATGATTCATCATATCTGGATGTCCAATTGGCCATATTCTTGGTTGGAAATTTGCCAACTCATGTAGGACATGTCCAGCATATATGGGTGAATTATCATCCCTGGTTGAAATCTAATGTAGACTGCATGAGGCAGACAGGCAAGCTGTCTAAATAAATCAGTTGTTTGTTTACACAGTGATTTATTTGAGTCAGCAGTTTCCAAATCATTTTAGTTCAAACCAAAATTAAAGTTTTATTTAACTTTTAAAGAGTCACACTCTGAGAAATAGAATTGACAATTTCAGTTAATAATTGAAGTCAACAGCAGCTTATCCAGCCAGGCCTACATGTGATACGCTGGATTTTTTGGAACTAATTATGATTGGGTACAAGTTCTGCTTGTAATCCTATCACATTCCTCGATTGTTGCGACTACCAAGTCTTGCGCTTTCAAGGTAAAATATTTACCTGTGATAATCGAGTTGCAAAGTTCGAGGGCCATTAAGTGTCAAGGTTTCTGTGGGGGGTCTCTTTGTGACAACATCTGATTGGACGCTACTGCTCACGTGTCTGTACACAACTCAGCTACAAGTTCGGGAATTGTGAAATAAACTAGCAACATCAAGATGTTGTAAAACTCGCAGTTGTTGCTTCAGGAACATGGTTGTCTGCTGAAATTTCTTGTTGGTTTCTGGTTAATTGTCATTTGTGATGAGGTCCTCCTGCACTTCTGTGTAGACTTGTTAGCCTAAGGAAAATCGTATGACACAATATGACTGCCTTAACCTAACAAAGTGGAATTCCCAATCAGTAATAACCAAAATGTATCTAGCTATACACTATAAACCTCCAAACGAGGTAATAAAAATGCCTCGTTGTCTGCAGTTCCAAAACGAGGGTTTTTAAATTGCCCTGGTTTTGGAACGAGGTATTTTGTTCAGAACGAGGCTTGGTAAAATGCCTCGTTTATTAAACGCGTTTTTTTTCAAGATAGTTACTAGCGGTATTTGCTATCAGCGAATTTGTAAAATTTAAAATTTATGTTATTTAATATGAAAATAAAACCAGTCCAAATAGACAAGACAAGAATACACGCCATACCATAAATTATTTTCGCATTATTAATATCCATATGTCTTCATAATTAAACGTTTTAATTTGTAATGTATGAGGTGTGCTTTATTTCCCATTTAACTGACAATTGGTATAAGCCGACAAATTTATCGCTGTGCATTTATATAGCTTTGCTCCAATAATATATTGTGCAATGTTATGGGGTTTCAACAGAAGCAGTCAATGCTATAGTCAAGTTATTTTTTTTTTTACAATAAATACATCTATAAAATATAAACCGGCGTATTGGAAATATGAGATGAAATTTAATGCTTTTTTGGTTAGTAAGAATCGATTATTTTTTGTATTGCGATCAGATAAACATGAATTTGTTGTCTGCGATATCAGTTAGGTGGAGGTGTAAAACTATTGCAGACACACAGCTCTACCTTGATTAATTTATAACCCCAATTTAGCTTTCAAAACACCTCAGTTGTTACTTAACACCTATACCTAATTGGTGCAATAAATCGATCAAGGTAGCTGTGTGTCTGTAATAGTTTTACACCTCCACCTATGGCATATTGTCTATTTCTCTGATTATAATATCATAGTTTGGACTGGTTTTATTTTCGTATTAAATAACATCAATTTTAATTTTTACAAATTCACTGATAGCAAATACCGCTAATAACTATCTTGAAAAAATACGTTAAGTAAACGAGGCATTTTACCAAGCCTCGTTCTGAACAAAATACCTTGTTCAAAAAACAGGGCAATTTTAAAAACCTCGTTTTGGAACTGCAGACAACGAGGCATTTTTATTTCCTCGTTTGGACCGAAATACCGAACGAGGCAATATGAGGTTTATAGTGGTATATAGCTACTGTCCTGAATTTTTTCTCAGAACCTGACTGATTTTTGTATATTTTGTAGTCATATGCTGGTAAATATGTTCCAGCTATATCTTATAGAATACATTTAGAGAACCCTACTGCTAAGGTGAAGATTAATTTTAAAGGAATGGCTATTGGTGATGGTCTGTGTGATCCAGAGACTGTAAGTTATATAATCTTGTGTATTTAGATGCATGGTTATATTAAATAATAAATAGCAGGCAATGCTGGATAACTGCTAAACAAAACATAGATTAGTTTTTCTATTTATTTCAAAGCACCATCTATTAGACTATTTGTGTCTTAGACATCTATTTGTGTCTTAGACATCTATTTATTTGTGTCTTAGACATCTATTTGTGTCTTAGACATCTATTTGTGTTTTAGACATCTATTTGTGTCTTGGACAAATAGATAATGATAATTCTATTTTTTTCATACAATCCATCCCATTTTTTATGACTTTTTGTATTTGAACCGTCCTACAGTTCTGAATCAGTGGACTGGGAGGAAAATTTTGCCCTCACAACAGCGTACAACCTACTCTTATTGCAAATTCCAATTAGACTTTGGTTTTTCATTTCATCCGAACGACTAGACACTGTTTCTTGCCAATCCATCCGTCCTGGACTACTAACAAGAGGACAAACACCAGAATTGTAGGCAGTAAGTAAGTCATCCCCTTACTCCCTGAGCCACCGTTGGCTTCTTGAATGTTCATAACTAGATTTATAAGTTACATATATATTTAGAAATAACTGTGGTGTCTATATTTCAGATGATGTCACATTATGCCCCCTTTATGTTTAGTATCGGTACCCTGGATGAAAATCAAAGAGATTATTTTCAGAATTTATCTGATATTGCTGTACAATATATTAAAGCTGGAAGATATATGGATGCATTTAAGGTAATCATATATTTTAATGTTAATTTCTGCCAAGTGGGGCAGTTGTAACAGCAGATTGTTTGCTTTAGGTAATTGTAGGATGAATATTGAAATAAATGGCTCTTGTTAACTTATTGGAGGAGTTTACATGTATAGCGAATTTTTGTCGTTTACTTATATTCAGCATCACTGCATTAAATCTATCCTAGAGTTGATTGAACTAAAATATATCCAAAATTTAACAGCAATGTAGTTGTCAAATTTTAGGCATAGTAGGGGGCGAGGTATTAGGATTGTGAAAATCAAAGGGTAAGATAATCTTTCGTAAGTTTGTAAGATAATCTGTTGGGTAGGAAATGAAAATGTCTGACAGAAACCTCCCCCCAAAGGTCCTAAACTGGAATTAAAGAAGAGTAATCTTAAACAACACTGTTCATATAAAATTCTCTTCTCAGGCCTACGAAGGTAACTATAGGTCATCTACAAATTATTTGATTTTATGCTCTAATGCGATACCATTTCTTCTGGATCATCTGATTCTGAGAGTGAGAGAGAAATGGAGTTTAACATCCACACGACACAAACTAGGTCATTCTGAGACTAACACATGGTTCAATTCTATTTCAATAATTTGCTATGCACGTAGCTAGTGGTCTTTAGCAGTGGGAGAAAACCGGAGGACCAGGAGAAAACCTATGATGTTGGACAGGTGACGATAAAGTCGATAATCCTTGCCATGTACAACTGGGGAATCAGTAACATACGCTAACTATGCGGCCATTCAACTCCCCTCCGATTCTGTAAATTAGCATGTTTTGTTTTATTCTATAGATATTTGATGAGTTGTTAAATGGTGATGAAACAACTGGTCCACCATTTTATCAAAGAGCTACTGGTAGTACTGATTATTATAACTTCCTTAGAATTAAAGTAAGTAAAACCTGGTAATATAAGATAAAGATTATTTCATGGTTACTGAATGGTGAACCTAAGGGAGGTAACTATGATGTCCTATTTTGGTGAATGTATTAGCTTGGTAATGGTCATTAATGCAAATAAAGCCGAACCATGGTTGTTTTATCAACCACATCTCACAAACATTCTGAAACCATGAAACAATCTATTGTTGCATAACTTGTAGGGTGCTCGATTCACAGACCAGAACGTCTTGAATTCTCATAATTGCAATCGGGTGACACGGAATTCAGTCCTGTCACAGTTCTGTCAGTCCCAACTATGGAGGTGGTGTGAGTAGAATCGTGACGTAATTAAACATATGTATCAGCTGCATGGTTGGTTGAGATATTTACTTATCCAATCGACGCTTGAGTTGTAGCCAGATATACCCCTTTTTCACTCGATTGTCTCTATTTTGGGGATTGAGACTCTCAATTTGGGGATTGAGAGAATTCAATTCTGGACCGTTCAATATAGTACACCCCAGATGTTTTACTTTACATTTTGCTTTGTATATATTGGTCATTTCAATGATAATAATATTGGGTATTCAATGTTAATGTCAACTGTAAATGATAATAATATTGCTTATTCAATGTTAATGTCAACTGTAAATGATAATTATATTGGGTATTCAGTGAAAGTAATAACAAACAATATGGCTTCCTCCTGCATCAATAACTATTTTATTTATGCAATAAAATTGATACTTATCCTCACATATCCCTTGTTTTCTCCATTGTAAAAATGAGCAGTACAAGATTAATTGAAATCCAACTTTTCCTCCGGGATCCTCCGACTGCTAAAGACCCCTACACGCAAACGAATAATTGAAATAAAATTGAACCGTAGGTTAGTCCCGAAATGATCTAGTTTGTGTCAAGTGGATGTTAAACTCCATTTCCATCTTCCATTTCCCTATATCCGTTGACTTTTAGAATTAAATGCTTAATGTCCTTGCTTACTGCTTAAACGCTATTAAAAGTCAAGACATATGGTTTCTTATTCCAGTCTCCAGAATCATTTGGTTATTATAACAATTTGTTAGCTGATCCCAGTGTACGTAAAGCTATACACGTTGGTAGTTTGACTTATAATGATGGCTCAACAGTAGAAAAATATCTCACTTATGATTTCATGCAGTCCGTGAAACCATGGATTTCCGTTCTTCTTGATAATTATAAGGTAATAAATGCGTCTTTCTTTTAAGTCTCCAGATTCCTATAATTATTACAACAATTTGTTAGCCGATCCCAGTGTACGCAAAGCTATTCATGTCGGTAATTTGACTTATAACGATGGCTCGAAAGTAGAAAAAATGTTAATAAATGATGTTATGCAGTCGGTGAAACCGTGGATTTCTGTTCTTCTCGATAATTATAAGGTGAGATATACTGGCTTCACTGCATGTGGCTACTTACTTAATACTACTACCCATTGTTTACTATGGTTGATATTCTCAATAGATCTTTAAAACTGTCAATTTATTTCGTTTTGTATGGTTGTGATGTTCTACACTAGGTAAGAATAAAGAGATATTCTCAATGGCTGAGACATTATAAATTGATGAGTGGGCGACATCTTGTCATGATTGAAAGAGCTATGTTTTTCATTAGCTATTTAAAGTTTACATGACAGTAATAAACTTGTCAGATTTTAATTAATTACGTAAATAGACATGAAAAAGAAATTAAATGAAATGGGCTTTTACGTCCTACTGTTTTTCTTCGACTGAAGACAGGAAAGCATACGCCATGCATTGTGCTATGAGATAAATTTTGTCCAGACCGTGTTTCTAAGTCGAACACATTATTTCGAATTGTCAAGGGTTTTTACGTGCATGCTAATGTGTACATTGGTCCTCAATATTTTATTACATGGTCATGAAATAACCATTATGACGCTCCTGTAATTATATAACAATGTATTTAGTAATCATTATATTTATTATAATTTAAATATAGGTTATGATTTACAATGGACAGTTAGATATTATTATAGCAGTACCATTAACTGAAGCATGGTTACAGACTGTACCTTGGTCTGGTTTAGAGAAATATAAAAGTGTAGAGCGTAATATCTGGAACTGTACTCTATGTGGTGGAGAAATAGCTGGGTACTATCGTCAAGTTGAAAACTTTTATCAGGTTTGTGCATTATTACATCACATTATGTTCATTGTAACCACATACTCATGTCATGACTATGTAATAAATAGGTCACAATTCTATCGAATGCAATTACTGCTTATTATTGATAGCAATGTTTTGTCTAACCAAGTCAAAATTTTGCTCAGTAATGTAATTGTATTCCATAGAATTGTAACCTGTATATATCTGTTTGATTACTAAATGCAATTGAAACAACAATGTAATAGATAGCAACGGTTTTCTATGACCATAAATTATAAAGATTGTTGCAGCTTATCTTTGCACATGAAATTCAAACCATGTGGTTATTGAGGGTTAATATTACCTAAAATAAATCCCTAATGACATGCCAGAAGGTTGATATGGAAATATCCACCTGTAAACATGAATAGTTACTATAGGAAATATTCCGGAGGTTTGTAAGACTAACTCTGAATATAAAGCACTGTGCCCTTTAAAGCCTCATAGTCATATAAAATGAATACCACTCTATTATTTAAGAAAGGCTCGCTAGCCTGGTGGTCAGGTGTTCGATCCCTGCATTGGCCGAGAAAGTTCATCCAGATTTTCCGGCGTGATTTCCCCTTGTCAGTTATGCAGGACGGAGGGCCTGACAACAAGGTTGTCTATACATGTCGGCATGCACGTAAAAGATACCTTGACAGTTGGAATTCGATATAAGAGTAAGTCAGGGAAAAATTTCCCTCACGGCATACTGTATGGCATTTGCCGTCTTCATTAGCCCAGTTCGGAGTAGAACAGTAGAGCGTTAAAAACCATTTCATTTGATTTCTTAAGAAAGGTCATATCAATTAGAGGGAGAATTACTCTGAAGATTGTCTGATAACAGCTAACAATATCTGTGTCTGGGGGTACGGGACTGGCCATGTTTCTGAAGTAACCACAGCGAGTTTTACAACATCTAGACTAGCGAGCCAGCAACTTACCCATCGTAATCCCCAATCCATGGGGAACAAAAGATGTTTGGCTTGTAATTCTGCCAATTATTATCAATTTGTTGATCAAAATTAACAACTTTCTAGGATTATAAATAATTCTATTGTCTCTTTTCAGGTTATTGTATTGGGAGCCGGACATATTCTACCTCATGATCAACCTTTAAGAGGCTATGAAATGATACAGAGATTTGTAGAAAATAGATCATTTTCTTAATTAACTACTCCATTTAAAATTTATTTCTATTTCTTTATCATTGTTAAGAATGTTTCAATAATAAATATTTTTTTTATTTTTAAAAATTCAGAATTAAATAGAGCGATATAAAGCAGATAAATGACCACATTTATTGTGGAAAAAAGAAAGAAAGGGCAATAGACATTTAGACCAAATGTAATACACCCTTGAAGCTGCAATACGCTGGCTTGTCAACCTAAAGCCACGTTTCTCAACCTTTTCTCACCGCTCACCCCTAAATGAATTCTCAACCAAACCATTTACCCCCAGAGTTTTGAGGAGGTTACTCATCGCGGAGCCGTGGCCGGCGAAGCTGGTCACCGCGAGCGACGTAGGCGCGAAGCACGTTGGGGGGGGGGAAGGGGCTCCCCCCCTAGGAAATTTTTAAGAAATTGGAGCCCGGAAATGCGATTTCCAGACATTTCAGGCATTCTTCAGGCGTTTCATAGGAACTTGAAAATGGCCTTTTTCTGTAGAAGCCATCCGACATGAACCGCGGATCCTTGCACGGGCCTGCACCCCTTGACCACAGTGACATTGAATATGGAATGAATACGGATCGAAGGTGAGATTTAATAATCACCAAATTTATATTTTAATGAAAATACGTTGTTTCCAGTTCAGTGCCAAATTTGCTCCTGGTGATTGTCACAAACGATTTTTTTTATTCTCGGGACAGTATTTGAGAGTGCTAATCCCAACTGCACAACCTTTATATGATCATTTTTGAAGTTACTGGGAGTGTGGTCATTCACCCCCTGGACGCGAGCCATTCCCCCCTTGGGGTGAATTCACCCCAGGTTGAGAAACGCGGACCTAAAGGTAACGGGTTTGATTGGCTGTTGGGATCTTCTCGATCTTCCGTGTGGTATATCCTTGTCAGTGATGCAGGACAAAGGGTCGACCATGGAACAGTGTCCTGTCGTTCGTCGTGGACAAAAACCTAAGATCCTAAATAAATATTAGTGTACATGTAAGAGAACGCACAGCAGTAAGACTATATTCAATCAACTCTCAAGAGTATTATACTGACGTCACACGTGTTAATGGTTCGGACTGTCGGCTTATCCACCCGTTCACATTTTTTGGGACCAGGAACTGGTCGCAAACGGCTACTCACCTTGTTCTTCGTGTTGTTCTTAATGGGGTTTCGCTCTTCAAAAAGGCCTGACATGCTTCTTCTTTGAACAATTTTGTGTTGGTTTGATGAGAAATTGGATAAAAGCTTTCTGAATTGGGTGTTTTGAATTATTGATAAAAACGGTCGTTCATCAAGATCCCTCCCAAACAACTAAAAATTAAGTTGGTCTAGTCTCACTAAACCACAACTTGAGGTTACATTAAGAGTGATCTTTACTTTTAGAATATGATAGAAAAGAAATGAAATGGGGTTTAACGTCCTACTCTTTTGCACCTAACCTGGGCTAATGGAAGAGGGGCATACAGTGTGCAATGAGGGAAATTTTGCCCGGGCAGCGGCGCTACCGCCAACTCTTATATCAAATTCCAACTGCCAAGGGATCTTTTACGTGCACTCCAATGCGTACACGGGATCTCGGTTTTTCGTCCCATTCGAACCACTAGGCAGCTGTCCTTGTCAGGCCCTCCTTCTGCATCACTGACAAGGGGAAATCACGCCGGAAAATCGAGATGAACTTTCTCGGCCAATGCAGGGAACGAACACCCGACCTCCAGGCTAGCTAACCAGCGCCTTATCCACTTAGCCACCGTGACCCCGATAGAAAGAAAAAAAAAAAACATCAGAAAAAATATGAAATTGCAAAGATGAAATGTATAAATGGGTGGGATAGGGAAGTAGCTGACCACATTATATACTGAGCGCCATAGAAAACGCATATGTTTACAGGATCATTGGTATACGAAAAACTAAGTTATGCGCTTTCTATGGCGCTCAGTATAGAACAATTTGCACTAGTGAAAGCAAGAAAGTGCCGTAATTTGTTAGTTAAAAGATGTAAGAAATTTTTAATTGACTTTTGAACTGATATTATACTAAAGTTAACGAAAGAACGGGTGGGGGGGGGGCGTTTCGCATGTTTAGCCATAGGTGGCATTTTCTCCAGAAACGCCCTTGTTTGTGTACATAACAATATATTTATTACAACTATACATAAAAAGACATGAACCAAAACGTCATAATGTAATAACGTCTATAATAAATGTATTGTGACGTTATAATTATGTTACGTCAAGACAATTACATTTTTTTTTAGAGAATCGCTTTAGGTAGCACGTTCACATACGTCTTAAACTGATATTCTCTTAGAAAATAAATTCTGTGCTAAAAAAAAAACAAAAACAACTTGTAAGTGATGGAGAATGGAGACGGAAGTAAATATGATTTGAGACAGAAAAAGGGAAAAGGTTGGTAATTTGTTAGTTAAAAGATGTAAGAAATTTTTAATTGACTTTTGAACTGATATTATACTAAAGTTAACGAAAGAACGGGTGGGGGGGGGGGGCGTTTCGCATGTTTAGCCATAGGTGGCATTTTCTCCAGAAACGCCCTTGTTTGTGTACATAACAATATATTTATTACAACTATACATAAAAAGACATGAACCAAAACGTCATAATGTAATAACGTCTATAATAAATGTATTGTGACGTTATAATTATGTTACGTCAAGACAATTACATTTTTTTTTAGAGAATCGCTTTAGGTAGCACGTTCACATACGTCTTAAACTGATATTCTCTTAGAAAATAAATTCTGTGCTAAAAAAAAAACAAAAACAACTTGTAAGTGATGGAGAATGGAGACGGAAGTAAATATGATTTGAGACAGAAAAAGGGAAAAGGTTGGTAAATTTTGATGTCATTAGTAATAGCAATAGGCCTATATATTTAATATAGTTTGCCAATTTTCCAGTTAGCTGTTGATGTTTTGTGCAAATTATCGGACGTTGTCGGAAAAGTTTTAACCGTGTGCAACAAACTAAACGAGAAACGCATTCCATTGGTTACGTATCGCTTGGGCTTAGCTCCATGTCTATTGGCGTAGATTGTGGCGACTACCGGTTCTTGCCCCCCAACCCCCAGTCTCATAAAGAGACAAGACTTACGCAATGCACATATAACTTGTAATCACAAATAATCCGATAGATATTTAATCCATATTAGGTAAGACTATCTAGCCTCGTTAGGCCATAGGCGTACGGGCTCGATGACAGGTATAGGGGTAGAACCCGAATTGCCCGAACAATTTTCGGGTTTACAGACGCCCCCCCCCCCCCAAGAAAACTTTTGAAATATTTGACGGCTGCAAATAGCTTAATTATGATGGCTGACTCGAATTTCAATCAATCGTTTTCCTATTCCAGCCTGTGCGAATACAACAACTTCAATTTGGTCCAAAACAGCATCCGACTGACCCGATTTCCAAACAACCAATCAATCGTCGCAGTGTATGGAGGTCTCGCCCTCCCGGACAAAATTTTGAAAATTTAACCCCCGCAAATGCATTTTCTGCTATTCTAGCTCGAATAAGTAACTCCAAAAGTATCCAATGGTTTTGTAACCGAAATCCCTCTCCGAATTCCAAGCATCCAATCAGACTGTTGCAACTGCATTCACAAATACTAATCGATGCTCGAAAAATGTGACACAAAGTGGCTCCAGACAATATGTTTTCTTCGAGAGGCGAAGAAGTGATTCTGACCTTGTTATAGACCCCCCAAGAAAATTTTGGAATATTTGACGGCCGCAAACGCGTTTTACTGCTATTCCAGCTCGTAAAATTAGTGTTTTATTAGAATTCGGGAACATTATTTTGCCAAGTAGATGAAATATTTTTTTTTTCTCACTTTTCCCGTCTGCCACGAAAAGTATGCTTGCCCCCCCCCCTCACTGACTCGTACGTCTATGCGTTAGACGCATATTTCTGAAGCAATGGCCCGAAAAATACCTCTAGCTGCATTAGTCCTAATCAAAAAAGTTGGTCGCATGACTGAATGGTTAGCACGTGCGCGCTGTATCATAAAGCCTGCCATTGAGTCAACTGGCGTGGTTTCGAATTCCCGCTTGTACGTAACAAGGAGTACATATTATAGGGTCGACTGTCCAATCTCGGGGGTTTTCTCCGGGTCTCCCAACTGCAAGACCCCTACACGAATGCGAATTATTGAAATAAAATTAAACCATATGTTGATCCCAAAGTGTGTGTCGAGTGGACGTTAAACCCAATTTCTCTTTGTCTCTAATAAAAAATTGCAAAAGGTATGCGTTAAAGGAAGAATAAATCTGCTTATGTCCTTATAGATACGTAGAGGATATGCCAAATTATAGAGCACTATAAGTTGTTTGTCTGTTAATATTTGCATTATAGACTTCAAGTTCCGACAATAGTATTCCTATCATTATTCCAATATTTGATTAGGCTATTAATTAGATGAATGAAAACCCAATATGGCACGTGGTGATCGATTAAGGACTTCCTTATTATTTATTAGTTGTATTGTTGTGTCTTTATATTTTAATCTCTTAATTGTCAAAGGTTGATTCAATGGGGGGCGCGAGGGGCGCCCCCCCCCCTCATAATTTTCGACAATACCCTTTTATTCCACTTAAAGTGCCCCTTTTCAGACCCAAATGTCCGTTCCGAACGTTTACGTAGACGAAAATATCAGCCAAATAGCTCATGGAATGGCTACAGATGCAAGGAAATGATGGAATGATGAATAATTTTCTTGCCCCCCCCCCCAACTCCCCTCTCAGCGGCGTGCCCCGTCCCCGCGGTCAGTGCCCTCATTTTGCGCCCCCCCCCCTTTTCAAATTTCTAGATCCGCCCGTGATTGTTGTTGGCAACGTTCGTATATCTTTAATTCCTATTGTTAAACACGATTTGTACATTCATAGGTAATCTAGGTTTAAGGCAATTTCTTGACCAAAAAGCCCGCTAATTAGTCAAATTGTTCTATATACGTATTATGATATTCAATCTTTTCCGGTGTTAAATAGTTTCAAAGATAATTCCACGACATTCTTATTATACTATACATCGAAACCTTCTTGACAACGATTAACTTAAATCTAAACAGCGTGGACAATGAGAGAACGTGAACTTTCAAACATCTCTATGAAATCTAAGGGTATGTGAAATCTAAAGGTATATGAAAGCTATGGATGTATAAAATTTAAGACCAACTAATGGAGACTTGGTGAACAAGAAGGTACTCTGTTATATTAATTTAGTCCAGTTTAAATTCAGTGGACACTTTTTGGGATACAATAACCCTCTTTCTAATTAAGCTAGAATGTTAGTGTAAATGTTTATTAGATCAATGCCTTGATGAAGCAGAGATGAGCAATTTGATTGGTTTAAATGCTTTGGGACACAATAACTTTAGTTCTTATTAAATGAGAGTGATGAAACTTGGTGTATAGTTTCATTACAGTAATACCTTGACTAAGTATGATAATGAGCATTTTCTGCTCTGGGTAATCAGAGCAATAATCAATTTGATTATATCTTCCGCAATGTGTGATTTGCTCCGGTTGGGATTTTATCACCTAACTCAATGGTCAGTAAAAGGCCGGGATTTCGGACACTTTATTTTGCGGGGTTGAATAATTTCCATTAGTTGTATCATTTGGCCACTCACCCAAACATTTCATGACCGCCCGAAAAATTGTTTTGACTCACCCCGGCTACAGCAACACTTCCCCGGCTCGTACGCTTATGATTAGTAAACAAAGACTCAACATGTCTTCAATATATTAAAAAAAACTGAGCGCCTAGAAGAATCCTTTATTTGCTAAACACACTTCCCTGTCCTTATTTATGCAGTATGCAGATATGATTACATTAATATAATATCCAACATTGCATAATACAATACAAAAGACCCACGTATTAACGGTACTTTAAAAGTTCATTCACATCACTTCAATGTCTTAAAGCGGGAATTTCGTATATTCTAAGAAAGTCAAAACATAATCATTTAATCATTTCTATGTCTTTTACTCAAAAGGTTGTCCACTCACTATTAAACGATCGTGGGCATTATTCCCCAGGCATTATGACATACTAACACAATTACCTCCCTTGTTTTTCCTTTCACCCCCATGTAATGGCGATCTTCAAACGTTTGAATTTAAAGTTGAAAATGATATTTTTGCCAATTTCACAACTGGCAATAGTGAATTATAGGATTAATAGGACTATTTTTTTTAACAAAGTAGGACTGTTTATAGATACAATCTATTTTAGGGCTTTATTTTAATACATTTCAAAAATATAACTTAAAAATATTAAATTGCTACTTTAAAATAATTCACTCTTATTTAAATCTGAATGTTCAAAATAAACGGGGGTCTTCAGGAGTACACGTTTTATTTAAAACCCAAACCTTTTATTTATACACTAAGTTTCAGTCATTGCATCTTCATTGATAACTCTTAACAAAACCTGGGGGTTGGGATGGCCTAGTGGTCTAGAGTGCCGCGCTTCGGCCTCTAGCTGGCCGGTCACCTCTGGCTTGCGGCTGTGGTTTCGAGCTCTGGTGTGAGCGTATGTTGAAATAAAATTAAACCATATCTTAGTCCCGAAATGACCCAGTTGTGTCGAGTGGACGTTAAACCCCATTTCTCTCTCTCTCTCTCTCTCTCTCTCTCTTAACAAAACCTGTTAACGACTTAAACACGCGCCATAATTTTGATTTTAACATGATTTCAATGTTTACATGTACACGCATGTCTTTTATTTGTATATCTAATTCTTGTACCATATTTCGGAAAGCGCAATTGAACCATTGATCGCGGAAGTTGCGCTCTATAAAATTGTAACATCTCAGTTAATAAACATATGTCTAACTATATATTGAATTATATTATTATTTGCTTATTATTTTCGCACCGACCTTCCTTCAGTTTTTAAATGGTCCGAATAGTTTATCAAAAGGAAAAATAAGTGTAATCTCACTACTTTGACCCTTTGCTAAATTTAAGAAAACATTCTAATAACAGTCCAAGAATAGACACCATTAAACCCATCCCAAGTATCCCAAACGAACCCTTAATGTTACCTATTGAAAAGGGTCTATCATGTCTATACACGTATGAACTGGAGCAACTAGGTGATTGTTTCAGGTTATAACGATCCACAAGTAGCCCGGCTTCAAATCGCCGGATCATATACTGGTCCAGATCTTTCTTCAGAGGAGAATCTAACGGAACAGCAAAGCTAATGTGCTGTGTCGTGACAATGTTGTCAATAACTGACAAGAAACAGTCATTTCTAGACCTGACATGCTTCAAAACATCCACATCGACCAAAGCAAAGTTGCCATTCAATACTTTGTCCAACAGATCATCTATATTTTCAGATAAAACAGAAGGGTCGGTTTTATTTTGTTTGACAATTCCTTCCCACACTTTTCTGTTCTCTTCATCTGTAGAGTTTTCAAACATACCTTGGATTGCTGAATTTTTCAATAAACCATATCCCCACGTCTTCTGTTCAACTAGTTCTCCCAGTGACGTAAAGGGCGTTTTGGGTGTTTTCACCAGAAGGGAAGATGTTAAATTTGCGGTATAAACAGCTGCAAATACAACACAAAATATCAACCATGACGCATACAAGTATCGACCTTTACTTGTCCTGGGGTGAATATGACCTGCTTGAAGAAAAAGACACCCTAATATGTCAAATAATATTTGCAAAGACTTGGGGTATTCCATATTTTGTTCCAGGGCTAAATCAAGCAAAGGAAAAGTCTCAGTTGCTATATACAAAAATGAAAGTAGGATAAACGAAACCAATAACATGATATAAACAGAGGTGTTAAATGGCTTGAATAAAGATGACCATGTTTCTTCCTCTTCACCAGGGTTTCTGTAGACTATACCTGTAGAAGATGTCATAACGGGCGGTAATATAAAATCCATGAGTTGGCTTCGTTCTGCAGTAACCATATACTCAGCATATAATATATCAATTTCACGACGCTGTACTTGACCAATTAATCCGTCCCACGTGTTGTTGTCTGTCTTAACACCCCAAACACCGGTTGTTGGTTCCGTTATTTCGTAGGTGAAATTTAAATCCGCAGCCATGTCCTCTAGCAAATCAATCATCCATCCGGTATACACTGATATACCATTTATAACTTCCTCTCGGATAAGTCGGTAAGGCAACGATCCTATTAATAACCGCCTTCCGTTGAAATGAAACTTTACATTTGGAAATATATCCTGAACTATCGAAAGGTTAGGAACGGATGACCAGAAGTTTCTGTTTTCCTTCTTTATGAGGTTACTTACTCCAAAACATCCACCTACAGATTGGTGGATAACTGTTACATGACACAAGTCTGTTAATATTTCATCTAAAGCTTTCATTACAACCGGAAACGTCAGTAACAGCCATTTTGATTTTACTCTAAAGTCAGTTGCCCTGTTAGAATTAAAATCAAAATCATTTGCAGTTTTCATCACGTGCGACTCCGTTTCTGGGTTATCCGTTGTAATGTACAAAATCTGAATATTAGGAAAATGTGCTTTGTGTATTTGATAGAGAGAAGTATTAAGATTGGAAACTTCCATCTTGTAAATTGTTCTTCTGATGTTTACGGTATCCAACATTTCTAGCAAATCTTCTATAAACAAATCCATTAATGGGTCAACATCTTTATAAATGACCGTTATTTCATCCCATTTTAAAACTTTCATGATGTCTCGTATAAATCCAATCGTGGGCTTTGACCAAAATGTTTTGGAACTCAAAAAGGAGTCGCTACTACTTAAAGTTCCCAAAATCAGACAGAAAAACAAGATACGTCTGCTCATTGTCTGTAAACACTATCAACATACAGGCTTATCTCTTCAGGTATGACTGCACGCAGTTCAGCATGTCTCCACAATTATATGTGCATAATTACCATTATTTTATTATTTTGAGTGGAACACAAATATATACATATATAAATATATATTACGCCATCTCATCCGTATTATGACGTATTTTTGAAATATTGATTACCCTACCCTTTTAATAAAATTAAAAGTCTATCCATTAAATCAATAATTCAGCTTTCAAATCGATCCATATAATATGGGTTGCTTTCACCACCTGAGACTCCATCTGTGGGTTATCCGCCGTAACATACACAATCTGAGTAGTATTTATGTATTTGATAGAAAGAAGTGCAACTTCCATCTTATAAACCGTTCTTTTTATTTTTACGGTATCCAACATTTCTAGCAAATCTTCGATAAACAAAACCATTGGAGGACCACCATCGTTATAAATAACAGTCATTTCTTCCCATTTTAATACTTTCAGGGTATTTCTTATAAATCCATTCGTGTGCTTTGGCCGAATGGTTTGGACATGAAAAGAGAGTTGCTACTTAAGCTTCCGAAATCAGATATAAAAACAGGATACTGCTCTTCATATTTGAATTTGTCTTAAACACAAGCGGCACACAAAACTAAGTAGTTTATCTCTTAAAGAAACGAAGAGTGGGTCATCATCTGGTGGTCCAGTAGAACTGCTCATCAGTAATTCAGTAACTAATAGCTTGGTATTTACAAAAATGCACGCATGGCCATAATACTTAACTGGATGATATCCATTCACTTAATTGAATCATGCTGACATTGAACGCCTTTAACGTATATCAAACAATCAGTCTATTGATCTAGCAATAGCCGTTAGAAAATAATGATCATCTGATCCATGTATTATCTGAATTATTAATTAACGGCAAATAAAGCATGACATTTGAATTAGATAAATAAGTCGATATTTATAGCAATTTGTATTCACTAACTATCGAATCTTCTTTTGCATAGGCGTACGAGGCGGGGGGCCGGGGGGGGAGGGGGGCTCATGAAAAAAAATTACAAATCTGAAAAGAGCTCAGAATTGTGAGATCGGTCATTACGCGAGGAGTTTTTGAAAATTGGGTGGGGGTAGGGGTATTGTCTTGTCGATTAAGGCTATGGTCTTGTCGGGAATGAATGCTCAGTTTGTCGGGAAGCGTCGCGCTGTCTGTGGGTTTTGAATATTTTTAATAGAATGGAAGCGGAAATAAAGCAGTCCAGTCAATGATGAACACGTACGCTATCTGAATAGAACTACCAGGTACACATGGCCTTTCTCAGTCTTGAGTACTGTGTTCTTGTATACTGGCATCCAACTCCATGCACCGGACGAGCCCAGTGATAGAAGTGAGCAGCTGAAAATTTTCTTTAATAATAAATGATAAGTCTGTAATGATATTGTACCTTGTAGTAACATATAATATACATGTACGATGTCTCAATAGGCCGTGAATAATTCGATATTGAGCTGAAGGCACGTCTGCTATTATAACTCTCTCTCTCTCTCTCTGCATGCTTTATTTATGTAGGCTCTTAATCTTTTGTGCATATTTTAGGATCGTAGGCTTTATCACGCGATAGAACTTACGAAGCGAGGCCGCTGATGAGCGAGACTCGATCACCCAGTTCCTATGCACATATAGAGTAATGATAGGTTAAATAAAGGAACTGGGTGATACAGACTTCTTTTGACCTTTTTTCGGGTTACTTCCGGTCTCAGGAAGTTGATCGTCGATAAATGATAGCGGTTCAAGTTTGATTTGTTATTAATAACAGTGTTAAATGACCAATTTAATTACATCGGAAGGTGAATAATAATCAAATAAAGTCTCGTTAGCAATAAAAATGACATGAAGTGTTAGAACTAGTGAGTATTGTGAGATGATATCAGACGATACATGGTAAATCAGTCAAAACAAAGATGGCGTCTGACTTACCTTCTTGTATTAAGCAGTGGTAAGAAGTTTTATTTTAATTTTTTTTAATCCCTTCAAGTGCCTGTGGTTTAAAGATACAATTTTATATTTTTTAGTTATATTTTTAAAATATATTAAAATAAAGTCTTAAAATAGATGGTATCTTTAAACAGCCCTACCTTGTTGAAGAATAATCGTATTGATCCTATAATTCACTGTCAATGAGAAATTGGCAAAAAAAAAATAAATTATTTTCAACTTCAAATTCAAACGATTGAAGATGGCTATTGTATATAAGGGGGTATAGAAAATAAGGGAGGTAATTGTGGTATTATTTCCTGTGGGAAAGATTTTTAAATGTGGGAAATAATGGCTATGATCGTATAATAATGGGTTGACAACGTATTGAGCAAAAGACATAGAAATAATTATGTTTTGACTTTCCTGGAAACAATGAAATTCTCGCTTTAATGCCGATGAATTGGTGGTACTATCGACCCGTTTGTTATAGAGGTTAACAGATAAATCCAAATAGCATGCTGTTTTTTTATATTACTCTCGGGTATAAATTACATTACATAATCTAGATGATCAATAAACGCGTGATTATAACGGTAATATGTCTTCTGTATATCTCTGTGTAAAGAAGTAATGTTTGTTCCTATACCACAGCGAAATAATATCATCAATAAAGAATTGTCAGAATGACATCTTCAGCGTATTAATTTATGGCAGCAACATATATATGGCGTCAGCCAACAATCAAACCGATGCCCCCCCCCCCCACCAAACTTAAAAAGTAATTACATAACAAATATTGCATATTTGTCTCTTTATAAAGCATCGACTATTATAAGCCCCAGTCAAGGTCTTGATGTAATGAAACTACACACGCAGTTCCATCACCCTGATTTATTTACAAGCAGAGTTATCGTGTCCCAAATATCCGAACTAAAACCGAATAAAAGCCATGTTGATTGTGGACCAGTCTTTAGCTGACACCATAACCCCCCCCCCCATAAAATCAAACAGTATGTTTTGATGAAAGCGTTAAATATAATTCATTATTACTCTCCATTTGCCAACACTAAAAACTATTAGCGACCATAATTTCAACGGTTAGCGAATTAATTAAAGATACATTATGTAAGATTTAGATAGAGAGCTGACAGTTTTCGTTATTCGTTTAAAAATAGATTATGAAAAATGAAGATATTGTAAATTCCAAGCTTCATTCTGGCTGAAGTTAATTCTGTCCGGGGGATAGCGGAGTTAGGATTGTCATTGCTACTTTTGTTGCGAAGGAAACAAAGCCTCGATTATCCACTTTTTAAATTAAAAATCGCGGACATCCGATGATCTCAAGAGTTGATTATGCCCTTGTCGTGTTGATAAATGTTTAATTTGAGGCTAATGTTTAGCGTACACAATGCATTTTTAAACTGAAGGCTGACACAAAACGTGAATGCTTGTCTTCCGTGCGAAACATTTCTGAGACCCAAGAAAATTTCTGGACTCCTGGACTCATTCACGGTGTACCTCCACCCCACGCACACACGTGTTATAGACTATGACCTTGTTTTATTTTTTTTTTTAGAAATGAAACTAGTTTTGAGAGAGTGTGTGAGTGTTCATTGCTACCGTATCTGTTATGCATTCATCTGCCGAATTCACAAGAATTCTCGAACCTATATTATAACACTGCTTCCAAATTTAACTTGTTTTGTTTTTGAGAGGTGGGGAGAGGGGATAATTCTTTTCTAATTAATTTACCCTTTTTTGAAATATATATTCCAGAGTCTCCATCGTTCATCGACATTTTAAGACAGCGTTGGAACGTGAAAGTCAACATGAAAGCTAATTGGTTGGAAGCCATAAACAAACCGGAAGCGAAACAAAACGTTTCTGATTCAAACAAGGAAAGGCGAATGCGGCCTCAATTCAATTTGGCCCCATTGCTGAATTTGTTCAGATTCGCAAAGAACACACCAACGCAAAGCAACGGACATATAGATGCCTGTTTAACTAAAGGGGAACAAAATAGACATCAGAAAACTGCAGGGAGAAGAGAAATACCGACAGTTAGCATGGAGTCTCTGAATCCACGACGTCCTGTGGTTCTCATCAAAATACGCAAATCCGCAGTTATAAACATGTATTCGGGATTTTTCCAAGACCAGTCTCGTGTATCTCCAGCACGAATCACTGCACCAACGTTCTGTATTCGGTGTAATACCATTGTTGATGGACAGCATGTTCTGTGTTATGCTTAAAAAGTGTACTGGATTACTGTAACGAGTGTTATAGAAACAATATAAGTAAAAAGGACAAAAAGAAATAGTATGAATCGATTCAAATTAAAACGTTTCAGAACAAAAAACAATTATGCCAGGCCGATATAATATTTACTATTTTGCGCTTTGATTTCTAATAATTCGACATTCTGTATGAAGAAGTGGTTGCTGTAATTCAGTTATTGTACTAATCTAGCACAAAGTTTACGTTTAATTTTGACATTTATTGTTTTATAAATAAAAGATTAATTTACACTTACACAGAACGGATATGCTATTCAACTTATTCCATATTATCTTAATAAAAGTCCCGAATGTCGATAATAGAGTACATATGACGTCATTTCTCATAGTGCGGCAATCTGATTTTAAAATGCAGACCTATATTTCGTTTCGTTTGTTATTATAATGTCGATGGCCTTTACTACATTTAGATCTGACCAGGTGTTGTGGGAGTTCGCGTCAGGGGTTATACGAGATAACTTTGACCCTATGACGTGAGACATTTGATTAAACAGCAGTAGGTGTTGATGTTCTAGTAGAATACCCATGTATAGTTCCATCGCACGGCAACAACAGACCCTTTAATTGGCTAACCCCTCATATCAACCTAATCACAGCTATAACAACTCTTTATATCCTAGTGAAGTAAAGACAATTAAAACGAAATTTTGATCTATAAAAAAAATGAAAAGAAAGGTGATCTGTATGATTAATTAATCATATCGATAAAGAAGTATACATAATTAAAGCCCCGCGGTCCATCCTTATCCTAGAACAATCCATTGATTGACCTTCTTTAGATTATTGATTAGGGGCTGAAATAACGACCCTGCTTATTAGCAATCTGTTTTGTGTGATAACACAAGCCTGTCCCTGTGAATGTTGCTTTAAACACGCGAGACACAAGAGATACAATAGGATGGGCGTGTATCAAGTTTTATCCTGGTTTGGCCATGAACCTGTCTTTTACACCACCAGAGCATTTTCCACACCACATTCTTTCATTGTCTATATTTTATCACCCATACAAGCACCGTAGAGATGTTTCTCAGTGATATAATTATCAGTGCCGGACTGGTGTGCCGAAGGCCCACCTGGCAGGTTATTGACAAAGGCCCACACAAGAACCCCCAATATCCTACTCGGACGAGGGCGTGCGAGCGTCCTAGCGTCCGAGGAGGGTATTGGGGGGTTTTCTCTCAGGAGATTTTTGAAAATTGATACCCGCAAACCCATTTCCAAGCATTTCAGACCACAGCAGAAGAAGGCAAATTTTTGATTTCCTGATACAATTAGATAATAAAATGACCGAAGAAAGAGCACTATCATTAGATGAATTTGAGAATTCTCTTTTCTTTCCTCCCTCTCTCCTTTCTTTCTCTTTTTTTTATTTTTTCTTCTTTCTTTATAGGCTTAGGCCCACTTTTTTTTTATGAGCTTAGACCAGTCCGGCACTGATAATTGTGTAAAACCAACTCAAATTGGATGTATACCTTCTTGTTGTGTCTGTGCTGAATATGAGACACAACTTATTTATCATGTCCACGGGATACTTTGAAAAGTCCGATTATACGTAGATAAACGTGATTAATCAAATCAAAACATGAAGTATCATGTGACAAAGTTTGATATTATTATCAACCAAGCCTAATCATATCAACTGTTTGGATACAAATGCACATGTTATGATCAGAAGCTATTATCTATCAAAAATGTTTTAAATAGACATTAATGAACGAATCCGCTAATACTGTACATTATGAATTCTTCATCTTGCGCAGTATTACACACAGGCATCCACATTTGGTTCTTGCTATCTATCCAGGGGCCTGTTGCACGAAATTTTAACTAAGATAAAATCCAAATTTTAGTGGATAATATTAGATTGATTTTAGGGCTTAGGCAATAAAAATTGGAGTATCTGCTAAAATCAGGATTGTATCTTTTGATAAGATTTCGAGAAACAGGACCCGATCTATCATGGTTATACTATTACTCATCTGCATCTTACTACTCATCCGGTTAACATTATACTCTTCCGCATCTGGTTAATGCGACACCAAACCGCTGTTAGTCCTTACTAATCCGCTTACCATGAACGACTAAGCTTTATTGGGTCGCAATAGCTTTCACGAAACGTTTCACTGCAGTCCATAGTTATATAAAACTGAACATAAGTTAGAAAAGATGGTTGTTTCATACGCGACGAGGTTCGCAGAATAAATTTCACAACTTTCTAAAAATAACTTTGATGACGATTATTGATAAGATGTATTTGATATCATGACCATGTGATAAAACTGATATCATATAAATAGGCTATATACGAGATAAATTCATAGGAAGTTACCTTTTACTTTTTAAATAATTATTGTAGAAACTCATTAAAATGTTTCGTGTATTTAGTTTTCTACTGACTGTAGGGTTTTCCTTGGCTACTGATGGTCCAGTTAGATGGTTGGATAATTCGTGTGTTATTGAGACAAGTCAGGGAACGATTGATTTAACACCTCTAGGAAATACAGATAATACTCCCAGGTTTGTATACGAGGGTCGACTGAAAAGTTTTAAGTCTGAAAAGGATAGATCAATTGAGATATAAGCGATCCTGGTCTCCACTCAAGTGGGCGGTGCCCCTTGCTTTTCCACAGTAAAGAAGTGGGCTGCGGAAATTAAGCATACCAATAATGGTGACGCGCGTGCTGGAAGGCCATCAATAGCAACCATTCGAGAAAACATTATTGGGGTTTCACGACATTGTGGTGGTTGATCGTCGATGGGCTACTCGACATATTGCCAGCGGTGTGGGCATCTTTCATAAGAGATTTGAGCACATTATCGCCCTAATTAGTTTGGAATGACAAAAGTTTCCACAAGATGGCTACCAAAGCTTTTGATAACCGATCTGAAACATCTCATGACAATGTTTGGCCAGAATTGTAACCATGGATGATCGCTGAATTCATCACTTTCAGCAAGAATTCAGAATTCAGTTTAAACAATGGAATGACGACGTCATGACAGTTGCGAACGACTTTTTTTTAGGCTTGTTTGCCATGCGCATGTGTTAGCGTTGAATACACATCTATGAATTCAATTCCAGAAATAAAACCAGTTTTAACAAAATGTTTTGTAGATTTAAAGACCTACAAGGAACCACCGATCATTTGTATTCTTATTCCTGGAATCCATGTTTACCATTTAATGAAGGCACATGTACAGATGTTGCAGTAAGTATTTATATTTCTTTAGGCATAGAATTCAAATTTTGGGTCCAGTTCCATAACAATTAAAAGGTTTCAGAAATGTTTTGAAAAAAAAACAGGCAGTTAGGTAATAAGTATACATTAGGCATAGAATTCAACCTTTGATTCCAGTTCCCTAACTTTAAAAAGTTTCAGAATTTAAAAAAAACAAGCCGATAGGATATCACGTAGTTTTAACGCAGCACGGTTCGTCTTTCGTTAGTAATTCAAAGTCAACCAATTGCATAATTCCAACTGTAAATTCCACCACTGCGCATAAGGTACAGTCCTCTTATAAACCATGATATGATAGGAGGCTAGCTAAAATAAAATGAAACGTAGCTATCTATGCTCGCTCTCTAAGTCATTATTCATCTAGGATGCGCAGAGCGAAACCCAAGATTCAATATAATGAACATTCCTTACACAGATGAAACCGATCATCGAATGTAATGTTTATTCCAACCTCTCTATTTATATTCAGATCTGTCAATCAGGTCCAGGTCAGCAGGTTTTCTTTATCCTGGGTTTACAAAATAAAATAAGTTATGAAGAGGGACCTGATCAGAGCGGATCATTAGTCTACCATACTTACGGAGACATTGAAAGGTATTTATTTTATTTTCATATGCGTACGGAGGAAGTACAAGCACACAACGATGACTGTAGTAATACAATTTCTTCATTGCAAAACCTAAATAAACGGAAAAAATATGCTTATATAATCACTCAGTACTTTACAAACGAACCAACCTTATTTTCTTATTATTTTTATTTCTAATTTTATTTTCAAGAACGACAACTATACGTCTGACATGCGACCCAACACAGGAAGGCAACTTAATAGTTACCGGCGAACAACCATACCAGTCAGGAAAATACGTAAGTTTTATTTATCTGCGGAATGTAAACTGCTTTATTAACGAAAGCTTGCACGCATCAAAGGTGTTTTGTTGATAGATTTTCTTTAGCAAACAGCTAACGAATAATCTTAGGTCTCCGGCAGATTACACCGCCCGATTTTTTTGTCGTATTGTCGTACGCACACACAGGCACTTGAAGGGATTAAAATAAATTAAAATAAAACTTCTTACTACTGCTTGACTATAATACAAGAATAATACATTGTTTTTCAGACGCCATCTTTGTTATGACTGATTTACCATGTATCGTCTGATATCATCTCACAATACTCACTAGTTCTAACACTTCATTTCATTTTTATTGCCATCAAGACTTTATTTGATCATTATTCACATTCAGATGTAATTAAATTGGTCCTTTTACAGCGTTATTAATAACAAATCAAACTTAAAAAGCTATCATTTATCGACGATCAACTTGGCGAGCCCGGAAGTAACCCGAAATAACATCAAAAGAAGTCTTTATCACCCAGTCCCTTTATAAACCTATCATTACTCGACATGTGCAAGACTTGATTACCCAGTGGCATTATTCATTGACACAAAAACAAGGACATTTTCGATATCTAGCCATTTCAAACAGTGGAGATGACAGTTTGGTTCAGTTATCTGGACTACCTTTAGCTAGACCTTAATGTACAGGCCATGGCTACAACTACAACCTAAACTATACCGACCGTACTCTGTTGTATGTTGTGGCTGGTCACGACCACAGGTTAAACTATAGTACGAAAATTTGTGAAGGTCGCCCTGGAAGTAAATTATAGTTTTGTATTATTATCATTCATCCCTTTTCAGTTTTTTGAATTAAGAAGTCAATATGCCTGCTTTCAAGAACCAACGACAACCTTTTTACCCCCAACACCAGGTCATGTCACTGCTACCGCGAGTCCATCACCTAATCCAGATATATACAACGTGAAAAGTATTGTATTGTTACTCTTCACTATACAGTAAGTACAATTCACATGCACTTGAAGGGATTAAAATAAAACTTCTTACTATTGCCAAGCAGTGTGAAGAAGTTTTATTTTAACCCCTTCAAGTGCCTGTGGTACAATTATACTCTAATTTTTACTCCTCTCTCTTTATACATTAAGTACAACTATATCGACAGTTTGTCGTCTTTCCCCATAAGTAGAAAGTTATTACTATGGTGATACGACGGTAAGTACAGACATGTCACTATGTTGATAGTTTTGTCTTCTCTATACAGTAAATACTAATCTATTGATATCTTGTATCTATACAGCAGGACAAATATGTTAATATATATCTTGATAATTTGTCTTTTGTATACAGTGGACACATGAGTAATTGGCTAATATCGGACGTAGTAACACAAACTGGTCCAGGTCGTATCGATGCCTTTTACTCATTTTACGCATTCGCCTGTTATTTTATGCACCCATTTACATTAAAAAGGGAAGGGGATATTGTTATCTGACTGTCCATTCCAATCAATGACCCAATAGTAAATCAAAGAACAGTCATTGAACATTTGCTTAACTGCCTACGTATGGATACATATGGATACATTTATACATGACGGTGGTGGCAATCTAGTACCAGGACGGGGATGGGGTCAACCCTCCCTATACCCTCTCAGCTACATTAAAGAACTGGTACAAGAACATTTTTATGAGAAAATATGAGAAAAGAGTCACGGTCGTGTGCTCGATCCTGCATCATTAGATGGTGGTTTGAGATGGGATGGACATTCAAAGCGCGAGATAGTGATATAGACATGTGAAATCATAATTAATGCTTTGCTTAAATGAAATTGAATCTCAAAGTGAACCTATCAATAATAAAAATTGACGTGTTGGATTTCTCTATTCAAAGAGCCCAACTAAACCTTCACCTGCAAAACCTCCTGGATCGGCACCTGCAAACTACAACAAAATAACACATTTCGTTTGTTTTTATTCCAGAGTGTCTCTTATAATTCTGCTTGTTATGTTATTTATTGGTTTGGTCACAAGAAGACAGTCAACAGTTCCAGACAAAGACACGGAAAAATCACAATTTGCTTACAAAAGTATGAACTGACATTCATGTTACACAATATGGACAGCATGTGAGCTAAGATAACCGATACTGTAACAGATTCATTTCTCTTTTTATTTCATGGGAATCTACGAAATTTCTACATTCTAAGTTATTTTTTATTGTGGCAATTCTTCTCTTTGTAATTTTCTTATATCAATTAGAAGAGAATGGTAAATTGACTTGAACATAAAAACTTGTTCAAAAATAATTGTAAATTTATAAATTTCCAGTCACATGAAATTTTTTAGAGATGACTATTTATTTTAGTTTTTAGTGAAAAAATCTTCATTCGCCTACATGTAGTCAATAATTTTAAAAACACAAGTTATTGTAGTATAGCGGCCGTTTTACCCAGGAAAGTGGTATAGTGGGCTCCCAACCGAGTACAGCAACTTCGTTAATAAAATAAAACCAAGTACGAACAATCCAAACCATTAGTCAAAATTCGAAGTCCTAAAAAAACGGTCGAGGCAAAATAGT
Organism: Patella caerulea; assembly: GCA_036850965.1. NCBI lineage: Eukaryota > Metazoa > Mollusca > Gastropoda > Patellidae > Patella > Patella caerulea. The sequence continues at coordinate 17,700,456 of JAZGQO010000021.1, forward strand.
CTAATCAGCAAATGGACTGTTCAGCAACTTCGTTAGTAATACGTGCCCATATACATAAACAAGTATCATTTTGGCCATACTCCTGCGCAGTGTTTCGTTTGATTAGAACTAATCCACTTCACACTGCTATCTTGAGTAAACATTGTTGTACTAAATTATTATTGGTCAGTAGTGCCATTACCAACCAATGACCTACATTGTAACAAACAATTTCGGGGTTAACCAGACCTCAAAATATGTTACCGCAATGTATCTAGTGACAATCGCGACTTGTTTACGTCATAACCCGCGAAATTTATTATGCTCGATTATCCAGTGCCAACATGTTTTCTTCGTCGTTCATTTTGAAAATTATGCCGAATGCGAGAAGGGAGGAGGGATTTGATTGGACGTTAAAAAGAGACACGCCCCGCCCAATTTCAAGAATATGACTTCTATCTAGCAATGATAAGAGAGGGAGTTCTCGCGCCATTGCTTCAGGAATATGCATTTTGGCAGATTTCTTAACAAGTTAATCTAAGGTCTTAAGGGTACTTCACAAACAAAAGGCCTCATGAGATAGCAATTCATATCAAAAAATGAAATAATTCCAGATTCCTTCGGTTTAACCCCTGTACAGTTTTCACTCGTACCTCCACTTGGTTCAGCACCCGACCTGGGCCAATTAAATGTCTTAGATCCGTCCAACCATTCCCAGATACCTTCCTGCTGAAAATCGTTGCCACCAATATAATGAGCTACAGTTATCAATGGCGCTGAAAGTCAAATACAAGATACATTTATCATTATCAAAGGGGAAGTAACTCAAAGTATAGAGAAGCGGGGTCCGATGAGTTATGTGTCCCTAAATTTCGGATAGTCAAATATATGAAGGAAATATAGGCCAGTGGCGGATCCAGAGCTCAGCTACATAAAAAAATAATCCCTTGCATCAATGAACTTACATCACAAATTGATCCTACATAAAAACGATTTCTCTGTTTAAAAAACTCAATTTATATGTATGCCTATATTTATAGACGATGATGCTAGATTTCCGTAACCGAAACCTGGCAAACCCCCTCCTGCAAAAATTCCTGCATCCGCCCCTGATAGGCCCCATGCTTAACCTCAGCTTAATGCTATTTTCGAAAGGGATTTGCATGTTACAACCCCCTGTAATTTCTTGTAGCAGAAATATTCGGTTAATGCCATATAATTACGTACTAGATTGAAGGTTGGAAGTCAGGTCAGGGGCGGATCCAGGAATTTTTGCAGGAGGGGGTTTGCCAGGTTTCTGTTACGGAAATCTTCCATCATTGCCTCTAAATTACATAGGCATACATACAAATTGAGGTTTTTAAACAGAGAAATCATTTTTATACTGATCTAGGATCACTTTGTGATGTAATTTCATTGATGCAAGGCATTATTTTTTTTATGTAGCTGAGCAGGGGGGGGGGGGTTGGACCCCCCCCCCCCCTCTGGATCCGCGCCTGCAGGTATCTTGCTAGTCAAATATAAATATGACAGATAACTAATGCTTGAGGAGACCTGTCTGGTCTAAAGGCGCAAAGTTTGAAACGGGTGAAAATAAGTCGCATACAATTAAGTCAACATTTCATCTACTGAAACTTCAGGATTAAATTTAGATTGAATAGTCCTTACGTGGTAATGACATGAAGTAATCATTCAGCAACTGTAGCTTGTCCATAGTATTACCAATAAACAGATATCCACCATCTTGTTCACATAGATCCATGGCATCACCCCAAGCCATTAATTGTTCCGCGTACTTCTTGTAACATACATTGTAAGTTCTATTGTAGATATAATCTGCTGGACAACTATCTGTAATTTAGATAATATTTATTGTAGATATATTCCACAGGACAACTATTTGTAATTTAGATAATATTTATTGTAGATATATTCCACAGGACAACTATCTGCAATTTAGAAAATATGTATTGTAGATATAATCTACAGGACAGTTATCTGTAAGATTTATGGTAGATATAATCTACATGACAGTTATCTGTAATATTTATGGTAGATATAATCTCACATCAACCTGTAATATTTATTGTAAATATAATCTACAGGACAACTTTCTGTAATCTAGATACTTTTTTTATTGTAGATATAATCTAGAAAAATCGGATTAGAATACAGATCCTACTCGTTCCATTTTTGATAGTTTAAAATTTCGTTTTATCTGTCTTTACTATACATTAGGATCCGGAAGAGTTATTAGAGATTTTTGGCAAGCGTAAATTCCTAGTACGTATCGCGTATCCGTATGGATTTTGCGTGTGACGTCATCAATGTGTGTGTATTTCTCAAAGGTTATACGGCACACGGACACAGCAGTCCATATCGAACAGCTTTCATACGAAAAGGGTCCGTATAACATTAGAGACTTTTGGCAAGTGGAATTTTCCGCATCCGTATCACGTATCCGTATCGCCACGTGATACGTTGCGTCAATGTAGTTTTAGAGTTTTGGCAGATTTTCGCGGCGTGTACATATGGGTAGCTGAGCTGAGCTTAGTTCTAATACAGCATGGTGGCAGTTATCTACCAAGATCTTCAGTACTAGTCAAGTGTCTACTATGATACAACATTTCAGCGTCTAAAAGTAGCAAAAAGTATGGTAAAAAGACGACGATGCTATATGGACCTTTTCCGTACGAAAGCTGTTCGATACGTGCTGCCGTATCCGTGTGCCAAATCACGTATGAGAAATACACAAGCATTGTTGACGTCACACACAAAATCGATACGGATACGCGATACGGACCAGAAATTTACGCTTGCCAAAAGTCTCTATTGTCGATTTTTTACACACTACGTGCTGGTTAATCTACTTGCTAAATTTATTTATTATTCTTTTTTATTACATATTGTCAAGTACGGCATGGTGTATGCATATATATACGGATAGAAGGTCAGACTACTGTGGGTGCACGGAAGTGTGGGTATCCGACTAAAAAATAACAACACCGAATAGTTAATCAAATGTCTGACATCATAAGATCAAAAGCCGCTCGTATGATCCCTGACGCAACCAGTCAAATCTTCGTGTTATGGAGGCCACCAAAAGTATATAAAATAACGAAACGAAATATCTGTAATATTTATTATGCTGATGCCGTCCATCCTCCATGCACATCTTTATCCAAACTAACGACTAATTAAGTTGGGATTCAGCCACTCCTCCTTCCAAACTTTCAACTTGCACTTCTTTATCTTAAAGTAGCTTAGTCTCTTACTCATTATCGTCCAAAGACTTCGACATTGAAACACGATGTTGGGATCTTACCGGGAAAAGATTTTACAATTGGTACGCGAATCATGTAGAGAGAGAGAGAGAGAGAGAGAGAGAGAGAGAGAGAGAGAGAGAGAGAGATGGGGTTTAACGTCCACTCAACATAAACTAGGTCATTTTGGGACTAACATATGGTTTAATTTTATTCAATAATTCGCTTGCGCGTAGGGGTCTTTAGCAGTGGGAGGAAACCGGAGTGCCCAAATATTAATTATAAACCTATAAAAGAATACAAAATGTAGAAGGAGAACGAGCTGTGTTTTTAAGACCTCACTGTAGACGATAAGGTCTGTTATATATACGAGCCATGGGGTCGATCCCAGGCTTGTTGGCTCGTCCGTCTGATATCGTAGTTTTTTTCGAGGTACTCAGATTTCATCTGATCACAAGCGATGTTAGTCGTTATATTTCATTTACCTTACCTGCTAAGCGCCAATACGTAGATAAATAATCATATTGGGTAGAGGCAATTCCACTCCATATTCGTTTATTATATGTATAACATTCACTGTTGTTGGTGGTTTCAGGTTTATAGGAAAATGAACTACAATTTGGCACTTCTGAACACCTCTCTGCACATTCTTTAACTGATAAGTCTACATATTTCTGTAAATAATCTAAAACGAGACGAGAATTAAACGAAATCTTCTTGAAGACATATTCCGGACAAGAGCCCCTTGTCTGATTAACAGCAACAATTAACAACAAAACGATCAACCGGGTCATATTGGAATCTTAATTCTTGTTTGATGTTTGATGTTTCCACAAACATAGTAGCTGTAGAACAGTTATGCTAATCGTTGTTATGACAACATGAGTTGAAATCACAAGGCTTTTATATTCTAGAAAACAGATTTGTCTTATCGACCTGAGTAAAAATGTTCTGTCATTGGTTGCAGTAATACTTGCTGGGGGTTGGGGGTTGGGGGGGGGGGGGGTGATATAGCCTAGTGGTCTATAGTGCGGCGTTTCGACCTCTAGCTGGCCGGTCACCTCTGGTTTGCGGCTGTGGTTTCGATCCCCAGTGTGTGATAGGGGCGCCTTCTCAACCTCGTGGGTTTAATCCGGGCACCCCGGTTTCCTCCCACTGCTAAAGACCCCTACGCGCAGGCGAATAATTGAAACAAAATTTTTAAAAAACATATGTTAGTCCCGAAATGACCTAGTTTGTGTCAAATGGACGTTAAACCCGATTTCCAATACATTTCGCGGGGTACAACCCGGAAAACCGGAGTTCAGTATTTGTTATTCTTATTATAGCACAATGCTCAATCTCACCAAATTGTACATTTTTCCGTCCAGTGCTTTGCTTTGCAGCTCCTCCGCGATCTTCCGTTAAAATAACACCGATAATCGAAACGACAATTTTTCATGAATGAAAGTCATTATTGTCGGGTTAACTAAAAAAAATAGGAGTGTTTACTTCAAAACGGTTATTATATGTTTTGCAAAACCTTCCTCTGCTGATTTAATTTTTGCAAGATGAAATAAATATAATCCTACGATGAGCGTATGTTAGTCCATACTCCGCGCAGTGTTTCGTTTGATTAGAGCTAATCCCACTACTCACTGCTGTAACGAGCGAACATTTTTGTTCTAAATTATGATGGTCAATAGTCCCATTATCAACCAATAGCTGACTGCGTTACAAAGGCTTTACCTTTAAAACAAAGCGACAAATTGGACCAAATTATGTTTACATAACGTTACGTCATGGCTCACGATTTTATTATGCCCAGTTAACCAGTGCATAGCAGAATGTTGCAGTAAAACTATTTACGTGACGAATGATCCTATCAAATCGAATAAAATGTAAACAATACTGTTTGGAAACAAACATACTTTCACCGATTTTAATACCTTAAATCACTGTCCAAAGTTTTAGAGAAGACCCAGATTAAACTTGGGACTGTCATGTTGCTGTATGCAAGTGATAGCTTTGATTGAACGGGAAGAATATCACACTCCCGCTAAAGTTCAAGTATCAGAAGCCAATCAAGCAATGGCCAGAGAAGGATTTCTCGGGCCATTGCTTCAGAAATATGATGTTCTTGTCTTCCGGTGCTGGTGGTGACCCAATTCCTGTTGATTCCTGTTACGTGAGCTTCTGTTGGTTACCACCAATTTTACATTAAACACATTCCTAATATTATTTTAGCATCGGAATATTTTTAACGGTTGACGCAAATAAAAAATACCCAGTTATTGTTAGGGACAGATGTACAGACGATATCACACCACGGATAAGTGACATACATGTATATTATATGGGACTGCGACAAGAAATCGGCTGCAACGAGATCAAAAACAGACAGAAAACTAGAATTAACTCTTCTTTGAATGACATTTAGTAATTGAACATATTAACATACGGTACAATTTTATGGATACACAATTACTGAGTTTGATACTAAGCGACGTTTCGACGAGGATGCTCTCGTCTTTATCGTCTCGTCATCGCTTGATAAATGATTTTAAGGATTAACTTAAAATCTGTTATCAAAGTTCAACTATTAGAACGTTTACGGTAAATAACTTAAAATCTGTTATCAAAGTTCAACTATTAGAACGTTTACGGTAAAGTATATTCGAACTAAGCGGTTATAATGACGTCAGTCGTCGCCTTGTTCCGCATTATGTTAGCGTCGCCTAACGTGAGTAGTTGTCTAAACAAACTTGTGAAGCAATTGAATCAACTTCGGGATACATTTAAAGCTGTTCATCGATAAGCTGTTACTTTAACCTGTGACAGATTAGTTTATAGCATTTTATAGCATTTAAGGTTCGTGTGTAACTATGTTTATTTATTCTCATAATAATTTAAAGTATCTAGGCTACTCAGTATTTGAGCATATTTCTATCTAAACTTTAAAGTCATTTCATTCACCACTGTCCGTGTATGCAGGCCTTTGAATTGTATCGCTATTCATAGTTTTTTGAAAATGTTGCCATTTGACTACCACCAGGCTTTGGCTGCTCATGTTATTTGGGCCTAGTTCTAATGTTAATTTTTGTTTACATCACATTGGACTACTTCTCTATGATAACTGCCGATACTTAGATCTGTCTTCGATCCCATATCACTTTTATCAGACTATTAAGCTATTTTTTAAAATAGGAAAATGTTATCGCTTTATTTACTGTTTGGAAAATCATTCTTGGTTTGTTGACCGCGCGGGTGATGGAGTTGACCTCACCTACCGGTTAACCTTAATATTGAACTGTTAGTGCATACGGGTCTGAATTGGTGTCAACTAGTAATTTTGGTGTAATATAACGTCATAATACATAGCAGACATAGTTGATTTAAGCCATGCCAAGGTCACGGAGGTACCGGGTGCATTGTCAGCAACAATGTTAATTTTATTAATAACTTTACCCGTCGGGATTTTGTGACGTGTTATACTAAGTATCTATCGCACAACAGCTGTCAAGTGCTAATGTTTTTATTTTAAAGGGGCTAGTACCTTCATTCATTTTGTCGACATTTACTTGGTTAATTCAATAATTAAATTTGAGTTTCAGATTAGAATACAGCTATAATGTTAAGGTCAAGCAGAAAAAGATCGGCCGTTACTAGTAAAGTGCAACGTTCCCAGCAAGGCATTGGGGCTGTACCTCCAAAAAGGCCAAGGACAAAACAGAGCAAGGCTACAAAAACTAGTCAACAGAAACAATCTACTCCACCAACTTCAACTGCAGATGATAATAGTAATATTCCGACTCTAGAAAACTTAATTGAGCCTGACGGTGTCCTTACACCAATCGTTGAAACCACCACCCCAACCGGTAATGTTTACATTTCCTCTAATTATCCGTTGGAGAAATTAATTGGTGAGGTTAATGCGGGTAGAATGATTGGTCCATTTCGTTCAAGACCTTTGTTCAGCTTACAAATTTCTCCTATAGGTTTGGTTCCAAAAAATTCTGGCGGGTGGAGACTAATTACTCACTTATCATATCCGCACGGCAACAGTATTAACGATTTTATTGATGAAAATAATTCCAGTGTTAAATATACGTCTTTTGACAGTGTTGTCCAAATGATAGCATCGTTAGGGGAAAATGCTCTGTTAGGGAAAATGGATATAAAATCCGCCTTCCGCTTGCTTCCCGTTCATCCGGGCGACTTTGATTTGCTCGGTATTTATTTTAATAATTATTATTTCATAGATAAATGTCTGCCAATGGGATGTGCTGTATCGTGTTCGTTATTTGAGACATTTTCCAGATTTTTACAATGGGTAGTTACTTCTAAATCTGAGCTACACACCATTGAGCATTACTTGGACGATTTTATTTTCGCGGGGGCCAGTAATTCCTCAGATTGTCTGAGTCTCATGAAAGCATTTACTGATGTTTGTGAGTCTCTGGGTGTTCCGATAGCAGACGATAAAACAGTTGGCCCTACTAATCAACTTACGTTTTTAGGGTTGAGTATTGATACAAAAAACATGCAAATAAAAATACCAATAGATAAACTTGCGAGGTTGAATCGTGAATTAAAGGACATCGTCATCAAACGTCGAGTGCGATTACACGAGTTAGAGTCAATAACAGGTCTAATGTCTTTTTGTGCAAAAGCCATTCCTTGTTCCAGAGCATTTTTAAGGCGTTTTTACGACATCATTGCTTTATTCAAGTCGAAAAATCCTAAATATTTTTACACCGTACGAGTTACGCGAAATCTGAAGGAGGATATTTTGGTTTGGCTTACATTTTTGGACTCATTTAATGGCGTTTGCTATATCTCAGATCAGCGTTGGTTGTCAAATACATATTTACAGTTGTTTACAGATAGTTCCGGTAACAGTGATCTCGGTTGCGGCGCTTACTTTTGTGGTCACTGGTTGCAGTTCAGATGGCCTAAAAAATGGGCCAATCAGGACATAATGCGGGATATGACATCCCTTGAACTGATTCCAATTGTTTTTGCCTTTATTACATGGTCGTCATACCTCCAAAATAAATGTGTCGTTCTTCATGTTGATAATCAAGCCTTGGTTTCTGTTATAAATAAACAATCGTCTAAATCGGCCAGGGTTATGTCACTGTTAAGGCCTCTTGTCTTACAATTTCTTTTGTACAATATCCGTGTCAAGGCCGTATATATCACATCTGTAAAAAACGATTTAGCTGATAGTCTATCCCGATTTCAGGAACAGCGATTCAGGGCATTAGCCCCGTCTGCAGAAAAGATGCCAGATTCTATCCCGGTGTCGTTTCTGGAAATTATTTCCAGAATGGCCTTGAAGAATTAATAAGGAATTCCTTAGCACCAAACACTTTGAATACATACAATTGTGGCCTGAAGTCTTTTGTCATGTTTCGACAATCATTTGGCATTCCAGCGGTTTGGCCACTACAGATAGCAGATATAACTTCCTTTATAGTTTTCTTATTCCGTTCGGGTGTATCCCACTCAACTGTAAAATGTTATATTTCTGGTCTTAGTTTTCATAGCCAGATTAATAATCTTCCTGACCCAACAAATTCGTATTTGATTAAAAAGATCCTTGAAGGTTTTAAGAGATCCAAAGGTCCGACGACCGACACCCGTTTGCCAATAACCTATCAATTATTAACTAACATAATAGGGTCTCTTGGTAATGTTTGCACGACTGTTTTTGAAACAAAGCTATTTGCAGCCGCATTTTCCTTGGCCTTTCATGGTTGTTTTAGAGTTGGTGAACTCACCTTCGACCCGAGGAATGCCCAAAATCACCACCTTACATTGAAAAATATTCGCTTTCTAAGAGATACATTAGACATTTTTCTTGGTTCGTCAAAAACTGATCAGTTCGGAAAAGGGACTCAAATAAAACTTAACAAATTAAAGGATGACATCACTTGTCCCGTTTTCCTATTATCAGACTATATTAAGCAACGCCCTCCAGGCTCAGGGATTCTCTTCTGCCACTTTGATAGCAGCCCTGTTACTGCCTACCAATTTTCAGCGGTATTAAAAAAGACACTAAACTTTCTGGGTATCAATCCTACTCGATATTCAGCCCATTCATTTCGCATTGGCTCAGCATCATATGGGTATCTGAATGGACTCAATGCATCAGAAATAAAAGACTTGGGGCGTTGGAAATCGAAAGCTTACAAGAGGTATCTTCGATGTTAAATTGAATAATGTATCGAGTTTTAAAAGTTGAAACGATTGCTTTACTAATATACTTTGATTTCAGGCTCAAATAACGTCTGGATTGTCGGTTCATCAATTATTAGAGATGCTTTCATCGCAGCTCGTCGTCGACCAGGTGGTATTCATCTAGGTCTTAAACGAATGAATACTTGTATATGGTGGCAGTTTCGTTCCGGTATGAAATGGGAAGACATGACCCCTCGCATTGAAACCATGTTAAAATACGAAAATCCCCCCAAATTTCTCATTATACATGCATCAGGCAATGATCTTGGCGAAACAAAAGTCGGCTATCTTCGCAACAACATTAAGCAAACATTGTGTGAATTGAGTTTGAAATTGAAAAACACGACTGTTATATGGTCACAAATTTTACCGAGACTAAACTGGCGTCACTCCCGGGACATTCAAGCCATGAACTCTGCCAGAAAAAGGATAAACAGCGCCACTTCTCGGTATATAATAAATAATGGCGGTCGGTATTTAACTTATCCAGATATAATTGCGGAAAGTATATTCTTTCGTGATGATGGAGTGCATCTTTCGTTTTTGGGAACAGAAATATTTTTGAACACACTACAAGGGGCGTTGGAATCTTTCTTTTTAGATTCTAATATCGTAAGGTACCCTTAATATACTTCCCGTGTGATTGGTCACAGTTGCAGCTTCGGGCGCACTTTGTGGCGGTTGACAGTGTCTCGAATTCTTCTTAACACTGTCAATTTGGCACACTCAGCTGCCCTGTGATATCTCACTCTGGTTTCTGTATCCCAGTTTCCAGCGGAATAAAAGATATCAATAAATGCATGGAATGGCATGCCATATAGACAATCTGTCGGTGGCCATTATTAGTTGAATTAGTAAATATATAATATATCTATCAAGTTACAGTTATTGGTGAAGTTACATTGGTATTGTATTGAACAGAAAAGTTACTTGCAGAAAATAGTATGAACACTCCGCGAATTTTGTGATATTTTGGACGGATTATTAGTAAATATCTTAAATGAGTTATTATCAGTAAATATTGAACTATCAGTAAAGACTCGTATGTTAATCAGTTATTATCAGTAAATATTAAACTATCAGTAAATATTGAAGTAAAAAAGAATATATGTTGAACTACAGTGTATAGCTAATGTATAGCTATAAGTAAATATTGAGTTGAACTATAGTGTATAGCTAATGTATAGCTATTAGTAAATATTGAGTTGAACTATAGTGGATAGCTAATGTATAGCTATTAGTAAATATTGAGTTTATATATAGTGTATAGCTAATGTATAGCTATTAGTAAATATTGAGTTGATATATAGTGTATAGCTAATGTATAGCTATAAGTAAATATTGAGTTGATATATAGTGTATAGCTAATGTATAGCTATTAGTAAATATTGAATTGAAAGTAAAATTTGATCTATCAATTAATTATAATTCACCAATTAAACTGTGACCAATCATGCCAATAAACCTTTATTCCCCAATTTACTCGTGTGTCTTTGATAAATGATTTTAAGGATTAACTTAAAATCTGTTATCAAAGTTCAACTATTAGAACGTTTACGGTAAATAACTTAAAATCTGTTATCAAAGTTCAACTATTAGAACGTTTACGGTAAAGTATATTCGAACTAAGCGGTTATAATGACGTCAGTCGTCGCCTTGTTCCGCATTATGTTAGCGTCGCCTAACGTGAGTAGTTGTCTAAACAAACTTGTGAAGCAATTGAATCAACTTCGGGATACATTTAAAGCTGTTCATCGATAAGCTGTTACTTTAACCTGTGACAGATTAGTTTATAGCATTTTAACCCAGCCCACCCCTCCCATATGTATCTCGGTAACTGTGCTGTCTCTGCGTTTCATTTTATATTTTCAGGTTAATCTGATAAGTGATGTAAGATAATTCCACCGGCGTTCCAGTGTTTGTTTACCAGGACAGACGTTTTCAAGGCATATCCATGTATATCAGTTACTAGTGCTACTCGTGGGTTCTGTATCCCAGATACCTGTGTTCTGGCACACTCAGCTGCCCTGTGATATCTCACTCTGGTTTCTGTATCCCAGTTTCCAGCGGAATAAAAGATATCAATAAATGCATGGAATGGCATGCCATATAGACAATCTGTCGGTGGCCATTATTAGTTGAATTAGTAAATATATAATATATCTATCAAGTTACAGTTATTGGTGAAGTTACATTGGTATTGTATTGAACAGAAAAGTTACTTGCAGAAAATAGTATGAACACTCCGCGAATTTTGTGATATTTTGGACGGATTATTAGTAAATATCTTAAATGAGTTATTATCAGTAAATATTGAACTATCAGTAAAGACTCGTATGTTAATCAGTTATTATCAGTAAATATTAAACTATCAGTAAATATTGAAGTAAAAAAGAATATATGTTGAACTACAGTGTATAGCTAATGTATAGCTATAAGTAAATATTGAGTTGAACTATAGTGTATAGCTAATGTATAGCTATTAGTAAATATTGAGTTGAACTATAGTGGATAGCTAATGTATAGCTATTAGTAAATATTGAGTTTATATATAGTGTATAGCTAATGTATAGCTATTAGTAAATATTGAGTTGATATATAGTGTATAGCTAATGTATAGCTATAAGTAAATATTGAGTTGATATATAGTGTATAGCTAATGTATAGCTATTAGTAAATATTGAATTGAAAGTAAAATTTGATCTATCAATTAATTATAATTCACCAATTAAACTGTGACCAATCATGCCAATAAACCTTTATTCCCCAATTTACTCGTGTGTCTTTGATAAAGACGAGACGATAATTAACTCCGTTCGTTACTAGTCATGATAGTTGTAATTTATTTCATATTCCTGAAGCTAGTGAAGCAATGGCCCGTGACATCCCTCTCTGGTCATTGCTGAATTGGCTATTGATACTTGAGCTTTAGAGGGATTGTGTGTACTCTTTCCGTTCAATCAAATCTATCCCAAGTACGGCAACCTGACAGCCAATCGTGTAATCTGGGTCTTCCCTAAACCTTTGGACGGTGATTTAAGGTATTAAAAACGGCGAAAGCATGTTTGTCTCCAAACAGTATTGTTTACATTGTTTTCGATTTGATAGTCTCGTTTCTCGCGCTATTAGTTTTTCTGTAATATTCTGCTATACATTGGTTTATTGAGCATAATAAAACCGTAAGTCATGACGCAACGTTATGAAAACATTTGGTTCCATTTCTTATCATTTTGATAGAAACAACCGTTCTTAACGTACGTTTCCTCATACTAGGCGTGAAGCATTTGGGTAGGAAAGGGCGGACCCTATTGATTTTCAGCATTCTAGGACTTTCTGTTCCAGATAATTATTACGTGACCGGGAAAGCTTGTTAGCAGTGATTAGATTTATTGAAGGCAGAAAGGATCCTAATCAAGTTTGGTCAACATCAAAGTCTTCCTTTCGAATAAACTGACTATACATGTATATGGCTATATTTTAAAAAAGAAAGCTAGTAAGCACATAATAATATGAGAGGGGAATTACCCTTAAGCTGTGATACTTAGTTATTGATTATATTGACAACACATTGTATTTCATATAAACTATTTTATTATATAGACATAACCGGCCAGTAAGAAAATAGTACTATTGATGATTTAAAACACAACAAAGCGTCTTCAGATCTTATAAAACATACAGATTAGTATACATAAATATAAGCCATACAGTTTTATACAATGTAGAAACATAGATTACCATATAACAATAGATTATAAATAACATCAGATAAGTACAACAAAAGTACTAACGTATACAACAAATAAAAAGATATTAATTTACATAGTGTTCCTGGTATATTCTGACAATAGTAACAGGAGTAATGCGATGAAATAAATGTCCCGTGATCAATATGATGAATTTTATAATATTCCTTAATGGTGTTCTTAATGGTTTTCTTAAATGTCTAGAATGTATTCCAACCATGAATTGTTGAGGAATTTCAAAATGTTTGTACATTATTGTATTTCGACAAAAGATCGTGAAAATAACACTATTGGCTGGGTACTTGTAAAATATCATTGAATGGGGTAATAATACAAAGGTAACAAGAATTATGGCAGAACCAAACAGACATGGATAGTTATAGGTGGTTTACGTTACAATGTAAATCACATAGTTTCGTACCTAATTCCCCCTTCTTGTTAAAAACCCTTGTGTGCAAGGACATTATGGAATGATTTAGTGTGTGCTTTTCACAATCTGAATAAATCACATTTCTTATTTCGTTTCGTTTATATTGTTGATAAAAAAAATTCGTTTTACATGTCGTCTTTCTTACACCGGGACATGAACCAGGTGTTATTATAACCTGCGCCAGGTTGCGGAATTAGCCAATGAAACAATCTTTTGCTGTGAGTTCTTGTCGTGCGATGCACAGAACTGTGGGTATCCTACTAGAAACATCAACACTGATTGGTTAATCAAATGTCAGGTATCCTAGGTCAAAAGCCGCACGTATGACCGTAAAAACGAAAGGAAATATAGATCTGTATTTTAATCAGATTGTGAGACAAACAACACCATCTCCGATTTGCCCAAAACCTTCATAACGCAGTAGAGACTACAGTATCTCTTTTTTGTGCTCATTCAATTTCTTTACGCGTCTTTGAGTCGGAATAGTTGATATAGCAATTTCAAGGAACACGGAGATGACTGCAACAATGTCATTGTTTCTTAAAACCCGACATTTCAAGTAAAAAATCGGGTTATTGTTTGTTGTATATGCTTCGGTTATTGTTTGTTATATTTGCTTCGGATTGTTTTGCTTTTTAAAAAAATGGGTAAATAAATTGTATTACAAAACAGTATTATCATTGTAGGCTGTTTTTTTTCTGTTAAATATTTTAACAATCCATTTTAATGGTGTTCTTAGTTCTTTTTCTCAGAATGTTTTTTTTATAAGTTGTTTCATTTTAAAACATTAGTACATAATACGAGGATTATATTGATTTGTGTTTAATGTAGGCTACACATTAACAATAACCATTTATACAATATAACCTTCTTTACTAACCTAAAAATATTAAAATTTGAATCCTTTCTCTCAATACAAAGTGTTTCTAGATAAGAGTTGGTCCAATATATTTCCACGCAGCGCAACACGAAAATCGACTAAAAAGAGTGACATAGGATGCATATATTATACTCACCCGTACAACTGACTACCGCTCTCGCTGTCTTAATGGATTGAATACATCATACTACGTCAATATCGGAATTGTCACGCGAGGATCTGCACCAATCCTCAACATGTCAATTCCTCCAACTTCCAAAATTATTAAATATTGGGGAGAAATTATGCGATCTCCAGAACCCCCTTCAAACGCATTAACGCCAGCATATCATTGCTCTCTATTCCCAAAACATAAAACAAAAGATATAAGAAATATCAAAAATCACTTTATTTCATCGTAGGTAAATCAAGAATATTTCAATAATTATAAACGTAGGACATTAAATAGCCATCGCCACCGAAATTCTCAACACATCTATCAGCAATTTTAAAAAGCCGTAAAACTTCTATTGTTGACGATTTTGAATAGCAGTAATATTTAGCTTGTTGGTTATTACAGCAGCTTTATTTTTTTTAAATTTCTGTATCATTAAACTATATCGTTAGGAATGGTATATTTTGGTTTAGTACAAATAATATCTCTGAAACAATCGGGTTAGGCAAGAAAAATCATCATCGTCAAGCAACGGCAAAACATTTTACAGTAAATGGTCTTGTTGCCAAATTCAAATTCCGAGCTGGATTCCAAACGAAACGAAATTGATCTATTTTTCATTTACACGTAGAAATAACTTCAAAAAATAAATAGTTAAACATGCATTGTGCAAGAGCAAAATCTGCCTATTGTAGGTCTTTCTTTGGGCCTGAAATGTCATAAAAACTATTAATTAGACATTAATTAACTTATCCGGACCATAATCAGCTCTCAATGTCAAGGCTAGCTTGCGATATTTGTTGGATTGTAGTCCGATTTGCTGAAAGACTTTCGTTTGTGATTAACGATTAAATGGATAATCAGGACTATTAGTTTTGTCTTACCGACTTCAGTACTGATGATCGAGGCTAAGCGGAACTTTCATCCGCTTAGTTCTCGGTTCACAGTGGATCAATATGACTGAAATTTTCAGCACATCGCCTTTACATTATATACTTTTTGTACGCCCACATTTGCATGTGGACGTATATTGTCGTCACCCCTATCCGCCCATCCGTCCGTCCACAATTGTTTGTGAACAGTCTACAGGTCACAATTTTTATCCGATTTCGATGAAACTTGAAATGTAGGTTTATCAACCTAAGATCTCGGTTCCTGTCGATATTGGCATGTATCGGACTGTAACTTCGTAGGTTATGGCCCCTGATTGTGAACAGTGTAGAGGTCACAATTTTGAACCGATTTTGATGAAACTTGAATGCACATTTATAACCCAAAGATCTTGGTTCCTGTCTATATTTGCACATATCGGATCATAACTTCATGAATTATGGCCCCTGATTGTACGAAAAATCGCCCTTTTTAGCTTGTGGTACCTCGGGAGGTCAAAATTATTATCTGATTTTAAAAAAAAACCATTTGATTATATCACCGTTACATGGTAATTAAGGTTGAGTTCGAATTTCGTGAAAATCTGACCAAAATTGACGGAGAAAATGACCGCCATTTGTAAGCGAATAGTGTGAAAATATGTTATATCAAGGTTGTGGACCCTATAGAGATCACAATTTTGAACCGATTTTGATGAAATTTGAAATACATGTTTATAACCCAAAGATCTTTGTTCTTCTCGATATTTGCGCATATCGGATCGTAACTTCCTGAATTATGGCCCTTGATTGTACGAAAAATCGCCCTTTTTAGCTTGTGGTACCTCGGGAGGTCAAAATTATTACCTGATTTAAAAAAAAACGCTTGATTATATCACCGTTACATGGTAATGAAGGTTGGGTTCGAATTTCGTGAAAATCTTACCAAAATTAACGGACAAAATGGCCGTCATTTGTACACGAATAGTGTGAAAATATGTTATATTAAGGTTGCGGACCCTATAGAGGTAACAATTTTGAACCGATTTTGATGAAATTGGAAATACATTTTTATAACCTAACGATCTTGGTTCCTCTTGATATTTGCGCATATCAGATCGTAACTTCCTGAATTATGGCCCCTGATTGTACGAAAAATGGCCTTTTTTAGCTTGTGGTCTCGTAAGAGGTCATAATCGTTATTCGATTTATATAAACCGTCTGATTATATCACCGTTACAGTGTAATGAAAATTGGATTCGAATTTAGCGAAAATCGGACCAAAATTGGCAGACAAAATGGCCGCCGCTTGAATGCAAATAGTGTAAAGATATGGTATATCAAGGTTATGGACCTTGTGGAGGTCAAAATTTTAATCCGATTTTGATGAAACTTGAAATACATGTTTAAAATCCACTGATCATGGTTCCTTTTGATATTTGCGAATTTTGGATTGTAGTTTCCTGAATTATCGACTTTTTTTAGCTTGTGGTTCCTCTAGGCCCTAGGGATCCGTATTACTATCCGATTTTAAAAAACGTATGATTATATTTATATCACCGCTACACTGTAATGAAGGTTGAGGTCGAATTTCGTTAAAATCGGACCAAAACTGCTGGACAAAATGGCTGCCGCTAATGCGCGAATAGTGTAAAAAAAATATGATATATCCACGTTGTGGACCGTGTAGAGGTCACAATTTTAATCAGATTTTGATGAAATTGGAAATGTAAGTTTATAACCCAAAGACATTCGTGCACATTGGATCATAACTTCTTGAATTAGGGCCCATAATTCTACGAAAAAAATCGCAAGTAAGATAACACAACTCGGTTCTATGGATAACAATCACTATATACACACACGACGTTTCGACAAAAAAGTGACTGGTCGCTACGAATTCTTGTTGAAACGGTTGAACTGTCATGTGTATATAATATAGTGATTGTAATCCATAGAACAGTGTTGTGTTATATTATGTTCAATCGCTAAATGCACCGAACGTTGATAAAAATAGATGAGTTTGGGCAACTGTTGTCTTAATTCTGAATAGGTTGCCAACGAACAGGTTGCCAGCTGGATCTGTCGAATAGCTCGCTAGCCGAATAGGTCGCCAATTTGTGTTCGGTGCTAAAAGCCATTCAAAGAATATATTTTTTTAGAGATGCGAGTTTCAAAGCCTAAAACCACTTATGTTATAAATATGTTGTTTAAGGCTCCCTCGAACTATTTGTCAATTTAAATCAACACTGATGCTGTCACTTTACCGGGAAAAGATGGGCTTTTGATATCCAATATTTAAAACAAAATAAACATTTTACCATTGGTACACGAATCGTGTACCATAATGCGTTTCAGCCCTTCTTCTACCGAGGGACTCAACGAACGAGGCTAGAAACATTGCATCAAATCAAACGGCGTATGTAGAATGGGAATAACAAGACACCCAAAATAGCCACTAGATTGAAACTTCTGGCGTATTTCGCCAAACAAAACTAATTTGAAATTAGAGTACAAACGAAAACGATTGAACGGAAATACATTTTGTGCCAATTTCTAGGTTTGCAAATATTAGCGATTTAGCTCCTTTAAAAATCGAGACACCGATTAATTTAGTGGGGAGTGTGTTGGTATTTGCTATGAAATAAGGGAGTATTAAATGTTTTTAAGATTGCGCCATTAGTATTCACAGAATCTTATCAGTGCCATTGAACTAATCGTGGTCTTGTAACTAAAGGGAGATAACTCATTTACATAAATTTTCAATGAGTGGGATTGTAAAGGTCGGTGTTACAGATGTGTAGTTCCTTGTGGAACTGTCCTTGAGCGAACGATATTCGCTGACAGTTCCTATCCGGCCTTCTATAGCTGCAGTATGAATATACCGTTCTTCCCCGCCTCTGTTTAAGGCTATTTTGGATTCCTTACCTACTATTTTCACCTTGATTCTACTTTATTCTTTATTCCCCAAAGGAATTATTTCGTGCCACAGCTGACACGCATTTATAAAGATTCGACACTATTTTCAAGTAGAATTCTGCGATTAAAAACATACACCAAATACGTTTAAAGTGAAGAGCCATTACGAGACCAGGACATGCGCAAACCGCATGTTTACTTCGTCGCTAAATTCTACTTGAAAATGGAGTTGAATTATTATAAATTTGTGTCAAATATAGTGAGAAACGATTCTTTTCGGTGGAAAATAAAGAATTGTTGTGACAAATAGACGGTTAGGGTTCTGAAACAGTCCGAGAACAGGGGTGGGGAATAGCGGTATTTTACTGTATTTTCATATTGCAGCTTAATAAGATCGTTCACTCAAAGACAGTTCCAAAAGGAACTAGATGAGTGGTAAACAGGTTAAGCGAGACAAATTTCGTAACAATTAAAAGGCCCGTAGCCCATCCTTTACTCACAAGTGCCCTGATTTTATGGCCGACACTCGTAAGCATCCTTCAGTGTATTATTTGTGGATGGTCAAATGGTTATGACCGTTTATTTAGTGACTATAAATGTTCGACACTAATTTAAGGCTTGGTATATATTAGTTATTTTAATAACGGATTATGAGAGCGATACCTCTGGCTCTCTCCGTTATTGATCGGCTCCATATAGACAACTATAACCTTTCTACCATATAGACAACTATAACCTTTCCACTAAAAATGTTATCTGCTCTAAGGGGGTGGGGGGGAACTCTTGAAACAGGAAGTGGAAATCATTTAATGTTTGCTTATCCTAACCCACATTCCACATATGATGTCATAAGATCAGGCTCCTGTGGATGGAATAAAACGTTTACCGGTTCATAGATGCGCTCATCCAAAATTCCAAATTTTAGGAATGAAATTTTTACCGTAAACGAAAATTCGTGCTGTACACCAATTAACGATGGACTAAACTGTGAAGGCCAATAGCTGTTTGTCCACAATCGAAGAAATCCGTTTAAAATTTACTACGGTTCAGAAAGTAAATAGATTAAGAATAGATCTATCTATTGAAATACATAAAATTATCTAATTATATATAACGACATAGTTAAGCTTGTACGATAGGCTATGATATTTTAATGCAAGCCAAATGTTATTGTTTTCCTAGACAGTTCTAATAATATAGGCCCACAATCTTGTTAGAGTTTTCAAGTTGGCATTCATTCAGAACCCGACTTAAAGAAGCCCAAATTTAAATGCTTACACACCATCGAATGCAAACTTCATGTTGCTTGTTAAATTACTTATAATAAAAAGAAGATAAGAAATTTGACTTTATGTTTACGAGTATCCCGTGCAGTCGTTTCAATGTAGATCTCAGATGTAATTGCCATAATTTGATATTTCTTATTGCCCCAAATTACCCTCCCCCCCCCGTCCTCGCAACAACATCCTTTGTTTCGCCCAACACATGACGGAAGGCATGGTGTCTTCTACCCAGTCAAAATTACAAGTAATCATTCCAAAGTTTCAAGAGAGAACTGTTTTATTCGTTGGCATATCTAATTGAGCAATGGATTCTATTTAACGGGGGTTGATTTCAAACACACAGGTTAGTTTATAATAACCGAAGTTAACTAGTTTGTTCAGAATCGAAAAAATCCTTTTAAGATTTACGATGATTCAGATAGTAATTAAATCTTCTTGGTTAATTTTTATGTTAAATGTTCTAGATTTGTCATCTAACAAAGCAGAAATTCTATGTTTACATCTGTCCAACGATTCTCTAAACATGTGCTTAGTTTCCTGAATGGTTAATCAAGCGATGATAGACTTACATGCACTAAAACGAACCGTGATACTAATTGATCTTAAAATTGTAAACCGCAAATCGCTTAAATTAATAATCTGTATGCTAATAATGGCTGGCAAATAATCCTCATTAACCGGGAATATGTCGCTCAGGATTTTTATGAACCTATAAAAGAATTGCTAATGAAAACGAAAGAATAATCCTTCCGGTGACAATTATGTCCTTTTGTCACGGGTTGACTTGGTACACGACTGGACTCTCGCACATATAGAAAAAATATGGCTGCCATAATTTATCATTGGTGTGGTAAATATTTGGAATAAGACAGAAATACTCTAACAAGATAAACCAAATTTATTCATTAAGATAGACACAAACAGGCGAGAAAATAGACTGGAGTATTCATACAAAAATGTCCTTTGGCAAGTATTGTAACATGCTTCAGTGTAAACCCAGCGTTTTGATTGGTCAATTAGACACTGTCTATTGCACTCGGCAAACCTCGTAAGAATTCGGGAATCTAAACTCGGCTGTATGATGAATTCCGCCATATTGGAACTACTTTAAAGGTCCCGGATGAAACATGGCTGCGCCCATTCCAAACACAAGTTGGCATACTATTTGGCTAGCGACCTATTCGACCGATCCAGCTGTAAGATAATGACGAAATTACACGTCTATTCTGAGCTGAAGGAATGGATAAAAAATAATATATTCTACTTTCATTTGATAGACATAACGTTGGATTTTATTGGTTGATAAATAGAGACTGTTGTCTTTACTCTAAATAGGTCTCCAACGAACAGGTTGGAGCTCGATCGGTCGAATAGGTCGCTAGCCGAATAGGTTGCCAATTTATGTAATAGCGTCAAGTTTTCCTGTTAAAGTAAACCGGTAGCCGCATCGCAAATGTATGGGCGTAGGTACATATCACTTACTGTCATACATCCGAGACTAGATGTAGTTGACGTAGTTTACGGAATCTGTCGAGATTAGCCGAGTGTGTCTATTGGACAATAACACCCTTCTGTTTTAGTAATGTCTTTAAAAAGCCTAAAAAAGCATGTTACAATGTCGATAAACAGACATGTCTATTGGACAATAACACCCCTCTAAATGCGAAACAGGAAGTGTTTATCTCCTAATTATATTTTGGCTACAAATGTTATATGAATTAATGAATTTAATCGACGACTGATTTAATTTTATCAATTATGTTTTCATAACATCCTCAAATTTAAATAAGCAACTGAATAAACATTGCCACGGCAGGAATATCATATGGTTGAATACTATCAACAACTAAGTAGATTGTCAATGATTAATTTAATGGTGATGACTTTCTTATCAGGGAGAAAGCTATGTCAAACTTCTGATTTATCTCCCTAATCAGCTGTATGTTTATTACAGCATTAAAAAGTACGCTTTTTTAATCATTTTACCGGTTGATTTTAAAAGCTGGAGGTCGCGATATCGAAATTGTTGTTGCTGGAAGCCCCGTTAACTTTAACGTGTGGTTAACTTGCCGTTATAGTTAACAGAGGTTTGGGGCTCTGTTATCTGTTTAACGGTGGCATTAGTGGGCTGTAGCAAATATCTACATGTATATGTGGTGTAATTTTCTGTAGAATATTCTAGAGGGTTGGGCGATGGGGTGGGGGCTATTCCATTTTCTGCAGGATGAAATTCTATAGTATTCTGCAGAATTTTGGGGCTCTGTAAAAAATAATGGCCCCAAATATTCTGTAGTATAAATCCCATAGTTTGTCATGCTAAAATTTTTAAAGGAAAAACTGATGTATTCTATAGGTTTTTTTTTCTTCTCTTGTTAATTATCTTGCCTTTAATCACATTTTGTGAATAGACTGCACAGCTGGTTGTCCCACTGTCTTCAGTTTCTTATTAATACTAACTTCTATGAAGTTGTTATATACATGTACATTATATACATGTAAATTTAAAATTCAGCCAATGAATAAACAGTCTTCTCTTAGATAAACTTTAATGAATCCGTTACCTAATGGATAATGAAATTGACTTTCCTGCAACAGAAGTTTAAGGGACTGTTAACAAACGACATGTTAGCAGCGTAACGAACCGTTAGAGTTTAACGAGTCGTTAAAATAACTTAGGTTTGAGTAATCGGCCCCATGATTATAACTTTAAAATTACAAAATCAGTTCAGTGGCGTCAAATGCCTGGAATTGCAAATTTAGTCACAATTTTGCACCCTCGATGTGTCACCGATGGGTCTCATTTAAATCCCAAGAAAAACAGACGCACTCGGTATCAGATTCAATAAAGTCTTAAGAGGCGTTGTCCGGCTTAATGAGAAATGGGTGGTCTAAAACCAAATATTTCTTTAGATATTGCACCATGACACGGCGATCCTAGAGTTGATCCTGGCAAGATGCTTAGTGTTAAGAATATAACTTGTGTCATAAGGACATCAAGGTGTAGATATTACCTTATCTGTAAGCTAATTTATTTTTCAATTCGACATTTAAGTCGATTTAAGAGTCAGAAATTTTTAAGCACTATGTTCCTTCCTCAGCATTTTATTGTCGGATCAACCAACTCGGGTGTTTCGCCCAAGCCACAGCGCATTAGAGAAAAGTAATGCGTCAATAATATCATAAAAACACAAATAACTATGCAATATATACAGAGTGATAATGAGGCTTTATGATATAGCCTTTGTTTCGTATTCAAAATTGATCCAAAGGACATAGTATTTAGGTCCGCATTATGTCGATGTATTTCCCATACTTGCTGGTGCTCCCAGTTTCATCATGACAAAGCCTGCTTCAGATGTTAAAAACATAATATGCCTTTACGGGCATCACAAGATCGACACCCTACTAGTCTATAGAATTTAGTTTGAAATTTTGTAGGTCACGGGTTTGATCCCGGTGTTGGCTGCGAAAGCTGATCATGATTCCCCATGTGGTTTCCCCTTGTCACTGGTACTGACAAGATCAGCTGTCTAGTCGTTTGGTGGGACGAAAAACCTAGGTACCGTGTATGCATTGCCAGTTGGATTTCGATATAAGCGTAGGCTGTAGCGTAGCTATCCGGGCAACATTTACCCCCTAACACACCGTATGGCGTATGCCCGTCTTCATGAGCCCGGTCGGAGCAGAACAGTGGGGCTTTAAACCCCATTCCATTTCAGTTCAGTTTAAGACTTCTACATGTTAATCGAAAAATATAGGAAATACAGAAAAGCTCAATAAGTCAATAAATACAACGACAAGTCATTGTTAAATAACATCGGTTTTACCCAACGAAGTGCCACAGGGTGCCCTGAACTCAGTAAGACCATCCATAATGACAGGTGAAACATACCACTGTATATAGCTAATCTTAACCTATACTCGAGGTACTTCACAAAAGAATGGCTTTTCGACACCACAGGGTAAATCATTAAAGTAAGGAAATAAATTCGGTTTAAATATCACTCCTGCACAGTTCTCATTGGTAAACCCATTTGGTTCTGCTCCGGAAACAGGCCAAGTAAATGTTCCAGATCCGTCTAACCATTCCCAGATACCTTCATTCTGTAAATCGTTTCCACCAAGGTAATGGTCATCGATTATGAAAGGGGCTAAAACAGAAAATATGTTTTAATTACGAAAACAATATTATACTGGTTGAAAATCCGGAACCTCGTTAATCAAGTTGACGTGAACAGTTAGTAGACAACCAAAGGGTGAAGCACGTATTATAACTGGTTGAAAAGTTTGTTTATCAAGTTGACGTAGGACGGACTATTTACTAATGCCGAAAGAGGTCTGTCATGCCAAAACGTTTGAAATCAAATAAGTCATAATATAATCATAAGTAAATAGCTTTTGAACTAATTATATAATGTAAATTTCAAATAAATATAGTCCATACGTGATAATGACTTGTAGTAATCATCCAGCACCCGTATCTTGTCTATTGTATTAGCAATAAACAAATATCCGCCATCTTCTACACACACCGACATGGCAGCATTCCAATCGCGCATGACTGGGTACTTCTTATAACATATATTGTAAGTTTTATTGTAGATGTAACTTGCTGGACAACTATCTGTAATTTAGATAATATTTTTTGGCGACATAAACAGGGGAGCTGTAATCTGGATAATAATTTTCATGAAGCTTTAAACAAGAATTAAGAAAACGAATTCAAAACGAATTATCCGAGGTCTTTACCCCGCCCCACCCCGCCAGTAATTAAGCACACACTTATTCAATCGTATAAATGCACCTAAACGCCCGAACTATGGAACCTGGCCAAATTTCTCATTTCTGCCGATAAGAAACGAACCACTCTATTAAATATTAAACTTGCTACATTACCTGACCTAAAAAGAATGCCCCTCCCCTACGCCGCCCTTTGACTTGACTGTTGCCTGGATATTTTTATGCTTATTTTCACCTTTTTAAAGT
The DNA here is from genome assembly GCA_036850965.1 of Patella caerulea. Taxonomy (NCBI): domain Eukaryota; kingdom Metazoa; phylum Mollusca; class Gastropoda; family Patellidae; genus Patella; species Patella caerulea. The sequence goes on from JAZGQO010000021.1 coordinate 17,725,190, forward strand.
CATTTTAGAAGATCGGAAAGAAAAAATAATAAACGGATGATTTTATGAACTTTATAATATTTACTGCTCTCCCCCTCTTTCTCTGTCTCTCTCTCCATTTCCTTTATCTTACCTGCTAAACGCCAATACGTAACTAATCCATCGTATTGGGTATCGGACCGTCCAGCCAATACCCGTCTTTTATATAAAGAACATTCACTGCTTTCGAACGTTTCCGGTTTATAAGAAAATGAACCACAATTTGAAGTTTCCGAACATTTTTCTGCACATTCTTTCACTGATAATTCCAAAAAAAGCTTTAGACCACCATCGGCAAGACGATCTCTATATGGAATCATCCTAAAGACATGTCCCGGACAAGATCCTAGTGTATTTTTAACAGCTAGAATTACCAGCAAAACGATCATCATGGTCATATTGGAATTTGAATCCTTGTTTGATGTTGTGGGAGTTCCACATACATAGAAGCTGTAGAACAACAATGTTAATAGTTGTTATGACAACATGAGTTGAAATCACAAGGCTTTTATATTCTATAGAACAATTTTTATACGCCCATATTTTCATGTGGAGGTATTACAATTGTTTGTGGACTCTCTACAGGTCACAATTCTTATCCGATTTTGACGACTGCTTTTGACATTAGCATTCATCGGAACGAAACTTCATGGATTATGGACCCCGATTGGCCAATACGTCACGTTTATAGCCTGTGGACCCTATAGAGGTCCCAATTTTTGAACCGATTTTGATAAAACTTGAAATTTATGTATTTAACCTAAAGATCGTGTTTCCTTGTGATATTTGCGCATATCGGATCATAGGATCATAACTTCCTGAATTATGGCCCCTGATCGCGCGAAAAATCACCTTTTTAGCTTGTTGTCACAATTATTATCCGATTTGAAAAAACCGTTTGATTATATCACCGTTACACTATAATGACGGTCGAATTCGAATTTCGTGAAAATCGGATCAAAACTACCGGACAAAATGACCGCCGCTTGTACGCGAATAGTATCAAGGTTGTGGGCCCCGTAGAGGTCACAATTTTAATTCGAATTTAATAGAACTTGAAATGCATGTTTATAACCCAAAGATCTTGGTTTCGTGTGATATTTGCGCATGTCGGACTGTAACTTCTTGAATTATAGCCCTTGATTGTAAGAAAAATCACCTTTTTTGGCTTGTGGTTCCTCTGGAGGTCACAATTGTTATCTGATTTAAAAACGAAACGTCGGAATATATCACCGTTTCACTACAACGAAGGTTGGGTTTGAATTTCTTGAAAATCTTAAAAATGGCCGCCGCTAATTGTACACGAATATTGTAAAAATATGGTATATCAAGGTTGTGGACCCTGTGGTGGTCACAATTTTAATCCGATTTTAATGAAACTTGAAATGCATGTTTATCACCCACTTCCTGAATTATGACCCTTGATTGTGCGAAAAATTGCGTTTTTAGCTTGTGGTTCTACGAGTTCACAATTATTATCCGATTTTAAAAACTATTTGATTATATCACTGCTACACCTTAATGAAGGTTGAGTTTGAATTTGGTAAAAATCGGAACAAAACCACCGAACAAAATGGCCGCCGTGTGTATGTAAATTATGTAAAAACTATGGTATATCAAGATTGTGAACGCCGTAGAAGTCACAATTTGATCTCATTTGGTGAAACTTGAATTGTATGTTTATAACCCAAAGATCATGATTCCTCTTGATATTTGCACATATAAGATTGTAACTTCCTAAATAATGGCCCTTGATAATACGAAAAATTGCGTCTTTAGCTTGTGTTTCTTCTCTAAGTCAAATTATTTTTTTTTCTGATATATGAAAAAACCGTGTGAATACATCACTACACACTGATGATGGTTGAAATCAAATTTCGTGAACATCGGACCAAAACAAAATGACTGCGCCTCTTACGCAAATACTGTAAAAAAAATATGGTATATCAAGGTTGTGGGCGCTCTAGAGGCCACAATTTATTTCCTATTTTGACAAAACTTTAAATTTATGTTTATGTCACAAAGATCTTGGTCCATTTCGATAATCGCGCATAACCGCACGTAACTGACTGGATTATGGCCCTTGATTGTTCGAAAAATCACAGTTTTAGCTTGTGGACCCGCTGGAAGTCACAATTTGTATACAATCTTTAAAAGAAATGTTTAAATATATCACCGTTACACATCAGTGAAGGTTCGAATTTCGTTAAAATCTATGTAATACGAAAGATATGGGCCATCTACAGTTCGCATTTTGGAAGAAATTTAATTTAAAATATATGTCACAAAGGTCTCAGCCCCTTTCCATATTAGCCCACTTCAGACCATAACTATGTCGATTATAGCCCCTAATTGTACGAAAAATCCCTCTTGATTTATTTTTTTCTTTATCCATCTCTTTCAAAATGTGTGCGTATCCTGCCCGATAGCCACTGCTTCTTATTACACTGGCTATAGTGGTTATTTTTGTGATACAATTTATAATCTCACTTTTCTGGCCCATATTCTACACTTGCAATACAAGGTAAGTTACCGTACTGCAGCCTCTTTGTCCGCAAATTAATGTTTTAATTGATTCAAAGGGAGCATAAGCAATAATGTTTGATTTGAGAGGCGTTGTCATCAGCAGTTCATGATACATTTACCGTTTATAAATCAAATTTCATTTAAACTATGTTTTTCATTTCTATTCTCTATTTTATCAAAGTGTTGATATTTTAAAACTTTCTTCCTTTTACTAGATTGGGACATAATGGCCTGATTGCATATTGATTTGTGTTTAATGTACGCATTAACCCCAAATTTATACAATACAAACAGGTCTTCACTAATCGAATTAAAAAACGTTAATGTGAGCAGTTCCAGAGTAAGTAAAAGGTCTTTTGTTGAAACATATCAGTTGATAAGAGTGTAAGGGGATAAACCACAACTGATAAGTAATTCTGACCGTCGTTAGAATGTTCCGGAACCGAATTCTTTTAATTCCAAAATGTACTGACAATCAAGTAAAAAGAATGGTGTCGGGCTACAACACAGCCAACAACTACAGAAGATAATATCTCAATCAATCATGACTACTAATACTAAGCAGCGAAAGAAACGTCAGGTTGGTATGTTAATCTGAATAGAAGCATTGCATAAAACTTGCCAAATGTTTTATTGTATATTTGTGACCAATGTGTCATGGAACTTTTACCTGAGCAATAAGGTTATTTTCCAGACATAGAATTTAAACCCACGAAATGTTCTCAAAAACCCAACCTGACGTCTGATTTCCATGTAACCTATTCTGCGCGCGCTGTTCACCGGGATCAGCCCTATAAAATGCAATCTCATACCTGCCTGAATCATTCACAACCTGCCACGACTCATGACAGCCCAGAGGAACCAGGCGCCTGGAAGACTCGACTCTTGCTACACTCCCCAAGCCGTTGCCGATCACTTCAAGGTAAATTTTCGGAACATTTCAGGCCCATGCAAGGCTTTTGGGCCACCAACACCACGCATGGTCGCTCCTGAACTAGTAGACGAAGGATTACCACAAGGCAACAAGAGTGCCATGTTGTGCGGCAGCACGTGCATAATCCTTTCACACAGGCACAGGGGCGTAAATGTGGGGGGGTGGTACACCCCCCCAGCAAAAAAAATTGTCGGTCGCAAAATCAGTGCAGTCGGTCGCAAAGTAGAGGTAGTCGTTATCAAAATAAGTATACGTCACGCTACTCACGCAAAACTTTAGTATAAAAATAGTCGGTCGCAAAATCAGTGCAGTCGGTTGCAAAGTAAAGGTAGTCGGTATCAAAATAAGTACTCACTGTATACGTCACGCTACTCACGCAAAAAAAAATAGTCGGTCGCAAAATTAGTGCAGTCGGTCACAAAGTAGAGGTAGTTGGTATCAAAATAAGTACTCACTGTATACGTCACGCTACTCATGCAAAACTTTAGTATAAAAATAGTCGGTTGCAAAATCAGTGCAGTCGGTCGCAAAATAGGAGCAGTCTTAGTATAAAATAACCTTGTCAACTTATCATTTTTGAAAAGATGTTGTGTTTCACTCTCATTCTGTTGTGAGTATAATGTTAGTCTTACAACAAAATGTAACCCAGGGAGAAAAATAGTCGGTCTCAAAATAAGTGCAGTCACTGCAGTCGGTCTCAAACACAATGCCAGAAAAGATGCCAAATACTGTATATTTGCGTGAATCCGTGAGCCTAAATTGCATACGTCACTCTTATTCTGTTGTAAGTAAGTTAAATTGGTCTAACAACAAAATTTCACGAAGGGAGAAAAATAGTCGGTCACAAAATAAGTGCAGTCACTGCAGTCGGTCTCAAAAACAATGCCAGAATAGATCCCAAATGCTATGTATTTGCGGGAATACGTGTGCCTAAATTGCATACGTCACTCAAAACTATAGTATAAAATAACCATGTCTGCTTGTCACTCTTATTCTGTTGTGAGTATTTGTTCTATAAAATGTTTTCTACCACGGCAAAAAATAGTCGGTCTCAAACCAAAAGTAATCACCGCAGTCGGTCTCCGACTAAATGAATTAATGAAATAAACATACAATCATAAAACAAGCGAAATTGACAGATAAGCCTCAAGATTCTGTCCCATTTATTATCAACCCCAGTCCTAAATATTTAAAAGCCCTGTTACATAATATCTGAAAATTTTCTTCGCGCCTTCGGCGCGATTAAATTATAACATCATTCTTCTACTCGGTTGCATATCTGAAATTTTTTCGCGCCTGCGGCGCTCCATTCCATTTTAAAATCATTATTCTACTCGTCAGTTGTCTTATACTGTCTTAGCACTATCATATTCACGATTATAGTGAACTGCCCAGTTTGTAGTACCACTGGTGTGTGGGGCGGGGGTATGTGCATCAGTCGGTCGCATTTTGGCTAAACACCCCCCCAAACGAAATCGATATGTACGCCCCTGCACAGGCATCTGAGACAGCGTGTCAGACATTGGGAACACACGGAAGACCCATCAGTACCGATATAGTGCACTGACGTCTCACCAGAGAGAACATCCATTGCTGTAGAACTTACCGTCGATCGATCCTCACCCCTCGCCATCGACTTCTACAGTTTGCCCAATAACGCCAGAACTGGCTACATAGGCAATGGGGAACTGTTCTGTTCACAGATGGGAGTCGGTATTGCGTATCAACTGCCACTGGTAAGACCAGAATATGGAGTCGACGTGGCCAGCGTTATTCTGACCAATGTGTCATGGAACGAGACTCATGGGGAGTTCCAAGCATAATGGTTTGGGTGGAATAGGCCTAAACCAAAAAGTGTGTCATGTGGTTTTCAAAAATCTTGGTCCAGGGAGAGGAAGCAGTGCGCTACATCGATCAAGCTCTCAAACAACGTTTTCCAGCATGACAACGCCCGTGCCCACGCCGCCATTGTTACTGGGAACTTTCTACAGCAGACAGTATCAACGTTAAGCACTGGTCAGTCCTGACTACAAACGATTGGAATCATTGGAATGAAATTGAGAGGAGACTGAATAACGTCGTACTGAGACAAACGCGGCTGATGAATTGCGCGAGACTTTTCTGAGAGTGGTTCAAGGTGTCAGTGGCGTTCATCAATCGTCTGGTTCATTCTATGTACAGACGCTGCGCTGCTGTTATTGGAAATGGCGGTGGACACATCAGAAATTGATGTATAGACTGTATAGAGACTCTAAACATTCTCGTAATGTCTTGGAATTGTGGTGAATTAATCACTAATTTGTCAACATACTGTTAAAAAACTGCTTTGGTCCATTTAGTAAGTCTTTTTCTAGAATGCCTCTCTGATTTTGAAATCGTGCTGACGGGTTTTATTTTCGCTGTTTAGTGAAGTTGTGAATAGGATGGGGAGGCAATCCACCAGTGGCGGTGCTAGCCGTTCAAGGGTTGGAGGGGCAAAGCTGGGACAAGGACTAAGGTTAAGGGGGAAATGGCGCGAGATTCAACTAGGAGTATGGGGGGCCTTTCCCGAATATTTTTGAAAAATGCAGCCTGGCAGTACTTCAAGCAATGGTCGTTGAGGTAAAGTGCCAAACGAATGAACTTGCGAACCTTGATGAATACCACCCACGTGCGCCAATGTAGGGAGTCCTTACTGAGGGTATAATAGGGACCTCCCACAGAAAGTCTTAAAAATACGCTGTCGGAAATGCTGTCTCACAGTTTTCAGCCAGGCACCGAGCGTCTAGATGAATAGATCTGCCCACAAACCGTCCGTCGCCTGATCACTAGTTTATCCGACCAGAGAACAAAATGGCAAACAAACGAATTTGCGAACCCCAACGAATACCCTTGTGAGCGCCAAAGTAGCGAGTCGTTGTGGAGGGGAACCTCCCAAAGAAAATTTTGAAAAATACACTGTTGGAAATGCTGCCTGGCAGGCACCGATCGTAGAGATAAATAGAGCTGATCAGATGCCGTCTGTCGCCTGGTCACTAGTCTATCCGACCTCAAATTAACGAACTTGCGAACCTCAACGAAGTCCACAATAATTTGAAACGTAGACTGCCCGAAATGCAATCTGGCAGTATTTCAGACATTGATCGTCGAGATAAATCGAGCTTACCAGATACCACCTGCCGCCAGATCACTAGTTTATCCGATCAGAGAGGAAAGTGTCAAACGGGCAGAGTGAGTAACTCAAAGTGAATGAATATTTTTGCCACTGAGAGATCTAAAACATCTAGACGTTGCTAACTTACTTTGCAATTCTCGAATTCATATGTACGTTTTGTTTCTTTACTGCGGCACGTTCCGCGAAAATTTGAACGGTACACTAAGATAATGAGCACCGATAAATCATCATATAATGACGAATCTCTGCCTACGGTTATATGAAGTGTAGACTTACCATCTTTTTTTTTTGTAAAATTCAAATATTTTTTATATATTCAGCCAAGTGTGTCGCTATGTTTTCTTTTATTTGTGTGCCGTTGGGAAAAAGTGTGCAGTTGCTTTAGATTGTAGTTTTGTCAAGTGAATAAATGGTAAGTAATAAGTTATACAACATTTGAAGCAGGGGCATAAATATGGGTGGTACCCCCCCCCCCCCCTCGCCACACACACACACACACAAAAATAGTCGGTCGCAAAATCAGTGCAGTCGGTCGCAAAATAGGAGTAGTCGGTATCAAAATAAGTGCTCACTCCATACGTCACGCTACTCACGCAAAACTTTACCATAAAATAACCTTGTGTAGTATGTTGGTCTAATGACACAATTTTACCCAGGGAGAAAAATAGTCGGTCTCAAAACATTTCTGGGCCTGTCGTCCCCAAGCATTTTCTTAGCAATGACCTCAAATGCCAGGATATTGAATCAATTTTTCAAAATATTCTCAAATTACTTTGTGTTATAGGAACAATCATCATATATGTCATAAATTATATGTGAACTAAAATAAAACTGCTTTCCGGCGAGACAACGATCGGCGAACAACTATATAATCATACAATACTACCGGGAAACTTATTGACATTCTTTGGGGATGGGATTGCGGATGACGACGTAGATTTGAAACCTCCCCTTCCCCACTCACATATTCCCTATAAAACTCGCACCTGCGTCACTGATATTGGGCATGAGGTTGGGGCGTATGTGCATCAGTCGGTCGCATTTTGGCTACCCCCCCCCCCCCCAAACAATATCGTTATGTACGCCCCTCATTTGAAGCCAAAATAAAAACCTGCTATACGCAGATTTAGTTCTTATACCTTATACAATGTATCTTTAATTATGATATTACTTTGATAAGTTATTGTCATAGATAAAATGTTCATGATGCTAATTATTCAATGGCTACAATTTGATGGTCTGATGATATTTCAAGATTTTGAAGGGTTCACGTTAGGTTTCTGAAGCCGGCTTTCAAGGTACGTTTTGATATGCTTATGTTAACCGAAAGAAGAAATCGATGCTATTCCATAAATGTTACATGTCTTTGTTGGGGGTGGGGGTATACGTATAAATACCCCCACATCAAAATGTGGGCGTATAAAAACCCTTTGTTACAATTTGTTCTACGCCAAATGCTAGTTTGACCAGACAGCCTTGTCAGTGGTGCAGCACGCAGGGACTGACAAGGACAGCTGTCTAGTGGTTCGGATGGGATGATAAACCGTATGCCCTTCTGTATTATCCCAGTCGGAGCAGAAGAGTAAGGTTTTAAACTCGATTTTATTTCAGTCTAGGGTTGTCGACCCTTATAAAATAAATACAAGTCATTGTAAAAGAACATTGGTTTTACCCTACTAAGTACCATAGAGTGCCTTGAACTCCATAAAACCACTCATGTAATGACACGTGAAACATACTACTGTCGTTATGGTAAATCTTAACCTATACTTGAGGTACTTCACAAAAGAATGGCTTTTCGACACCACAGTGTACATCATTAAAGACAGGAAATGAATTCGCTCTAAATTTCACACCTGCACAGTTCTCATTGGTAAACCCATTTGGTTCTGTTCCAGAAACAGGCCAAGTAAATGTTCCAGATCCGTCCAACCATTCCCACATACCTTCATTCTGTAAATCGTTTCCACCAAGGTAATGGTCGTCGATTATGAAAGGGGCTAAAAAGTAAACAAAAAATAAGAAATAGGCTAAATGTCAATTAGATCTAAATAGATAGTAGACATCTAGAGAGTAAGGCATGATATTATGCTGGTAGGAAAGCCGGAACTTTGTTATTCAAATAAACGTAAAACGAACTACTTACTTATGCCTAAAGAGGTATGTCATGCCAAGACGTGTGAGATCAAGTAAGTCGTGTGATCTTAAGTAAACAGTTTTCAAAACTTATTATACAATTTAAGATTTATATAAATATAGTCCATACGTGGTAATGACTTGAAGTAATCATCAAGCATCCGTATCTTGTCTATAGTATTAGCCATAAACAAATATCCGCCATCTTCTACACACACCGACATGGCAGCATTCCAACTGGATGTGACTGGAGGGTACTTCTTATAACAAACATTGTGAGTTTTATTGTATATATAATCCACAGGACAACTATCTGCAATTTAGAAAATATTTAGTGTAGATCTACAGGATAGTTATCAATATTTGGATAGTATTTATAAACCTTAAAAGGGAATTTAATAAACTGATTCAACACGAAAGAATCGGGGTCCCTACGAATCCTCCCTCGCCCGAACTCCCGGTAAGCACCAACTTATCCATGTTCCTTAAGCAACCTTCGCGAGTTTTACAACATCTAACCGTTGCTTCAATGCTCAGCAGCAATTCCCGAACTTTGCGTCCGTTGTTTTTACACGTGACTAATTAGAATTGTCACATAACACACTATAAACAAACAGGTTTTTTTTTTTAAATTGAGAAACTCGTGGAAAATCAGCAACCTTGGCATTGATCGATCTTTGAACTTTGCAACTTGATTGTCACATGTAGGCATTTTAGCTAAATGCACGAGACTTGGTATTCACGACGACCGATGAATCTGATAGGCTCCCAAATTAAGCTGGCCTTGTGCCAATCGAACTTAGTGGCGAAATATGCTGGGTATTACGTGAAGGGCTTGATAAAATATATGTAGTTAAGGCGAGATCAAGCCTTCTATTGAAAATGCAACTTTTCCAAGCGTGCATGCACCTAAACGAGAAAGACATCTGGATTTATATCAGGGGCGGATCTAGGAATTTTGAAAGGGGGGAGGGGGCGCAAAATGAGGGCACTTACTGCAGAGACGGGGCACGCCGCTGTGAGGGGATTGAGGGGGGATGGGTCCCCCAAGACAATTATCCGTCATTTCCTTGCATCCGTAGACATTCCAAGAGCTATTCGACTGATATTTTTGTCTAGGTAAACGTTCGGAGAGGACATATTTGGGTCTGAAAAAGACACTTTCAGCAGTAAAAAAGGACACTGGATCCGCCTCTGTATATGGTCAAGGCAACGTTCGCCAAATTTCCGGGTCATTGGTTGGATGCTAGACATGACTTTGTGTTGAGTTCCTTGTTTGGGAATCAGCAATTACTAATTACTTACGCATTAAATGTCTGGTAGGATATGTTCGCCTTTGTTCATAGCTAACCGCGTCCCAAACCATAGAGTACACGACTCGTGTACTGATATCAAAATGTTCATATTAGATATTACGATCCTAAAACAACACCAATATTGAATTTCAATTCGTGTTTTTAAGTTTGTGGCAAACTTTATCTTACCTGCTAAACGCCAATACGTAACTAATCCATCATACTGGATATCAGGCCGTCCAGCCAATACCCGTCTGTTAAATAAATAACATTCACTGCTGTTGGACGTTTCCGGTTTATAAGAAAATGAACCACAATTTGAAGTTTCCGAACATTTTTCTGCACATTCTTTAACTGATAATTCCAAATAAAGCTTTAGACGACCATCGGCAAGACGATCTCTGTATGGAATCATCTTAAAGACATATTCCGGACAAGATCCCAGTATATTTTTAACAGCTAGAATTACCAGCAAAACGATCATCTTGGTTATATTGTAATCTTAATTCTTGTTTGATGTTGCCTGAGCTCTACAAACATAGGTGGTGCAACAATGCTACTTGTTGTTATGACAACGTGAATTGAGATAACAAAGCTTTTATATTCCAAAGAACATCTTTTTCCTATTGATGTTAAAAGGCTTTAACATTGGTCTGGCCCGTAGCCAGCTCATAAAATTTGGGAGGGAGGGGGGAGTGCTACGGAATTTGCAATCGCACTTTTCTGGTCCATATTCTAACCTTTTAATACAACGTCACAATTTGGATAGGAATAACTTTTGTCCGCAGAAGTTTTAACCCTTTAGAGCCTAAACCATGAAGGAGGTCTACAAAAATTCACAAATTGTGTTTTTCATGATGCCTGGGGTGTGAATAAACCTAATCCACAAAAAAAAATTCATCAGAAATCATTTCCAAAATTTTGGACAGGTATCGATTTTGATACCATAGGCTTTAGACAAAGATGACTAGTGGATAAGGCGCTGGTTCGCTAACCTGGAGGTCGGGTGTTCGATCCCTGCATTGGCCGAGAAAGTTCATCTCGATTGTACGACGTGATTTCCCCCTTGTCAGTGATGCAGAAGGAGAGCCTGACAAGGACAGCTGCCTAGTTCTTCGGATGGGAGGAAAAACCGAGGTCCTGTGTACACATTGGCGTGCACGTAAAAGATCCCTTGGCAGTTGGAATTCGATATGAGTAGGCCGTAGCGGCGCTGCCCGGGCAAAATTTCCTCATAGCACACTGTATGGCGTATGCCCGTCTTCCATTAGCCCAGGTTAGTTGCAAAAGAGTAGGACGTTAAACCCCATTTCATTTCATTTCATTTCTCAACTGAGAAATATATCGGAAAACTCAGGTTTGATATCATATTTATTTGTGATAAGCTAAAAAAACAAATTTCTGTCTTTGTTCAGACATAAATTTACATTACATTGACAGTTGGGATGGAAATGTTGGAATTTATTTTTGGAGAAGATCAGGTATATTTGACAGATAATATGCCTGCGGTAGCAAATTTAATACCACAGGTTTTCACCACACACTGAGCGATTAAGTTTGCAATTGAATATACTGTGAACTGTTATTAAGTTTCTCTGTATTCTTATATACATGAATAATATATTAATTTTGGGTAAACTTTAATAATTATTTGTTGAATAATACTCAAATTTCCCTGGTCAAAAAATTTAAATTTCTCAATCGCGGGAGCTACCATCTTTGAAAGTACAAGTGAACCTCATGTACTCAATATAGCAGCACTGTATGGTACTATATTAGATACCATAGGCGTTCTCGTCATGAAAAACCGGGGGATAGATTATTTGTTCAAAACTTAGTTTATTAATTACTTAAGCTAATTAGTGGTATCAAATCTGATACCGACGGCGCTAAAGGGTTAATTGATTCAAAGGAGCATTAGCAATAAATTTTGATTTGAAAGGCGTTTTTATCAGCAGCTCATGATACATTTACCGTTTAGCAATCCAATTTCATCTAAAATACGTTTTCAATTGTATTGGTCATTGTCTCACAATGTTGATTCTTGTTTTTAACTTTCCTCCTTTTACCAGATTAGGACATAATAAACGGATTAAATTGTTGTGTGTTTAATGTTCGCAATAATAGTAAATATTTACACCTATAGAAATATATCTTCACTTATCAAATATGGGGGCTAGTCCCGGAATAAATAAAAGGTCTTTTGTTAAAACATATAAGTAAAAGATTGTAAAAGTACAGGCCACAATGCCTCACAAAACATTAGTCACAAAAGTACGATTTGTCGAGACTGACAGGACTGAATTCGGCGTCACTCGATTATAATTATAGCTACGTTCACACTGGATGCACAATTAATGCGAATTCCGGAGACAGGCCTCTGGAATTCGGGTTGATTTCCCCAGATTAAAAGCGGTGCGTCACATTACAGTTTTTTCGGATTGAATTCAGAAATAAAAGCGCGCACTGAATGCGCAGTGAAGGTCATTCATATCCAAGATGGCTGCCCTAGACATTCGTATTGGTGATCTTATGTTGCTTATGTTTATTTTCCTAAGGCAAGCAACCCTACATCAGCGAAGTCGGGTCTTACATCTTCGACACCTTGCAATGCTGCACCGAGTACGATTTCATTGGCGCCGAAATCAAATGCGAATGAGGATGACTACTCTCTTGGTAGTTAAACTTCATACTTCTCTGGTCCGACTGAGCTTATAAAAACGGACATGTACCATTTTCGCGGGAGGGAACCCTTGACCACCAGACTAGGGAGCCAGCTTCTTATTCACTGAACTATCGTGACTGTAATTTCATAATTCAAATCCTTTCAGCACTAAACATACATATATGTAAAGCAATACATTTGGTTATCATTTTTATCTCGCTACAAGATAGCACATCATAATCATATAAATAAAACCACAATATTAACATAATTCTAAACAGCAAATACTATACAAATGATGTCACCACTAGTCTCCTACCCAGTCGGTTGATATGGGAACCAAATTTAAGATCCTTCTATCGTTTCAAAGGTATGTCTTGAATAATCTCTGAAAGGATGCCTGACCAAACCAAGCCCACCCAGCTCTGGTAAAGCCTGGTACACCCTTAGACGTACAATTACTCGACCGATCAATATGCAAGGACTTTATCTTAATGTCCTCAAATGGAAACTGAGCTAACAAAGATTTGCCTAAATTTGTAAAACTGCACGTTTGATGTCTACTGAATTTTTGCCCGTGATATTAAAGCTGAACTCCGATTACAAAACTACAGAAATAATTGAATAAAAAAAATACTGCCATACATAATCGCCATACTTGTTTTCAATTTGCAGAATGTGAACAGTGTGGTGGCCAAAGTGTATACTGGATGTGGGCGTGGCCGGCCTCTGTTTTCGAACACCGTACAGCGGCCATACTTCTTCTGCAAATTGAAAACAAGTATGGCGATTATGTTTGGCAGTAATTTTTTTTATTTGATCATTTCTGTAGTTTTGTAATCGGAGTTCAGCTTTAAGTAAGATAGCATTATATTTCATTAATTAATATCTTTGGCAAGTCAGTAGGTTCACATATGTATATTGTACTTGAATCAGCTAGCATGTGAGTGACAGATTGTTACATAAAAAGAGTTATACTTTGGTAAACATTAGCTGGTTCGGTGGGAATAAGAATATCATGTATTACATCTGATAGGAAATTTACGTCATTTGGCTTAATTTAACCAATCATATCGTTAATTGCACAGGTTCAGGGCCACGAACATGCATGATTTCCATGAGGCTGGAAAAGAAACTATATTATACCTTTAAGACAGTCTTCATTTAGATTCCAGAGAGATTACCATCTGAGTGCCTAGACAGCCGCTTGATTCCAGCAGGGGAAAGATGTAACAATTTCTATCACTCAGCAAACTCGGCCCGCGAGTTTGGCTGGCTAGTGTTTGGTGACTTCAGTTGGTATTGTAATCTGTACTATGTTTGTATCTACATGTATGTATCCAGCTTGATATATATAAAATGTAAAAAACGAACTGTTGTATTGTTATTCCTGGTAAGACAAACCTCTTAAGAAAACAGCAAGAAGTATTACACAACGTGAAGGGGAAGCCAAAGACAATCAGAGACAAAATCTAGACGATCACAAGACTACTCAAATTTGTAGTAAGAAAGGGTGCATGGGTCATACATAGGATGCGGCGACCGATTTCTATCCCCGCTCTCCACGTCTGACAAATAGACCCATGGGGCAACACTAAATGATTGACAATATTATCCTGCGGCTCAAATCTGTTCTTTTACCTGCACGCCAATGTGTATACAGGACCTGGGTTTGTTGTCTCATCCGAACGACTAGATAGCTGTCCTTGTAAGCCCCACCCCCTTCCTGCACCAACGACAAAGGGAAACTACGCCAGAAAATTCCGTTTAACTTTCTCGGCCGACACCGGGACCAGCGACCTCCAGATTAGTGAACCGACTTCTTACCCTCTTAGCCACCGTAGCCCCATTTCTTTACGTAGATAGAAAATTTATTGATATATTGATAGCCTAATTAACCACTTTAAATTTCCCTTATTAGTACTAGTTTTCTCTTGTTGTCATGGCAAGTGATATTTATTTAACCCTTCTTATTTTGTACAGTATTGTCCTATAGATTGCTAATTGTTCAGTGATTTATATATAGCCATCATCAACAATAATGCCAAAACCTTAACAAGTGTTGCAGCCGGAGTTCATTTTGCGTTGCTGTTGTTAGTTAGCCGTTCAATGAATCGTCTTTACATAAAGAAGAATAATGATTGGTGTTAGTACTTGTTTTATAAATGGAATTCCCTTGTGAAATAAGGCGTTTAATTAGTCATACAGGGCAGCAGTTAAATTGGAAATCCTTTTTTATTATTAAACATACATTATGCCATAGATAAATATGCGTGTTGCAAGTCTTTATTTAGGCTTCAGGTGTTATATAGATTATAACTTAGACCTTAATTTACATGACAGCTCCAAATCAATATAATAGTCCCTCAGATGGCTTGGATACAGCTTTGAATTAAACATTCGTCCATTTAAAATTAAAGCAATAAATGAGCTCGGTTATCTGTTTAATGATGCCATTAGTCGCCTGTCAGTCGAAGTATACCCTTAGTAAAAAGTGTAATTTTCTATAGAACATTCTAGAGTGTTGGCGATGGAGGTGGGGGCTCTATTCCATTTTTTTATAGAATGAAATTCTATAGTATTCTACAGACTTGAGGGTCGGGGGGGGGGGAGACTGTAAAAATAATGGCCCCTACTGTTTCTGTACTGCAAATCCGATACTTTTCCTACTGATTTATGCTAAAAAAATTAAAAGAAAATAATAAAGTATTCTATAGTTTTTAAATACCGTTTTCTGTAGTTAATTCTACATTTATCTGTTTGTCCTTAATCAAGTTTTGTGAACAGACTGCACAGTTGTCCCCCTGTCTTCAGTTTCTTGTTAATACTAACTTCTCAAAATCAGACAATGGACAAACAGTTTTCTCATGGATTAACTTTAATAAGCCCGGGGACCATGGTGGGCAATGTCGCGTAGTTTTGGTTTAATAATATTATGTTTATGGAGATTGGTGCAGCTTTTGATGACCTACAGTAAAACCAACTCAAAAACAGTTCGACAAAGTGTAGTCTACGAGGTACAGTGTCAGCACCAATGGACCCATGTGAGTCCCGCACGTTATTTTCTGGCATCTCCTGTTTAGTAGAACACTGTGGTTCCAGTCTCAAAAATATAAAGAATGTATATAAAATATTTGATAACTTTAGCCTTTAGGAGTGTCCCCAAGATTCTGGAAAATGAACCAAGGCAATAATTCAGTAAAATCATTTATAACGTCTTACACTAATGAAAACAATGAATACAGATACCAAAAGTCCCTTAAAGTTCCAATTTCATATTTTCTAAGAAAGTCAAAACATAATTATTTCTATGTCTTTTGCTCAATAGGTTGTCAACTCACTATTATACGATCATGGGCAAAATTTCACAGGCATTAAAATGGCTGCACCGGACTGATTGAGGAAATAGTAACACAATTACCTCCCTTGTTTTCCCATTCCTCTCCATGGACGGCCATCTTCAAAGGTTTGAATTTGAAGTTGAAAATGATATATTTGCCAATTTCTCAATTGGCAATAGTGAATTATAGGATTAATAGGATTATTCTTTAACAAGGTAGGACTGTTTATAGATACAATCTATTTTAGGGCTATATTTTAATACACTTAAAAATATAACTTAAAAATATGCTATTTGAACTTTAAAACACAAATCACACCACTTGACTTAAATACGTTATTATCTCCATATAGTAAACTGTATGATATATCATAGCGGAATAAAGTAGCTATATGAACTCTTAAACTATTGGCATTATATGCTCTAGAAATTGTAAACATATTCTACCATAAGGTGGACCCCTAATGCAAATATAGCCCCCCATCACCAGCCCCACAACTACCCCATCAATTTTATGCGAAGGTAGTGTCACTTGTCCAGATTATTAGGCTGATCTTAAAAGGAATCGTAACGATATACAGAGTTGTCCATAATGATATCTCTTGACATTTTTCTTGAGTTCTATTGGACGTTTTTCAATGACATGGCCACAATTTCGTAAGAAATCAAAATATATTACATATTTTATTAAAATACAGTATGGATAGACCCGTAGGCTTACGTGAGTATTACAATAATGAGTGAATTTGACAACTATTTCACGTTTGTGTAAGAAACGTTTTTTTTTTTTAGGAACAGCTGATGTGGAAGTGTTCCTAGAGATGAAACCAGTTACCAATAGAAGAATGTGCACTAAAATAGATAACCTTGAATGTAAAAATTTCGTAGATTTCCATAAAAATATTACAATCTGTTCCACCGTTAGTTATTTTAGCTCACTTTTTGTGAATACTGTCTCCTGTGAATGTCAGTTAATACTGTTGTAAGCAAAATGTGATTTTTCTGTGTCTTTTTCTGGAACTGTTGATTGTCTTCTTGTTGTTAAACCAATAATGAGCATAACAATCAGAATTATAAGAGATATCCTGAAATAAAAACAAGTGAAATGTGTCAACATTTGTTGAAAATGTGTTTATGGATAATAAAAACATGTATTTGATAACTGTACTTACTGAATAGTGAAGAGTAACAATACAATACTTTTCACGTTGTATATATCTGGATTAGGTGATGGACTCATGCTGGCAGTGACAGCACCTGGTGTTGGAGGTAAGAATGTTGTCGTTGGCTCTTGAAAGCAGGCATATCGACTTCTTAATTCAAAAAACTGAAATGGAATGAAAGGTGTTCGTAGAGCAAAATACCTTCTCGTTTTTGAGACTATATATCGAATTAAGAAAATGACGAAGACTCACGCCTGTCGCCAAATAACACACATGATATCGACTTATGCCTAGGTTCCGTTGGACATTTCTTGCCCTTGGGATGTACTACCAATGGAAATGTATAAGCCTCGGGAAGCCTCGCGGGGCATCGGGAACAGGTTCCGCGGTGTCAAAGAGAAACTCCGGGGGCAGGTCTCGTAAAAATTGCGAAAATTTCAGGGCTTGCATTGTCTGGAAAATAGTATCATGAATTTCCATGGGTAGTACATCGCTGAGGCAAAAAAATAAACAGTGGATTAAAAGTATTACTAAAGAAAAACATGTAGTAAGTCACATATAAATAAAACTTACGTATTTTCCTGACTGAGCTGGTTGTTCACCGGTAACTATCAAGTTGCCTTCTTGTGTTGGGTCGCATGTCAGACGTATAGTTGTTATTCTTGAAAAAAAAATTTAAAATACCCAATTATAATAAGTTTAAAGACACGCTATTACGGATTACGGACAGCCTATCAGACCATACGCAACAAAAGGTAAATATTATTCCAATACTTCGTCAGATCGAGAGATCTTCATGAAAGTTATGGTCATATAATGTTTTGATTACTTTCTAGTGTCGTCATTTTTTTTGTCTAAGATCGTTACCAAATGCTTGCACAAAAATTCATTTTGTTTGTTTTAATCTCAAAATTGCTAAATAACACTTCTAAATCCTATGTTTTGTAACCCATGAAAGCAAATAAATTGGTGTGCATATACTCTTCATCGAATTTCAACTACGTATGCCTTTGCACCATCCAACTGACTAGGCACGACGTTAATTGCCAGGCTAGGAAAATACCGATATTCGTAGCCCTTACTGGTATTCGCGATCCACTCTGGCAGTCGCGACCCAGGGGTGTATTGGTGGCCCTCACTGGTATTCACGACCCACGCTGGTATTTACGTCCCACACTGGTGGGAAATCTCTTACCCCTAGACTACCGTGGCTATTCTGATTAAAAGAAGGTCTTGTAGAAGGGTGCGTCAATGGGGTTTCGTTTTTCATCGTTACGAAACTAAAACAATTTACCTTTCAATATCTCCAAAAGTATGGTACATTATTGTTCCACTCTGATCAGTTCCGTCTTGATAACTTATGTTATCTTGTACCCCCAGCATATAGAAAGACTGTGTGTCTGGGACCGACTGGCAAACCTGAAATATGTATGGTTGGAATTAACCTATACTGATGACGTGACTGCTGAAGTAGTGTTTCTACCCCTTAATTTACCCCCTATCAACTTAAGGTACGAATAAACAGGCGTTCCTGAGTCATCCACACTATGGATCCTCCGTGTGTTGTTTAGACTTGAGATATTCGCCTCGGGCTTGCAGCTCTACGTTTCTCTGTTGCTGCGGTCCCTATTGGAATGGGATGTACAATTACGAATAGCTGTATTTCATGTTGGTATAAGTAATGTAGACCAATAACAGTTAAAGAGACGAAATAAAAAACAAGAGAGTGCAGGAATTAGTTTGATTTGTCGATGAGTGTTGGTTGCGTGTAAATTATTTAATAAACTCGTAGACCTCGGTCAAACCGATCAGAGTCATAAAAGGAAAGGGTTTATAAGATTCACTATCTACTTCAAAAAGATATCAAAAAAAGAAGACTTGGTAAATGTTAGGCTGAATAATTCAAAATTATATTTGAATGCCGTCTAAGCTATGAAAAAATATATATATTTTCCATTCCCTTTTTGTTTATATGAAGTGGAATTTTCTTTTTTTGGCACGTCAGGATCAACAGAGCTGTAATGAGCCAAATTGTTGATGTTTTAAAACAAAATGACTTTCAGACGTATGGGGCGGGAGCAAAATGTTTAATGTAAGATGTTTTATTTAAAGTATTATACTTACTGCAACATTTGAACAGGTACCTTCATTAAATGGTAAGCATGGATTCCAGGAGTAACGATATTGATCAGAGGTTGATGATACATCTTTAAATCTGCAAAACAAAACCACATACATTTAAATTGACATTGATTTTGAATTTTCGCATGTAAATTAGACATGAAAATTTGATTCAGCATGTTCTGGTAGCCCTTACAACACCTACCATCACTATACATGTATAATATTCAGGCCCCTTTTAAAGAAAAATGTGCTTTAAATGCCGTGTGGTAGGTAGATGCGGGATGTCATTTCACGACGGTCTGATGTATTTTTGACGTTTTCTCTGGCAGCTGCATTCGGATCCTTTCGAATAGCCACCATATATGAGATAGAGAAAAGAGGACGCACTATATTAGCTGAGAAAATACAGGATTTCTAAAGCAAATGTAGCAAAACCTATCCAAACCATACTTAAAAAGCATTCTTCTATAAGACAGATCTGACTATCTATGACACCTCTGGCTGAGACTGGAATTAGAAAATGTACTCATAAGGGTTATGCTGCAGTTAGAATTTAACAATGATACGTGTTTCATGAGTATTCAACATTAGATGAATAATACAAACCTGGGAGTATTATCTGTATTTCCTAGAGGTGTTAAATTAATCGTTCCCTGACTTGTCTCAATAACACACGAATTATCCAACCATCTAACTGGACCATCAGTAGCCAAGGTACACCCAACAGTCAATAACAAACCATATATACGAAACATTTTAATGAGTTTCTATTATAATTATTTAAAAAGTAAAAGGTAACTCTCTATGAATTTATCTGGTATATAGCCTATTTATATGATATCAGTTTTATCACATGGTCATGATATCAAATAATAACATATCTTATCAATAATCGTCATCAAAGTTATTTTTAGACAGTTGTAAAATTTGTTCTGCGAAGCACATTATGTCACGGGATTTCCAAAGATGATTGTTTTTAAAAAAAATTCTAATCTTTGTTTTACAGCTAAAATGATGAACATGGGATGAAGAACAGAGTCTGATTAAAATAATGGTCCATATTTCGTTTCGATTTTTTATATACTTTCGATGACTTCTACTACATGAAGATCTAACCGGTTGTAGTGGAAGGTCGCGTCAAAGATCATACGAGCTGCTTTTGATCCTTATGACGAGTAACCAATGTGCGTTGAAGTTAATACTGGCTTACTCACAGTTCCGTGCACCTCACACCAAAAATTCGCAGGCCGTTTCATTCGCTAATTCCTCACATCACCCAGAATGCTGGTTATATAAAAACTCATCCAGGTCCTAGTGAAGTAAAGACAAGTTAAACGGAATTTTGAACTACAAAAAACGAAACGAAATAGGATCTGTGTTTTAATCAGATTGTGAGGAACACGTAGGGGTGAACAAATAATGATCAGCAATAATGATGAATAACGATGATAAAGTAAAGATGAACAAGTGGTGTTGAGCAAGTAATGAGAAACAAATAGTAATGGAATCAAGTAATGGGGAACAAGTAATTAATGACAAGTAATGATGAGCAGCAACTAGTGATGATTAATAATGAGACAGTAGCGAAGAGTAATGATGAGGAAGTAGTGAGCAGCATGTCGTGATGAGTAAGGGTGAAAGAGTGGTAATGAGTAAAGACGAAGAACTGATGAGTAAACAGTGACGGGTAATGATGGGAAAGGAATGATGATCAAGTAGTAATGATCGAGTGGTAATGAGTAGTGATGATCGGGTAGTAATGAGTAGTGATGATCGGGTAGTAATGAGTAGTAATGAGCAAGTAATAATGAGTAAGAAGTGATGTGTAACGATGAGCATGTAGTGGTCCTGTTGACAAAAATTGAGGCATCCACATATAAAACTACAGCCAAATTTGTACATAATTTTGAATTTTAGATTAAAATTAGTGAACCACCTGTGTATATATTAGTTTGATTTAACACTTGCTCCAGTTATTTTGTTTATTTATATTGATAATTTAAAGATAGGCCCACATTTTCGAGAGATGGATAGAGAACAAGCAATACCGAAAGTGATTTTTCCTACATCATTAAGACCTGTATTTCATACTGTATTGGGAGCAGCCATTTTGTTGGTTAGTTCCAGTCTGATATTCATGAAATTCGAAGCCGACAATGATTATGGTGTGACGGTACACAACCTAGTGTATAATCAAACGTTTTTTTTAAATCGGAAAGGGACCACAAGCTAAAAAGGGTGATTTTTCGTACAATCAGGGGCCATAATTCAGGAAGTTACGAATCAATGAGCGCAAATATCGACAGGAACCAAAATCTTCGGGTTATAAACATGCATGTCAAGTTTCATCAAAATCGGTTCAAAATTGTGACCTATATAGGGTCGACAACCTTGATATAACATATTTTCACACTATTCGCGTACAAACGGCGGCCACGTTGTCCGTCAATTTTGGTTCGATTTTCACGAAATTCGAAGTCAGTCTTCAATACCATGTAACGGTGATATAATCAAACGTTTTTTTTTAAATCGGATAATAATTAGGCTAAAAAGGGCAATTTTTCGGACAATCAGGGGCCATAATTCAGGACGTTACGATCCGATGGGTGCAAATATCGAAAGAAATGAATATCTCTGGGTTATAAACATACATGTCAAGTTTCATCAAAATCGGTTCAAAATTGTGACCTCTATAGGGTCCACAACCTTGATATAACATATTTTCACACTATTCGCGTACAAACGGCGGCCATTTTGTTTGTCAGTTTTGGTCCGATTTTCACGACATTTGAACTCAACCTTCATTACCATGTAACGGTGATATAATCAAACGTTTTTTTTAAATCGGATAATAATTTTGACCTCCAGATGGACCACAAGCTAAAAATGGTGATTTTTCGGACAATCAGGGGCCATAATTTAGACAGTTACGACCCGATGGGCGCAAATATCGAAAGGAACCAAGATTTTGGGGTTATAGATATGCATGTCAAGTTTCATCAAAATCGGTTCAAAATTGTGACCTCTATAGGGTCCACAAGCTAAAAACATGATATTTCGTACAATCAGGGGCCATAATCCATGAAGTTCCGATCCGATACATGCCAATATCGAAAGGAACCGAGATCTTATGGGGATAAACGTATATTTCAAGTTTCGTCAAAATCGGATAGGAATTGTGACCTGTAGAGAGTCCACAAACAAATTGTGGACGGACGGACGTCCGGACGGACAGGGGCGACAACATAATACGTCCACATGAAAATGTGGGCATATAAAAACGTTAATTAGATACTAAAGATTTTACGTGATCTGCGTTCTTTAATGAGGATGGTCAAGACTAGATTGATGATAACGATATCAAATTTTAACAGGACATTTCTCTTGATTAGTGACGTTTATCATTTTAGATGGACATTGAACTATAAATGCGGGTCTATCTTTAAGTGTGGTGATCATGACCTACACGCCTTTCACAATACTTACAATGAACGTGAGTCTAATCAGTAGGATCAGTCAAAGAATAAGTTGTACGATGGGCTTGAGACATCACTTGACCATTAGGGTATCACTCTTGCATTTTTTTTTTTTTCGAATTTATAACATATTCTGTGTGTTTCTTTTGCCAAGTGCATTTCCAGATGAAGAAAGTTACGTCTTCGGGGCGCGGATACAAAGTGGGGGGGGGGGGGGCATGCCCGCCCCCGCAGCCCCAATGATAGAGTTGATTTTCATTTTCGTTTGCTTTGTTACTGTTGCAGTTCACGTACCTCCAATATATTGTCAGTTTGGTTCAAACTTCAAATGGTTCACTTAAAACCCCGCTTTAATATCAGACACCAACTCTTTCGACATATTCTTCAAACTCCGCCTTGTTGTGATCAACAATTTGTAGGGAGCTACCATTAGGCTACTTGTTCCATTGGGGCAAAGGAAGAGAGAAAAAAACTTGTTTGGATCTTCCGAATTTACCTTTATTTTCCAGAATTCATGATTTAACCGATTATTACTCATTAATGTTCAGTTTTATTTCAGTGTTTGCGTATTATGTTGTCACACGTTTCCAGTGGAGACTACGGTTTCTATTGGAAACCCTATCAATTATCAGCGCGTAGTCTACAAATTTAACTGGATGTATTTCAAATATGGTTTTGGCTTTATGACAGGACAAAGCCTATCAATATTCAGCGTTTTACCGCTTCCATTCAGAAGATAACCCACTGCTTCCAAAAGACTTGTTAATTCCATAGAGTGTACAGTTTTTAATGATTTTTTTTACAACCTGGTACAATGCAATATGTCTTTGTCAGGCACCCTATTGCTGTTCAAATTTGGTGTGAAGCATTTTGATCAAAGAGTGTGTTCCCTGTTGACAACGTATGGCGAGTTGTGAACTAGGCTTTGGAGCTCCGTGTGTTACCTGTGTCAGCCAGTGTGTACATGGTTAAACCAAGTTCAGCTCTGAACGTAGGTCTCATTCCACTCGCCCTGTAGTTCAGTGATCGTTTGGCTTCCCAGTCAATTTTACGGGACAACTTTCTGATGCTAAACGAACTTTTGACTATTGTAACTGAACATCTTAGCGAGAAATTGTAACATGCTTCAGTGTAAACCCTGCGTTTTGATTGGTCAATTAGACACTGTCTATTGGACAATAACACCCTTCTGTTTTAGTAATGTCTTTTAAAATCCTAAAAAAGCATGTTACAATGTCGATAAACACTTCCTGTTTCGCATTTAGAGGGGTGTTATTGTCCAATAGACATGTCCTAAGATCATTAGGACCCGAGACGCGTAGCGTCGAGGGTTCTAATGTAAAATCTCAGGACATGTGTTTATCTCCTAAATAAAACCTTGCTAAACTCACTAGAACGAGTGTGAGCGATACACCACGCTGTTAAAAAAAATACGTCCCCGTCTTCTAACCGATTTGGCGGACTTCATTGAAAGACCAACACACAATTGTACGAACTCGGTCATATAATATGAAACGAAATTGTGATTTTTGAAAAAAAAATTGATTGTAAATTATTGTAATTGTGCTAGGCAAAGCAATAAATGACTGAAGAGTGAAGATTTTCAACTTTTCAAAATTTGATTATATATATATTAATTTGATTATCATATTATTCATAAACTCCTTTAGTTTAATTAACAATTGACGCTTTCAGCTGCTATAAAAGAGACAAAGATTTTTCAAAATAATATTCTAGAATCATTGATTATGTCTACGGAATGCTTTGTATTCCTCATTCATTTTCACCCGGCAAACCTCAGGTACCCAACATCTAACTTCGGCTGCATGACTAATTCCGCTGTTGGAACTACTTTGAAGTTCCCGGGCTCGAAACAACAGCCGCAAGTCAGAGGTGACCGGC
Source organism: Patella caerulea (assembly GCA_036850965.1). Taxonomy (NCBI): domain Eukaryota; kingdom Metazoa; phylum Mollusca; class Gastropoda; family Patellidae; genus Patella; species Patella caerulea. The sequence goes on from JAZGQO010000021.1 coordinate 17,749,923, forward strand.
CAGCTAGATGTCGAAGCGCGGCACTCTAGACCACTAGGCCATCCCAACCCCTCAATTTAGTAGACTAGTTTGCCCATTGACTTCAATGTTAAATGGCTGTAACATCACATGCTATAACTTTTTTTTCTCAGCATTCCGTTGGTTACAATCTTTGTAGGCACAATGGGGACCACATTTGGAAATATGCTCATCAGAAATTTGTAGGGGATTGACCGTTTAGATTTTTTGCTACGGAATTTGAAGTTGACTTGGGTGAAAATCTCACTTCCGACACAATGCTTGCTCTGCAGAAAGACACTTTACATCCCCTATCCCTCTGCTGTAATATCATCAGTATCACCAAAAAATGCAGGAAGAGGAGAGAGAAAAAATAAGGGAAAAATTGTCTATTTACAACTCGCACTACATTCGTCCATCATAAAAAAAGGGGGGGAATAATTACTAGTCTTAGTCCATTAAATTAAAAACAGAACTGATTATTGGACATCTTGCAAACCGAGACTCTAACAATATACGTTGTATGCACATTTTAGAAGAAGGGGAAAAGAAACAAAAGGCGTCCAAAAAAGAAACATTTATTTTAAGTCAGTCCGTGGATCTTTTTCATATGAACCTTTAGAATATTTTTCTGTTTAAATGTTTTATCACAAACTGAGCAAGTTTCGGTTTTATCATCAACGTGCGTCAGACAATGCTGTTGTAAATATCGTTTTTTACTGAAGACCTTGTCACAAATCCTACATCCATATTGTCGATCTTCTTTGGTGTGTATTTGTTTGTGACGTTTTAAATGATACAAATGCTTGAACCCCACACCGCACACTGGACAATTATAACTCGTAGTTTGATCATGAGAACTCTTATGGACAAGCATTTCTGATTTTAAAGCGAACCTTTTAGAACAAAAGTCACATGGAAATTTTAACTCCCCCCTTTCCTTTCGTTCGTGTCGCTGTAGTCCTAATTTCGTTCCATATTTTTTTCCACACATGGAACATACAAATGGTTTAAGGTTTGTATGTGACGCTGTGTGTTGATTTAAATTAAACGGTGTGAAATATCCTTTTTTGCACACCTTGCACGTGTATGGCGCGGTATTCTCGTGTCTTTGTTCGTGTTGACGTAGACTACTTATAGTTTTTAATATCTGACCACAGTGCTGACAAAGACAAACTGACCCTGTAATGAAAAATGATAAAAATAATCACATTCTAATCACATTCATTGACATTTACAATAAATATTTAAGTGGTTCACTGTAACCATTATAAGTGAGATAGATAGAGAGAGAATAACATCCACTCGATAAAAACTAGGTCATTTCGGGATTAACCTATGGTTCAATTTTATTTAAATAATTCGCTTGCGCAGGGGTCTTTAGCAGTGGCAGAAAATTCGTGTCACGTACTGTCAAACACAAGATGTTCGGTACAGTAAATTTAATTTAGATTGTAATCTTAAAGGGGAATTTATGCTCTCGGGCTTTGGTCGTTGCTACGAAATAATTTTCAATTAATGGATATACATGTTTTAAACTTCACTTCTCTGCAATTTGAACCCATGTACAGAATTTGGTGATCTGACCCAAGATCGTCATCCCGTTGCGTTATCATTACGGTACATCCGACGTTACCACAGGGGGGTTGGGATGACCTAGTCGTCTAGAGTACCTCCAACTGGCCGGTCACCTCTGGCTTGCGGGTGTGGTTTCGATCCCCGGCGTGAGCGTATGTGGCATGGAGATAAGAGCTCATTCTCAACCTCGTGGGTTTCCTCTGGGCACTCCGGTTTCCTCCCACAGCAAAGACCCCTGCGCATGCGCTAAGATAATGAAAAATAGGACTTGTCTGCGATATCACCTTCGGTGGAAGCGGACGTTAAACGCTAAGAACAACAACAACGTTACCATAACTTCGACATCATTAAATTCTCTATATGGCTGTACACGTACATTGTATTGCTATGATGTCCCGATGCCCTTTGGAAATATTTAAGAGACTTTCCCTCCCTTCATCACAATTGTCACAAAAGTTATCAGGACATGACTATGTGTCCTTTAATTTGTTAATAAATGCACATTACATTTATTCTGTTATAAATTTCCTGACCATCCATAGCCAAATTATAAACATGGTGACTATTAAAATGATTTATTTTTCAAAAAATACAACTGAAAATGAACACATACACTGCCTTCTTCATATCCATAACAACACTATCATCTGTATGCATGACAAAGTTCAAATCCATGATCATAAAAAAAATCGTATACATATTCACAATAATATATATATCCATATTCACAATACACATATTATACATATCCATAATTCGAAGAAGAGATCGTCATTATTTTTTATCTGGAAGTTTTTCAATTAGTTTCCCAAATAATACAAGGAACGATTCTTGCGTCTTTTGCATATCGTTTAGAATATGCTGTTGCCTTTCTTCTGCTCGCGCATCTGATTTCTTTAAATATTTCAAAAGATCCGATTCTTCCGATTCCTCTATTCTACGTTTATTGTCATTTGTTGAAGTTGACGCAATTGGAGAAGTTGGAATTGGAGGGGACGCAACTGAAGATGACGCGATTGAAAAAGACTCCTGGCTGGCGCACGAATCTGACCTGTTTACAATGTGTTCTTTTTGTGTCTGGCAGATCGAAACGTCAATAGCTTGACCATCGCCTCGGCCATCACCTACTAATTCCTCCATTTCTGAGTAGAATTGAAAACGACAAGCTCTTTTACTAATACCAATATTCTCCTTCGCTTTCTTGTAACCATCCACTAATGTCTGCCATTTCCGACATACCTTTTCTTTAGTAAATGTTTCACTGTACTCTTTAGTCATTTTGGCGGCAATTTCGTTCCACAAGAGGCCTTTTTGCCCACGCCCGAATTTCATCCTGTTTTCCAATGCTGTAATAGAGTTCGGTAATTCGCCATCCTCTAATAAATACGGGCGGATTAATTCTATGAAAAATAGTACTTGTGGTTTAGTGAAATGTTCATTTAAAGGAAAAACTTGTGAGCCGTGGTCATCTTTATCTTGGATCACAGTACATGGGCTAAGGCGTTCTGCAGACGTTCGTGGGTTTAAAGGAAGCTCTGGTAAAACAACCGTGGTTCTAAGATTCTTATCAATATAAAAACTGTCGTCGTCCATGTCTGTCTTGTACTGAGCATAAACTGAAATAGAAAAGAGTTGCGTTTAATTAGAAATAGCCAAAGATATATTCCAGAAACATGGGGCTGTGTGTGTTGGTGGGGGGTCGCGAACAATAAGTCTAAAATCTAGGCTCATTATTATCGATTTTTCGTCTGGTTAGGTCTACAGTGATTTACTGATAGCAAAATCATCAAGGTATTTGAAAAAATCGATATATTTTTGTAAGTAAAGACAGGGGCGGGTCCAGGATTTTCAGAAAGGGGGTGGGCGTGCTGCACCTATAAAATACTTGTTCGTTTCAACACCTTAACCTCTGTGTATCAATCTGAAGTCAATCGCATATTAAGTTTGGCCTCTAGAGCATCCATAAGATTTTTTGAAGTGATCAAGGACTACAACTCTCGCACTAATTATCAGAAATCGCTTAAAATCAATAGGCTTCTTCGTCTCATGACCTTAAAAACTGTGTACAAATTTGAAGTCAATCGGGTATTAAAGTTACATTATGGGAGATAAGATACAGAGATGGCATTTCTCACTATAATAGTTAAAAAATAAATAGAGTAAAGGTAATTTGTTGAAAATTTTAGTCAAATTGGTCCACTATTAGCCGAGAAAAAAGCATTTGAAATATTCACATAGCCTCGGTCATCGTTACTCAAATCGTTAATATAATCAGCATCCTATCGATTATCCACTTGATTGATTTAATTATCAACGGCCATTAAGCGGCATATAGGAATTCAATCCGCCAACATCGAAGGCTAGCCTTGACTTTAAGAGTTTATTATGGTCTGGATATGTTAATTAATGTCTAATTGATTATTTAGATAACATCTCAGGCCTAAAGAAAGACCTGTAATAAGCAGATTTTGCTCTTGCATAATGCTATTTTAACTTTGGCCTCTTGAGCATCCACAGATTTTTTGAAGTGATCAAGGGCCATAACTCTGGCACTAATTATCGATCGGGTATTAACTTTGGCTTCTAGGGCGTCCACAAGATTTGTTTGAAGTCATCAAGGGTCCTTACTCTGGTACTAATTATTGGAAATCGCTGAAAATCGATATGATTCTTCGTCTGTTGACCTTAAACACTGTATATAAATTTAAAGTCAATCGGATATTAACTTGGGCTTTTAGAGCGTCCACAAGATTTTTTTAAGTGATCAAGGGCCATAACTCTGGCACTAATTATCGCTGAAAATTAATAGACTTCTTCGTCTTATGACGTTAAACACTGTGTATGAATTTAAAGTCAATCGGATATTAGCTGTGGCCTCTAGAGCGTCCACAAAATTTTTTGAAGTGATAAAGGGCCATAACTCTAGTAGTTATTATCGGAAATCGATGAAAAACAATAGGATTCTTCGTCCACAAGCAATTGTGGACGCCGGACCGCCGGACTGCCGGCCAGACGGACGGACGGACGGACAGGGGCGACGACAATATACAACCACATTTCAATGTGGGCGGATAAAAATGATCTGTATTTTAACCGGATTGTAATTTCCCAATAAAATCACCGATATTATATCTTTATAATTACAGTTCAAGCCCACAACATCCACGACGGGGTGACAGAGGATCCTTGGTGAAAGAAAATCACCCTCACCAAGAATAGAAAAGTAATCAAATTCGAATAAGATCTTACTAAAAATAACCTTAAACTCACCTAAATATGGAAAATCCCATCACTGACCGATTAAGAGGCAAATATACATTGGCCATCAAGACATCTATATCTTAGAAATATTAATGAAATGATGTTTAACGTCCTACTTTTCTGCAACATACGGGCTAATTAAGACATGCATATGCCATACAGTGTGCTATGAAATGAGGGAAATGTGCGACAGTACGGATTACTTTTATTTCAAATACAAACTGTCAAGGGCTATTTTACGTTCACGCCAATGTGTAAGTGAGATCGCGGTTTTCCTTCACATACGAACGACTAGATAGTCCGTCCTGCGCCACTGAAAAGTGGAAACTACGACGGAAAATTCCAAGAACCTTTCTCGACCCAACACCCAACACTGAGTCACTGTGTCTTCCAATCTCGGCAATAGTTTTAGTTCAATAAATCGCTTGTGGGTAGGAGTTTTTACCAGTGAAGAAAACCCACCAGGCCGAGCATTCGCCATACTCCTTGTTGTCACAAGATAACAGATACAATGTCTGATGTTGGGTGTAGAAAAGCTCGACAAACAAAAGTTTATTTTTAAACGGTCATGAAAAAAACTAATGTCGGGTGGATTATTTTGAGATCAATCAGGTTCTACATACAATGAATGATGGCCATGACATGAGTACTTTAATTGACTAAGCATGTTACCAGTAAACGCGTGTCTGTTAAAAAACAAATTATTCTCAAACTGTTGAAACAAACTTAGACACGCATGACAAATTCTATCACTTAAGATCTAATTTCTGCTCCTTAAGTTGTAGCCATTGTATTGTGCTAGATACTCTACAGATTTGTTCTCCTTCAAACAGTAAGTAGTTCTAGGCTCTCGACACAAGTTTAAGTAAATATTATCTATTCATCACTTCTAGTGGTGCTATAACCATTGATTTAATATCAAGATAATTTAGAATTCAGTACTTCTGATTCCACTTGTTTTAGTGACGAAGGGGATTGCATGGCCGAATAGTTAGCACATGCGCGCTGTATCACAAAGCCTGGCATTGAGTCAACTGGTGTGGTTTCGAATCTTCGGTTGTACGTGACAAAGAGTAGGGTCGCCTGTCCAACCTCGTGGGTTTTCTCCGGGTTTTCCCACTGCTAAAGACCCCGTACGCGCAAGCGAATTATTTAAATAAAATCAAACCGTGTGTTAGTCCCGAAATGGCTTAGTTTGTGTCGAGTGGACGTTAAACGCCATTTCTCTCCCTCTCCCTAAGTGGCGTGATCCCTACCCTTACAGCTTTCGCAAGTTGCAACAGTTTACGTACATTTTAGTTTTAATGAAGTACTGACGAAGCCTGCATCTTCCAGGATGAACATGTGTTCGGCCGGGATGTAGTTTTAAAAATATACATAGCAGTTTCAAATATATCAGACAGATGTATGGCAATCCGATGTAGCGGTTTGAATCAGTACCGGGTTTGGCTCATTTTTTTTAGTTCCAAAAAATCGACCTTATCTTTGAGGTGAACATAATGTATATTACTGAACCAAGAACCCAGCTACAGTGGGCACCAAGTCAAACCGTTACACCGGTAAATGATATAAAAATTATTCGAACCTGTTTGTTTGGAAGATGCTGTAATTGGTTCAATATCTGTTCCTTCAAGTACGGTTGCGGTCCTGTTGGGGTCATCATTATCCGTATCCTGCACCGTTGCATCACTGTAACAGAATCACATCAGTCAGTATTATATGTCCATGTTATTATACAGAGTATAACGTTCCCGGTCAAGAAAACCAGCTGCTATACACTACAGTTCATTGATGATTGTGGGACGGTAAATTGATGGATATGGTTTCCGTGCCTTGAAATTAGCTTCACTTTATTTCTACAGTCAGTCATTTTGTAATGATGCCGAGTTATCTTTTACTAATAACGCGACACATGTTTGTATGGCGGGGGAAAGCGGCAAAAACCTAATGCTATGTAGAAATGTCTAATTCAAAACACACATGTAACATAATGCCATACCAAATACCTAAAACGTCTAATGCAAAAAACAAAATACAAGAAACCTCTAATACAAAATACCTCATACGTCTATTGCAAAAGACAAAATACAAGAAACCTCTAATACAAAAACACATATTACCTCTTATGCACAATTGATTTTACACTCTGAAACATCTACCATAAGCATTAGATGACATATCTCGTTGTCATTACTTACGTTTCTCCACTGAATTATCTTTATTTAGGTCAATGTCAAGGTCACCGAACACAACTTGGCGACCTATTCGGCTAGCGAGCTATTCGATCGATCCAGCTGGCAACTTGTTCGTTGGCAACCTATTCAGAATTAAGACAACAGTCGCTCAAACTCATCTATGTTTAACAACCAATAAAATCCAACTTTACGTCTATCAAATGAAAGTAGAATAATATATTATTTTTATCAATTCCTTTAGCTCAGAATAGAGATGTAATTTCGCATTATCGTACAAAATTTTAGACATCCAACTAAATATATTCCGAAAGGTAATTAAATAGGCTTTCTAAGTATTATCAGTAAAAATTGGCACATTCATATTAAAGGGGTGCACTCTCTTCCTAACCATGACCAATTTTTTAAAAATTTTAAAGGGAAAAACTGTTAATATCCCGTGTCAAAATTCGAACCATCGTACAAAATTCTGATGATCCAACTAAATATATTCTAAAAGGTAATTGAATAAGCTTTCCAAATATTATTAGTAAAAGTTGGCACAATCATATTAAAGGGGTGTGCTCTCAACATGAACATAGCCAATTTTTCAATATTTTAAAGTGAAAGAACGGTAATATTTCGAGTCGAAATTCGGACCAGCAACCAGCTATATATATTCTGAAAGGTAATTGAATAAGCTTTCTAAATATTATTAGTAAAAGTTGGCACAGTCCTATTAAAGGGGCGTGCTCTCAACCTGAACATAGCCAATTTTTCAATATTTTAAAATGAAAGAACGGTAATATTCCGAGTCCAAATTCGGACCATCGTACAAAATTCTGAGCATCCAGCTATATATTTTCTGAATGCTAATTCAATAAGCTTTCTAAATATTATTAGTAAAAGTAGGCACAATCATATTAAAAGGGCGCGCTCTCAACCTGAACATAGCCAATTTTTCAATATTCTATATGTAAAGATAGACCGGAAATTTTTTCGAAGTCCGAATTTGGACCATCGTACAAAATTCTGACCATCCAGCTATATATATTCTGAAAGGTAATTAGATAAGCTTTCCAAATATTAATAGTAAAAGTTGGCAGTATCATATTAAAGGGGCGCGCTCTCAACCTGAACATAGCCAATTTTTCAATATTTTAAAGTGAAACAACGCTAATATTCCGAGTCGAAATTCGGACCATTGTACAAAATTCTGAGCATCCAGATTGGCACAATGATATAAAAGGGGCGCGCCCTCAACCTGAACATATCCAATTTTCAATATTCAAAAAATATATAAATGGATGCTCAGATTTTTGTACGATGGTCCGAATTTGTACTTCGAAAAAAATACGGGTCTATCTATCTTCACTTATATAATATTGAAAAATTTGATATGTTCAGGTTGAGGGCGCGCCCCTTTAATATGATTGCGCCAACCTTTACTAATAATATTTAGAAAGCTTATTCAATTACCTTTCAGAATATATATAGCTGGTTGCTAAGAATTTTGTACGATGGTCTTAATTTCGACTCGAAATATTACCGTTCTTTCACTTTAAAATATTGAAAAATTTCAGGTAGAGAGCGCACCCCTTTAATATGATTGTGCCAACTTTTACTAATAATATTTGGAAAGCTTATTCAATTACCTTTTAGAATATATTTAGTTGGATCATCAGAATTTTGTACGATGGTCCGAATTTTGACACGGGATATTAACAGTTTTTCCCTTTAAAATTTAGGAAGAGAGTGCACCCCTTTAATATGAATGTGCCAATTTTTACTGATAATACTTAGAAAGCCTATTTAATTACCTTTCGGAATATATTTAGTTGGATGTCTAGAATTTTGTACGATAATGCGAAATTACATCTCTATTCTGAGCTAAAGGAATTGATAAAAATAATATATTATTCTACTTTCATTTGATAGACATAACGTTGAATTTTATTGGTTGTTAAAAATAGATGAGTTTGGGCGACTGTTGTCTTAATTCTGAATAGGTTGCCAACGAACAGGTTGCCAGCTGGATCGGTCGAATAGCTCGCTAGCCGAATAGGTCGCCAAGTTGTGTTCGGTGACCTTGACATTGACCTAAATAAAGATAATTCAGTGGAGAAACGTAAGTAATGACAACGAGATATGTCATCTAATGCTTATGGTAGATGTTTCAGATTGTAAAATCAATTGTGCATAAGAGGTAATATGTATTTTGTATTAGAGGTTTCTTGTATTTTGTCTTTTGCAATAGACGTATGAGGTATTTTGTATTAGAGGTTTCTTGTATTTTGTTTTTTGCATTAGACGTTTTAGGTATTTGGTATGGCATTATGTTACATGTGTGTTTTGAATTAGACATTTCTACAAAGCATTAGGTTTTTGCCGCTTTCCCCCGCCATATGTTTGTAGTTTCAGGAAGGAAAATAAACTCACCTTTTAACACGGACTGTCATGTCGTCTACATAAGGATTCCCCATTTTAACTTCATCTTGACAAATATAGTTCTTCGACTCCCTAATAATTATAAATAAGGTAATTGAAGTGACTCCATTATTTACCAACTCTTTGTGTTTTTGGTTTGTAGTCCTTGAGCATAATCAACGGGTTAGAGGCCCGCTGATGACGAATATCAAGCATGGTTATTAATTCAGCTTTACACTTCTCTAAATAAATGCTAAACTATATATGTACAGTTTTTTTTTATTGTACATGGTCCGACACAGATCAAACTGACACTTCGTCTCTCTCGGTATAGAAAACGGGATTAGTGGGCTAACGAGGTCTCGTCGAAATGACTCATTAATAAAAACCAAATCGTACATTTGACCCCCCCCCCCCCTTCTTTTAACATAAACCTGATACTTACAAAAAATAAAGACACATTGGTCAATGCTGGTTGGGAGGTTCGTAATTTTTGACCCCCGTCTTCCTTCCAAGTAAAGGTAGAGTGGTTTCCCGTATTATCCGTATTATCAATAAGCAAGATGTTTTGATTGTAAATATATGTATACAACACTCGGCAAACCTCGCCAGAATCCGGTACTCTACACATCTAGCGAACTGGAATCTGCTAAGGTTTGCCGAGTTTTGCATACAAGTCCATTTCCCAATTGTGTCCATATTGTGCAAGATAACGAGAATAAGAGAAGCGTCGTTGGGTGGGATGTTGCTCCTATTAAATTCTATAAAATGTACTCCATAAGCCAATAGCCAATAACAAATCTTCAGATCAGTAGTGACCGTAATTTCATAAAACCAATATAACTTTTTATCGTTCTAGTCTAAACAAAACGGTAAAAAATAACTCACCAAAACTGAATCAAAAATAATGTTAGATCAGTATCGTCAAAAAAATTCAATCTTGTTTTCAACCGATTCCATCTTTCAAAGACTGAAGTGGTGACAACGATGGTTGGCATCTTCCTGTAGTTTTATTTCCTTTTATTATTATTGTTCATGAATTCCTGCAATCAGTAAAGTAAGAAATGAAACCATTTGCAGTAGCATCGCGATTTGCAGTACCATCAGTTCAATAGTTTGGCATAACAATAAGCTACAAAATAAATATCCTCCACACTCATCTCTTAAAAAAAAAAGAATGATAGACCTTTTCATCTGACCTATCCCGTTTTATTACATGTATACTTTAGTAATGCAAGAACATTAATTAAAATATGTGCATTTCGCCTTTATTCCTCTGACATTAAAAACACCAATTAGAATTCAATATTGGTCCATTTCAATCCATAGGTATTGGTTTTGTTATCTTGCCATACAGTTATCTTGCCGTACAAATATGGGGTCATGATATTCAAGATAAACGGTCATTTTATAATCAGTACACAGGTCGTGTTATCTGTGGTTTCGGACGCCATTTGTAATGAACATAGAAAAATATACCCTGCAAGACAATCAGAAGGTATAAGTAATATGGCTTATTCACAAACGACTAAATAAAAATAAAAAACGTGTATGATGAACTAATTAAACATGTATGTGTAAACGACCATCGTACAATTTGGATTATTTACTTACACATTACATATCACCAAATATTGATAAGAAAGAAGAGCCACGTTTTGACTCTAGTCTTTATCAATACAGATTATGTTGGGTAGGGTGGGAATATTTAGTATTTACTATGTATACTATTAGAATTGATATTCTGTATACACCCCACGTTCCCATAGCAGCACTAGGCTAACCCCTTTCACTATTTTAAGGATTTTGTAGACCAATGTATATGTATTGTACTATAATGAATACCGGTATACCCCACCCCAGTCGCTAATTGTCCCTGATCACTATGTCGCTTCCCAGAGACCAGAGTCGGTATGACACACAGTTATTATATCTACATCTCTGTTACATATAACATAATTATTAATTAATCGTTTACATTTTACCTACAATCTACATTTCCTAAAAAAAAAAAAAAAATAAAATGCTAAAATATGATAAAAATACGTGGACCTATTCTTATCTATACTAAATATTCGATCAAGCGAAAGGTTTTTACCACAACATTATTTTGATTAAAATTATTTTTAAAACATCTTGACCTATTCTTATCTACACTAGTATTCGACAAGATTAAAACGGAAAAAAAAACAAAATAGTATTTTTAGTGGTGGGCTATATGGTATTTGTTATTTTTATTTTTATAATTGTGTGGCACCGTCCCTTTTTTTCTTAAAAAAAACCTTCCCTAATGACACGCGTTAAATAAATGGTAGATAAAAACGAGGTTCATTTCGATACAACATGACTGTATTATTTATTATTTGGTTTGTTTCCACCGGTGTGTATCGCTCCTTCGTAAATCTGGCGGTTGATCCATCCATGAGTTTGTAAAACACAACAAATATTGATGCAAAACTTTCTCATGTAGAGAATTAGAAAGTGAATATCTAAAATATGACAAAGAAAACTTACATGTACGCTACCAAGCAAGTCGTAATTACTAATGGCGGTCGTGATCACAGAAAGTCAAGGTCACAAACGTGATTACCGTATATTTCCACGAGTTCACGATGTGTGTTCACAATATAAAAAGTGCAAAAAACAATATATGTAATATGACAATCATTATTTATTGTAATTAAAACATGTAAAAAATACAACACCTCCCGCTAAAGTTTATCGAGTAGCATGCAAACAAATTCGATTGCAAATAAAATAATTGTTATTAAAAAAAAACCCCACTAAGGCCTATTCTGTTGGTCTCTCCAAACTCAGGTTAATATTAAAAAGTTAATATTGAGCAGTGACTCAATTTAAAGCCCTGGCTCGCTGACCAGAAAGGCGACTCCCTGGTATTTTACACATAACCGACCACTGAAAAAAATAACTGTGCGTTAGTCACAAAAGTTAAATTTGCAATTTCATATTTTTATGTTATATATTTATAAAATGTATTAAAATAAAGCCCTGAAATTGTACCGGTATCTATAAACAGTCCTACCTTGTTAATTTATGATCCTATTAATCCGATAATTCACTGTTGCCAGTTGAGAAATTGCCAAGAATATCATTTTCAACTTCAACTTCAAATTCAAAAACAAGAGAGGTAATTGTGTTATTATCTCCTGTGTCACTGATAATGCCCATGACCGTATTATAGTGAGTTGACAAACTTTTGCGCAAAAGACATGGAAATAATTATGTTTTGACTTTCTAAGAAAATATGAAATTCCCACTTTAAAATATTCTTTTATGCAGCAAAATCTGTGGCATAATGTCCAAAGTAGAGATGTTGGAGAGCTCGGACTACCCAAAAAGAATCAACACCAATTAGCCATGGTTAGGTCAAAATTTCGCCTCGAAGTGTTTCATATCTTTTTGGATTTGCTATACTAGTAAGTGCAGGTTAACATTAGTTTCGATCATTTACATTAGCACAAAATGAGAATCAAAATCATAATACATTTCACAATGTACTTGTATCTTACATATTATTTCATTAAGAAGGATAAATTACGTAAATCTTTGTCCATATTTAACACAATATCATGGCTCTTTTATTAAAGATACGAAAGGTCTTTGTGGTTTGATTGTCCAGACACTTTTTTATCATTGAAATTATATTTGGAAAACCACGACTATAGAAAATGGCTGCGCCCATGAGAATAACAATTTTAAGCAGAAACAGATCCGATGTTTATTGCACTGCATTGAAACAGGCTATTGCGTGTCGTCTGATTACAAATCAAAATACTATACCTAAGAAAAAGGTAATCACAGGAACACCCAATAATATGTAGCAAGCATTGCCTGTCTGAGTCTAGAAATGGTTCCACAACTGCTGTCTTCCGTCTTACTCCACTTACTGGCCTATGCTTATAGCTCGCTTAATTTACAAATAAACTGACCCAAAACAGTACTGCACGCAGCTTAACATATAATAAATCAATTCTTATTGAAATAAAGGTGAGGCCTTACCGCATAATTATATGATTTGATGAAACCCATCTCCTACGCGAAATTTCAACTGGCCGACCGCCATGGCCGTAAGTTGCGTAACAGTCATTAGGCCTACAACATAAACAGCGCTTTGCAGAGAAAAACTGTTCGGTTACTATTTTAATGGTCCAGTCTTCACTATTTGTGATAGAATTACTTATTTTAATACAAACTGTATATGTGTGTTGACAATTGTGCGTTTGAACCTATTTGAACTTGCATAAGGGGTCTTAGACTGTACCAATTGTTACCTTAAACACAGTTTAAGGTAACAAGTATAGTTACTAAGTACCGTAGTGAATACCAACTCTTAAATTTCAACACGAATGTCTTGCTCAATCTCCAGAAGTCAAAAACATTGGTGCAGTTCTAGATTCCACCGTGTCCTTTAGCTCCCACCATGTCCTTTAGCTCCCACATCAAATCTGTTTGCTCGTCTTCCTATTTCCATCTTTACAGATTTAACAAAATAAAGAAATACCTAAAGTAAAAGCTGAAAGCACAGAACTCCTCATTCATTCATTCATTACAAATAAACTAGACTATCATAATGCTTTATTTTTTGGCCTTCCGAATTATCAAATTCAACACCTTCAACGAATTCATACCCTGAGATCTGACAATTAGAGCTGTAGAAAATGGGATTTATCTGTTTTGATGACAGAAATTTGCTAAAATTTGCTAAATTTCGACTAATATTATAGCCTACGTTTTTTGTGGTATCATCCAGATTATAAATATTTGACATATTATCATTCAAATTATTACAATTCTAATAAATTTTAGCTGACAATAATGTGCAGATTTCAGTTTCAAAATTGGTACTAGCAATTCGGAAGGGAAAATACCTACATGTAGATATGATTGAAAAGCACTTATTTTGGTGCCATGCCACACATTGACTGGTATAGAGCATTTTGATTACATTATTGACATTGATCTCCATAACTTTGAATCTAATTAGAATATTTTGATGAAATAAAAAATAATGGGTTCCTGTAGCATTTTATCTATATTTTCACAAAATATTTTTTAAAATTTTTTTTCTGTAAATGGAGACTTTGACCTGAACACCCTAATAGAAATATTTCTATGATGAGACCGGGGGAGGGGGGAGGGGGTGGTCTAGAGTGCCGCGCTTTGACCTCTAGTTGGCCGGTCACCTCTGGCTTGCGGCTGTGGTTTCGATCCCTGGTGTGAGCGTATGTGGCATGGAGATAGGGGCGCCTTCTCAACCTCGTGGGTTTCCTCCAGGCACTCTGGTTTCCTCCCACTGCTAAAGACCCCTATGCGCAAGCGAATTATTAAAATTTAATATTACCCCCCCCCCCCCCCCCCCCCAAAAAAAAAAACATATGTTAATCCCGAAATGACCTAGTTTGTGTCTCTATGATTTTATTTTTAATCAACAGTCTGTGGTGACTGTTTTAGTTGCGCTTGATCCTGTGTTACCAGAAAAGAGCTTTGCTCAAGCACCGCGTTTCGTGTGATGCTTTTGAGCTTCTATCTACATTATTGATTATATGTAACAGGTCTAATATGATAGTAACAGACATTGTCTGCAGAGCTTCATATTAAGTTTCTCAAGTGATACAAAATATGATTTTGTATTTCCGAATTCATTTTCATTTAGATTTAAATTGTGTAATTAATTTTGTTTTATAAATTGGAACAAAAAAGTGTGAGTATTATTTTCATTGATGTCAAAAATATGTGACGTCATTAAGCCTTGTTCATTGTGTGATGCTTTAGAGCTTCTAGCTCTATAATATACTTCCTGTTAAGTAAAATCCATTAGTTAGTGATCGTTGTTACCAATTGGTCTACCGCTGTATTCAAATACTTAAGACACATAGGCACTCTGTAAAAATTATTTAAATATAGATTATTTCATCCAAATATTAGTATTTCTTCATATTATTATGTACATTCGTACATGGAGATAAGTGCTTTAATCCAGCAAGTTTTATGTTACTTTTTGATATTCTGATGTCACAGTCTAACGATTAAACTGTCAAACATCACTGATAATAAGTTTTCAGCAAACAGCTAAATATCAGTAGGATTATTGTTGTTCAATGATGTATAAATGAAAAAGCTAGAATGTGCATATATATAATTTACCGATTGACCTTTGATTATTTAATGAGTACTGTACATTTTCTACCAATGTGGCAGTGCTGGCAATATCCCAGGAAAAAATATAACAATATTTTGTAAAATATTGATAATTTCAGCTTATCGCCTTTAAACCGGAAATAACACAGTAATAATATTTTATAGCGTGCTGGTTTCCTTCCATATGAAACCTAGATTATAAGTGTGTAATGGTGAATCAATACCAGGTCTGCCTTGTAAAATCCTTGAGCACAGGATTCAAGTACAATGTAAGCATTCTAAAGGTACCGTATGTACTTATTGTTTGTTTGCTTTCACATGGAACTTATTTTCATGTATGAGCCACACTGTTAGAAAGCTTTTCTACAACCCAACTGCTTATTGTTGCAATTTTCCACCTCTCCCTATGTACTGATACTGCTAAAAGGGGTGGGGGGGCACACGTGGTTTGTCCTAATTATGGTTATAAAAACTCTCTTTGAGTAACAAAAAAAAATGTTCCTGAAGTCTTTTTATTGATGTTTTCAGAATAAATTTATTGATTCTTTGAGGATTTATGTTCGAGGAGGTGGTGGAGGGCAGGGGTTCCCCCGATATGGTGGGATAGGTGGTAAAGGAGGCGATGTGGTTGTCACTGCTACTAAGAAATTAACATTGTCAGATGTGCGTAATAATAACATTAAGAAAAGATTTTTAGCACAAAATGGATTGAATAGCAGGTAAGTCTTACTCCATGAGTTTATTTTGAAATGTTTAGTCTGCCCTATCAGTCGTTATATAGTACAAAATTTAACGTCCTACTGTTATGCACCGACTGGGCTATGAAGACAGGCATATATGAAATGAAATGAAATAGGGTTTAACGTCCTACTGATGGGCATATAAGCCATAGATTGTGTGTGCTATAAGGGACATTTTGCTGCGACATCAGCCCTACGCCCTATTCCTTTTTAGAATGCAGTGTCAAGGATTCTTTTACGTGCACACCAATGTATACACAGGACCTTTGTTTTTCTGTCCCATCTGAATGACACCCCTGACAAGGGGGGAACAACACTGGAGAATCACTGTGAACACAAGACCTCCAAATTAGTGAGCAAACATCTTACTGACATAGGTCTTACTTACATATGGTGAATTACATATATCCCAGCACAATCACTGAAATATCAGGATAATTCAGGTGTGCAGGGGTCTTCTGATATTCTCATTCCATTTTTAGGAAGCGATTTTATATAAGCTGATAAAGCTTGTTATCCTATCCTATATTCATTATATAAATCCTGTAAATTTAAATGAATAAAATATTGTTTAAATAAGAAGAGTAAATATAGCCTTTCCCATGCTTAACATCCTCTGTTTATGGAGGCATTATAATTTTATGTATAAAATGGTAGAATATCCACACAAAAAATATTTCTTTTTGAATTATGTTTCCCATTTTGCCACAGAAAATTTCGTCTGCTTGGAGAACCAGGAGAAGATTTAAACATACCGGTTCCTGTAGGCGTGGTTCTTCGAACAGATGAAGGGAGACAATTAGGTAGGTTATTCTATATTCCCTTCAATATCAGAGAAGCTGAACATCATGTTCTTTATTGTATTATAATGGCTTTTATATATTGTACACAGGGGTGCCGGAATCTGGGTACCAGGGTATACAAATGGTACCCTGTCCTTGACTGGGGTATACATGTATACCCATGGCCTAATGATGAAAGTTTTCAACCTTTTTACTAGTCTGTTCATTTTTAAGTGATAGATATGTAATTGCTCTTGCAAGAATCATGTCTCTCAATCTTCTTAAACTTTTTTCTTGTCAAATTAAAAAGAATTCTTTATGGGATGAATTGCTCATGATACGAAAATTGTGATTAATCAGTTTTTTTTTTGTTGGAATTTGGAATACTAGAGGTGCTCTAAACAGCGTTCTCGGAATTAACAAATTTCAATATTTTCTAGAGGCTGTTCCGGTGCCCCTGCTCAGGCTTGAAAATTTTTTTATGCGATTTTATTGGCGATTTAGACCTGTTATTTTGGAATTTACCTTCCGGAAATACGTCAGAATGAACCAAATTGAATCTAATTTACCAAATTATCGGTTGAGCGCACTTAGTTAAGCAATCATCAAACCTAGCCCCCCCCCCCTGCAAAAAATAATGGATCTGCACCTGGATTGTACAAACAAACCATGTTTGGTGTACATGAGTACAAGTGTTAAGTTAAGGTACCATGGTAACCGAGGTACTGGGTCATACCCCAAATCAGTTTGCACTAACCAGTGAAGACCTTAAAGTTTGTTTAAGTCAATATTTAGTGAACAACAATTATTTATGTATCATTAATACAGGCGATTTAAACAAAGACGGTCAACAAGTTATTGTAGCACGAGGGGGCAAGGGAGGTAACCCAGAAAATGGTTTCCTAGGTCAAAGAGGAGACTCAAAAGAAATAACGTTGGACCTGAAGTTAATTGCTGATATTGGTCTAGTTGGGTAATTTTTTTATACATTATACAGGTTTATAAATTTTATCCATAGCTGAGTGTCTAATGGCTAGGAGTCTGATAAAGTCTGCCATTGAGTAAAGTGGCATGGTTTCGATTAGTCTCGGTCACCCAGAACCCCCTAGTCTTCAACGTACGGAGGGTCTGGGTCGGTTCTCAATTGTTGACGAAAACTACTGGATAATCTACCACATAAATAACCAAACTCCCGGTTACGCATGGGCAATGGAACCTTTTGGCTAAAGTCTCGGTAAGTGCTAGATCTTATGAAGCCGGGATGATTTTGCTAGATTCTATAAAGCAAGTCTGAAATATATCCAACAATTCACTTGGCACATCTATTATTAGAAACAAAATAGATAGAGGAAAAAAGCATGAATCGCAATGAAGAATTAAGAAGATTGTGAGAAGCCATACGTCTGATTCATGACGAGAGAAAATTACCATTTCAATTAAAACCTTTACAAACAAAATTTTAGAGATTGTCATTGTTGACAAGCGAGATGTTTTGATAGATACAGTATGTGGTAACTTAAAAGACTGGATAATCCAGACAATGAGCTGCTTTCCGTCAAATTTTAAGGACCCATCCAGACTAATATTTGTAGAATATTTGTTTGGATGATAGAGACTAGGTTTGATCCTATACATGTAGCTGACAAGGATATGGGTTACCGGCCTAACTTCGTGAGTTTGCTGCAGTCCCTCCCACCACTATAAACTCCTGCTCAAGCAAATTGTTCAAATAAAATTGTATTATTTGGAGCTTTTGAGACATAAATTTGTTGGTATTGTTCAGTTGGCAAAAAGGATAGTATATTAATAGAGTTATTGCCCAATTCACTTACATCACAACATACAAACCTGTTAACCTTTTTGTTTTTCTTCAGATTTCCAAATGCCGGAAAATCAACCTTTCTAAGTGCAATTTCTCGAGCCATGCCAAAGATAGCAGAATATCCATGTAAGATATCAACACACTACAGTTCTTGTCGATTTGTTTTCAAATTTGCAGAGATTGTTCTTTTGGTGATAAGAAATTGCTAGTTGCTTGCAAATTTCATGGATATCTTCCCATCTATGGCCAAGCCTAAAAAAAATTAAAATCATATTTCAAGATTTTTGAAGAACAAAAATTATCGTTTTGATTTTTAAAAATATTAATCAGTCCTATTAACATTCAATAATTTTATCCTCAAATTGCAAAGTGATAGGACAAAGTTATCATTTGGAATTTTAAAAAATAAATTCAATCTTTATAAAGTTCAAAAATTTTATCCCCAAATTGCAAACGTATCCAACAGTTTAGCTCCAAATTCCAAGGTTATGAAATCCTGTGAATGAGATATATAACAGAACTCTAGAAAGAATTTTTCGAAACAATGCTGATTTTACTCCTTTATTCAAAGTCATTATCTTAATGCTATTCAAATGCTCCATTTTAGATTCATTTTTGGATATTTTTAGATTTCTAGAATGTGTGAAGCATTCAAATCAATGTAATATCATTTGTGTTTGTTTATTTTGAAATATTAGTTGATAATATTTTGAATTAATAATTAAAAGGCAAACACAGATCAAGTTTTATTCTTTTTATATAGTTTAACCGACATTGAATGAGTTCTAATAAATCTTTTTGAATATTCCTAAATTTGTTTGAGCTCTGATTATTTTTTTTTCTTTTTCCTTTATATAGTTACAACAATTCGACCACAAATTGGAATAATACAGTATCCAGATTTTAGGAAGGTATGAAAAAATCGAATGACCTATTGTAACCCCATAGATATTTCTGTTAAATCATTAATCATTGTTTGTCTATTTTGTTATCTCAATGTCAGTCCTGTTTTTAAGATGTTTTATTTTTAAAACAGATCTCTGTGGCTGATTTACCTGGTTTAATAGAAGGAGCTCATAACAATTATGGAATGGGACATAAATTTTTAAAACATGTAGAAAGAACGAAGATGTTGATTATAATTGTGGATATAAATGGTTTTAGTCTTGGTGTTAAACACGTTCATAGATCTGCGTTTGAAAACATACTTTTACTCAATAAGGTATGTGTTAGCTAATTTTACATCAATCTGACTAAATTACAGATCTATATTTCGTTTTGTTTTTTTATACTTTCGATGGCTTCTACTACATCAAGATCAGACCAGTTGTAGAAGCCAGTCGCTTAAGGGGTGATGTGAGTGGCTTTTGACCCTATGACATCAGACATTGATTAATCAATCAGCATTGACATTTCTAGTGGTTTACCCACAGTTCTGTGCGTGGCACACCAACAACTACACTAAACAGACCGTTTCATTGGCTAATTCCTAGTATCAAGCAGAACACCTGCATAACAACTTTTTCAGATCCAAGTGTTGTGAAGACAAATAAAATGAAATTTTGAACCATAACTAAAAAACAAAACGAAATAAGATCTGTGTTTTAATCAGATTGATTTCAAATATGGAGAGATGCAATGACAATGACCTTCTGATTTGAAATTAAATGCAGGCAAAACATACATGTAAATCAGGTGCAATATGTAACTTTTAGCATGTTCTGACACAAAAATATCAGCAACCAATTTTAAACCGGTATAACAACTTTATTTAACAGTGAAATATAGGCACAAGGGGTAAAATCAAACTCTTGCTGCATCACTCTGCGAAAGAGATAACATTGTGAATCAATGAAATTTACACATTGACATATTCTCGTTGTCAACCTCAGCAAATTCTTGTATCTTCCCTAAACTGTAGGAGTTTTGGACCTACAGATGACCAATAACTGCACCATAACGCCATAAACCCCATGTCTGCATCATAAAACAGTGATTTTCAACATTCCCATTCTGTCAAATTAAATGAGAGAATTGATATCTGCTGTTCATTTACCCTATTGTTGAAACATCATTATCATGTGTGATCTGATCTTGTTACATTCTGAACTGAAAGATACACAGACACCCTCCCCCCCCCCCCACAAATGTCAGTGACCTTCATCTTACCTTGTTTGTTATTAATTACAGATCAAGATATGTACATAAAAATCATTCAGTTTGATCAATAATTGTGAAGCAGTTTTTGACTCTTCACCCTGTATATGAAAGATGTTTTCTGAGTGAAATAGTCCCTTAGAATCTTTATTTGATAATTAAGACTGTAGTATAGCTGACATGGTGGGCTGTTATTCTAGTCATATTTTGACAATCAATAATCAGTACTAAAAAATTGTCAAAGAAAGATAGTGACTTATAAATTAAAGATTTCCCGCTAAACAGTAGCTCAACAGACTTGGTAGCAGTGAATATTTATTAAATGATACCCTTATTCAAATGATTAAATAAATAAACATCACCATGCTAAAAATAAAAATTTCAAGTATTTTTTTGATACAAAGACATAACTGAGTCTGTGAAAAAATTGTCTACCATAAAAATAATAGATATACATTGTCCGTCAGTTTGACAGCACCCCTGACAACACTTCCCGCCCCCTTGTTGCTCTGAGCTAGTTATGGCCCAGGTCTGTAGTTAATTATATATTTCCAGGAACTAGAGTTATATCTACCAGAGTTAGTTGATCGACCAGCTATACTAGTTCTAAATAAAATAGATACAGATAACCAGTCAGGTGATACTGTCAAACAGATATTACAACAAGTTCAAAATTCTCCAGGTTTGTGTGGTATTATTACTTCTGATAAGAACACAGATCAAATTCTGTTTTTATAGATTATTTTAAGAGCAAGATGTAAAAGGATTCTCTATGTTAAAATGTAAATATAAACCTATAGATGATAATAACTTGCTTAATATAGATCAAGTGTATAAGAAATTTGACGCCAACTACCTTTGGGTGTCAATGATATAAAGCATAGTTAATTTTCATAATAAAGACAGCATATTATTAATAATAAATCCTTTTCTTACTGTATACCCTTTATCCATCCGGTATCCCCAGTGATATCGTTCCGTTCTACTCCACCAACTCCTTGGTCCATTCACAGGGTTTTCACCCATTTAAATTATCTGCCCTTGATCGTGTGTTGATTCTATGAACCAATCAAAAACAGGTTACATACCACTCCAATGTTAGCGTCTTATTTCCTTTCACCACAATAATCTTAGTTGTAATAAAATGCAGGTTACTTCCCTTCACATACTTGATTGGTCCATAAAAATGGCACAAGACTATGTGGTGATTCCCTGCAAATGGAACCAGGGGTTAATGGGGTAGAACAGAACGATACTACTGGGTCTTGGCAAGTTTTCACAGCCCTTTATACAGACATTTTGACTTATTTGGTTAGATATCTGATGTTGATTGATGAATATTACTGATTTTATTTCATATTTATTTTATTTTATTCACCAGATTCCCTGAATGAAGTAGATAAGTACATGCATCCAACAACTTTAATGAAGTTTGATGGAATTTTTACAATATCGGCCAAAGAGAAACAGGGATTGGACAAAGTTTTACACGCTGTGCGGCAGAAGTTAGATCATTATGCAGAACTCAAACGTCCAGAAATAGAAACAGAAGTAGAACATGTTCACTACGAAACTCTGACAAAGACATTAATTTAAATTTTTGTTATATAAAATAAATATGCTAACATAGCACAAATGTTTGCTTTAAGAACTTTACCAACTCTCCATTATGCTGGTAAATGACATTAAAATGGATTTATGAACAGGTGTATTGAGAAAGACCAGAAATAACTGTGGAAAAATTTTTAAACATTTTTATACAGTTGTGTGTCATCGAAGTGAATCAAGTTCTGATTCATTTCAAAATTAGCCACTGTTAATCTTATTTCTGGTCAATCCTGAAGTTCTAACTATACAGGGTGTTTGGGTGGTCGAGCCATCTGATATTTGCATGTTAGATCATAAGGTCTGTCTGTCAATGAATCAAGTGTTGTGTTCCCAAGCTTGCCTGTGACTAGGAGTAGAGTCGCGTGTCCAATACTGTGGATTTTCTATGGGTCCTACTTTTCCTTCCCAATGTTAAAGACCCCCTACATGCAATTAAATCAATGAAATAAAATAGAACCATATATAAGTCGAAAAATGACCTAGTTGTGTTGAGTAGACATTAATTCCCTTGTCTGTCTATTTGCTTTATGCATTATGTTGTATGATGTTGAATTCAAACACGAATAGAACAAGACTCTAAATCACCATTTTTTAATGTAAATAAATTAATCCAGATAGAAGACTACATTAATCATACATACGTATACTTCGATTAAACTTGAGACTAAAATCATGCAGTCTGATTCATACTTTTATATGATTTTTAGAAATTTTAATATATTTTTTTATGGAAGATAAAATGGGACAAGTATCTAAAATGAGATCGGGATTTTGGTCCCTTATGAAAATATTTTCTACATTTCAAGAAGTCTTGAAGTTAAAATCTTAAAAAGAAAATGTCCAGAAAAATACAATTAAGGGCATTAGTTTATTAATATGTGCCGTTTTGTGACCTTCTCCTTACAACTGCCTTGACCATGTGTAGTCTCAAAAATCTACATAAAATGGAGAAACAACAATCATCAGTTTAAAATATTGCTTTTGTATAAATGTGGAAACTGGAATGTAGAAACACAAATCATGAATATTGTCCCATATTGTCTTTTATAAATATGAACAATTCAATATTCCACTTTTTATTTCAGGTGCCTTTTATTAGGTAGGGACTTTTCTTTTTGTCTGTATAATGAAGACATTGCTTGGCAAAGTTCTGACTGTGCATGTGGCTAATCGGACATCAAAATATGGAGGTTCAAAGTCAAAATTTCCCAAATTAATTCCAAAAATATTGACTGTACCGAGGGTGCAATAACTATAACTAAGTACATGTAATAATAAGTAATCATCCCAATCATGCCTACATGTATTTAAATTAAATCAAATATTTATGGAAAAACAGCTGCTAAAGTATTTGGGTGACGTTTTCCATAAGTATATGTCATAGTTTGTGTCTCTGGGGTATCACGGTGGCTAAGTAGGTAAGATTCTGGCTCGCTCAGTATTGGCCGAGAAAGTTCAACCAGATTTTCCTGCGTGGTTCACTCTTGTTAGTGATGCAGGACGGAGGACCTGGCAAGGACGTACAGCTGTCTAGTCATTTGGATAGAACAAAAAATCTGAAGTCACGTGTACACATTGGCATGCACAGAAAAGATCCATTGGCAGTTGGAATTCAGTATAAGAGCAGGCTGTAGCACCGCTACACAGGCAAAAAAAATTTCCCTCATAGCACACTGTATTGTTTATGCCCCTCTTCATTAGCCCAGTTCGGAGCAGAACCTAAATCCCATTTCATTTGTTACTCTATCCAGTAGTGTTGGGTTTTTGCCACTGCGCAGTCAGGGTATATTTATTGCGATTTAGGTGATACGATATATAATTCATATCATGATTCATAACCAGGTCAATATTTACCAAGGATATGTGAATAATTGATATTATAAATCCAGCAGATGGTTTAGAAACAAAACGGTTTTGATCACGATATTGCATGGTTTGGATCAAAAAAGGACAATGCGTGTATGCATGACAAATTAAGAGTGACAGGTTACTTACTGAAGCAAAAAATCACAAAATAGAATGTAAAATGTTGATTCAGTATCTCACAATTAAAGATACATAGATTCAAGGCAATAATACTTATAGTACATTGAAAATAATATATCGTTACCACGCCCACCAGGGCCCGAAATGTTCTGAATAAGCTTTTTCATTTCTCAACACTTTGGGTGAGGGTACTGAAACTATAATAACTTGACCTAGTATGAGCATGTTCTACTTTTAGGTTATAGAAATATAAACAGGTGCGGATCCAGGAATTTTTGCAGGAGGGGGTTTGCCATGTCTCTGTTACAGAAATCTTCCATTATCGTCTCTAAATTACATAGCATACATACAAATTGAGCTTTTTAAACAGAGAAATCATTTTTATACTGATGTACGTAGGATCACTTTGTGATGTAATTTCATTGATGCAAGGCATTATTTTTTTTTATGTAGCTGAGCAGGGGGCCCCAAACCCCCACTCTGGATCCGCGCCTGATAAAGTCAATTGTGCAGGTAGTTATTAATCACCTTGTACTCAAAGGTATTGCACAAAAAACATGAGATCTCCTGTACAGACAGAGCACACAAATAGCAATTAATTTTTTTTAAAGATGTACCGGCAGTTAAAACAACATTACCGGTACGATAATTATTAAAGTCCTGGGGATTGTGATTTTTTAAGTGACATTTAAAAATATGATTTCGAAATGTTTCGGAATCCCCGAATTCGTTAAGATGAGAATAAAAAGGTAACATAAAACCTGGAAATGGATTTATTGCTTTTTCTCACACCATGGCATTGCCATATTAAGCTTTCTTCGAAATAAACTATTTTCAATATAAAAATAAAACAATAAATTTATTGCATTGTAATTTGGCAGGAAATTTCTACAATCGATATGTTTTATTTGTGCCACACAATAAGAACGTACCAAAGCTAATTAATTAATCAACTATTGTAATTGTATTTAATTCACTGTCTGTGATTTCGTCAGCGTTTATCATTCTTGGACTTGATCTGTTGGTTGTTGTCACTGGTAAATCAAAGCTACAACGTTATTATTTACCGTTAGGGGGCGTGACAACATCTCTATGGATACGATAAATTGTTGTCACTGACCGTCATTAAGAACCACACTACATGGTGTTCAAATAACTGTATTTGTTGAGTGTGGAGTCAGTCAGACAGAGGTATTAATAACGTTAATTTTATTCTCAAGAGAAACGGTTAGTTAACAATTATGGCGACGTCAACCTTGAGTCCGTTTACTTACACCGCCACCGGAGATTTAGGCATTAAACGAGAAACGATGCTCCAAAATGAACTGCTTCTGAGAACAGAATTGGGCAAACCAAAACGAAGAGGGTATGGTAGCGGAGGAGGTGATATGTATTTTGGCAGACCCAACGAAAAGAATACATTAGGAGCTTCTGAAGCTTTGAGGGGTTGGAGCAGCATGGATCATAATTCAACACTACCGTTTCACCGAAAAGAAAAAGCCACGGAGAGAGACTTTTTGGAACTAAACAAAACAGCTGTCAACTCAGGAATTGTTACTTCTGGGGAGAATTATGCCTATAGATCAATTAATGATATCAGAAGAAGAACAGCGGGTACAGAAACAAATAAGACCAGAACACGTCGTCTGCCACCAAGCATGGTCTACGGAATATCAACTAGACCGTCAACACCAATTTTTGATCTTTTAGAGCATAAATACCAAGATAAATGGCTTCAACAAAGACAGCAAGAAGAACTCGCCAAGAAGAAAGAAAAAATAAAAAAGAAGAATGCAGGAGTTGTGTATGAAACTAGGGCCTCCTTATTGCGTACATACCAAAATCCAGTTGAATCCGGTCCCTTATGGCAATTACCACGTTTTAAAAACAGCTCTAAACCAAATCTCCAAACCTT
Organism: Patella caerulea; assembly: GCA_036850965.1. Classification (NCBI taxonomy): domain Eukaryota; kingdom Metazoa; phylum Mollusca; class Gastropoda; family Patellidae; genus Patella; species Patella caerulea. Next base: position 17,776,526 of record JAZGQO010000021.1, read on the forward strand.
CAGAACAAAAACCCAGGAAGGCGATGCATTCAAACAGTTTGATTCTGATAAAATTGCGCGACAAGGAAACCTTGGACATGGTGTTTATGAAGCAGCAAAAAACTGATCCAAAGTACATTGTGGTGAAAACATGGTTATAAGAGTCTAATTTAGACGTCGATATTGGAATAAGTAACTCAAACTTGAAAGCTTATGTTTTCCATAACAAATCAAATTTTAAAACAATCTGTGAATATCCTGTGCGAATAGAAAGTTTGGTGGAGTGACATTATACTACTATATCAGCATTATTTACATCTATTGTCACATCAATCCAGTCTCTTGTTATTGATTTTGTCTCTTGAAGATAATCAGTATTTTACTGTGTTCATAATACAATCATATTGGTTTTGTTTGCATTAAAATTAAATGCTGGTAATTACATGTGTAATTATATTATTACTCTTTTACAGATCATGAAATTATAATAAAAAGCTTTTTTCATATTCGATTAAATTTTATATACTTGTATTAATAAGTGTAAAGTTGAAAAAGTTAACAAATCTGATAGGAAATGACTAAAGTAAATATCATATACAAAATCTATCCTTGTTTATTTTAAAGAGATGTTTCTTTTAAACAAATGTTGCATTATGCTAATTCAATATTTTTTGGAACAACATGCTTCCTTTGTCTAGGCTGTGAATAAATTTGCATAATACAAATCATGTTATGTTTAAACTGAAGTGGGTTTAAGATGTATTATTTATAATTATATATTTATATTTATTTACAACTTGTATATATTTTGTACTATACGTATTGATAAACAATTTACTTTCTATAGACCTACCTTCAGTAGTATATGGTTGTGTATAAACAACTATAATTAGCTATTGAATCAATGATTTGCAGGTTTTTTTTTATCTTTTCGTAATTTCGATAAAAAAAACTGTTAAACTAGACCTTGAAACTACTAATAGTCTTTCAATAGTCTGTGCTAATGTAGGCTGGTATCAAACATTTGTCAAATGGAGCATAAAAATCCATTAACTTTGATTGTCTAGACTAAATGTTACCTTTTTTCTTTAAGGATTTGTTAATAAAATCTACAGTTAAAACATTTTATCTTTACTTGTTTTATTAAATATATTCATTATGTGCAATCTTTCATGAAGGAATGATTTAAACAAGATTTGGTCCTGAATATTCAGGATAAGCAGAGCAATACGCAATTTGATTGGTCGAGACTTTGGAACACAATAACTCTCCTTCATTGAGTTAAAATGTTCAAACTTGGTGTATATGCTTATTAGGTCAATGCCTTGATGGACTTCGAAGATGAGCATTTTCCGCTAAGGGTAAGCAGAGATAAGCAATTTGATTGGTTGATGCTTTGGGACATGATAACTTTAGTTCTAATTAAGTGAGAGTGATGAAACTTGGTGTATAGTTTCATTACAGTAATACCTTGACTAAGTTCGATAATGAGCATTTTCTGCTCAGGGTAAGCAGAGCGATATGCAATTTGATTGGTCAAGACTTTGGAACACAATAACTCTCCTTTTAATTGAGTTAAAATGTTCAAACTTGGAGTATATGCTTTTTAGGTCAATGCCTTGATGGAGTACGAAGATGAACATTTTCCGCTTAGGGTAAGCAGAGATAAGCAATTTGATTGGTTGATGCTTTGGGACACGATAACTTTAGTTCTAATTAAGTGAGAGTGATGAAACTTGGTGTATAGTTTCATTACAGTAATACCTTGACTAAGATCGATAATGAGCATTTTCTGCTCAGGGTAAGCAGTTTGATTGGTTGATGCTTTGGGATCACGATAATTAAGTGAGAGTGATGAAACTTGTTGTATAGTTTCATTACAGTAATACCTTGACTAACATCGATAATGAGCATTTTCTGCTCAGGGTAAGCAGTTTGATTGGTTGATGCTTTTAGACACGATAACTTTAGTTCTAATTAAGTGAGAGTGATGAAACTTGGTGTATAGTTTCATTACAGTAATACCTTGACTAACTTCGATAATGAGCATTTTCTGCTCAGGGTAAGCAGAGCGATACGCAATTTGATTGGTCGAGACTTTGGAACACAATAACTCTCCTTCTAATTGAGTTAAAATGTTCAAACTTGGTGTATATGCTTATTAGGTCAATGCCTTGATGGAGTTCGAAGATGAGCATTTTCCGCCTAGGTTAAGCAGAGATAAGCAATTTGATTGGTTGATACTTTGCGACAAGATAACTTAGGTTCATCTTGATTGATGGATTCGACAGTAACAGTGTATAGAAACGATTGACTTGGACACGAGGGCCCTTTCCATTGGCCAAAGGGACCCTTTTGTCAAGCGGGGGCCCTTTTGTCTGCCTTTTGGGTCCCCCTAACTAGGGTACATTTTCGATACGTTTGAAAAAAAATAAATGTGCGATTTGTTAATATGTGTCATCTATTTATTTTGGGGATTTCGGCGGGGGACATCAGCCTCACTGTGTTGGCTTGTTTAATATGTAATAGTGTCAAGTTGCTTTACCCATCTGGAACCAACCAAGAAAAAAATATGCAATAATCTGATCTGATGGATCTGATGGTAGATAGACGTCCATTTGAGTAACTGCATGAATATACATTCTAGGTTCATTTAAAGTTAAAATTGAACAAGTCAATCCAGCGCCTTTTAAGAGTTATGATCAGACAACTGGAACAATGTTGGACTCCACAATACCTTGGCTCAAAAACTAAATGATAAATTTGACTAAAGGGAATAAACGCCCCCCCCCCCCACCGATATAAAAGAAGTTACAATCCAAGAGATGACGTGCCTCACGTACCGCCTGAAATTAGCTGTTCAGTGAATGCCAATGGGGGCATTAATTAGTGGTTCGAAACCTTAGATCTCCCTTCAGTAGATCAGAGTTATCTCCTTATCAAAGATTATCCAGTCTTTCGGTTACGTGCCGTCATATTATGTAATGATAACATGGATTGGACTACGTGTAAAATTGTAGCCAATCAAAGTAAAGAACGCATTTCGAGACAAGGATCTTTCGTTTTGGAGTTAAAAAGAGTCATACGTGGAAAATGCCAAGTTATTAAAAATTGTAGTAATATGTAAAAAAGAAAAAGCATAGAACACCGAATGACAGTATGGCAGACGAATGCAAGAATGAAGATAGCCACGTACTGCACGTTGTAGTTGTTGGATTTCACCATAAAAAGGGGTGTCAGGTAGGTAGCAGACGATAAAAACTAGAGTTATCACTCAGCCAGTGTCCGTGTCGTGTGACAATCCTAATAATTGCCCGATCGCATGAAAGTCAAATCCCATTCGTGATGTCAAGTTGTACATACCATGATGGACCTTAGTAATGGATGAATATTTAGTATTTGTTGTCCTTGTAGTTGTAACATTCACTAAAAATTATATGAATGTATTTGTGAAGTAGGCTACTAATCATACGATCTGTGGGGACCCTAACCTAATAATTATATTTATCCAGTTCCAAAACAGGTTCAGATTTCTTTTATTAATTCCTGCTATTTCATACAAGAAGAAAATGCCAAGGTAAAATCATTACCTTAGTTATGCAAATTAAATCAAGATTTTTATATACAGTTTTTAACAAATATATATAGAATCTAATAGTGTTTATTTCAAGATTAAATATTTTTGAGGACATGCCAGGTGCTATTATTATTTATTAGTCAATAGTTAGTATATGAAGTGCAATAGTGACGTTATGCTATACATTGTCCAAAAATACAAAAGCTGCATACAGTACATACATTCAATGCCCCAATATGCCAACATTTTTTTTTGTTTTTTTTGCAAGAATAATAAAATAAAGATTTTTTTTTATTACAATTATAAGCTGTCACACTCACTGTCCGTATGTGACTTGGATTGGAACATCTTTCGCCTGTTTTCCCAAACTATAAATCAGACAATCTTTATTATAAAAACTGCATTTATTTACACGCACAGTAATCATAGTCTATTATAATACAATAAAAGATTTAGTTCTTACCTGATTGTGTCAATAATTAAAGAATATTACTTGGTTAATATATTTACTAGCCATTCAATGGATAGGTGGTGGTGATGTGGGCCATATCATATGATGTTGTCATACTCATGGTTCTCTGAAATTTTACTGTCTATGTTAGGTGCAATCTTCACCCATCTGTCGTGTTGTGCAGATTGCACCTCGCGTGCACAGATTAAATCTATGCTTATGAAGCTGCTGCACAGATTGCCAACTTTGTGCAGATTACCCTTCAATGTTTTTAGAGATGTTGGTAGTCTGTCACTGAGTCAGACGTAAATATATATATATATATATATGACCTGCCTCCTATAGGCTTTGTAGTGAAATATTTTTAAAATCATTGCAAGCGTGTTTGCTTAGAAAATAAGATTTTTAAAATTGTGTCAGCAGTATCTCGTAATCGGTGCTATCCTGATCACATGTCTGTAGTTAGACCGATATCGCAGCTGTCATTCAATCAACCAACCAATCAGATCTAAAAATGATATTTTCAGCAGACTTAACTATAACCAACCAATAATTGTTTACGATGTCACCCCTGGTGGTAGTGAACGTTAAATTCCAGAAATGAAGAAAGCATCAACCAGTCATAATGGTCAAGAGATGTGCTTGGGGTACATCGAATTCGGACAGTAGATACTCGTAGAGACTGACAGGAGACATACTTGTATCAAGTAAACTTGTCGCAAATTTCATTAAAATGACTTATAATACTAAGACAGTGGTCCATGGTGAATATCGATTAAAGTTTTAAGTTATATTTTTAAAATGTATTAAAATAAAGTTCTTAAATAGATTGTATATCTATAACCAGTCCTACCTTGTTAAAGAATAATCCTATTAATCGTATAACTCACTATTGCCAGTTGAGAAATTGGCAAAAGTATCATTTTCGACTTCAAATTCAAACGTTTGAAGAACGCCATTCCATGGAGGGGAATGGGAAAACAAGCGAGGTAATTGTGTTATTATTTCCTGTGTCAGTGATTTAATGTCTGTGGAATATTGCCCATGGTCGTATAATAGTGAGTTGACAACCTTTTGAGCAAAATACAGAAATAATTATGTTTTGACTTTCTTAGAAAATATGAAATTCCCGCTTTAAGATTTAGCGGATTATCATTGCAGTAATCCATTAAATTGCCCGAACAATGGTCACTTCGGAAATTAGACAGTGATTCGCACATGCGTGGGGTTAATCTTTCCGAGGGGAGGCAATCTGTGCTCAACATCTACATGTACACGTAGGACATTACTGCTACAGACTACTTCTCTTCTCACCCTTTTCAAAGCAATTTTCCTAAGATAAATTGATTTCCCACAGACCATTATTATCCTCTTACAAAAATAGTTTTTATCATTGGTTGATACTCTCAGAATGCACTGTATAAAATAATGGCACCCTGAACTTGTGGAATATGATAAACAATCCCCTAATAATGATAAACATTTTTCTTGTAAAATTTTCTCTGATTTACAGGTGGAATATTCTTACCCTCCATTAATACCTGGTAACAAGGTTGATAGTCATGATGTACCAAAAGAATGGAAACATTTACCATCTTTAGCTTTACCAGATGGCGCTCATAATTTCCAAAAAGGTAAAATCTTATTTCTTGTATTATCATACAGTTGTATGATTTATTTATTCTGTTATTGAGGATTTTTCTTAATCTTTACTCCCTCGCATATGCAGAAATCTAAATTTGAGGAACGAAATATGGCAATATTGATGGACCTACCATTACAAAGCCTTATGTTTCTAATTATTTGAATATCGTCATTTCTTTGTAAAATAAATAATAAGAGAGAGAAATAAGCCGTGATTTGTTTTAAATGAAAGAAGTGTGCATAAACCAGTTGTAGTGTGTGCATAAGCATTCAAGGTGTCTTGCAATACCTGCATGGGCAAAATACTAGAAGCTCATAATCGAATGTCTACTTCAGGTATAAATAACTACATGTATAGGGATGTCTAAAGATGCAACTCTTTTATTAATGACTAGGTAATAAACACAAATAGATTTTAAGATTTATTAGAAAATTTTATAGGAAATTAACTATGTAACATGTATGTCCTTTTAATGTCGAAAATGAGGTAGACATGAATGGCATGGTCTATAACCACTACTACATGTAATTTGCGTTTGATTGAATTTATTACAGATACAGTGTTTTTCCATCTTCCTGGAAGAAATGGAAGTAATAAAACAGTGTATGGGGTTTCATGTTATAGACAAATGGATGCCAAGGTCAGTTTACTGTTTAAAAAGAAAATATCTAATTTGTAAATGACTCAATCTAAATAATGTTGAAATAAATGATATGAAATGTAATGGAGGGTCTAATATTAGTAATATCCTACTTTTCTGCACCTGTCTGGACAATGGAGACAGGCATACTTACTCACTGGCTTCCTATCAAACACCAATCAATATACAAAGCTAAATTATTCATCAGTGTACCGTATACATTCATAATGATATCAATCTAATTAAAATACAGACCTATATTTTGTTCCTCGTCTTTACTACACTAGGATCTGGAAAAGTTATGTAACCCACATTCAGCCACTGAAACACTTTGTTCATGGCATGCTACGGCCGAATTTTGTTTCGTTTTTTAACGCTTTCGATGGCCTCTACTGATAAAGATCTGACCAGTTTTAGTGGAAGGTTGCGCCAGGGGTCTAGGGAGCGACTCTTGAACCTATAACGTCAGACATTTGATTACCCAGTCAGCGTTGATGTTTCTAGTGGAATGAACACAATTCGGCCACAACATGCCATGAACAAAGTGTTTCGAGTGGCTGAATGTGGGTTACGTAACTCTTCCAGATCCTAGTGTTGTAAAGACGAGGAAAACAAAATTTTGAACTCAAAAAATGAAACGAAATAGTTTATGTCTTTTAATCTAATTGTAATAATATTTATTTAATGTAATAAAGTTTTTTTGTAACCTTTAAAGGATTTAAAGAATAAAGATTCAGAAGTAACCAGAAGTACAATACAGAAAAGTGTCTGTGTACTCAGTCGATTGGTAGGTTTTATTTGCACTAACCATCTCATTTTATTTGTTAAAATGGTAGTATGTTTCTCTTATCATCTTTTGATGGTTATTCATTTCTATATGAAGAACAGAAGAGGTAACTACGTAACTACTGTTTAACCAATTGTATAACTTCTTTGAATATCATTTAGTAATTGATCAATAAACAAAGTAATGTAATATAGAACACCATTACTAATTTCATTAAAAAAATGTTTTGTCCTCTCAACTTTATCAAGTAAATTATGTTGTTGTGTTTATAATACATATAGAAGAAATTGGAAATGACAGATTCTAAATGTAAAGGCAAATAAATGTCATGTGGCTGCTCCCTATGTATGTGCACCTTATGTAATATCAGGACCATTACGAAAAAAACAAAACAATTTGCCAGTGATTTAAAAGGAAGCAGCGATTTGAATGATTTATTCAAAAAAATGTTGGTTGTAGGCCTTGAGTTTGTGTGACGTTCATGCAATGAAATATTGATCAAGTGCTGACTCAAGATGTTACAGAAAGACAAGATGGAGAGCAATAAATCAATATATGCACACTTCAGATGGCCATAACTTCTATTAGGATTGATCAAATTGAATAATTTATTGACCAAAATGGGTTTTATTAGGAGTTAAGACTACATGTACTGGTACCTATTTTTGTTTTTTTTTATTTTTGAATATTGAAGGTTTTAATTGTGATTTTATGTTTCAGCCTTTATATGGTATGATTAAAGCCAAGTTAGAGTTAATAACTCATGCTTATTTTGATGAAAGAGATTTTAGTAAAGTTGAACTCTTAGAACAGACATATAACAATATGAAATTGTCGCTTTCTGAAACTATGCTGGATGGTGCTCAAGTTTATCTTGGTAAGTAATGCTTTTGTTTCTGGAGATTAAATTTATGTTGTGATGTGTTCAAATGTGCAAATTAGTTCAACACTCAACCCGGCACTTTATAGGAAGTAGAAGAAGAGAAAGGGAGAGAAATGGGGTTTAACGTCCACTCAACACAAACTAGTTCATTTTATTTCAATACTTGGCTTGCGCTTAGGCGTCTTTATCAGTGGGAGGCAACTGTAGGACCCGGATAAATCCACAAGGTTGTACAGGTGACCCTTCTTCTTGAAACCACACCAGTTGACTCAATGACAGACCTTATTATACAGTGCACACGTTCTTACCATTCTGCCATCATACCCCCCAAGAACAAGACAAAATTGAAAAATCCTCAAATATAGTATAAATCATAACCATTATGGTTATATTACCCTGTCAATAAAATAAATCTGTAATTCAACATAGTGAGCTAGAGTTTTCAGAAAAACATCTACTACTATTACTATCTTAGATGTTTAACGTCTGCTTCTACAAAAATGCTATCACAGACAAATGATATTCTAATTTGTAACCCACTTTTATCAATAGACACCCTGTGGAATTTTGGACTGCCAGCTATAATGCTTATTCTGGTTGTTTTTTTTAATGTAATTTCAAAAGTATAATTGTTTTGTTTTTTTGTGTCGTTATAGGTTTATCACCAAGAGAAATTGTTTTACAATTTAAGCATAAAATAGTTCTATTGTTTAAGCTAATATTACTAGAAAGAAGGGTAAGATTTATATCATGATAATAATACGCCAGATTAAAATTAAACAGATCCTATTTCATTTCGGTTTTTATAGTCCAAAATTTTGTTTTTACTTGTCTTCACAACACTAGGATATGGAAGAGTTGTTATATAACCCATGTTCTGGTTGAATTGAGCAAATGAATGAAACGATCTGTTACGGTGAGTTCTTGACAAGCGAAGCAAGGAACCGGGGGTAAACCACTAAAAACGTAAATGCTGATTGATTAATCAATCTCTGATGTCATAGGGTCAAAAGTTCCTGTACGGCCTTTGAGGCGACCTTCCATTACACCTAGTCAGATCTTCATGTAGTGTAGGCCACCGAGAGTATAGACAGCGAAACAAAATATCGATCTGTATTTTAATCAGTGATAATGTGTTTGCAACAAATGAAGACTACATTAGTGTCCAGTGTTAGGGTTATAAATTCAGTGTAACATGATCAACGCCAGTGTATCACAAGTCTTACTTTATCAAACTGTCTGATTCAGCAGTACATTATAATCTAACTATCCTTTATCATCATGGTGTGAAGCATTCCTTCCATATTTATGACATCGCAACCACCCAGAATCATTCCCATGATTTACCAGAGTACATAGTCCAGTTGTCAAATACAGTCATGGTGTAATCCAAACACAGACTTAAAACAAAATATGTCAAATATTAATTTACCAGTAGTACTGCATAAAAATTATAATTAACATCTGACTTTAATAATATAGATCTGTATTTTTGGAAGTTAGAGTTAAAAAAACCCTATGAATTAGGCATAATCAAAAAGATATTCTGGTTCTCAGATACTCTTGCGTCACAAAGAGTAACTTAAAAAAATTTGAATGAATAAAAAAGATGTGCTGTAGACTCAATTACAAATGATACTGGATAATCATACATTCAACAATGTGATTCATAAAGGGTAGATCCTTGAAACATGGTGTTTATGAGAAGTCATTAACCTTTATTAGTCTTCTTTTGACAAAATAACCAGAATATTTTTTTTTGTATGGTTTTATTCCAAAAGGTTACATTAAATTATGTGATACTGTATTATTTATTTACAGGTATTATTTTATGGTGCCCCAGTAGAGACATTAGGTGGTTTAATACTCACACTTTTATCATTGTTCCCAGGTAAATTTCATATCTGTTTAACACACTTGTTCCAGATGTAGATAAAGTATAGCATTATCACTTGCTCTAAGAGGGGGTTGGGTTACCAAATGGTTTAATGAAAGTTAAAACCGCTTGATATATTTGTCCCATACTTTTCATTCGATTTTCACTAAATTTGAACTTTACCATCATTAGAAGTCCACAAGCTGAAATCGTGACTTTTTCGTACAATCAGGGCCATAATCCATTAAGTTACAGTCTGGTATGCATGAATACCAAAAGGAGATGAGATCTTTGGGTATAAGCATATATTTCAAGTTTTATGAAAATCAGATAAAAATTGTGATCTCTTAGATTGTCCACAAGATATAATCCATGAAGTTACAATCCGATTCATGACAATAGCAAACGAAACCACAATCTTTTAGAGATAAATCTATCTTTCAAGTTTCCTCTAAATTGGATAAAAATTGTGACCTGTAGAGTTCCCACAAGTAATTTGTGGACGGACAGATGGGGCCAATATGTCCACATGGACATGTGGACTTATAAAAAGAGTAAACATACATTGTACATACCGTATTCTTCAGTGAATTAGGTGCTTTTTTTTACCAATTTTCGAGACGGGATTAGCCTAATATAATGTTAAGCAAATCAAGACTTTTCCTTGGTCTACACAGAAGCCTAAAGTTGAAGAAATAACGGTCTGAGAAACATCATATGTTGAACATGCGACACTACGTCAAAAGCTTCTGATAATTATCATCCAAATTGTTGCTACGTACAGCTAATTGAATGGATATGTACATGTTAAGCAATCCAAAATCTTTTTAAATTAGACCGTTTATGTAAAACTCTCACTGTTGATTAATCTTTCAGGTATGGTTGAATATGGTTTAGATGAAGCAGTTAATAAATCATCGCAAAAGGTTTCTTCTTCTTCTCTCAAGATGGCAGGAAGTGATCAAGACGAATCTGATGGTTATTTGGAAATAAGTTACACAGAGACAGGAAGTGACTCGCCATTATATACCAACGTGCAATCTAACTTATCTGGGTCTCGATCTCATCACAGCTTAGATACAGAACCAGAATCGCCAACGATTCCTCGTGATGAGATATTTACCCAACATTCCCCAGATAGCTCAGATAGTTTACATCATAAAAAAAATAAAGACAATACTGATGAGTTATCTCCCTCTGTGCATAGTTACCATAGTGATAAACCAAAGGTTAAAGGTAAATCTAATAGTAGTGAACTTAAAGGTCAAGGTCATAATTCTGGCATTAGCAATCAAGCAAAAAGTGCCCCAGTTGCAATAGACAATGCTACCAAAACAGAAGATACATCAAGCGGTTCTTTGCCGACTTCTGAAATTATTTTCGCTAAAGAAAGTAGTCCTTTGCAAGATTTGTATAGTATCACCCATGTAGAAGCCATACAAACTGCTCAAGATAATGAATTGTCTAGTGATCATTCTCAGGACCAGCTTGATAACTATAGTTCCGATAAATCACTTCATCAAAAAAAGGAATTAAGTTTATCAATATCCCCAAATCCTCCAGTACAGACGACGATGAGTTTAGACATAGAAGATCTCGATTCACCTGAAAGCATAAGTAAAATAGATAGGGAAGATTGTTTTTCTTGGGAAGATGATCGTCTCTTATTAGCCATTAACGATGATGTGGAGACAAAAGCTACATCTGACGAAATGTCAGACCAACAACAAGGCTCTCGAAAAGTTTCAAAGGGAAATGAGTCTGAAGGTTCTGATTCACGTCCATCAAGTAGACAAAGCAGTCCTGGTGTTAGGGCTGCCATCTTGAAAAACAAACTGTCATCTGCATTTGGCAATTTACAATCCAAATCAAAGGTCAAGAGTGAAAGTTCACCAGTAGAAATGAAGCCTTTATATGGTGGACCAGAATTACATCAAGATGAATGTGGTTTCCCATTGGCTATTTTCACAAGGGTAGGTAATTTAGAAGTACACTAAACTTATAAGTTTTTTTGAAGATCCACAAAACTAGATAGTCACCACTCATTAGAATATACCCACAAAATGGAAATTTTCTACTGACTTCAAAGTTGCAAGTTGTATTTCCAAGTGGAAAAATTCATGTATTGCATCTTTTGCAAATTTTATTCTGAAGCTTAAAAAGTGTGGCCATCAAGACATATTTTCCTCCATCCTTCTGCTTAATTTTCTGCCCATATTAGTTTAATAAAAGTCAACAGGAACCAAAGTCGGTATGATGTGAATATTAATATACTTTTGATTGTATTAATTTTCAGGGCACTGTTTGTCACCCATATCTTAGTTTACAATACCATGACATTCTACATGACATTACTATAAGAAGCTTTGTAATTGGTGCAACAAATATACTTTTCAAACAACGGAAAAATCTATTGGATGCAATTGTTGAGGTAAGTCACAGTAAGTGTAGTCTGCTCTGAGTAATACAGGTGTAAAATAACCTTTAATGAAAATTCTTAGGGTGGAGCTCTTGTGATGAAAAACTCCACAGTTCAGATCTTGTATAATGATTGAAGTATGGATATTTCTTTATAGGGCATGAGGTAATTCCAAGATTGGAATCGGTTGAAATTCCTTGAAATAATTTTTTACAAGTGGGATTTTGATAATCGTTTATGGCCATTGGTTGTATAAAAATGGCTACAGTACCAAGGCTATGATGGTGGCAGTAGAGATCAGCTTGAGTACTGACTTCTGAGTAGGACTAATAACCTTGACCCTTGCATTTCTTTTTATCAGGGTGGATTGAGTGGCTGAATTTTCTACAGTGTTTGCTTTTGATCGTAAGGTTTTTTTATTGAGTCAAGTAGTGTGGTTTCAATTCCACTGTTATACGTCACCAGGACCAGCCTGTCCAACCTTGTTGGTGTTTTTCTGAGATGTCCTGTTTTCCTCCCACTGCTGAAGACTTCTACACAGAAACAAATTTATGAGCCATATGTTGGTCCCGAAATGACCTTGTTTGTGTCTGTTTCTTTCTTTTGATCAATATGGTTACCAATATCACCATTTTGTTTTCTATATTTTAGATTGAAGAGGGTAAAATTGAAATACATGACAAAGAATTACAGAAACATTTACATTTAACGACCGCTGATTTACGATTTGGTGAATATATTGTTAAAACAGTCATTGAAGATAAAGATGATATTTACTTAGATGGAACAGGTTTGTTTATTGCTCTAAATTCCATCATAATGACAATGACAAACTTACAAGAATATAGCAGAGGGTTTGTGCTTGGATTAGGGAAGAATTCAACATGTTTCAGTTATATATGTCAGACTTGAATTTAACTAACTGGAAAATGATATACCTGTCAAGTCAAATGACATGGCATCAATTTAGGATTTTAAAGAATTTAACCTTGAAACATAAGAAATACAGTTAAAGATCACATTATGTAAGATTTAGATAAAGAACTAGCCATTCTTGCTATAATAGTTCGAAAGTAGATAATGTGAAATGAATAATTCGAAAATTTCATTCAAATTACTCTATTGCAAGCGAAGATATTAGCCTTTGAAGGTTTGACAGACGTGTGCAATAAATTCAACCACCGTACTGGTTGATCAAAGCCAAGTCTTGTTCCTCCATGTCTGATTAAATCAAAGTATCGCTGAACTGTTGTAAATCTATTTAATATTGAGAGTTGATTAAGGCCTAGGTCAGTTAATTGATGTCTAATACTTAAGAAAACATTTCAGGCTTAAAGAAAGACCTGCAATAGGCAAATTTAGCTCTTGCATAATGCATGTTTAAATGTTCAGTTTTTGTGTATATTGTCTTTTAGGACGATGCTAAATAAGTGACATATTCTTTAGAAAAAAGGTTATGTTCGGTGCAGGTTCAAAACATGTTCTTTTAGCAACATGAATTAGTATGTTTTTACAAAGATTCAGTTTATTTTTATACGCCCACATTTTCATGTGGTTAAAATATATAAAACTGCCATTTAAAACCATCATACATGTCCACTATCCTGACTAGTTTCGTCAAATAAATTTTAACTTTTTCAAAGGAACAGTTCAACAGAAACAGGAAACAAATTTGAATAATGATGTCATATGTTGATGACATCACTAAGTTGTAATGGTTGCCCTGTCGTTGGTAACATGTAAGTTCTTCATTTTCTAGAATGTCATCAACATATGACATCATTATTCAAATTTGTTTCCTGTTTCTGTTGAACTGTTCCTTTGAAAAAGTTAAAATTTATTTGACGAAACTAGTCAGGATAGTGGACATGTATGATGGTTTTAAATGGCAGTTTTATATATTTTAACCACTACACTTATGCTGTTTATGTATCCAGTTACCTAGTAATTGTGATCCCATCAGAAATTCGTTGGAAGATTGGTTTGAGGATGCCTACTGTAAATATTTGTGGATTTTCACATTTTCATGTGGACGTATATTGTCGTCGCCCCTGTTCGTCCGTCCGTCCGTCCACAATTTTTATCCGATTTCAATGAAACTTAAAATGTAGGTTTATCACCCTAAGATCTCGGTTCCGTTCGATATTGGCATGTATCGGACTGTAACTTCATGGGTTATGGCCCCTGATTGTACGAAAAATCACGTTTTTTTAGCTTGTGAACAGTGTAGAGGTCACAATTTTGAACCGATTTGGATGAAACTTGAAATGCATGTTTATAACTTAAAGATCTTTGTTCCTTTCGATATTTGCGCCAATCGGATCGTAACTTCCTGAATTATGGCCCCTGATTGTCCGAAAAATCGCCTGTTTTAGTTTGTGGTTCCTCTGGAGGTCAAAATTGTTATCCGATTTAAAAAAAAGTTTGATTATATCACCGTTCCATGGTTATGAAGGTTGAGTTCGAATTTCCTGAAAATCGGACCAAAATTGACGGACAAAATGGCCGCCGTTTGTATGCGAATAGTGTGAAAATATGTTATATCAAGGTTGTGGACCTTATAGAGGTCACAATTTTGAACCGATTTTGATGAAACTTTACATGTATGTTTATAACCCAAAGATCTTGATTCCTTTCGATAATTGCGCCCATCGGATCGTAACTTCCTGAATTATGGCCCCTGATTGTCCGAAAAATCGCCCTTTTTAGCTTGTGGTCCCTCTGGAGGTCAAAATTGTTATCGGATTTAAAAAAACGTTTGATTATGTCACCGTTTCATGGTTATGAAGGGTGAGTTTGAATTTCGCGACAATCGGACAAAAATTGACAGACAAAATGGCCGCCGTTTGTACGCGAATAGCGTGAAAATATGTTATATCAAGGGTGTGGACCTTATAGAGGTCACAATTTTGAACCGATTTTGATGAAACTTGACATGTATGTTTATAACCCAAAGATCTTGGTGCCTTTCGATATTTGCGCCCATCGGATCGTAACTTCCTGAATTATGGCCCCTGATTGTCCGAAAAAGTGCCCTATTTAGCTTGTGGTCCCTCTGGAGGTCAAAATTGTTATCCGATTTAAAAACCCGTTTGATTATATCACCATTCCATGGTTATGAAGGTTGAAGATCTTGGTTCCTTTCGATATTTGCGCCCATCGGATCATAACTTCCTAAATTATGTCCCCTGATTGTCCGAAAAATCGCTTTTGTTAGCTTTTGGTTCCTCTGGAGGTCAAAATTATTATCCGATTTAAAAAAACGTTTGACTATATCACCGTTACATGGTAGTGAAGAGAGAGTTTGAATTTCGTGAAAATTGGACTAGAATTGACGGACAAAATGGCCGCCGTTTGTACAAGAATAGTGTGAAAATATGTTATATCAAGGTTGTGGACCCTATAGACGTCACAATTTTGAATCGATTTTGATGAAACTTGACATGTATGTTTATAACCCAAAGATCTTGGTTCCTTTCGATATTTGCGCCCATCGGATCATTACTTCCTGAATTATGTCCCCTGATTGTACGAACAATCACCCTTTTTAGCTTGTGGTTCCTCTGGAGGTCACAATTATTATCTGATTTAAAAAAATATTTGATTATATCACAGTTAAACCGTAGTTATTAGAGTTTGAATTATGTTTTTCTGATGATTACTTAAAATGCAACAAATCTTGTTGACTGCCCGGACGATTTGGCTGCTGTGTGGGCGTATGTTTCGTTGCCTGGCAACCTATTTTTCTAAGTTATTTTTACTACTATTGTCAAGCCCAGTTCACATTTATTTCAAGTAAGTCTGACAGAAGAAAAACTGACTCCCTGTCTACACAGTATTGTTATAGTGATAAGATGAATATGTAACAGAAACTCATTTGCTGACCATTATTATTATTATGTTTTACAGAATGGGAAGGAGGGGATGAATGGTTAAGAGCTCAATTTCGATTGTATTTACAATCACTATTAGCAACCATGATGCAAGATGGTAAATACTCTACTCTTATTTATACTTTTTTTTTTACAAATATAGTAAAAACATAATGTTGTATGAAAACTTCAGAATGTAATTAACCCTTTGAACACTGACTATACATGGGGTGTTGCACGTCCCCCCCCCTGGATTTACAGGACGTCATATTAATATCTATTTTCTCTTTTTAGATGTAAAATTGCAGGAAGATTTTGGTTTAGTTTTTATCTCTGCTTGGAAGACAACTAATAATTATCGTTACTGGAGTTCAATGTCACATCCAGCCCTTCACAACATTCCCACAGGGTAAATATAGACCTGCTTTTCATTTTTATATATTTGAATGAAATAAACTACAAGATTTCCATTGAGATCCAAGTAACAGTAAATAATTAGTATCTGGAAAACTATTTTATCATTAAATCAAATTTTAAAAAGTAATACTTTTTTTTTAGCCATCCTCTAAAGACAATGTAAATTAGATTGGGTGAATGGTACTACTGTTATCTCAATTAGATTTTTGCATTTTCATGAATTAATATTTTCATTTCAACTACTGAATAACTTTCTTTATTTCACACCAATTAAAGATACATTATGGGAGATTAGATAAAAGCTAGCAGTTCCCACTATAATAGTTAACAAAATAGATAATGTAAAGGCAGTATTCTGCCAATTTCAGTCCAATTGATCTTTTGCATAATGTATTTTTATACGCCCACATTGAAATGTGGTCGTATATTGTCGTCGCCCCCGTCCGTCCGTCCGTCCGTCGGTCCGTCCGTCCGTCGGTCCGGCGTCCACAATTGCTTGTGGGCGCTCAAGAGGCTAAAGTTAATATCCGATTGACTTTAAATTTATAGACAGTGTTTAAGGTCATGAGACGAAGAAGCCTATTGATTTTCAGCGATTTCCGATAATAACTACCAGAGTTATAGCCCTTGACAACTTCAAAAAATCTTGTAGACGCTCTAGAGGCCAAAGTTAATATCCGATTGGCTTTAAATTTATACACAGTGTTTAAGGTCATAAGACGAAGAAGCCTATTGATTTTCAGCAATTTCCGATAATTAGTGCCAGAGTTATGGCCCTTGATCACTTCAAAAAATCTTGTGGACGCTCTAAAAGCCAAAGTTAATATCCGATTGACTTTAAATTTATACACAGTGTTTAAGGTCATAAGACGAAGAAGCCTATCGATTTTCAGCGATTTCCAATAATTAGTGCCAGAGTTATGGCCCTTGATCACTTCAAAAAATCTTGTGAACACCCTAAAAGCCAAAGTTAATATCCGATTGACTTTAAATTTATACACAGTGTTTAAGGTCATTAGACGAAGAAGCTTATTGATTTTCAGCAATTTCCGATAATTAGTGCCAGAGTTATGGCCCTTGATCACTTCAAAAAATCTTGGGGACGCTCTAAAAGCCAAAGTTAATATCCGATTGACTTAAAATTTATACACAGTGTTTAAGGTCATAAGACGAAGAAGTCTATTGATTTTCAGCGATTTTCGATAATTAGTGCCAGAGTTATCTCCCTTGATCACTTCAAAAAATCTTGTGGACGCTCTAAAAGCCAAAGTTAATATCCGATTGACTTTAAATTTATACACAGTGTTTAAGGTCATAAGACGAAGAAGTCTATTGATTTTCAGCGATTTTCGATAATTAGTGCCAGAGTTATCTCCCTTGATCACTTCAAAAAATCTTGTGGACGCTCTAAAAGCCAAAGTTAATATCCGATTGACTTTAAATTTATACACAGTGTTTAAGGTCATAAGATGAAGAAGCCTATTGATTTGCATCAATTTCCGATAATTAGTGCCAGAGTTATGGCCCTTGATCACATCAAAAAATCCTGTGGACACTCTAGAGGCCAAAGTTAATATCCGATTGACTTTAAATTTACACACACTGTTTAAGGTCCTGAGAGGAAGAAGCCTACTGATTTTCATCAATTTCAAATAATTACTTCCAGAGTTATCTCCCTTGATCACTTCATAAAACCTTGTTGCGCTGTAGATGCCAAACTTATCATCCGATTGACTTCAGATTGATACACAGAGTTTAAGGTGTTGAAACGAACAAGTATTTTGATTTTCAATGAATTTTGATAACTGAACAGCTAAATCCATGATATTAAATGTTTCCTATACTAATTGTTAGCGTGGGGCAAAACTTTATAAAAAGCAAACAAATTCTCATGATTTTCTGATAATTACATAATGAGTTGTTACTCAGATTTTAGTGTATTACAAATGTTTCATTACCAAAAAAAAGTAAAAATATGCGACAACCCTTGTTGACTGCCCGGACGATTTAGCTGCTGTGGGCGTATGTTTCGTTGCCTGGCAACCTATCTTTAAATTCTGTGTTCCGATTAAGAAGAAACAAAATATTAATAGGGTTATGTACTACTTGAATTACACCATCATGGATACCCAAAATAGCTTTGTCTTTATTTTGCTTGGTGTTATTAAAACTATGACGGTTTATTTTTTCCAGTCATCCATTTCAAGGTAATTTAAATATGAATGATATTCGGATGAGATTATCCCAGTAAGTATATATAATTTATCTCAGCAATTCAGCTTTTAATATAGTGTCATATTCGGTTAACTGTGTCACTATATATTTTAATACTATTGTATATTTTGTATTTAATAAGTATTATATTTCATATCTACTCTGTATTATCTTATTTAGTAGTATTATGTATTAACTATTTTATTACTTACAATGCATGTCTATTGTGTGTTATATATTTTATTACTTATACTTTATGTCTATTTTATATTAAATACTTTAGTACTATGCAGGGGGCCACGATGCTAAGTGGATAAGGTGCTGGTTCGCTAGCCTGGAGGTCGGGTGTTCAATCCACTCCCTGCATTGGCCGAGAAAGTTCCTCTCAATTTTCCTGCGTGATTTCCCCTAGTCAGTGATGCAGAACGAGGGCCTGACAAGGACAGTTGTCTAGTTGATCAGATGGAACAAAAAACCAAGATCCTGTGTACACATTGGAGTGCACGTAAAAGATCCCTTGGCAGTTGGAATTCGATATAGCAGTAGGCCGTAGCGCCACTGCCCGGGCAAAATTTCCCTCATAGCACACTGTATGGCGTATTCCCGTTTTCCATTAGCCCAGGTTAGGTGCAAAAGAGTAGGACGTTAAATCCCATTTCATTTCATTTCATAGTACTATGCAGAATACTGAAAGAGGAAAGAAATTAAATGCTGCTGTGGTACAGACAGGAAAATATATGGTAGAAACTGGAAAAGCTGTTGGTTAGTGCAATCCTTTGTCTAATACACTGAATTTAACCAATTATTTCATCAGATTTTGCATACACCCATAACTACTTCTATAAGTTTGAAGATTACATAATTTTTTCTGTGCCAAGCTATAACAAATGACATGGACAGTGTGCAGTTGATGTCCATGATCAAATTTCTGAAACAATCTACCTAGGTCCTACACAAAAGTGAATTATTTAGTTCACATTCCAAATATAATTTTAAAACAGGGATCATTGCTATATGATAGATGCGTTATGAAGATTTCAAGAAAGGGAAGTGATGAACGCAAAAGGAAAACACAAGTTACCTGTCGAAGGAATTCTTAAAGCAGAAATTCGCCTGTGTATCTGTTACGACTCGTCACTTCAGTCAGTTATATAGAACGATAACTCATAGCAATGAACTCTGTGTTAAAATTATACTTGCAAAGTGTTTAACCAGTTCTATCATATATATGAGATAATGACCATTATATTGTAATGTGACATCTGAACACTCTTAATTTGTGTTACAGGTGGTGCCTTAAACCATGCAAAGTCAGCTGTATCATCATGGTTCAGTAGCTGGCGACAAGAAAAACCAACCACTCCTCCGTCTGATAATACAGCTATATCACCAACAGAGGAAGAAGCAGCCAGTTCTAGGAAAAGTTGAACTGTAGAATAAACAAATCGCTAAATGGATTCTTATATTTACATTTTTTACCTTTTGTTATGTTATGATAGTTTGTTGCAGTGATCACACAGTCAAACATTATATTTAGTTGTTAAACATTGTGTCAATGCATTTAAAATGGTGATTTCCAAAATATTTTGTGTATCTCACATCTATTTTGTGGTAAATTTCAGTGCTTTTATTGAACATCATTGGATTTAGATCAAATTCAACTTTAAATAAAGTGGTATATTGCAGATTCATTACACATATTTTTCATTATAAGAAATCTTCAAAATGTTTGATAGGCATATGTATATTTATTGTACTTACACTTAGAGTATTTGGTTTACATTGTATATTAATTAATGGTATGCTACTTATTTCATTTTGCCTAATTTATAAGTAATCCTCCTGGATTTATTTTGTTTGAATGGTTTTGCATTAATCAGTGATTCGTGGATAGATTGATGAAAGGTTTGTTGTTTTGTTCATGAAATGTTCATGGATGGATTGATCAATTACTCATAGATCTGTTTATGAATGGTTCATGGATAGGTTAATAAACAGGTTGGGAACACATCAATTAAATGTTACTGGATGCACTGATCAATTGCTTATAGTTCTTTTCCTGGATCAATTGCTCATAGTTCTGTTCATGAATAAGTTGATAAGTTGCTTATAAATCTATTTACAGACATACTGGTAAATGTCAAATGGAAGGGGAAGGTGATGATTTATTCATGAATTGATTATTTATGGATGAATTATCAATATCTCATAGTTGAATTGATCAGTAATGGATGGATGAATTGATCAATAATTCACAGATAGATAGATCAAGAAATTATTAATGAGATTTATTATTGTATATTTTACATATTCCTGGTTTGATCTAGATATTGTGTTTATAGTAAATAATTGTATATTATTGTAGAAAAGTGCTAAATGGGTGTATTTATTACTAACTTTATATATATTTCATATTTTTATCAGGAGTTGTTATAGTATTAAATAAATGTTTATTTTTGTTGGAATAATTCTAGAAGAGGTTACTGCATGTATAATATCAATTGTTATTATATTTATATGTACTTACAACATAAACAGATTTCCCTTTATTACCTTCATTACATAATGGTTATATGCAATATGTTCAAATATATGTAGATTGCTTTGTGTTAGTACAGGGGATTATTGTCTTGGTTGTTCGCTCACATTTTTATGGGGATATATATTATTGTTGCGTCTGTCCGTTCATCTAACTGGCTGGCATTGGTTACTTTCGACATTGGCATGGCTTATGGCCATGAAAACAATCACGTATTTAGCTTGTGGACACTATAGATGTCACAATTATTATCAGATTTTGATAAAACTTGAAATGTATGTTAAATTATAACCCAAACTACATATTGGACCCTAACTTTTGGATTATGGTACAGAAAATTAGTTTTTAATAGCTCGTTCTCTGTCCATCTCTTGCAAAATGCTAGCATATCTTGCATGGCATTCCAGTTCTTATGTCCTTAGAATGGATTAGTCATCAGGCATGTAGGGCTGTCTTAACACATGGACATGCTCAGCAGTTATCCATGATATTTGTGTATGTTGTGAAGTTAGTGACCTCATTACACTGCATATAATGCTGTTAATACAGCACTGCGGGCATGTGTAGTTATTTAAATGACATGTATTTTACCATCATATTTCTTAATTTCAAATGAGTATTTTAGCTTTTCAAGCAATAGTTGTTTTAGATTTAGAAGGAACTATTGAGAACAAACAAAAAATAACATTCTGGCATTTATTCTTAATGCTTTATGTAATTATTCCAATGCATAATCATGGTCTTAACAGTGGTTTCTATAGCAACTAAAAGTTGAATGAGAAATGTCACGATATGTCTGGATAGTGCTTACTAGAGATTTGAGACAAAATTGACTTCACTAAACCTAAAATGGATATTTTATGGCAGGCCCCCCTAAAAAAATGTTTCTCCCCCCCCCCCCCCCGAAAGAAAATTTGTCAACCTTAACTCTTAAATACCTACTGTAGACTGTAACGGGTATGCCCCTCCTAAAAACTTCACTGCAAGCTGGCTACGAGCCTGTTTTATGGTGTGGACCTATAAGATTTTATCATAAAATTAATTTCAAATAATGACCATAATTTAATCCTTATTTGTAATGTGTTAAGTCTAACAAGATTTAAGTCCAAATACGTTTTTGCGTATTGCCGAATAGTCATTTCACAGACTTGTTTGGTAATCTGGAGTAGCTGATCTTATCAAACTTCATGGCATCATAATTTAGATTTTGCACTAGACAACAATGTAACAAATGTCCATTAAACAAAACCTTGGCATGTCACATAGTTTTTGTATTAATGGTGTTAATAGAAACTAGCTACTGTTGAATTATTGAATCTTTGTTGAAATACTTTGTTGACTATTGAATTGTTAAATATATATTGATATAATATATGTAAATCTATTCTACATTTTTCAATAATAAACTTTTATAATACAATTTTATTGATAATGTTTTTGATATGAGCCAATGATACATTTGTTACAATAGAAAACAAATGACATGGGATAATAACCAAAATTATTCTTTGATGGAGAGCTGGGGTTGATTTTCATTTTGAAATGAGGGGATATCCTATAATATGAGCAAGGTGTATCTTAAGCCATGTTTTGAACAGGCCTGTTCGATTTTTATTAATCTAAATAATGCATATATATTATATACTAATTGCATGATATATATAACTTCTGTAATTAGAGCGTTCACAAGGATCAATATGAAAAAAGGGCCATAATTCTAGAATTTCTTAAAAGAAATTGTTGAAAATAAATAGTATTTTTTGTCTAAATATTGTTAACAACATATACAAATTTCAAAATGATCAGATAATAAATATAGTCTGAAGGATGTTCACAACAAATTATGGACAATGTACAAGTCACGGATGGACAGATGGAGGCGAAAGCAATATACCACCATAATTCCATGTGGGCGTAGAAAAATAATCACCATTTGTTTTTTTTAGACAGATCAAGATTAACTGATTTTGGACATTAAAACTATTTACGACAATATGATGACATCAAGCGGACCTTGGTCTTTAATATAAGCACATACTCATAATATCAATAAACTTGGTAAAATATGAATAATTTATAAAATAGACATATATGCAAAAAACAACACCAAAAAAACAGAATAATATATTTCCATGACAATGGATTATAAATAATATTGGATAACATAAACAAAAGGTTAATTTAATTTCTGTCCTTTTGTTCTGATATAAAAAAAGAACAATTTGTGAAGATTAGATCAGAAGCTTAATTATATATAAAAGCACACACCAATCAAATTTCCCTTCCTTTAAAATTTTATGACAATCATAAATTAAATAGTGTATTTACATTTTTTCGTGTTTTCTTCATTGGAGTTTAATTTTATTGAAGAAGCTCTTATAATGTCACTTCGAACAATTAAACACAACTATTAAGATTTACGAAAAATTGAAAAGAACATCAGAGTAAGATATTACTACTCACTGCACCTTATCGCAAATTAAATTTTAAAATATTTTTTGTTTGAAGTATTAGAAAAACAAATAAAGGTGTTTAAAGTATATTTCCTGTACATGGGTATATAAAATGAGTAAAAGCCATCATTCTGTCCAAACCCAAGTTTAACACAATGCACGCCCGATAGAGCCAGTGGTGGATGACCAGTGATGTGATGTTGCCTATATGGAACAGAGGGGATGCTTGATTCACAGTTCTGGAATTGAATTCCAAAACTGGTGTCAATCAAGTGAAAAGGAGAAATTCGGAATAAAATGCATGTGCCGACTGTATAAAAAATATCTCAACCAATCACGACAGCTGAAACCTATTTTTTACCTAGGAATATGTCACGATTCTACTCACTACACTTCAGCTGTCGGGATTGGCAGAACTGTGACAGGACTGCATTATGCATCACTCGATTGTAATTCTGTCATTTGATCTATAAAAACATAAAGAATCATACATGTGGTCTACACAATCATCCATACATTCAAAGATATCAAGCTCGAAGATCAGATGCCCAGTGTTGAATAATATCTTTCAACAGCCACCTCTAATTGCATGTCCGCATCTAAAATAATTTGTCTGGCTTTCTCTATGTCCGCTATTTGAGTGACTTGTGTAAAATCCGTAATAAGAACATTCATAACTTCATTAACAGCTGCATCTTCTAGGTCTAAT
This sequence comes from Patella caerulea, assembly GCA_036850965.1. Lineage (NCBI taxonomy): Eukaryota > Metazoa > Mollusca > Gastropoda > Patellidae > Patella > Patella caerulea. Next base: position 17,800,987 of record JAZGQO010000021.1, read on the forward strand.
TGTGCATTGCCGCTGGTGCCACCTACTGCACCAGAAGAGTTACTTGTCCCGGAACCCTTCTTGTATGGCTACAACAAATATAGCATAAATATATTTTACAGGATATTATTCAAATAACTTATTATTCAGTAGGTCATCTTACTATTAATTTAACTTATGGTCGTTTTATCTTTGATTACGGCTTGGGAATTATCATATACAAAGATATGGTTCAATTTTATTTCAACAACTTGATTGAGAGTAGAGGTCTTTTGGTGTGTGGGGAAATTATGGGGACAAGTAAGGACAATCATGGTGAACTTCCTCAATCAAACTGCACCATATTGACTGAAACACTGGGGTTATTTTCTCCTTATTTGATACCTAGACCAACCGAGGTTCGATCATATAACTATGTAGTCATAGAATTAGCTTGATAAACATCATGTTGTAATTGTAACTTACCATTGGTCTCCCTCCAGTATCTGATAAGCTCATTATATTTCGCCATTTCCGTCTTTCCTTTTCTCTTTCCACCTGTAATAAATACAAGTTTAAATGATTCCACAGAGTAATTAGTACTATTGGAGACAGTGCAGAAGAGAATGGAAGGAAGGAATGAATGGAGTTGAAAGTCTCATCAACACAATAACTTTGGGAGAGAGAGAGAGAAATGGGGTTTAACGTCCACTCGACACAAACTAGGTCATTTTGGGACTAACATATGGTTTATTTCAATAATTCACTTGCGCGTAGCAGTGGGAGGAAACCGGAGTGCCCGGAGGAAACCCATGAGGTTGAGAAGGCATCCCTATCTCCATACCATATTCGTTCACACCAGGGATCGAAACCACAGCAGCAAGCCAGAAGTGACCGGCCAGTTTGAGGTCGAAGCACGGCACTCTAGACCACTAGGCCATCCCAACCCCCCAAATTGCTTTGGTAATTTTCTGACTCCTAGTTTGATTTAACGGTCACATGTGCCATGTTAGGGGTATACGGCGGAGAGACCTCTATTTTTCTACCATCCAAATGACATACAACACTTCTCTAGTCAACCCTGATGGCACTATATCCATGACCTGCCTCAAAAAATTCCCAAGATTATTTTTGGTTAACAATTATGTGATGGACAACTCTATTTTAAAGTAAGAATCGAAAAATTGTTTGAGAAACAACATTACAATTAGTCTATTAGAAAGTACAGAAAGGCTACACCATACAGATCAATTAAATAAAAAACAGTTGCAAAAACACATGGACAAGACACATGGGTGATATGACTATGTGAGAATATAAGCAAGGGGAGGCGATTCACAAATGAAATAATTGAAAACAAGATTCATAAGTGAAGCAATTCAAATACTGTCATATCGTATATAAATAAGGGAAGAAATTCACAAGTCAAATAAAGTAAAACAAGATTCAAAAGTGAAGCAATTCAAATACTGGTATATAAACAAGGGGAAGTAATTCACAAATACTGGTATATAAACAAGGGAAGTAATTCACAAGTCAAATAACTAAAACAAGATTCAAAAGTGAAGCAATTCAAATATATTGTAACACGCTATATTGAGTTTTTTCATATAATATAGTAAATGTAATATATTCTACCCATTATAAATCACATTTGTGTGTTCACATGCATAACATAATTTTAAAAACTACTTACTTCAGATGGTTCAACCCAAACTTCCCCCTTCTCTATACATCTCTGTTTTCTCACGCTGTCACGAACTAATTCTATTGTTCTCATATGTTCTTCTTCAGTTACTGCAATATCAAACATAATATTATAAATTCCATATAAAAATATATGACTATTCTTCATTACGAAAATTCAGTGTTTTACCATGGACAGATGGACAGCCAACGAGTCCCTTTTGTTGGATTCTCTGCCGCTTGCGTGAGACTGAACCAGATCTCAATGTCAATGGTAAACCAAGTGAAGTGATTCTTGACATTTCTGGATTTCATACAGATTAATTTCTTCAACTCCTCCTTAGAATTTACGGCATTCTTATAGTTACACAGTATATTTCTATTCGATAGTTATGATGCAGCAATTGAAAATGGTGAAATGATCGATTTCAATATCTTCGTAATTTTTGTAAGCATTTTGGTTTTGCTTAATAATCCAAATTTCTGTATGTATGAAGGATTCAAAATTATGAAAATAAAGTTCAGGTATAATAATGTCCAGAATGATGCTTAATTGTGCAGAAGTAAAAATTAAGAGTGTTTTACTAGGTTTCTTTTTAATGAAAACTGTACATGTTTTTCTTTCGGATTCACATGTTCGAAAGAGAGAGAGAGAAATGGGGTTTAACGTCCACTCGACATCCAAAGTAAACAGAGACTGTGTTTTGATACATTTACATCCCAATCATCTCAATCTAATTGCAAGCAGGGAGGTAATTTTATTTTAGTCACAATCGTCAGGTCTGATTTTTGCCATGGCACAGAATTCTAAAGGCTTCGTGGACTTAGTCTGTCAATCTATAAACGGTCCATGGTTTTACTAACTAACTCCCTACATTTATATCTCTGTAATAACTTACTATTTGACATTGCAGCAGGTTGTCCCCCTTGAGCGAGACTACTCTGTAAGGCTGTTGGCCCTTTCATTGTAGCGTTTGGATCTGTTCTGTATGTTATTATATATTCTATCATAGCACGACGATTTTCATATACAACAAATTCATTGTAATCAATAGGACAACCCTGAAAAAAAAATGAAATCACTTTTATAAGAAATACTATTGCTTTGATATCCATTTATAAGGTCCAAAATTAAAGATCTAACAACCCACATCAAACAATCAGTAAATTATGCTGTGCAGAAAACGGCATATAACTTACTAAAACAAAAACAACTGGTGACTAATATACCATATATTCTTGCATCCATTAATGCAAACCAAAGTTTGTCTTACCTTAACAGAATCATAAAATCTCCAGCCTCCAGTAACAATTTCTTTCTCTGGTTCTCGTCGAAGATCAACATCTTTAGCCCTTGGTGGATAAACCTGAATATAATACAATATATAACATAGATAAAATGAGATCACAAATTCTACAAGGTTTTTTTTTTTAGAAGATTCTCGCAAAAATTTGAAGAATCTGTATAGGGATTCTGGAGAGAACCCAAATGGTTCAGTGGCTATTGAAAGTATTTTGACAAGATTGTCCAAAGAAACGAGGACATTCTAGGGACTGTAGAAGATCTGCTGATTCATGCTTCATGAAAGCTGAAATAATACATACCTTAGCATCTCCAAGTATAACTCTACACATTAAAATACATTCAGATTTTTTATTTACACCAGTATATTGAATACATTTCCTTGGATTATCACTGAAACATATAATAATTAGTCAACATAATGAAATATTGCAGTTTTCCAGACACCTCCAGGCTAATAAAATCATGCCATTCACCAGTAAAACATTTTGAAAACATATATACAAACAATAACGTATTTAACCTATTTAACCCTAGAACTATTTCGTTTGTCCAGATCATCCAATAATTGATCTCATTCAAACAGTACTACTAACATACACAATATAGGTTGCCAGGAATCAAAAATATACCCACCAGCAGCCAATTCATTTGAGCAGTTATGAGCTTAACAATTCAGAAAATTTCAAAAAGGTACATAATTCTAAATACAGAGCATCATATGAAAGTTAATGAAGATGAAGATATCTTACCTAAAATAAATACCTTTACCAAAGCATCCCATACGACTTAACCTAGCATCTAATCCTTCTTCACTAATACGTTCTTTATCCGCTGGCGTTCCATGATATAAATATCGCACATTTAGATCAAAACCTACAAATGATTATTATTATTATCAATCAAAAATTTAAATCATAAATAAGTAGACGGTTTCTTAAAATTTGTAAACATGTCTAAAACTCATGTTAGTTGCCTTTATAGTTTTGTATTTTGTTTTTTTCAGTGAGTAACATAATTTACAAGTTAGCACTATCAAATTTCAAAATAACAAAATAGTTAAAATCAAATAAACAGATAGTATGAATACTATTTTGGCACCCACTCAGCAAATTGAACTTTTGAAAAATCGTGGGAAAACTGGAATTTATCCTTGAAGGATTATTTAGAAATAATCAATTTTACCATAAATGAGGATTAATAAGAACATTCTGTTAGCTTTACATAATAAGTGCCTGATGATGATGGAGAACGCAAGTCTGGAGACAGTCCTGCACATATGACGCCATTTTTAGGTTTGCGCGCTAGGGTTAGGCTTGGTCCAGGGTAAGGATAAGGGTTAGCGATAGCCCTGTTTACATCTCAAGACTTCGACAAAATCTGCAGGTCCTACACCACATATGACATCTATGTGCTAATATGTGCAAGACTGTCTCAGATCTAGCGTTCGCTGATGATAAAATATACCTGAATAAAAATTTAAAAAAAAATTGTATTGAATTGAAATGAAATGGGGATTTAGTCCGACTGGGAAAATATGTACATACCTTGTATATGTTGTCTGGCTTTTAAAAGATGATCTTGTTCACTTTTATATTTTTCTAATAAATGGACATTTTGTAGTCTCTCTACCTGCTCTATGATTAGTCCTGATTGTGTGAAATCGTGTAAAATTGCATCATATTCTCTACAACCAGGGTATATGGGGAATAATTTATACGTATACACTGATCCACGATCATTTATGTCCTCTTTGGACCAATTTTGAAGAATGTTATCTGAAGTAAAAGGAACTGGCTCTAACTCCTCAATCCCACGAATTCTTGAATCAGAACTTTCAAGTTGTGCATTCGCATCAACAGTATCAATGTTTGTGTCAGAATCATTCTGAGTATATTCACTTCCCATTATACGACGAAATTTTTCACTGATTTCTGAAGGGGAGATAATCCCATGTCTAATTAATTCTTTCAATTCACGAGAATATTCTCTGTCCTCATCTGTCGTTGCTGTCCCCGAGTCAGAATCACTATTTTCCAGATGTATGCTGGATAATGAATTTGGTGTTTCTGCCTGATGCGCACTACTTCCTCTGGCCTGAAGATCATTTGATCCACCAATTTCTAATGTTTCATTTGTCAATAGCTGTTGACAGAATATAATCATAGAATTATTATTAATATACTATTCAAAAAAAGTAGGGGATATTTGATTTTGGGGGCATAATACTAAACTATGCAAATGACTACGAAAAAAGTCACTATAGAACCTAACAGAAGAAACATTTCCAGTTACATGTGACGCCCAGACGCACCAATAGCTACCGCATGGAATGCAGGTGATGCTTGGGATCATCATTGGGGTCCAACCCAAGATTTGCACGACTCTGACTTTGAATGTTACAGTCATTGTGACATTGAATTCTAGGGTGGAAACATCAGTTTAATTGTTTTAGTGACCAGAAAACAAATTTTGATATGCGTCGGCTTACCCAAAATGAAAGGTTACGTGCCCTTGGCATGCTACAGATCGGCACAACACAGGCGTTTGTGGCGCGGCCGATGAATGTTTCTCAGTCTGTCATAAGCAGGCTATGGTCCAGATACCGTGATACACAATCTGTACAGGACAGACCACGCTCAGGTCGACCAAGGGCGACAACTCAAGCCCAGGATCGATTTATCCGTACCTTGGCCTTGAGAAATCGTGTCATCACAGCAAATCAGATCAGCGCTCGTCTTCAAACAGACACTGCTGTGAGAGTGAGTGGCCAGACGATTCGGAATCGACTGCATAGGGGTCACCTTCACGCCCGACGTCCTCGCGTGATCCCTTGTTTGAGAGATCATCACATTCAGGCAAGACGTCGTTGGTGTAGGGATCGTCAACACTGGGATAATCGACGCTGGAGCAATGTGATGTTTTCAGATGAGTCAAGGTTCACTGTTGATTTTTTGGACAGACGTAGGAGGGTGTGGCGTCGTCGAAATGAGCGCTTCAAAGACGTTAACGTCATCAGACATGATCGATTTGGGGGTGGTTCTGTTATGGTGTGGGGAGGCATCACTGTTGCTGGAAGAACGGCTTTACATGTTGTTGCAGGGCGTGTTACAGGACAGTACTACCGGGACCACATCTTGGCAGTCCATGTTGTGCCGTTCGCACGACGTCATGGCCACCGTTTCATCTTCCAGGATGACAACGCAAGATGTAACAGGGCCAGGATCGTTACAGGTTACCTCCAACAACAGAACATCACCATATTACCTTGGCCAGCACTGAGTACCGACCTCTCCCTGATCGAGCATGTCTGGGACATGCTTGGACAGAGGTTACGTCAACGTCAACAACGTCCTGCCAATGTCCAAGAACTTGCTGCTGCGTTGCAACAGGAATGGGACAATCTGGACCAAAATGACCCTAGACGTCTCATTAGGAGTATGCCACGTCGGATCAATGCTTGTTTGGCAAACAGAGGAGGATTTACCCGTTACTGACTTTGTTGTGATGCTGTGGTAACTTTGCTGTTTGACCCCGGGTATCATTTTACCCTTATAATGGTCAGTCTGTGCCTTACTTAGTCTAACGATCATTTGGAATAAATCGATGAATGTGAACTTCATTTTCATTTTGTCATTTGTTTCTTCGTCAGTTTCATTAGGTGACTTTAATAACACTTAAAAATCAAATATCCCCTACTTTTTTTGAAGGGTATATTTAGTGCCAATTAAGGTACTGCCAAAATCTGCAATAACCTCTGGTGACATAGTTATGTCATATATATTGCCTTGGGCAAAATTGTTAACCATCTTTAAATTGAAAAGACAAAATGTCACAATCTTGATTTACAGATTTCTACTATAGAATTGTTTAATAACAATTAATTATCATTTCTAATGACAAATGCGTAGGGGTCTTTAGCAGTGGTTAGAAACCTTGGAGTGCAGAGAAAAGTCATGGGGCTGGACAGTCTACCTTACTCCTTGTCAACAGGGGAATTGAAATCATGCCAGTTGAAGTTGACTTAATGACAGGCCTTATCATACAGCGCTCCATTGAGGTCAGAGTAAGTTTGGATAGAGAGATTGGAGAAATGGGGATAAAGGTTCACTCGACCCAAACTAGGTCATTTCGGGACTAATATATAGTTCAATTTAATTTCAATAATTCGCTTGCACGTAGGGAGCTTTGGCAGTGGGAGGAAACCAGAGCACCTAGAGAAAAACCACAAGGTTGGACAGACGACCCTACTTCTTGTCACGTACAACAAAGGAATTGAAATCGCGGCAGTTTAGACTCAATGACAGGCCTTATGTTACAGCACTCCATTGACAGGTGCGGATCCAGGATTTTTTGCAGGGGGGGGGCTAGGTTTGATAATTGCTTAACTAATTGCGCTCAACCGATTAATTTGGTAAATTAGATTCAATTTGGTTCATTCTGACGTATTTCCGGAAGGTAAATTCCCAAATTACAGGTCTAAATCGCCAATAAAATCGCATAAAAAATTTTTCAAGCCTGAGCAGGGGGGGGGGGGGGGTCCGGACCCCCTGGACCCCCCCTCTGGATCCGCGCCTGATTGAGGTGAGAGTAAGTTTGGATAGAAAAACACATGTTTAACACAATGATCTACAACATTAGCAGGTGAGCTTAACTATATTTTGAAGCAAAAATATTTACTTACTTCATTCAATTTTAAACTGTCATTTGTTCCTTCTGATTCAAGTAAACTTAATGCCAAAGCTTGATCTAATTCAGTTTGATATTTATCTGAAAAAAAAAAACAATATTATATTGGGCTTAAATGAAAAGAAACATTTTTTGTAACAGTTGGTCAAAAAAAATTTAGCATATGAAATTAAAGTAAGTCAGTGGTACATCAAAATACATTGTAATGTGGTTTCTTAAGGTTATATAATAATTTATATACATGTAGCTTTGGTCTCCGGAGTAGAGCATCCATAAGACTTTTTATCAAGAAGTTATCAAGAGCTATAACTGACAATAATTATTGGAAATTGTTGAAAATCAATTCCATGATAATTTAAGATTCTAGAGCATTAACATGGGCTATAACTGTGTCAGTAATTAAAGACATTCATTCAAAATCAATGATTCTTAGGCTGACAGTAATCATGAGGAAATCAATAGGATTCTTCATCTCATTAACATAACCATTGTATAAAAAGTTGGAAATCTTCAGACCGATGAATAGGGAGACTATAAGATATGACCACATTTCAGCTTGAGATGCAATGATTAATAGAACACAATATTAAAAAAAACATCTTTTTATTATCGGGCGAAACGGTTGGTGTGTGTGCGTTGTATCATAAGGTCTGTCATTGAGTCAAATGGCGTGGTTTCAATTCCCCGGTTGTACATGACAAGGAGTAGGACCAGGAGCGGATCCAGAGGGGGGGCCAGGGGGGAAACCCCCCCCCCCCCCTGCTCAGGCTTGAAAAATTTTTATGCGATTTTATTGGCGATTTTAGACCTGTAATTTTGGAATTTACCTCCGGAAATACGTCAGAATGCACCAAATTGAATCGAATTTACCAAATTTTTCTGGGGGAGGGCCTCCAAACCCCCCGATAGTTGGTTGAACGACTTCGGCGCTGGAAATTATCAAACCTGGACCCCCCCCTTGCAAAAAATCCTGGATCCGCGTCTGAGGACTAGGGTTGCCTGTACAACCCTGTGGATTTTCTCCAGGTCCTCCGGTTTCCACCCACTGCTAAAGACCAATACATGCAAGCGAATTATTGAAATATATAATTGAAGCATATTATATTAGTCCCAAAATGGCCTAGTTTGTGTCATGTGGATGTGAAACCCAATTTCTCTCTCTCTCTTCCTAATATGTCAAACTTACCTTCATTTACTTCATTTATGAGAGCTGCTTGTAAAAATGGTTCCTCCTCCTCATCAAGTGGGGGTGTATATCTCTCCACACGGAAGGCCGGAGGTGATGAATCACTTTCTAGACTACTATATTCTTCTAGATCCATCAGACATCTGTTTTATTTGAAACAATGGAAATCTGTACCATGGTACCTACACAGAAATAAGAAATCAACGGTAGGCCAATAGATGTCTTGTAAACACTGAGTATCAGGGATGACCAAATAAATAGATTGCATGCAGAATTGGAAACAGCTGCCAAGATGCATTGCTACTATCTGTTAAACATATCATTTTTTGTGGTTCTTGTGACTAAAATTGAGAGCCATGCCATGGTTCTTCATTCAGTGGGTAAGGTACAGGCTATGACTACTGGCCATCTTCTTCAAGATTTTTCAGCATAATTTAGCGGTTTAGGAGAGAGGACCAAGAATGGGGCAGGTGTCTAATAATTTGGATGGAACAAAAACTGATATGTTCCTGTGTGTGTGGGGCCTACATAACTAAGATGCATTGACAGTTGGAATTCGATGAAGAGTATGTGGAAATGTTGCTGATGGGAAAAATGAAACTAAAAATGTTGATCATTTCAATTCAAACAAATATTATATTCGATTTCGAACAGCATGATAATTACTATTAAAGCGGAAATTTCATGTTTTCTAAGAAAGTCAAAACATGATTATTTCTATGTCTTTTGTTCAAAAGGTTGTCAGCTCACTATTATACGATCATGGGCATTATTTTACAGTTATTAAAATGACCGACACAGGAAATAAAAACACAACTGCCTCCCTTGTTTTCACATTCCCCTCCATGGCATGGCGACCTTCAAACGTTTGAATTTGAAGTTGAAAATGATATTTTAGACCAATTTCTCAACTGGCAATAGTGAATTTTAGGATTAATTATAATAGGATTATGTTTATAGAAAGGCTACAATCTATTTTAGGGCTTTATTTTAATACATTTTAAAAATATAACTTAAAAATATGAAATTGGAACTTTAAGTTGGATATACTAACTATAACTAGGTCTATTATTAGTAGTATATTAGTCTATCGATAGATCAGCACAGCTAGATGGCCCATATATATACTCCTTGCAGTGTTCCGTTTGATTAGAGCTAATCCTACTACTCACTGCTGGAAAGAGTGCAAATTCTTGTTCTAAATTCTGGTTGGTTAATAGTCCGATTAACTACCAATCGCTAACTGTGTTCCAATGGATTACCCTTAAATCAAGGCGTCAGATTGGACCAAACATGCTTACATAACGTTACATCATGGTGCACGATTTTATTATGCCCAATTAACCAGTGCATAGCAGAATATAGCAGTAAAACTAATTGCGTGACAAACGAAAGTATAAATATAAACATTGACATAGGGGCCTACTGTAAACAATAGGCCTACATGGAGACGAACAGTCGACTTTTACTGTTTTTAATACCTTCTTAAATCACTGTTCAAAGTTTTAGGGAAGACCCCAGATTAAACGAAAGGCTGCCATGTTGCTGTACTCAAGTGATAGATTTGATTGAAGGTGAAGAATAGACACACTCCCTCAAAAGTTCAAGTATCATAAGCCAATCCAGCAATGGCCAGAGAGGGATTTCTCGGTCCATTGCTTCAGGAATCTCAATATGGATGGCCCTGGACAAAATGAATTGTCGGTTGACATCTATGACTATAGAGACTGTACCATTTGTTCTGTTCAGGTCAAGATACCTGAAACAAAATAAACTTACTTATAACTTACATTATGTCAGATGATTTTTGCGATCTTTCGGTTTCGATTTTTACTTCCGTCATAAGGCGGAGACTATAGGTACAGATTCCGTAACCTCCGGAACCTATTACGGAATCTGTCGAGATTTACCGAGTGTGTAGGTAGGCTGGAGAGATCGAGACTATAATGATTAAATTGAAAGTAGCAAAATAGGATTTCAACCACTCATTTTTTTCTGCTCAGTTTTTAAATCACCCCAAACGGTTTATAGCCTATACGTCGATACCAAAAACAACCCCAAATGTTCCAGCATTCCATGTTATTTTTTCTGCTGGTCTCTTTAATATTACTAATAACAAAAAGATATAAACAAGAAAGACAACTAATATTGTCATCCTCGTGATTATGGAGTCAGACTAGTATATCTCTCCCAGCTGACTATGTTAAATCCAATTATTCGGAAAATCAATATCTTATAAGGTTTGGCAAAAAAAAAAAAAAAAAAAAATCCTTTCTTTGTACTGAATTGTGTCCTTGGGCCAAAATGATTTGGGAATGCGATGAAATGGGTTCAACGTCCTACTCTTCTGCACCTAACCTGGGCTAATGGGAGACGGGCATACGTCATAGGCTACAGTGCTATGAGGGATATTTTGGCCGGGCAGCGGCGCTACGGCCTACTCTTATATCGAATTCCAACTGCCAAGGGAATTCTTACGTGCACGTCAATGTACACTAAGGGGCCTCGGGTTTTTGTCCCATCCGAACAACTAGACAGCTGTCCTTTGTCAGTCCGACCGTGGACAAGTGGAAACAACACAGGAAAATCGAGATGAATTTTCTCGGCCAATACAGGGATCGAACTGACCCAGCCTCTTACCCACTTAGCCACGTGATCCCCCTGCAGCTGCAACTGAGTTTGATTGGATGATTGGAATTCAGGTCGACATAGAGTGGGATTTCAGTTGCAAAACCGTTGATCAACTTTGAAGTTACTTCAGGGCCTGAAATTTTCTCGACAGGGCGTTGACTCGCTTAATGATCAGGCCGAATGTAATAGAGATGCATGTACTTGAAATTTTGTCATAACTGAATTTAAAAAAATGTTATCGCGGTTAACTTGATTTATTTGATATTATACTAGTCATACAAAAAAATATTGTGTTGATGAATTTTAAAATTCAGAGACGGCCGGTAATTTGAAATCGCATGTATACGAATAAAACGAAATGTATGTTTATATGAATAAATTAATGTTCTGACAAACAGGCTCGTTGCGAGCTACGGATTTTTTAGGAGGGGCTATGGATGTGGCCGGCTAAGAACACTCTTAAGAAATCATTAATGTTGGTGGGGAGCTACTAAATTTCATTTGGAGTGTCTCTCAGCCCCTTGCGAAAGCGGCCTCGAGGCCACACCTAGGTCACTGCGGAAGATGGTCGTGCCTTTTGAAGCACGTGACGAATTCATTTCACAAAGTGAATCAAATGTTGAGACACAAATGGATACAGTATCACCTGTTTGTCAGATATGCACTGAACCATTGAAAATAAACAGCCCGTCGTTATTGCCCAATGTTGTAAGGCTACTGAAGTTGATAGAGCCTGGTAGGTCTACAGGGTCTGCGGTGCCAAAATTAATTTTTGAGGGTCGTTTTCTTTTACATGGTCTACAGGAAAGACCAGCAGACGGTCCACAGTGCAGTCAATTTATGATTTTACCCCCAACAAATTGCAAGAAAATGTTTTCATGCATTTTTGCGTTTATTAAGTTGTACTTTATAAAATCTCAAAAGTTTACCAAATTTGGAGCACCGGAAAGTGGTTAAATCCAAGATGGTCACTATTTGCTTAATCAATGTTCAAGAAAACCCTAAACTGTTTTTTTAAGACCCTATAAATGTATTATGAACATATAAATGAATGGTTTTGAGGTCATTTTGTCATTTGAAGATATAGATAGTAGCGGTAACTGGCCCCTTAAAGCGGCAAAAATAAGTACAATCCAAGATGGACGTCATTTGCCTAATCAATGTTCAAGAAAATCCCAAACTGTTGGTTGAAGACCCTATAAATGTTTTATGAACATATAAACTAATGCTTTTGATGTCATTTTTTGATTTGAGGATATAGCCAGAAACGCTAAATGGTCTCTTAAAGCGATAAAAATAAGTAAAATCCATGATGGCCGACATTCGTCAAATCAATGTAGAAAAAAATCCAATAATTGTAATATGAACATGCAAATTAATGTTTTTGTGGTCATTCTTTTATGGTCCCTTAAAGCGGTAAAATCTGGTAAATTCAAAATGGCTGACATTTGCTTACCCAATGTACACAAAAATTCTAAATGGTTATTAATGGATAATGAACCTATAAATGGTCATTCTTTCATTTGGAGGGAGATATAGCAAGTAGCATAGTGTTAGCTGGTCCCCCAAAGCAGTAAAAATTTTGATGGTCGACATTTGTCAAATCAATGTACAAGAAAATCCTAAAAGTTTGGTTTAAGACCCCATAAGTGTAATATGAACACGTAAATTAATATTTGGGGGGTCAATCTTGCATTTGAAGAAATATCCTGTGATCTCCACTGGTCCCTTAAAGCCGTACAACTTGTTAAATTCCAAGATGGTTGACATATGCATAACCAATGTAAACGAGACATCTAAAGGGGTGGGGGGTGAGATTAAGTAAGCGCCTCCATGAGACAAAGTCTTTTCAGGCCCAGTCAAAAATAATCAAAAACTCAGTTACTATAGGTCCATATCTGAATTTTTTCGCTCGATGCCATTGTCATCTTTCTTCCACTTCTCTGTGGTCTTATACTATCTTATCGTTATCGGAATTTTTCACGCCTAAGGGGCTGAATCCACAATGTCATCGTTCTCCCACACCTCTTATATTATCTCCCCACTGTCATATGCAGGGTTATAGTGTATCCTCCAGTTGGTAGTGCCACTTATCAGTGGGTATGGGGAACAGACTGTAGAAATGGTCTGTCAACTCTCACAAAACAGGCCCCTATTCAACGCTTCTTGACCTGATACAGGCGTTACCTTAAGGTCATATAATGTGATGCAAACTATATCGTTGTAGGGCCCATTTTATAGCAAAAGCTGCTTAGTTAACGAAAATCACCCTCATGTGTCTGAGAAATCATAGAGACGGCATAAGCTTTCATTCTATGAAGAACAAATTTGATAAATAATTTCTTGCACATCTGTTTTCGTTATTGCTTCGCTCATCTTTCAAGACATTAGGTTATTGGGGGTATAGAGATCCCAGACATGTACATACCAAATATTCCAGTAAGTGATGAAGAAGTACAGTTACGAATATACGTAAAATTGGGTTAGCGTCAACATGTTTTGGGGTAGTAGATTCCCGAAACTGGTATAAGGAACCACTTAACACCCTTGGGCATATCGTCAAATGCAATGATGGCCCCAAAATATTAATTTTGAGACTAAAATTGCTATTTTATGATAAAACGAGGCAGAGCTATGGCCCTTTATAAATTAGGATTCTGGGCAGTATGTTTCTCGGGTAATGAAATCCACGAAAATGGTTTAAGAGAGCACTAGAAAGCTATGAAAGCCATGCCATATAAAAGTGTGACCCCGACAACCTGATGCAAGCCCTCCGTTTCATGTGTCTTGACGACTTTTTGTTTCTCTAAAGTTGTACGTTGTAAAGGAAAATGGTTTAAATCCCGATCTTTACCTTAAAAATTTTAGACTTTCCGGTACTCAAATTTTGGTAAATTTTTAGGATGTCATTCAGTACACCCAATGCTACAAAAAAAAACACCCTTTTCTTGCAATTTGTTTGAGATTGTCCCTTTTTATACGCCCACATTTTCATGTGGACGTATTATGTCGTCGCCCCTGTCCGTCCGGACGTCCGCCCGTCCACAATTTGTTTGTGGACTCTCTACAGGTCACAATTCTTATCCGATTTTGACGAAACTTGAAATATAGGTTTATCCCCATAAGATCTCGGTTCCTTTCGATATTGGCATGTATCGGATCGGAACTACATGGATTATGGCCCCTGATTGTACAAAATGTCATGTTTTTAGCTTGTGGACCCTATAGAGGTCACAATTTGAACCGATTGTGATGAAACTTCACATGCATGTTTATAATCCCACAATCTTGGTTCCTTTCGATATTTGCGCCCATCGGATCGTAACTTCCTGAATTATGGCCCCTGATTGTCCGAACAATCGCCCTTTTAGCTTGTGGTCCCTCTGGAGGTCACAATTATTATCCGATTTAAAAAACCGTTTGATTATATCACCGTTACATGGTAATGAAGGTTGAGTTGAAATTTCGTGAAAATCGGACCAAAATTGACAAACAAAATGGCCGCCGTTTGTACTCGAATAGTGTGAAAATATGTTATATCAAGGTTGTGGACCCTATAGAGGTCACAATTTTGAACCGATTGTGATGAAACTTGACATGCATGTTTATAACCCCAAAATCTTGGTTCCTTTCGATATTTGCGCCCATCGGATCGTAACTTTCTGAATTATGGCCCCTGATTGTCCGAAAAATCGCCCATTTTAGCTTGTGGTCCCTCTGGAGGTCAAAATTATTATCCGATTAAAAAAAAACGTTTGATTATATTACCGTTACATGGTAATGAAGATTGAGGTTACATTTCGTGAAAATCGGACCAAAATTGACAGACAAAATGGCCGTCGTTTGTACGCGATTAGTGTGAAAATATGTTATATCAAGGTTGTGGACCCTATAGAGGTCAGAATTTTGAACCGATTTTGATGATGCATGCATGTTTGTAACCCAGTCAAATTTGAAGCCTACTGAAATGCACCTTTAAAACCTAAAGATCTTAATTCATTTCGATATTTGCACATATCAAATTCTAACTTAATGATGTAGGAATAATCACTTTCGGTATTGCTTGTTCCCTATCCATCTCTCGAAAATGTGGGAGTATCCTGCCTGGCAGTGCCAACCTATCTTTTTTTCATAAATTGGTATATGTATGTCAGTGCACCATCTCAGTGCGATTGACAGATTGATGTTTGGTCATCTTTATAATTTAGTACTACTTTCTTCGTAAACGCTCGATTCTTTGTGGAATGAATCCGTTTTCTTTTCATCTTCTTTTGTAAAATTTGGATTATCGAATCCACTTTCTACGACTACTTCAGAATAACTTGGTAATTCTAATTGTTCATAGATACCGTTTGCTTTTACAATTGGTTCCTCCATTGGCGGATCTATAGTCTCAATGATAACGTTATTTGCCCAGCTCTGAACTTCGCCCTTGGCAAAAATAACGTAGAAAACCCCACCAATAATATTCAATGCTGCTACGATCCAGAACACATGCTGCCATTCCATTTGCGTGTCCTCTGTGATAATAGCAGACGTTATAAAAGGTGCTGATAAAGCAGCCAACATGGCGATGGTTATCGTTATACCCATTAATACACCAGCATATCTGTAAACATAGACGAAGATGAGTTTATGGGCTGTGATTGCAGCCTTTATTGGACAAACTGGGTCTAGGGTGAAATGTTCGGTGCCAAAGCACGTGTCTCTGTATTATCAAATTCTAACTTAATGATGTAGGAATAATCACTTTCGGTATTGCTTGTTCCCTATCCATCTCTCGAAAATGTGGGCGTATCCTGCCTGGCAGTGCCAACCTATCTTTTTTTCATAAATTGACTGGACTACCATTAAACGTATATAATCGGTGACCGCTTGTAGAACAGTAAACAGTAGAACACGCAATACCTGTGTTTTGGACATATCAAGACTGGACAAATGACGGCTGGACAGTAATCTAGTTGTATTTAACAAATCAACATTTAATTAAGGCTGGTGTTCCCAAATAGACGACACTCATTACTTCACATCTAACTTATTTATAAAACATCTAGCATTGAAATTGTTCTTCACGCTGTGTAACTTGGGCAAAAAATCTCAATGCAGAGGCGTGCTTAACAGGTAGTCAATCGCCTACCTTGCCTTCATAAATGCAAAAAACAAAAGAAACTGGAATCCGATGAGATTTCCTAATAGGGTTTAGGGGAGGAAGCGGTGGGTGACTATGTGCCCTCTCTTCCGAAAATGAATTTCGGCAGAGTTAACTTAAATACTCATGGAAATGCCCATCAAAATTAAAACATTGTACCCCCCCCCTTTTCTGCTACCCTTCCATTGTTCCAACCAAATCCAGAGATACTTCATTTTTGATACAAGCTCAATCAGACCCTGATTTCCACGGATGACTCTCAGAATAGATTTCATTGTCGTATTAATATTTCCATAATATTCAGAATCAACTAATTTGTTTTAGATTTCTTTATTTGTATATAAAATAAGAAAATCGCAACACGGGCGAAGGGAAGGTTTTTGTCGGTTAACCGTCACCCCGAACTCTGATGACATTTAATCTGTCACCAGTAACTGTCTTGGTCTCTTGGTCGTCTTCTCGTTTTTGGGGTTGTCAGTCTACTTTCAATTGTACTCCCACCCCTCCCCTCATTAGGGAACAGAATCGAATGAAATTGGCAGGTAGCCGGTGTAAGGAATACCGGTGCCTTTTGATGCTTGTTTTTCTTTACTCACAGGTCGTTTAGTTCTTGACTTCAGCTAACTATTTTCATGTTCAGATCCTTCTACCACTTGCCAAATCGCTTCTTTCATGTTCCGGGGGTCACGGTGGCTAAGTGGACAAGGCGCTGGTTCGCTAGCCTGGAGGTCGGGTGCTCGATCCCTGCATTGGCCGAGAAAGTTCATCTCGACTTTCAGGCGTGATTTCCACTTGTCAGTGATGCAGAAGGAGGGCCTAGCAAGGACAGCTATCTAGTCGTTCGGATGGGACGGAAAACCGTGTACACATTGGAGTGCACGTAAAAGATCCCTTGGCTGTTGGAATTCGATATAAGAGTAGGCCGTTGCGCCGCTGCCCGGTCCCAGGGGAATCAGTTAATTACCAAGATGAAAAGATATGTCGAAAATCAAATCAGCTGCCCTCAAAACGTTTATTTTGACACCAAACGTGGCCATTTTGTAAAATTCGAATTTTCCCGCCGCAACTGACTGCCATCTGGAATTATTTCAGAATATTGACTCCATGAACCAAAATGTGTATGATAATGAATTCAGCTACCACGAAGGGATACATTTTGATACCAAATTCGTTCATATTGTGATAAGTGGATAAAAAATGACATTTTCCAGTCAAAATTGGCGCCCATTTTGGATTTTGGCCAATTTGACCTTTATACCCCCGTCAGACCGGAGTTGCGTCCTTACTGCGCTTCCACTGCGACAAAAAATGGTCTCAGAGCGAGTTAAGAACGCCATAAGCGTGGTAACAGCGCGGTGGAAACACTAGATATCGTGCTGTGGTCTCCGTGGTCGCCGAGCCACGACGTTTGTTTTGAGCATGCGCATATGATCTGGAGAGCTGCGAGAACGTGATGTGGTCGCAAAAGTCCTTATTGCGCTGCTACGGCGACACAAAATGTTTTCAGAGCTCCAAGATCACCCTGAGCGCTGTGGAAACGCGAGGTATCGTTCTGTGGTCTCCATGGTCGGCTGAGTCACGGCGTTTGTTTTGAGTATGTTCAAAGAAAACGCCAAGGTCCTGTCATATGACATTGAAAATCGAGAGAACGTGGTGGGTCGCGAGGGTCGCGCGACAAGCGAGGTAACATCTCTATGAACGTAGCACACGCGCAGTACACACGTAGAAAAGGCGCTGCGAAAATTATAACATTTGCAACGGTGCTTTCATAGCGTCTTCACCACAACACTCACGCGTTGACCGGGACCCCACCAAGCGCTCTGAGTCCTTATGGCGTTGTCATAGCGATGTTACGATGATTCCACCACTGTTGCGCGACTGCATCACGACCTCATGGGGCTACCTCTAAAGCATATGGCGATTTTATGAGGTTCCCACAACGTGTATGGAGTTCTTAATACGACCATGGCGCGGTTACCAAGCTTGCATTATTCGCTTATAGCGACCATGCATTTCATGCACGACTTGCTTTGAAAACGGACGATTCAAAGGTCATCTTGAAATTTCGAAAAAAAATCAAACCAGCTTGCATAGTCGCCGTGATCACGTGGTGGAAACGCACGTGTAGTCCAGATAAGACGGGTGGTTGAGAGACACGGGTTCGCGATGACCGCCGTTGCCAAGCTTATAGATCTCAATCGAAACGCCATAAGCGCGGAAAGATCGTGACGAACCCGCCGCGAGAATGCTATATAAGCGCACAGGTCGCAGTAAGAACGCGACTTTTTTAAGTTTGTAATTTTGGGACATTTTTCCGCGTTGTGTTCACGCTTGCCGACGACCTTGTGTATTTCCAGGCCGCCGTTCGGTCGCAGAGCGCAGAAGGGTCACCACTCCGGTCTGACGGGGGCTTTAGGCACAGATTTCGTGGTGATAATATACGTCTAGACCGACCATAAACCGTGGTCGGCTTTTCTATTGCAGCAACTGCCCGGGATGGGGTGAAATTGAGTTAAAATGTCTGGATACCAATGTTCGGTCCCTCTTTTTTTTCCAGCTTAGTCGCCGTAGGACGACCCGGGGTGGGGGGGGGGCGTGACAAGGAATAACGTTCAGATGGGACATAAAACCGAGGCCCCTTGTACATATTATACGTGCACGTAGAAGAACCCTTGGCAGTAATTTGATATAAGAGTAGTCCGTAGTGCCCCTGGTCGAGAAAAAATTTCCTTAATAGCACACTGTATGGTGTAAGCCCGTCTTCATTAGCTCATTTCTTTTCATTACATAATAGGATACTTTCAAAGCGAAGTAGAAGCATACTAACTAGTAACTCTCCTTTTTTTAATCAAAATTGAGTTAGGGCCAAATTTGTAGTTGTATGTGATTTCTTTTGTTATACTAGATATTCCAATCTTTTGAGTTTGTAAGCAGTTACATCCATGACACAACCTAGCAACACCCTTCATTTGGCTAGTACAGAAATAATCTAGTAACTCAATAGTCAAATCAATGGATATTAAGCTGGGGTTTACTATTCATTCATTACGTTTTCCTTTGTATAATCAAAATAAGAAAAAAGTGAGTTACTAGCTGTTGCCTTTGGACGGGAGATAGCTACTCACAATAACAGGAAATACATTCTTATCAGATGGGGTTCAATTGTTTTACATGTTTAATTTTCAATTCTTCAATTTAAAAGCAATCATTTTATATAATATAATTTACAGATATATAAATAACAAATATTAACAAAATTATATATATATATATCAACGACAGAATATATGGAATACAATGGAATGGTTTTTCTAATATTGGGTAACTGACAATAGAACGAAATATTCCAGTCACGTTGTCACACATGCTCATATCAACAAGAAAATTATACAAAATTTAAATTGTTCATAAAATTAGTTTAGGCTATTCAATAATTAGACCATAATCAAAATATGAGCCGTATTACTACAATGGAATAACAAAAATTAAAAACAATGACATATACATGGTATTATCAACAACAATTAATCACACTATGCGTAAAGTCTCTCGGCCCGGTTTCTCGAAATCTTAAAGCTACAGTTTCATATTTGTAAGTTATATTTTTAAAATCTATTTAAATAAAGACTTTAAATAGATGGTATCTATAAACAATCCTACCTTGTTAAAGAAAAATCCTATTAATCCTATAATTCCCTATTACCAGTTGAGAAATTGGCAAAAATTTCATTATCAACTTAAAATTTAAACGTTTGAAGATAGTTATTACATGGAGGTGAATGGGAAAACAAGGGGGGTAATTGTATTATTATTTCCCGCGTCAATCATTTTAATGTCTGTAAAATAATGCACATGATCGTATAATAGTGAGCTGACAACCTTTTGAGCAAATGACATAAAAATAATTATGTGTTGGCTTTCTTAGAAAATATGAAATTCTCGCTTTAATTAAGATTTTAAAAAACCCAAAATTTAGTAGATACCACAATTTTGATTGACGTAGCACTAAAATCAATCCAATTGGAATCCAATCAAATTACTAAAATTGGTATTTTATCTTTGTTAAAATTTCGTGAAAAAGGCCGTTGGTCTATAACGTATTTCATACTTTGCTGCCGTTAAGCTACCATGTTTGAATTTCAAATGAAAAATATTCAACTCCGCATTTACAATTTATTTTTCATTGAATGATCTTTATTTATTTCTAATGTATATATTAACCATAATCATAACATTTATCTCCCGTTTTCGTAAAATCGCTAAAAATAAAACAAATATAATACTGATGTATAGTTCAGAGTGTTACTGCCCTACTTTAAATTAACAATGTTTTGGTTTGTGCGTTGCTATGAAAGTCCTTTGGTTTGTTATACAGTATTTAACAAGAGTGGCCCATGCAGTAGGAATGTTATCAAATAGTTTTTAACTAACTCTTGTAGTTTTATTAAGTTGTTTAGATTCCTAATTCAATGGTGACAAAAAACTGTTGCTTTTTTTACTGCTGACTTCTATATTGCAAAATATGTATGTCAAACCCCCAGTGTTGGAGATCATGCTCAGCTCTAACTTACAAAGTCAAGAGACCCATATAAATCACACCTTTTCCCACATTTCTTTTAAAATTACTGGTGTGTGATTTATTAGATAGGCCTCACTGCATCTGGTGAAACCTCCAAACCAAAATCAATACAATCTCAGCGATACCTTCACAACGTTATGTACGAAACTTTAAAAGTCTTGGTGAACCTCAAATAATGTATTCTTCTGATTGAACTTAATATCAAAATCACATTTATTGTTCATTAACATGTGTATTTCCCATTTTGAAAATGATGGATAAAGGTAACAAACTATATTTTAGGGGAAATAACAATAATAGTCTTCGCAATCGCAGTCTTCGGTGACCTCATAGCAATTGTCTCAGGAAATGGACTATTGTCGGAGCTATATATAACGCAGTCAAGTGCTGAGATTGACCAAAGATTTATTTCCGATTAATTAGACAACTAGCCTAGATTAATGTACAATAGCCATAACGTAACATACTATATGTGCATACACTTAGTCTAAAAGCATTGACCCAAAGCAGCTACTTGGATATTTGGGGCCCTTCAAGTTGCATGACTTCTTCACCATCTTGCCCTGTCGGCCATCTTGGTATATGTATGTCAGTGCACCATCTCAGTGCGATTGACAGATTGGTGTTTGGTCATCTTTATAATTTAGTACTACTTTCTTCGTAAACGGTCGATTCTTCGTGGAATGAATCCGTTTTCTTCTCATCTTCTTTTGTAAAATTTGGATTATCGAATCCACTTTCTACGACTACTTCAGAATAACTTGGTAATTCTAATTGTTCATAGATACCGTTTGCTTTTACAATTGGTTCCTCCATTGGCGGATCTATAGTCTCAATGATAACGTTATTTGCCCAGCTCTGAACTTCGCCCTTGGCAAAAATAACGTAGAAAACCCCACCAATAATATTCAATGCTGCTACGATCCAGAACACATGCTGCCATTCCATTTGCGTGTCCTCTGTGATAATAGCAGACGTTATAAAAGGTGCTGATAAGGCAGCCAACATGGCGATGGTTATCGTTATACCCATTAATACACCAGCATATCTGTAAACATAGACGAATATGAGTTTATGGGCTGTGATTGCAGTCTATATTGGACAAACTGGGTCTAGGGTGAAATGTTCGGTGCCAATAGCACGTGTCTCTGTATTACAATCTAATAATAGTTGTAGGAGAGTTAAAGGTAAGATAAATGCAATCTCATTAATAGACAGTTCTATGTTTCGTTTCGGTTTTTTTTTATACTTTTGAAGGCCTACACTACAGGAAGATCTGGCAGGTTATAGCGAGAGTTCACGCCAGGGGTCAAATGAGCAGCTTTTGACCCTATGGCGCCAGACATTGATTAACCAATCAACAGCGATGTTTCTAGTGGATCAATCCCAAAGCTCGCTGTAACGGAGCATTGCATTGGCTAATACCTCTCATCATCCAGAACACGTCAATGATAACAACTCTTCCAAATTCCAAATAATTCGGATGATCACTTTACCACCTAACTGGAACGTCCTCAAAATTATTCGAAGCTATCAAGGATAATAACTCTGACAGTAGTTGTCGCATATCGGCCAAAATGATTTTAGCCCCTTGAAATTCAACACGCATTGTGTACGGACGGGCGGATTGGCCAGGTGGCAGACCTAGTGATCTAAAGCGAACACGTTAGAACATTCGGCAACCCCAACCCCTCCCCATAGACACGAAATAGAATCTTATGAATCTATCAAACGATACGTTACGATAGGATTACCCCTATTGAGCTCTCAATCTGGTAAGTGCAGATACGTTCAGATACGTTTCGATACGATCAAAACGATGGTTACGACTGACCACCATATTATCTGATAATACTGATAGGACCAGCCTGATTAAAACCACGATTTCAGTCGTAGCGCGAACCGTGAGAGTGGGAACCTAGCATTACCGAATTAAATCAACGTATTTAGTATCAAACAGACATCGTGCAACTGAAAGAAATATGGAAAATAACTTTCATACCTCGGTGCAATATCTAAATGGTTAATACGAAAAGCCACTGTGGTAAATTGTTGGAAAAATAAGGCTACAATTAAGAGACCAACTGCCAGAGATCGACTGTTGTGATCTAGAAAACTAATGGCAAAAAAACAAGCTGAACACCCGACACACCCTGGAATAATAAAGCAATTTGAAAATAAAAGGAACTCATGGATATGAACACACGAAGAATGAAATGTAGATGTAAAATTACAAATATCAAAATCTCATATTAGTCTTGGACATTTTGTCACAAAATGAAATGATATTTATCCCACTTTTCTTCGCCGACTGTTTTAATCAAAATGGGCAAACGCCATACATTATTCTATGAGGGATCATTTGGCTAGACAGAGGCACTACCACATACTTTTACTTTGGATTCAAACTGTCACGGATTCTTGTACGTGCAACCTCCAGTTAAGCGATCACGTGTCTTACTCACTGAGCTGCGGTGGTTCCAGTAATTCTTAAAAGATAACGTGGACGTTTTGAGGAAAATATCGTTAAAAGCCTTAATGTACAAGTAATTAAAAGGAAAACATTCCAAACCAAAATAATGTCCATAAACAGCAACGGTGGGCGGGGCGGTGGGAAGTAATTATTCCGAAAATTAACATGGTGATTGTCTCCTTAATCGCCATTTATGTAAGTTATAACATCTGTACATTACGAAGGAAGGACATGGGTACGTGTAAGTTCATGTCACAATTCTGGTGACCTCGTGGATCTTAAAAATGCATCATGTGGATGAGATTTAGCAAACAAACTAACTGTTCTTTATTCTGTTTTAAGTTTTGACAATATGTATAATAAACAGGACAATAAACAAAGTCTCGGTAAGCCACTTTTAAGTTAAGGGGGATTGGATGGTCGATTGGTTAGCGTGCGGGCGTTAAATATCATACGGCCTGCCATTGGCGTGGTTTCAATTCCCGGGTTGTACGTGGCAAGGAGTAGGGTCGCCTGTGCAACCGCATGGGTTTTTCTCCGGGTACTCCGGTTTCCTCCCACTGCCAAAGACCGCTACGCGCATGCGAATCATTGAAATAAAATTAAACCATATATTAGTCCCGAAATGATCCAGTTTGTGTCGTGTGGACGTTAATTTCATTTCTCTCTGTCTCTTTTAAGTTAAATTATTAAATGGCTATTGTGTTTTAATCCATTCAAATCGCCACCCCATGGCCCAGACAGTTCAATCTGGGCTTGTCACCTGCATAAATGTCTACAAAATTATTTCTATGGAATTTGAAACTTAAAGAGATCTCCAATAGGCAGATTTAGATCTTGCATAATGCATCTTTAAAGAAAAAAAAACTATTAAAATAATAACAAACTTGTCTAAATGCTACAATTCTGGTGACGCAGTTGATTTTAAGAAATGTGACATACATGTACAAAACATCCGTGATTACCACGACCACTACCGCCTGTGTTTAACCTGCACCTTGTAATATTTACACACCATTGCTGTATTTAAGCAATGGAGGCATGTTAAGTGACTAAAAAGTCTTACATATTTGGCTAGAATATCTATGTACTTACCTATACCCTGATACATTTTTCGAACAGTTCCCGTTGAGAAAAATCTTTTTCTGATTAACCAGTCGGAACTGTAACCACACAGTAAACTGGACAATAAGGGCCCCGCAAAAGCTACCGACGACAAGATGCCATCCTGGAAAAAAGAATACGCCGAAACCAATTAAAGGGGTTAGATATATTTGGTAATGCCAACTTAGAGCTTGGTCAAAGGTAACAGGGCTAGCGCTACATGTAATTTCAATCCTAACCCTAACCTTGAACCTAGCCCCAACGCTTACTCTAACAGTCGCCAACAATCACGTGTCCTAACTTTCTTCACTCCCATGATGAAATTGAGTTGGCCTTAACAAATATAAAGATATAGAAATAAAACATATATTTCCTTTTTAGTGTAAATAGGTATATAGATTGAGTATAAGGACGAGTAAACGCTACAACGTCTCATGTAAACAATTCACGCATCATTGAGCCGATGATTGAGACCGTATGATGTGACGTCACATGTAGAAGGCATACTTGAAGTTATAGCGCATATTAGACATAGCGCATATAGATTTCAGTTAATATTTCAGGTGATATAGCTTATATAAATATAAATCGTTTTATGTTATCACCTCTCGGACGCCGAACAGTAGAATATTTTTGAGATATTTTGGTAAATATGCCAGAACCCATGTCGTCGTCCAACCATGATTTATATGAGCAACGACGATGGCCCAAAATGGCATAGATTTGACAATTTTACTCCATGGCGGCTTGTTCATCTGTAAAAATATAATATTCAAATTAGATCAAAGTACAATATAGTAATGTTTGAGTTTGTTTTAAAATATTTACCGATAATACCATATTGTGTGTTCATTACTATTGTATTACTTTAAACAGAAACGAGTGGAGGGCATTCACAGGCGCGGATCCAGGGGGGGGGGGGGGGGGGGGTCCAGGGGTCCGCCCCCCCCCCCCCTGCTCTTGAAAATGTTTTATGCGATTTTATTGACGACTTTTAGACGTGTAATTTTGGAATTTACCTTCCGGAAATACGTCAGAAAGCACCAAATTGAATCTAATTTACCAATTTTTTCTGGGGGATGGCCCCCAAACCCCCCGTTAATTAGTTTACAAACCTAGACCCCCCCCCTCCAAAAAATCCTGGATCCGCGCCTGATTCAACAAATTAAAATTGACATGCTGTATGGTGTACACATGATTTGTGGTCTGAATCCCATTTTCGGTGGATGACGCATATACCTGAAATCAAATCCGTTAGAAGCAGATAAGAACAGGTATTTAAATTGATATAATCCATTGTATCGCATAATATATCCATTGATTATCACTTGTAGAACCAATTCTTGCCAAGATGGCGTTGTATATTCAGACGTCCACGGACTTCCGGAGATATCGATTAATAAATCAAGGCATGTACTTTCCGGAGAATTTTAACCGAATCACCTATTTTGACATTAATCCGATTCTGACCTTCTTTATGCGAATTTTGGGCGGTGGTAAATAGGGATCTATAGTCTATAGAAAATAAAAGCAATCACGTTTAATACCTTTGAACTACCAGTCGTTTTCCCATGATTGATATATTTTACTTCCTCTAATTTTATTCTAGGGTGCCGTTCCGGTGAATCGTAAACAAAATATAGCCATGGCCCCAACAGCAATAATGCAAACCCACCTGAAATAAACCGTGTAATAAAATTATAGACAACCAAAAATAAAGCATGTACTAAGCGGGAGTTTGTGCATATTCAATAGAAATGAAATGAGGGTTTAACTTAACGTCCTACTGTTCTGCTCCTAACCTGGGCTAATGAATACGGGCATATCCAATAGAAGGTTAGATCTCCGCATTCACGTAATACCCTGATTACTTCGACACTAATTTCAGTTGGAGATTCTCACCCAGCTCGAGAACCTGGATTCCCCCCATCATCGCGAATATCAAGTCTCGTGCTATCCAGCATAAACGTCTATCTGAGATAACCGAGTTGCAAAGTTCAAAGTTTATTCAATGTCAAGGTTTCCGTGAAAGTTGCTAAATTTGATTTGAGCGTGTTTGTGTCACAACCTCTGGTCGGGGGCTAGTGTTCATGTGTGTGCGGTAAATGGAGATAACGTAGCTATAAGTTAGATAACTGTAGAGCAATCTATCAACGTCCAGATGTTGTAAAACTCGCAGTCATTACTTCAGGAACATGGAGTTTGTGTCACAATGGGGAGTTCTTGCGTTTGCTGTGCCACTACCCCTTATAAAAAATAGAAATTGCAATAGGGTTTAACGTCCTACTTTTTTGCACCGACTTGGCCAATGAGGACACGCATACACCAAACATTGTGATATGAAGAACATGTTTGCCTGGACAGCGGCACTACGGCCAACTCTACTTTCGAATTCCAACTGTCGATGTTTTATACGCGTTTGCCAATGTGTACACGGGACCTCGGGTTTTCGGTCCAATGTTCCTTGTCCTGTCCTTTGTAACTACTGAAAAGGGAACCCGATCAGAAAAACACGGGTGTAGAGATATCCAGGTGACCTACCCAGTACCTGACACACCGATCACTCACCTCGTCCCCGCCTCTTACTGAAAAGAAGAATACAAACATACGGTACAATATTAAGGTGTTTTGGGAAAGTACATGTAGTAGATCAAATGTTGAACTTACCAAATACATAGAATATAAAAGGCCAACCATTATCTAGTTGTATAGTACATAAATAACCTGATACAAGAAATGTTGTTATACCAGCTATACTTAAACCTGTAATAAATACATATAATATTAGTATGTCATACTCCTCGCAGTGTTTCGTTTGATTAAACCTAATCCCACTAAACACTGCTGGAATCGCCGCAAATTTCTGTTCTAAATTATGACGAGTCAACAGTTCGGTACAGCGTAACAAATCAATCGGGATTATCAAAAGCTCGATTACTGGAATCATAAAAATACGATACAATCGTGGCTGCATTAAGTCATAACGCGCGAAAATGTTTATGGTCAATCAACCAGTACGTAGGAGAATGTTGCAGAAATTCGAATTGTGATAAATGAGACTATTCAAAATAGTCACAAACGTAAACAAAAACAATGTATTATAACCACACGTGGAATCTGTTTTTCATACATTAATTGTATTATACCAAGGGTCATTTTTATAGTACACTTAAACGTAAATGAACAGATAAATAAACAGACATCAGTGGACATTAGATAATTCCCTGAATAACACAGTTGTTGGCTTTAAGTATAGTTATTCTTCAATTATATCTATAATATTTAGTTTATATCTGACTGTCACCCGATTGTTTATATCAAACATTCTTTAATAACTGAATAAATTTATTAAAGGGGTATTGACAAATTTTGTGATTTTTTAATAATAATGGTATAGAATGGTGAAATTAATCAAATAAAAAGTATCTATTTGTATTATTTCTTTACGGTTTCGATATCAAAATTTCATTGTTCAAGAACTCAGAAACTCCATAATATCTGTTGTTTTTCCAGAATATAAGCAAGTCTTGTTAAAATTAACACTTGCTAAGTGTCGTTAAAATAGTGACTTTTATTTAAAGAGCATCCGCAAAAACCTATTTTACACGACATGTTTATCCTTACACTGTAAATATCCGGTAATCCCTGCAATATATGGCCGCCATCTTGGATTTAAAAGGGAAATGCCTGCTGCAATGTAAACCATAGTGACTTTTATCGAAAGTGCATCAGCAAAATGATATATTACACGACATGTTTATCGTTACTCTGTAAATATCGGGAAATTCCTGCAATATATGTCCGCCATCTTGGAATTTGGTCGCCATATTGGATTCCAGGAGCTAGAGAAAAGCTTTGTCTGACATCTTACAAGATTAATATCGGTAGAAATCCCATTGCATTAATGAGATAATAGCTTAAAAATACGATTTTACATTTTTTTTGCGGCTATTTTGAAAATGTGCCCCATTCTGACCGAAAAAATTGTTGGATACCAAAATATTCTTCTATTTTTGTATTTGTCAGTCAATTTTGCCCAAGAAACACCCCTGCAGATTTTTTTTAGACATTGTCCCAAGCCTTGTTACATCGATTAACCAGACTCTATTATCTGGGAGAAAGGGAATAAATGGAAAGTCTATAAATTCGGTTTTTTCACGAGCTACATATCTCACATGTTATGTTAATTTTGTTCGAAAATACAAGTTCAGATCCGTGGGCAAATAATTACCTGAAAATGAGCAAGCTGTCAACTGGCTTTTTTCATAAACTGGTGCCCAATTGGACCATAAATACTGAATGGATGGATCTACTGCTCCCTACAAAATATAACAAAAGATGAACAAGTTATTACTGCTCCCTACAAAATATTACAAAAGATGAAAAAAGTTATTAGATAGTGGAATCGTATTGTTTTTAACCATTTGTTATTGTGTAATATCAGAGGGTTGGGTGGCTGAATGGTTAGCAACATCATTCAATTATCATAATAACGTGTGAATAAAATTCCCTAAAATGACAACCAAATATTTTAACATGGGGACAAAATACCTCCAAAACTAAATCCCCATATATTTAAATGTCCTACCATTACTAAACCGGCTGTGACTCTCATAAATACTAATAGTAACCGGTTAGCTCGGACGGATACAGGTGTTAGGACGGTTGACATGGCTCCAATGACCAAGGCTACAGCAATCACTCTTTTCCCGCCAAAATACCCCGCAACATACCCACCAAGTATTGGGGATGCGATGAAACCAAAATTAAAAGATGCCAGAACAGTCCCTTCAAATTCAGATGACCAGGTGAACTCCGCTTCCTGCACAGAAAAATAAAATACGAACATCACAATAGTACTTTATGCACATTCGTCAACGGATAGGTTATATAGGTTTATGTGACCTTGGTGGCCTGCAACAGACCCATTCATTTATATTTCATAAATATCATTTAAGTATCAATAAAAGTGGAATTTATGAGATCTGGAAAATTCAAACACAAAGGAAACTCACGTATTTTTAATTAAGGGGAAGAAGGGGGCAGATACATTTCAATGGATAAAACCATTAATGATACTACCAAGCAAATATTTATATAGCTGCACGTCTCCGATGAAATACCAAATGTTTTGTTGAATTTTAAACAAACCTCTTGGCCATCAATCGCCTTGTGTTTGAACAAACCTGTTCGCTATTCTTTCTATGGGCGGGATGGGCGCTACAGCAAGGAATGCAATTTTACGGTTTATTGCTTCATCATCTCATGTCAAAAGGTAATGTTTGGGATATTACAAAGTCAAAACAGTTACGTAATCCCAATGTAATCCCAGTGTAGATCAAATATGTTATTTTAGAGTTTAAATTGCATAGTTACATAACCTTTATTGTTCGGATTCCGGTAATAACCGTGATTTTTTTTCTGTTTTACATACCTGTCCAGTTAAAGGGCATGAGCCGTTTAATGTAGAGTTTAAAGTTCCTTTGGTTGTGTCGTTCTTGGGATCGTCAAGAGCCGAATGTAAAGTCATACATACTGTTGCCATGCCAATCAACTGCCTGATGGCTGATTGGCTGAAAGTTGCAGCACAGCATAAATACCCGATTACCCAGCGACAAGATGTAAATTTTTGACCCAATGATTCCTTTCTCTTGGTTCTGATCACAGTGACATTCTCTGGATAGCCGTCCAGCACACCAAACCCATTTTGTATTATATCTAAGAAGAAAACAATTGTGTAAGAAAGACAAATTTGCAAGAAATTTTATATCGCGGGTTCCTCTGTAATGTCATCTTCAATAGAAGGATTGATCTTGCCGTAAACACAACGGGCGTAAAAGTTCGGGAATTGCTGAGTATTGAAGCAACTGTTAGATGTTTGTAAAACTCGCGGACGTTGCTTCAGGGACATGCTGTAATGCCTTAATGGTTGATGTTTAAGATATAAGGACGCATCTATCAGATATGACGCTGTATCATGTAATTCTTCCATTTTGAAGAGTTGGGCCATTTGAAAACGGATAGAATAACTCCTGTTTGAAATAGTTTGCTTGTTGAATTTTAGGGCATGATTTGTAAAAGCAAAAAAACACGCAAAAGGGAGAAGGGGGGAATCCATAGACTTTCTTTGACTAACGTCAGTTGTTAAAATGATGTTAAGTGAGCCATTTCCTTATTGTTCACTGAAACAACTGTATGTATGCGAGGTAGCAATTTGCAGTTACGAAATAGAGCTTTGCCTGTTTGAACTTTTGAATATATGAATTGACAATACATAATATTCGACATCCTGTATAACGAGGCAGTGTGACCCACATATTATTATATTTAGTCACGATCCCATATTATTATGTATGCCGCCTAAATTTATGACCAATATGACCACCATCATGAGGCCATCATGGCCAATACGGGTCTTTTGGAATAGAGGCAGTTTGCAAGACCATAACCCTAGCCCAAGTGAAACATAGGTCCACCGCGCAGACGGAAGTTTTATATCCAGGCACAGTCGGAATAATTCCACAAAAATAAAAACATTTCAAGATATTATGGATAAACGAGTCTAAACCATACGCAGCATACCACACTGAAGGTTCGCATATTCTGGAAAGTGGGTATCTATGAACGAGGTCATAAATTTACAGGTTGCCCCAAACAGGCCGATTTATTTCGTTATCATTATCCTTTTCTAGGCGGTAATAGTATGGCATAGTTTTGGTTTGTTTGTTTTTTTAACTAAAATGTTAAATGATTAATTTCAGTACAGTAATTGAGCTTGATAGACCTACTCGGATATGCTAAATCAAATAACATAGTTTTTATTATTGAATTTCAAAACATTAACTCTAGTAGACTTTTTGTACTTAATGAGAAGTTCTGCGCAATAACCCGATTAACATATTCTACAATCATTGTGAGACGGCTTAACGTAAGCGTATAGAAACACTAAGTCTTCCTAATTCGTATTTTCACAAAGAACAATTTTATAGCTTTAATGAAATTTTAGCTTCGTTTTTTTTAATATAAAAAAATAAAGAGAAAGGGCAAACTTGTTTATATTGTTATATACTGTAAAATACTTTATTCACATCATGCATTAACTACCTAGAAGTAAACAATATGCATTTAGATTTGGAAAAACATTGACCTTTAATGAGTGATACTGCATTGTACAGATTACGTATAAAGCAAAACAAACAGAGAGAATCCTGGTGCGTCAAAGCCGAACTTATATCCGTTTTGGTGGTTTTTCTTTGATCTCGGTCAAATAAGGTATATTCAAAAACATCACTCTCTTGCGGAAATCCCCATCTATCTTTACTATAGCTAACCCTATAGTCACAACCTTTTGTATGTAATGTATGTATGTAATACATGACATAATGTTGGCGGTGGATAGATCCTCGTATCGTTCGTTCGTTCGTTTCTGGAGTTTAACGTCCACTTCCACCACGGGTGATATCGTAGACAACTCCTCGTATCAGACAAGATGTTTTATATACCTTTATACCTTTCAAGTTGCTTGTGTCAGTCGCTCTGGTGCCAATTGTCTATGTTTCTGGACAAAATAACGTCAATTGTGTGTAATAATGGTAAATGGTTGATCGTGTAGGAATACATTATTATAAGCAATGGTTAATAGGAATTGTTCCAATTAACCAGTTAACAACTAATGGATTGAGTATGCTTCCAATTAGCTCTTAATATTAAGCCTTTTCCCATTTTTTTTAAGTACTACGAAAATAAATAAAGGTGTTTGAAGTACATCTGAATATTAAGTATAAATGGGTAGGCTATATTATAACATAATAAAAGGCACCGTTTTGTTCATGCCAGTTTACATTATGTAAACAATGCATACGCGTCATCGAGCCAATAATCGAACGCCATGAGAGGTGATGTCACATGTCGAAGGCAATTGAATTTATAAAGACCAATCATCTTATACCGAGGGGGGGGGGGGGGGGGGGGGTGAGATGGCCTAGTTGTCTAGAGTGTCGCGCT
Source organism: Patella caerulea (assembly GCA_036850965.1). Lineage (NCBI taxonomy): Eukaryota > Metazoa > Mollusca > Gastropoda > Patellidae > Patella > Patella caerulea. The sequence goes on from JAZGQO010000021.1 coordinate 17,833,749, forward strand.
TCGACCTCTAGCTGGCCGGTCTCCTCTGGCTTGCGGCTGTTGTTTCGAGCCCTGGTGTGAGCGTATGTGGCATGGAGATAGGGGCGCCTTCTCAACCTCGTGGGTTTCCTCCGAGCACTCCGGTTTCCTCCCACTGCTAAAGACCCCTACGCGCAAGCGAATTATTGAAATAAAATTAAACCATATGTTAGTCCCGAAATGACCTAGTTTGTGTTGAGTGGACGTAAAATCCCATTTCTCTCTCTCTCTCTCTCTCTCTCTCTCTCTCTCTCTTATACCGAGTAGTAGAAAGCTAACTCTGTAAAACAGACTGGTCAAATTTAACAGCAGTAAATATTCGCTTGGCGGCAAATGTGACCGATAGGAATGACACCGGGCGGGTTAATTTCCTCTCAATATTAACTTGAGAGCTAATTCTATAAATTACTTTTTAAAACAATTCTTTAAAAGATTAAGAAAAAAAGTGTTGGGAGCATATCTGGCTAAAACATAAGTTTCAAATTAGTGTCAATGGGTGCATGAAATAGTACGCGAAGGCGTAAGATGAGTAAATGGCACCAATTTTGCCTGGTTCGGTTTGTGTCATTCATCTTGCACAGCCACATATTTAAACAAAATGGGTTTGATATATCTAGGTCTATAATCCCAATAACGAACGATTATACAAATAGCATAAAGGGTAAATAAATATGTGTTAGTATCAGTACGTACATGTAGATAAAGAATATATGGCAATTAAAATTCCTGTTATAGATAAATCTTCTTTGAATTGGGGTGCAAAATATTGGACTTTGAATCAGGTAAAGAGTTCTCTTAAGTAACCTTAATATGGCGACCTCTTTCAACACTGTAAAAACTCAAATGTTCACAGTTAGACCGGAATAGTGATGAGGGACAAATCTATCCAATATTGAGGTATCTTTGTAATATGAGCGTGTGGCGGTTTTAATATAGATGGGTCGCCATGCCAGATGAAGTTTTAATTTCATCATTAATTCAATTAATTGGAAAGGGGTAATTGTAAACTATGGAAACACGTTCCGGCCTTTTTGCCATCTTAGCTTTTCACTCCTTCTTCCTTCACTTCTCAACTGTTTGTTTTCTTGCGTTTGAAAATGCTTGTCTTCTCAACTCGACCTCTCGCCTTTCGACTTAGTGCTCCCTATTACCCGCCGGCTCACTGTGAGAAGATGGAATTATGAAATGGCTGCAGCAGGCATCCATAGTAAGCCTACCACAGAAAATAAAATACCTTAAATTTGTGGGTAATGGTGACGCAGCAGAAAATGACAGTAATGCACCAAGACAAGAAAAAAAGGCTTTTTTTATTTTATAGACCAAAATGAAAGGTGTGTCTAACAGTATTGTTCTATTCTCAAATACAACAAAATTCTCTGCTATTACACGGATTATAATTGTTTTATTGTGTAGAGATTCATTGCTTAGAATATATAATGAAAATCTATGTATACAATTGACAGTCAATCACAATTTATCCCATGAATACGTATCCCAAACGGTCAACCATTTCTGTGGGGGGTTTTTCTATACGTATTAAAGTAGCGAAGTCTCTAACTAAATGTCTTCCAAAGTCTTCGACATTGAAAACTGGAATTATTTGTCAATTTAACTCAACATTGATGCTGTGATCTTATCTTAAAAGATTGGCTTCTGATATCCAATATTTAAGAGAAAATAAACATTTTACCATTGGTACACGAATCACTACAGCTACATTTGTAACAAGGAACTAGAAGATCGGGGCTACACATATTCCACCAAATTAAACGGCGTCGCAATATTCTTATCTGGAGAGAATGCGCAATAAATACTATGTAGACTGGAATAACCAGACGTTAGAAAATTGGCATTCGATTGAGGCTTCTGGTTTATTTCGCCGAACATAACTGATTTGAAATTAGAATAAAAACGGGACGATTGAATGTAAATCAGTTTATATACATTCATATTACATTATTCTATACGTTGTGACCCACTTGTATAAATTTCTAGGTCCCAAATATTATCGATTTAATTTAGAGCTTAACAGTTAACTTTGCAAAAAAATAATTTCTGAAAAGATAATGCATTATCATGACCCCTTCGTTAATTTAAATAAAAACAAATTTCAGAACATGCCCTAAGCATGATTTCAAACATGTATACATGATAACGGATGAAAAATAATTTTAAAAACTTCTAGTTCGTGAATACACAATAAATGTCATTGTGTCGTCAGGCGTTTCTCAACTCACTTGTATGAATAAACTCTCCTCAACACGGTGTAAAACATACAATATTATAACGATGAAAATGGCAGCCCAGTTCGACGACATTAATTTCGATACAAAACATAACAATATAATGTTGTAGCAGATGATAAACGTTCGCGTCTCGTTCCGTAAGGCGACAATATCATGTATTTCTAAAAATATTTTTAACTAAAAGTATTAGCCTACTCCGGGAGAAATCGGAAACAACTACAACTAGTGTTTGGCTCACACACCTCAAATATAGTAGGCGCGGATCCAGGATTTTTTGCAGGGGGGGGGGGTCTAGGTTTGATAAAAGGCACTGAACCAATTAACGGGGGGTTTGGCCGCCCCCCCCCCCAGGAAAATTTGGTAAATTAGATTCAATTTGGTGCATTCTGACGTATTTCCGAAAGGTAAATTCCAAAATTACAGGTCTGAAAGTCGCCAATAAAATCGCATAAAAAATTTTCAAGTCTGAGCAGGGGGGGGGGGGGGGGGGGTCCGGACCCCCTGGACCCCCCTCTGGATCCGCGCCTGTATAGAGAGAACATTGTTTAGAGATACCATGTCATGTCAATTGAAATATCAGAAATTAGAAAACATCACAGAACAACCATACATCTTATTTCATGTTCATTTCGCTTATGTCTTTGCTCACTGTATTTGACCGAGGGTTGGATGGCTGAATGGTTTGCATGTTCGCGCTGTATCATAAAGGCTGTCATTGAGTCAACCGATGTGGTTTCGAATCCCCGGTATATAGTAGAGTCGCCTGTCCAACCTCGTGGATTTTCTCTGGGTCCTCCGGTTTCCTTCCATTGTTAAAGACCCCTACGCACAAGCGAATTATTGAAATAAAATTTAACATATGTTAGTAACGAAATTACCTAGTTTGTGTCTCCCTCTCCTTCTCTATCTCTCTCTCGCAGTGGAGTTGGGATGACCTAGTGGTCTAGAGTGCCGCGCTTCGACCTCTAGCTGGCCGGTCACCTCTGGCTTGCGGCTGTGGTTTCGAGCGTATGTGGCATGGAGATAGGGGCGCCTTCTCAGCCTCATGGGTTTCCTCCGGGCACTCCGGTTTCCTCCCACTGCTAAAGACCCCTACGCGCAAGCGAATTATTGAAATGAAATTAAAACCATATATTAGTCCCGAAATGACCTAGTTTGTGTTGAGTGGACGTTAAATCCCATTTCTCTCTCTCTCTCTCGCTACCCCTCTCTTCTCTCTCTCTCTCTCTCTCTCTCTCTCTCTCTCTCTCTCTATTTGACCGAACCTTGTTCTCTGTATTAGGACATTCCTATCTTGATAAGCAACTGACTCAATTATAATGAACTCACACCATCGCGATTATTGTTGTAAATTATATGTATAAATATAAACTGCAAAATCATTTTCATATCATAACTATCCCCAGAAAAAAACGACAAATCACGTGTCGAAAAACTTTAAAGATAACGGGGTCATTTCGGACGCTCAACGCCCACAAAAATGGACCAATCTCATATTTCCTATACACCGATGAACATAGAAAGGAAAATGAGCTTTGTCATTAGTACAAAAATGCATGTTTGAATATTTCACATGGTATTAAATAAATGGAACCCTTACGTTATAACTGTGTAATTATTATGTATTTTGTAGTCTAACTCTAACATACTATGTACTATTAAATTTTCAAAATTTTATCCGAGAGGGTGAGTCTCCCATAGCCCGCGACGATTGATTGGTTGTTTGGAATTCTGGGCAGCCAGGTAGGCTATATTGGACCAAATTGAAGTTGTTGTATTCACAGACTACAGGCTGGAATAGCAGGAAAACGCGTATGTGGCAGGTCAATTTTCAAAATTTTCACCCAACGGCCCCGTCTTCGTGGGTGTAAACGAGTGATTGGAATTCGAGTCAGCAAGCCACCTTCATTAGGCTTTATTAGGTCACTTTGAAATTGCCTTGTTCATGGGCTGAAATAGCAGGAAAAAGTGTTTGCAGCCGTCAAATATTCCCAAATTTTCTTAGGTGGGGGTAAGTAAGCCACGCTTCTTCGCCTCTCGGGGAAGACCGGTGCCAATGTCTGTAAACATGATAAACATTGTATTGGTGTGATGTTTTAGTTTAACCCCGTAAAATATGCCAAACAATGTTAACAGAAGACAGAGACTTTAAACAAAATTTATGGGGGTACCCCTCACCCCGTTGCGCCCCCCCCCAATATATATTTCACGGCTACGCCCTTGGCCCTCTTCATGGGCGGATCCAGAAATTTTGCAGGAGGGGGTTTGCCAGGTTCCAGTTAAGGAAATCTGCCATCATCGTCACTAAATTACATAGGGATACATACAAATTGAGCTTTTTAAAGAGAGGAATCATTTTTATAATGATGTAGGGATCACATTGTGATTTCATTCTATTTATGCAAGGCATTAATTTTTCTTCATGTAGCTGAGCAGGGTTTGGTTTGGACCCCCTCCCCTCTGGATCCGCTTCTGCCTCTTGTTATTTTTATTATAATCATGCAGTTCAGTCGTGGGCCTTGTTTTAGATTAAACCGAGGTTGTTTAAATAATTATGACTAGGAACCATATCTCCGTGTAGCAATTAAGAACATACTGTCCCTGCGATGCACCCCGAGATCTATCTGTGAACTTCATGGGAATGGATATCGAACTTCAGGGGTGTCCGACAATTATTAATTTGTCGAATTAATGGCATTGGCATGAAAACCTTTCAATCAGAATCAGAGTTTTGAAAATATTTTTCATTGCCTGGCAATCCTTCTTTTCTGGCTGTGTCCACATAATCATATCATTAAGAGACATGATTCAGCTATTTCTATATTCATACCTTGATGGTGTGAAATGTCTGATCTTTTTTTATTGTTGAAACTTGTGTTTATTTAGGTGGTCGGGTGAATTGGACATGGGTGTCATTCTTCTTGGCAGGAGTAATACATTTATCCTTCGACTACTACGATAATTATCGATATTTGTGGAAATTATCAAACGCGAGAGATTAGTGAATTGGGTGTGGTCAAGATTTCGTTTAATATCTAAATAATAACATAAAACTCGGTTTTGTTTCTGAATGTTTGATTTTATTTTTTTATAATTCATATTTCACATTTTGTTTAATTGACAGTGTTGCCGACAATTTTTAAAAGACAAAGTCGCCAACGATGTGAAATAGTACAATATTGTATATCTAGGTAGTCGACTTAACTTGATATAAAATTGGTGTCAGTTAATTTGTGGCAACCAATAAACCTTTTATTAGCCTTCTGTGATCGAAATCTGTGGAAATTATCTCGCCTACCACGAGCCACGGATGGATTTGATATTTTCATAATATAAAATTCCCTTTAATGTTTAAACAACATTGTTTCTCAATGTATGAATATTGTTGTAATTCATTGTATAGGTGATGCAGCATGGAGGGCCTGGCAAGGACAATTGTCTAGTCGAAAAACCAAGGTCCGGTGTACACATTGGCTTGCACGTAAAAGATCCATTGGCAATTTGAATTTGACATACGGGTAGGCCATAGCGCCGCTTCCCGGCCAAAATTTCTCCCATAGCACACTGTATAACGTATGCTCGTCTTCATTTCATTTGTATTTTGCTTGAAGGACAACGGATATTTCGGTGTGAATAGTACAACTTTAAAGATAAGATACTTGTTGCGCCAGTTCCGGATGTGACACAAATGCCCGGGATAACTAATTGTTACAGATTGCTGTCAAAATAACGATAGTTAAACATGCATTATGCAAGAGCAAAATCTACCTATTTTGCGGTTTTTCTTTAAGTCTGAAATGTTATAAAAACTACTAATTAGACATTAATTAAAGTTACATTATGGGAGATAAGATAAAGTGATGGCAGTTCTCACTATAATAGTTAAAAACTAGATAGTGTAAAGGTAATTTGCTGAAAATTTCAGTCAAATTGGTCCACTATTAGCCGAGAAAAAAGCGTTTGAAATATTCACATAGCCTCGGTCATCATTACTCAAATCATTAATATAAACAGCATAGTCTTGATTATCCACTTGACTGATTTAATTATCAACGGCCATTAAGCGGCATATAAGAATTCAATCTGCCTACATCGAAGGCTAGCCTTGACTTTAAAAGTCCATTATGGTCTGGATATGTTAATTAATATCTAATTGATTATTTAGATAACATCTCAGGCCTAAAGAAAGACCTGTAATAAGCAGATTTTGCTCTTGCATAATGCTATTTTAACTTTTTCATATAATCAACTCTGGATGTCAAAGGTATCATGAGATTTTTGTTGGATTGTAGTTCGATTCGCTGTAATATTTTCCTTCGTGATTTACCAATAAAACTGGATAACCGAGACTACTGGTTTTGTCTTACTGAATTTAGTAATGATGACCGAGGCTAAGTGGAACTTTTATTTGCCTAGTTCTAAGTTAATTGTGGATCAATTTGACTAGACTGAAATTTTCAGCAAATTGCCTTTATATTAGCTAGTTTTTAACTATTGTAGTAAGAACTGCCAACTCGTTATCTAATCTCCCATAATGTATCTTTAATACTGTTTATACTATTTTATTTATAGTAACTAACTATACTATTTATATATAACTATATTGTTGTTCTCACCACACGGATGACAAGTTACAACTCAAGTTGTGCTTTATTTCATTTCCCGTTTGACACTATAATCCATTTATAGATAGTGGGTTTCAGAAGCAGAATCCGAGATTATTAGACTTCTGACATTAAACATTTTTATCAAATTTATCAAAAGTATAACATTTTATAACACCTTTGGTCTTTATCGTTGGTGTAGCCTACATCTTTGCCACTAATCATTTTGATAATACGATTAAAATAGTGTCATGGACTTTTTTAACACACATGTATACATAGAAAAGGGAATATTTCGCAAGAATGAATTAATTGGGAAAAAAAGAGAAAAATACTATTATATTGCTAAACTGCGAAGACGCCTAAATTTCTAACGGCCCTCTACTTCACGTAATTAAACAAATGACATGAAAATTAAATGGAGTCGGGTTTACCGTCCTATTGCCTACTGTTCTGCTCCGAACCGGGCTAATGAGGACGGGTGTGCCATACAGTATGCTACGAGGACACTATAACGGCCTACTATTATATCGAATTCCACGGAACCTCAGTTTTCCGTCCCACCCGAACGACTGGACAACTGTCCTTGTCGGGCTCTCCGTCCTGCATCACCGACAAGTGGAAACCACATCGGATAACATTTCTCTGCCAATACAGGGATCGAACACCCGACCTCCAGACTAGCGAACCAGCGCCATACCCACCTAGCCACTGTGAGTCCGTGACCCCTGCGTAAGAAAACAATTTACGCTATGGTAGATCTACCACAAAACGTAAATTATCAGAGTAGCATCTCATAATTTTAATCGGAATTCCGATTTTAATCCTAAGGTAGAAACAGTATTTTAAAAACATGACGTCAATTATTATTCAACGTAATATAATAGAATGACGTCGTAACAATTAGATTTGCCGTGTATATTGCTACCAGAAAGTCGCGCAGCGCTTTTCTCTAAGAAAAATTAGAATTTTCGAACGAATTTCTTAAAATTTACCTTAAATTGTCCTCGGCAGTTTATATAAGGTAAGTGACAACAATATTATGTTATTTCGTGTAAAAAGTTGATCGATTTATGTGAACTATCCAATATACCGCAAAATTATTAAAATGGATTAAAAGTAGATTTAAAGATATCCTATTATAACTTGATTAAAATCGCATGTAAATATATAAGAATAAAAAGTGTGGTAATAATTAAAAGTATAATTTCAGAAAGCTGCTAGTTTATGAATATTACGATACAGTTTTATTATTGTAAAGTTTTAAGAAAAAACTTTTAAAAAAAAAAAATATATACTGGCAACAATTAGATGACGTCATCGTCATTTAGTAAAACACTAAGACTTGAATGATACTTAACAATGTTAGGGTATTTTCTTTTCAATACATGTTTAACAATATGACATTGTACATTATTCCAGAAATAAAATGACGGATGTTAAAATATTGAAACAAGAGCTCAAGACGGTAAATCCTAGCAGACCTCTATCAAAAGGTTTATAAAATTTCTTTTAGAATGATTTAATTTATAATCTTATCGATTGACCTTTTCGGGATTTGATAATCTTATATAATGACCTTTCTACGGGGCGCATATTATAAACTAAAATACTTTAGGATACCAAGTTCCTCAATATCTCAGATTTATTTATTTGTTTCTAGTGGCGTGTGTCTAGTGACTCATCTAGTCATTCGGGTGGAATGGAATGAAATGAAATGGGGTTTAACGTCCAATTCTTCTCCTCCTAATAATGAAGACTGGCATACGCCATACAGTGTGCTATGAGAGAAATTTTTCCCGGGCAGTGGCGCTACGACCTACTCTTATATCGAATTCCAACTGCCGGGGATCTTTTTCGTGCATGCCAATGTGTACACGGTTCGCCATACAGTGTGCTATGAGGGAAATTTTTGGCCCGGGCAGCGGCGCAACGACCTACTCTTATATCGAATTCCAACTGCCGGGGATCTTTTTCGTGCACGCCAATGTGTACACGGGACCTCGGTTTTTAATCCACATCCGAACGACTAGATAACTGTCCTTGTCAGGCCCTCCGTCCTGCATCACTGACAAACAAAGCCGGAAAATCTGGATAAACTTTCTCGGCCAATGCAGGGATCAAACACCTGACCTCATTCGGTTGGAAGGAAACCCCGCGCTTTCAAAAACAACCCAACGGCCCTGTGAATATATATTATTTGTTCGAATGTTCATTTGTGCAAAAATCTCAGGAATAGGTATTAGCCTCAAAATGACTCAAGTAAAATTTAGACGGGACGTGAAAGCCCTATTCCATTCCGCCACAATCTCAGCAGCCCAACTAAATGGCAAAAATTAAATTGATTTACACAAATAAGTTCGCCTAAATATAGGAACACTTCTATTGTTTTTAATTTTCAGGGTTTCAGCCCGATCCTCGTCGTTCCATCCGATTTAAACTAGACAATTTGGACTTCACCTTGAAACTAGGAGAGATGGACAACTTCAGAATACGACCGTTGTTTTTTAGTATCCGGGATGACTCATATGCTGCTGTTCGCCGCTGGAATAATAGACAAATAACGTACAACATCTTGAAAAACGTTCGGCCTGTTCACAGGAATTTATCTCGGCAAATGAATAATAAGATTGGTCATGGAGATGGTAACACAATTCCTGGAGATTCTACCACAAAGTTAAGTGATGAAGAATCTGCTACAGATGTCATTAACAGAAACTTGAATACCGAAGGAATCATTTATAAAAATATTCCTATCAGTAGAACTGAGAATGGAGCTAGAGATGAAGTCGAACAAATCATCTATGAGGGTCAAATTGCACCCAATGTAAGTGGGACCTTTTCTAAGATAGAAACTTACAGAAGTCTGTGGATACCCGTTCACAGCGAACTGATGTCCAGAACCTACAGAACGACCGAAGTAAGTGGGGAAGCCTTACTCCTCGAAAGTATTAAGAGATCTTCTATCCATGGCACTGTTCCTGTAGGTGTAAAACAATTTAAGCCTCGCAGTTCAGAGGTAGATGCAACAGAAAGAATAATGCTGCGAATTCTGCAAACAGTGATGACAGACCGAGATTTATCAGAAACTTTGAAGAAGACGCGACTCAGTGATAAACTAGAAACTGATCTGAGCAAACTACAAGAACAAAACGAACGTAACGCCATTTTGATTCGTTCCACACAACAATATGCCAGAATCACCAGAAAGCATAACACAATTGGTTCTGGTGTAAAGGAAGGATCTTTGGTAGAATCTCCAAAACTGCAAAAAGGAAACAGGAACAGTTTGGCAGAAGTTGGTGACAATGAAACAACTGGAACCAAGAAAGGGCGGAATTTTCTCAAAGTGAGTTTCTAGTTCTAAAGTAGTGCTATTTGGATATTTAATGTCTCGATGCGTCATTTTGAGGCTATAGAATCACTTTCTTACTACAATATTGTTAATGGGGGTATCAATCCAAATATGGTTCAATCCCGTTCAGTATTTTCAAATACTGAGGTGACGTCATATCGATCTATGCTGCTCGCTATGCAATAAGCCCACATACATTCTGTCATCCGCGAAAATATATTGATAAACCTTCTTTAAATCCGATTGAGTCCAAGTCTGGGCATTATCTGGAGTTGGTATTCGGATTTTGTTTTCTTGATTAATTGTCTGGATACATAATAATAGTAAACCTTGAGAAATTTAAAATTTAGCGAAAAATAAAAATGGCGCATCGGGATTTTTAATATAGTGAAGTTGTATTGATACGCATGTACAGTATATATTTTAGAACCCTAGCAATACAGTCTACAAATTTTGCCACATTAATCAAACATATTTCTCTTTTTTTAAAATCAATTTTAGAAATTATGGAATAGAATTATCAAGAAATCCAACAAAAAGACAGATAGTGAAAAAGGTCAGTTTGCTAGTATTCATTATAAAACTTCACAGGATTATAACCGATGTAGTTAGTTGATATCTAAGATGTTAGAAAATTTTTATAAAAGTGTTTTTCTTTTCTGTTTCAAGTGTCTGGGTTTATTGGTATCATTTGGTCCATCTTTTTTTAAATTTCAGATGTTCAAGCAGTTAAACCTTCAAAGAAATCTTCAAGGCTGACACGTTTATTCTGTTTTGTTCAATCAAAAACACTAGAATAAATAATCTTGAAAATCACTCAGATCGTTTACATACACAAATATTGTTTCATTGTGGAAATAAAGGTACGAATTAACATTGCCTTACTGGACCATTTTACAACAACAGTGTTGAAAGTTGACTATGTACCTGTTTCCGCTCTTTACTTCAATTAGTAACACCAACTGGTCCTCTGCCTTTGTAATACATCCGGAATGTGTGCGTGAATGTTACGGGTCAACCACAGCAAACATGTTTGATTTAAAATAATATTTTGGTTTTATTTATCATATATATATATCAGTAAATGTAAAAGTGGTAGATGGCAACATTGCCTTTTAACGATTGTGTTCTAGATACCAATTTATGTTCTTACTCGTGAAATTATATCGTTATTTCGTTTCTATGTTTCTGATTTTGACCGGTCTATCATTTATATCCACAACATATCTCTTGGGTCGACTTCGTTATGCACAAGACTTCCATGAGTCTATAGATATATCAGTTGACGACGTCTTAGTGAGAATATGAACGTTGCTTTTCATTGATGGACTACAGTACACAACTAAGAACACGACATATTAATAAAACTTATCGCGCATTAAAAAAACAAAGCAAAACAATAAAACAATATACATGTACACCGGACTTTAATCTGAATGGGACACATTTTGATTCCAGAAAGGGGATTTTGGACATTTCTGTTTGCATCATCCCTGAATCTCAAAATGATCAATACAAATTCGCGAAATATTTAATTAAAGGGGTATTATCGACAATTAGACAAAGGGTTAACAGGTATCGCTACAGGTGTTAAGATATAGTTAATGTAAAGGGAATATGCTGAAAATTTCAGTCAAATTGCTTCACTCTGAACCGAGATATAAGAGTTTGAAATGTTAAGTCTTGCATCGATCACCATTACTAAAGTCGGTACGATACAAAACATATAGTCTCGAGTATCCATTTTTGGATTAAATCATCAATGAGCAATGAGCAGCAAATCGGATTCAAATCCAATGAACAGCCGAGACTTAGAATAGCATCGAGAGTGGATTAAGGTCTGTACATGTTAATAGTTGGTATAGCATTTCAGGCCGCCAAAAATATTGTAATAGACAGGTCTAGACAGGTCTAGATTTTGCATAATGTATGTTTAAAGGGCACCATAAGTCTATTTAAAATTCTTACCGAGACGTTTATATCCATATTCCGACATCCTGTGGTCAGTATGGTGAAGTACTGGATGTATGTAGGGCAGTGGTCTGTTGCCGTGTACATGTAGGTACTTGTACATTGTTTGCTAATCCTGTGTGAATTACAGGTTTATGGTCCTTAATGACAGTAGTATATCAGTTATGATCAATACATATACCCTAACAATAATCCATTGTCTTTTGTCTCTGGACAAAATAAATATTAAATATTAAACTAAATGGTCGCATACTGAAACCGTTAAGACGACCGTAAATGGGAAGTATTATTTTGTATAGGTCAAAAGTACGTGTAACGTAATATGTCGTATTTCGACGAATTGAACATTTGAGATCTCATTAAAACCGGATACGGATAATGTTGCGTATGTAGCACATTGGTATCAACCCTGTTTTATCGCTCAGTAGTCTGTATTAATAAATATTGAGAGAAACGTCAACCTTGACTCATGTATAATATAACGGATGTTAAGTTAGTATTAAACAACAACAACCCATCTGAACTAAAGCAGCTAGGTCTTGCGAAACAGTTCATTTGAAATTTCAGTTAAAATTACGCACATTGCAAGAAGTTAATAACTAATCCAAAATAAAATAAAATAGATAATTTCAGGCGTGAACCACTTGGGTTGTCCACGCTCACGCATATATAAATATGTACCGTATTCATAAATAAATTATTATCAAGAAATGTTATCAAATTACTCATTGGGTAAGAAAAACCCAAATGCGAGACTTGCCACACTACTTAATACGTTTAACAAATAAATTCAATGTGTGAAATTATATCTAATCCATCATTTACGAATAGCAAGCAAATAATACTATGATCTGAAGTTCATATATTTCCATTAGGGAAGATGTAAGAAGTCACATAATCTCATTACAATCTGAAGAGCTCGTTTTAGATTCTGTTGTACAAAGAGCCTCAGTGGCTAAGTAAGTAAGACACTGGCTCGCAAGCCTGGAAGTTGGGGATTTTCCGTACTGGCTTCCCTTTGCCAGTGGTGGAAAACCGAGTGCTTGACACGGACAGCTATCAAGTCATTCGGATGGGTCGAAAACCCGAGGTTCCGTGTACACATTGGCGTGCACGTAAAAGAGCCTTGACAGCTGGAATTCAACATCAGAGTATGTCGTATCGCCGCTGCCCGTGCAAATATACCTCATTTACCCAATTGGAGCAGAACATTGGGACGTTCAACCTCATTTTATTTCTATTGTATACGTACTATCGCGATGTTTAATACATGTAATTTACGCTTCCGTTTGGGAAAATATAGAACAATTACTAATGGTCACAAATGGAACACAGGCTATAAGAGATTTATTCTTTTTTGTATTTTCCGCCACAAAAGGACATGTTTTAACGGAATTTATTTTGCATTTTGCTTAAAGATACATTGCGGAGATAAGATATAGAGCTGCCATTTCTTGCGATAAAAGTTAAAAACTAGATAATTTAAAGGGAATTTGCTGACAATTTCAGTCAATTTGATTCACTCTGAACCAGAATTTAACGATTGAAATGTGTGCCTAACCCCCAATCATTACTTAAGTCGGTACGATAGATAACATAGTCACGATTATCCATTTAATGATTAAATCATGAATGAAAGTTGAACACTAAATAGGATCCAGTAAATATCTCAGGCTAACGACGGCATTGACAGTTGATTATAGTCTGTTCAATTCATAATTTAGGTAACATTTCAGGCTTAAAGAATGACCTTCAATAGGCAGATTTAGCTCTTGCATGATGTATGTCTAAATATGAGATGCAAACTTGTGCAATCCTGGCTCATACGCCGGTAACCTCCCTACCTAGTTCTTCAATAAAGACGTCTTCACTGTTTACAATTAGCTTTACTTGAGAACAAACAGGAAGTTAGATGATTGACATTATAATTCATATTTCGATGATTTAAGCCCAAATCGCTATGTATACTTCATAAAATTTTAAGAAGCATTTATTCCGCATCCATTTTCATATGAAACAGAACTGTTTAAATGGTATGCAGTGTATGTAGAACCGAATAATTTATTAGTACATTTATTTTTCGATTTGGCGACCATTCAATTTCCGTCAAAAGTCAAAATCTAGTATATCAAAATTGAGTTAGGAACAAATTTGTAGTATCTAGGATATGTGCTTCCTGGTGTTGTACTAGATATTTCAATCTTTTGAGTTTGTAAGCAGTTACATCCTTGACACAACCTAGCAACACGTCACAGAAATAATCTAGTAACTCAATAGTCAAATCAATGGATATTAAGCTGGGGTTTAATATTCATTCATTACGTTTTCCTTTGTTTTCTCAAAATAAGAAAAATGTGAGTTACTAGATGATGCCTTTTGACGGAAGTCATGACAGAGATCTATTCTCAAAGTAGACAGTTCTCTGTGTACAGGATTGGCGTCTATATTAAACAAGGATGTTAAGACTACCAAACAACTCTTCCGAAACAAGGAAATAGACAGGACATTTATCGATCGTTCAAATGATTCTTAGTTTCAAATGGTTTTATCGGATAGTTCCACAATAATGTTCCGTAAATCACCAAATTGTCAGTACTGCAGTAGAATATTACCGATTCTTCTAATCCTTGTACACTCAAATAATCGTAGTTTAAACTAATAATTTTGAAAATTAAACTGGTATGTCTGTGTGAAAGAGAATACACGCGTACTGGGTGTGAGGTGGACCTATTTTATCGTAACCTGTTTAGTAGCGATTAAAACTCTTTGTCATTGAACTTCGTCATTGTAACTATTTGCATTTCCCCTTAAAGGTGTTGAAATGTATTTTGGGCGACCAAAGAGATAAAACTAAAAATCTACTTCGTCATGTGGACCGATTAATATATTTGCTAACCAAAGGTATTGAACTATCACATTGTACTATAAGAGTATACCGATGGTATGATCAGACAAGTACAGGAGGACAACATTACACACGAAACCGACAAGACAAACAGTCGGACAGGGAAAAATATATAGACATTGCAAGAAATATACAACTAATATTAGATAAAGTGAATAGATTATTCAAAATGAAAGAAAAGGGATTTACAAGAAAGACGTAACAATAACAGAAATATTGCGACCGATCTTACTTTTAAAGGGCCAATCCTGATAATTGTTTGGGGAATAAATCTGCTTTATTTTGTGTTTAAATCCCTTAAAACCCATTACCTAAGGCCGACCAACTAACATGATATTTGTGATATGCTTGTAAATAACTTAAACCTGACAGTCTTCATCTGGAAATGGAGACCGTTGTATTATACAGTATCTGTATAAAACCAGACTTTTTTTCTATAAAAATAGTATGTAGGTGAAATTTGCCTTTTGTTATCAAGTACAGTACATGGGTCATTCACTGTATAGACCTCTCAAGAAACAGGAATCGATTATCGGGTCACCCAATGAAAAAATTGTCCTGAAATCTTAAAAGGGTTGCGTGTTCGGATAAGCAGTGTTGACGTTCACGTCCAAACGACTCAATATTTTGAGCTGAAATTTTGAGACAAGATAAATACACCATGCTTCTATATGTTGGTCCATAAATTTCATAAATACTCGGACTTTAAGTTTTGAGACCCTGTTCTTATCGGGATAGTCCCTTTAACGTCCACTCGACCCAAACTGGGTCATTTCGGGACTAACATATGGTTTAATTTTACTTCAACAATTCGCTTGTGCGTAGGGGTCTCTAGCAGTGTGAGGAAACAGGATAACCTGGAAAAACCCACGAGGATGGAGGTATCATCTGCTATTGGCGACAGTTGATATCATGAGTAAGCACGCCCAATCGGCAAATCTCGACAGATTCCGGAACGTTCCGGAACCGACATCTAGTCTCGGCTGTATGACAGTAAGTGATATGTACCTACGCCCATACATTTGCGATGCGGCTACCGGTTTACTTTAACAGGAAAACTTGACGCTATTACAAACAAACAAGACACCATGGGCGCAGCCATGTTTCATCCGGGGCATTTAAAATAGGTCCAAGACGCCATAGGCGCAGCCATGTTTCATCCGGGACCTTTAAAGTAGTTCCAATATGGCGGGATTCGTCATACAACTGAGTCTAGATGTAGGTTCCGTAATCTGTCGAGGATTGCCGAGTGTAAGAACGCCAAACAATTTTAACAATAAGGGCGATATTCCGGAAAGAATATCAGAAATCTTTCAAATAAAAAAACAACAGTGGTTTTATCCATGTCTATCCACTTCTTTTGAAAATTCCAGATATCTATGGTGTCAATGAACAATAAGGGTGTTTAATTCATAATTAAATTGAGTGGTGCAGGGGTGTATGAATGGGGGGGGGGACAAATGGCCTAACACGCGCGCTTTATATCATGAGGTCTGTCATTTGATCGCAAGCTTGTATGTGTAGGGTCGTCTATCCAATCTCGTGGGTTTTATCTGAGTACGCGCAAGCAAATTATTGAAACTAATTTGTTTCATAATAATATGTGACCGATTTGGTGCTAAGTAGACATTAAACCCAATTCTGTATTTCTTACTTGCTAATCAAAACATTAAAATTTCCAATTGTCAAAAGATCCAAACCAATCTGATTAAAACATAGATCCTATTTCGTTTCGGTTTTATAGTTCAAAATTTCGTTTACCTTGGCTTAACTATACCATGATATGTTCTGGCTGGTGGGGGGGGGGGGGTGGCCTAGTGGTCTTGTGTGCCGTGCTTCGACCTCTAGCTGGTCGGTCATCTCTGGCTTGCGGCTGTGGTTTCGAGCCCTGGTGTGAGCGTATGTGGCATGGAGATAGGGGCGCCTTCTCAACCTCGTGGGTTTCCTCCGGGGACTCCGGTTTCCTCCCACTGCTAAAGACCCCATCGCGCAAGCGAATTATTGAAATGAAATTTAAAAAAAACATATATGTTAGTCCAGAAATGACCTAGTTTGTGTTGAGTGAACGTTAAACCCCCATCTCTCTCTCTCTCTCTCTCTCTCTCCCCCTCTCTCTCTCTCTCTCTGTTCTGACTGGTGTGAGGTATTAGCCAATGATGCGGTCTGTTACGGCGAGCTTTTGGCTTTTTCGAGCACCGACCTGTGGGTAAACCACCAGAAACGTAAACGCTGATTGATTAATCAATGTCCGACGTTATAGGGACAAAAGCCGCCCGTTTGACCCATGGCGTGAACTCCCACTATAGCTTGTCAGATCTTCACGTGCACTCGGCAAATCTCGGCAGATTCCGTAAACTACATCCAGCCTCGGCTGTATGACAGTAAGTGATATGTACCTACGCCCATACATTTGCGATGCGGCTACTGGCCTAGTGGTCTTGTGTGCCGTGCTTCGACCTCTAGCTGGTCGGTCACCTCTGGCTTGCGGCTGTGGTTTCGAGCCCTGGTGTGAGCGTATGTGGCATGGAGATAGGGGCGCCTTCTCAACCTCGTGGGTTTCCTCCGGGTACTCCGGTTTCCTCCCACTGCTAAAGACCCCTACGCGCAAGCGAATTATTGAAATGAAGGTACAGTAAGTGATATGTACCTACGCCCATACATTTGCGATGCGGCTACTGGTTTACTTTAACAGGAAAACTTGACGCTATTACATAAATTGTGAACCTATTCGGCTAGCGACCTATTCGACCGATCGAGCTGCAACCCGTTCGTTGGAAACCTATTTAGAATAAAGACAACAGTCGCCTTAACTCATCTATTTATCAACCAATAAAATCCAACGTTATGTCTATCAAATGAAAGTAGAATATATTATTTTTTATCCATTCCTTTAGCTCAGAATAGAAGTGTAATTTCGTCAGCTGGATCTGTCGAATAGGCCGCTAGCCAAAAAGGTCGCCAACTTGTGTTCGGAATGGGCGCAGCCATGTTTCATCCGGGACCCTTTAAAGTAGTTTCAATATGGCGGAATTAATCAAACAGCCGAGTTTAGATTGTCCGAAATCTTCCGAGGTTTGCCGACTGCTTCACGTGGTGTAGGCCATCGACAGTGTAAAAAACGAAACGAAATATCGATCTGTAGATTTAATCAGGTTGGATCCAAAAATGCAATCAATTTAAAGTATTTTGTCAATTATAAAATATCTTCTTATATAGTGAATTTTTTATCTCAGTATGCCCTTGATCAAACATTAAACCTTTCAATTATTATCTTTTGATCATGATAAGATTACTCATTTAGATAATAATAAAATTGTTATTATGATTATTATATCTTCTAATAACTGAGTATACTCTTGATATAGCTGACAGAATCTTCAAAATTATAAGCTTGAAATAACCTTTTATTCAATTATTGAATATACAACATAACCCTTCGCACATGCTAAAGTTTCGATGGATGTTTTCAAACCATTCAAAAATTTTATTGAAAATAAGAGAAGTAGCAGCCTATAAATGGATCGTTGCAACTGAAATGCTATCCATCAAATTAATATCAAGTGTCTAACCATCGTTGCCAAAACTTGACACTTTACAAAGCAACATCTGGCAATGCAACAGTTGTACCTAACCATCGGTCAAAACCAATATCGTGCTGACGATATCAGACAAGATTTCGCAGACTCTAAAAGAAATGAACTGGTGTTTAGCGTTCTATTGTACTGCGTCGGCTGGGATAATGAAGACGGACATACACCCAGGTCCCGTGTGAACATTGGCTTGTACGTAAAAGATCCTTTAGCAGATGGATTCGGGAGCAGAGTAAGTCGTAACGCCGCTGTCCGAACAAAATTGCTCTCATATAGTCATAACACAATTTATGGCCTATGTCGGAGCAGAATAATAGGACGTTAAACCCCATTTCATTTCATTTTCATTTCGTGTTAGATTAAAATGCATTATGCATTTTCGAAAAGCTTAATGGGCGTCTATTTTAGTGTTTGTTATAGGTTAATTGGAAGTACGAGGTAAAATTTAAAAAAGGGTGTATGGTTATAATAATTAGTCAACAAGCGAATTAATGAAATCCATCGTATATCATTTATATAAGATGTGCAAACAGCTGATAATGTTTGCAGTCATTGCAGCTGGAATATGAAAATAATCTGATAAGATAAAGGTATTACTTCATAGTTTTAGAACAACTGATGATACACTTCTAATTATAATTGTGTAAATTTGGTTTCTCCGAAACCAAACGGTATTCTACGAAAGCCTACAGAGCTCATTTACTTTTTTTTTTAATTTCTGTGTTCCGACTTCCCACTTCTGAATTCAGAGTTCTGAGTTCTTACTTCTGAGTTCAGAATTCCTACTACAGACTTAAATTCGGAGATATTATAAAAGCGCATGCGCAGTTGCTACTTTCGTGCTAACTTTCCCGCCTAAACCAAGTGAAAAGCATTTTCCGCAATTACCCGCAAGTTGTTCTTATGTCGGTCCCGGTTTAATTGCGGAAGAATACGGCAAATGTATCCGCAACAATGTTTACAGGAACGTTTGCGGAAAAGGTGAACTACGGATTCACTGCGCTTCCTAGCGGAACCATACAGAATGAGAAGGAAGACTTTTGCGGTACACCTGAGGATTGATTCCGCAACTGACTGCAAGTCTTCCGTGGCCCAGTGAAATGGGGGTATTAAACTCGCTTCAAGTTTTTCATATTTTTAGATAATAAGTTGGCCGTAACTTTTCCAATTTTAAAAATAGGTTGATTCAGATGAAATATATAGCACCAATACATTGAAATATCTTATAATACTACAATTTATTATTCGAAATGAAGATTGGGACATGTTTATAAATTACACCAAGAGTGGGATTGTCCCTTTAAGCTTCCATATTCGTTATTATTAGTTAAGTGGAACTTATAGTCTGTCCGAAGTAAACAGAGAATCTACTATGTACCAAATACAGTAGATTTCAAGAGATATCTTTATAACAAAATTATTTTTGGATTTTAATTTGATATTTTAAAGGGGCAGTCCAAGATAGTTCAGGTTTTCAAATGAATATTAAAAGCGCTTAACCTTTACATGAATATTAAAAGCGCTGAACCGGGTTACGGAACTCACTTACTGATTTTAGTGGAGGTAAAAAATAGGACGCCTTGACAAACGCGACTAGTAGATAGTGTGTTAAGTATAGGAAAGTTAGTCGGGTTTTTCCAGAGACTCAATATTCACAGACCAAATGTCTACAGACTTATTTTGCTGAAAACGCGTAAAAATGAATAATATAGCTTGCAATAGTTGCTAATGTAGAAGTTTATACGGAATTTTCCCACACAATTAAACAGTTTTACCCTCCAAAAACCATCTGGGACCTTACCTTTAAGGAAAGCGCAGACTATTTAAGAAAATTAGAATTACACAAAGTAAGATATCCTCGGTGACACCCTAGTATACCTATTATGCTCATACAGTCGAAATAGTTACACCACTGACTGTCTCATCTCGTCCATTGCCACAGAAGTAAGATCTCGGACATAATTTTTGTTGTTGAAAGAACTAGCATTGAACTACACTGTATTAAACAATGTGCCTATACTAGTATTCTAGAATAAACTGATTTATTTTACATGACCGACGAAGATAATGATTAGCACCAAGTTCACCGAAATCCCCAATTTTGTTTTATTTGTTTAGGAATCTCAAGGATAATGAATGAATGAATGAATGAATATTGTCTTATGGCATGTCGACACCGTAAATCAGATCAATTTGCGCCAATCCACATGTTGTCGCAGGTGATCAGCTTATACGCTGGGAGTACTTGCGGAGTCACCCGACCACTCTCCCCATGAGCCGCCTTTTACTACCTAGTACTGGGCTAGCCTCGGCACACAGGGAGGATCTCAAGGATAAGATGTACTATACTTTTCAAAAAAAGTAGGGGATATTTGATTTTGGGGGCATAATACTAAAATATGTAAATGACTACGAAAAAAGTCACTATAGAACCTAACAGAAGAAACATTTCCAGTTACATGTGACGCCCAAACGCACAAATAGCTACCGCATGGAATGCAGGTGATGCTTGGGATCATCATGGGGGTCCAACCCAAGATTTGCACGACTCTGACTTTGAATGTTACAGCCATTGTGGCATTGAATTCCAGGGTGGAAACATCAGTTTAATTGTTTTAGTGACCAGAAAATTTTGATATGCGTCGGCTTACCCAAAATGAAAGGTTACGCGAACTTGGCATGTTACAGATCGGCACAACACAGGCGGTTGTGGCGTGGACGATGAATGTTTCTCAGTCTGTCATAAGCAGGCTATGGTCCAGATACCGTGATACACAATCTGTACAGGACACATCAGCTCAGGTCGACCAAGGTCGACAACTCAAGCCCAGGATAGATTTATCCGTACCTTGGCCTTGAGAAATCGTGTCATCACTACAAATCAGGTCAGCGCTCGTCTTCAAACAGACACTGGTGTGAGAGTGAGTGGCCAGACGATTCGGTATCGACTGCATAGGGGTCACCTTCGCGCCCGACGTCCTCGCGCGATCCCTTGTTTGAGAGATCATCATATTCAGGCAAGACTTCGTTGGTGAAGGGATCGTCAACACTGGGATAATCGACATCTTGGCAGTCCATGTTGTGCCGTTCGCACGACGTCATGTCCTACGTTTCATCTTCCAGGATGACAACGCATGATGTCACAAGGCCAGGATCGTTACAGGTTACCTTCAACAACAGAACATCACCACATTACCTTGGCCAGTACTGAGTCCCGACCTCTCCCCCATCGAGCACGTCTGGGATATGCTTGGACAAAGGTTACGTCAACGTCAACAACGTCTAGCCAATGTCCAAGAACTTGCTGCTGCGTTGCAACAGGAATGGGACAATCTGGACCAAAATGACCGTAGACGTCTCATTGGGAGTATGCCACGTCGGATCAATGCTTGTTTGGCAAACAGAGGAAGATTTACCCGTTATTGACTTTGTTGTGATGCTGTGGTAACTTTGCTGTTTGACCCCGGGTATCATTTTACCCTGATAATGGTCAGTCTGTGCCTTACTTTAATAGTCTAACGATCATTTGGAATAAATCGATGAATGTGAACTTCATTTCATTTTGTCATTTGTTTCTTCGTCAGTTTCATAAGGTGACTTTAATAACACTTAAAAATCAAATATCCCCTACTTTTTTTTGAATAGTATACAATTTTTTTTGAAGCTATCGACTTGTTACCGTACTCGAAAATCGTCACGCATGCAGAAACATCTCTAATATCCACAAAGGTACCTTGATCGCTGGCATCATATAGCTGTGGCAAAAAAAAAATACATTGCGTCAGGTTTTCCTTTTGGAACCTCCGTCTTACGGCTCCTACTTATCTGGTGCAGATTCCAGTTTCAAGAGACCATGTCAAGTTCTGATTGAATAATGTGCATAAAACAGAACTGCAGACATTCACTGTGAAGAATATTTGAGTCATTAAAAATATTCTTTTCTCGCATGTCTTTAAATAAATTAATCCACCAATGTAAACACTGTCGTCGAAGGGTGGACCACCATGATTCTATATGCTGATTAGAAGTGCTCTTTCCATAAATAAAGGATTTCAAACACGCAGTGGGGTCATTTTCATCATACTGGAATAGCGGCTGAAGATTCTTTAATATAGAATTCTCTGTTCCCAAATCACACCTAATCTTAGCTGGGACAACTTCAAGCTGTTGGACCCCCTCGAGGTAATATCTATATCAATTACCTCGGGATTATTGTTAGTTTTCCCAACACGTAGCCAAATAATTCGTCGACCAAAGCCATCCACACAACCGTGAATGCAAAATCCAAATGGCTTTATCTTGTCATACCCATCTACATGCCAAACCGCATTTGGTCCTTTACAAATATATCGTCTTCGATGTAAACGTCGACGTTTTCTCACTCGAATTCTTTCTGGATCAACAATCCGCATAAGCCTGAGAATTTCATCGCGAGGAAATCTGATGCCCCATTCAATCCTTAAACGATACCACATGGATCGGTATCCAATACAGCGTCCACTACATCCGATTTCAGTTATAATTGCATTAATCACATCGTTATAAGAAGAAATTGTATTTCTACTCCCAGTGAGTTTACGTTTTAATCTCAAAGATCTTAGACGCCTTTTTAGAGTGCTCAAACTGATATTGACCTGGTGTAGATACAACAACAGAAGCATTATTTCCCCATTCCAAAAATCACAATTGAAATATCGAAGAATCAGCTCATTTAGACTGAAAACATTATTACTAATAATATTAGACAAGCATGGTAGATAGCTGGTAGGTACTTTACACACGAGATTCAGCATACCAAAATCAAACTGACAAGGAAAATTATCCCCATAATGGTATATGCAGCATAACACACGTAGGATGCCTTTAAAAAGAATAGTTATCTAGATTTTCATTCATCTATTTTCATTCGTTATTTTACCGCTGTCGGCGTCGAACCAATAAGTAATGTGAAAGTAGAAAGTGCGCATGCGCATTTTATACAAATCGTTGAATTCAGAGTTAAACTCAGAAGTGGGAACTAGGAACTCAAAAGTGAGAACTAGGAACTCAGAAGTAAAAAAAAAAAATAGATGAGCTCTGTAGGCTTTCGTAGTATTCAGATATCAAACAGTAATGTAAAATTTTAAAAAAAAGTAATATTTTAAAAAATAAATATATATCATCATAAATAAAAAAAAAAATCCCAGACATCGTTTGTAATTTATTATTTAAAAAAATATGTCTCACCTTTCTGATCTTTGCTATCTGCTGTCATATTATATCAAAAAGTTGACGATTTAATTTGAACACATTATAACATATACACACTTTGATATACACATCACTCGGTTAATAAATAAATAGGTACCGTCTCATCATAACTCTGTTATCTGTATTTACACCTGTTAGAGACATGATCACTGATAACACATATATAATCGTATCAAATAAAACAGCATTCTCATGTAATCTACTTTGAAAATTTGTCAGATCGCTTTCAGTAAATTAATTCTAAAAGTAATAAATATTACGACAAATTATTAATTCTTAAGGCATGAAGGTCCCATGATCAGATTTTATAGAAAAGAAGGCCATTCTTTAAAGCGAGAGTTTCATATTTCTAAGTCATATTTTCAAAATGTATTAAAATAAAGCCTTACAATAGATGGTATCTATAAATAGTCCTACATTGTTAAAGAATAATCCTATAATTCACTATTGTCACTTGAGAAATTGGCAAAAATATCATTTTCAACTTCAAATTCATTTCCGGTGTGAATGATTTTTGAGTGTGGGAAATAATGCCTATGATTGTATAATAGTGAGTCGGCAACCTGTTGAGCAAAAGATATAGAAATAATCATTTTTTGACTTTCGTAGAAAAAATTTGAAATTCTCGAGTTAACGTTACTACTTTAAACTTTAATATTATTATCATTCATGGATAATCCATATTGAACAAAACTTCATGGGCAGTAAATTTATGAACACGTGATTAACTAATGCGTCTAAAAGTAACGTAAACTTCGAGATTTTAGCGTAAATTATTATTAACTATGACAAGTCGGTGTCTATATGGATGTTTTGCTAATCTCGCCAGGAAAGATTAAAATTTCACTTTCTTAAAACGACAGAGAAGAACTCTAGATCTTTTATTTATTTTCGATTACGCGTTCATAAACAATTTAATTAACTCGAAAAATTTCTTTGTTCCAAAGATATAAATATATTTGTGCTACGACATTATATAGCATTTTTATAATCCAAATTCTATACCTGGACAACTAAAATATGAGTCTATTATTAACTGTCCTGGCAGTTAGTCAAACTTGACTTTCATAAATAAAAGTAGAACAAAAAACCAACCTTGATAACCTGAACTATTTGTGAAAAACTACTGGTCATTCGAGGTCAGTTCCTTAATCATAAACAGGACATTTACAGATATGTACTTTACTTGTGTTCCAAATACTTTCTTGTGGAATGACCGCTTTATATCCTTATTAAGAGTCGATTTAATAAATTCCTTGGAGTAGAATCCTAAATTCCATAGTTTCAAATGTCAGAATAACGTTTTGTGGAATTAATATTAATTTTTCTTTTCTCAGCAAATTAGTTTCGTTTAGTTTGTATAGGCCATTTTATTTGCATATATTTGCATACAGAAATAACAATTGTAGTAAAATATCGTATAATTGACAATTCTTATAACTTCGCTGTCACCTTATAAATTCCTTATTGTGTGTTTAACCTTATAAATATTCCTTTTTGATATTCGCCGTTTACCGTTATAATTCCTTATAATGGGCATGTCGTAATGTCTCCAATATAAATTCCTGTGTAGTCCCCATGGTATTATTGTTTTATCCCTATCATAAATTCCGTACAGGCCGATATCGAAAGATCACAACTGTAAATTCCATAATTCCAAAGAAAGATTTAGTCGACTCTACACCTTGTTTTGTCCACAATCACGGCATTGAATTGAATTAATTAAATAAAAGAATTTGGACCATCTATTCACTTGTTCACTTCCTAGTTGACACCGTTTGAAATTCACACACCTGGTAAAAACTTTGGGGATAGGCTTCATAAACGTGCACCCACGCACCTGTAGTTAAATAGTGTTAATTCTAAATAATTTAAGAAATTTGCTTGTTAAGCCTCTGACATCATTAGTCTTTATCGTCAAGGCATGTCTTTACTTTTAAAGTTGTTGCGTGCGTATTTCTTAATTCGTAACATCCCCGTGGCCTTCACCGTTAAATTTCTCTGCTTTAAAGGGTGATTTTTAAATTTTGTTTTCGGTTATATCAATCTATGAAACATATTTTTCTATTAAGAAAATTTGTATATATTGTAATGTTGTAAATTGATATATAGAGCTAAAATTAATCTCATTTATAAATATAAGAATACCGTATATTCTGTATTGTATAATGCACAGCAGACACAGTAATAGTCACAAGGTTATAATGAATTTTACAACTAAGACATCTTTACTTTAACTTATCATGTAGGCCATTTAAGGTTCTTAAATAAGCTACGTTTTCCTTTTGATTCTGTTTACGTATATGGTTTATGTTATTATTGTCCGTTTTTTTCTTAAAAAAAGTCTATTTCTGCAGACAATTCTTTGTCTTGACCTTCCGCTTGTATTTATTTTGTAAGAATGCGTGCGTGAGAATCCCCATTTTTTTTGTTATTAGTTGTTTTTTAAGTTATCTTCAATTTTCTAATTGACTACTGTACTTCTGATATAGTTATAAGACAATAAATTGCATGTCTTATATCAATTGTATTTGTCCATTGTGTGTACCCCTTTTTAATTCAACACATTTAAAAAAAAAATAAACGAAAAAAATGAAAAAAAAAAATCATATAATTTTTATAGGTCGTATTTTTTGCCCATTGATTAAACTACGTTGTAAAATGTGTAGTCAGGTTAAAGAAGAGCATCAATATTCATTCAAAGATAGTTACAAAATTTATTAAAGAACCCGGTTGACTAAAAAGCAATGCGTAAAATCCCATATTGCAGGTGTGAACCATTTTACAGCAAAAAAAAAAAAAAAAAAAAAAAAAGTAAAAAGAAAGAATGGGTAATCAAATCACTATCATTTTGTATACAATAGTATTAAACCCGTACTTGCTGAATTAATAAGGTTTTTGTTGGTTCATCACGACACACGATATCTATGGGTGGGTGCAATCCTATCGCAATTAGGATTAAATATTCATGCTGGGAAATAATACAGCGATAGTATGGACGTGGAGTTGAGAAGCCAATGTCCACTATAAGGAAGAAGATAACCGCAGAATCATCAGCCCAATATTGCAAGTACCAATGCACAGCAATGAGAAGTGGTATAAGATGTTAAAGAAAGAGTTTGCATACAGGATCGATGCTTTGGATCAGGATTCCAGACGCCGACTGCTGACGCGTAGAAGATATTCTTGGGGATAAGTTTTATTGTTGTAACACTACAATCAAGTTACCATGACAGTATTAGCTAAAACGTTAAAAAAGTCTAAAAGAAAGAAAAACTCAGTAGGTCGAATGAGGACGTGTCTTGTTTTTACGGTTAAATATGTAGCACTCATGTTTGTTTATTTGTTGAACAAGTTTGTCTGAATTCTTTAAAGAACGTATAGTGAAATGTTTCTTAAAAGTAACATTTAAAACGTGTCAAAAGTTTGTTGTTGTGCACACTAATTTCAATTCAGACTGTTTTGTATGCTGTTCTTCTATTTGATTTAAAGTGCATAACGCGAATCATTATGGACCTAATTAAAAATCCACTTTAATAAATCATCATTTAATAGATAAATAAATACACAAAGATTAAAAAAATCATCAACTAAAATTCCCTAACAATATATAGTAGGCAATAGACGATGTCTTTAGTAATATATAAATATTTACACAAAGACTGAAAACATCAACTGAAATTTCCTAACTATTATAGCAGGCAATAGACGATGTAGATAATTGATAATGTAATATATAACGTGATGGACAATGATATAGATAATAATGATGCAGATCACATGATAGATGATGTGATAGATAATTAATATATGATGCAGGACGACTGCATAACACAGTAGGTAAAATAAGTACAAATTAAAATTTATAACTTTCCTAATATGCAATAGACAATATATATAACATAACAGATGATGCGATAGACAATGCACAAAAAGTACTAATCCGAATTATAAAATAAATTCAGCTACGTTTTTAAAGAAGAGCTATCATAGATGAACCCAGTGGTAAATGATATTATATGTTTCAGACAAGGTTGGAAAATATATCATAATGAAAGATGAAACGAAACGTAATTCATTGTCTGATTTAAAGATAGCAGGAACCCCTTTTCTACGAAATATACATAGTTGATGTCGATGACTCTGTAATTAAAAGAAAAGGAAAAGAAAAGAAAAAAGGCATGCCTCAAAATTACAGTACAAGTCTCATTAATTAAGAACATACATTATGAAAGAGCTAAATCTGCCCATCGCTGACCGTTTAGGCCTTAAATGTGATATAAAACATTAATTAGATATTTATTGAAACGACAAAGCCATAATCTACTCTCTCGGTCGTGGGGTGATCATGATTTTTCAAGGGATTTAAAAGCTATTGGCAGTTGCTGCAATTTAATAGAAAAAAGGGGAACCAATACTTTGTTTATTATTGGAACAACGATAGTAATGACAATCAAGACTCAGCAATTGTCCAAACAGCCCTAACTTAGCCCAGAAGGAAGTAATTTGACTTAAATTTTCAACATATTATTCCCTTTTCAATATTTACTAGTAGTTTTTAGAATTATATCGAGAAATGTCATTTCTTTATTAAAGTCTTACATATTGGATCATAGGTGTTTCTTTTATTGTATGAAATGCTCAATTTGATTCACAAACATATTCTAATAGTTATCTCCGTGTGATGGTTTCCATTACTTTCATGTTGAATGAGTTCAATAGGCCTGACGAGAATGAAGTAAATTTTTACAATGGGATTCAACATTTGATTGATAAAAAGATGCCCCTGGAAAGGATTTGAAATTGTCTTAATTCTCAATCTAGATATCAGTTAAAGATGTCACGGTTCATGGCTAAAATGGTGCTAAACTTTAGTTATAGTTTATATAATTTGTCTTCGTCTAGTTTCGCGAATGCTCCAATTGGCTGGCATGCCTTCTCGGCCTGGATTCGCCTTATATGCTGACACCAGGGATCGCAACCACGAGCGTTAGCCATACGTAATCGATAGCTAGAGCTGGAAGCCCAACACTCTAGATCATCCCAACCCCGTTAATTTGGTCTGATACATTTTCCCGCTATAGCTACAATAAGGGTGAATAATGCCATAATAATTACCCTAAATTGCAGGAGCAACGCCCCTAGCCCAATTTTTTCGAATAAAAACTTTGAATTAAAAACAAACGTTCAGTATTTTTGAGAGCATTTTGACGTTCGCCAAATATCTGTCATGTTTGATATTTTTTGACGCAGCGCCAACTACGCTCTCGTGTGCGGGCGACTCGGCGCTATTTGCGTTTCATTCGTCGTCAATGCGCATGCGTCATCACTACTGCAAAATGGCGGCACCCAGTGAGTTCGTCAGTGACGCAATTTTAGAGGATAAAATCGTCGATTTATGGCAAGAATATCCTTGCCTATACGATACAAAATGCGTAGAATTTCGAGACCGCTGCCATTTTCGGATGTGTGGTGGTCACGTGAACGACACACTTGCCGCAGTAGCTTTCGCGCAGCGTCGTTTTCGGCTCGTGTGCGGACGCCGTATTTCTGCGTCAAATGCGTACGCATTTAGCGCGGCGCTAAATGCGTATATAGGCAAAATGTGCTCGTGTGCGGGGGCCTTTATTGGTCATTGGCGTACTGCATCATCTTGATTTTATTAATATCCCGTTTCATTCTCAAAAACAAAATAATCATTTTGAAAATATTCTTGTGAGCTCCTCCTACAAGAATATGTGAACGTATAATAGGGCTTTTTCTAATGCATGACATTGGGGGGGGGGGGTCGAATGGTTAGCGTGAGCGCGCTGTATCATACGGTCTGCCATTGAGTCATCTGGTTTCGAATCCCCGGTTGTACGTGGTAAGGAGTATGGTCACCTGTCCAACCTCGTGGGTTTTAGCCGGGTACTCCGGTTTCCTCTGCGAATTATTGAAATAAAATCAAATCATATGGGGTTTATATAACGTCCCACTTTCTTGTTCAACAGTGAGTGAGAAAGATGGTGGTTTACTAACCAGGAGATCCGGGGTTCAATCCCAATAATGGATGATGCAGAGCCAGGCAAAGAACATGGAACGGTATCTAGTTTTTCGGATGGGAACATAAGTCATAATAAACCGCGATCTCGTGTAGGCCTATCATTGAAAAGTAAAATAACAATTACAATTCCAATCCAGTTGCTAATTTCTCTCACATAACGCGATCTTAGTTTCTTAAAGCAGAAAAATAGTATTTCATTCATTTGATTTATAATGGCTTGGTCCAAACTTCAATATAAGACGAATTTGAGTCCGTGGCCTAATATTAGCCTGAACCGGAATGATATTAGAGTTATCTCCCTCAAAACAACAACAACACGTGTGGAAAGAGTAAATAGTGTGACAAAAATTAATTAAACAATGTTATCTTAATACTTAGTTAGAGAAATGGGGAGAAATAAATTCAAGAAACGAGAAACAACGACGTTAGGTGAGTTTTCGTTTTTCAAATGATCACCACAGAGAATGGAATAAACAAATATGTTAATGTTCAACTTGTTTTCTCTCACTCTCAAACTCAAAATTTGTTTTGATTGGATTGAATAAAATACTAGGCTATGCCTACGTTTGTTCTCCTATACATCAACCATGTATTGAATAGCCATCATAAAAGCTGGAATAAGAGACAGGCACCCCACACTCTTCCTGTTTGGTATCCTAGTCAAAATAAAGATGTCATGCTGTAGCTGCTATGTTGAACTGTCCACTCTAGACACACACACTCACACATGGAAGCCTGACTGAAGTTAGTCAAACCTGGATGACGTATGGAGTAAATCTCAAAATATGTCTGTCACTCGAGTTAAATATCCATGCCTATACTATAGTAGCATGGGGAAAATATGGAATGTTGTTCCAGATTTGACATTTCAAAATAAATTCCCTATACCAGCTCAAATCTTAGACTTAAAGGACGATAAATATTAAACTCTGGATTTATGTGGATAACTGTTATGATTCTATTTTATCTATTCTCTTATTTCAATTCCAGTCTCGTTAAAATCATCATTTGTTTGGCACCATATAGCCCGGTTGGAGCTGACGTGCCATAAAACTCCATTTCATTCATTCATTATTTCAATTCCAGAAGAAAGAAAGAAATCAAAGGAAAGCAAAACTGTGAAAAATAAAGAGAATGTAGTCATAAAGAAAACAAGTTCAACATATAGTGTAGATCAACTTTTAGATAAGGTAAATTAAACAGATGGTGGTGTACAGTCTTTTTAAAATTCTATATTTTGTTACAGTGTTGACATAAAGAGGCATACTGTCATACCGAATTTTAGTGATATTTGAGGATGGCTTCCTGGTTGATTTCATTGATCGCATTGTAGAATATTGTTTACTTTGCAGAATATTATGAATGTACTGCTTACAAAGTATCAGCATTTCTACTTTAAGCTCAGACAACTTAGTTACTGTAAGCGTATGTTTAATTGCCTGGCAACATAGCTGTATGTCCTTTTGTTTTTTCAGGCCGAAGAATTTTTAGATCAATTTGATTATGATTTAGCACAGAAGTTTTGTCAGAGAGCATTGGAAGTGGACAATGAAAATGTTCGAGCCATAGAATTAACAGGAACAGTTTTATTAGAAATGGGTGATCCAGAATCGGCTCAACAGGTTTGGTTTGTTTTGTAATAGTAACTGTTAACAATGTTTTCATTTTTGTTTTGAATTTACAGATAACTCAATATATTTATTTACAAATAGTCAAAACCATTAACTGTTATTACTTGACACAAACTTTAGGAAATTTGCTTTGCTTCAAAGATGAACCTATATGTGAAGTCATCACTGTGGCACTGGTGAGCTTAAGTTTCATTGCTGGTAACCCATGTCAATATCTTGTATAGGAAATTGTTTTCCAAGGAAGATGAAAAAATCACTATACATGCACAGTGATGATGAGGTCCAAAGATTTTACCCAAATATATTATACAGAAAAGTTTCACTATTATATTTTCTTAGCCATTTTGACACCTGATTTATACTGAAATCAACCTTATTGTGAACAGTGCTATAGTTAAACCCAGTGTATTTTTTCCTGTAAAATAATTGAAGGATATTTGTTGTTTTTTCTCCAGTGTTTCTTAAGAGCTATAGAAATCAGTCCAGAAGATGGCCATGCTAAATATATGTATTTAGGTCAGATGTACAGTGGATTAGACGCAGTAAAATGTTTCCAGAAAGGAATAGAATTAATGTTAAAACAAAAGCAAATTGAAGATCAGCAACCGGTACGTTTAAGTTTTGAACTTTCATTTTCAAGACAGTACAGTCAGTCTCCAATTGGTACCTGTGTGTATACTGAGGGTTCGTGTACACATTGGCATGTAAGAGAACCCTCATAGCACCCTCATTGTATGCCTGTCTTCATCGTTGCAATAATTTTATTCTGTATTATTTCAAATGCTTGAGCGTAGCACTCATATTAATTTATCTCTCCCATTAACCACACTAAATAAAAGTCTACTGTGTACCAAAATAAAATTTTCTAGGACTGTATAAAAATATTACACATTCTGATACAGATAGATACTTGAGCAAGGGGTAGATAATGGTACGTGTACTCTAATACTGCACACATTTTCATTCATCCCATTGTGAGATGGATTCAAAATCACAAGTATTCTATTCATTTATATTTTATACAGGAGTTTATTCGTTGAAATGTGATTTGAGGATTTATTGTGCGAAAGAATACTATGTGAACATTTATTGATACAGATTTGTTATTTTATTAGGTAATTGGAGCAGAAGGTGGAAAAAAAGAACCAAGTATAACACAAATAGATATATCTAATGCTTATTGTTCTATAGCAGAAATATACATGACAGATTCATGGTATGCTTTATCATTTTAATTCTCATATTTAAAACATTGTATCTATGATTATTCAAAGGTTGTATTGCCCTTTGGAATGTACATCTGAAAATCAAATCATCTATGGTGTAGAAAGTTGATGTCTGTTCGATTAAACGTAATAAAGACCAGGCCATATACACACTCAATTAAACAGGTCTTATGCATGAGCTAAATCTGCCTATTGCAGGTCTTTCTTTAGGCCTTATGGGCATTGAGTTGTCTAAAATGCACATTTTAAAGCAGCTGGCACTGTACGTTTTGTTCATAATATTATGACATTTTATCTTATTTGAGGTGATAAAACTACATATTAATCACCAAAACAAAATACCAATTCTATTAAACAATTATGTTCCACACTTGGCCCAAAAGGATGTGCACAAATATTATCACATCACTTACTATTTTGACATAATTCTAACATTGCCAATGATTGATAATAATCATTTTCTCGACTTTCTGGTTAACATTTACCATTTTGAGACTGAAAAGAGGGCATTCTTTTATTTAAACTGCCGATTATACCATGATAATCTTTTCTTTAAAGTTTTGAGGCAGTAGCAGAAGACAAATGTAAAGAAAATATTGACAGTGCCATCTTAGCTGATCCAAATAATCCGGAAGCTTATCAACAAAAGGCTAGTTTCCTCTTGTCACTGGATAAAAAAGAGGTAAAGATGAGAATACCATCATCAAAATAATGCATGTTTATAAGCCAGTAATTGTTATTTCAGAGAAATTTCAGTATATTATTACTCTACAATTACGAAATAACACCCAAAGAAGTAAATGTTTATTGTTGTTTACGACTGGTAGAGATTTATCAGAAGGGGGGTTACATGTGGTTTGGAAAATATGCTGACATATATTTGGGACTGTAATTGGAAGAACTTTTCCAGCCACTGTCCAATTGAAATTGTTTAGCTGAGTAGTATAGCAGTCATTTGCATACCAGATAAAGTCTGTTACCACAGTAGAGACTAATCTTACCAAAGGTGGACAAAGGCCCCCCCCCCCCCCCATGTAAAATTTCCCCAATGAACTTGTGATTAAGTAACTAAGTTGCTGTCCCAATTAAATTACATGACAATGTTTTTTGTAATGACAATTTCAGAATAACTCATTTGACCAAATATGCTATGTATTTGGACATTGTAATATTATGTATTATTGGCAGGATGCTAGAATAGAAATAAACAAAAGTGTATCACTATGGTTACCTAAAGCTAAATGTAAAGAAGAAGATTTACCTGAAGAAGATTTTGATCCTGTACAGGTAAATAATACAAAACATTACATTACACAGAGCAACAGTGGCTCATTGATCTGGAGGTTTACGGTGGATTTTCTGCTGTGGTTTCCCCTTCTTTGAAATGCAGGGCGGAGGGCGAATAGTCGTTTGGTTCGGAAGAACAACCCAGGTTCTGTGTACACATTGGTGCGCATGTGAAAGAACCCTTGAGACTAGAATTCAAAATAACAGTAGCTGAAGAGTGACTATCCAGTATGACGTAAATATTTTCATTAGCTAAGTAGGATGTTAAACCCAATTTAATTTATTTTTGATTGGTTAAAATTTACATTCTGAAAATACCCAGGTATTGAATAAGTATGTATGAATTTTAATCATATAGTAATATATTTATATGTAAATATTTCCAGTCTGTGCCAATATCATATGAAACTAGAATAGCAACATGTAGAATATTACTAGAAGTAGAAGAATATCAGGTAAGCATTTCTAGTTGTTTTTATCAAATGTTTGTTACGCTTATGTTTTATGTAACAGTTTTCCCATATTGATTATCTCGAACTGTAGGTACTTAGTCAAGTCAGTACCTTGATAAAAGTAGACCCCTGGTTTTGTATCACAGAGGTGTCAGAGAAAATTACATCTAACACATGTGGGGCTATTACATGGAAAATGAAATGATTAATGTTAGAATTACAACTACTTTCCAAAAGTTATTGTTACAATTGATAATTGAATTACCATTGAGTATGATCAGATTTACAATTGATATTGTACAAATTTGTTGCAGTATTTACAAATATATGTAGATTAGTTAGAAATTGTCAATACAAAAATAGAATGGGTGGTAACATATTTACATATCAGATAGAAAAAATAGCTATCCTAAAGGGTAATCAAACTCAATGTGTGTAAATAGAATAAAGACAGCATGAGCATATGTATCAGACAATTTGATGCCAAGACCAGGGCAACATACAAAAGTAACTGGCAATAACATGGTAGAGCAATATCTGGTACTGGTAGTTTGAAAAGAGTGAGTCTCATCTACAGGTGGGTTGCAACGGTCACCTCCAGCCACCACCCTCTCCCCACATACACTGGATCTGAGAAATATAAATAAACAGCGTCGGATTTATACACACTATAATCTTATATTTATATTTTATTAGACATCTATAGATGTAGCTGAAGGTTTATTGGATGAAAATGATGAAGATCCTCAGGTCTGGTATTTGATTGGTTGGGCTAACTATCTCCATGGAGATGATTATAAAGGAAATGCTAGATATTATCTACAGAAAGCAAAAAAGGTTTAAACTTTTATTACTTTGTATTTGAAATGCAAAAAGTTCAAAACTAGTGAACGGCTTTTATTTTACTTAACTGTTACAAGTAATCACATTATTTCAGCACCTTATAATCTTGTTAACCCCAGCTCTTATAGTCTGCCTGTCACTGTTGAGAAAAACTACAATTGTTTGTTTTGATAAAGAAATAATGTATCTTCTCGAAGAAGCATGTGAGAACAATTCCTATCAATATTGGTTGTGTTTCAATTTGTAATAGTATAGTCAATTGCCCTGAGAACTCTCAAGAGATCGCACTTCTTCATTTGCTATGATGATGTATAATTTTTATAATTACCAGAGAGGTAGAATAGATTTTACAGAGTATCTTGGACTTAAATAACTAATAAAGATTTTATTTGTTTTTTAATTGAATGTTTTTATTTCTAGGTTTATGCAAAGACGAAATATCAAGATGAGGAATTGTTAAAACACATAGAAGAATTATTAAATGAACTGCCTACAGGTGAGGTGTATACACTACTCATTAGTATCCATACTTGCACCTTTAAATATATTGTCATTCTGTAAATAAAATAAGGTTTATCATCTGATAGTGTGCTTGAAGAGAAAAGGGACAAGACACAGTTTCTTGCCAGGCCAGAAAGCATACTCTGCCTCATGTGTGGCAATGGAAATGTAGCTCAAGACGATTTATAATAATTCCATTCTCATTATCCTTTACAGTAGAAAATGATGATCAAGATGTAGAAGAAGATGATGGGGTTCTGATTCATGATGATGATTTAGATGACGTTCAAAGTTCAGATGATGAAGAAAGTATGGAACATTGATGTTAATTTTAAAATGTACAAAAATTGTAAAAATAAGAAAATATATAAAGTATATCCCTATCTTAAGAGTTGTTATTTTTTAAAGGAATAACTTCATAATGATTAGGGAGGGCTATAATAAAATTTTCTGCATTGATTGAAGGATAGGAACCAAATGGTCCTTTTTACCCAGTAGAATGCTAAATGCTTCACCAAAATATTTTGTTACATTTATACCTGCAACTCAGTCCACCATGTGGCGCTTTATGTCTATGTCAAATTGCTGTTAATGATTTTCCAAGCCTTTTTCACACAGAAATCGTTACCATTGACGTTAAAATGATTATATTAGTCTCAAATGGTAGTTTTCTTTACAAGTAAATCAGTGTTAATAAATGGCAGTATTGATAACTTCTTTCCTTTAAAATAAAATCATTGTTAACAACTGCATAGATCTAGACTACCTGATTTATTTACAATAACCATAATACTTATAACTGTAAATATATTACACATATATTATATACTATATATATCATAAAGTATTAAACAACCAGCATATGGTATATATACCGGTATATAGAATTTTAACCTCCAATATTCCTTTCACTTACCTTACATGTTAAATATTTTAATCTTGATTTACCTAATTATTCAAATTCTTTCTTGCATGGCAATTTACTATTTTGTTTTGATAAAAGAACTTTCCATATCTAGGAAATGGATCAACAAAAAGATCTCTCATTACAAATAATGAAACAAAATGCATTTTCTTGATAAAAGTTCTAATGCCATAAATGTTAACTAGTTTTATATTTTTTTTATAACTCGGTAATATAAACATAAAAACATATAGTCAATTTATACAACAGTGGACAGAGTCAAAGCTTCCAGCAATCAAACTTAAAACAGTGTAACTAACAGAACCACCATTTTATCAGCAATACCATTCTACAAATACAGAATGACCAAGACAGTCATTCCAGCAAAAAATAAGTTAAAATATAGACATTTTCAATATTATGTAAACATCATAGAGATTGTATTATTATTGCACTAGGAAAAAAAAAAGAAAACATATAAACAGCAATCTGATTAAAACACGGATCCAATTTCGTTTCGTTTTTTATAGTTCAAAATTTCGTTTTTACTTGTCTTTACAACACTAGGATCTGGAAGACTTGTTATTTAAGTCGTGTTCTGCCTGAAATGAGGGGTCAGCCAATCAAATGGTCTGTCGAATCGACCATTTGACCTTTTCATGCGTGGAACTGTGGGTAAATATTACCAGCGGATAGAAATCAAAAGAAAACAAAAGTAGATTTTAAAAAGCATGGCGGTCGCTAATTGGTTAATCGAATGACTGACGTTATCGGGTCAAATGTCCCGTGCTTGATACCTGACGTCATAGAACGTGAGCTCCCACTATAACTTGTTAGATCTACATGAGTGTAGGCAATCGAAAGTATAAAAAACGAAACGAAATATAGATCTATATTTTAATTAGATTGATATAAACAGCATATGTCATGGTATAATAACAATATATATAGATAGTTTATTAGTAATTTATTTGATGTATATGAATGATTTGTAATATATTGTGACCGGATGAATTTTGGATGACATATTTAGTAGGAATAAATATTCAATAATTATAAATAAAATTCTTTCAAAAATCTGCTCTTGTTTTAATTCAGCACATTAATTGAATGAAAATATACTCCTAACATTTAAACTTCAGTAATATGGACTTAAATATAACTATATTCTGTTTTAATTAAAATTCAATCAAAAGTTCTTTTTCGTATGAATTGAGCACTATAATTCAATGAAAATGTACTTCTAATGTACTTCTCTAACAAGTTTCAGTAATGTAGACATAAAAATCACTTGATTTCTGTTCTAATGCCTTTGCTTATTACAAATACAAAATTTTTGAAAATTTGATGAATAGTTTCTAACATAATAATTTTACTTAATGTCAGGAATTCCCATACCATAACATTTTTTGTTTTACAAAATGACTCATATGTGTTTATTTAAAGTCTTTCAAATCAAAATTGTCTCTGATTTTCTAGAAACAGATAATTTTGCATTGATAATTCATATGTGTTGAGTATGATGTTTAAACATTGATAATAAAAACCATAAACACTAAAAATAGTAAGTATTTAGGAATTCTCAATGCATAATAAATTAGAACATAAACTGGTCCCAACAACACAACCTGTTTAAAATGCCATTTTAAATTCTACACAATGGTTAAAATACAAGAAATGTGTTCTCTATATATGTACCAAGAACCTTTTAAACCTAGGATATGAATAAAATCTACACAAATTGAACTTGTATAATACACAATACAGTCTGACTGCCCAACAATTACACACAAAACAGAAAAAATAGGAGTATAGTCTTACTTTAGCCTAAGTCAAGTACAATTTGGTTGTTGAATACCAATGTGTGCTATTGTTCCACACCACTGGTTGTCTTGCAATTAAAATGCGCTTCTGACAGTATTTAATATTTTTAGCATCAAATATATTTATCTCAGTATGTTAAATTATTTCCAATCATTGTCAATAAGATATATCTTTAGTTCTAAAATATTAACACTAATTAACAAGCAACTATGAATGGTGACAATTGAGAACTTCAAAATCACAAAAGTAAGACTGTTGATTGAAGGACTAAAAATCAAGAATTTAGCATCATGGCAATGGTATATTACAATTATGGCTATTTCTTGTCAATACTTAAAACATTCATAACATTGCTCAAAATAAAGTAATTTGAAATTTTCAATAGATGTATATTTATTTTTCATTACATATTTTTTATTTATATCTTACATAATGCATCCTTAACATTTAACATTATATAAAGTATTTAGTATAGAATCATTCAACATATTCAATAATTGCTATAAAAAGAAAAATTAAAACGCATTTATTATATGGTCTTGATAAACAAAGTATCCAAATTTGACTAGATCATTCAGTTATCAGCCCACATATCTACATATAAAATTACACACCCACAGATTCTGACATTAACAAATGACCTCAATATACTTGGTTCCTCCAGAATCTAAGTTTAACAAAGACTGATTTCCACAAACATTGAATTGAAACATAATGGTTACCTAAGCCCAACCAGAGTAAACCCAAATATAAAGTATTTTGAAAATACCTAATGCAATGTGATCAAATCAAATTAATAAATTTACAACCATGTTTCATTTGTACTTTTACAACCATTTCCAAATTGACAAATAAAAACTAATCTCTATCAAAATGGTTTTTAAAAAGAGGAATGTATGAATGGGATTAATTGCATTTGGAAAAAGAGCTTGATATTAAACATGAATCACATTAAAATTAAAATCAATTATAAATATCATACTCTATTTTCACTGGCATGGACTAGTTCTTCTACTTTATCAATGACAGCATCAATAAATGGTCTCTCCATGGGATTCACAGACATCAACCAGGTTACTGTTTCTTCTATCTTATTACTGAATCTGTTAAAATAATAAATATAAAGAACTGACAGATTTCATGTCATTTACAACACAGTGTTATGAAACGATTCAAGAGTTATTTATAAACACTCAATGATCCCACGAAATAATAGATTATTTAGCTTAATGGCAGTATTATTTAGACATTTATTTGCATGACAAGCCCAGAATCAACTCTTAGACCATTAAATACCTGGAATAGTGAATGAATTAGAATATCTGCACCATATAAAAATGTAACATTAAAATGGATAATCAAGACTGTAATATTATTGTAATCTTTAAGTGGCATTTAGCGATCGGGAAAACACATTAACAGAACACAGTTTTTATGGGATACAATCACTAGTTTTATTCTAAAAGCACGACGTTTCGACTAGTATCCTCTTATCGTTATCAAGCACAAATGACAATTTAGTAAACTTGACGAGGTCAATATATATGAAATTAATAAGAAACCATTTAGAATAAAACTGTGCTCTGTTAATATTATTGTAGTAATGATACTTGACAATCAAGACTATAAAGTAATTAAATTAACATTTTCAACATATTCTTCGTTATCTATTTTTAAACTAAGAATGGCCAGCTTTTTATCTAAATCTACATAATGCATCTTTGACTGAATCTAAATATAAGTGCAAACAAATCCAACATTTGCCAACAAATATAATAATATTTTTAGAATCATGTAAACAGACACTTACCCTGAATTTTCTTTAAATTTTAAATTTCTACCGATTACAGCTAAAGCTATACTATCACCTCTCTGATAGACTTTCTCAAACGGTGACTCTAGAAATGCCATAGCATATAATACACATCCTAATGACTGAAAAAAGAGACATCTTATTAAGATAATTCTTATTAAGGCATATAATGCTCAAGCTAATGATGATAAAGAAATGAAATTTAGTGGGGGTTTAACGTCCTACTGTGCTGCTTCGAAGACGGATATATGTCATACAGGGAAATTTTGCGCAGACGGCGGCACTATGTCCTACTCATATCGAATTCTAACTGCCAAGGGATCTTTTACGTGCATTCCAATGTGTCCACAGATCCTTAGTATTTCATCCCATCCGAAAGGCCTTTATGTTGTCCCTTGCCACTTAGCCACATTATAAAAAGGTCTGATATTGCTTTAAAGTTGAGATTTAACTCTCACAATATTGCAGTTTGTAGAGATTAAAGATACAGAAACTTTAAAATTATTAGCCATCTTTGATATGGGTCCAAAATCAAAAAGTTGATTTCAATCTGCATGCTTTGAAATTTGAACATATACAAATATAACCGATCTTGTGTGCAACAAAATTGAAATTAGTTAAAATGGATGCGTGTGTTTAGTCTACTAAAACAAAAATATACTCATATTGAGCTTGTGCCATCACTGATCCAAACAACTAATTCAGCACTTTTAACAAGCAAGAAATTTACACAAAAATCGAATTTTTAAACATACCCAGATATCCGTTCTCTCATCTACAGTAGAGTTAGTTTCAACATTAAATAATTCAGGAGCTCTATATAACATAGAACATCGTTCAGCTGCTATATCCTATAAAACAAAATAACACAATAATTGTAAATCGTGAAGGGCATGCTATAAAAAAACATTGGTATGTTTTATCATAACCCTCCCATCAGAATGATGTGTGAGTATGGATACAGACCACTAATTTTTTTCCTATGGCTTTCAATGATGCATGGTTTATCTCAAAATTTACATCAGGAAAGAATGAAAAGTAAAATAACCCTGTTTAACCCAATCCACTTTGCAGTAAATATCATTCCTTTGGTGCTAATGATACAAGCTTGCCTGTGGGACTGTGATGCTAAAATGCAAATGCCTAAAGAAGATAGATCGATATTATAATAATTGATATTATAATAGTAAGTGCCGGGGGACCGCACTACACGAAAAACAAAAACCTATAAGATTAACCTGCGGAAAATATCAAATCAAGTGAATGGATCCGGGGGCCAGCCGTAAGCGTCCACTGCGCTGAAGTTGAGAATCCCTACCTGCAATGCTCTACCTTCAGCTGATGTTTTTATTTCTACTCTAGCTTTCGCTGCTGATCCAAGATCCATTATAATAGGTGTAGAATCATCTGCTATCATTATATTAGCTGGTTTTATATCCCTATAAATATAATACATTATATCGACTATAATTATATACCAATCTACTTCGTTTTACTTGTATTTACTACTCTAGGATCTGGAATCGGTTTTATTATTGATGTGGTTTCTACGATGTGAGGGATTAGCCAATGAAACAGTCTGTCAAATCAAGTTCTTGGCCTTTTGATGCACAGAACTGTGGGTAAACCACTACAAACATCAACACTGAATGATTAATCCATGTCTGACATCATAGGAACAAAAGCCGTTCATTTAACTCTAGACATGAACTCCCACTATTACTTGTCAGATCTTCATGTGGTGTAGGCCGTCAAAAGTAAAATAAAACGAAATGAAATATAGATCTGTATCTTAATCAGATTGAATTATATACATGTATTTGGTTACATACTTTGTTTCAACTTTTGGATTATTGATCGATACTACATTATAGTGATTCAGTTATCCTGAATAGTTGAGGTATGTGAGGATAAGCATTACATGTAAATCCTTTTGGTAAAAGTCCTGTCAATCTAATTAAAATATAGATCTATATTTCGTTTCGTTTTTTATACTTTCGATTGCCTACACTTATGTAGATCTAACAAGTTATAGTGGGAGCTCACATTCTATGACGTCAGGTATCAAGCACGGGACATTTGACCCGATAATGTCAGTCATTTGATTCCAATTAGTGACTGCCATGCTTTTTAAAATCTACAGTTCCACGCATGAAAAGGTCAAACAGTCCATTCGACAGACTATTCGATTGGCTGACCCCTCATTTCAGGCAGAACACGACTTAAATAACAAGTCCTCCAGATCCAAGAGTGGTAAAGACTAGTAAAATTGAAATTTTGAACTATAAAAAACGAAACAAAATTGGATCTGTGTTTTAATCAGATTGAAGTCCTGTGATCAAAGAATCAAATAAACAATATATACCTGTATTATCTGAACCGAAAAAAAGAGCATGAAATTTGCTGACTTATTTTTTTACCTGTGAGCATATGGTGGATTATGATGATGCATGGCTTTTAATCCATTACAAATTCCCAAGAACATGGTCCATAGTTCGGGTTCCCCCATTTTCTCGCCTTTTTTCTTTAATCTCTCCATCATATCTTCTACTGAACCTCTCTTAAACCAGAATAAATAAATCGTAAGTATAAATAAAGGAAGGATATTCACTGCAGAGATAAAAAAAACTTTTTCGTTTGTTTTTTTTATGAATTTCTTATTTACATTAATTTCTTGATGGATGTAGACTCACCCTGTAGAAAGGCATGACTATCAAAACTTCACTAACAACATCAACAGCCTTTGTATAATGATTAATGGGATTTAATGTTGATTCTTCCAGGGGGACAATGTTGATATGATGGAATGTCTTCATTATTTCTACTTCCTGCATGGCAACTTTTTCATCTTCTTTGGAATGACAAGTAATTCTCTTCAGTGCCAACAGTTTATGAGTTTGTGCATCTTCTACAAGATCAATGAAGCTAAAACCACTGAAATATTAAACCCATACATTCAGATAATTAAAAGCTAAATCCACCATATGTTTTATAAATATTATCAAAATTATGTATAAATTTAAACTTTGTTTCACAATATGCCTTTATTTATAAAACACAACCCTTGATTTACAAACAAGACGTAATACAAGTGCAATATGTGTCCAGTATACACAAGCACATGAAGTGTGAGTTACGACAATAACCTCAATATTTTTTTTTAAGTCTAAAAACATTTTGGTTTAGCAATGATAGTAAGCTGGCATTGTTAGAAACTATAAGCATGATATAACATATATTTACCCCTCTCCAATTCTTGATCTGGTGTAAAAGCGACGATTATTGATATTTACAGACTCTTTACCACAGACACAGCCCATTTTTAATATTAAACTGATACCAAAAGTATTCATCAGATGCTGACAATATCTTTCATCAAACTTGTTTTGGGGGTCTAATTGCAAAGTCCACCAAATATGCTAAGTCATAACCATAAAATCTAAAAATATAATAGTAACTTCTAGTACTCACAGACACATTTAAGTATTTCAATTCAAACAGTCTTGCAATGCTTTTAAAAATTTGATCTATGTTTTAGTTTTAGCACCTATTTTCAATTAATTTTAAACCTAACAGAACTTTTTTATCTGATTTTGATCTCCTTTGATATACTGCTACTTGCTTAAATCAATAAAATCAAATAGTAAATTAGTAGTGATTTTAAATATTAATAGCTTGAAGAAATCTGAAAATTTCCCCACAGTCTAAAGATTTATCATATTAAAATTGCATTTG
The DNA here is from genome assembly GCA_036850965.1 of Patella caerulea. NCBI lineage: Eukaryota > Metazoa > Mollusca > Gastropoda > Patellidae > Patella > Patella caerulea. Next base: position 17,877,950 of record JAZGQO010000021.1, read on the forward strand.
AATAGCATTGGAATAATGTTGATCAAATCATAAAAGTAAATGCATGTGAATATTGCACATTCATTCAAAATAACAAAACCTGGCTTTATCATTCTGATTATGGGGTATAGTGAACCATCAAAACTGCTATTTTACAGTCATTCACTGAGTGAGCTAGGCCTGCAAAAAGTACAAGCATCAGACACTTTAGATAAACTGTGTGTTTAGTCATGGAGGCAGATGTCATTAGATGAAATGGCTAAAATGTTTGCCTTTTGGACCCTTGTTTTTAACTACAATTGAAGGCCTTTGGCAAATTGGCTTTTTTTTTCTCTTTCAAGCATATGGCTTCCTGGAAATGAAATTTTGCAATACAAAAACAAATGTAACCCTCTCTAAAAAAAAACCCTTCAAAACTACATTGTCTATTAATAATATACATCAAATTAATAATTCAAATAAGCTGCCAGTGCAACAAAAATTCAAAACCAACTGAAGGTACTAAAAGATTGACATATGGCATTAACATTAATGCAATTCTTCATATTCATCTTCACACTCATTTCTTAGATGATGGGTTTTTGAGTGTAACCAGATAAATACTGGTATGTCAGTTTAATGCTATCAATAAGCCAATCATTTAATTAATTAGCATTGATTACTTTATTGTTTAAAGTGTTGACTCTGACGATACCACTGATGTGATTCTCAAAACTACACAATAATGACAATATTTATAGCCCTACATATTTTGTTTCTGTTGCAGGTCAGTTAATCCCACAACCATTTCACCCTAGCTGTTTCTTCCCAACCTATTTTTTTTATCGGGTGTTTCATCCCCTATGATGAGAGCGATTTTATCCCTGGAGGAGAGCAATAAAAAGCTCTTCTATATTGACGATTGCGCGAGCCGAGAAGAGCGAGAGCTCCCTCACGTCAAATATGAATAGCTGCATATTGTCACTGTTGTTATTAGTGTATGAATAAAATATTAAAAAATATGTAATACTTGTTTCTTAATTTGTGGGATGAAACGACCTGACATAAGTGGGATGAAACAACCCCTGTAATTTTGGGATGAAACAGCCGGGATGGCACCTTCAACTACTGAATCGGTCGTGGAAATGACCTGCTTCCCTTTTGTTTCTAATACTACTTCAACTCAAGTAACTTCACTACAATAGTACATTCAATAATATGAACCATGTCAAAATTCTTTTCGGGTTGACTTGGGATCTATGCAATTGTCTATTTTAAATTCTTTCACTTGTTTATCGTGCAATATTCAAGTAAAATGTTTAGGTTGAGCAGACGATTATTTATTTTAATTTTCTAATTCATTGATTCCAAGCCATTAAAGATTGACATATGATTATTTCCTAATTAAAACGTTGCTGTTTGAATTCAAAAATCAGTTATATGAAGAATGTTAAAACATCTATCCTATAAATTTGTGGAAAAGATGTTAGTTTCATACGTTTTGTTAAATTTCTTTAAAAACTAACAACAAAATCTGCCATATTGGAAATTACAAATTGTAAAATGAGAAAATCGATAGCAGTTTGTGAAACGAAGTACACAATATTGATCAATTATCACCAATTTATCAAATATAATATTCAATGCACATCTATTTTTGATTAATAAAAAAAGCAAACCTATTGAAATATTCTTAAAATATCGACTGTAGTAATCTATAGACTTTAGAATGGTTTCAAAAAGTCCATATAATAATCCGTATTTCACAGTTTTTACACAACTTTCAATCTCGAGAATTCTCGTATTACGAGATAACGAAAATGGCTGATCCGAAATATGCTAATCTGCCTGGAATTGTGAGAATATTTACTTATTATATCGATTATATCTTTTATTTTTTAACATGATATTCATCTAGACAGCCAATATTATTTACGTATTTACCCAGAAGTTTGTTATTGCACACCTAATAGTGGAAGATACCCATCGGCATCAATTTACCGGAGTGACAGGACAGTGGCCACAGCCACAGTGCCACTCAAGTCAGCTTGAATTAATGACTCACACTACAACAGACTGTCGTTAGTACCGTTTCGTTGCTATTGTCCTGTACATGCAGTTAGTTCAGTTCAGTTCACTTTAACATACTGCGATAAGAGATTTGAATTAGATCTTTATGTCAGATGTCCTTAGTCCATGCAAACGTGCATTTCTCCAAATTTGATTTGTGTTGCTGGTTATTGATTTTTTCAATTGAATAACTAACTATTACTTCACATGAAGTTCATGTTATACTTATACACCTTTTCTCACCAATTCATCAAGGCTAGGATAGGGTATAGCCATTATCCTTTCCCTGATGCTTGCTTGATAGCCTGGAGGTCAGGTGTTCGATCCCTGCATTGGCTGAGAAAGTTCATAAAGATTTTCTGGTGTGTTTTTCCCTTGTCAGTGATGCGGGACGAAGGGCCTGACACGGACAGCTGTCAAGTCGTTCCATTGGAACAAAAAACTATGTCCCATGTTCACATTAGCGTGCATGTCAAAGATGCCTTGACAGTTGGAATTCGATATAAGTATAAGAGTAGGCTGTAGTGCCGCTGTCAGGGTAAAATTTCACTCATAGCACACTGTATGACGCATGCCCATCTTCATTTGCCCACTATGCCCAGTAGGAGCAGAACAGTAGGACGTTAAAACCCATTTCATTTTTTATTTCATTTAATCCTTCCCTCCTCCATCCATCCTCTCCCCATCATACCCCCTCCCCTCCCCATCATACCCCCTCCCCATCATACCCCATACTGGCATACTCTGGTTTAAAGTTACCAAATCATTCCAATTTTATGAAGCCAAAAATGTTACTTGTTGAAAACGTAAAGCACGTTATTAAAAGTTAATGCATGGGCCTATACCGTTAGATAAGTTCTTATGGCTCTATCTAATCTTTATGAAAGAATATATACCTATATTGAGGGGCCATGTAATTAAAGACAGGTATGATTATTTTGTTGATGGGGATCCATCCATCTGAATGTGTTATGCATACAGATATAATGAATAAAAACTAAAACTTTATAATTACAGGATACCAATTCCCCAGATGTATTTGAAACAAGCGAATTACCCGAAGATGATCAAGTCGCACAGATTGAAGCGGTTAGTTTTCTTTCATCACAAAGATAGATAATTAACTTAGAAATCGATTTGATTACGCAAACCAAAATTTGAAAATCCTGAGAATACAAAGATTTGTTATTGTTTTTATAGGAAGAATATTCTGATATAGAGAATACATAGATTTTTTTATTGTTTTTATAGGAAGAATGTGATAATGATAATATAGAAAAAATTAAATTAGATACTAAAGCTGCTTACAGTGCCTTTAAAGGTAAAGGTGTGAAATCTGATGGAGTTGGTAAGTAATGGAATCCAAATTGAGAGTTGTTTAGATACAGTTTAAGATCACTTAGTAGGCCTATAGTATAAGTGTATTGAAATAACCAATTGAAGCCTGTGTTTCCATTTACACTACCTGTATCAAGAGCTTAACTAAACCTTATTCAACCTTCCATTGGCTCATTAGCCTACGGTAATACAACTCTTTTAATATTACATCGTTGCATGGATTACCATGATAAAATCAGCAACCCAAGTCTTGAAACCATTCAATATTTATTATGTATTTAAATATTTTGATATATTTGTATTTTGGAGAAGTTTAACCTTGTAATCAATTATTTCATAACAGATTTTTCAGATCGTATAGGAAAATCGTCTAGAACTGGCTATGATGTTTCTCAAACAGAATATGAAATTGTAAGTTATTTTACACATCAGGATCATAAAGTAAAAAAAAAAAGCATTCCTCAATTGATTTTTTTTTTATTTAAAAAAGGATATATATAAATGCTTGGCCTATCTATGATTCAAGGTTCCATGTTTCATTGTGACAAAGAATAGGATCACCTGTATAACCTGGTGTGTTTTCTCGATTTTTCCACTTGATTTCCCTTTAGTAAAATACAAGCTTATTTATTGCAATATTTTGTGGAACCCAAGAGTCAATCCCCTTTTCTCACTCTCTTTATTTGCTAACATGCTGTGATTAGCCTTATTCATGGTTTGATAATTCAGAGGCAGCCAAATAAATATTTATTCTGAATTAGTTAAAGATAGATTTCTTTCAGATCAACTTACGTCTAGATTATCAGGAAAATTCTATTTACTGCTCAGAACAATAAACTTGACAGATATTTTGAGAAGATCCCATTCTATAGCAAAGCTTAAAGTACCACCATATTGTTTAAAACTGCTGGTTGATAGGATGTGATCTTGTTGTGATAGGGTGTGATGTTTTTGCTATTTTAGTTATAAGGAGTTTACTAATCAGTTTCACTTGATAATGTAAGAGTGCAGTAATAGATGACTGATATATATTTACAGGTAGGAGAAGGTGCTGCTGTTCGTGAAACACCACAACAGAAATATCAAAGATTACAACATGAAATGAGAGAATTGGCTGAAGAAGTTTCTCAAATAAAGGTGAGTTTAAGAAATTTGAAAAACACCAATTTGATTTTGATATAAATTTTGTATCTTAATGTATTGATTAACTGCACCCATCCTTGTTTGATCCAATGTGAAATCATTAAAATATCCTCAAGAAATATAATACACTAAAGTGTTTTTGGTTTTTCTTACCATATGTGCAACAAGATAATTTTTTGCCAAGCCCTAGATCCTGCATGACTGACAAGGGAGTCCAAGCATGTAAATTTATGCTTAACGTACATGTAATTGGCCAACCCCTTTCCTCATTGTTAGTGCTCTAGCATCATAATCATACTCACTGAGTCACCCTTGCTGCTGAAAACATTTAGATTGTGACAACCTTTATTATCATGACATATCTCCTGGTGTGTATTTGATGCATGTATCTTTAATTTTAAACTGTGCAGGAAAGTGTAAAGGATGAGAAGTCTACGGAGAAGCTATCCCCGGTAGCGATGGGTAAACAATTAGAATATTTACAACATCAATTAACAGATCTACATCTAGAGAAACTACTAGGACCAGAAGCTTCCATTGATTTATCAGATCCACAAGGAGCACTCAGACAGTATGTGTATTTAATTTCTTTTTATACTCCCACATTTAATGTGGACATATATCGACAAAATTTAGATGGCAGATAATCTCCTGGCTTAGTTTTAGTTGGATTTAAAAGATGCCCATCAAAAGATTTTAACAAAGATAATATATGGCACTGGCATGTTTTGACCATATTCCACCTTTGGACAAATTTTGAGCCCATCACTTGTAAGTACATACCGAAAGGAATTGAATCACTTTTGGACTAGGTTTGAAAGTTGTATTTCATGTCAATTACTGAAGTAACAAGTAACAGTTTTATAATATTCCTTATAAGGAGACAACAAGTAATTGTTTTACCTTTTTTCAGACGTTTGATATCTCAGTTAGAATCGTATAAAACAACTACAGGTGCTGCTGGGGATAAAGGTGGAGATAAATCTCAAGCTACTGGTGACCACGTCTCCTACAGTTTATACTATAGACCAGAACAAGCTCAGTTCAGTAAAAATGCAAGGGTAATTATGTATTTTATTTATTGTTTATAAGGGGGTTGGGATGGCCTGGTGGTCTAGAGTGCCGCGCTTCGACCTCTAGCTGGCCGGTCACCTCTGGCTTGCGGCTGTGGTTTCGAGCACTGATGTGAGCGTATGTGGCATGGAGATAGGGGTGCCTTCTCAACCCCGTGGGTTTCCTCCAGGCACTCCGGTTTCCTCCCACTGCTAAAGACCCCTACACGCAAGCGAATTATTGAAATAAAATTAAACCATATGGTAGTCCCGAAATGACCTAGTTTGTGTTGAGTGGACGTTAAACCCCATTTCTCTCTCTTTTTTATTGTTTATAAAGTTTCTAGGAGCCATCCCAGATATATTTTAGTGAATAAAAGTGAGAATCACAATTATCAATTCACTCAAACACTTGAACAATGGAATTCCAAAATCCACATTCTACAAGACCAAATATGATGCACTCAAAAGCTATTCAATTTTAGACATTCAAATTGCATACTTGAAACAACCATTATCAATGTAAATACCCTCTTAAATCTACGAAAGCTTGATTGTTTCTAATTTCCTCAATAACACTGGTAAACACTGGTTTGTCTAAAACATCTTTACTGTGATGATTGTTATTGTTGACTAATACAAATGAATAACTACAATAAAAACAATTTTTATCAGATTAAATCTTTAGATGTTTTATTTGCTCTACTATATTACAGATGGCTAATTTAGAAGAAAGAATAGAAAGACTGCAAGCAGTTATTGGACAAAACCCAGAAAAACTAGTAAGATGTTGTATTTTGACTATGTACTAAGTAAGATATGATGGACTGACAGTTTGTCTATATTAGGCATCTTCTGCAAACGATATCAGTGCAATATAGTCAAAATATGCCAGTGCCACATATAATCTTAGCCAAAATCTTTTGATGGCCCCCTTTTTATACGCCCACATTTTTATGTGAACGTATATTGTCATCGCCCCCGTCCGTCCGTCCGTCCGTCCGTCCACAATTGTTTGTGAACAGTCTACAGGTCACAATTTTTATCCGATTTCAATGAAACTTAAAATATAGGTTTATCACCCTAAGATCTCGGTTCCTTTCGATATTGGCATGTATCGGACTGTAACTTCATGGGTTATGGCCCCTGATTGTACGAAAAATCACGTTTTTAGCTTGTGAACAGTGTAGAGGTCACAATTTTGATCCGATTTCGATGAAACTTGAAATGCATGTTTATAACCAAAAGATCTTGGTTCCTTTCGATATTTGCGCATATCGGATTGTAACTTCCTGAATTATGGCCCCTGATTGTCCGAAAAATCACCCTTTTTAGCTTGTGTTCCCTGTGGAGGTCAAAATTGTAATCCGATTCAAAAAACCGTTTGATTATATCACCATTACATAGTTATGGGGGTTGAGTTCGAAATTTCGTGAAAATCGGACCAAAATTGACAGACAAAATGGCCGCCGTTTGTACGCGAATAGTGTGAAATATGTTATATCAAGGTTGTGGACCCTATAGAGGTCACAATTTTGAACCGATTTTCATGAAACTTGAAATGCATGTTTATAACCGAAAGATCTTGGTTCCTTTCGATATTTGCGCATATCGGATCGTAACTTCCTGAATTATGGCCCCTGATTGTGCGAAAAATCACACTTTTTAGCTTGTGTTCCCTGTGGAGGTCAAAATTGCTATCCGATTCAAATAAACGTTTGATTATATCACCGTTACATAGTTATGGGGGTTGAGTTCGAATTTCGTGAAAATCGGACCAAAATTGACAGACAAAATGGCCGCCGTTTGTACGCGAATAGTGTGAAAAAATGTTATATCAAGGTTGTGGACCCTATAGAGGTCACAATTTTGAACTGATTTTGATGAAACTTAAAATATATGTTTATAACCGAAAGATCTTGGTTCCTTTTTCGATATTTGCGCATATCGGATCGTAACTTCCTGAATTATGGCCCCTGATTGTCCGAAAAATCACACTTTTTAGCTTGTGTTCCCTGTGGAGGTCAAAATTGTTATCCGATTCAAAAAAACGTTTGATTATATCACCGTTACATAGTTTTGGGGGTTGAGTTCGAATTTCGTGAAAATCGGACCAAAATTGACCGACAAAATGGCCGCCGTTTGTACGCGAATAGTGTGAAAAAATGTTATATCAAGGTTGTGGACCCTATAGAGGTCACAATTTTGAACCGATTTTCATGAAACTTGACATGTATGTTTATAACCCAAAGGTCTTGGTTTCTTTCAATATTTGCGCCCATCGGATCGTAACTTCCTGAATTATGGCCCCTGATTGTCCAAAATATCACCCTTTTTAGCTTGTGGTCCCTCTGGAGGTCAAAATTGTTATCCGATTTAAAAAAACGTTTGATTATACCACCGCTACATGGTAATAGAGGTTGAGATCGAATTTCGTGAAAATCGGACCAAAATTGACAGACAAAATGGCCGCCGTTTGTACTCGAATAGTGTGAAAAAATGTTATATCAAGCTATAGAGGTCACAATTTTGAACCGATTTTGATTAAACTTTACATGTATGTTTATAACCCAAAGATCTTGGGTCCTTTCTATATTTGCGCCCATCTGATCGTAACTTCCTGAAATATGTCCCATGATTGACCGAAAAATTGCCTTTTTTAGCTTGTGGCCCCTCTGTAGGTCAAAATTATTATCAGATTTAAAAAACGTTTGATTATATCACCGCTACATTGTTATAAAAGATGATGTGGAATTTCGTGAAAATTGGACCAAAATTGACGGACAAAATGGCCGCTGTTTGTACACGAATAGTGTGAAAATATGTTATATCAAGGTTGTGGACCCTATAGAGGTCACAATTTTGAACTGATTTTGATGAAACTTGAAATACATGTTTATAGCATAAAGATCTTGGTTCCTTTCGATATTTGGACATATCTGATCGTCACTTCCTGAATTATGGCCCCTGATTGTACGAAAAGTCGCTATAATATTAAATGTTTCGTATCCAGTGGAGGTGACAGCTTATTCCATAATATTAAATGATTCGTATACTTTACATTAGCATGGAGCAGAACTTTATAAAAACCAAACAAATTCTAATGATTTTCTGATAATTACTTAATATGCGATAACTCTTGTTGACTGCCCGGACGATTTAGCTGCTGTGTGGGCGTATGTTTCGTTGCCTGGCAACCTATTTTTAATCCAATTAAAAGTAAGCTGAGAGATTATCTATGATGTATTTAATACAATATCAACTGATTCTACGCACCTCATCAAATTTAAAACAAAGGTTGCTCTATACAGGAGTCATGGTGGCTTAGTCAGCATGGCACTGACTTAGTCAGAAGGAGATCCCAGGTTTGATCTCGTTGGCTGACAAAATTCCTTGGGATTTCCCAACCAGGTTTTGACAGGTCGGTGGTGCAAGGATGTAGGTTCTGGCAAAGAAAGAAATGTCTTCGTTGATCAAATGGGAGAAAAAGTCAAGGTCTGTTCATATACAGGTTGGCATACTCCCTTGACATTTGACATTGACTAGAGAGAAACGCTGCTGTCTCTTCAAATTATGTTTTGATTTATTTAAATGAGCCATTTATAACTTATTAAGGGGATGCTTGATTGTGAGATTGCAACTTCTAACAAATAGACAGAATTGATATTTTGTCAAACCAAATTGAGATGGAAATGAGAAATAAAACCCAAAGAACAAGTTTCTGCTACATGTATTGTCAAAATCTTTCCTTAGCTGGTTGGTGCATGTTTTCTAGATATTGTCACATTCAACTAAGTGTCACTATTTACAGTATTGAGACAACTGAATATAATGGTGTTTAATGGAGTACCACCTATATAAGTATTTTATTTACATGTAATTGTTGTGTTACAGGGGGTGTTGACAGGTGACACAGAAAACAAAAGTTTGCTGGTAAGATTTATCTCCCTTCTGTCTGTCAATTTATTTTAATTGTATCATACTTTCATATTCGAGAAATTTATGTTGACTTTTATTTAGATAGTTCCTAAACCCAACAAACACGGTCTCTGTCTTACAGACTATGCTGAACACTAGTATAAATTTGGCGTATATCTAGTCTATACAAATATTTTGACAGCCTACTACAGATCTATTCACTAATACTTCTAAAACCTAGTGTTGCATGGAGGACAGAGGGCCCACAAGGACAGCTGTCTCTTGTTCAGATGTGACAGGGTCCCATTTATCCATTTGTGTGCATATAAAAGATTCTGTAACAATTGGAATTCAGTATAAGACTAGGCCATAGTGCCGCTGTCCAGGCCAAACTTTGTTCACAGCACACACTATTGAGTATGCTCATCTTCATTAGCCCAGTTCGGAGCAGAAAAGTCATTTCATTTCTGTTGTTGCAAATGCAGTACTAGTATATTTAACAATTGAATAGAATTTAGAAACATGCACTTTAAAAATCAAAAAGTCAGTATCATATTGGTTGTTCTGGATGATTGAGTCTATACAAGCACATTTATATAAACACACATTTTATTTATTGAGTGGGGTTTTTTTTGTGGACGAATGAGAAATATTAATAATACTAGTATATTGTATATTTTTAGGGAGCAGTAGGGGTATTGAACTCTAAATTAAGTTTATTAGATCAAAGTAACTTAGAACAAGTGGAGGCCAGATTACAAGGTGTTCTTCATAAACTCGGACAAATCACAGAGAAAAAAACAACACAGGAAGATACAGAGAAACAAAACAAGGTAAAAAAAACAATGCAGCTTCTTAGATATAACAAATTATTGAAATTCGCTATTATCCTTTTTCTTTTGTTACTTCTCTCAAAAAACTGATCTACATTTAATCGTTTAGCAGCGTCATCATATTTATCTCTACTTGGTTTTTTTTTTTCAAATCATATTTCTATGTTTTGGTAAAAATCTTGTTTATCTCTTATCTTTCTGATTGTATGATTAGTCTGGTTGAATTTTAATCTATTACGTATAAACATTTCATTTCATTTAACACTTTATATACATATGCAAGTATATTGCCGCCTGGTTTTATGCTGTATTCATTTTAATGTGGTGAATTGGGGAGTGCTGTAGTTTCCAATTTCAATTCAAGTCACAAACTTGAAAGTTTTCGTCATTCTTGAGTTGATAATATTCATGAAAGCATTCCTAAACTCTTACCTTAAACATACACATAATAATAATATTATTGATGAATAATTGAACAGGTATCCGAGTTGTATGATATTGTAAAGAAATGGGAGTCATACGGTAATTCACTACCTCAAGTTATTGACAGACTTGCTGCACTTAAAGATTTACATGAACAAGGTAAAAAAAAATATGCTAGATAGAAGGTTTAATGTAGACTTTAATAATTTTTATAAGCATACACTCACATTTTCATATGAAAATTGGACCAATTCTTCAATAAAAAATTGCTGCCAGTCGTACTATATATAAGTAGTGTAATTATATGGTATAACCCCAGGATCTTGGTTCTTTTTGATATTCAGGCATATCTGATCATAACTTCCTGAATTATGTCCCTTGATTGTATATCTGGACTTATCTTGCCTGGCAGCTGCTGGTTTAAAAACAAAATAAAAACACTAATCTGATTAAAATACACATCCATATTTTGTCTCGTTTATTTATATTTTCGATGGTTGTAGCGATACGGAGCATCAGGTGTCATACGAGTGGTTTTTGACCCTAGGACGTTATACATTTGATTAAACTTAGGATTGATGTTTCTAGTGGACTAGGGGGGTTGGGATGGCCTAGTGGTCTAGAGTGCCGCGCTTCGACCTCTAGCTGGCCGGTCACCTCTGGATTGCGGCTGTGTTTTCGAGCCCTGTTGTGAGCGTATGTGGCATGGAGATAGGGGCGCCTTCTCGACCTCGTGGGTTTCCTCCGGGCACTCCGAATCCTCCCACTGCTAAAGACCTCTACGCGCAAGCGAATTATTCAAATAAAATGAACCATATGTTAGTCCCAAAATGACCTGGTTGTGTCAAGTGGACGTTAAACCCCATTTCTCTCTCTCTCTCTCTTCTAGTGGATTAACCACAGTTTCATAAACCAAAGGCGTAAAGCTAATCTTAGCTGACCGTTTCATTTGCAAATCCCTTTAAAAGACAAGTAAAACAAAATTTTGAACCATAAAAAACATAACGAAATAGGATCTGTGTTTTTATCAGATTGAAAAACTTCCTGATTAGTATTTTCTTTTGAGTAATTTAATGAGGCCATGGCTACTCAAAAACAATATCACAGGTTCGAGTTCAGTGTGCTGTGAGATCATCACTGAATGGTATGAAAATCTATGGTCACGGTCAGGGCTAAATTCTCCTCTATGGCATTTTGAATCCAAAATATATTAGATATATTAGTAACATCTTATATTCTTCTGCTATCAACTATTTTGGAATTTTTTTTTTTAACTTTCAAATACATGTTTTGAATTTAAAAAACAATATTTTTATATTTGTAGCTCTACAGTTTAGCCAGGCATTAGCTTATTTAGATACAGCCCAACAAGAGATAACTTCTAGTCTTAATTCTCATGGTGATATGCTGAAAACGGTAAGTTGATCAACACACCAGTATACTCTACATTTTATTTATAGCCCAAATAAATCATTCTGATAAAGACCATGATATGTTTCTTGTCAACAAAACTATTTTTTTTACCTATCTGAATAAGTTTACTATTGACCCAGTTTATATGAGTTCATGTTTATGTTGGCAATGTAGGTTATTTAATTGTACTATGGACCGGCGTCTAGATTTCTCATGAACAGCTATTTTGGGTGGACTATTTAAAAATGTTTTCTGTTAGTTTTGATTTTCATACATATTATATATCATGTTATCCTTTCATTGTTATTATTAACTTTGGAAATCTTAAAGTTTTAAATCGTGATTTAAATAAAAATGTAAATACAGCATCCCTGATAACCAGATTGGGTGTTATACAAAAGTGAGGGAGTATGGCAAACACATTACCACTGGTCTCATCTTTCTGATAGTTTACATATTGTTTCAGTGTTGTCATGGAAGTAGTCTACCAAATTTCAATTTTCTACAAGATAAAATTGGGATTATAGTTGTTTGAAGATAATCAGAAATAATGAAAATATTGTTTAAGTCTTTACACAAAAGGTCTCTGGTGTCGTTCCTTAAATATTTTTACTCTTTATGTTCTGATTACAGCTTCAAGGATCATTTAAACAGAACACAGACATGATTAAATCCAATACAGAGAGTCTTGATGCTAGAATAAAGGGATTGAAGAAATCTTGAAGTGATACATGGGAATAAAAATAAATGATTATAAAATATGAAATCTCTATTTATGTGCAATGCTTTCCTTTAAAGGTGTCTTGGTCTTCTTGTCACATCGTAGATATTTGTAGTATTCAAGAATAAATTATTGAATTTTAAATCATGTTATTGTAATCAATTGATTAAGAGCATCAGCATATGATTTAACATTCTGTGTTAAGTTGCCTACTTAGTAACAAACAACCATACAACATTAGAGGCTTGTGTGCCTAGCAACAGTAGGACTTTAAACCCCATTTCATTGTATGGCTAGCACAAATATGACTACCCAAGATAATATCTTTAGGTTATTTATGACCCTTTATTAAGCCTGAAAATGGGAGAATAAATTATTTCAAACAGTTTTGTAATCTCTTTAATTATTTTGTTTAAATTATTTGATTATATTTTTATGGTAGCTATGGGAATATTTAAAGGTGGAAGCATTGTGAATTCCTTTTTTTTTTTTAATATTTCTCGGTATGGTGTCTTTTTAGGACCAAAAGAAAATGTTAAGAAATTTATTCCCTAATTTTGCCAGTTTACTTAATAATACACTAGTATTGTATGAGTAGAGAGGATATATTTGTTAAAAAGATAGCTTATAAATAAAAAGTGTACAGATATTAGAAAAGAATGAACTTTACCATTGTTTCCTGAGTAGTAGTGGAGCATTAATTAGTCCAAAAAGTATTTGGGAGACATATCTTATTGACCAAGATTAAAAATTTGAGAAATAATGAAACAAGACAAACTATAGTTTTTAAATTTAGATGCTAAATTATATCATGTGCCATAAATATATTTGATTCACATTTTTGTGAATAATCATATTAAGTAGTGGTACTATAGAGTATGTACTTGTTTTGTTCTTTTTTCTTTTTTTTTTTTTAGCCCATTTCAGTTTCATACATTAATTGATAATTATATTTAGTTGAACCTAAATGGTATTTTTGGAAAATATTAATCCTTTCACATAATTGAACTTTCACTTACTGCTTGTATCTTGCTATTAGGTTTATTGATTAATAAACTGTTATTATCCATTTAACGTTTTGAATTTATGATTTGCATGGAAGCAATGTACACTTGGCTTATCACATGGCAATGTACACTTGGCACATCACATGGCTTATTTGGGGGTGATTACATGTTAAAATAACCAGGTTACTGACTCTGCCAGTGTGCTCCACGAAGAAAGAAATGAGATCTGATGAATTGTACCCACATGTATTTCAATGGGATCAGATTAAATTCTGTTAATCTGCAATGACAATGTCTAAAGTGATTGATTTCTCCAGCTCCTCCGGTTTCCTCTTACTGCCAAAGACCCCAACAAAACCGAATTATTGAAATCAAATTTAACCATAATTTAGTCCCGAAGTGACCTAGTTTGTGTCGAGTTGACGTTAAATCTTGTTCCTTTCGATATTAGCACATATTTGTACGAAAGTTCACCGCTCCTTCATTGCAAAACTAATATAATTAGACAAGTTAACTAAGTATGTTGAATCTGATTATTTCCGAGTACATGTGAACTAGCACTAGTACATGTGTACTATATCTCATTTATTTGACATTATATCAAGAAACACTGATTAATCTGTAAAAAATATTTATCGTTGATTCAGGAAATCTTTTTATCAGCTACTTATTGTATGTAAATCACCAGTGATGCATACCATAAACCAAAGTATAACTACGGATCAAAATTAAATCATCCATCTAATGTTGCCGTGGGATTTAAAGAGGCAACCATACAAATTATAACTACGGATCAACAAGACTAGTTAATAAAATCTCCCATTTCAGCCTGTGAGGAATACAATGTCGTTAATAGGCATTTTCAGCTTATATATTTTGAATAAAGAAAGTATTCATAAATGGATTGGCGCATTATACAGTTCAAAAACGACAATGTAACGTTCCGATTTAGAAACACGAATGCAATTTTGTAAAATAAAGGTATTGGAAAAAAAATATTATGCAATTTAGCAGTTTTCTTCTATTTGATCTGGGCCTTTAAAGACGCATGTCCCACATAAGTCAAATGAGTTCCTTGTACTAAAAACATTTGTTACATTTCCCATTTTGGTAAACTTATCTTTAACAACATTAATGTATTTTAAATCTATTTTATTTACCTAATTATTTCTCGCGTTAGATACGTCGAAGCATTATTTTATAGTTTATTTGTCAATGTATAATATATTTTTATATATTTTGTAGAACTGTATTTCAAATACAGATTGAGTTAGGATTTAGAACGGATCGAATCTCTCTTTCTTATGAATATTTGTTGAATTATCTATGTATATTTAATAACACCACATAGAAGTTACTTGGACTCGGCCTTAATTTAATAATACCAGAAATAACGTGGTCATGTAAAACAGTGTGATTTGATAATTGGACTCATCACATATTCAAACTAATTTATTTAACAAACGTTCGTTACCTAATTCTTTTTTACCCTTAAAATTGACGAAAATAGATCTAAAAACACATTAATTTTAAATGACTACTTGCAAAGTGATTTATATTCAATTTTTGAAAACAAAATTTTAAAATTATGTTCGGTGAAGTTCGTAAGCAGTTCAAATTGAACGGGAACTTTTAGTCCATTCTACACGTTTTGTAATATTGGCTTGTCGTTTGCGAATTTACAATTACTTTTGTATTTGTTCATTACAAAACCATAGAGTACTAATCGTGTATTGATTATGAAAGGTAAATCGTGTCTTAAATATTGGATATTAGAATCCTATAGTTACGGCAAGATAACACCAACAATATTAATTTGAATTTACCAATATTGAATTCTAATTCCGCTTCGTTAATTTCGAATAATGACCGATTCACAAATGATAAAATAATAATGAATAAAACTTTCAGAACGGACGAAACAGACGTAACGACGAAATTTAAAAAAAAAAAAAAAAATGATATCAGGGGCAGAGCAAGCAATTTTTGCGGTCAGTCCAAAAATGGTTAATTTTCGTTCAACATTTACAAAAGTAAAATGGATTGAAAATTTCCTCTGCAGATGATATCAATAGGTCTCTTCTTATGTACTATTAAACATGCCTTATGCAAGAGCAAAATCTTCTTATTACAAGTCTTTCTTTAGGCCTGAAATGTTATCTAAATTATCAATTAGACATTAATTAACTTATCCAGACCATAATAAACTCTCGATGTCAAGGCTGGATTAGATTCCTATATGCCGCTTAACGGCCATTGATAATTAAATCAAAAAAGATGATCATCGAGAATATGCTGTTTATATTAATGATTTTAGTAATATTGACCGAGGCTATGCGAAAATTTCACCGCTTCGTTCTCGGCTCATAGTGGATCAATTTGACTGAAATTTTCAGCAAAGTACCTTTACACTATCTAGTTTTAACTGTCATCTCTTTATCTTATCTCCCATAATGTATCTTTAATAATTTTGTTACGCTTTCTTAAATAGACTGTTGAATACATTTAAGCATGGACTATGCGGTGAACAATTAAATATTGTATCATATTTTTGCAGCCAAATCAAATAATATCTTATTAACTTAACTTAATTTTGTTTGTAGGTTCTGATAAAACATAAAATGCGAATATTAAGAAAAAACCCGAAAGACATCCGATTATAAATTTAGAAAAGGACAACAAATTTTTAAAAGAGCATTCGTGAATGTCAAATACCTTTTTAATTATAATGCATTCTTATTAACAAGAATCAGCGGCCTTTAATTTAAAACAGGCATATTGAAAACTACGGCTCTTAGTATGCCATTTTATTAAAAATGCATTATGCAAGAGCCCTGCCTATTACAAGTCTTTCTTTAAGCCTGAAATGTTATCTAAATTATTAATTAGACATTGATTAACTTATCCAGATCATAATAAACTCTCGGTGGCTAGACTAGCTTCGATGTTGGCTGGATTAGAGTCCTATCTATGTTAAAAGTAATTCTGTAAAACAACAAAAAAAACAGAAAAATTATGGCAGCAGATTTATCAGATTTCTCTGTAATTTTCATTGTTTTTTAACAGATAATTTCTGTTAAGTCAAAGAAAATGTTTCTGTAAAATTACGGGCAAAACAATTTGGTAAATCTGCTGAAAGAAGAGTTTCTGTTCTTTAACAGAATTATTTTTGTTAAATATATAACAAAATTATCCGAAAAAAACAATTTATTGTCTGTAAATGTAATTTTTCAGCCATGAATGTACACAAATATTAAAAATCAAGAGAAATTAAGAGCAAGAAACTGTGATTGACTTCAAATTTTGAAATTTCTGAAGGCCAGGTTTACTACTTTCCGCTGTTTCTCTGTCTTCTTGCAAAATTTGTTACCTTCAATACAAATCTGAAACAAAATGATGAAGCACATGCATGACATGAAATCAAAAGATGTTAACTTTCACGGGGTATCGGGGCCCGTAGCCAGCTCTTAAAATTTGGGTGGCTACGGAATGTTTTTTCTTGGGGGGGGGGGCTACAGAATGCTTTGGAGGGGCTGAGGGTGTAGTCGGTTAAGAACACTCCTAAGAAATCATTGTTTTTGGCGAAATGTTTGGGGGGCCAAAGGCCTCCCATAGCCCCCCCCCCCCGTGGCTACGGGCCCCGGGGTATCCTTTCGGCGACATTTTGCCAAGGCAGCAGAGATAACTGTTTACAGCTTAAGGTTCTTTAACGTGTGCGGTCAATAGCACACACGGCCCCAGTTTTTAGTTTAAACTGAACAAATTATAACCTGTGCCTATCTACAAGGAAGGGCAAGTAGCAAAATAAGCACGGATAGCTTTCTTGGCTAATGTTAATAATCCAGCATCATATTCTCTGAACCATCGCGTTTCCGAATCTGATTCGCGCAAGGACTCTCGCAAAAGCTTACACTGCGAATCTACAAGGATTCGCGTAAAATTTTTCTAGAAAAAAATAAAATCTCGGAGAATATTATTGTCAAGTCAGACTATTGATGTCAGTCAGGGTAAGTGTTCTTAGATACCTGTAATTTGTCGGCTTTAGCTGATAAAACAATGAACATCAATTATACCTTTGTCACGTGAGAATCGATATGTGGTTCTTAATCCGACTCCGCGAAATTAACACATTTAACCGTGATTTTGATAATCCGCTAAAAACCCAAAACAATCTTGCTGATTATTCATAATATGTTCAGTAAAATAATAAATAAACCACGTGGTTAAGAAAAAAACCCGATCTCGGCATGATGGTTTGGAAATCGTGCGACTTCCATGTTCCGCCCGTGTGAATTCCAGGTTCCGGTAAATATAAAAATATAACTGGATCATACATTGATTAATTCCCCGACCAGTTGTTAGGTAAATTTAAATCTTCATTGAATAGAACACAGAATCTACTGACAGATAAACAATGCATATTTTCCCAAAAGAATATCAATGTCGAATTCCAATGGCAGTTCTAAATAGAGTTTACCGTTATGATTATTTTATTTTATACACAGTCATGCTGAAAGAGGCTTGATTTTTAAAATATTATTGAAGCCTATATCGTAGTCGTACTAAATTTCATTTTATAGCAATATCAGTTATGGCTGTCACGTGATCATTGTACCGTTTGTCTATCATGATATGGACGATTGAATAAAAACTTTCGCAAGTTACGTGCGTTACGTGACGGACAAAAGACTACAAATTGTGTTATGAACAAATGACATGGTACAGTATCAGTTTATTGTGGCTCCGGCAATTTCTGGATATTACTTTTTTTACAGCATTTAAGTGTTTACCAAAAATTCCACTGGATTGTTTTATTTTTATCATTGTTGTATTTTGGTGTTTAAGATTAACACAATAAACACAATTTATTTTTGTTTTTGTAAACAGTATTATTAATTAAGATTGGGAGGATTGGTGCAGACTGCATATATAAGAATCCATTTAGATACTCGCAAAAAATGACGAATTTCTAGCCCCAATGTGTATTGATCATAGATTCGAAACATAAAAAACAGCAAACTAAATAGACAGTACAGGGGTTGTGTCTTTAAATCCAATAACATACTCAGTATCTACCTACTCTGTAGAATTGCCTTCACACATACATTATTAGGAAGACTTATACCTTCACATTTTAGTGTTGATTTTCCTCTTTTATTTATTCTGCATCGTCAGCGCACATTCAAGTATTCACCGCCATAAGTTAAGCCTGTGACTCACATGCGTTACCGAATCCAACAGTATAACTACATGTATGTGAATTAACAGAACAGTGCCGTTAACATACAAGTTATTCTGGAATATTACAGGCCACTTGATTAATAATACAATTTATATTGTTAATAAACAGTTTCTATCCGTTAATATACTGACAAGTATGTAAAAATACCGACGTTTCTGTCCAAAGGCAGATATAAATGCATGTAAAACAACAGATTTTATGGTAAAATAACGAGTTATTTATCTCAAAATCACAGATATTTCTGTGATAATACGGATAATTTCCTTCAAATAACAAAAAGTAGGGATTTTAAAAACTACTAAACGCCCATTGATAATTAAATCAAAAAATGAATATTCTAGACTATGCTGTTTATCTTACTAATTTTAGTAATGATGATCGAGGCTAGGCAGAAATTTCAACTGCTTAGTTCTCGGCTCATAGTGGATCAATTTGACTGAAATTTCCAGCAAATTACCTTTTCACTATCTTGTTTTTAAACTATTATAGTGAGAACAGCCAACTCTTTATAATTATCTAATCTCCCATGATGTATCTTTAACTTGTGTTCTTATCCTGCATTGACTCATAATCTTGTACCAGAACAGATGTAAATATTATTCATTCGCGATAACTAATGTGTAGATAATACAACTTTTGATAGCGAAAAAGCATCAGTGATATTAACAGTGGACACACGAACAAACAAATTAAGAAACTGTTATTATCAACTGTCACGATAACTTATTTGACTTCTTATCAATATCTTAACCTGTGTATAATGATTAGAATGAGCGAATTTTATATATCCAGATGCAATAAGAAAACGCCAAAATTAAAAGAAGATTAGCAAATCAGTATATTTTTGAAGAGCTTGTAACAACAGTATATTTGCGCAGAAACCTGTATAGTCGCCATTTTGGATTTTCAAAATGGCCGCTGCAAAATACGACTTTCTGAATATCTCTGGCTTTCATAGACATAGAGATAAAAAAATAAAATAAAACCAAGTACGAACAATCCAATCCATTAGTCAAAACTCGAAGTCCAATAAAAACGGTCGAGGCAAAATAGTATTTAAATTGCAAGCTAAGGAATCAAAATAAATATGAAAACATATTTTTATGTTTGAAAGTATATTTTCACCAAAAAAAGAACATACCACATTTTCCTTTCTTTGCTGTTACATTTGACAAAAATTACACATTGCTGTCACCATAACGATATTCTCAACATTGAAGTCTTGGTCGTTCTCACATTCTGTATTACACAAGCATAACTCTGTGCAAGGTAAGTTATTAATTCTCCATGAACATCGTTGTGAGCAGCAGTTCGTTTTGTACTGGCATCTTACCAGAAGAATGTGTTTAATGTTTACATAATCTGTGATCTTGTATTGCATATAGGGGCCCCTCTTTAATCGCCGACACTCTCTGGTTTTCTCTTTCAACGATTATGATTTTTACCTGTCAAAAACCAGTGAATTCCGATGTTATTGAAATACTGGGATTGGATCTTGCAGCGTGCTGAGTGTACCAGTTTTAACGGTCATCGTCTGGACCAGATTTATTCAGTCAATAACAGCCATCGCTTATTGATATCGCAGTCTACCCACGACCTTCTTCCATCTTTGTCAGATTTTCAAGGCTATGTTTCAGCCTGGATTTGCCTGTGCACGGTAGCGTTGGTCAATGTGGAGCAAACCGGGGTCCCTGTGGTAAGTGTAAACTCAAAGTTTCCAACTGCATTCTTTTGGTCAATGTTCCTGTCTAATTTGGTTAAAATCACCAGCCGACCATAAAGATTTTTCGTCCTGCAGTTTAACTCTCTGATCTCGAATCATTGCAGTTTGCTTCCTACTACCGGATGTATACATTTTTACAACTGGTCACCTTCAGCGAAAAATAGACTCACATGAATCAAGTTCATGTCTTCATGACCATCATATGTACAACTGGGTTTTTACCTCAAGTCCAAACTACTGAACTACCAACTAGACCTCATTGTCGGGGCGCTATCGGGCGATCAAAGGCAGGTTTGTTCACCGTACAGATACCCATTGGGCGACCTATAGTAGAAACTCTGAAACTGTTTGGATGCAAAGGCTAACGGTACTCAAAATTGGCTACATTTAGATTTTCTTGATCTTCTTGTGCATAATCGCATAGATAATCCCATCATTCAACACATAGACGTCAAACATGTCAAAATGGCTGATAAACGCTCTCGAACCACTCATTATTATAATGAAGGATTCTTAGCCTATAGAATCAGACCACGTTTGATTAAATTTTGTATGCAGATTGGGGCGTAGAATTAAGCCTACACTTCAATCCGATTCAATAAGATACTCAAACGGATCCTATTTCCAAAAACGGGGGTGGGTTACTATATTACCTGTGAGTTGGCTATATCGTTCAAGCGCCGGGTCGAGAATATCCTAAGATTCTCAGAATATTAGCCTGGACAATCTATTGGGTGAGTTGCTCATGGGTAAGATAAACACCTATTGAAATTTCACTCTTGGTTACAGATGTTTCCATATTCTAGCTCGTGCCATGTTGCTTGATGTTTGGTCTTCATGCCATACATGCCGGCACATATTGTTTGTATGTTATTTTATCCATTTCGGAGAACAGCTTGCTGAGTACATCCCAGGCTTGGATATCGAGAGAAAGATCAGCGTGTATGGATGACTCAGTGAAGGACAAAGTGTTTTCCGACCAGTGGGGAAAACTCATTATTGACGTGAACATAGAATTAGCTAACGTCCGGTCGTCCTGCGTTTCCAGCTATGCAATGACATCTTCGTTGTTCTGTGTAGTGTTTGCAATCTTGACGTACTCTTCTGCCGTAACTAAGTTAATGGTTTCAAATACTGTACGTTTCATTGAGATGTAGTATCTATGAAGATTTTTTTCTAGAACAGGTCCTTACAGAGCTATGTATGTACGGGTAGTCGCTGCACTTGACAATTTGTCTAGTTGGAGATTGGCTGACTGACTAGGAGACACATAGGATTTAAAGCCCACCCAGTCTGGAATCTTGCATTGTGTGTCAATCTCTACAGATCTGGGCAGAGCAGATGCCATAACCCAACCGAGAACAGTTAGTTCATACGGTTAAGCAACATTTGTGGGACAAATTTCAAATTTCTGACTTAATGAGTGCATGACAAGGGAGAGCTGTCACAGGATTGTCGCGGCATGGCCTCACTGGCGAATAAAACTAAACACAAAACTAAAAATTCGGTTCATAACAAATCCAGATGAATTGCAATACAAAAAGTCTTTCGTAGAACACGAAGTGAAATCGTGTAATTAACGCCATCAGATATGGTGCACCCAAAGACTATACCATTCACTGGCGACCACTTCCCCAATCATCGTCAATAAAAGTAGTGGTTACCACTGACATACCAACTATCTGTGTGCACGCACATTACAAGTAGATAGTTTAAGCGAGCCAAGCCGCGGAGTTTGGGTTGCCGATAATCATGATTAATAAAATACGACCGTGGACAGTTAAACGGCGAAAGACACAAAATTTGTACGCTTTCTGGGGAAAGGTGGTATATACAGTCAGTTGTTTTATTTAGTGTTTTCAACGACAGCGTGTATGATACAAAGTAGTTCTGGTCATGGAGCGGTTCCAATAGCATCTATTTCATGATGAACAGTGGCTGATAACCCAGAAATTTATGGTGTTCGGAATCTTCCATTTCTCATCTCCTATCAAGCTATTCAGCTCAGTGAGAATGTCGTTCCTTGTACTAGATACAGTAATTCTCGTGTTTCTAATAAAAGTTGTACTAATGTTGCTTGTCAGGGTGCCTATTCCGTGAACCAGTAGATAGAAAAATATAGTTGTTTGTAAATTAAGAATTTTTATAACAAGGCCCTCGTGCATATTACTTAGTAAACACACCCGAAAGAGAAAAGGTAGAAGAAAAACACTAAGCTGTAAATTAACATTATAATAAAGCCGAGCAGAATAAATTCAGTGATGGATTCCAGTGATATAAAACAAAATTATATATACTTTGTATTTTTCATAATGCCAGCATCTCAAAGTCCATTGACTTCAAGCCTCCTCTAATCAGTGAATGAAATACAAAAAACAACAAACCAAAAAACAATAACTTATGCAATCACAAAGCTAAGTTAGTATTTATTTAAGTCGCTAACATATTTAAGAATACAGTACGTGGTAGATTACAAACAGAGACTTGGTCAATATTGGAAAGGATTTCTTTTCTGAATGGCAAATATCAAATAACACAACCGGTGTGCTACAGGGTTACCTACTGGGAACTTAAGGATTTGCTGTTTGTCACGAAACCATCACTGAACTCACACTATCAACTTAATTTTTTTTTTTTATTCAACGTTTTGACATTCTATGCCCACGCAGATTTTCAGTGTCTTTAAATGTGCTGATAGAGGTTTGGTCGGCGGAAGTTGTATATTGTTATTTTCACATCATTACTTTTTGATAATATAAACTACAATTAAAGAGGCCAAACAATCCCCCACCCCGAATAAAACCGATGCAGATCCATTCCCATGCAATCCTAATATTTCGTCAACTAACATATCACTTTTTAAATATATCAATAAATTTGCCCCCCGGGCATAACATTTTATGAATGCTTGTCTTTTGTAAGCCTTCTATATAATTTATGTGAAACTTTTAATAAATTACATAACCATGTGACATCAAGTTTTTAAATTTTTACATTTTGCATCCCCTGTCACATAAATTTTAACAAATTCCAATGATTTGTTAACACTGTAATGTGTTTTAAACCGGTACTCAATTTGATGATAGACCCTGGTATTAATAATAGCTATAACCTATTTTCTAATTAAAGTTTGATTAAAATTAATCTCATCCAAACGGTAACTAAGATATGAAGCACCCATTTTGAAGCACCCATCCAGGAAGTCTGTAAATAAAAATGACAGTTGGTGTTCTTTTTGCAGGTGTGCACGTATATTTAAAGAATATCAACTGAATTTGAAATTGATGACATAGGCTAAGTACAATGAATCTACCTATAATTAATAAAGATGTATGTAACATTTCCGTAATATTGCATATTTGTATCCTGAATAATGTAGTTGAAAACCAAATTAATATACTTATTACATGATATACACGTTAATGGTAACAACGTTTTAAATAAAAAATATATAGATTCCTGACAGACAAGTATTATGTTTAAGAGCAAGAATTTTGTGTTCTTTGATTCAAAGGTAGGTACACACAACTTAGTATACATTTGTATGTTTTCTTGTGTTTTTCCCCAAAATGCTATTTGTCATTAGATAATTGACATTTTTCTCCGAAATTTAAGACGATTGGCGAGTATCTCCACCTCTCTCTCATATCCATTCACTAAAACAGCATGTCACGGTGACATTTTCCTCAGTTCATTCACATTGCACAGTTAGCGATAAAGACAAATTGGGTTTAGCGTTCACTCGATACGAACTAAGTTATTTCGAGCCTTACATAATGGTACAATTTTATTTTGATGATTCGTATCCGCGTAAGGAAACCCATGAGCTCAGCCAGACGACAAATAGTCACGTTCAAACTTGGTATCGAAACCACACCACTTCCTTCAATGACTCCAAGTCTACCGCATCACAGCATAACTACATCTATAGGTTACGAGTAAGTGATATGGCTCTTGGTATAGACAACCCGATAGGCCAAAAGGTCGTCGACCTACTAAAGGCCTCACCGATGATGATAATGATGATGATGATGATGATGATGATGAAAACGTTATTATTTCCTCATATATTATTTATAACTCTGCCCATGCTCGACAAACTCTACCCTTTCTCTGAAGTTTTGCGTTATCCACCGCAATTACGCGATAAACAGATTGTAGTCGGTCATGATTTGTAACTGCCAATAGTGCAGGAAGGGTGAAACATTGGATGAAAATTCGACGTCTTGTTTACATGTTGGCAGTATGAATTTAAAAAGAAAAAGTCTCCCCATAACAGCTGGGAATCTTGTCCAGGGGCATAAAGTACAGAGCCCCCCCCCACTCCCCCGTGTGCCAAGGACAGTTGGAATTCGAAAAGAAAAAGTCCATAATAACAGCTTGGAATCTTGTCCAGGGGTCCGGAAGACAGAATGGGTATGCCATTTTTTTTTTTAAAAAATGCTGGTATAAATTGATATACTGTTAGTCGATCTTAACCTAGACGATAACCGACGTATGTAGGATTACAATTGGATTCTGCCCTTCCACTTTTTCGGAAAAACTCAAAGAGTCCGGATCTGTAGAATGCCACAATGACGAAGAGCAATTAACGATTTCTCTCGATAGGTTGAACAGCTTGTGATGAAAAAAATATTCTTTTTGATATTTTGACGTCTGATGGGCATGGTTCTTGTTTTCCCGTTTGTTTGCTTACTTAAAATCGTGTACACAACTGATGATAATTATTACATCAGTAAAACCAACGTTGTACACATATAAAGTATGTCATCATGATATGCTGTGTTAAATCACAGTTTCTGTATTTTAGCAAAGTGACCATCCCAGATGTACGCAAAAATGACGCTAGAAACCGTGTATCTTTCAAAAGTGCCCAAACATCCCCTTGCTTGTTCAAGGACCCTGGTGTCAGTGCCGGATTAAGGCTCTGTTGGCCCGAAGGCACATTTTGATAGGT
This sequence comes from Patella caerulea, assembly GCA_036850965.1. NCBI lineage: Eukaryota > Metazoa > Mollusca > Gastropoda > Patellidae > Patella > Patella caerulea. The sequence continues at coordinate 17,903,748 of JAZGQO010000021.1, forward strand.
AGCCTGAAATACAGATATGTAAGTGGAATGCTATGCAATATGACACCACAGGCCATTTTTTTTTTCTTTTACTTTATTATTTTGTGGCCTGGATCTTTGTCTGGCCGTAAGTCACGTGCCTTATTTTGCCTTATGGTTAATCCAGTACTGCCTGGTGTGAGTTGATATTATAACTACGGATACAAGAAAAGCTTTCAACTTCTTATCTGATCATTCTGTTTATGTACTATTGAGCATGTTTCACGTATGATCACTCGATGATATGACGATATGGACAAATCATATGGTCAGATGAACTATTTATAGTATATACTTTTAATAGTCACTTGTGAATGTCTCATGTAGTTCTATTTACATTCTATAATGTCGATATTCATACTATTTCAGGAAAGCAACCGTGAGTGTAGTTACACCAAACTTAGCAATTGAGTTATTTTTTGTGCACTTGTCACGTCCACTTGACCCACAACGACTTATGCACACTGGATCACGCTAAGTCTCGGGTTCAATATCGCTTTAGGTATTACTAGTAAGTGTTTAGTACATGTTTGTTTTTATAGTTCCCCGAAACAACGGTAGCCATAAATGTGCCTTTGCGACTTTAGCAATCGGCAATACATTAAACGTTTAAGAAGCACAATCACGCCCACCCGTTTATATGCAGAGAGTCCTTGAATTTCAGATGACTGCGACAAACATGGAAGTATTTCATCTAAATCTAAATACTAGCAGGAATGCATTAGAATTAATTGAAAAGGTGGATAATATGTATTTTAAAAACAATAAAGCACACAGTAAATAGCAACACACTGTACAAGAATTATAAGTGGTCCTCGTATTGTTTCACGAGGAACACCGCAAATATATGGAGTTGAATTTATGCAATGACTTTGCTTATTATGCTTACTTCATTACATGCATATGGTAATTTGGCTATTTGTACATGAAAAAATACCATTTTTCTTAAAAATTATAGGTTGAATTTGTATTTGGCTATGTTCTCTCATTACTTTTGATTTATCGTCGTATAATTATAATACTAAAGCAGATTGTTGTCTAACTATTTAGTTTCTAAAAGAGGAGATGAAAACGACCAAATTCTGAAATGAAATGGGACTTAATCTTGATGTCTTACTTCTGGATTAATGAATACGAGAAACCATTACGCAACGTCTTGTACTTTCCATAACTCGACATGGCGGCTTGTTGTTGCCCTTCTCTTTTGCAATGTACAAAAATACACCATATTGCAAGCAGCACAGTATGAATTCATTACATTATGGGAGAAGCTGAATACATAAATAAATATAAACAAGATTTATATCATTATATTAAACATGCATTATGCAAGAGCTAAATCTGCCTATTACCGGACTTTGATGAGGCCTGAAATGTTATCTAAATTTTATAATGAGACATTAATTAACTTATCCAGACTATAATCAACTCTCGAAATCAACGCTAGCCTGTGATGCCTATTGGATTACGTTCCGATTTGCTCCATTCATTATTAAATTTTTAAAAAAATGATTAATGGAGGCTATGTTTTTTATCCTACCGACTTGAGTAATGATGATCGAGGCTAGCCCCAATATTCAATCGCTAAAATCTCGATTCAAAGTGGGTCAATTTTACTGAATTGTTTTTTTTAGCTAATTCCCATTACAGTATCTAATTTGTAACTATTATAGTGAGAATTGCCAACTCTTTATCTTATCTCCCATGATGTATCTTTAGTCTAATAATAGACAGATAATCGTATCAAAAGCTGCAGAATCGCCAGTTTGGGCCAGAATGAGTGCACATGTACTGCATAGCTTAAAGCGGAAAATTCTTATTTTCTAAGTATAGCCAAAACATAATTATTACTTTGTCTTTTGCTCAGTAGGTTATCAACTCACTATTATACGATCAAAGGCATTATTCCCCACTCTTAAAACTCATTGACACCGGAAATAACAACACAGTTACCTCTCTTGTTTTTCTATCCCCCCCCCCACCAATTCAATAGCTTTCTTCAAAAATTTGAAAGTGATATATTTTCAAATTTCTCAACTGGCAATAGTGAATTATATGATTAATAGGATTATTCTTTAACATTATTCTAATCTCCCATGGTGTATCTTTAGTCTAATAATAGACAGATAATCGTATCAAAAGCTGCAGAATCGCCAGTTTGGGCCAGAATGAGTGCACATGTACTGCATAGCTTAAAGCGGAAAATTCTTATTTTCTAAGTATAGCCAAAACATAATTATTACTTTGTCTTTTGCTCAGTAGGTTATCAACTCACTATTATACGATCAAAGGCATTATTCCCCACTCTTAAAACTCATTGACACCGGAAATAACAACACAGTTACCTCTCTTGTTTTTCTATTCCCCCCTCCCCCACCAATTCAATAGCTTTCTTCAAACGGTTGAATTTGAAAGTGATATATTTTCAAATTTCTCAACTGGCAATAGTGAATTACATGATTAATAGGATTATTCTTTAACAAGGTAGGACTGTTTATAGATACCATCTATTTTTAGGTTTTGTTTAAATATGTTTTAAAAATATTACTTACAAATATGAAATTGTAGCTTTAAATACCCAAACGAAATAAAATTGTACTTATAATGTCCTACTTGCCTGCTAGATACACAAATAAATTCATACGTTCTTGTATCTATTTACATAGGTTTTACCAATCTTATCACTTCGGACATATTTCAATATTATTTATTAAACTAGATAATGAATAGTAGCCATTGGTGGTTGGCGACAAAAATTGGTAAAATTGGTAATAACTAGACCTGCATGCAGGAATGACGGGTTTCACTTTTGCCATGTTACCTTTGAACTTGAACTTGTGTCACTTTCGTTGCTACGTTACCCTTGAACATATGTCCTTTCCGGTACCAATGAAACCAATATACAGGTTTCCACATAAGCATTGCACACATCAAATAAAATGGAAACAGAATCAAACAAATCCAGCAATTTTGTTTTATACATTTGTTACATGTAATTGATCCTGACAAAATAACAGTACTTCCGGTAATAATGTAAATGTTCCCTTAGTCTTATGAAATCAGAAATGGCATAAGGCATCATATGGTGAAAATTTTATGTAAATTGAATAATAATTTCCACTTTTATAGACCAAAAACCTTGAAAAGTGACGTGTAGAAAATCGTCTATTTCTCGGCAACCGTACAAGTTAGAAACCATTTTTTGGTATTTATATGACCGTATGGGTTTAATCTATTTGTTGATTGGAATCAAATATCATAATTGTATAAACATTACAAATCAGACTCATTTGAATAAAATATCGGTTTTGAAGGCTTAAAATACAGTTTTTGCCAAAATGACGCTACTTCCGGTGATAATGAAAACGTTAAATTAGTTTTATAACATCGTCTATGACATTAGGCTTCAAAGGGTGAAAATTTTATGAAAATCAAATAATAATTGACACTTTTATGGGCCAAAAACCTTCAAAACTGACTTTCAGAAAATCGCCTATATCTCGACAACCGAACAAGTTAGAAACAATTTTATGATATCTATTTGACCGTATGAGTTTTGTTAATATGTGAATTTAAACCAAAAGTTAATTTTATTATTACATGTGACATAATTCTTGGTTGAAAAAAAGATCGATTTTAAAAGTTAAAAATTGAGTTTTTGACTAAATGACGTCACTTCCGGTGTCAATTTTAAATAGTAATCAACATGATATGACGCACACTTGCTTTTTGAATCAAATGATGTCACTTTTGTGAATATCCATTAATAATTGACTATTTTACAGGCAACATTACGAAAACAGTGACTTATGCAAAACTGCCCATTTCTCGGCAACTGCTTATATTAGAAACTAATTTTAACATACATTCTCTTCGTATGGATTATAGTGACAGGTTTATAAAAGTTAAGTAAAAAAATTTTAAAATCTGAAAAGCCTGAATGGGTTGTAAATAGGTCAATTTTACGCCTTTTTTCACCCCTTAATCCAATTTGCTAGATAACACTTTTGGTAATAAAAAAAATAACAATTGGGACAACGAAGCATATGAACTTTGTTTTATACAAATCGAACAATAAAAAATTAATCTAGGACTGAAAAACTGAATTAGCTAATGGCGGCCAAGGAAAATTACTGAGACAAATTTTTTTAACATTTTTGCGCTAGTCAGATGACTCTTTAATTCTGTGCACAACACGACTAAATAATATTTATAAATAAAAACGTTAAATCGAATAATAATTGCCACTTTTAAAGACCAAAAAACTTGAAAAGTGACTTGTAGAAAATCGGCTATTTCTCGGCAACCGTACAAGTTAGAAACCATTTTGTGGTATCTGTATGATCGTATGGGTTCATTCTATTTGTTGATTGGCATCAAATACCATAATTTGAAAAAGATTTCAAAACAGACTCATTTGAATAAAATATCTGTGTTGGAGGCTAAAAATACAGTTTTTGCCAAAATGACGTTACTTCCGGTGATAATGAAAATCTTAAATTACTTGTATGAAATCCCAAATGGCATTAGGTATAACATGGTGTGACGTTTATGAAAATCGAATAATAATTGACCCTTTTATGGCCCCGAAACCTTCAAAAGTGACCTGTAGAAAACCGTCTATTTCTCGGCAACCGAACAAGTTAGAAACCATTTTATGATATCTATATGACCATATGAGTTTTGTTTATATGTGAATTTAAACCAAAAGTTAAAATTATTAATACATATTAAGTTATTCTTGGTTGAATAAAACATTGATTTAAAAAAGTGTAAAATGCATTTTTTGACCAAATGATGTCACTTCCGGTGTCAATTTTAAATTGTAATCAACTTGATATGACGCTACGTGCTTTTTGAATCAAATGATGTCACTTTTATAAAAATCCAATAATAATTGACTATTTTACAGGCAAAATAACGAAAACAGTGACTTATGCAGAACTGCCCATTTCTTGGCAACTGCTTATATTACAAACGAATTTTAACATACATTTTCTTCGTATGGATTATAGCTACAAGTTTATAAAAGTTACGAAGAAATATTTTAAAATCTGAAAAGCCTGAATAGGTTGTAAATAGGCCAATTTTACACCATTTTTAGCCTCTTAATCGAATTTGCTCGAAAATGAAATCGAAATTAAAAAAACTGCTTCCTACATTTTTTGCGCCTTGAAAGGGCACACTCTTTGAGTCATATAATTTTTCAAAAAAATAATATTTCTTTATGAAGATCGTAAATAACTGTCAAAATTGTAGTTTTTGGTAAAATTATGCCACTTCCGGTGCCGACAGATAACACTTTCGGTAATAAAAAAAACGACAATTGATACAACGAAGCATATGAACTTTGTTTTATACAAATCGAACAATAAAAAATTAATCTAGGACTGAAAACCTGAATTAGCCAATGGCGGCCAAGGTAAATTACTGAGACAAAATTTTTAAACATTTTTGCACTAGTCAGATGACCCTTTAATTCTGTGCACAATACGACTAAAAAATATTCATAAATAAAAAAGTTTTTTGTAAAATTTTAAATTTTCGAAATTTGGCGCCTAATATCTTCGAAGATTTGCCGAAAATCAAAAATCGAAAGTAGCGTAGCTATGTGCCCTGTCTCAGGCTATGCCAAAATGTATCGAAAGTTAAAATCCAATGATTATTGTTAAAATTACTGCAATATTTTTAAAAACGATAACTTCGGTGATTTCGGACATTTCGCATTGTCGCAGAACGTTCAAAATAGCTTTATCCTCTAAGTCACACCCACTTTCCCAGTAAAACCGAAGAAATCGTAACGATGCGACACGTAGTTGCTGAGATCTATTCAAATTGGAATCTGAATAATAATAATAATAATAATAATAATAAGAATAATAATTTTAACAAAAACAATAGTGTTTCACACAAGCTACGCAGTGTGAAACCCTAATTACAATGTATATATAGGACGCATTTTAGGTGTCGAAAAATACGGTGATCTTTGGATCAATAAAGGAAGCCTAACCTAAATTCGGCGAGTCTTCAAATCTTTATTTCATTTGGTAGGTAGATACGTTTATATCCACATCCACATGCAAATCAAAATTATACAATTAGTCTAGATTTTGTCCACTTACTCAATCACAGTGACATGCATTACCAAAATCTTTATAATTAGATTATTTCATTTATTTTAGAAATTTGTTTTTAAAAAACAATAATCACTGCAGTATTACTAAACAGCCAAATTGTATATTATATAAAATTGCACCGGAGGCTGTAAAACGTATATATCCAAGCGAATATGAACATTCAGCAGTCCGAAATATCTGACCTGTTCTGAGCTCCTGATATCGGCCATCGGATGATTTTGACCTTATAAATTGGAAAAATTCGGCCACAGCGGTCTTTGAAAGACGTTTTCTTAAAGTTACTCGTGTGAAAATTTTCGAAATGCATTGTCAATATCTGAGATCACCATCTTGGAAACAAAGTATATTACTTAAACCTTAAACCTAAAAGTTAAATTCGTATATTCCACGCGAATATATCCTTCTAAAATATCTTTCCTTATCATAATTTCCAAAACATCGTCAGCCCCAAATCTGGCCCACGAAATCTGTCTTTTGAGCAAAGAGCTTCATATAACATATAAATCAACACATAGCAAAAGCACAGTTCTTGAAGATATGATGTGTTACTTGGTCTTTCAGTTTGTTATCACGCCATTATTATGTTTAAAACATAAAATTAGATGTACTAGGTCTCCAGGTGCTGATACAAGGTCGTTGCAACACGAACAACATTTTTAAAAACACGCAAGTCAGGCTGCGCATCTATTATCATTGGTATGACGTGATGTCTAAAACCAGTTATGTCAACAAAAGTTTTGAATAAAACAAGCCACTAGCTCAAAAAAATCGAACATAATAATTGTAAGACTCTATGTGACGTTTGGTTACATCGAGGCTAATCATACAGCAGGAAAAATCCCACAAGGAAGGTAGCCAGCCACGACTCATTGAACAATGGGGACAGGGGTTTTGTTGTTTGTGACAGAATCGTGCTGTAGAGTTGCAATTTTTTCGTACGAGTAAATGTTTTTGTGTAGAAATTGGCTTTTTCAGCATGTATTTTCATAGGAGGGAAGAAAAAAGAAATAATAAGTTCGTAGTATAACAAAATGATCACCAATATATTAAAAAGGGTATACTATTCCCATCTACAGTACCTTTGTGAGGTGAAGAGAAATAATATGACCGTTGAATAATATGTTTCAATCTTATTTTTAAATTCTGTGCAACAGGAATGAAAAAACAATTCTTAAATCGAACGGAAACTATCTTCTACAAAAAAACATAGCCGCCATGAAACGGGTAATAGGATTGTTTGCTTAGACCACTTGTTATCAGTAACATTTATATCTGCTCCGGTAGCACTAGATAATATCATTTACCGCTCTTAAGGTGGAGTGTGCAACATCAGTTCTGAAAAATTCATCCTCGATGAAAGTGGTGTGAATATTTTTATAAATAGAGTGGAGTTTTAGAGAGAGGAAAACACTTGGGCAGTGAAGACAGAAAGCTTTGTTACGAATTGTTGTTTTGTTATATGAAGACAATAATGTCTAAAAAGGAGGATAAAGGTAAGGTATTATTATGAACTCTTTATAATACATTAAAATATATTTCTTGGATGGGACGGGTTTGGGATGTGCGTGTTGAGTGGGGTGGGGTGATATAGCGGTTAGGAATAGCTTTAACACAAGGTGGCGTTTTGTCATTGTGTTTTTATTATTACCAGATATCGTTTGAACTACTTTGTTTTGTAATCTTTACGGAGATGTATCGAGGGATGTTGTCATGGCTTTTAATATAGTATTGACATGGACTTCTATGGTATTTGGTACTAATCAAAGGAACTTTCTTTTAAGGGAATACATTATAGAAATTAAATATATATTATTCAAGAGCCTGAAATGTTATCTAAATTATATAGACATTAATTAACTTATCCGGACCATAATCAACACTCGATGCCATCGCTTGTCTGCAAAATTTAGCGAGTGGAATATATTTTGTCAAGGATGATTAAAAGTACATATGGATAACCGAGACTTTATTTTTTTATTGTTCCGACTTTAGTAATGATTATTGTTGATGCTAGTGTAAAATTCAAATGCTAATATCTCATAGTTGAGCAATTTGATTGAAATATTCAGAATATCATGTTTACTTGGTCTTGTTTTAACTACTATAGCGACAACTTTCAACTCTTTCTCTGATCTCTCATAATGACTTATTAAATAGTTAATCGTATCGGGAATCTGGTCCACACCGTTACGAATTACCTTAATACGTACAAATGGTCGGTCTGTGTCGGGAAGATCACTGTACACTTCCAATAACATCATTTAAGAAAAGACATACTTAACGTTACATGACCCGATTGGCCCATTTTCTTCCGCTAAAACGATGTACATGTATTTGTTTTATTCATGAAACGAGTCCTACCGGATGCTTTCCGCCACCAGTGACTTTGAAGTTCCTATAAATACTTGCGTCTGCATACTTTTAATATATTTACGTTCATTTTGAAATAGCACAGCTGTCTTAATGATTGCATCTGCATACATTAATATGTTTTAGTTCATTTTAAATTTTTAAAATAACACATCTATGGTTCATTTAGTATTAATGATTCCCCAGTTTAATCCGATGGTTCACGTACAATTAATTGATGTTCCTAAAATCTTTATAAAAATTCGCGAATTTTATAGATCCATCTTTTAAGATAGTGCTTGTTTAAAAATTCTTGAATTTTATAGCTCCATCGTTTACTGTATGTGCTTATTTAAAAATTTGTATTTTTTTAATATTTTAGAAAAACCTGAAAAATTGGATCATGAAATTGAGGAATCGTGTACTGGAAAATTTACATCATGTCGATGGATGATCGGCTATATGTGCTGTGCAGCACGATTCAGTCAATCTGCTATTCGACAGCTCATCGGGATGGCCACCGTGTGTATGACTTTGCAGAGGGCCGTAGAACATCAGGTCACCCCAAAAAACATGGAAGAATTCATTGCAAATGTAAGCCTGAATGCATCAGAAGTGGTTGAGAAGGAGGTATTGTGTTTTGCAATTTTATCTATCAAAAAGTATTAAATCACAAATATAATATAAGGTATATAAGTGGGCCAAGGAGCTCTCCGTGGGGAACACCGCGAAGATGTCATTTTCCTAATTTATATATATTTTGTAACTCACGACTTTTCATATCAACATGTAAGTAATTGTGCATGATTATCAAATTCCCAACGGTTTAATTCACTGTACTAATGTATTCGGATTGTTTAACATTTTTAAGAAAACAAAATCAAAATATCAACGCTATATTATTCCCGAATTGGAGTTAGCGAAACATTAATATGGCTGTTTACCATTTACACGTGGAATAGAATAGATCGACGGAATTTAAGTTCATCATATCTTTCTGAATTCTGAATGGAATTTTTGAAATATTTCAATTTGGAATATAGGGATTTCTATATCGTTCAAATCACGATCAGGGAAAAGTGTATTTGCGAAACATTCGAATTCTAGGGATATATTTGAATATATCAATTCATTTATTTGTGTCAAATTGATTTCGTTTAAGAATATTTAAACTGTATTTTCAGGAAGAAGATTTTACATGGTCTTCGGAATTTGAAGGAACTGTCTTAGCAGCGTTTAACTTTGGTTTTATTGCCTCTCCTATAATCGGGGGATATATTGCCGGATATTTTGGCGGGAAACGGGTCATCACATTTTCCTTGATTGTCGGGTCTTTGGCAACTATATTAACCCCGGTAGCAGCACGTGCTGATAAGGCGTTATTGGTGTTCATGAGAGCTGTAGCTGGTTTAGTCATGGTAAAACATTTTTAATATTCTAATTAAAAAAGTGTCACTTCTTGAAATAAGTGTTACATTGCTTTTACTATTATCATACCTCTATCGAATCCTTGGGGTTTTTTTTAATGTTACAAAATTCATTCTTGTAGTATATTATCGGGCTTGTTTTCACACATTTAAATAAGAATCCATTCTATTAAGATCCGATTTTTACCGTGATTATTTGTTTTGTTTGCTTTTATTGGCTTACATATTATGTTCCACAATGGTCAGCCGTGAATATTCGCTAAGGCGCTCATATCCCGGAGGGACTGTCATCGATGCGGGTTAATGGGCTTGCAATATATTAATTCTTAGACCATTCTTTCGAAATTAATAGAAAAATAAATAAAGATGTTTGAAGTATATCTGAAATACAAAAAAAGTTCCCTATTTAGTGTGAAAGGGCACTATTCTACTCAGATCAATCCGCGTTGTGCAAACATTGCACGAGCTATCAAGCCAATGATCGCCGCTGCGTGATGTGACGTCATGTGTAGACGGAATTTGAACTTATTAAGGTCAGTCATCTTATACAGAGGCATTGTACGATTACGATACCTTTCTGAAATAAAATAAAACCAAGTACGAACAATCCAAACCATTAGTCAAAATTCGAAGTCCAATAAAAACGGTCGAGGCAACATTATGTTCGCAAGCCAGTCAGTAGTTAAATAAAAGAAAAATTATCGGCCAATGAAAGATAGGTAGAAAGTATCCTCGAAGAAATTCACCAAGAACAGAGTCTGTATTAAAAAAAAAAATACATTAATGGTAAAGTTGATAATTTGTCAGCCATTGTAATAAACAAAACATATCGAGATCGGTTTCCGAAATTACGAATGTTTCGTACGAGTGGTCACCTTTTACTCGTTTAATCCAACTGTTTGTAATTTACAGGGTGCTGTAGATCCAGCTATCCAATCTCTGTGGTCCAAGTGGGCACCCATGTATGAAAAGAGTCAGCTGACAACATGTTCTTACTCAGGTATTATTTCAAATAATCGCATTTTGTGTGGAATTTAGATTTGTACATAATAATACAAGCATTTTGAGGGTTTAAATTTCTTAATTCCATTTTTTCCCGAACCCACAAATAATTCCGTTTTATGAAAATGTATAAACATGTATAATTTATTCATTTACGAGTAGATATTGGTGTCCGTTATAGTGTAAGTGACCACAATCTAGCCGTATGGCTTAACTAATATAGATTTTTATGTTATATCGTAAAGTAACGATGCACAATTTGCTTCAATCGCTAAAATATAGAATTTCTCACGGCTTAATCCACGCTAATATCTACCTACACTTTTTAACATGTAATTCAGAAAACAAAACAAGGGTGACGAAAATGTGCGTCTGTAACATTATCATATATGTAAATGTATTTTTTTTTTTAACGGGTTTTTTTTTTTGGGGGGGGGGGGCTATATCGTGCATTATCGATTTATTTAAATGCACCAGGCAAGAAATCTACTGGATTTTAGTTTACAAGACAGACACAATGGTGTGTAAGAAATTGAACGTCAGTACGAACGGGCGAACAGACTTTTTGGCAGAGGCAACGACTTTACAACCAGACTGACGTCAGAGGGTATAAAACATATATACACTGTCATTATCACATGATTCGAATAAACATTTCCTAATTACAATAAATTAAGGTTTATTTTCACGTTTCTATTGTTAAACACTATTGTTAGAATTATGTACATTTTGTTTGACTTCAGGTTTAAGTATAGCTGGTATAACAACATTTCTTGTATCAGGTTATTTATGTACTATACAGCTAGATAATGGTTGGCCTTTTATATTCTATGTATTTGGTAAGTTGTATAGTTATGCGAACTTTATGATAACTAAACGCATGCAGCGTTTTCCATGAAAGTAGTCCTAACAATGTTCATAGCAGGATTATTGTATTAGACAACCTAGGTGTGATCATTTTAAGCAAAACAGAATTAGTCATTAAAATTATATCAATGTTCATATAGTGAGCTTGATAATGTTCTATGTTGTGTGCTGATGAGGTTTTATGTCCCACCCTGGTGGTCGTCAGACGGTTTGGGACATTTTAAAAGGTTCTATTGTACGTGTTAAAAATGAACGTTTTTATACGCCCACATTTTCATGTGGACGTATTATGCCGTCGCCCCTGTTTATCCGTCCGTGTCACAATTTTTATCCGATTTCAAAGAAACTTGAAATATAGGTTTATCTCCATATGTATCGGACCGTTTTAGCTTGTGGATGCTTGGAAGGTCACAAGTTTGATCAGATTTTGATGAAACTTTAAATGCATGTTTATAACTCAAAGATCTTGGTTCCTGTTGATATGTGCGCACATCGTATCGTAACTTCCTGATATGATCCCTGATTTTACGACAACTAGCCTTTTTTAGCTTGTGGTCCCCCTCGCGAACAAAATCAAAGAAGATTAAAAAATGAAACGGGAAAAAATGCTAAAACTGATGAGAAAAATGAAAATGCACCCTAGTTACGGAGGGCCCTAAAGGCAGACAAAAGGGTCCCTCTGGCCAAGGGAAAGGGCTCCTGAGTCTGAGTCACTCTGAGTCAATCGTTTTCTATACACTGTTACTATCGAATCCACCACTGAATGAGAATGCAGTCATTGCATTTGCCTGAAAATCATCACTCAAGAACTCCCGCCCCCTGGAAAAGAGGGCCCTCATAACCTCCGCCATGATAAACCTTAAAACGCACGTGTATATCTCTCTGTGTGCTATTTGTTTTACAGGTGGATTCTCTCTGCTTCTTGTGTTTCCATGGTTATATTTAGTTTACGATTCACCAGAACAACACCCTCGAATAAAAATGGAGGAGATCAAGTATATAAATCATGGCAAGTCTACGTCCATTAAAAAGGTAAAATAACATAATTTAGTAATTTAAATCTATATTTACTTTCGGCATTGATTAATAGCAATCTGCATATTGACAAAATTCACGATCAGCACCATCAACAAATAACCTTTTAGATTAAGCAGGGAACTCTACATTTTCTAAAACCAAACAGTGGATGCCGACCAAATAGTATACTGCTTCGGTGGGGGTCATTCAGATATGATCAATGAATTTTGGGGCACCTTTCTTAAAGAACACATGATCTTGGGTTTATTGAGTATACCGAGACAGCAAAAATAGATATTATTTCATAGATAGATAGATTATTAATATTTTGATAACCTAATAACATTTCTGTTCTTAATGTATAAACAATCAAATTAATGAATCGTTATCTCACAGTAGATAATTTCTCATTTCAGTCCATTCATCCGCCATGGCCTAAAATTTTAACGTCTCTTCCATTTTGGGCCATCGTCGTTGCCCATGTTACCTACACATGGGTAACATCATGGGTGCTTGCCTATCTACCAAAGTATTTAAATAACATTCTTAAATTTAGCGTTGAAGAGGTAAGTGTGGTGTTATTTTTCGCTGTAACAAAATATTATATTATCTAAGATTTAGATACAGAGATAGCTCGTTCTTGCTATAGACTTCAAAAATAGATAATAAAGATGAACATCTAGTCATTGGAATGCGAGAATAAATCAGGATCATGTTTTGGTGTGCATGTTAAAGAACCCGTGGCAGCTGGAATTTTAAGAAGTGTAGGCGGCAAAATTTCATCACGCCAAACTGCATGACATTTGCCCATCTTCATTGATGTGGGACGTTAAACAAATTTTACCATAAAATGTTTTGATGCATCATATATTTTTTATTCTTGTATTATTTACAGGATGGAATAGTGTCATCCATACCATTTGTTGGGCGTCTGGTATCAGGCGCTGTGTGTGGCTACCTATCGGATTGGTTACAAAGGAAACGGTATTTTACAACTGGAACAGTCCGAAAAATCTTCCAATCAATCGGTTTGTACACTTGTATTACATTACTACAGCTTACTACTGTCCCACTATTTATTTGGGTTTACAACACGACTCAGTTGTTAACTCACACCAACAAAGAATTCTTGAAACATATATATGTACATCCGAAATCGACCCAGGTATGTTGTGAGAGAGAAATGGGGTCTAACGTCCACTCGACACAAATCAGGCCATTCCGGTACTAACAGACGTTGGAAACCGGAAAAAAACGGAGAAATCCCACGAAGATGGACAGAAGAACCAACCCATTGTCACGTACAAGCGGGCTAAGGAAACCACGCTACTTGACTCAATAACAGACCGGTACCCCCCCTCCCCCCGATGTGTTGAAGGGAGGGGGGGAATCATTCTCTTGTTTAACAAGGTTAAATATGTTAACGCTTGCTTCACAATTGGGTTACCGTAATTAAGCTCACATTTCACTGATGTATTTGACATATGTAAAAAAACAAGAGGAAACATTTCAGCGTGTGTATGTGTCTATATCGAATATTGTGCATACTGTAGCGCTATCTCGTGTTTTATTATCAAATGCCGATTTAAATGGATGTGAAAACTCATTTTCCTGCTTTCCAAATCTAGGTACGTAGCCTTTAGCTTTACAACACTTTAATGATACCCATTCTCACGCTATTAGATTCTAGAAACCAAAGGCTGTTTAAACTATAATTTTATTACCAGGTTGTGTGGGATGTGCTGGCTGTATGATTGGTATCAGTTTTCTAGATCACAACAACCGAATCCCGGCCGTGTGTTTATTGATAATGGGGTTAACCTTCCAGAATTTTACTTCCGTCGCCTTCCGTATAAACCATCTAGATATAGCTCCTAGGTAAGTAAAACAAGGTTAGGTTATCTTTGGTACCGTGATACGAACTTATGTATTTGTGTTGGGAGGACCCACCGGTGTCCTGACCAGACACCCGGGTTCAGAAGATCTAGGAATTGCTCTGTGGTAGTATCAGAAACTTTTGATTTTGAAGATGTATCCCCAAGGCGACGAGGTGATAACAAAGGTAATTGGTACCCGTTTCGCTGTAGATCATACGTTTTACATTTAATATTAAGATTCGGTGTCTGAGTGAACTTTGCCAATAAAACAGTGCATGTTTGGAAGAATTGCAATGAAAAGTAATTGTTTGTAACGACCTAATTTTCGGAACCGACTAGGCTACGGTAAACTGGCATACACCATGCAGTGTGCTTTGAGGGAAATTCAGCTATCGAAGCAAGCCAATGAGTACACGGGCCCTAGGATTTTCGGTAACCAGGAAGGAAAGTCCCGAGCAACGTCCTCAGTCAACAGCGGGTGTTCTAGAAAAAATAATCACACCCTGGCTCTTAACTTGGTTTCATTAAAAGTAATAACTTCAGCTGATTCTACTATTTGTATCATTAGGTATGCTGGTGTATTGATGGGTGTAACGACAACGGTAGCAATGTCTGCAGGTCTCTCGGCTCCTTTTATAACATCAGCATTAATAGAAGAGGTAAGCAAACGGGTTCATAGCAAGAGTAAAAATATCCTTTGATTGGAATACTAATTAATTTGCAAAACGTAAAGCAAGTATTCATCAATTTTGCTTACACACTGTTTGCTTACACACTGGTTCAACAATGCTGCTCAAGTAAAAGGGTCGCGTTATGTTCCAATTTCTGGTTGCTTATAAGGCATATAACTTTTTATTCCAGGACACTGCTGAAGAATGGAAGGAAGTATTTTGGATTGTAGCAGCACTGAACGTTGTTGGGGCAATAATCTTCGCAATCTTTGCCAAAGGAGAAGTCCAGCCGTGGGCCATAGAAAGTACTGTTAAGGTCATTGATCCACCAATCGACGAATCGAGTGAAACGAGACCAGACGTTAAATCGGACTTGCCGGCTTATATTGACGTGATTTCGGATAGTGGTGTCGTGAACCCCGCATTTACTATAAAAGATGAAGACAATTTAAATCAAGCCCATAACGTATCGGAAGTTTACGAAGAGAGCAGTACAAAGCTCTAAGATTCTGCCACATTACGACTGTGTCAATCGCATTCAGATGGTGCATTGGCATAGGCCCCATCAAGTGGTATGGAAGGTGTTATGGCGAAAGACTATTATTTCTAGATCTCAATAGATCAAGATATCGCTGTGATAGCTTTTAAGTATTAGAGCATTTTACTTCATCAAGTCAATAAGCATAAATACAAAGGTCCCAGGGGTCTTATAATGTAAGCTTATAGAGACTATCGTATTGCTGACGGAAACATAAAGCTAGTGAATTAACATTCCTAAGAACTTTATGTTAAGTATGTAAGTGGATTAAAGACAAAACACTGAAAAATGAATTCAGTTTAAACGTTGAATGTGGTGTAACGTTAAGGGGAGACTACTCTATCAAATAGACAATATTGTTTGCTATCGCACAAATTCCAGATTTAACCAGCTGGAACACCTGTTGATAGTGGCAAAAAATTAATAAATCGACATGAAATCGACTTTTTGATGCAATGATTGTAAAAACCGGTGAAATTATAATTATTCGTTACTGTTGTGTACTAAAACTATTATATGTAAATGATATATATTATATATTTTCAAGATAAAAAACACATTTCTCCTAGCTTCCCCAATTATTTTCAGTTCTAATACGGTTTTTTGGGGGAGGGGGGTATAAAGCAGAGCATATCAGTTTTATTAAAATGTGTTTGGGGAATTGGTCTATGCTGTGGTTACTAAAATCTCTGTCATCTCGTAACTGGGGTGGTCATTGTATGGACATATGATGAACAGGACGATTTCAAGTTCTATAGGGAAACCAACCGAATCCCATTGTATTTAAGTAAATAAAATAGATACAACAAACTGCAAGTATTCAGTCCGTCATTCGGGTGATTTATTATAACGTAATGCTAGCAAACGTTTCTAATCGATCGTGACTGTCCAATCTCGTGGGTTTTCTCTTGGTTCCCTGGTTTCCTCCAGGTGCTAAAGACCCCTACGCGCAAGCGAATCACATAAATAAAATAAAATCGTATGTTAGTCCCGAAATGACCCCATCTCTACAGACCTCAATTATCAATCGAAATCCACGAATTTTACAGATGATAATATTAATAATATCTCAGTGTAGACAAAATTTCAACTGCTCAGCGGAAGTGGTCGATATTTCGGTTGTTAATTGTGTTTTGCCAATCGGTCGGTAATTGTGGTCTGTAGTCGTGCTACGTGAAATGTGTGGTAACCTGGCATCTCAGAAACTGCTAACCGGAAGTGGCTGAAACTTTGCCCACCCTGAGATATCATAAATGTAATTTTAATCTGCAATCGTGCCACATGAAATGTGTGGTAACCTTATGCCTCGGAAACTGATAACCGGAAGTGGTCGAAACTTTGCCTACTCTGAGATATTATTAACTTTATCATAATGGACAAGTTTCATTGATATCGGTTGATAATTGCGCTCTTCAGGCCTGCCAAATGAAATGTGTGGTAACCTGATACCTCGTAAGCTGCTAACCGGAAGTGGTCGAAATTTTGGCTACACTGAGATATTATTAGCGTTATCATATATCGGTTGATAATCGTGCTACATGATTAGGGATTGATAGGTTCGATTAACTCCTTGAGAATTTTCTGTCCTTTATAGTGGTGGTGATGATGGAAGGGGGGGGGGGTAATTTAAAAGCACTTTTGTATATATATTATGTATATATATTCGAAATAAAGATGTTTTAAAGAAAACTAGGTTTTTGTGAGTACTTTGAGCTTTATTAAAGGGCCAATCCCGATAACTTATTGGGGAATAAAACTGCTTAATTTTGAGTTAAAATCCTTTAAAATTCATAGCCTAAGGCCCACCTACTAACCCGATATTTGTGATACGCTTGTAAATAACTAACCCGACAGTCTTCATCTGGAAATGGAGACCGTTGTATTATACAGTATCTGTATAAAACCAGACTTTTTTCTATAAAAATAATATGTAGGTGAAATTTACCTTTTGTTATCAAGTACAGTGCATGGGTCATTCACTGTATAGACCTCTCAAGAAACGTTAATCGGTTATCAGGTCACCCAATGAAAAAATTGACCCGAAATCTTAAAAGGGTTAGTGTCCGGATAAGGAGTGTTGACGTACACGCCCAAACGACTCAATATTTTGAGCTGAAATTTTGAGACAAGGTAAATACACCATGCCACTATATTTTGGTCCATAAATTTCATAAATACTCGGACTTTAATTTTTGAGACTCTGTTATTATCGGGATTAGACAAATTTTAACAATTCCAACAATATATATATATTCCAAAAATAAGGCTCGCACTGGGAGTATTGCCAAAGTGAAGGTAAATTCAGCATATTTTCAATATTTTCCCTTCAAAAGTTAGACAAAAAGGACCCTTTTAAGAGAATAGTTTGCCATAAACAGTTGATAACACGGCAACACACACAACGAGATGCAAAACAGATACATACGCCGGTACCTTCGAATGATAATGCCTAAACCAATGTACGTACACAATTATCTTACGAAATATAATCTATTAAAAAAGAAAACGGAAAAAAAAATTTCACGTCGCAAACACTTCATATTTGGCGATATTACTTTGGTTGAAGCGGACGTAAAATAAAGCTTTTTTCACACGCACAGGTTTGAGTATTTCTAGTGATTGCTTCAGTCAACCATTGGTGACCTATTATCAACAGTGTCTCCAAGTTATCGAATAACATACCAAACATTTACAGTCAATATTCCATGCGTTATCTGAATATGGTTTATGAATTTCACCACAGATATGTCTTATAGGTCACACAATTGAAATAGATGATCATAACTTACTGATTATACAATCATTGTTATCGGTTAAATAAAGATAATACGCAGACGTGATGTCAAATGTTTAATGAAAGCAGACATTTGTCGTCCATTTACATGTTAAATTTGAATTCTGCATCATCAGAAAACCCCCAAAACCTTTAAATTGGAAAAAAAGACACTGCGACAAATTGTCTTTATCTTTTAAAATAAGTGGCCGGTCGACGACACGAGTACCCGAAACTACGTCTCTATAAGTTTGTTATAACGTCCGATTTAACATCTAGTCCCTTTACATTAGATTCGTCGATAGCCTTATCATTGACCCTTATGGCCCACGGCTGGATTTCTCCTTTGGAAAATATTGCGAAGATTATTGTCCCAACAACGTTCACTGCAGCTACAATCCAAAATACTTCCTTCCATTCTTCAGAGGTGTTCTGGTCCTGGAATAAACAATGATATTCGTTATAAGCAACCAGACATTAAAAATGTATAAGCATAACCATAATCCACGAATAGCATTCCAAGCGAAGGGTGTCGTGCTCATGGCAGGAGATTTTGACTCTTGCTATCAACCTACTCATGTTCGCTTACTTCTTCTATTAATGCTGATGTTATAGAAGGAGCCGTGAGACCTGCAGACATTGCTACCGTTGTCGTTACACCCATCAACACACCAGCATACCGAATAATATAGAACAAAAAGTAGAATCAGCTGAGGATCAAAGTAAGAAACGGAGCTATTATTTCTAGAGCACACGAGGTCTACTTTCAGTTTTTGTTATTTAACATAGACTACGCCTGTATTTATTAATGAGATCAACTTGCTATATGATTCAACATTAGCTTCTCAAATCATGATCCAACATATCAATCCAGGATTATGTTTGCTCTTTCTAGAACCGGAGCCGCGGTGGCTCTATGAGTAGGGCACTGGATCGGTAGCCCGGCGCTCTCGTGTTCGCACCCGGTGCAGGACTCGGATATAAAACCGGTAGGTCCTCCCAACACAAATAGACAAGATTGTATCGCGGTACCAATACCTTACCAAAGCAATCGTGGCATTTGCTATAGGATCTACATATCCTTCCAAACCTCAGATCTGCAGAATAATATTAGCCCCTCTATTGTTCGGTTTAACCTTATTTTTACTTATCTCGGAGCTGTATCTAGGTGGTTTATACGGAAAGCGACAGAAGGAAAATTCTGGAAGGTTAACCCTATTATCAATAAACAAACGGCCGGGATTCGGTTGTTGTGATCTAGAAAACTGATACCAATCATACAGCTAGCACATCCCACACAACCTGGTAATAAAATTATAGTTATAAAAAAGAAGCTCTGAACAGAGACACTCCTATAATAGTAAATTCAGGTGGACTGCACTACATGTAAAAATAAAACCTGGTAATACAATTAGTTTTAACAAAAAGAAGCACTAGTCACCATGAACACTCATATAATAATCAGTACCAGATGACCGCAATACGCTCAAACTACATAGAATTTGAAAGCAAGAAACAACAGATATCAAATCAAAGGAACAGGCCAGTCATAAGCGTCCAAGCGGCTGTACAGTACAAAGAAGCATTATCGCACTACTTGCAAACAAAACCGGATAAGAGACAAACTACAGGCAATAAACAAAAGTACTATCACTTTAAAGTTACGTAAAAGTTATCATTTTGTCCCGTTTTCAAGTTAATTATCTCCCTTTGATCAACTTTCCTTTTGTATGTGAAGGGAAATGCCCAACATGTTGTTTACGTTTGGACGACACGGTTTTTACGGTAATCTTATTGGTTGTAAATGATATTTCGTAACCCAGCGATTTAAGTTAATACAGTTCTTTAAACCATATGTTTTCAATTAAGCGTAGAAAATCACAAATATCAAATTAAGTGAATGAAGTTATGGGCCAGTGGTAAGCGTCCAATCGCCTTCCGTTAGCCTAGGTTAGGTGCAGAAGAGTAGGACGTTCAACCCCATTTCATTTCATTTCGTAAGCGTCCACTCCACTGTTCATTCCAGGGTCTTTACATGTTCCTAAAGCAACAACCGCGAATTTTACATCCAGCAGTTGCTAGACTGGTCAGTAATTCTCGAACTTTTCTATGTTATCTCCAATCAGAGGTTGTGACAAAAACACACTCAAATCAAACATGGTAATCCCCATAGAAACCTTGGCATTGAACGAACCTTAATCTTTGCTACTCACACCTCCGGTAAAGTCGTGTCAGGCTAAAAAAAAAAAACAAACAAAAAAACACGGTATATTATTTGCATTTTAAAGGCTGTTTAAAAGTTCCCAGCAAATGTAACGTGTTCACAAGGGGCCGATCATATTTTTCGGATTCTAGTGACGTCAGAACTTGGCAGGAGTATCCGATTTTCGTATGATGTCTCGCCTGTGATAAATGGCATATACGCATTTTACTATATGTTAGAATATCGCGGAAGAAGTAAACTTTAGATAATCTTTTCTTTTATTTGAAATATTTTCGAATTGTAGAAGATTTTTCACTTGGGAATGAAAATACAAACAATATGCCGTGGACTTTTTTTTACCCTGACACGAGGTGTGTACTTGATTATCACAGGTAGATATTTTAGCTGGGAAGCGCGAAACTTTGTGATTATCACGGGATCTAATAAACCCCCTGACTGGGCCAGTCAAAGTGTTACAAAGTATGCAAAATGTTTAAATTTGGACACGTGGTCATTCACTGAAACGCTGAATTTTCCCTAATACAACAATGATATGCCAGTTTAATTACGGTACGCACATTTTAAAACAAGTGTTGCCATTTATATGTGACCTTATACGAGAAAATTTTCTGCCCCTTCATCACACTCGGGTCAATTTCGGCCGTACATATATATATTTGTGTTTCATGAGTTCAGTTGTTCGCACGGTTCTTTAGTATAATCAAGGAGTAAAACCAAATGGTCAATGTTTAGGCAGTGCCGTGGGACAGTAAGCTACACTAACGTAATACAGGTGTACGAACCGATTGATTAAAAGATTTTTCGGACAGAACCAGTTGTAAAACACCATTTCTTTTGTAACCAATCCGATATGTAGCTACACACAGCGCCTGATACTCCCAACAAATGTTATGAATGAGACTATTCCATCCTGTAAACAATACATGCACAAATATAATACGTCAAAACAGTATCCGCTCCTCGTGGGCAAATTGTGTAAAAGTATGTAAATCCAAGATTGTGGATCCTCTTGGTTCCTTTCGATATTGGCGCATATTGGACTGTAGCTTCCAAGATTATGGCCCCTGATTGTACGAAAAATTGTTTTTGGTTTGATGATGTCACAATTTATAACCAATTTTAAAAACCGTTCAAATGTATCACCGTCACACTCTAATAATGGTCGAGTTACAATTTTTTGAAAATTTGACCGAAATTGCCTACCAGAATGGCCGCTTCTCGTATGCAAATAGTGTAAAAGTATGTAATACCATGAATGTGGACACTCTAGAGGTGATATTCACCCATATCAGACCATAACATCATGGAGTATAGCCCCTGATTGCGATTTGGACTTGTGGATCTTCTAGAAGTCATAATGATTTTACGACTCATCTGCCATCGTTGAACTATAGTGACGGTTGGGTCCGCATTTCGTGAAAATCGGAGTGAAAATGCTCCACGTACACAAATAGTGAAAAAGTATGTAATACCAAAGTTGTGGTTACTTTCGATATTCAAGCATAACGGACTGTAACTTTATAGCCCCTGATTGTACTAAAATTCGAATTTTAAGTTTGTGGAACCCACTAAAGGGCACAATTTTTATCCGAATTAGATGAAACGTGAGTTCGAATTTCAAGAAAATTGTTATCCGACTTTAATGAAGCTTAAATTATATGTTTATATCCCAGTGGTCTGGGTTCCTTTCAATACTTGCCCATATAGGTCCCTAACTTTCTGCATTATGGCCCTAATTGTACGAAATATCTCTCTCTTTTTTTGTTTGCTTTCAGCTAATCTCTTGCAAAACATGAGAGTATATCGCATGATAACCGTTTGTTAAGGTAAAGATTATCTGTTTTAGTTATAAGACATTACGTATCTTTGTAGAAAATACAAAAGCCACTGCAATAGTGATGCGACACAATATATTTTACACATTTTATTTGAAAATCTCGCCGAATCTTAATGTAAGTTACCCATCGAGTATCTTGACATTATCTGCAGGCAATAACCCTCGGGTAAGTAACCCTACTGGACACCTAGACCTACCCATATGCCAAATCACTCAAGTAAGTTACTATACTGATGGCTTAGACCTACCCGTGGGCAACAAACCTCAAGTAAATTTCTCGACTGAGCATCTAGACCTACCTGTGGGCAGTACCTCTCTAGAAAGTTACCCTACAGTAAATCTAGACCTACAGTAAATCTAGATGTAGCTTACCCCACTGAGCATCTAGACCTACCTGTGGGCAGTACATCTCTAGTACGTTACCCTACAGTAAATCTAGACCTACAGTAAATCTAGATGTTGCTTACCCCACTGAGCATCTATACCTACCGTAAGTCACGAAAGTAAGCCCTGACCCCACTGCAGGATATTCGAATATTCAACGAGTCTTGAAATTTGTATTCGAATAGTATTCGAATATTTTCAACTTCTAAATGCTGAAATGTATGGGCAGTCGAGACCTGGGTAGAAGACACATAAAGTAAACACATGAAATAAATAAGAACAACTGTGGCTAGAAGTAGAACACATGAACTTGGGCTAAAGCCAATATGAAACAGCCACATATTAAACTGTAATGGAACTGTATAAATATATGTAAGTCATTTTGCAGACTCTATGCCAGTTTGATCCGATTTCTCTCGTGAATCAAGATTAATCCAGCATTAGGAAAGGCTCTTTCTGAGGTCACATGGTATACGCAAATACCCTTCAATATCATGGTAGTTATGTGTCAAAATAGCCCAGACATTATCCGGGGCAGTTACTGCAAAAGAAAATGTCGAATACGGTTTATGGTCGGTCTAGATGTATGATATCATTATCAAAAAAGCCCAAGTTCGAAATCCGTGTAACAGTATGGTATAATTTGCCAAAACCAAAACTCACTGCCAATTTGGCTGGAAAATGTCAATTTTTATGAATTATCATAATAGGACCGAGTTTGGTTTCAAAATATACGTCCTCGGGATAGCCGAATCCATTTCCATACGGACAGATTAGTCATACAACGGAGTCAATATTGGGGAATAATCGAGATAGTGGTCAGTTTTGCCGGGAAATTCGAATTTTACACAATCATCAAATTTGGTGTCATAATATAAGTTTTTGAGGTAGCTGAATCCAGTATCTCGTTTTTGGTGATTAATTGGTTACCCTGGGTCAATATTGGGGAATGGGGGATTAAAGATAGTGGAGTATGCCTCGTATCTACTACGATGGCATATGCATCGAGTTATCAACTAAATTTGACTCTCTAGCCTACCACTGGCCTCACTAGCAGCCCCACTGCAAAGGCAGTGTTGAGAGAGAGAGAGAGAGAGAGAGAGAGAGAGAGAGAGAGGGAGAGATTTAACGATCTCAACGTCAACTCGACACAAACCAGGTCGTTTCGGGAATATCATATGGTTAAATGATTAACTTGCGCGTAGGGGTCTATAGCAGTAAGGGGGGTGGGGGCACTGGAGGTCCCGGAGAATAGATAGGCGACTCTAAACCTTGTCACGTACAACCCGGGAATCGAAACAACGTCAGTTGGCTCAATGATATCCCTTATGATACAACACGCTAACTATTCAGCCATTCATCCCAAACCTATTGAAACACGCAGGAATACATCGAAAATTTAATCAGATTGCATTGGTGTAGAATTTTTGTAAAAGTACATATAAGTAAATAAAATTTTGCTTGATCTTTTTGTGCACTTTAACTTTCATTTCACTGCATGCCAAATTAATCTTTATATTGAACATATTTTTCTTAGCATTTTAATCAATTTTCACATCACTACATTTCAAATCAATCTTTATATTGAAAATATTGTTCTTATCATTTTCATTAATTTTCATTTCTCTGCATATCAAATTAATCTTTATATTGTAACATATTGTACTTATCTTTTTTAATAAATGTTCTTATCTTTTAATTGATTTTCACAAAATGATTCAAACGATGAGGCGCCGATATGCAGTAAACTGTTAGATACCCATGGCGGTATTTTCCAGCTTGGTGGGGTGGAATATCGCCAAAATTACTACCATCCACTAATATTGAAAAAAGCTGTAATTCTATGGGGTAGGGGCCTGTACCGGCTTCTAGAAGGACCATGGTGCCAAAGTATTGGCATATCATCGTGGTTTACGTGGTATAAAATGGAAGATTACAGACGGTCGATTAGATCACAGCAAATCAAGTTCAACAGTAAATAGCAGAACTCACAACCACTATTTTGTCGGCATTTCGAGGCAGGACACTTGACTCATCGTTTAAATCATTTTGCTTCAATAGGCATGGTCATCTTGGTTCAGTTATTGACGTGAGAGTTGCCCCAGTCGAGAGTCTAAATAAAATTAAGATGCAAATACATGAATGTCATCGTATTAGGTCTAAGGCATGAGTATCATTATCCCCAATCCCTGATCGGAAACCTAAATAATTTATATTGACACATGGGGTCACTAAATAACCAAAATTATGTACAAATATGGATTCAGCTACATCGAAAACCTCTATTATAAGCACGACAATTCCCATCCAAAGAGGTCGCCACCTTGAATCAGCTCCCAATATCACCAATCACAAAAATGTGTATGTATATAGATTCAGCTGCCCCGGAAAACGTATATTGTGATACCAAACTTGTTATATTACGATAATTGGGTGACAATTAGAATTTTCGAAGCCAAAACCGCAGACTATTTTGGGTATTGGACATTTTTATTGCAGCAACTGCTAGCACTAATATTGTATTGCCTGGGCAACTTACTAAGTAAGAAGGATTATCTTGTACTGAATACGTCTGTTAATTGGGAGGCAGTCGAGGGATTTGAGCACAGGTGTAATTTGGTCATTTAGTCTTGTTCTGGTGATCAGACGTGCGGCAGTGGTTTGTATTTTTTGTAGGGAGCGAAGAGAAGAAGCTGGAAGACCATAAAGTGACGAATTACAATAGTCCAGTCTAGATGCGTTTAATGAGTTCACTGACAATGTTTTACAGTTGGAAGCTACATGCCTTTGATACTGCGGCAATTTGTTTGGACATCCATGGTAGAGTTAAACATAACACCGACTGATTGAACAGGCCTGATGTGATCAATTCCAACTTGAATGGGGTGACTATCTAATGATGAAACATTATGATTTTGAGCCAATGGTCATGTACTCTGTTTTATCAGAGTTCAGTTTAAGAAAGTTTGCAGTCATCCATACTCTGATGCTCTCAATGCAGCGTACTAATTGCTGTTGTTTGTCTTGAATATCACATGGTGGTCCCATTAGATAGAGTTAAATGTCATCTGCAAAAAGATGGTAAATAGAATTGGTCCCAAGACAGATCCTTGGGGAACACCGAATTTTACTTGGGCTGGATTTTATTTAGCATTTTCTACGCAAACAATCTGATTACGATTAGATAAGTATGACTGAATAAGCTTTATGGCGGAGTCAGATAATTTCAACCTATATTTGAGTCTATGAAGTAAAATATGATGCTTAATAGTGTCGAATGCTGCAGATTGATCAAGCCAATCAAACAATTTGACACACTTTTTGTCCATACCACACAATTAATCATTAATCACTCTGACTAGTGCAGTTTCACAACTATGATTGTCTCGATATGCGGACTGAAATGTTTCTGAGAGATTCTCATGAGTTAGATTTCTTTGAGGTGTTCAGCAATAACTTTCGCGATGACTTTCGAGACAAACGATAAATTTGATACTGGTCGGTAGTTTCTAAGACAGTCTGGATCAAGGTTTAACTTCTTTAGTAATGGTCTGACATGGGCCGTTTTAAATGCAGCCGGAAACTGGCAGCTAGAGATGCAATCATTTATTAAAGTGAATAATAGTTGTAGCAGGTGTGGTAAACATATCTTTAAGAGCCGTGTTGGTATTGCGTCCAGATCGCATGATTTTGTTGGAGCATTTCGAATAATTTTCTCAAGATTTACCAAAGAAAATGGATTAAATGTTAACCGATTTGAATCATCCCCACTGTCAAGTAAGGATATATGTTGTTCGGTCTCGGTCACATCGGGAAAGTGATCACGGATTTTGTTTATCTTACTTATGAAAGTCTGAAAAAACCTCAGGTAGAGTATCTTTGTCAAAACATGATGGGAACTTATACCCAGCAGAGTCTTTTGTAAGGTTGTTGAAAGTTTGAAACAGTGTTTTAGAGTTATTCGACGTGGTTATGCGATCTTGAAGATATTTAATCTTGGTTGATCTTAACTCAGATGAGTACTGGCTACGTTTACATTTGTATATTTGATGGTGCACTTCTAGACCAGACCTTCGCCAGTTGGTTTCGGCACTTCGGCATTGGTGTTTTAATGTTAAAAGGGAATCATTGAACCATTTACTGTGGGGTCTGATGGTAACAGTACGCTTCTTGAGGGGAACATGTCTGTCTTAAGTACCATAAAGGGCTTGATTAAAAACTGACCTGATATTCCGGCACTTCCTATTAAACTGTTTCAGAGATAATGACTGTCTGAAGATAATTCCTAATCCACCACTTCTAGAGGTTTGGCGATTTTCAAACAGAATGTCATATTCTAGGGGGAGGATTTCATTAATTACTATTGTGTCATTGTTTTTAGCCATGTTTCTGTTATTAACAATATGTCTATGGATTCATCAAAAATATACTGATTCAGTTCAACTGATTTGTTTCTGACAGATCTTGAGTTTAGCAAACAAAGTTTCAACTTATCATTGACAGATTTTAACCCAGATTTATTGGGTGATTCTTGATCAGTATTCAGGGTGCTGAGGTAGGCTGTGAACGTTTTTCTTGTATTTAATTTGGAAAATTTATCATTATTTTTAAATTCATAACCGCATTACATTATCGATGTTTACCTTGCGGTAAATACAGCTACGTCAACGATATAAACCAATGTTTTGCGAACAGTAACATGGCGGAATTGGTACTTCCGCTGAGTTCACACTTTTCAACCAACGAGTTATCCAGTTATTATATACATCAGTGCATACACTACATGAAGATCTGGTCGGTTGTTGCGATGGATAACGTCAGAGGTCATAGATCTTACTAGTGGACTACCGACAGTTCCGTGCAAAACACGGCTAAAACTCACAGTAACAGACAGTTCAGAACACGTCAGTGATAACAACTCTTCCAGATCCTTGTGTCGTAAAGACTAGTAAAGCGAAATTTTGAACTATAAAAACGAAACGAAAAAGGATCTGTGTTTTAATCAGACTGCATGCATACCAAAATCTAAGGTTATTTTACAGATTTAAGAAATGCGCTTTTTAAAACAATAATCACTGCAGTATTACTGAACAACCAAAACTGACATAACATATAGAATTACAACGGAGGCTGTAAAGCCGATATGAACATTGAATATAGTCCGAAATATCTGACCTCTTTCTGGGTCCCTGATAACTCCTTATGATTGATAGTGGTTAGAGGTGGATTTGAACTTATTTTTTGGATCTGTTCTGTCGAGTCACGCCTCCACAGCGATCTTCGAAGTTTCTTAAGGTTATTCGAGCTGGTGACTCTACAGGAATCTAGCCATTAAATCATTTCCGAATCCATGGTCAAAGAAGTTACCAGAGACCCGAGATGGTCACATATTTAGGACTAAACATAGAAATATGAGTTTGAGGGGAGAGGGAAAACATTTATCAAAAACACAGAATGCTAAACAGATGGCAATAAAACTAAATAATGACTGCATAACGTCGTCACGCATTAATATTTAATGAGTCGGTGAAACATGACACAATATTATCTTTTTTTATGATGACAATAACGATGTATAAAAGCCGTCAGACTATTTCTCCACAATTCCGTTCCGTTCCACATACATTCAGATAGCTTAAAGGGGCTGAGTCTCCATATTTTCCATAACATTTGAAATTATAAACACGATTTAGAATTCAATATTGACCCTTTTCGATCAATATTGATGTTGTTATCTTGCTGTGAAACTATAGGATCTTATGTCCAATATTTAAGTCATGTCATGTCTAAGTTATGTCTTTTCATGGACAAATAAAACATATCCTACAACACAATGTGGAATAATTGAACTAAAATAAAACCATGTACGAACAATCCATGCCATTAGATAGAATTCAAAGTCCCAAAAAAACGTTATAGGCAATATAGTGTAATAGAAAGCACTAAGCAGATGTAAACGACTGCTGTTCAATTTGAACTGTTCACGTATTCCCCCGAACATAATTGATTATAATCACTCTACATACATTCATATTTACGGTGGATGGTAAGGCAAGAAAAATGATATCATTTATGTTTTTTTTTTTTTCTTATTCACCCGTCTAATTTGATATAATTTGTTTTGGGGTAATTTTCAATTTTAATTTCCACCAAGTCCTTTTTAATGTCCATCCAAGTCAATTTCAATATATACTCTTCAAAAAAAGAAACGCACAACCCATTTTTCATCATTTTTTTATTTGACCGAGGTCTTTGTTTCGGCAAATCTTACTTGTTTTTAATGCCATTATGAAAGGATAAAAGAAATTCATTATTGATTTTAAAGGTAGGGTCACTAATTGTGACTGGTCATCCTTTTTGTTGAAATTTGTTATCGCTTGATTGCACCAAGAAACATGAATTTAACAGCTTCGCGAGCTTTTCGCATGGAACCTAAATCTAAGGTCTTTAAAATCCCGGGGTTCTCGGTTTCCAAATCAGTTGGGCATGTAAACACTCAAAGAACCAAGTGATGCCACATCTGAACGAAGACCAACGCAACAACGCTATTCGTCGATTACAAGCAGGTGAATCCAAGACAGATGTAGCCAGGCTGCTAAATGTTTCCCTTAGTTCCATTTCTAGCCTTTGGGATAGGTACCGCCAGCGGAGTTCAACACGTGCACGCCCTAGCCCAGGCCAAACAAGAGTGGCCCCACCTGTCCTGGATCGTCACTTCCGGTTACGTCATTGGCGTAAACGGTTTTCAACAGTGACCTCTACTACAGCAGCAATTCCCGGGCGGCGTAGAATCTCGTACCAGACAGTAGGCAAACGCCTACGTCAAACCGAATAACGAGGCAGACGTCCCCGTTAGAGCTTCTGTTTTGAAATACGCCGACACCATGAAATCCAACTTTAATGGGTTCAGGCACTGAGGGTATGGCCACAGCAACACTGGATAGCAGTTTGGTTCAGCAACGTGTCGTTGTTCTTGTTGCAAAGAGGCTATAGCAGAGCAAGGATATACTGACGACGAAATGTAACTTTGCGTTTCTTTTTTGGGAGAGTATATTTTACCTTTTTTTTTTTAATAATATTCACCCTATTCAATTTTAATATAATTTGTTTTTTATTTTATAATTTTATCCCAAATCAATTTTAATTTCCACCCAAGCCATCTGTAATATAATTTAGGTTTTTGGGTTAATTATTGTGTTCGGTGTTTCATTAGACTAAAATCACACATTAATGTAATATTACATTAATATGTCCTTTTTTTTCAGTCTATAACACAGTTTAATTAAAATTGCAACTCTCGGTGTGACATTGGGTTAAATCATTGAGCAATGGAGAAAAGGGTTTTGTTTTTGGGGGAAAATTCGTAATATTTTTACAAAATAATCCTGATTATTAAGAACGGTGCACTATCTATATTTATAGACTGTGTCTCCGAGAGGTGAGGGGAAGTTATCTTTAAATTCTGTGCAGCAGGGATGAACAAAAACAACAATTCTCCAATCGAAACTATCGATAACGAAAAATTATAGCCTCCATGAAACATGTAACATGCTTGTGGACCATTGTTATCAGTTACATCTCCCTTTGATGTTGGTGTACCATTATTGACAACGTGCCAAGCGTACATTATTTACAATATTGGATCCGCGTGACGTATTTCATTGAAATGCACGCGCTGGATAGTTGTTTATTGATCGAGTGCGTAATATATAGATATTCCCCGTGAGCTATCGCAATGGTACAATATCAATATATTACTTAATGGCTCGCACTCGACCATTAAACTACATTTCACGCTCTTACGGTGAAGTGTGTAACATCAGTTCTCAACAAATCATCCTCGATTAAAGTGGAGTGAATATTATTAGAAGTAGAGTTTTAAAGAGTGGAAAATACTTGGACAGCGAATACAATAATGTCTAAAAGGGAGGTTAAAGGTAAGGTATTATTATGAACTCTTTAATACATTGAGATATATTTCTTCGATTGATGGGGTGGGGGTGTTGGTTGTTAAGAGGGGTGAGGTAGTATGGGGTTAGGAATAGATTTAACACAAGGATAGCGTATTGTCATTTTGTTTTTATTAGTACCAGAAATCGTTTGAACTACTTTGTACCAACTAGAACAGGGTTTATTAACAAATGGAGCAATGTTTAAAAAGAAACACAGTTAAAGTAGTAGCATGGCCCGATCGAACCTTTTCCTTCCTCTAATTCTATGTCATGTATATATAGAGAATCTCCTACGAGTGTTTTTTGATATCAAAAAATATCAACACTCGTTGATAAAGTGAAGAAAAAACTAGGCTCGGTCGAGTCTTTTTTTTTTTTTTTTTTTTTTTTACTTTATCAACGAGTGTTGATATTTTTTTGATATCAAAAAACACGAGTTGGAGATTGTATTTATCACCCAATCCTTTCTTACATGCACAAATGAATAAGTATAATTCTTTGGTATAGATTTCACTTTTACTGAATCTTATCACATTACAGCGTAGTGATACATCAGATTTTTGACAGCAGTTTAGCTATTGTCAAGTGCTATGTACTGACCCAGTATTTCCTTCAAGGTCAATTAAATAAAAACAGTTTGTTTATAACAAAAAAAGTCACTTTTTATTTAAAATAAGTGGTTTCTTTAAGTAAAAGAAAGTAGTTCCTTTTTGATTGACCAATCAAATTCATGTAAAGCGATATCTCCTAAGGAGATATCGCAGTAGATTATGTAATACAAGCAATATCTACTGTCAAATGTGTTATTGGGTGATAAACATGTATA
The DNA here is from genome assembly GCA_036850965.1 of Patella caerulea. Taxonomy (NCBI): domain Eukaryota; kingdom Metazoa; phylum Mollusca; class Gastropoda; family Patellidae; genus Patella; species Patella caerulea. The sequence continues at coordinate 17,935,647 of JAZGQO010000021.1, forward strand.
TTTTATTCATATTATTACAATATGTCCGATTATTAATTGTAGTTTACAAAGTCACGATCTTCCCAATATCTGGTGCGAAACGTGGGTGAAAGTGCATGGGCGGATGGTTCGTCCGTTGAAATTTATTTGTAATCAAATTTATGTCTTTCATTCTCATGGCGTTTGTTTTCATCCTGCTTATTTTCAATGCTTGTATAAAAGTATCCGTGTATCAGAAATGAACAGTACAGTACTCTTTCTGATACACATATACTTTTAATCTGATTTTGATGAAACTTGAAATGCATGTTTATAACCCAACGACCTTGGTATTTGAGCATATCAAAACTTAACTTCGTGAATTATGGATCCACATGGTACAAAAAATAACGTTTTTGGCTTGTGGTCCGTCCATAATTTTTAACCGTTTTAAAATCCGTTTTGGTATATCACCGTTACACAGTAATGGGGATTGAGTTCGAATTTCGCGAAAATCGGACAAATACTGCCGGATTAAATGGCCACCGCTTGTACCGAATAGTGTAAAAATATGGTATATCACGGTTGTGAAAAATATAGAGGTCAGAAATTGAATCTGATTTTAATGAAACTTGAAATGCATGTTTATAACCCGACGATCTTGATTAGTGTCGATATTCGCACATATGGGGTCGTAACTTCCTGGATTATGACCCCTGATTGATCGAAAAATCACATTGGATTCTCTAGAGGTCACAACTTTTTTTTTACCGATTTTAAAAACCGTTTAGATATATCACCATTACACCATAATGAAGGTTGAATTGGAATTTCGGAAAAATCGAAATGAAACTGCCCGACAAAATGGCCGCTCTTTATATGCAAATTTGTAATTCAAAGGTTATGGGCCCTCTAGAGGCATAATTATTTTTTTTATCCAATTTTGATGAAATATCTTTATATTCCAAAATTCTCAGTCCCTTTTGATATTTGCCCATTTCAGACAATAACTTTCTGGATTATGGCCCTTGATTGTACAAAAAATCGTTTTTGTTTTTAGCTTGTTCTCTATCAATCTCTTGCAAAATGTGGGCGTATCTTGCCTGGCCATGCTTTAAAATTGTTAAAAATTTGCAAATTTTATCCTCCAAATACATGTTTATATATGAGTAAAATGGTGGGTTTTTTTGATATTTTAGAAAAACCTGAAAAATTGGATAGCAGCAAGCTGGCCCTGTTGGGTCATGAAATTAAGGAATCGTGTACTGGAAAATTTACATCATGTCGATGGGCGATTGGTTATATGTGCTGTACAGCGCGATTCAGCCAATCAGCTATTCGACAACTCATCGGTATGGCCACCGTATGTATGACTTTGCCGAAGGTCGATGAATATCAGGTGGCCCCGAGAAACAGGGAAGAATTCAATGCAAATGTTAGCTTGAATACATCAATATTACCTGAGAAGGCGGTATAGTGTTTTGCATTTTTATAATAAAACATCTATCAAAAGTAATACATCACAAATATAATATCACCGCTTAATATAAACTATGTAAGTAGGCCAAGGAGCTGTCGATGTGTAACACCGCGACAAACGATGTCATTTTACTAATTTATATATATATATAAGTAAGTAATGGTTTAATCCACTATAAGGAAAACAAAATCAAATTACCAACGCTAGATTATTCCCGCCTTGTATTCGATCTTTTTAAAACGGATCTATGAATAATATTTCGGTAAAGATAAAGATGCCGGTATACTATTGCAGGGAGCAGATTAGATCAATGGAATTTCAGTTAATCATATCTTTCTGAATATTGAACGGATTCAAAGCATATTTAAAGTATTTCCAGAAGGATTCCTATATTCAAATACTAGGAATAGTGTTGAAATCATTTCATTTATTTGCGTCAAGTTGATTTCGTTTAAGAATATTTAAACATGTTTTCAGGAAGAAGATCTTACATGGTCTTCAGAATTTGAAGGAACTGTCTTAGCAGCGTTTAATTTTGGTTTTATTGCCTCTCCTATAATCGGGGGATATATGTCCGGATATTTTGGCGGGAAAAGGGTCATCATATTTTCCTTGATTGCCGGGTCTTTGGCAACTATATTAACCCCGGTAGCAGCACGAGCTGATAAGGCGTTATTGGTGTTCATGAGGGCTGTAGCTGGTTTAGTCATGGTAAAAACATTTTTATTATTCTTATTTAAAAAGTGCCCCTGCCCGAATTAAGCACTGAAATTGGTTCGCTAACTACTGGCATTTAGTTTAATATGACAAACTTAGTTCTTGTATCGAGTAGTTAAAATTCGATTTTTACCGACTTTATTAATGGTATTAATAGCCTTCATTAGCTTTCTTGGGTGAATAATATCTGTTGTATTTGTAGACTACTGCTAGGGGAAATAAATCAAATCACTTCCAGTTCTAATTGTTGCTTATTAATTAAGTTCAACCAACTACATATACAATTTATAAACTAAAACTATCGAGATCGGTTTCCGAAACTCTGCAAGTTTCTTACGGGTGCTCACCTTTTACTCGTTTAATCCAAATGTTTGTATTTTACAGGGTGCTGTAGATCCAGCTATACAATCTCTGTGGTCCAAGTGGGCACCCATGTATGAAAAGAGTCAGCTGACCGCATGTTCTTATTCGGGTATTATTTTTGTCCAGAATTTAGATTTGTACATCATAAAATTATTTCGAATGTAACTTCGATATAATATTAGTATTTATAAACATGTATTTTTTATTCCTTTATAGTAATACCAGTTTAGAATTTTAAAAGAAACACTCACACACATTTACGAGTAGATATTGTTGTCCATTCTAGTGTTAGTGACCACAATCCATGACTTTAAGCGGGAATTTCATATTTTCTAAGAATTCAAAACATAATTATTTCTATGTCTTTTGCTTTAGTCAAAAGGTTGTCAACTCACTATTATACGATCATTGGCATTATTTCACAGGCATAAAAATCAGTGACATGTGACATAACACAATTACCTCCCTTGTTTTCCATTCACCTACATCGAAATTTCAACTTTAACTATTATAGATGTTTATTAGATTGGAAAGTGACGATGCATCATTTGCTTTAATCGCTAAAATATAGAATTTCTCACGGCTTCATCCACGCTAATATGTGCCTAGACTATTTAACATTTATTTCAGAAAACAGAAATCAATGGTGACGACATTTATGTGAATGTATTTATATTTTTATTATTATTAATTTTTTTTAAACCCAACTCTGTAGAGAAATGTACGTTTGACATTGGCTATAACCCTGTGCATAATTCAATTATCTAAATGCACCAGGCAAGAAATCTACTGGACTAAACAGACGCAAAACTGAATGGAGGTGACAACTGTACAAGCAAACTGACGTCAGAGGGTATAAAACATACATAGACTGTCATTATCACATGATTCGAATAAACATTTCCTAATTACAATAAATTAAGGTTTATTTTCACGTTTCTATTGTAAACACTATTGTTAGAATTATGTACATTTTGTTTGACTTCAGGTTTAAGTATAGCTGGTATAACAACATTTCTTGTATCAGGTTATTTATGTACTATACAACTAGATAACGGTTGGCCTTTTATATTCTATGTATTTGGTAAGTTATATTATCATGCAAACTTTATAATAACTAAACGCATGCGATGGGTACATTCCATAACCTTGGCAAGGCCCTTTTAAAGGAAAGGTAACTCAAACGGTGTTCATAGCAGGATCATTTGTATAAGACAATCTCAGAGTGATCATTTTCAAGCAAAAACAATGATCATTTAATTCTGTGAGCTTAATAATGTACTGTTTGAAGTTTGACGTCTCCCAGGGCCAAGTTGTTCAACTTGTCGTTAAATCTAACCTGTGGTTAGGTATAACCACGAGTTATATATTTAACTCATCGTTACATAACCCGTGGTTAAATTTGAGTTGTCCAACTGTATTTAACGACATCGTTATCTAACCATTTGGTTAAAATTTAACCATGCAACCACATATCCCATAATCAAGCTAGAGATACCAAGAGTTACTGAAAATCAACGGAATGAAGCAATGGGAATGTCTAGGTTGGCATGTCTACACGTGCTATTGCCAGACACTTCTTTGTCATCAGTCCACTATTGTAGAGTTGGTGGAACGTGTTCGAGTTACTGGATCAACACGTGACCGTCAACGTCCTGGTCCACAACGCGTTACAACCCAGGCTCAAGACCGCTACATGCGGGTCACTCACCTGCGTAACAGATTCAGCCCAGCGACTCGAACAGGTGCATCAGTCGTCGGATGACATGGACCAGTAAGTGCCAACACCGTAAGACATCGTCTAAGAGAAGTAGGACTGCTGCGTCTTCGAAACGGATCGATGAGGTGGGGGAAGTGTAATGGTGTGTGGGGGGGGGGCACATTTCATCACCGCCCCCCCCCCCACACACACACACATTTGCTGGGGTCGCGTTAATGCTGTAGCCTACCGTGATGATGTCTTGCAACCAATTGTTGCTCCGATGTTTCGAGCGCACCCACAATTTCGGCACTTCCAACAGGATAATTCACGTCCGCGTACCGCCCATGTCAGTAAGGACTACCTGGCTGCTAACAACATCAATGTCTTTTACTGGCCAGCCATGTCTCCGGACAATAGAACATGTCTGGGATAAGATTGGACGCCGTCTGTATCGGAGACCACAGATACACACCATTGCTGCTTTAGAAGCTGCACCTGTCCAAGAATAGATCAATTCGCCCCAGGCCTTCTTTCAAACATTGGGACATTTTGAAAAGTTTATATTGTGTGTCTTGAGAATGGGCGTTTTACCAACTGTTGAATAGGCGTCCACGTAGAGTATGAAGTACATGATCTCTGTGTGCAGAACTATCTGCTCAGTTTTATCTCGGCGCCAATGTGATGTTTGTAGATTTGAATGGTAAGGCTTTTCATAAATTAGACAGGAAACAACGTGGGTGAAAGTCAGACAGGAAGTGTTATTTATCAATCTCTATTACAAGAGTTATGTCAGGTTATATCATATTATGGAATGTAGTGTACTTTTTAATGAAAAGATATTGTAATGTCATATTTATATAGTTCTATAACTAGATATACTTCATCCCCCGCCGTTCGAAGAAACCAGGGGACTACTAAAATGGGTTCGTCTGTCTCTCTGTTCATCTCACCTTTTTGGACATAATTACCCTCTTTCTAATTGAGCTAGAGTGTTCAAACGTAGTGTAGGTGGTTATTAGATTATTAGGTGGTTATTGGAATTCGAAGATGGGCATTTTCTGCTTAAAGTTAGCAGACATAAGTAATTTGGTTGGTTGATGCTTTGGGACACGATAAATTTAGTTCTAATTAAGTGAGAGTGATGAAACTTGGTGTACAGTTTTATTACGTCAATACCCAATTTGATTGGTTGCGACTTTGGAACGCAATAACTCTCCTAATTGATGTAGAATGTTCTTGGTCTATGGGTTCATTAAGTGAGTGCCTTGGTGGAATTGTCTGCTTACGGTTAGCAGAGAAAAGCAGTTTTGATTGGTTAGTGCTTTGGGACACGATAACTTTAATTATAATGATGTAAGCGCGATGCAACTCCGAACATAGATTCAATATAGTATTATCTTGATCAAGTTCCATTTATTGATTGACTTATTCTTACAAGAGACATATCAAACTTGACATTAGAAGTGATAATATGAAGTTACATGGTAATACAATGTGAAAATAATGATATTATGATGACCAGCCTCTTGCGGATAACCCATGCTAACCTGCTTAAATTAAAGCTAGGTTTCTTTCCAATGGGCTCCTTGGAGGAGGGTCAGTTTATGTCATCACAGAGGGGAAGCTTCATTTATGAAAGATGAATGTGAATTGTCACAATAAATAATGGAATATGAAATGTGTGTGCAGCATAAGGGATGTGAAGTGTAAAGAGGTATGAAAGATATTGGGGTGTACATTCAAAGACTGTATTTCTTTTGCGAGCAATTGACCATGCTTTGTATTGATTTAAGTTGGTTTGGAAGTTCGTTGCAGGCCTGAATACATGAATAGTATAAAGTTGATTATTAGGTATTATTTTCCTCGTCCTTTAACTGTTATGCCACTACCGATTTCTCTTTACCGCCAGGTCCATCTGAGTACACGACTTGAGACTACTATTGCCAGTCACCAATCTTCGCCTGTAAGTGTGCTATTGGTTTTACAGGTGGATTCTCTCTGCTTCTTGTGTTTCCATGGTTATATTTAGTTTACGATTCGCCAGAACAACACCCTCGAATAAAAATGGAGGAGATCAAGTATATAAATCAAGGAAAGTCTAATTCAACAAAAAAAGTAAGATGGCATGATTTAATAATTTAAATCCATGTATGGTTTCGGTTTTAAATGATGGCAATCTGCATATTGACAAAATTCATAATTCTGTAAATAATGCAGTTCCGTTTCACAGCCATCCATTGGTGACGTTGCAATGTAGCCGTCGTGAATGATAACTAAAAGCACGAACTCGGGCTCAATTTGAGACGACAACATGGGTGGTCGCTGCAATCTGTCATTTCACTCCCATTCACGATTCTTCTAAAAATGTACATATAACGTTCTCGTCTTCCATTAGCCCAGGTTAGGTGCAAAAGGGTAGGACGTTAAACCCCATTTCATTTCATTTCATATATAATGTTTGACAGTAAATTTGGGAAGTATAACGGGACTGGTTCCAGCCATTTCTATCCCGGACATCCCCAGCGTAAAGAATAAATGTAAGGGTCTTGACTTTTATGGGTATAAAATAAAGCTTCTAGACCCAAAGATGCGGCAACAATAGATATTGTTTCATAGAGAGAGAGAGAGATTATTAATATTTTTGATAACTTAAAGATACATTATGGGAGATTAGACAAAGAACTGGCTGTTGTTATTATAATGGTTAAAACTATATAATGTAAAGGGGATATACTGAAAATTTCAGTCAAATTGATCCCCTCTGAACAGAGAATTTAGCGGTTGAATTTTCGGCCTACCCTCGACCATCATTAGTAAAGTCGGTACGGTAAAAAAAAAAAAACAAAGTTTCGATTATCCATTTCATGATTTAATCATGAATGAAAGATTAACAGCAAAATCGAATCCTAATCCAGTAAATATAGCAGGCTAGCGATGACATCGAGAGTTAAATATGGTCTGGATAAGTTTATTAATGCCTAAAATTAACTTTTTAATGTTATATAAGTATCCTAAAAGCAACAAATACTACATATCCTAATAAAATATTGAACACTAAGTTGGCATTTACAAATCTACACCAGTTCTTATCAGGGTGTGGTCTCATTGTATCATTAAACCTAACTGCATTGGGTTCTTTTGCAATTTATTTTTGGTTAAACATTATCTCTCCGCGACTAAAATTACAATACGATATCAAAAACAGTAACGTGTCTCCTGTTAGGTTCCTCAACCCACTGTATCGATATAAACAACAATATATTTAATCAAGTCCACAGATTGTAATTTTCAATATTAATTTTAAATTTACGTAATGTTATAACCTATAATATATATTGTACAAATTCATCCATCTCATTATATATGTATTTGTTGATTATCTGAAGAGCTTAATAAAATAAGCGAAAGTACTAGTAATCAACTACAGTTGATAATTTTTCATTTCAGTCCATTCATCCACCATGGCCTAAAATTTTAACGTCTCTTCCATTTTGGGCCATCGTCGTGGCCCATGTTACCTACACATGGGTAACATCGTGGGGGCTTGCCTATCTACCAAAGTATTTAAACAAGATTCTTAAATTTAGCATTGAAAAGGTAAGTGTGATATTTTTCTATTGATTTATGATCATATTTACGAATTTATTATGATAGATTTAGATAAAGAGCTGGACGTTTTAGATAATAGAAAATCAGGGCTGGATTAAACATTAAGCAGTAATGAAATCGGGTTTAACTTCCTACTGCTCTGCTCCGAATGGACTAATGGAGACGGGTACACACCTAGACGGCAGCGCTACGGCCTACTCTTATATCGAATTCCAACAACCAAGGGATCTTGGACGTGCATACCAACATGTACACGGGTCCTCGTTTTTTACCTCCAATCCGAACGACTAGACAGCTGGCAAGGGGAAACAGCACCTGAAAATCTTAGTGAACTTTCTCGGTCAACATTATGATCGAACTAGCGACCTCCAGGCTATCGAGACAGCGTCTTACTCGCTTAATCAACGTTGCTCCCAAACATTAAGCAAACTAAACGCATGCTTAGGGCATCGTGGGACAGGGGATACCACAGAATTTCTGCTGTTAGATGACAAATTGATAATATTTAATTCTAGAAATTAATTAAGAACTTTTAATTCGTTTTTCACTGTTTTTGTCTTTTATTAATGTTACCTGCTTTATTGCATTTAATAATGACGCAAACAAAAGGTTGTGCCATGGTAGTTACTTTAAGTAACCTAAATTTGTTTCGGTGAAAATAAGACTTTTCCCCCATCTCCGTTCTAAGACTATTTTGGAATTCTTACCGTCTGCTTTGGTCGCCAAAAGGAATCATTTCTTGCCACATCGGACACAAATTTTTAAAAATCAAACACTATTTTTATGTAGAATTGTGCGATACAAATACGTAAACAACTTTCATTTGAATGCAGCCGGGGGATTGGTGTGGCCTAGTGGTCTAGAGTGCCGCGCTTCGACCTCTAACTGGCCGGTCACCTCTGGCTTGTGGCTGTGGTTTCGAGCCCTGGTGTGAGCGTATGTGGCATGGAGATTGGGGCGCCTTCTCAATCTCGTGGGTTTCCTCCGGGCACTCCGGTTTCCTCCCACTGCTAAAGACCCCTACGCGCAAGCGAATTATTGAAATAAAATTAAAACCATATGTTAGTCCCGAAATGACTTAGTTTGTGTTGAGTGGACTCAAGTCCACAAGTAAAAACGCAATCAGGGGCTATAATCCAGGGTGTTACTGTCTGATATGCACGAATATCGAAAGGAATCGAGATCTTTGGGACAGTGCCTGATTAACCTTGTGGGGGACCCGGGACATACCAACTGTGCGGGGGCCCCATTGTTGTTGGCTCAAATTGTTCGTACTGACCGCGGGTCGTACTAGTATGTACTCCGACCCCTCGAGTGCCTGGGGTGTTTTCCCCCAGGATTTTTTTTTTTTTAAATTAAGATTAATTTCAGTGCAACTGAGACAATTTAGGCAGCGATTTTATTGACGTTTAGAATTCGTTGACAATTTGATAATATAAAACAGATGCTTTCGCTCATATAGTTTTCACCAAACAAAAGACAAGGAGAAAAAAGACGTTAAATTTACACAGGAAACATGTTCAGATTATACATTTGTCTAAACTACTATACTATGATTACGTTAATTTCCCGGGACTGGTTGGGTTCCAGCAATCACATCGCGAGATGGGGTATCCGGAACTGGTTAAGACCTATTGATTGGAAGAACCTCTAAGTTATGTAATTTAGTTAATTTGAGGGCCAAACCGATCTCTGGGCCCCCAAAAATCTGTTGGTATCTGCCAGTCCCGGGGCCCGCAACACCCCTTACTGTCCAGGGTCCAAATCCTCGCCCCTGCAGCCCAGGTACTGGTTGGCTCCGTCCGGGATAGAATATTAGTAGGACCCAGAATTGTGGGGGCCCTAAATGTTGGGGACCCGGGACATTTTGCCCCCCCCCCCCCATCTTGATCCGGTATTGCTTTGGGATATGAACATACATTTTAAGTTTCATCAAAATTGAATAAAAATTATCACCTCTGGAGTGTCCACAATTATGGTATTAAATTTTCATGAAATTAGAACTTAACCATCAATTGAGTGTGGCGGTGATACCTTTGAACGGTTTTTAAAATCGGTTATAAATTTTGACATCAACAAGCCAAAAACACAATTTTTCATTCAACCATGGGCGATGATCCAAGAAGTTACACTCATATATGCGCCAATATCGTAAGGAGCTAAGAGAGTCCACAATCTTGGAACTATATACATACTTTTACACTATTTGCCTCGATGAGTGGCCATTTTGTCGAGTAGTTTCAACATCATGACTTTGTAACGGTTGTAAAATTGGATGTAAATTATGATGTCTACTCAGTGCACCATCCTGTACCAAAATCTATAAAGTTATAGTCCGATATGCCAGAATTTCCAACGGAACCACGATTTTTGAGTTTTGAATTTCATCAAGATCCGATAAATATTACGACCCCTTGAATGTCCACAAGCTAAAAACGAATTTTTTTTTCGGATACTGTTTTGGCGTATTAATAATACTATTATATTTGTAATTTTCACAGGATGGAATCGTCGCATCCATGCCATTTGTTGGGCGTCTGGTATCAGGCGCTGTGTGTGGCTACCTATCGGATTGGTTACAAAAGAAATGGTGTTTTACAACTGGTTCTGTCCGAAAAATCTTTCAATCAATCGGTTCGTACACCTGTATTACATTACTGTAGTTTACTACTGTCCCACTGCCTGGACATTGAACCACTCGGCAAATCTCGACAGATTCCGTGAACTACATCTAGTCTCGGATGTATGACAGTAAGTGATATGTACCTACGCCCATACATTTGCGATGCGGCTACCGGTTTACTTTAACAGGAAAACTTGGCGCTATTACACAAATTGGGAACCTATTCGGCTAGCAACCTATTCGACCGATCGAGCTGCAACCTGTTCGTTGGAAACCTATTTAGAATAAAGACAACAGTCGAATTAACTCATCTATTTATCAACCAATAAAATCCAACGTTATGTCTATCAAATGAAAGTAGAATATAGAAGTGTAATTTCATCATTATCTTACAGCTGGATCGGTCGAGTAGGTCGCTAGCCAAATAGGTCGCCAATTTGTGTTCAGACGACTACCGTCCATACTGGTCGCATTATTTCTATTGTGCCTTTCTTGTAATCATTGTAACCCTTACACGCACCATCTTCAATAGAAGGCTTGTTTTAACTCCGCATATCTTATCAAGCCCTTCACGTATATACCCTGCATAATTCAGCACTAATTTCGACTGTCTACTGGCCCAGTCAGGGGGTTTATTAGATCCCTCGATAATCACAAAATATCGCGCTTTCCAGCTAAAATATCTACCGGTGATAATCGAGTAGCAAAGATCAAGGTTCGTTCAATGCCAAGGTTTCTGTTGGGGTTACCGTGTTTGATTTGAGTGTGTTTGTGTCACAACCTCTGATTGGACGCTATCGTTCACACGTATGCATTAAAGGGAGGTATCATAGATATAAGTTCGAGAATTACTGACCAGTCTAGCAACGTCTGGATGTAAAATTCGCGGTCGTTGCTTTTGGGACATTACATGCCCTGGACTAAACAGCGGAGTGGACGCTTAACACTGGCCCCTAAATTCATTCACTTGATTTAATATATTTTATTCTGTCTGCTACACTTTACGAAAAACATATCGTTTAACGAACTTTATTAACCGTAAATCGCTTGGTTACGAAATATCATTTACAACCAATAAGATTGCAGTAAAAAAACGTGGTGATTCCTCGTTCAAATATAAACAATATGTTGGGTATACTATTTCCCTCACAAACAGAAAGAAAGTAGACCAAAGGGAGATAACTTGAAAACGATGTATGGACTCAGACTAGTAATTATTTGCCCATTGACTTCAATGGTAAATGGCTGTAACATCACAGTCTGTAGCTTTTTGCTCAACATTCCGTTGGTTCCAATCTTTATGGGCACAATTGGGGCCATATTTGGCAATCTACTCATCATAAATTTGTAGATTTTTGCTACGGAGATTTGAAGTTGACTAGGGTGAAAATCTCACTTCCGACAAAGTGATTGCTCTGCAGACAGACACTTTACACCCCCTATCCCTCCGCTGTAATATCATCACAATCACCCAAAACTGCTATGAAATTGAAAATTTGATGCCTTTTCTCCAATTCTAGACCAAAAAGTCAACCCAAAAATGCAGGAAGAGGGGAGATAAAAAAATAAGGGAAAAATTGTCTATTTATAACTCGCACTACATTCCCATCGTGAAATAAGGGGAAATAATTAGTCCTATATGGATGCAGACCACCATTAATTTCCCCATTGACTTCAATGTTAATTCTGGACTCTTTGCCCACCTCCAACCTTACCCCAAATTTTCGTTGGGCGAAATGCTTCTCACCGCAGACAGAGGAACAAATGACCATGTCTAAAATTTGTATGAGGTTGACCACCCAAAATTTTGAGATACACATGGACATGCAAAAGGGGAGAAAAGAGACAGAGAGAGAACTGCTATAAATAGGCGAACTACAATTTGTGGGTGCCGAGATAGGGTAATTTAAAGGTGGTCTGCCTCCATATACCTGACATGTTGCTGCTATTTGAACAAATCTTTTGTAATCTAATAAACAAACATATATATGCAATTCCCTGGCCAAAGATTATGAAAATCCATGCATTTTCAGATGAGCAGTGCATGATTCTGCAAACACTATAATACATCAGAAAACTGCGGAATTTCAGACAGAAATTTCAAAGCACATGAATTTTGAATTCCACACAACATTTTTATTTTTGAGCATAAATGCATTCTGTAAAAAGATGAGATAAATTCAATATATATGAAACATGAAAATACTTTGAAACAGTAATCATGATGCAATATTAGACTTTTTGACACTTTCATTAAATAAACACACACAGTTTTCTCTGTTAACATAGTTTCAAGTGCCAAATTGTGGTCAAATCTAAGATGTTGAAACACGAAGTGCCTATGAATTTCACAGTATCTCCGATATAGCTGTATTTCCACAGGATAACTATTAGTGGAAATAATCTGATTATGTAACACTACAACAGTTTTTCATCCCCACGCCCCGCCCCCAGTATTGAATACAGGCGCGGATCCAGGATTTTTTGCAGGGGGCGTCTAGGTTTTAGAATTGCTTAACTAATTGCGCTCAACCGATAATTTTGTAAATTAGATTCAATTTGGTTCATTCTGACGTATTTCCGGAAGGTAAATTCCAAAATAACAGGTCTAAATCGCCAATAAAATCGCATAAAAGAAATTTTCAAGCCTGAGCAGGGGGGGGGGTCCAGACCCCCCCCCCCTCTGGATCCGCGCCTGGAATATGATACACTGCTGACCAATTATAGGTCACCCTGTTCACACTGGTTTGTCAAATGACTTACAATGTGATGGAGCCTACAACCGTCAACACACAGGCCATTTATTGGCATTATGTTATCTTCCAATATGAGAGGCCATGATAAACACAAGGGTGTCCTTTTCAAGCTCGGGAATGAAGTCATCACCGGTGTCATAGAGATCGGGGATGAAATTGATATGCATCATCATTCTACTAAAGCCAGTCCAGGAAGTCATCGGATTTTGAATGGATCATTGACATCCAGAAAATGGTCAAAATGTGGAATTATGTCATTCAGTTACATGCCAAGGGGAGAAGAAAAGCCTGTGCAGTACCAAATTTCCAGCCCGTTAGTCAGCAGAAGTGGGGATCAGGTTGGATGTACTTCGTAAAGTGTATGAAATCCACATTTATCTCACCTGTTTTGCTACTTTTTTTTCTTTTTAATGCTTGTGTTGAGGTCAATCAATCCTCCCTATGAATGAAACATTAGCTTGGCACCTGAAATGATAGAAAACTGAGGTTAAATATGCAATAAAAAAAAACTGTGGGATAATAAAGAAAACAAATGGTTTCAACTGGAAATAGAAATATCCCGTCACTGGCCCTACAACAAGATATCAGTTCACAGTCAGTAGTCAGTAAAAAAGTAAACTCCGTGTTTCACATAAGTCTATGCCAATCTCAAAAGTAGACACCATCTTTATCCCTACATTGGCCGAGAAAGTTCATCTTGATTTTCCGGCGTGATTTCCCCTTGTAAGTCATGCAGATGGGTGGGACGAAAAACCGAGGTCCCGTGCACACATTGGAGTGCACATAAAAGATCCCTTGGCAGTTGGAATTCGATATAATGCCCCCATAGCACACTGTATGCCGTATGCCCGTCTTCCATTAGCCCAGGTTAGGTGCAAAAGAGTAGGACATTAAACCCCATTTCATTTCAGACACCATCTTTTGAAGTTTGATCTAATTGTTAAGGCCAACTGCAGATTTGGTCAAACGTCACACGGGTGTGAATTTTGAAGTGTACATGTTAACATTTCAATGTATGACCATGTTACGTCTAAATATTAAGGTCAACTGCATACATAATTTTTGACAAGATTGTGGGTTAGGGGCTAGGGCTAGGGCTAGGTCTCTGCTTAGGCCTAAGGCACATGCTTGTTGGCGGGATTGTGGGTTAAGGTTAGGGTTAGGGCTAAGTCTTGAGTTAGGGTTAGGGTCAGCCCTGTTTACATCTCGGCACCTTAGACCAAATCTGCAGTTCAGTTGGCCATAATATTTACTATTTAGACCTACATGTACTGTCTGTTCCAGGCGACACCATAACACGAAAATTGCTTGCTATTTCTTCAATTTTAAATTAAAATGGTTAAAATTTAACGACATACCTGGAATGGTCACCCCATTGCTTTCTTCGTCAAACCTTAACGCCAATAAGTTTGATAAAATCATCTACTCTCTTGTGAATTTCACATTTTCCACACTCGTCAATTTCTCATAACATAAACATTACCATCGCGCCTGCGTAAATCGGGTCACTCGTATATCATGTAGGGGTATAAGGTATTCCACAAATCGGGTGCATTTGGTTAATAATACTTTGGGCGGGAGGTTTCGCACGTTTTGGTGCTGTTTCTAAACATTTCATGCAAAATAAATCCATTTATTGTTACAAAATCAACAATTTGTGTGTGCGTGTGTTTTGGTTTGTTTTATTTGGTTACCGCTATTTTAATATTCCTTAGTGATATTTATAGTATTGCATGTCTTCAAAAATTCCTTAAATATTCCTCACAGAACACTTATTTTCAGCATTAGATAGTATGGTAACCTTTCGGATAAAGTGTAAATATTGTACAATATCTTATAATTTTATGGACTAGAATCGATTACCGGTATCCATTTTTATTTATTTTCGCGTTTGACACCCGTTCCGTTTCCTGTCATAGTATCACTTGCTTAAAGACAATTCACAAAATACAAAAAAAAAAAGAAAAAAGAAATCAAAAACGAAAAAGACTAGTCTATCTAAAAAAAATATCTAATTAGCGTCCCCCCTTTTCAGTTAGATGAAACTTTTTAAAAAAAATAAAAAAAGAGAAAAACTCTAACAATATATTGCCAATTATGGTGGTCCACGAAGGTAGATATTATTTTAAAATGTCCAACAAGACCAGGATTTGGCGGTCTGAAAATAGTTAGCATACTTCCAAATTTCCATGACGTGTCACTACAACATCAGGTTCCACTTTGTATGTAGTTTATATCAATATCTAAAAGCCATCGGACTTGGGTCGCCAATTTAATATCTAAGGCAGTGGAACAAACAACTGTGGTCTGAAACCAAATAGCAAATTTATATTCCTTCCCGCCGCGTAGCGGCCGTCAAATATTTCAAAATTTTCTTGGAAGGTCTATACAAGGTCAGCTCCACTTTTTCGACTCTCGAAGAAAACCGGCCCCGCTGTCTGTAACCTGAAATTTTTTCGGGCATTTCTAGTTTTGCTTCCCTGACTATCCTCCAGCCTTAATAAAACACTAATTTTACTTTTCTTTTAATTGAATACCACGAATTTGTACTGAGTTGACTATGGATTAAATCATTTTGTCTGAAGCCACTCTACTTTGTGCGACATTTTCGGGCATCGATTAGTATTTGTGAATGAAGCTGCAACAGTCTGATTGGATGGTTAGAATTCGGAGTGGGATTTCGGTTACCAAACCATTGGAGACTTTGGAGTTATTTACACGGGCTAGAATGGCAGAAAACGCATTTGCGGTGGTCTGTAAACCGGAAAATTTTTCGGGCAATCGGGTTCTGTCCCCTTAACTGTCATCAAGCTCGTGCGCCTATGTTTGTAGGGGGTTCACCGTTTAGTTTTTTTGCTACGGGGATTTGAAGTTGACTGGGGTGAAAATCTCACTTCCGACACAATGATTGCTCTGCAGAAAGACACTTTACACCCCCTATCCCTCCGCTGTAATATCATTACAATCATCCAAAACTGCTATGAAATTGAAAATTTGATGGCTTTTCTCCAATTCTAAACCAAAGGTAGGGTGCCCCACCCTAAATGAATATCTCCAAATATCTCGACAATTACACCACAATACTAATATATTTAGAAAGCCTTAAATCTGTTTCACACATTTATAGTCACTAAATAAACGACCATGCTGTACTTCATAAGCTATGATCATTAAACCATACATAAATAATACTGAAAAATGGTTTGGAGTGGCGTCCATAACATCCAGACACTTTTGAGTAAAAGATAGGTTACGTGCCCTTGTTTTGAAATTAGTCTCGCTTAACTAGTCTACCGATCATTCTACGTCTAATTGACGGGTCGGGATAATCAAGACTACTTTTTTTACGAAACATGGAACAAGAAATTGAATTTAGAAGCACCAACATCAGGCATCTCAACAATATTTTTAAGAACCTTGTAAAAGTAAAATGAAACTACTGCTTTGATCATTATTCTTCCATACGTAGGTTGAGTCAGAGATATTATTTGTACTTAACCAAAATATGCAGCTTCTAATGGTACAGCTAATTATAAGGCAATTTAAAAAATAAAACGAGCGTAATTTCTAAAGATGCCGTAATAACCAAAAAGTTAAATATTATTGCTATTCAAAATCGTCAACAATAGATTTTTACGGCTGTAGTAGTGTTTGGTGTTTTGAACATTTCCGCATGCTGTTGCTATTTATAGCCTCAACGAGTGTGCGAGACTGTTAGAAATCAGTAGTAAGTCATTGAACTAAAACGTGCAGGATCAACGTGTCAAGAACAACTTTTCAGTTGGCACGTGGGGCACCCTACCAAAGGAAGAGGGGAGAAAAAATAAGGGAGAAATTGTCTATTCATCATGAAATAAGGGGAAATAATTACTAGTCTTAGTTCGTATGAATAAAATGATAACTCTTACATAACTTTAAATTTAAGTTACAGTAGTTTGTGTATTGTCCGGTTTTGTTTTGTTTTATAACTATAATTTTATTACCAGGTTGTGTGGGATGTGCTGGCTGTATGATTGGTATCAGTTTTCTAGATCACAACAACCGAATCCTCGCCGTTTGTTTATTGATAATGGGGTTAACCTTCCAGAATTTTACTTCCGTCGCCTTCCGTATAAACCATCTAGATATAGCCCCTAGGTAAGTAAAAATAAGGTTAAACCGAACAATAGAGGGACTAGTATTATTTTGTAGATTTGAGGTTTGGAAGAATCTTAAGATCCTGTAGTAAATGTCACGTTTGATCTGGTAAGGTATTGGTACCGCGATACAATCTTGTTTATTTGTGTTCGGAGGACCCACCCATAACCAGCATTGCTAATGCTAAGTGATAACCAGGGATTTGTTTGTATGCGTTTCGCTGTTGGTCATAGCTTTGCATCTAACAGTAAGGAATGTTTCGGTGTCTGACTGTATGTGTGAACTGCGCAAATAAGCAACACGTGTTAAGAATTGAAATGACAGTACTGGGCTTTAGTGTCCTACTTTTCTGCACCGACTGGACTAATGAAGACGGACATATTTCATGCTACAGGGGGATTTTTGGTCGACCTACGGTTATATCGAACGCCAAGTGTGCACGGTACTAGTTTTTCATAGACAGCTGTCCTTGTCAGACCCCAAGTCTGATAAGTGGAAACAACACCGGAGAATCCCAAGAAACCTTTCTCGACCAACAGCGGGTGCGAATACCAGAGCTCCGGGCTAGCGTGCCAGAAAGAGCAAACATATCCTGGAGTGATAGGTTGGATCATGATTTTAGAAGCTAATGTTGAGTCATATGACAAGTAAACGTGTAGTCTATGTTAAATAAAAAAAAACTGAGAGGAGACATCGTGTGCTCTAAATTATGAATGGTATAGTTATATCCTTCCATACTAGAAATAATAGCTCCGTTTCTTACTTTGATCATCGGCTGATTCTACTTTTTTTTCTATATTAGGTATGCTGGTGTATTGATGGGTGTAACGACAACGATCGCAATGTCTGTAGGTCTCTCGGCTCCTTTTATAACATCAGCTTTAATAGAAGAGGTAAGTAAGCGTGCAGGTTGATAGCAAGCGTCAGAAATATCCTGCCACGAGCACGACACCATGGCTAGGAATGCTATTCGTGGATTATGCTTACACATGTTTAAACCATACAGTTTTCGACTTTTCACATACTGGTATAACAATGTCGAATGGAATGAATAAGGTAAAAGGTCCACGTTATCTTTCAATTTCAGGTTGCATATAACGATTATACCCCACTTCTACCTCGTTGCCACTGGTAACCTTTGATAGACCTGTCCTGTTTATTTCCAATAAAGGCATAAAAGTATCCGTGTATGAGAAATGGACATTTCTGATACACGGATACTTTTATACAAGCACTGAAAATAAGCAGGGTGAAAACAAACGCCTAGAAAGTCATAAATTTGATTACAAATAATTTTCAACGGACGAACTGTAACGATATCCTTATTTCAATGTCAATCCGTGTTTGAGTATGATCAGTTTGTACTTCCTGTAGACACAAACATCCAGTCATGTATGTCATGCCCGCACGCAAACTGATCCCGCAGTGAATATTCGCTTGGGCGCTACAATCACTGATAAGCATCACATCGACTAGTCTCTTATCATCCAAACAAATATTCTATGACTAATAGTCTGGATGGGTCCTCAAAATTTGACGGAAAGCAGGTCATTGTTTGGATTATCCAGTCTTTTAAGTTACCACGTACTGAATCTATCAAAACATCTCGCTTGTCAACAATGACACTCTCTAAATTTTTGTTTGTAAAGGTTTTAATTGAAATGGTAATTTTCTCTCGTCATGAATCAGACGTATGGCTTCTCACAATCTTCTTAATTCTTCATCGCGATTCATATCTATTTTGTTTCTAATAATAGATGTGGCAAGTGAATTGTGGGGTATATTTCAGACTCGCTTTATAGAATCTAGCAAAATCGGCCCGGCTTCATAAGATCTAGCACTTACCGACACTTTACCGGAAAACGTTTTTTATTCCTTCCAATGGAGCCTGTCTTATGACGTCATAAGACCAGGCTCCAGGGGATGGAAAAAAACGCTTACCCACTTTAGACAAAAGGTTCCATTGCCCATGCGTAACCGGGAGTTTGGTTTTTTATGTGGTAGATTATCCAGTAATTTTCGTCAACAATTGAGAACCGACCCAGACCCTCCGTACGTTGAAGACTAGGGGGGTTCTGGGTGACCGAGACTAGACATCGACGAGACTTAATGAGTTCGGCCTATTAACTTTTTTACTCCGACAAATTAAATTCTCCAACATTTTTTTGAAATATAAGAAAAATAAATAAAGACGAAGTATTTGTAGTTTAAAAACATTTCTTATTTAGTGTAAATGGGTATCAAAATGAGTAAAATGCATCATTTTGCCCCAAGCAGTTAGGTGTTATGTAAACAATGCACGAGTCGTTGTGCTAATGACTGACGCCACGTGAAGTCAATGCACGTGCTGTGGACAGTCATCTGTGAGACAGATAATTCGTAAGTAATTCTCTGTGTGAAACAGATTGGCCGCCTATGTAGCAATAAATTCTCTACTAAATCACACACAACTATGAAGTGTGTGACAACATATTTATGTTGAAATACTAACGTTGTGGCCCTTCTTCCTGACAAGGCATAACGTTACACGAATCATCCGCCGATGCACATTTTCGCCAGGATTGACCCACGTTTCGCACTTTCCATTACATTACGTATAATATACATGTACTACTCAAAAGAAGTTAAGGGTCAAACCTTCTTTTCTACCAGGTAATTGTCTATGCACATATCAGATATATATATAAAATTATTGGCGGAAATCGTGTCAAAATTGGTTCACGATATCCTGACGACAAAGCCTGTGTACAAGGCATATGTCATTTTCAAACAAAGCGATTTTGACAGTCTCCTTAGAAACCATAAACTAAAGCTCAAAACAAGGCTCCACAGAACTGTTTGCATCGCCCAAACGCAGTAAGGTACGACTTTTTGGAGTTGATTATGTCCTTGCACGCGCACTATGCATTTTCCATGAACAGTTTTGGCATTAAAAAAACTTCTATGACCGTGCTGCTCTCAGTTGAAATTTCAACATGGTCAGACGTTAGCTGAGTGAACTTGACAGAGGAAGAGCCATTGCGTGGCTTCAACAGGGTTTTACACAGAGGAATGTGGCACAGAGAATCCGCTGTAACCAGAGTGTGATTGGGAGACTATGGCAGCGTTTCCAGGCAACCAATTCAATTCAGGATCGCCCACGGTCTGGTAGGCCAAGATCAACGTCGCAACGTCAAGGCCGGCATGTCATTCAAATGGCCCTACGTCAGCGCGTTGTTACAGTGAGATGTCTGAGAGATGAACTGCGAAATGCAAGTGGTGTTCAGGTATCGGACCAGACCATAAGAAATCGTCTGCGAGCCCACAACATTCGATCTCGACGACAAGCGGATCGACCACCTCTTCTTCGATGTTATAGGGCAGCACGTCGTGACTGGTGCACGCGTCATAGAGACTGGAGACGGCGATAATGGGGGCGGGTACTCTTCACTGATGAGTCCCGATTTGCATTATAGTTCAATGGTGGCAGACTTCGCGTCTATAGGCGACAAGGAGAAAGATTTACTGTTGTTAACGTTAGACAACGCCATCGCTTTGGAGGTGGCTACGGTAATGGTGTGGGCTTGAATTTCGGTACACCACAGGACTCCTCTTTTCGTCGTCCAAGGAAATTTGACGGGTATCAGAAAGAGAGACGAAATTTTACAGCCTTTCGTCATTCCAGGTTCTGTTCTTCAAGATGACAATGCTAGATCGCATAGAGCACGAGTTGTTACATATTCCTGAAGCAATGGCCCGAGAAATCTCTCTCTGGCCATTGCTGGAATAGCGTCTGTTTCTTGAACTTATGCGGGAGTGTGTCTATTCTTTCCGTTCAATGAAAGCTATCACTTAAGTACAGCAACATGACAGTCCTTCGTTTAATCTGGATCTTCCCTAAAACTTTGGACAGTGATTTAAGGTATTAAAAACGGTGAAAGTATGTTCGTTTCCAAACAGTATTGTTTACATTTCATTCGACTTGATAGCCTCGTTTGTCACGCAATTAGTTTTACTTCAGTATTCTGATATGCACGGGTTAATTAGGCACAATAAAATGGCGAGCCATGTCGTAACGTTATGTAAACATATTTGGTCCAATATTGGTACTCGTTTTAAATGTAAAGCTCTTGTAGGGCAGCTAGTGATTAAGTGGTAGACGGACTACTGACCAATCAAAATTTAAAACAACAATATCCACTCACTGCGCGGAGTATAGAGTTGTTAATGATTTTCCCACCCAAAATGGTATTGAACGAATGGATTGGCCTGCATACTATCTTGACTTGGTACCAATTGAGCATGCATGGGATGAGTTGGGCAGGCGTGTGAGAGACAATTATCATAGGCAACCTGATAATCTTCGAGAATTGGTGCAATTCCTTCGGGCAGAGTTTTCGAATTTGAGACAGTTTTGTTGGACCTCATTACGCTCAAAATGGAGAATTTTCATCAGATCCAGTTGTGTATAAAAAGTGCATATGCTTTGCATAACAGACTCAACATTGAGACATATTGAACTCATTCTGACCAAAAGTGTACTGATGCGTTTTGATTTACATGTTCCCTGTGTCTAATAAAATGTCAAACAAAAATAATTGGTTGACCCTTAACTTCTTTTGAGTAGTATATTAGCACTGTTCCTCGCTCGGTATATCGGTGAAGATCAGGACAGTTTTGGTCGGGGGCCGCCTCGGCTGGGCCCCTCGACCAAAACTGTCCTGGTCTTCACCGATAAACCGAGGAAAGTGTGATAATAACATCCACTTATTATTGTTTGTTCCAGGACACTGCTGAAGAATGGAAGGGAGTATTTTGGATTGTAGCTGCATTGAACGTTGTTGGGGCAATAATCTTCGCAATATTTGCACAAGGAGAAATCCAGCCGTGGGCCATAGGGGTCAATGATAAGGCCATCGATCCACCAATCGACGAATCGAATGTAAAGGGACTAGATGTTAAATCGGACTAACCAGCTTATACACTGGGCAAATCTCGGCAGATTCCGTAAACTACATCTAGCCTCGGCTGTATGACAGTAAGTGATATGTACCTACGCCCATACATTTGCGATGCGGCTACCGGTTTACTTTAACAGGAAAACTTGACGCTATTACACAAATTGGGAACCTATTCGACTAGCGACCTATTTGACCGATCGAGCTGCAAGCTGTTCGTTAGAAACCTATTTAGAATAAAGACAACAGTCGCCTTAATTCATCTATTTATCAACCAATAAAATCCAACGTTATGTCTATCAAAATGATAGGTCGCTAGCCAAATAGGTCGCCAACTTGTGTTCGGAATGGGCGCAGCCATGTTTCATCCGGGACCTTTAAAGTAGTTCCAATATGGCGGAATTCATCATACAGCCGAGTTTAGGTTGTCCGAAATCTCCCGAGGTTTGCCGAGTGCAGCTTGTACTGACGTAGTTTCGGGTAATGGTGTCGTAAACGGGACATTCAATTTAAAAAATAAAGACAATTTGTCGTATCATAAGAAGATTCTTAGGTTTTCTGATATTGCAGAATTCAAATTTGGCATGTAAATGGACGACAAATATCTGCTTACATGAAAACTTCCACCTCTGCGTATTTTCTTTATTTAACCGATAACAATGATTGTATAATCAGTAAGTTATGATCATCTATTTCAAATGTGTGACCTATAAGACATATCTGTGGTGAAATTCATAAACCATGTTCAGACAACGCATGGAATATTGACTGTAATCTCGAATACACTGTTGACAGTAGGTCACCAATGGCGGACTGGAGCAATGCAGGAGAAACACTCGGCAAATCTCGACAGGTTCCGTAAACTACATCTAGTCTCGGCTGTATATGACAGTAAGTGATATGTACCTATACGGCCATACATTTGCGATGCGGCTACCGGTTTACTTTAACAGGAAAACTTGATAAATTGGGAAACTATTCGGCTAGCGACCTATTCGACCGATTGAGCTGCAACCTGTTCGTTGGAAACCTATTTAGAATAAAGACAACAGTCGCCTTAACTCATCTATTTATCAACCAATAAAATCCAACGTTATGTCTATCAAATGAAAGTAAAATATATTATTTTTGTATCCATTCCTTTAGCTCAGAATAGAAGTGTAATTTCATCATTATCTTACGGCTGGATCGATCGAATAGGTCGCTAGCCAAATAGGTCGCCAATTTGTGTTCGGTATGGGCGCAGCCATGTTTCATCCGGGACCTTTAAAGTAGTTCCAATATGGCGGAATTCGTCATACAGCCGAGGTTAGATGTAGGTTCCGTAGGTTACGGAATCAGCCGAGGTTTGCCGAGTGGCAGGAGAAATACTCAAACCTGTGGGTGTGAAATAAGCTTTATTTTACGTCCGCGTCCACAAAAGTGATATCGCCGACTACTTCATATGAATAAAAAAAGAATGAAATATTTACAATGGTTACTTCTGATGTCTTCCGTCTTGCTCCAGCCACAGTAATGGGCCGTCCCAAGGAGTTCCTATGATCACCTTTAGTCATGTTTTGATGACACAAATGTTACTGGCCTATAAGTCCCTTAATTTCCAGTTAAACCGACCCCAAAACACTACTGCGCACAGCTTAACATATAAAAACCAATCCCCATTGAAATAAGGCTGAAACCTTATTGCATACTTATATAATTGGATTTAATCCAACTGTTGCATTCCATTTTTAAAATTGCTGCAAAACCATAATTACAACACGCACTGATGTCACATAATCTCGAAAATACATAAAAACTGTTCGGTAAGGAATATGTTTAGTATGTAAAGAGATTGTTAAGGCAAAACACTTAAAAAGGAATTCACTTTGAACTGAATGTTTGTGTAACGTTAAAGGGAGACTACTGCATCAAATAGAAACACGCCGACAGCCATTCAATTTCACCATCTGGACTAAGACTAGTAATTATTGGAGAAAAGGCATCAAATTTTCAATTTCATAGCAGTTTTGGGTAATACTGAGGATGTTACAGCGGAGGGATAGGGGGTGTAAAATGTCTTTCTGCGGAGCAATCATTGTGTCGGAAGTGAGATTTTTACCCCAGCGAACTTCAAATCCCCGTAGCAAAAAATCTAAATGGTCTACCCCCTACAAATTTATGATGAGATTGCCAAATGTGGTCCCCATTGTGCCTAAAAAGATTGGAACCAACGGAATGTTGAGAAAAAAACTACAGCCTGTGATGTTACATGCTTTTAACATTGAAGTCAATGGGCAAATAATTACTAGTCTGAGTCCATCTCGGTACACTTGTTCGTTTATTTAAGGCAGTTCCCCCCCCCCCCCTTCTTTCGCATGACAATTGTTGGTGATTTTTTGGTCTAAAATGGACGAAGAGGGTTTGAATTAACATTTTCTGTCAAGATTTTTGTAAATATTCACGATTGTAAGGCTGATCGATAACAAGAATTATCAGATTGGTTACGGTGATATGTTCGGCAACTAGTATGCTTCTTGTGTATCTCAAAATTTTGGTGGTCAACCTCATACACATTTTAGTGCAAAGACGTGACCGATTGTTCCTCTGTAGTGAAGCATTCAGCCAAACGAAAATTGCCAGTTACTTTGTTCTGCATCACCATAAGCCAGCCTTGAAAATAACGCAATGATTGACCGGACGATTATATCTGGGATTATATCCATACATGTATATTCCTGGAGAACTGAAATCGGTGTATATTTTCATGGCAACATTTATGGGAGCAAAGATAAGAGGAAGAAATGGGGTTTAACGTCCACTCGACACAAACTAGGTCATTTCGGGATCGAAACCACAGCCGCAAACCAGAGGTGACCGGCGCTAGATGTCGAAGCGCGGCATTCTAGATCAATGGGCCATCCCAACTCTAAATTACATTTTTCTGAGAGAAGTTATGACTTAAATAATGGGCCTAATGTTTAAAGCCAAAAGAGACTTAAAATAGGCCGATTTAGCTCGGACATAATTCATCTTTTATAGAAGGCAAAAAAGGTATGCGATGTTTTTTTCCTGAAAAAAGAACAGTGGTTGCTCATGTTTCGGAAGAATGTATCAATCGGAAATTATTTGCCGGCGATTTTATTGTTGTTTATACTGGTGAATTGTCAGTAGCGCGTTTGTCTACCACTGGCTCTTGCGCACGCTGTGCAGCACAATTAACCATCTTTGTCGTACTTTTGGTTTTGACCCGTCTGTACCGTTGATTACAGATTAAACATCCATAAGTGTACAAATGTGTTGTTATTGATGTGTTCCCATTTGAATATTGTTCACAATAAGAAGCAAAATAAACACGATATGTTTACAGGATCATTTTGTTATACGAAAAACCAAGTGATGCGTTTTCTATGGGGTTCAGTATGTATTGGGTCTATTATACAAGCATTTTCAGTCATAGACTATTAAAAGTCTGAGCCGTGGAGTTACATTTTTTAACAGTCGATCTCATTTCGAATTAATTAAATGATAAATTTAATATGGTGTTCAGGAAAAGGTTCACAAACCCTACCTACAGTACTACTTAAAGCAATAGTTTAGACTTGGATTTCATAAACTGAACTAAAGATACAGTACTACTTAAAGCAATAGTTTAGACTTGGATTTCATAAACTGAACTAAAGATAAGCTTACGGTAAGATTCTCAAAGCCCCATGGCAGGTCAAAACATAAAACTAAAGCTCAATTAATATATTTAATGACAATTTAATAGTGTTTGAATCTGAAACCACTAGCCTTGCATACTGAACTGGTAATGGTGTTACAATAAGCTTCAACAATGATTTGTTTCAAATAAAAAGAAAGGTTGCCAGGCATCGAAATAGACGCCCAGCAATTAAGTCGTCTGGACAGTCAACAAAGTTGTGTATAAAATTAAAGTCAAATGAATGATAGCTGTTCTGCGAAGCATCCACATTTTTTTCAAATTTATAATGACCATCTGGCAGTAATTACCATAAATCATTGAAAATCAATCCGATCATAACTTTGGTCTCTGGGGCATCTGCAAGTGATTAAGGCCTATAATCCTGGACGTTTAACTATCGAAAATCGTTGAAAATCAACAGGATTCCTCGGCCTCCATTGTTGTGTATAAATCTAATGTGGATCGAATATTAACTTACGCCAAGGAATTGTGGATGTTAGAGCGACGGTCGGGTGGGCGGACGACAATAAACGACCAAATATCCATATCAAAGTGGGCGTATAAAAAATGAAAGCCTTAAATATGAATGACAAAAAATGCTATTGGTTTAGTATTCTTCTCCTTCGTCTTCTCCTTCACCTTCAACAGAGTCGACACCAACTTCTTCATAATCCTTCTCCAGTGCAGCCAAATCTTCTCTAGCCTCAGAGAATTCACCCTCTTCCATACCTTCACCAACATACCAGTGAACGAAAGCTCTCTTGGCGTACATCAGATCAAATTTATGATCCAGACGAGCCCAGGCCTCGGCAATAGCGGTGGTGTTACTCAACATACAAACAGCTCTCTGTACCTTGGCTAAATCACCTCCTGGTACAACAGTTGGTGGTTGGTAGTTGATACCGACTTTGAAACCAGTTGGACACCAATCTACGAACTGGATGGTTCTCTTGGTCTTGATGGTAGCGATGGCTGCGTTGACATCCTTTGGGACAACATCGCCTCGGTACAACATACAGCAGGCCATGTACTTTCCATGACGAGGATCACATTTTACCATCTGGTTGGCTGGTTCAAAACAAGAGTTTGTTATATCGGCAACTGAAAGCTGTTCATGGTAGGCTTTCTCGGCGGAGATGACTGGCGAATAGGTGGCAAGAGGGAAATGGATACGAGGGTAGGGTACCAAGTTGGTCTGGAACTCAGTCAAATCGACATTCAGGGCACCATCAAATCGGAGAGAGGCGGTGATAGAGCTGACAATCTGCCCAATAAGTCGGTTCAAGTTGGTGTAAGTTGGACGTTCAATATCTAAGTTACGACGACAGATATCATAGATAGCCTCATTATCAACCATGAAAGCGCAGTCGGAATGTTCCAAAGTGGTGTGGGTGGTGAGGATAGAGTTGTAGGGTTCAACCACGGCAGTGGAAATCTGGGGAGCTGGATAGACAGCAAATTCCAATTTGGATTTTTTGCCGTAATCAACGCTCAATCTTTCCATAAGAAGGGAGGTAAATCCGGAACCGGTCCCTCCACCAAAGCTGTGGAAGATCAGAAATCCCTGAAGACCTGTGCACTGATCGGCATTTTTCCTGATTCTATCAAGAACCAAGTCGACGATTTCTTTTCCAATAGTGTAATGACCCCTAGCGTAGTTATTGGCAGCATCTTCTTTACCAGTGATGAGTTGTTCAGGATGGAAGAGTTGACGGTATGTACCAGTTCTTATTTCATCTGGAATAAATACACATTTTTTTTCAGATTAAACCATCGGCTTCTGGTAGCCCAGAGATAGATCCGAAGGGCACAACGTATGTAACCGCCCCAACACAGAAGTGTAACGTAATACCGATGACAGAGATTGATGACGCACAGTGTCGTCAAATTGATATTTTGGTAGATGTGGTTAGGATTTGGCCTGGTTGGGTATGCTAAGTCTTTGGTGAGTTGGCATACCTAATAGTGGTTTATGGGGTGTTTTGCTTTTACAGTGCTACTCCATTCAGTTCCCATGACAGAAACATACTCCCCCGATACCCGATATACTTTCTTTTCTTAAAGTATTAAACCCCATGAGGTTGGGCTGTAAACCAAATATTAAAATTAAACCCTATAATTGCGAGATTGGAACCCAGCTGAGGATTAATTTTTCGACATAATAATGTGTTGTGGCTCGATGAACTTCTCCAACTTCACGGATATACGTTGTTGCTGGTCACTCCGTATGTCCTTCACCACTGACGTCGGTTGTGGTGGGCATGCCGGTAAACCCCCATGGACCTTTACCAGAGTGGTTTTAGAACCAAGTAGCATATAGTCATTAATGAAAATATTTACCCACTACAGTTGGTTCTAAATCAACAAAGACAGCTCTTGGTACATGTTTACCAGCTCCGGTCTCAGCAAAGAAGGTATTGAAGGAATCGTCTCCGCCACCAATAGTTTTATCTGATGGCATCTGACCGTCTGGTTGGATACCATGTTCTAAACAGTACAATTCCCAACAGGCATTGCCCATCTGTACACCAGCCTGGCCGACATGGATAGAGATACATTCACGCTAAAAAAGAAATTGAATGATCAAATGCAGTACATACATGAATACATTTAGTTTGGAATTGACTTAAAACGGAGAGAAGTCTCTAACTCAATATCATCCCTAGTATTCGACACTTCAAACACGAATTATTGGTCAATTTAAATCAATGATATTTTATCTTACAAAATGAAACTTTTAAAATAGCCAGAATGCTTTCAAGCGCCATATGTAATAAAGCGACCCGATGGACGAGGTTAAACATAGCCCACAGGAGTATACTACTGGTGTAGGCGGAAATAACCAGAGCCACATACCACATTCCCGAAACGGCGTATATTTCGCCGGGAATTTTCTGTTAAATTCAAACATAGGTTGCCCGGCATTGGAAAAATACGCCCATAGCTGGTAATTCGGCTGCCAGTCGACAGGGGCTGTTTTGAGATTTATTCTTTTAGGTATATTGGGTGGA
This sequence comes from Patella caerulea, assembly GCA_036850965.1. Lineage (NCBI taxonomy): Eukaryota > Metazoa > Mollusca > Gastropoda > Patellidae > Patella > Patella caerulea. The sequence goes on from JAZGQO010000021.1 coordinate 17,964,625, forward strand.
TGATAATTTTGTCGTGTGAGCGTTCACAAGGTTCTACGAATTAAAACAAAGACCATAACACCTATTACTAATTCGTGGAAAATGTGTTAAAATGGACTTCGATTTACTAATTTAAGTACATATAAAATATAAATTTAGTTGATTGAACATTCACAAAGTGAAACAAAGACCGTAACTCTTAGAATTAAAGAACGGAAATTATTGGAATTCGATAAGCATCACCTTTTTACTAATTCAAATAATATATACAGTGTATAGAGATAAATGGGGTTTAACGTCCACTCAACACAAACTAGGTCATTTCGGGACTAACATATGGTTTAATTTTATTTCAATAATTCGCTTGCGCGTAGGGGTCTTTAGCAGTGGGAGGAAACCCACGAGGTTGAGAAGGCGCCCCTATCTCCATGCCACATACGCTCACGCCAGGGCTCGAAACCACAGCCGCAAGCCAGCTAGAGGTCGAAGCGCGGCACTCTAGACCACTACGCCATCCCAACCCCCCAATTCAAATAATATACATATAAATTTCTTACAGATCTTAACATTTTGTCAGTATTTGAGCATTCGCAAGGTTCTACAAAGTGAAACATGGGTCGTTATTCACGTACATTTTTTTAAATTAGACATGACTCCTAGTTTTACTAATTAAAATTACCGGTATGTACATAAATTGCAGACAGATCAGCTGATGAAAACGCCTGTTATTCGAGCGATCAAAGCCTTCTACAAATGCCGCAATTCCTTATGGAAGTATAAAAACCAATTGATTTTTTTTATTCATGTAGCAGTGCCTGGCCTTATTGAGACTATTTAAGGCTTTTATTTACGGAATTTATATCAGCCATACTGTCTACCATAATATGCTTTTATGAATAATGCATAAATACAAAACTGGATAGGTTACTACGAACAATATCAGCGGACCCCGACCTTATGCCGCGTGACATCAACAGCTAACATCTAATCGATTTTAGTTTCGTGTCTGCATTTGGCCATTACACAACAGCATTTTTAAAGTGGCAAGATGTTCAGAATATTTTCGTTGAATATATTCCAAGTTTTATTAGGTTTGAATTTAATATTTTATGTCATATAGACGCCAAGTAAACCTAAGTAACCTGACGATTCTATCCAACATGTAGCCGCATCATCCCCACACCCATGTTGCTCAATACCCAAATGAATGTTTTATGAAGAATTTTTAATCTTCCAACACGGAAATATAAACCCAGCAAAAGAGGTAACTAAACACGGCCCTGAATTTTGTGAATAATTATAGATTTATAAAAAGATAGGTTGCCAGGCAACGAAACATACGCCCACAGCAGCTAAATCGTCCGCGCAGTCAACAAGGGTTGTCGCATATTTTTACTTTTTTCGCTAATGAAACATTTGTAATACACTAAAAACTGATTAAGAGTAACAGCTCATTATGTAATTATCAGAAAATCATTAGAATTTGATTGCTTTTTATAAAGTGTTACCCCACGCTAACAATTAGTATATACATGAAACATTTAATATCATGGATTTAGCTGTTCAGTTATCAAAATTCATTGAAAATCAAAATACTTGTTCGTTTCAACACCTTAAACTCTGTGTATCAATCTAAAGTCAATCGGATGATAAGTTTGGCCTCTATAGCGTAACAAGATTTTTTGAAGTTATCAAGGGAGATAACTCTGGCAATAATTATTTGAAATCTCTGAAAATCCATAGGCTTCTTCGTCTCATGACCCTAAACACTGTGTGTTAATTTAAAGTCGATCGGATATTAACTTTGGCCTCTAGAGCTTCCACAGGATTTTTTCGAAGTGATCAAGGGCAATAACTCTGGCAACAATTATTGAAAATCACTGAAAAACGATTGATGACTTAGTCTCATGACTGTAAACACTATGTATAAATTTGAAGTCAATCGGATATTAACTTTGGCCTCTAGACCATCCACAAGATTTTTTGAAGTGATCAAGGGTCATAACTCTGGCAGTAATTATCAGAAATCGCTGAAAATCAAAAGGCTTCTTCGTCTCATGACCTTAGACACTGTGTATAAATTTAAAGTCAATCGGATATTAACTTTGGCCTCTAGAGCGTCCGCAGGATTTTTTGAAGTGATCAAGGGCCATAACTCTGGCACTAATTATTGGAAATCGCTAAAAATCAATAGGATTCTTCGTCCCATGGCCTAAAACACTGTGTATAAATTTAAAGTAAATCGGATATTAACTTTGGTCTCTAGAGCGTCCACAAGATTTTTTTGAAGTGATCAAGGGCCATAACTCTGGCACTAATTATCGGAAATCGCTGAAAATCAATAGGCTTCTTCGTCTCATGACCTTTAACACTGTGTATAAATTTAAAGTCAATTGGATATTAACTTTGGCCTCTAGAGCGTCCACAAGATTTGTTTAAGTGATCAAGGGCCATAACTCTGGCGCTAATTATCGGACATCGCTGAATATCAATAGGCTTCTTCGTCTTATGACCTTTAACACTGTGTATAAATTTAAAGTCAATTGGATATTAACTTTGGCCTCTAGAGCGTCCACAAGATTTGTTTAAGTGATCAAGGGCCATAACTCTGGCACTAATTATCGGACATCGCTGAATATCAATAGGCTTCTTCGTCTCATGACCTTAAACACTGTGTATAAATTTAAAGTCAATCGGATATTAACTCTAGCCTGTAGAGCGCCCACAAGCAATTGTGGACGCCGGACAGACGGGCGGACCGACGGACGGACGGGCGGACGGACGGGGGCGACGACAATATACGACCACATTTCAATGTGGGCGTATAAAAAAACCTTTGTGAAACATGGGCGAAACATATCTTATATTATACAACATTAGGTTTGTTCATAATAAGAAAATCTTTAAAAAAAAAAAACAATATCAGCAATTAGACAGATAGGTGTTCAAAATAAGCAACCCGTGTCTACTATTACGGAAATATCCCCAGGGACGGAACCAGAAATTTTTCCAGGAGAAGGTTTTCCAGGTTTCTGTTAAGGACATTTAACAGTTGATATCGTCTCCAAATTACGTAGGAATACATACACAATAAGCGGTTTAATGGGAGGAATTCAACACCTTATTGTTTGACGTCAATTTTTATTTTTCACCATATAGGGATCACATTGTGATTCAATTTCAGTGACGCAAAGCATTAATTTTGATATCACATTAAAGTCTATCATTATCTCGCACTTCGAATGCCTATCCCACCTTACAATCTAATCATGAAAGGATAAAGCACACGACCACCACATTTCTCATAAAAATGCTGGTTTAAATTTTTTTTGATGTAGCTGAGCAGGGGGATCCGGTGAGGGGGGGGGGGGAGGACGCCTCACCCACTCTGAATCTGCCTCTGGGCCTACCCGTGTTTAAAAAATAGAATGTGTATATTTTACTCACCATTTTGACTAATAGAAATTAGGCTGATATCCTCACAAAAAGTTAATAATGAACTACGTGAGAGACTCGACAGTCTTTGTCTATAAATTCACTGCAGAATGTACGTCGTTTTATCACAAATCACCACTTTGTTGCCACGCACGTTGTTCACCTGGATTGGTTAATTACTGATATCTAAGAAAATCATAATAAATTATTACAACATGGTATAGGATTACAAAATGACGTCATTATTGATAGCGAGGTATGAATCAGTGGGAAATAATTGCTTTTTTGTTCTGCCAAAACAAGTCAATGTATTCTTCTCAGTCTGCTGGTGTGGTTTTAATTAGACAGTAATAGATTTAATTAATTACATTTCAGGCAAGAAATGCCAATTAAACCCGGACACGGTTTAATTAATTATATTCGGGGGTGGGGTGGGGGTCATTAATTTGTAAAGCAGACATTTGAAAAATATCTTTGAACAGCTGTTTTGTATATAACTAATAAGCCTACATCCGGTCCGTGAGACCGAGGATTTATTATGACCCGACACGACCAGCAGACGCTCAGCACGGATCACATTTCTGTGGGTTTTTTTTTCCTTTGTGTTTTTTTTCTCGATGGGCACCGGGCGGTGGGGGAGAGGCGTGAGAAAAAAATATAGATAAATATAACCAAAATACAATTGCTTCATGATAAAGCCAATATGTCCCCTACCCCCCCCCCCCCACTCCCCAAATACGCTACCTCGCTAGCCTAGAGCTCGGGTGTTCAATCTCTGCATTAGCCCAGAAAGTTCATCCAGATTTTGCAGCGCGGTTCCCATTTGTCTGTGATGCAGGAGGGAGGGCCTGGCAAGGACAGCTGTCTAGACGCTCGGGTGTGTCGAAAAACCGAGGTCCAGTGTACACATTAGCGTGCACGGAAAAGATCTCTTGTCTGTTGGAATTCGATATAACAGTAGGCCGTAGTGACGTTGTCGAGGCAAAATTTCCATCATAGCACAATGTATGGCGTATGTCCGTCTTTATTAGCTCAGTTCGGAGCAGAACAGTAGGACGTTAAACCCCATTTCATTTCATTTATATAGTTGTATACACTTTTTCCCCCCTACTAGTGAAATAATGGGGCCGCATTGGCAAAGACAGTGCCTGGTCGTTTTGTTGGGGACGAAAAACCGAGGTCCTGTGTACACGTTCGCGTGCATGCAAATGAACCCTTAACAGATGGGATATCCGGGTAAAAGTTCTCGCAGGATAGAATGTAAAAATCCATATCGATTTAAATTAGTATTTTTGTCGGTGGTGGGGTCTTTCGCGTGCACCTAGGGTCATAACATCTGTCAATGAATCTAGTGTCTACTTTTTTTTCTTTTTTTAACACTGCCGTCAGTCCCAAAATGGCCTAGTTATGATAAAATCTGTCTCGGTCAGTCAAAAATCACTAGTCGATCCCCCTCATCTCATCATTAAATATTCATCATATCAAATGAATATGACACAAGTCGTGGCCACGTCATTCCATTTAGTATGAATCATGGGTCAGGTCAAAACATACATAAATTATTTCAAGACAAATATGTCGCCTCATTTTACATCGAATAACAGTCAGCGATTTCAGTCGTTGACGAGATTCACTGACTTACCACTGAATGTGACTGAACACCCGAGTTATTAACATTGCTGAATGTTAAAGGGACAGTTTCGGAAATAAGTGGCGAATTTTCTGGTAGTTTACATGTAATTCTCAAATGGTTTTATTGGTATCGAGTGAGGTGTCATGGAGAGGATTGGGTGGTGGTTGGGCATTCTCCCAAGCGACCATTATGATTCCACTACTAATTCTCCCCAAGAGACTCTACTCCCTTGTATTATATTCAGTATCGTTATTAAACAGCACAAACAATAATACCATTGATTTACATCATTTCAAAGATTAATTCAAGCACTTTAGTTCCCCAAAGAGCAGTATATCATGGATGTACTATGTTCCATTTTTCAAAATGAATCGCTGTCTCTAAAAGAAATGAACAAAAAAATAAACCTCCAAGCTCGAACAAATCGATCAATTGTTTTGTTACTCATCACGGAAGGCTTAATATTTAAACCGCTGTGCCATGTTCATTCGCATCCATTGTTCTATTTGACCAAAAGTTGTCCTTATATATTTGGCAAATTTATATTTACAATAAACTGATAGAATTGATTTAAAACGATAAATAAAATCGGTGAAATCGCCAACGGGGAAAGGCATATTATATTACATCACATATTACAATAAACAAACGTGATTACAAAATCAGTGCAGACAGTGGGAAAACGTGTCTACCATCATCTCCTCTGTATAAAGACAAAGCAGAATAAAGAAATCCACAACGTTGCTTTAAATTATGGCGCACTTGACAATATCACTTCCTGTGGAATATTCGAGAAATAAATTAGACTCTTTCTATAATACATAAATTGTAAAATATAATAGCCACTTTCAAGACAAAATCATAAAATATGTCACTAACACGAAATATGGCGTATGTTATAGTAAAAACAAAGGCCACTAACCTCAATGAATAAGTCCGAAAGCAAGCAGAAACAAAGAGAGCACAATTTAAGAGATGAAATACGATCGCTGTTGCGTCTACTTACCCTGGAAACAGGAATGTAAAATGATGCCTGTAAGCCACTCTCTGATTGAGAAGAGCCAAATCGCGCGCTGCTACGCTACAAACGGCAGTGGTCGCACCCTCAACTTTAATAAATAGTTTACACGAGGAATACTGGGAAATGCACGAACAAGTATGTCTGGCTTGGCTCAATTTATATTGAGCATCTTCGATGATCAGGTATTTCAACTTCATTAGTTTGGATTATAACTATTTTTTTCCTATTTTATTTTTTTTAAAAATTGATTTGAATAAATACTTGATGTTATAGAAGCCAACTGCACAGTCAACTTGCCCGAAAGTTAGGCGGGCACCCCCCCCCCCCCCGGCTCGCACACCTATGTCCTTAGCCCAATCTCTGGATTTTTGTTTGACTCTGCCTTTATTTATTTATTTTTCCAAGAGGCATATCAAACATGACAAAAGAGGTGATAATATGAAGTTAGATGATAATAAGATGATAAGATGTGAAAGTTTTAATGAGAGAAAATGTAATGATGTCATGAAAGACCAGTTTCTTGAGGATGACCCATAAAAACCTGCTTTAATTAAAACTGGGTTTATTTCCAATGGGGTCTTTGGAGCTTCCGAGGATCAGGGCATGCCATCATAGAGGGGCAGATTCGTTTATGATCGATGAAGGGTGAAAAATGACATTAAATAGTGAAATATGAAATGTGTGTACACCATAAGGGATGTGATGTTCAAAGAGATATGAAAGACATTGGATTACACATACATAAAAAAAACCCTAAAACATTTGTTTTGCTAGCAAGTGTTGTTTAACATTTTTCTTAAAAGTGACCAAGTTTTCTATTGCTTTAAGTTGGTTTGGAAGTTCATTCCAGTCCGGAATACTTGAATAGTAGAAGGTTGAATATTGGGTATTATTTTTGCATTTTGGTACAACATAATTATAAATACTTGATCTAGTACTATGGAGATGAGAATCCCTGACTAAGCGAAAATTGGCTTGTACACCCGAGACACATTATGAAAGATTTTGTGAACATGGTTCAATTTCAGTTGTTTGGCTCTATTTTCAAGATTTAAACTATTTAGATCTTTATACAGATTTGGGGTAATTGAATCTTTGAAATGATAACAAAAAACGAAACTTAGATGGTCCGCCTAAAATACAATTACATAGGATTTTCGCATTTCAATTCGAAATTGAATCAATTTACAGGCTGGCGACGATGCTTAACATTATGTCCAATCACAGTTAGGAAATGACGGTATGACAAAATTATGAGAAAGAATTCTGTGAAGCCGACCACACACACTACGATACCTTTATTTGTGATATTCTCAAATGCTACGACTTCGATTCCTGCATTGGCCGAGAAAGTACATTGGGATTTTCCGACGTGGTTTCCACTTGTCAGTGGTGCAGGACAAGGGGTCTGACAAGGACAGCTGTCTAGTCGTTCGAAAGTGTTTCTAAGAAATTACATTTTAGCTGGACAATCGCAGAGATTTAAACATATAAAAAATCAGTCGAAATCATGGATGATCCCAGACAACCGAAGCTTACCATCGCAGCCACATGACATGGAGCAGTTGCTCTTAGAACCTCACCTCCAAAATTGAAGAGAATGGGTGTTTATCGCAGCTTTCTCAGATTTCCATGTCTACGCCTACAATATACTATCATTATAGTTACATGTGATATGCCACGATTAAATAAGGTCGTATCGAGTGCAAAATCGGAGCGTGTGAGGGTGGCTTTAATTGGTTTTATGCATGTCAATTCGTGTCATTTACATCCAGCACACGGGTGTCTGGGATGTATAACGCTAATGTTGTATTAGAAAGGTCAAGAGAGCTTGTGTTTATCGAAACTAAGTTCTATAATTTGTTTGTCATGGATGAGTTAAAAATAATTTTGATAGGAGTCCGGGATAAATTAATAGATCGTATCTGAAACATTTCAGGTTCTTGACTTACTCAATATATACCAAGGGAACCAAAACATCGTTTTAACCGCACTATAACGATCCTGAATTAAAAGTGGTATGAGGTGGTCTAGAACGAGTACGCATACTACTGTCTCGTGCACGACACCGAACTGTAGAGAACACTCGCAATTGTTTTAGGTTTGAAAGCTTTCCAGAACACAGTTATGGTTATCCCAATAAGGGATATAAATATTATTTCATTAATTTTGTATGCAATAACTACGTGCAGATTCAGATATCCGGATTGCGACGATGTCCAGAAGCGAGTGACAAGTCAGAATCAATAATATTACGTAATCAGTTGGCCATTATCGATCGTTGATGACTCAGGTGACACAAACGTGCCATTAAAAATAACTGTATAAAGAAAAGAAAGATGGGGAGAAAGAGTAAAATGGAAATTTACGTTACTCAACACAAGCTAAAACTCATATAATATATCGGCGGTGGGGGGAGTCAAAGGATTGTATCAGACTTAATGTTCCGGAGAGTCAATAATCGCATAGAATTTTTAATTGTTATTAAAAGAAATTAAATTGGCAGAGGTGGATCCAATTTGTATGTGTGTCCATGTAATTTAGAGACGATGATGGCAAATTTCTGTAACCGAAACCTGGCAAACCCCCTCCTGCAAAAATTCCTGGATCCGTACCTGGTGGGGTTAAACGTCCTACTATTCTGCTCTGACTGAGCTAATGATGACGGGTATTATATAAGCCATGTTGTGAGGTAATCTCCCACTAGAAACGACACCAGGGGATCTTTTACGTGCACGTCAATCTATACACGGTCCTGTTTGACGACCGGCGCATCCGTGTGTAAACGGGATGTTCTGCATTAAATGAAATGAAATTGGTATTAACTTCCTATACTGTTCTGCTTCGACTGGGATAATGATGACAAGCTATGGGGGGAATTTTTGCCCGACTGTGGGGCGCTACGGCCTACTCTTATATCGAATTCCAACTACCAAAGGATATTTTACATGGATCCCAATGTACACACGGGACCTCGGTTTTTCGTACCATCCCAACAATTAGATATGGGGAAGCCACGTGCACGTCGGAATCGGTCTGCGTTGAATAACTGAACATAATTATAACAAAGGGTGTAATTTTATGCGACGTTTCGATCGCTATTGATGATCAATAACAATAAAATAAACTGATTTCTCCGAGGCGTCGTCCAAAATGGATATGGTGACGTTGATCTCTGCACGTACATGTATTAGGTAACAATGATATAATTAGTTCAGCCATAAATTAAAAATGCCGTCAAAAATGACTACCACATTAGTAAAATAGCTGGGCCTTTTTATTCATGTTACTCTAAATTCATAATTTTGGTGCTTATTCATAGTTTCTAGGCCCAGGGGATCACTGAAAACAATAAATTTATTAGAAATGCTATTATATGATGTTATTGGTTCACGTTCTAGTGCATTGTCAATCCTCATGTTTTGGGGATAAACAAACTTATAGTACCATTAAGAATTATTTCATTCTTTAACAACTGCTCCGGCCAAAACTGCATGGTAACTGTCACTACTATGTGACAGGCCTATAATACAGTAGGCCTATTTTTGTTGAAGAACACTGGTTTGTGTAGGCTACGTACCTCTTGACAGGCCATACGAAATATATCTAGATTAGTAGGCTACTTCGGATTGACGTGGTTTGATTTTAACAAATGTAGCCTACATGGCCTAGAATTCACGCCTTTTATTTTTGGCCATTTGGTGTATTTCTGGACATAAATCCTACCGCGATCGTTTTCCTCTGCATATATCTCGTGATACGGGTTGTCTCGGGTTGAATTAGATTAGACCTAAGTCCAGATCTTTCGATTCTGCTCGCTGATGAAGTAGTTCCCTACGGGGGGGGGGGGAGGATGGGGTGTGAATTGAAAGTAACATTGGGTGCGATTTTTTTTTATGTTTATATAGCTCGAATCTGGATTTGTTTGGAACTCGACGGTCCATGGTAGGACTAATCATTCAAATCAGCGTGGAAGGCACATCCTGGAAACGGGGGGCGCACTTTGCTTTAACAGCTTATAAGGGCTGTTTTTCCATCCTGCCTATCCGTCCAGCTCGCCTCTGTCTGTGCGTTGGTCTAATCATGGCAGGAAATCTCACTTGTGAATAGCCTACTTATGGTGGCTGAAAGCGTCCATTTAGATCGTCGTGTTTCTAGATACAACGCGAGAGTCGCCGTCGCCGATGCGAAAGTCGCCGAAAAAGGCGCTGATCGGCGACTTTTTCGTCGTACTAGCCTATCGGCGACTCGCGACTTTCACAACACGAGAGTCGCCGTTTAGAAAGTCGCCGAAAAAATCGGCGACTTTTTCGGCGACTTTCTTAACGTCGACTCTCGCCTCGGAAGTTTATAGTTGGCTACAATTTATTTCTTGTATATAAAATGGAGGAGAGTACAAGTGCAAATACTGCAAAGTACAATGCGCAGAGACGAGTGCGCATCGAGTGGCTGACTGTATCTAGTATTAATGTCTTCTGCTCCTATTATAACGTTGGCGTCTCTTCGATAGAGTTATGTTGTATGGATTTTGACAATCTGGTTTCACAGAGAATTACTTACGAATTATCTCATTGGCTCAACGGCTCGTGCAATGTTTACTTAACGCCTAACTGCTTCGGGCAAAATGATGCATTTTGCTCATTTTAATGCCCATTTACACTAAATAGGAAATATTTTTTAACTACAAATACTTCAAACGTTTTTATTTATTTTTCTTTTACCTCAAAAAAATGATTGAGAATTTACTTTGTCGGAGTAAAAAAGTTAATATGCCGTACACTCGGCTAATCTCGACAGATTCCGTAAACTACGTAGACTACATCTAGTCTCGGATGTATGACAGTAAGTGATATGTGCCTACGCCCATACATTTGCGATGCGGCTACCGGTTTACTTTAACAGGAAAACTTGACGCTATTACACAAATTGGGAACCTATTCGGCTAGCGACCTGTTCGACCGATCGAGCCGCAACCTGTTCGTTGGAAACCTATTTAGAGTAAAGACAACAGTCTCTATTTATCAACCAATAAAATCCAACGTTATGTCTATCAAATGAAAGTAGAATATATTATGTTTTATCCATTCCTTCAGCTCAGAATAGAAGTGTAATTTCGTCATTATCTTACAGCTGGATCGGTCGAATAGGTCGCTAGCCAAATAGGTCGCCAACTTGTGTTTGGAATGGGCGCAGCCATGTTTCATCCGGGACCTTTAAAATAGTTCCAATATGGCGGAATTCATCATACAGCCGAGTTTAGATTCCCGAAATCTTCCGAGGTTTGCCGAGTGTATGCCGTGCTCATTAAGCCTCGTCGATGTCATGCTTATCAGTGATTGTAGCGGCCAAGCGAATATTCGCTGTGAGATCAGTTTGGGATTTTGACTTTACGGCTTTACTTGTTATTATCAATAAATGGAATGTTGCGATAATTTAAATGTGCGGAAACTGTAGCCTACATTTCAGAGGACGGAAACTGTTTATTATATTTGGAAAGATTAAATAAATGATTATTTATGATGTCCCTTTGTAAATTGTTGCGCATTTAATGAAAACAAACTCCATTTTATATACAAGAAGTAAAATGTAGCCATTGCGCATGTAACTAACTATAAACTTCCGAGGCGAGAGTCGCCGTTAAGAAAGTCGCCGAAAAAGGCGCCGATTTTTTCGGCGACTTTCTCAACGGCGTCTCTCGCGTTGTATCTAGAAACACGACGATATGAATGGACGCTTTCAGCCACCATACCTACTTGTAAGGCAATTGAATTGTTATTTGTCATTCTCAAGGTGTAGTACAGATATGGGAACCATGTTTTTTCCCCATGGATCCGAATGACAATGTCGACGACATAGCCTCAGGCCCTTCTAGGGGGTGGCAATGTGGTAGCATGCCCCCGTGAAAATTATTTTGCCCCACCCCCACCCTCGAAAGAAAATTTAAGGACCATAACTCTAATATACCTACTTTAGACTGTGACGGGTACCCCCCCCCCCCCACACACACACACACACTAAAAACTTCACTGCCCCTCCGCTGCCAGCAAGCTGGCTACGGGTCTGCATTATAACCATGAAAAGTGGGCGTAATAAAATGCCAACCTTTGCAATGTCCTACAACACGCGCCACAAAAATACTACTACTAACTCATACCACCATTGCATACCGATAACACCCGCTTTCTACTGCTAGGCAAGAACAGCTGTCTAGTCGTTCGGATGGACTAGAAAACCTGTGGTCCCGTGTGTGAATGCACATTCAATTGGAATTCGATATAATAATTTATAATAAAAGAGTAGGCCGTTGGAATTCGATATAATAAGAGTAGGCCGTAGTCGTTTTCAGGGCAAAAATTGCCTCTTAGCACACTGTGAAATGCCCGTCTTCGTAAACATTCAGTTCATTTCTATTACTGCCGCACTGGGGTGATAACGCAGACGATTTTTGCGAATCAGCTATTTTCATGGAGCGATTATTCTAAATATAGTAACTTGTTCGCAATATCCTGTTTTCACACCAATCAAATTTTATTTCCGGTATGTTTCCCGCGAAGTTGTTGTTAGAGGAGTTTTGTCACACTAATGTTGATTTACCGCTAAAATTGTTACAAGTTAATAATACTGGACAATTTTAGGATAAGACAAGCTAAAAGTAAATTGTATAGTAACATATTTATTACAAGCAGACGTTTGTGGCAAGGTAATACAATAAGAGTCAAGAAACAGTGTTGTTCATGTATTTATAATGTTCTGTTATAAGTGATAAATGAAAGCTGGATCTGCCGCGCAATAAATAATAATAAGGCCCTAGTTATGCTATCACACCATTCACCCTGATCTGTCTATTGTTGGCTCGCGTTTGTTTATAAGTCTTAATTTAATGTACTTTGTCCACTGAAAATTGTGGTTATAGTGGCTCAGACAGTGAAGTTACAAAGTAATAATCCAATTCATGTCTAGAGTTAATCAGTTAGAGTTAGAGTTTGCAAAGGAATACCAAGGGTCGTATGGTGGGAACAAGGTTAGCTGGACCTGAACTCGCAGCACATCGAGGGCGAGTCAGTCCCAAGTCATCAAAAAGCCCTAGTTAGAGGTCTGTTGAAGTTCTAGTCACGTCACCAGTTCATCAAATGTGTCAACGACAACATACAACATTTCATTTTGCAAATTGTATTTGCAAGACCAGCCAAGCCATGGAGAAACTAAGTACCTTGAGTTGTCACGACAGCAGAGACCATGTCAACGTAACCTAAAGCGGACTGACAAACTTAGTTATTGTTGGCATTATTGCTACAAACTTTTTAACAAATAGAACTAAATTTCAACAAAAACTTTGATTTAGACATTGGACTTGGAGTGGATAAATTACCAGACAAGTCACAGGTTACATTTTCCAAATAATGGGTTTTACATGCAGTCTATAGTATTGCAATAAATGCATTTTAACTTTTGAACTACCAATGCCTAAATATTTTGTTACAGAACGGTAATAAAATAAAACACTCAATAGTTTTGAACTTTCATTTATTCATCATTATGATACACAACATTCTCTTCATGTGGATAAAGTGTTTGTGATCAGAATCGGGGGGATCATAAAGACTAATTGAAGATGCTCGATGGAAATGGTTTACATTTTGATGCAAGTAGCACATCAGATTGAAAACTATCCCTTTGTTTTGGGTTTGATTACAGAAAGACAGTATTTTTTAATGTAATTCAAGTAAATCAATAGGTTTTTGATTATCCATTGACCAATTATCCATTATCCATTTGTGATCACTGTAAAAGCCTATGCTTTGGAAAAATAAAGACAAAGCCTTGGTTATGGGTTAAACTGAGTACTGGTTTGAATGCTATTAAAATTATCATTCTTGCCTATTTCAGAATGTCTGGATGATTGAGATCAATCTGTCTGGATGATTGATATCAATATTTGTCTGTGAAAAGCCGGGAAACATCAAAATGGTTGTCACAGGAAATGATGTTAAACTTCCAGCTCTGCTTAAGACTTTAGAGTCTGCTACAATAGGTATTGAGGAAAAAGTGGAAGCCTACCAGATTTTTTCAGAGTAAGTATTGTAAGCTAAGATGCAAAACTGACCTTAAGTGAAAAACTGACCTGAGAATAAGAGAAACTATAATGTTTTTGGAATACAAAATCAAAATTTGTCAGCAACCGTTATAGACTACATGAACAAAATAGCTGCTGGAGTCATACACATGTATGTTTGGTGACATGGTAAGCTTACTTTTGTCACTTCAAAGATTATAACCGATAAGATCAGTAAAGCCTTTCAAGTCTGAAAGAAATTCTCCCTTTCTTTATAATGAGTCAAGATACATATTGAAAGATATCTTTTTTTCTTAGTCAGTTACAAGAAGATGAATTAAGTTTTTTTGATCTGGATATAACATATTATATAGAACCCATTGTATCTGTTCTACATCAAGATATTCTACATCACTCAGAATTAGTTCAACAAGGGGCGTTGCAAGTGCTTGGTTTTTGTCTTCATGACTTAGAACTTGTTAGGTGAGATAATTAATTTGATTATTACATTTTACAATGTTATGTGTTAGGTGGTCTGATTTTGTTCCTAATTAAGAGTTACAAGATTTGTTTTAAAGTCTCTTCTTGTCATCTAATAGACTTTAAATCCCTTGTCGACTACAATATTGTGAAATTTGGATAGATCTAAAAGAACTATCTATCAGTATATGGTTCATTTCCATTTAGTGTCGAAGTCTATTATGAGCCTCTCCTCAAATCCAGTTATCCACTGTTGATAACTAAATGGAATAAGTATTGAAAAATCAGGGGTTTTTTTTCAGAAAAATGCAAAGTACAATCAGTTTTTTATAAGTAGAGATCGATAAAAGAAGTATTATGTAATGTAGCAATGTTAAACAGTCAGAACAAATAGTGTGCAACAAAGTGTATGATTATTTCATGCTGGGTTGAGCATTGAATATTGATAAAGATTATTGCCTGGTTTAATCATAGCTATGTTAAAAACAACTGTAATGCTATGTAGCAAATAACTTTCTATTTTAATTTTTCTGCTCTTAGATTACTTCCAGTAGAAAGTCAAAAAAAACTAGTGGGTAGTTTGTGTAAGTGTTTAAAGAATGCTGAAGACAAGTCTACATGCACTAGAGGATTGTGGGTTTTATCTAAACAAAATATTCAACCAGATTTGATAGCGGAAGAGGTAAGGATCTGTATTTCACTTCTTATGTGCCCACATAGAAATATGGTCATACATTGCCATCATCGCCATATGTGGTTGTATATTGTCATCAGTCTGACATTCACAACTGCTTGTGGACGCTTTAGAGGCTAAAGGTAATATCCAATTCTAATGTTGTGAAGACAAGTAAAATGAAATTTTGAACTAAAAAAAAAATGGGAGCTGTGTTTTAATCAGATTGTTGAACCATGTGAACATTTGATCTTTATGAAATTGATAGCAGTGTCTTGTAAATGCGTCCATTACTTACTAAAGTATAAAAATGCAACAACATTTGTCAACTGCTCGGACAATTTAGCTGTGACCTGGCAAACCATCTTTATTTCATTTATTTCAGCTAGATAACATAATGTCTAGTATTACATGATGGTTTTTTTTTTTGCTTGATAATGATAACATTATGTCCATACTCACATTTTTTATTTGAGCTGGGTAACATTATGTCCACTATTTTTAACCTTTATCGTCTTTATTTCAGCTACATAAAATAATTCTAGTATAACACATAGTTTTATTTATTTCAGCTTGATAACATAATGTCCAGTATAACACATTGTTTAACAAAGTGGAAAGGCCAAGCACAAACTGTTGAATATGAAGCTGTAAATGCTATAGCCAGGTAAAATATTATTTAAGTCAGTACTGTTTTCAAATCGTGTATAATTATTTGTCCCTACTTTAGGATTTAAATCTAGGTTAAAATAGAATCAAGCGGACACATTACTGGAACAATATTCATGACGTATGACTGGAGGAATGAAATGTAATATTGTCAGTGTCATTGATTGGTAACATTCTGTCACACACATGCAATGATGAACATAGTATAAAAATATTGTGTTCACTATTGAATTGGTGTGACTAAATTTATCTGAACACAGCCATACGACAATTTAAGTCATATTGAGAATACTTTATAATTGATTTCAGATTAAATGCACTGGTTAACAAAGAAATGAGAGAAAAAACAAAATGGGAAAAAATCTGTTTAGGTCTGTTGATTCATCCAGCTGCCAAAGTTCGAGAAAAAGCTCTTATAACTTTAGAAAAAGGCTGTGAAACTGCTGTTAATAAAAACACAGTTAAAGAAATAATACCAGAAGTTAAATCAGTTAGTTTGATTATTTTTATTATTACTACTCTATGCATTTTAGTCATTTTAAGTAAAAGTTATTTATTGCATAGTTTATACCACTCTCTGATAACAAATTTGGACAACCAATTCTGTTCGATGTTACAGAAACTAACATCCATGAACTCTACTATTGACCTAAGATATCTCTCAGCTCGATCAATTATCTTATTTATGGTGGGAATATTTGATGCCATGTTTTCCATTTAAACTTTTGATGAGAATCTTTCTAATACTAATACACCCTTAATAATTATAAGTTTAAGCATACTTATGAATAATTGATCTGAAGTTTAAGTATATTATAAAAAGACGCAGATAGACAAATGGTTAAGTAAAATTTGTCAAATCATCCCAACATGAAATAAATCTGTTGACTGATAAAGGACTATAATATGAGATTTATCATGATTTGAAAAAAATAGTAAGCATACTCGACCGTCAAAAACCTTCTACAAAACACTACTATAACATACACATTACAGTAAGTTTATTATACTATTTCTATCTATTGTAGAAGATTATAGCAGAGTTGAAGAGAATGTTTGTTGGCAATGAACTATTTGTTTTAAGAGCATGGTCATTTCTAGTAAAATACTTTGGAGAGGTTTGTGTTATTTACATTTAGAATACTATAAATGTTGAAATAAAATAAAAATGAGATTGTTAAATTGATAATTTATGAATATATTTCATTTTAGTTTTACTACCGATTTACACTATAATGTTACACTTCATTAATAGATGACTGAACATAAGTGATTTTTTAAGTGTTCTGTATGATTTTTTTTCTGATTTGTCAGTAGCGCATAGTATGTCTGCTGGGGTACAGGCATTTTTGAAAAACTCTTCACTTTTGCTCTTTTTTTTGTACAGGAGCTGCATCATGGTGGCTTCATTAATATCCTGCTTCCTATTGCTGAGACAGGATTTAAACGTGTGGAACCAGAATATAAAATGGCTACTTTTAGAGCATGGAAAATACTGATAGATAATTTTGCTACAAATCCTAGTAAGATATACACTCTATTAAAGAGGGAACTGATTGAAATTTTAATGAAATACAAGTGAAAAAAAAAACATATGGTTGATGGACCATGCAAAGATATTCTAAGACATTATTTCAAATGGCAAATATTGATTGAACTGGAAGTACACGGGACACATTCTATGGAATACAATTAACTGTTTTTTTACTTAAAGATTTTCAACTAAACTTCTCTAGTCTTATCAAGCAGGGATGAAAACTAAAATGGGATGGGTCATTTTATGCAAACAGAACTTGAACTAAAATATACAGTGCTTTTAGCAGGCTTTGAGTCAATTCATTATAAAAATCACTGATATCGTTATTAATATTTACTTGCTTTTTTTATTTGAAGGGTTGGCATGTGCGCGCTGTATTAGAAGGTCTATCATTGAGTCAACTGGCGTGGTTTCAATTCCCTGGTTGTACGTGACAAGGAGTAGGGTCGCCGGTGCAACCTCACGCTTTTTCTCTGGGCCCCTCATTCTGCCATGGTCTCGATTTACAGGTTTTACGTGACAAGGAGTAGGGTCGCCTGTCCAACCTCTTCAATTTTCACTGGGTTTTCTGGTTTCTTTGAACTGCTAAAGACCTTTAAGTGCAAGTGGATTATTGAAATCAAATTGAACCAATTATTATTGCAGATATAATCACTGATCCTAAAAGGGTTAAACTTGTCATGCAAGTATTTAAAGTTAACAATGCCAAGACTGAAGGTGTAGCTGTAGAGAAGTTTAATACATGGGTTTATTTTGTACGAAATCTAGGATCAAAAATATCAGTCAACTTTGAGCAGGTTAGTTTGATCAATACTTGTTAAATGTAGTAATGTAGAAAATATTTTAAGTTATTTAGACCATACAAGGAAAAATATTCTGATAATCTTTTATAAATAGAACGGGGGCTTATGTACATTTAGAGAGTTTTTTTTATCAGAGGATTGTGAAGCTAAAAAACCTATAGCATGTGTTGCTTGGAACTGTGGGTATCACATTGTAAACATCAACACTGATTGGATAATCAAACATTTGACGTCATAGGGCAAAACCACTCATATGATCCCTGCTGATATGACCTCCCACAAAATCTAGTCAGATCTTATTGCAGTGGAAGCCATCAAAAGTATAAAATGAAATATAAATCTGTATTTTAATTAGACAGCTAATTGCTAAGTTGAATGCAAAATCATAAATGATGATCTTGCAATGGATCCAACAGTGCAGTATTTAGTTGCCAATTTATTCAAAATTAGATATAAACAAATAAATTGAAGTACATAGATATATGTTGCTATAATACATTTGGCACAATGATAATTGTGTTGATATTATCAAAGATCTGTCAATGCGATATCAGTGGATGTATAGTATACTATTATATTTGTAGGTATTGGCACCATTATTACAGTTTTGTACAGGTGGTAATAAACTAGCATCATCATCTACACCTACGACACCAAGATTTGGTTAGTTTTACTCATACTAACACAGATTTATTTCATTCTTCTTAAATTTGTGCCCTATTTTTTAATTCTTTTTACAGCGAAATTGACAGAAATTTTTTAGGTTTGATTTGAGTGATCTTTATTAGCCTTATATGTGCAGACATTGCACATCATGTGGGATTTGTGCGTATAGTTCTGTAATTTCCTTGATTATTGCCCATGATTATACAAAGAATCTCAATTTTAGCTTAAATTTTTATGGGATTTTAATGAAGCTTTAAAACCATGTTTATATCCCAAAGATCTCATCTCCTGTCAATATTGGTGCGCATTGAACCATAACATTTTGGATTATGGCCCCTTATTGTACCAAAAATCTTGCTTTTAGCTGGACATCCTTGCATGACAACCACTTGTATATAATTATGTGAGGCACTAGTTAAGAAAAAATTGAAATTCAAGCTATTTATATCACATTTACATGAGGAATATATTTTATGACGTGCAGTTGATCAGGCCTATGTCACTCCCAAGCCAAGCTTCTATATCAACTGCCAAATTAGTTTTACAATGGACCTGCCTGTATCAGATTTGGGTGAATATTATGGACGTTTATGTTATTGTTCAGTTTAGCCTGTATCAGATTTTGAAAGTAATTTTAACTTCAATTGACAAGTTCATATACAGGTATTGTTTCTTCAGGAATCATGAGTCAACCAACAAGTCCAGCCATTCCAAGAATAAATATATCCTCTACTCCATCTAACTTAGTTACATTTAAAGTTCTACAGTTGAAAGGAATGGAGGTATTGGCAAGAATATTAGGAGAACCATTGAAATCAACAGATTACCCCAGATACAACTTTAGCATAGGTAAAAGTCTCCAACTGTCTTAAGAGTCACAGTTATCTAATTCCTCTTTTACAAGTTCAGTTGTGATTAAAAGCACACTGGCCAAACACAGGCAGAGCATTAGGCCCAAATGTTATCTCACAAAATATTGCTTTTATGATATTAAATGTCACCTGTCCAACCTCTTTGGTTTTCTCCTTGTCCTCTGTAACAGTATTTCAGTTATTACAGGGTCAGCTTAGTACATATATGGTTTATTTACATCGGGAACAGAATATCAACAAATACACAAATAGGCCTACATCTACACTACAGGAACTAGTCTATATATACTGGAACATATCTAACTACATTGTAACATCCATTCTACACCGCTGCCAATGCAGAGGCTGGACTCCGGCGAGTCCATACGCCGGTCTCTGCCGCCTGCTCTCTCTTCCTCTCTCTCTGGCTGTCTTGTCTTTTCTTCTCTACTGTGAGTATACACTACTGTATATAAAGCCTCCAACACTTCGGGAAGGTGGACAGGAGGGATCATCAAATAAGGAAGTTCTATGGCGTTTGTACATATCGTATGTAGCTAGTAAATAACATATGGAATAAATTATGTAGTTAACAAGATCGTGCCTTAAATAAGTTTAGAGAGTAAAAGAAACGTCCACTATAATAAATATCAAAACTAACAGAGGTCATACAGTTCTTTGCACCTAAATGAATGTTCAGAACAACTTTGTTACATTTCCTTTCTCACCCACAGGTGATTTACAAAAGTAAATCACAAACACAATTCACACAGGTGGGACACTGGGTTCATCTCCATAAATTGATCACACGCGAAATAAGAACGACACACACGACATAATAATAATGTACACAATATAAACGTCGATCGTAAACATAATAAAAAGGGAATTCATATACTTGAAATATAATGTTAATAAAAAATAGCAAACGTTTTATAAAATAGAAAATGTACATATATAGAAAAAAATTAATATAGGATTTTGTCATTTTGTTTTTTACTTGAGATAAATGGTGAATGAATGATTTGAACACATTTTACCAATCTTAAATAAGATATTTTTCAAAGAACTTATCAAAATTAACAACGGTTTATCTTTCTATTCCTTAAACAAAACAAAACACCACATACGCTTCTAACCTAAGCGCGACCCGTCTTCCTTGAGGGTATACAAAACCGATTCCTCCTAATAGGAATACACAAATCTCTCGAATTTACGAGGTAAAAACTCTTGAAAAAAACTCTCCCGTTACGTCGGGGTATATAAAAACACACAAAAAAATTAACAGGAGATAAAACCGTGAATATTATGTGAATGTTTGTGAGTTAATATCTTCACCGCAAATATGGCGATGGACGATGAAAAATCTATTCAACCGTCTATTCAAGAATTTCCTAATTAGGAACTTAACTCAATTCCAGTCAAACAATCACAAAATATTTTACTTCTTACTACAAACTTCTTAATACTTTATTACTATTCACTTTAACAGCCAAAATATGTGTTCAAAAACAAACAAGGACAATTTACATTCTTTTAAAAACAAAATGACTCACCGTAAAACAACAATCACACACATTTTTCTCGCTGTTCCGTCGCCATTATTCGGAACGTCTTTCGTGGCTTTTTGTTCGTCATTTCCCCATGTTTGGTGATTTGCTCCATTTCCATCCGTGAATTAAGAATTTTTTATATCAACGAAACCGCGCCTGCCACCCACGGTTTCACAGATAAACGTTTCAGTCCTGGATTTTTATTTAAACTTCTTTTTTTTCACAAACGCAACGGGCGGCTAGCGGTGAAACTTCATTTGTCTGCCACACGGGATTTTCTTCTGGTTGACGGGAACACACCCAAGGGTCTCGTTGGTCGATGACACCAAATCAAATCACTGTAACATATTTTAGTTATTACAGGGTCAGCTTAGTACATATATGGTTTATTTACATCGGGAACAGAATATCAACAAATACACAAATAGGCCTACATCTACACTACAGGAACTAGTCTATATATACTGGAACATATCTAACTACATTGTAACATCCATTCTACACCGCTGCCAATGCAGAGGCTGGACTCCGGCGAGTCCATACGCCGGTCTCTGCCGCCTGCTCTCTCTTCCTCTCTCTCTGGCTGTCTTGTCTTTTCTTCTCTACTGTGAGTATACACTACTGTATATAAAGCCTCCAACACTTCGGGAAGGTGGACAGGAGGGATCATCAAATAAGGAAGTTCTATGGCGTTTGTACATATCGTATGTAGCTAGTAAATAACATATGGAATAAATTATGTAGTTAACAAGATCGTGCCTTAAATAAGTTTAGAGAGTAAAAGAAACGTCCACTATAATAAATATCAAAACTAACAGAGGTCATACAGTTCTTTGCACCTAAATGAATGTTCAGAACAACTTTGTTACACCTCCGGATTCCTCCCACAGTTAAAATACCCTATGTGCAAGCAAATTATTGAAATAAAATTGAACCATGTGTTGGTCGCGAAATGACCTAGTTTGTGTGGAGTGGACGTTAAACCACATTTCTCCCTCTCTCACTCAAGATATTAAAGTTAGTTTGGTTTGATTGATTTGGATGTTGAGCAAAATAAGAACAATGTTAGAACTTGTTTCCCGTGCACTTTTGCATCTTGTACCAAATTTAATGGTGTAAACAACTATATGATATCCTATTCAAGGATGCAGAGTTCAGCTTTAAGCTTCAACATTACTGCTGCATCAAATATTTTCATTGTGTGAAATATTTTAAATATGTCTGCATTGTAAATGAGTTCATTGATTCTTTTTTTCTTCAGATCCGTTTGTAGTCGATATTATTACCAGTCCACTTTTTTTCCTGAAACAGTCTGTTATTCTTATCTCCTGTTTTAGAGAGTTGGTGACGAGTCTCGGCTCCGAAATACCAGGTAAACATTCATTGGAACAATTACTATGGTTGGGGAAAAATTGAACGAATCATAATTGTTTGAAAAATGGAGACTTGATATTCAGATCATCCAGTTTTAATTTGTTATCATTAATAAACCTTTAATCATTAATTAAAGAAAATATATTTAGAAATTCTAACCCATTTAAATCAGGTACTTGCAAAATTCTCTTGATAACTTCACTTAGTGTAAACTAATGCTGTTTTGGTAACCAACTAATTAAGGATTTTTCAAATGTTGTATTTGTGAAATATGAATATTCGTAAGATTCATTAAGTTTATAGATAGCTGTAAGATATGCTTTAAAACCAGGCATGATTGGTTTTTGTGAATTAATAATATTGCTACTTTAACAAGTCCCAATCTGTTAATCTCTGCTGTAAAAAAATGAATTTCTCTATTACATTTACCATTTATTCATAGTAATGTTAAATCTGTTTAACGATGTTGAGATAATAGATATCAGAAGTTTAAATCTTGAAATAACTAACTGTATTATCTTGTATTGTAGAAAGTTTATTATTATATACATGGCAAGCTTTGATTGGTCACGTTCATGTAGCTGTAGATATGACACCTAAATCCGATCATAGACAGATGTTTTCCTATTTCTTGAGTCAGTTTCAAGTAATAGCCTGTCATGATGCCCTATCAGCACATTTAGTGGTATGCTTCTTACATTCATATACAATTTTTTTTTCTTCCTGGTCTTATAGCTATGTAATATATAACAACACACAGTGACATCTATATTATTTTGATTTTGTAACATATTGAACATCTAGAACAGCAAATACACACACTACCTATTAAGGACTCACATTGTGTGTTATCCTATTACCACCTTTAGATTCCTTTTATACACCTGTATTGTGTTGCCATCCCTAATTAACTTATAATTTCTACTCAGTTCTTATGTTCAAAAGAAAAAAAAAAATCATATTGAATTTGGGTAAATGTTTTGTATAATAAATGTTGGCATCAGTAAGAACTAGAAGCCTGACGAATTATAATGATTTCTGATGTTAACTTGTTACACACGAGTCTTGTAAAAATTCCCATTACCTGGAAAAAGAAAAATATATGCTTGGTTGACTTGGTTTCTGCAGCATATGTAATAAACAGCCTATATTTTGATAGGAATGAAATATATATTTTGCAGAAGATGTTTGAACCAGTATGTGGTCTACCATATAAAGTTTTATCATCAAATGTTTATAGTGTTGGTAATGGAGAAGGCATCATGGTAATATCATTCTACCGTTGTTTTTTTTATCAATACATCAATTTTAAAATTGAATACTGTTTCTTCCATGTCACCAGTAAAACAAACTTTCTGATATTCAAGTTTTTGTGTTCATAATATATTTGCTTCTATCTATTTAGTAATAGAACTGAAAATTCACAGTTATATAGAATATAATTACTATTATTTACAGAGTGATGTCTTTATCAAAAATGTAAACATATTAGAATTAACATATATCTATTTTGTAGGGTACTCCAGCTTTATCTTTATGTGAAATTCTACTTTCTCCAGTTTTACTAAGTCTAGCTGCTGAAAAAGAAAGGTAATTATTATTTATTTTATTCTTTGTGGGTAACTTTAAGGTAATTCTGGGTGATATTCTTGATGATGTCATTTATCATGATAGGAAAATTTGGAATACAATATTTTGGGGTCTTTGAAATATGTGATGATAATCTTATTTAACAAAAATGTTGCTAGGAAATTTTGTAAGTTAGAGTTTTATGCATATTGCCTGATACTAATGAATGGAATTTACTACTACTCTTGTCTGTTTGAGTCCATTATATTTATCAATTACAATTTTTTTTTGACAGTTTCATGACCTTGTATGGTAAACTGATTGATTGTGGTATGAACAACCCAACAGGAACTTTAGAATTCAGTCATGGTGTTCTAGACATAATAGACAGACACGTTGAGTCTCTTCCTACAATAGAGTTACTATGGAGATTATGGAGTGTCATAGCCAATAGATTATTAGAACATATTATTAAGGTAGCTTTGTAAAAGTTAATTGCATATTTTTATTTTGAATATTTAATTGTGTACTGTGACTTTGCGTTTTCTTGAGTAATAGAATTCAGTAGATCTTTTGAATAAGTGAATGATTAATTATCCAGTTCTTGTTTACTATATCTCTCTAATGCCGTAAAGAAGTTGTATCAGCTGTTCTAGTAATAATAGACAGCGTTAAATTGTCATAGATCAAATTCCCTTTGAATTATTTGGTAACCCAAATGTTTTAATTATACATTTATGTGTACATTTAATAACTTATGTGACTAAAGACTGAATATTGATGTCAAGTTATTCTGGTACCTATTTTCATTTTAAGCTATATGGAAAAAGAAGGTAATGATCTGTCCTAAACTGGCAATGTCTTGCACAATTATATCATTTATGTCTAGCATGATACAGTGCCAAAGAAATGGCAAAACCATTGACACTTGAAGTAGTCGCTACAAATTGACTGTTGATCCGATCTGATTTAAGAAGTTAGAAATCAGTACTAATGTAACATGACATGGTATTGATATATTTCAGACAAGTGAGATTAATCAAGGTGATTCGTTAGAGTATGATTTTACCTGTATATATACAGCTTTATTATTACCAGTTAAACATAAAATAGGTTCTCTAGTATCACAGGTTAGTTTATCATCTTTATTATTACTAGTTGGTCCAGACAGTTCCGTAGGAGTTTCTAGAGTGACCTCCCCTTGTCAGTCGTGAAGAATGAAGAGTTTGGCAAGGAGCTGCGTCTAGTCAATCAAATGGGATGAAAAAACAGAACACTAGATCGAAGACAGTCCTATGATTTTAACACATATGAGGTCTTACATAGATTGTGGGTTAGGGTAAGGACTAGGACCTGTAGATTTCGTTGTAAGTCGCAAAATGTAAACAGGACTGGACCTAACCCTAACCCTGAGCCAAGCCTTACCCTTACCCACAATCCACATATGAAGTAGGACCGCCTCTGATCTAGCATTCTCTGAGAAAAACAATGATGTTGTGTTGGCATTCACATGAAAAAACCCTTGACAGATGGGATTTGATGAAATAGGTGGTAATGCTGCTTACCAGGAAAAATTTTACTCCTGTCATATGTCCGTTTTGATAGAGGCAGGAAATTAGGACGTTAAAGCCCATTTTATTTACACAATGATTGTTGTATATATTTTTAGCCTGTTTGTAAGTCATTGATGAAGACCTGGTCAGATTTGTATAAATGTTTTGTACGTGAATCAGCTTTAGTAACAACAGCTCGAGATAATGTAGTGTGTGAAGATTTTATGTCGAAAATAATAAATAGTCTTACAGATGACGAATTAAAGGTTAGTGTCAATTAAAAATGAATATTGATCTCCAAGGTTAGATTAATGATGTCAAGGCTGAAACCCATATTCACTTATGTAAATAAGGTCTGTGACATATTCAATTTCTCGTTAAGATATGAAAAACATATGTATGAATTTATGCTGCACATAATGATCTCTTGGTTGTAGGAATTTAAGTATCTGAGACAATGAACTTAATATTTCTTACAATGTATGTTTCACCAGGTTTAAGAATGCATAAATAAAACAATGAATAAATGATTGGTTTGTTATCTTATTATTCCAGGAAATTGGTACAATAGACTTTTTAGTACAAATTCTGCAAGTTGTTGTGGATAGTGTAAATTTCTCATCTCTCTCTGCTTCTTCAACATTTAACATCGGTGGTACCTTCAGTCCAGGCAAAAGATGGCTAAAACATAAACAGAAACCTCTAGAAAATCTTCATTCATTCATTTCTTTATTGACTGATTTACTCACTCACTCGGTTGATATCTCAGACAATGGATATAACCCTAACAAGGTAAGAGATCCTGTGTAATATTTTGGGGGGTAATGGGTGTAAAAAAAAAACTCATGGCGGTTGTTATTCAAAGAAGTGGAAACATTATTTCCAGAGCAACATGTTACCACCCAAATGGCACTCGTAACCATAGAAATGAAAACTATTATATTTTAGTGTTAGATTAACCAAATATTGACTGTTCTTATGAATATTTAATAGGCCGATTGTATTATTCTTTCTTATAGAAATCTCCATCTATCAGTGTGGCTGTTAACGGACTGGTAGATATTGTCTCCACACTTGTTACTCATGTATCCAGTTCTTCCATAATATCCAATATGTTTGAGAAAATAGCAGAACCATTATCAAGACTCTTTTTGTATTCATCAAATAGAAATGGGAATAAACTCTATACACCGTCTTTCTATCAAAAGGTATGTTTATAATTTAATGTTGATTTATCTCTAAACAATTGTGAATCTACATGAGGTAAAAATTGGTTACTATGACTTTGTCTATTGCTATTCTAACATGTCCTGGAGAAAGCTTATGTAGTGACCAGGCCCCACATATTTATAAGGTTAATGACTTATCATTTAGTTGACTTTCTCTACATGAATTCATGCAAGAGTTGCGTTAGCAACACCTATTAATGTTCAGTGTATCTTGAATTAAATTTCCAGACTTAATGAAGACATTTTGTTTTTTCAGTTAGAAAAGTTGTGGTTAGATATATCTATATGTCTACAGAGTCGGTATAATAGTATTTATGACAGTGACTTCCTTCATATATTATCTCCCTTACTGATCGCAACATTCTCACATCCCCGTCGACCAATCAAAAACCAAACGATATTATTATGGAATTCTACGTTTGGACGATCGTCTATGTTAAACTACCCAGATAAACTAAAGTAAGTGGAAATTTGAATAATAACAGAAGTAATATAACTTGGGTTCTCTTATGGTTTAAAAGCAGACGTGGAAATAACGGTACCTGATATTTTCAACTTAGTGCGGGACATGTATTGATAATATCAATAAAAAAGACATGGAAGTGCCAGACAAAATGACAGGCACCAGAGATTTTGTGCCTGACAAAGCCTGAATTTGTCTGACATTGTCACTGACGAATGAATTATTTCCAGGCTTACTTAAAAGACTACTGTTCGTAGCATTTGTAATTTTGAAATTGCTGAAAGATTAAGCGCTGGAGCTACGACCATGAGTCGAGCAGATGGTAAGCATACTATACCTCCTACATGTTATCTACAACTTGATTTATAAGTAATATTTTGTATTCAAGGGTTGTGTTAGCTAAAGTAAAAGAGAAGACACCTCTATCATTACCTGGTTGGCTTTCTATTGATACAACAACTATAATAGATGATACACCTGCTAGTCAATCACAGTTTAGTCAGGTAAAAACATATCCTATATTATTCTTAAATATATTTTCAAGGTATTTTGAAGAAATAAATAATATGAAATGCAAAAGCAAGCTGTTTAATATAAATCATTAATATATAATAATGAAAGTGAATGATAATTAGCCCATCAAAGGTACGAAAGCATTTTCGTTTTGGAGTTGGATAATTAGAGATATAGATCACCAGATGTTCCTTTCATTTCTTCGTTTTGATTTCATATCAAAAGAAATAGATTTCAAAATATACAAAAAGCAGACTTGAAATAAATATAGTTTCAGGATGCTATAATATTTATGGAAGTCTTTATTGTCTGAAATTATATCTTACAGATGGATGCACCAGAACCTCATCTACCAGGTCTTCCATCTCCTCATAAATTTCATGGAAGTTTCTTAAATAAAGCTGTTTCACCCAATGTGAAAAAATCTCCTGCTAAGCTACCTGTCATGGAATCGAGGAACGTAGCAAGTGCTAAGAAAAAACTGGCCATAGACGGTTTGACCAATAATGTAAGTTTAAAAATTCTATAGCACTTTTGAAGGGATCTTCAATCTGTAGATTATGTCAGCTAAATTACCTGAAATTGTCAAGTGCTCTGCTTCACAAAGATAATAGACATTTCATACTAGTGTTACCAGTGTATAGTACTTGTCAATAAATTCAGTTTGTTTTGGTTCAGATTAGTTTGTGGAATTTAATTTTATTGGTATGATCTTTCTTTAAGCAAAATAACGTTATAATTTCAAAATGTTATTTTTAAAAGTTTTGATTTTTTTATACGAATGTCTTTATTCAGAGATAAGTTGTGATCATAAAAATGTCCATATCTTCCTTTGATCAAGATATAATAAAATGCATAAAAAGATGAATGTCTATTGTTAAATATTATATTCTTTTATATTTTTCTAGGATTATGTTGTCATCAAGTCCTCCCCTAAAAAATCAAGAATTCTAACGGAACATCAAAGAGAATCCATGAAGCAGAAAAGGTAATAAAATATAACTGAAATTTAAGCAGGGGATAAGTGTGAGGTGAATTTCTATGGTGCATGAATGTCATTTGAAAGTTTCAAAACTTTACTTTTGCTTAAGAATTTGTGAATGAGAACCAGTGTTGTTTGTTTTTTTAAAACTGTTAGATAAGTATTGATGCATATTAATTTGTTTTCTTTATTCAGTGTAATACCAGCGATGTATAATAATTTAGACCAATCACAATCTCAAGATATATCTATGATGTCACAGTTTCAACAGGATACACAACCAGAGTGAGTTATCTATATTATACCTAGTAAAAATATTAAATTATCTTGTTGAAGTGTCTATTTGATCAATCTACACTGCTGTATCAATTATTGTTTTCCTGTTTAACAAGTTTGCCAGTTATACTAATAGTTTATTCCATGTAGACTGTTCCTGCTTTCTGTTAAATGGCATCATGTATGGATATACTTTGAAATAAAATGCGGCTCTACATCCTATTGTTCTCTACTGACTGAGCTGATGAAGATGGACATATGACATACAGCCGTGTGCATGTCCAAAACTTTGCCCAGACAGTGGCACTACAGCCAACACATATTTAGAATTCCAACGGTCAAGGGTTCTTTTTTACGTGCATGCCATTGTGTGTACAGGACCTTGTTTGTGGAGCCAAATGAACGACTATAGTCCAGTGACACAAAACACAGCTTAATCTAGCAAGGATGAGATGAGCAATGGCAGGAATCAATATTTGACAATGGCAGGAATTAATATTTGATAGAATTTTCTGTGCTTAATACGTTTTGGGATTTAAAAATCAGCCTTGTCCGAATCCTGATGTTGAGATAAAACTGAAATTGATGGTCATGATAGAGATTAACGCCATTGTTAATAGAAATACATTTTAGCTGGAATCAAAGATATTTTTCTGCCTTAAATTCATGTGATAATGACAGCTTGTTATTGACTAACTTGTGTTGATTTCATAGTGATAACATGATGTATAATATTTCAGTTTGGTTGTGTCGTCAACAGACAGTGAAGTTATAGTTATACCTTCGAGCCAATCAGAATCTAGTCAATCAAAGGTTAGGGTTGTCTGCATCTAAATGTAGAGATTTAAAAATTTTAAGCAACTCATAAAAAAAGGTTACAAAATGAAATAGGATTAAATATACTACTGTTCTGCACTGACGAGGCTCATGAAGACGGTACACCATACATTGTGCAATGAGTGAAATTTAGCTGGGACAGTGACCCTGCAGGCTTCTGTTTTATTTCAAATTCTGACTATAAAGTTCTTTTACGATAAGATGTGTCTGGGACTATAGTTTTCGGTACTGAACCAATGACAAAATATACCACGCTGAAAATACTGAAGAAACAACCGGGTCTTCAGGTTACTCAGCCAGTGCGTTACTGAGCCACCATGGTTCTTTATTTAGATTAAAATACACATACAAAGAGAATTTGAATCACAAAATTAGAACTTCATTTTAGTGTCCCCAAAGTGTGCTCCCCCTGTTTTATGTTATAAAGATCCTTGCAACGAAGGAGATGGAATTTACTGTATTGTGTCCCAATGCTATATATATATATATACTAGTTGAATCTGTTGTATTTTTATTGTTTAATTTCAGGAAATGTCTGAGCAATCTCAGGCACAAAATGAGGACTCTGAAGCGGAACCTGAGATTACTTTTAAACAGCCAATTAAAACTCGCAGAAGATCTGTGCGCTTTTCCTGGGATGCAGATGATGAAAAAGTTCAAGATAAGACCCAAGGATCGGGCTCTGTGGCTAAAAACAATACAGATATTAGTGTAAAGTCTGAATCATTATCTTCATCTAGTGCTAGTCTTAAACAAAATTTAGAAGGTGCTGTGGGAATTATGGATCAAACATTTGAATCGGTCAGCAACAAAAGTAGTTCTTCATCACTGGAAAACAAAGAAAATAAAATTGACATATTTGACTCTAGTGAATCTGTTTTAGTGAAGAATAATTCCCAGGATTCAGATTCTCAATCGATAAACAATTCTCCACAAACAGTCTTTTCGCAAATACGATCCTTCAGTCAATCTCCTCAACGTTCACGCCTACCCTCACCAAAACGAAAAAGCAACAGTCAAGAAATTCGAAGCTCTTCCAGATCACCCAAAAGAAAATCAATCAGTGCTTCTTATAATTTTAGTCTTGATAAATGGGTGGTCAAGTCTCCATCAAAAAGTCTCGCATCTGGTGATGATTTAAAAGCCAACGATAGTATTTCATCTCAAGTGTTAGTTGAAGACACACAGTCTCCCACCAAATTTAAGGATGCATCAGCAAAGAGTGACTCTGGTAGTAAGGTAACGCCTAATCGCAATTTGTTTGATGCAAATAAACCAAGCATGGTTGCTGAGAGTCCAGAAATAGTGCCTGATTCACCAGAGCTTAGTGCTGTTGTAAAAGTTCATAAATTAACAGATAGTGATATTAAGAAATACTCGCAGGAAAATGCTTTTGAATGTTCGATGGATGAAAATATGCAGAACTCTGAAATGTTTGCTTTCTCTGAGAATAAAGTCAATAGTTCACAAGGTTTTGAAACTGCATCAAAATCACAGTCGTTAGGATTTTTTAGTCAGGAAAAAACTTTGTCGCAAGAGAGTAGTCAAGCAATTCCCTCTACCGACGATTCAGTACGAGGTATTTCTGGAATTTTGACTGCTGAACAGAAAGAACAACTTAACGATTGTCCGTCTACAGAAACAGAAGACTCCATATTCTCAGCAGCAACTCAAAGTCAGAGTATTCTCAGGACAGAGCCCTCTTCAGTTGTTCATGATGTTGACATGGCTGAAGAGATAAGTGCAGATAATAACATGAAATATGATCCCACTACAACTAACACATTAAAAGATACTATTTCCCAAGAAACCACAGTTCTAGAGAATGATGAAGATGATCAAACACCGCAGTCTTCTCAAAGTTCTGAAAGTGAAAGTAGTCAATGTGATGGAAGCTATGATCCAACAAAAATTTCCACATTAAATGAAGATAATGCTAAAAAGAAGCGCAAACAGGCAACACCAAAGAAATCTCCATTGTCAATTACTCCTCGTCGCACACCAAGACGTCACAAAAAAAGACGTCATTCAAATTGTGACTGTTGTTCAGCCGAGGAAGATGCAGATCGTTCAACTCTAAAAAGCATTTCTGAGGAAAAAAATGAAAACGAAAGTCAATCAAAAAATGACAAAACTACTGAAATATCTCAAGACGAAGAAAAATTAAAAGAGACAATAAATCCTGATATTAATAAATTAGAAGGTGAACAAGATCCATCTAATTTGGTTTCTGATTCTCGAAAGGATGAATTCACTGAGGATTTAATATCTGAGACAATGGAGGCAGCTGAACAAACTCCTGAAGGTAAAACAACATGTAAAGAAATTCGTAGAAAAAGTACTACGAAGGAAAAACTTGCTGTAGCCAAGCGTAGATCGGCAAAACTGTCGGAAGAAGGAAACAAATCAAGAAAGCAATTGGATGAAAATTCAGATGCTAATACGACAGTCGATAAAGAGGAAGGTGAGGCAAACATAGAAACCTGTTTGCCAGATCCTGAAATAAAACAAGAAATGTCTGATACAAATTCCAATAACAATTCAGGTCTCGGAAAAGACCTTCCTGTTGCGCCATGTGAAAATTTAAGTGATTTGCTGGTTGATTCCCAAATATCTTGTAGTCAAATTACTGAGGATTCAAAGGCATCGTCTCAAGAATCTATGACATTTTCAGCGTCCGCATCCAAAGATTTTCCTAACAGGTCGACTCGATCGGCTAGTAAGAGAAAAAACAGAAAAACTTGTTCTCCGAAAACAAATCGTTTAAGGTCCTCAGGGCTTGTGATACAAACTCGAACTCTGCGTGATGGAAAAAAAATAACTTTAGCTAAATTGTCACCAGTTGCTAAAAGGGTTCGCAAAAGAGCAAAGAAAAATCGGTCCGTTTCAGAAAGTGATGCTGGCAATGAAGCTGAAAAGGCATTTTCGGATACAGAAAGTGAAATGTCGGAGAAGAGTGAAATTGCCAATGTAGACAGTGCAAGAAATGTTTCTAAGACTGATTCTCAGAAACAGAATGATAGCATTAGCGATAATCAAGTAAATGATGTTTTTGGCGAACTTATAAATAGCAATATTAAACAAACGAGTAACGATTCTAAACAAGATAAAATATTTGATAAAATTACGGTTATGGGGGACGCAGACAAAAGTGATGAAACCCTAGATAAGTCGGATAATATCAAAATTGACAATGTTAAATTGATAGAAACTGAATCAAAAGACAAAAGTGCTGACATCACCAGCATTGATGAACAAATTATTAAAGTGTCAAAGACTTTAGTTAATCCAGTATTAAAAGATTCTGTAGATGGAGAAAAGGTTAGCCGAGATGCAAAAGAAAAAGCAGGAATGCTCTCACCCATTCCGCAAGAAGAAACACCTAAAAAATTCAAAGGATCCAAGAAAAGATCCTTATCTGGATTAGTTAATTCTGATTCGAAAGTGATTGGATTGAATCGTTTGGGATTTAAGTCGAGAGGTTTTAATATTGTTAGACGAAGTATATTACAACAGCGTAATATGAGTGATGATCAGAGTAAAACTAGTATATTTAAAACAAATAGTTTAAGTCCAAGTCGATCGTTTTCATCTATAACAGCGTCACCAAGTACAAGTATATTAAAGAGAAGATTAAGTGTAACCGATATACAGTCCAACTCACCTTCTCCTCCAGCTAAGGTACGTTTATAGAAGCTAAATCTCTTTCAATTAAGTTAGAGTACAACATTAAAATCAATTCATTAAATTTTTGTTTCTGAAGACCAAGTACAACATTAAAATCAATTCATTAAATTTTTGTTTCTGAAGACCAAGTGGAACTTGTTTCATAAATTTTAGTTTTATTTAGTTTTCAAATAAGAAAGACAAATAAGCATATCAACAAAATTGGCCATTTTATTTGTGACCCGACTGAAAGCAGTCTGTGAATTTTAATTTGTAACTGTTTATAACTGATCTAAATCTATAGAGCTGTAACCATATTTTGATTGATAAAAATGGAAAAGGTAATCAGGTGGTAGTCTCTAAGTTTAAGTGATTATTCTTTAACATAATAGCCAAATCACTGCGCCAAATTATAGCTTGGGATTTATAGTAAAGAAAGTGTGAATTAGGTATTGTGTATCTAATTCCGTAACCACAAAACTTCTTTGAAAACATTTATGTATGTACTTGGATTTTAATAATTTCTTTGTAAATGTTAAGTTTTTATACTTTTTCAGCAAAGGAGAGTATCATTTGCAACACCTATTGTGGAGGGAAAGAGTCCAGTTAAATATCAAGAAGTAAGCAACATGCCTCCATCACCATTAATTACAAACAGTTTCACACAATTAACATGTTCTGGTAATAAGGTAAGTTAACCAGAAATACAAAACCAGAAATACAACTAGTTATGGAATAGTTTAAAATCTATTTATCTCTTGGCTTATTGTATTTCTTCATGTTTACCTATATTTTAAACTTATAGCTTCCACACAGGCTGGTATCATAGACAAGTGTTTCCTAAATTTGAGTTATAGTTTCCACTAGAAACCATTCCAAGAATCCATCCAAAGATGTAGTTCCTTGGTACAAGTTGTCTTAGCATGTGTTGCCATTCTAAGCTCTGAACTAATTACGGTTTCGACCAGCTAGAATTAGGACTTATCATACTAGCATGCTATAGTTAGTTGTTAGTCTATGTATTTGATGATTAGCTGTAATAGATTTACTATTTACAAACTAACCTTAACAAAAATACCTTGGAAATTATGAGCTAATTAACTATTTATGCTTTGCATTTGTTTTGTTAGTATTTAGTTGGTTCACCCAGTTACAGAAAGAAAAAAAGTCGCATGGAAAAGGTATGTTTCACACCTGTACAGCGTATTGTTAATCTGTTAAGAAAACTGGATGGTTTGATACTTTTTAAATTTGTGCGAGTTTAGAGGTAGCATGAATGACTTAGTTGAAGGTAGGGGTATTATGCTGCATGACGAGCCCTATGTCTATGCTTTCTCTTTGCCTCTAGATTACTATTATATTAACACTTACATGTTATTGTATTTAGCTTGTTTATACTCTTATAATGCTTAACTATATAAAACTATATAATGAATTCGCCTATAGTTTAAGCATTTACCATTATTAATATATGTTAATTGGCTATCTACATTGCAATCAAAATAACAAAAATAAACAAGGTTTCATCAAAATATTTCACTCTTGTACATTGTTCAGTGATTTGTATGCAATAAGACATCATTTGATTTTTTAGTCCACAATCCTAACGAGAAATAACCTTCCTGATGAATTAGATTAAATTTAAAACCGACCAGAATTTATGGAGGAAAGCATTTTGCATCCGTATTGCCAACATATAATCTTAGTATTCAACCCTTTTGTTCTGAAGGGGGGTTGGAATGGCCTAGTGGTCTAGAGTGCCGCGCTTCGACCTCTAGCTGGCCGGTCACCTCTGGCGTGCGGCTGTGGTTTCGAGCCCTTGTGTGAGCGTATGTGGCATGGAGATAGGGGCGCCTTCTCAACCTCGTGGGTTTCCTCCGGGCACTCCGGTTTCCTCCCACTGCTAAAGACCCCTACGCGCAAGCGAATTACTGAAATAAAATTAAACCATATGTTAGTCCCGAAATGACCTAGTTTGTGTTGAGTGGACATTAAACCCCTTTTCTCTCTCTCTCTCTTTTTGTTCTGAATATGATCATACCAACAAATCAGTTTAAGTCAAGAACTGTATATTTACGACTACAGAAATGAACTCAACTAAGGATTCAATAACAAAGCTGTAGGTAATGTTAATTTGTCTACTATTGAAGGTTCTCAATTTGCTACTTATTGAGTGGAATTATGAACTAGGATGAACATGCTATTCTGTATTTTACAGGAGATAGAAGACTCTGAATCACAAACCAGCCAATCTCAGCCCTTTAAATGTACAGATGAATCAGAACTAAAAGTCCACGGACCTGCTTTCCCTGAATTTATAGATTGTGATGAACCAGTTGAAAAGATTTTACCGCAATTAACATCATCTTTATGGTACGTAGAAATAGTTTCATATGTTATCACTCATACAAATACTTTTATTACACCCCCGCTTTTTCATGTGGACGTATATTGTCATCGCCCCTGGTTCCTTATGATCTTGGCATGTATTAGACTGTAAGAAATGGCCCCTGATTGAGAGGTTAGCATGCGCTCGCTGTATCATACGGTCTGCCATTGAGTCAACTGGCGTGGTTTCGAATTCCTGGTTGTACGTGGCAAGGTGTAGAGTCGCCTGTCCAACCTCGTGGGTTTTCTCCAGGTACTCCGGTTTCCTCCCACTGCTGGGGACCCCTACGCGCAGGCAAATTATTGAAATAAAATTAAACCATAATATGTTAGTCCCAAAATGACCTAGTTTTTGTCGAGTGGAGGTTAAACCCGGTTTCTCTCTCACTCTCTCTCTCTGAAACTTAAAATATACATTTATATCTCAAAGTTCTTGGTTCCTTTTAATATTTGCATGTATCAGACTTTAACTTGGATTACTGCCCCTGATTATGGCTGGGTTTTTTTTTAGCTTGTCCATCTCTTGTAAAATGTGGGCATGTCTTGCATGGAAGGTGTATAATTAATGTTTTATTTCACAAACAGCTGATGAATATTCTTTTCAGTTAGTAATTCAGATAATTAAGATGAAAGAAAAAACTTAAAATCATCTTGGGTGCAATGTTATTGTTACATGTCCGTACCTTGAATACATACTATAATAGTTACAGAATAGAGCAAAAATTGATTTACTTCGAAATAAAATGTTGGGT
The DNA here is from genome assembly GCA_036850965.1 of Patella caerulea. Classification (NCBI taxonomy): domain Eukaryota; kingdom Metazoa; phylum Mollusca; class Gastropoda; family Patellidae; genus Patella; species Patella caerulea. The sequence goes on from JAZGQO010000021.1 coordinate 18,001,580, forward strand.
TAGATTAACTTGAAATAAAATGTTATGTAAATATTAACTTGATCATGTAAGTTTAACTTTAAATAAAATATTTTGCAGGTCAAGAGGTCTTGTGCAGCTCATTCGTTCCAATGTTAAAAATATTATCAGTGTTGGTGATCTCTGTAGATTATCCGAATATGAAATAAATAACTTGCCTATTCGTCAACCAAAATTACCTACTCTACAGAAAGCTTTATCAACATTAGAATATAAGAAAAATAAGGATACTGTCATTGCGGAGAAAGGTAATTTTCATTTTAAATGTCTTAACTTTTTCCTGTAAAAAGATAGATACTGGTAGATTTATATTTCAACATGTTTCATTAGAGCTCTGTTAGTAATATTTAGCAAATTTTTGTGCATGCACTTAAGGTAAATTTCATTTGAATTACTGAAAATTAACTTGCCTGATATTCCAGCTTAAGGAATAATTGGTATATTTTGTAGAAAAGTTCCAACATTGCAACATGAAATGACTAGTTTGTAAAATATCATTCAGTAATAATGGCAAAAGTAAAGGGATATGTTGAATACCTTTGGTTAATTCTGTGTCATTAGATTTTATGTGTGAATATAATTTGTTTGTTAGACAATGAATGTGTAGAAGAAGAAAATGTGTCAATGACATACAGTTTACCAACAGTAGTAGAAGATGAAGAATGTGATGAAGAACTACCCAGTGCTGATGAAGCTTTACAAAAACTTGCTGATGCTACACCACAAGTAGAAGGTAATACAGAATGTTTTATTAAACTGCAAAATTAATTAATTGTTTTAACCATCAGATAAAAGATTGTATTTCAGTATTAGAAAGTTATGCAGTGTATAACAATAAAAACTAGTGCCATTTAAAAAAAAAATGTCAATTAGTAAAGAAGTATTGACATCCATAAAGAGTTGTCAACTGTGTTTTTGTACTGTAATGTGGTCGTGGATGCTACTAGCCTGGAGGTTGGGTGTTTGATCCCTGCATTGCAGATTTTCTGGCTTGATTCCTCCTCGTCAGGGATGCAGGGAGGAGGGCTTGACAAGGACAGCTGTCTACTTATTTTGGTTGGATGAAAAACCAAGGTTCTGTGTACATGTTGACTTGCACGTAAAAAATCCCTTGACAGTATGCCATAATGCTGCTGTCTGGGCAAAATTTCCCTCATAGCACACAGATGCCGTAATCAGCCCAGTTCAGTGCAGAGCAGTAGATGTAAACTCCATTACATTTCATGTGTACTGTAATAATTAAGAAAAACTTTTAATTGATAATGTTTATTTTATTCTACTTAGATTGTGATGCAGATGATGCATTAAAATTGAGTCAAAGTTCTGATTCTGACCAATCAACAAAGAGTTTACAACTTAACATTGAAGATCAGAGCCATTCAAGTGCTACTATTCCTAATTTAAGTGCCTTAGAACCTGATAATCTATTGGACATTGTAAAAGAAATTAGCCAGTCGGGAGTGTTTGATAATTTAAATGATATTCGAACTGGAACTTTATTTCAAGTACATCAACATCTAACAAGTTTTACAAATAAAGTTGTTGCAGCTATTCAGAGCAAGTGTCAATCACCAAGTAATACACAGGAATAAAGACAATCTGAAATATATTCAATTGTACATATTTCCTCTTTTAATTATCATGATTTCAGATGATTTAAATACATGTGATCTAGAAACGCCTTGCCAAGCTGGTTGTGTAGAGTAATACTTATATAGTGCTAGGTCAAGATCAACAATAATAAATAAAAATATTTATGTAAATTTACAAACAAAATATAGATATGATTACAATAGTGTGATCAATTTAAGAATTTTGTCCACATATTGGGAATGAACAGAGGCTTTGACCTATTTCCTACTTAAAAGACTTGTCCATAATTATTTTCAAAAGATCTTAGTTGTTGAACCGGTTACATGTTACTGAATAATTATTACCTGTCGGAGATATTATTAGAATTTGTACCGATGATTTCAGTTTCTTCTTGTCACAACTTTACTTTATCTCGATTTAGTATACTGCTATATGAGACGAAAATATAAAAGTTTTACAATATTTGCTGTTGTAAATAACTTGTTTGTTCTCTCCAGACATTTTGGTGTAGTTTTATTTTCAAGTTGTTACAGTGTAGTGGATTTATATATGCTCATATTGAAATTGCTTCTATCTTGTGAACACACAACATGTGATTTATCATCAGATTTTTTTCAAACTTAAATATTATGTTATTAACATTATTGAGACAATAAAGCCCTGTTCAATATCATTGAGTTACTGCCCTAACTCACGTTTAAGAATCTTGTAAATACTGGCAAAAACAAGTAATCCAAGAGTTATGATTCAACATTTGTGGACTGTTCATATATTATTGTGCTGTAAGTGTGTTGGCAACCTATCTTTATTTTATTAGGATAATTATTGTTTATATTCCTATGTTTATTAGAAATTTTCATTGGTGTATGGGACCAGAATTATGCTTTTAAAAAATTTTTGTAAAATAATGTAATTAAAAAAATGTTTTACTTTTTAATCTGTATGAGTATGTAGTAACTATGTCATTAATAAAGTTAAGAACTATTGGTTTCTGTTACACTCTTTGATAAGAGATTGCAGAGAGGGTGAATAGGGTTTAATGTCCATTTGAAATAATATAAAACCAAGTATGAACAAACCAAACCATTAGACGAAATTCGAAGTCCTAAAAAAACGTAATAGGCAAAATACACAACAAACAGTGGTAACAGGTGTACGGAAGAGTAAGCTTACCCTGCCTGGCACAACACCTGGCATAGCTGCATCCAAACTATTAGACAAAATGTTGGTAAAATAGCATGATTGGCCAATGGACTATAGGTATGCAAAATGCATGTGATGAACAGGGTTAATGATGTAGTAGACATAATCAGGTAGATAGTAATATACGTTTCAATTAAATACATGTAGAATAATAGCCGAGAGACGCGCTATATTTACATCATCAGTAAATAGTTTAAAAAGGAGCACACAGATGGAGTCTGGGTTTCAATCCTGGGGTTAGCCGAGAAAGTTCCTGGCATTGTTTCCACTTAAGAAAATTTTTTAGGTACAATGATGTACCTATTGGGACGCATGTAAAAGAACGGTTGACAGTTGGATTTTGAAACAACCAGTTGTCATCAAGAAAATTACTTTGCCCCATCTTTATGTGATAAGGATGATGTGCTGTCATCTGACTTACAAGAAATACATGTCATTATCATAACAAGTTCAGGAGAAGTGACCTTAACAGAACGTTAGCTGTCATTGGTAATTACAAACCAATTGGTTGTGAAGACACATGTTGTACAGTAAACTCTCTGTTGAACCTGTTACAAGTCTTAACAAATAACAAGTCAGAAATTTTTGTGACCTCAGGCCAAAGCTGTGACATGAATTCAACACTTGTCTGATTAAGAATTAACAGTATTTCACAACACTATATTCATGATATTTTTACATATTTATTTGGTGATGAATTTCTGGGCATCTGCTTTATCAACAGGTAATCCGATTAATAATTGTTACTTTCCATATAAACCAAAATTGCCACACTTTTATTGGAAATAACCACCTAACAAATACTTTCGTGGGAAAGTATCTTTAATTAGAGCGTTAATAATGCAATGATCACAAGCAGTGGTCATGAGTTATCTCTTGGTTTCACAAATTTTCCCTGAACAAAAATCCTTGGTACATTGATTCCTTTTTTTTTATTGACAGTATTTCTCTGAACATAATCATTTCTTTCCTGTATAAAACCAGCTTCTGTCATCATACCTTCTAATATTTCTGAAAAACAATAAAATCAAACATCTTGATATCCAAAAATAATGAATAATTATGTCAGAACAGGGCTTCCATTGTGTCTGATTATGTGTGGGTTAATGGTCGAGAGTGATACTTTAATAATATATTGATACTGTATGAGTGTGTTAGCCGAGTGTTGTTTCAATATATTACATTATGCTTAAGACCATTAAACAACTTAAATAAAGACACAAAGCCTTGTGTGCTTTTCGATGAAATGCATCACACAATTCCAATGTTTCATTTTAGTAGAAATAATGTACAATTGGCAAGTTTCCAGTACGTTATTTAAATAATGGTACACCAACATCTAAGCATGACATCACATCTGTATTTTAAATGAGCATACTGTTAATAGTACCAACTGATTGATTCAACAATAATGGATCAGCAATATCGGAAATCATTCAATATATTGCAAAATGTGTACATAATAAAGTTAGAGATTTGATATTGATACATGTCATAGGAATGTCAAGATATTGACTTCTGTTGATTGAGGGATGTATTACTGGTTCAATAAATGTAAATATATACTACATGTATTTACCTAATGAAAAATAATAAGCTCTGGTTCCATCTTGTCTCACATAGAAATTCTCAGATAATTTATGTCCAGCTGCAAATCTTAACATTGCAAAATCATAAAGTCCATAATCTCTTATTAACAAACAACCACCTGGCTTTATTACCTGATAAATTAAAATGAATAAATTAAACATAAGCAGCATGAGTATCAATATTCAAAGATTTAGAGATGACAGGATTGTATGTAAATTTACAATAGCTGAACTGTGTAGATCAGCTTAGTGTATATAATAGTTATTAGCACACTTTCCTCGGTGTATCGGTGAATATCAGGACAGTTTTGGTCGGGGGCTCAGCCGAGGCGGAGCCGAGGCGGCCCACGACCAAAACTGTCCTGATATTCACCGATACACCGAGGAAAGGTGCTAATAAGTTACTTACATCACATTTCTATCGAGTATTGTGAAGCAAAATGTGAAAAATAGTATTTATTATCGAGTCGTTTCAACCGAAAAGTGACAAATAATTTCAGCTCTTTTATTTATCCCTTTCTGTGCCTCAGTTACATTTCATGGTAGTATTTACACGTGCGTCTTGTTGTGAAACCCCGAGCGTGAAACAGCCACGTGTTTGTTTAGACCACATCGTCAAAACAATTTGTCTATGGCAATCCAAAAGTTGACCATCTAAATAGCAGTACGATAGAAATGGAATATTAATAGCTTTATTTTTTTGTGGTTCATCTATATAACTGAAGAACAGAGATGGACAACCTCTGGTGTTGCAAACGAGACATATTGGATAATTAGAAGTTAATCTACTAATTATATTTAGAAATTTTATAGCGAATGTTATCTTCTTTAATTTCATTAATATATGCTTGACCATAACCAGTCAAAGTCGCATATGCACCAAAACGTTATACTGCTAAGTGGTCACAGTTGCATATATGCGACCACAAAAAGAACCTTTTTTATAAGCTACATTGGAATATTAAGTTTCATATTTAATTGATATCGCTACGCAGGCAGGAACTCGTCTTGTCAATAACATTGAGAAAAACATGTCTTTGTTCAACATTTTTGACAAAGAAAGTAATTTAACGATGACTGGAATTTTCAAGACTCGAAAAGTGGTGGAAATGCCTATGAAAGATTCTGACTCGGATTATATCGATGACACAGATTCTGAAGACGATATTTCTGATGAAAATGATTTAAAATGATTTGCAAATTATAGATCAACTTATCCCCTTCATCTTTTTATACGCCCACATTTTTATGTGGACGTATATTGTCGTCGCCCCTGTCCGTCCGGACGTCCGTCCGTCCACAATTTGTTTGTGGACTCTCTACAGGTCACAATTCTTATCCGATTTTGACGAAACTTGAAATATAGGATTATCCCCAAAAGATCTCGGTTCCTTTCGATATTGGCATGTATCGGATGAAAACTTCATGGATTATGGCCCCTGATTGTACGAAAAATCATGTTTTTAGCTTGTGGACCCTATAGAGGTCACAATTTTGAACCGATTTTGATGAAACTTGACATGTTTATAACCCAAAGATCTTGGTTCCTTTCGATATTTGCACCTATCGGAATGTAATTTCCTGAATTATGGCCCCTGATTGTCTGAAAAATCACCCTTTTTAGCTTGTGGTCCCTCTGGAGGTCACAGTTATTATCCGATTTAAAAAAACGTTTGATTATATCACCGTTAAACCCTAAGGAAGGTTGAGTTCGAATTTCGGGAAAATCGGACGAAAATTGCCATACAAAATGGCTGCCGTTTGTACGCGAATACTGTTAGAAAATTGTATATCATGGGTTGTGGACCTTGTAAAAGTCACATTTTTAAATCGATTTTGATGAAACTTGAAATTCATGGTTATAACCCAAAGATCTTGGTTCCTTTCGATATTTGCGCATATTGGAACGTAACTGCCTGAATTATGGCCCCTGATTATATGCAAAATCGCCTTATTTTAGCTTGTGGTCCCTCTGGTGGTCACAATTATTATCTGATTTAATAAAACGGTTGATAATATTACCGTTACACCGTAAGGAAGGTTGAGTTCGAATTTCGGGAAAATCGGACCAAAATTGCCATACAAAATGGCCGCCGTTTGTACGCGAATACTGTTAAAAAATTGTATATCATGGTTGTGGACCCTGTAGAGGTCACAATTTTAATTCGATTTTGATGAAACTTGAAATGCATGGTAAAAACCCAAAGATCTTGGTTCCTTTCGTTATTTGCGCATATCGGATCGTAACTACCTGAATTATGGCCCCTGATTGTCCGAAAAATCGACTATGGTCCCTCTGGAGGTCACAATTATTATCCAATTTAAAAAAACATTTGACTCTATCACCGTTACACCCTACGGAAGGTTCAGTTCGAATTTCGAGAAAATCGGACTATAATTGCCAGAAAAAATGGCCGTCGTTTGTACGCGAACAGTGTAAAAATATGGTATATCAAAGTTGTGGACCCTGTAGAGGTGACAATTTTAATTCGATTTTGATGAAACCTGAAATGCTTGTTTATAACCTAAAGATCTTTATTCTCTTTGATATTTGCGCATATCAAATTGTAACTTAATGAATTATGGCCTTTGATTGTTGGAAAAATCAGTTTCGGTATTGCTTGTTCTCTGTCTATCTCTCGAACAATTATTATCTGATTTAAAAAAAAAACTCTAATTATATTACTGTTGCTCCGTAAGGAAGGTTGAGTTCGAATTTTGTGAAAATCGTACCAAAATTGCCGGTCACCGTTTGTACGCGTATAGTGTAAAAATATGGTATATCATGGTTGTGGACTCTCTACAGGTCACAATTCTTATCCGATTCTGACGAAAAGTAACATTTCTACGTTGTGTCGGCTTCGAATTTCATGAATATCAGACTGGAACTGACCAACAAAATGGCTGCTCCCAATACAGTATGAAATACAGGACTTAATGATGTAGGAAAAATCACTTTCGGTATTGCTTGTTCTCTATCCATCTCCCAAAAATGTGGGCGTATCCTGCCTGGCAGTGCCAGCCTATCTTTTATTGTTGTCAAGAGTCTATAATTAGCCGGCAGTAGTCAATTGAAATATATAAACTGATTTACATTCCATTGTTTCTGTTTTTATTATAATTGCTGATTAGTTTATGTTTGGTGAATGGGCCAATGTCAGTCCTTGACTTCTGGTTATTTCAGTCCACATCAGCAGTAATCCCCTGTACTTAATATTAGGTAGACCTATATGTATAATAACAACAGATTCTCACCCTAAAAACATTTTTTAGGGCTTCCACCATTTTATCTGGATTAACAGCTGATAGGACAAAAATCATGGTTGCTACGTCAACACTATTTAGTGGTATTTGATTGGTTATATCATCTTTCGTTATATCACATTGGAATGCTGTACACCTTACACTATCATACTGAGAATTCTCCTATAAATACAATACACACCATTATCATTGAATACTATGAATAGATCAAGTCTTGGCATAAAAATTCAATGTATGATTTGATGAAATCATGTTAACATCCATCTCCTCTGCAATAGGTGGACTAATGATGAAAGGAAAGCAGAGTTATGGCATACTCTTATATTCAATTCTAACTGTCAAGAGTTCCTTTTTGTGGTATCTTGGTTTTCCGTCCCATCTGAATGATCAAATGCTGTCGATGACAGACCCTTCATCCTGACTGAGCCACTGTAGCTCCCATAAAATTTGATACATTAAGTTACTTTGTACTTTTAAAAAATTCAATTATTTGGCTACTTATTATCTCAAAAACCTGGTAATAATAAGTCAGTCTGACCATCTTTACTAGTTAAGTTTCGATACTTAGTTCATTTTCTTATACTTTACCTTAACAAAGTCTACTGCTCTATTGGAGAAATCACAGGCATAAAAATATAAACTGTCATCTTCTTGCAACAAAGGAAACATGAAATTACCAACACCACATCCTACTTCAAATATGACTAATTTACTCTCCTGAAAATACAACATTGATAATCCAGTAAAAAAAAGTTGTTAAAACTACTGGTATGCCTGTAAATTTAAACAAAGTTTACCTGTGTATGGAACATTACCTATTCTATTCTCTAAATTGATAATATTATGATTCAAATTGGAACATGGTCATTAAAGATTGTCATTCATTTTCATGATATTATCTAATATTCACAGCTTCATCCACCCTAAAATTAGCTTAAAATGATTGGATTTTTCTCTGTGGTGGGTGATGTACTATTTTAGTTCAACTTATTAATCCATCAATGAAAACTAGAAAGAGATAATGTGGTTGTTGGGGGGACTGACAACACTGAACAAACATACTATGTGGAGACATTACCATACTGTTTATTTCCTCATTAGGAAACACATATGCAACACTTTCGATTTCTGCTATCCAGTTCATACTCAGTAAGTCTTGCCTATAAATAGATTATGTACCTTGTTTTTTTCATTCAAGAGTTCTTGAAATTCTCTGGTTGTCCAATGTCGATCTTTAAAAAACTTTGTTGTATTTCTTTTATAAAACAAATCCCAATTTTTCTGTGCTTCTTTTTCATATTTTTCTCTTTTAAACTCAGAAACTAAATTTTGGTCTTTTTCAATTTTTTCAATTTCCTCGGCACTTAAAATACGTGCTTTGTGACCAATATGTACCTTCTCGTTGTCATTTTCTGCCATTTGCGCAAGTTGGTAATAAACGATGGTATAAAGTTATAAAAATGATAAGATACAGCAGTTGTTGCCGTTGGGATTTGTTTTGTAACTTTTACCCAGTAAGCCTACACTGTAGTAGTAGAGAGTACGTTTTAAGTTTAAGTTTCTATGCAAGTCGCACAACTTTTATTTTTCACTGATAACTGATTCCTTCTACGTATGACCTATATAGATAGTAAGAACTGTATCAATCTATTTGTCATTCATAATAATAAATTATTTCTAACAGGTTGTGAAATTTTGAAGCCATGTTGTCCTTTTGTCGGCTAAACGTACCTCTTTGTCTGGAGATTGTCACTTAAGAGTGACCTCCCTTTTCACAATTTACTGATAAAAATACATAATAATCTGATAATTAAAAGAAATTATTTAAAGATGCATTATGTAACAAAAAGTTAGGGAGCTGAGAAGTCTTGCCATATTAGTTTAAAAATAGATAATGGGAGGTGTAAATGTTGGGGTTAACAAGGGTTGTCGCATATTTTTTTCTTTTGTCAGCAGGGCATACCGGTAATGAAAACATTTACAACACACTAAAATCTGATTATGACATAAAAGATTAAGTAATTTTTAGAAATCCTTTAATATCAAAGGCCTGAACTCTGGAAGTAATTATTCGAAATCATTCAAAATGAATAGGATTCTTAATCTCATGACTTTAAACACTGTACGGGGTATATAAATTTAAGTCAATCGGATATTAACTTTAGCCCCGAGTTGAGATTAGTCTTCTTCCTCTCATCACCATAAACACTGTGTATAACTTTAAATTCCATTTAGGCTCTACAGCATCCACAAGATTTTTCAGGGTGATCAAGGGCTGTAACTCAGGCAGTAATTATCGGAAATCGTTGAAAATCAATATGCCTGTTCATCTCACGATCTTAAACACTGTGTTTAATTTTAAAGTCGATCAGACATTAACTTTAACCACTCTGACAGTAATTATAAGATATTGTTAAAAGCAGAGGCGGATCCAGGAACTTTTGCAGGAGGGGGTTTGCCAGGTTTTATGTCACCGAAATCTGCCAACATTGTCTCTAAATTACATAGGCATACATACAAAATTGAGCTTTTTAAACAGAGAAATCATTTTTATACTGATGTAGGATCACTTTGTGTTGTAATTTCATTGATGAAAGCAGGCGCGGATCCAGAGGGGGGGGTCCAGGGGATCCGGACCCCCCCCCCCCCTGCTCAGGCTTGAAAAATTTTTTATGCGATTTTATTGGCGATTTAGACCTGTAATTTTGGAATTTACCTTCCTGAAAGACGTCAGAATGAACCAAATTGAATCTAATTTTCCAAATTAATCGGTTGAGCGCAATTAGTTAAGCAATTATCAAACCTATACCCCCCTGCAAAAAATCCTGGATCCGCGCCTGGAAAGGCATTATTTTTTTTATGTAGCTGAGCAGGGGGGGGGGGACATCCCCCCTCCCCCCCTCTGAATCCGAACTTGAAAAGGCAATAGGATTCTTCATTTCATAACCTTAAACTGTGTATAAAAGTCAATCGGATGATAATTTTGGGCCTCAGAACTTTCACAAGATTTTTCCAGAAATCAAGGGTCATAACTTAACTTTAACCTCTAGAGCTTCCACAAGATTTTTCAAAGTGTTCAAGGGCCATAACTCTGGCAGTTCCAGTAATTATCAGAAATTGTTAAATACGTTTGAAGTCAATCAGATATTAACTTGAGCCTCTAGAGCATCACAAGCAATTGTCGATGGTCCAAACCTCCCAATCCTACTCATTCAAAAATTTCTGCCAAGGTCCATTTAAATAGAGCCAATGTAACTAAATTACCTTATGACTAGTTATGACTTACATTTCAAATAAAAAAAATACAAAAACATAATTATACAAAGAAACAACAGTTTATTAATGTAATTTCTGTTATGAAATAAATACACATGGGAAAGAGGATGCTTAATCTTCTATCCCAACTTAAGATACAGTACTACAATAATATTTACGAACAGTGATAATAAAAGAACGAAAACTGTTTGTTTTGTTTAATTTTTCTGTCAATAACTCCAAATTTTCAATTTCCGGTTGGGCATTGGACACTAGAAAAGAAGAATACAAAACATGGATAAGATATATCTTTTCTGTTTTAAGGTAAAAGGATAATATAAATATGAATGCCTTTCTATTTGTATTATTTGTATTTTAGTCCTATATCAGAATTAATTTACCTTCATATTTTCCATTTAGAACTTTAACGGCAAAACTGAATGCAGCACTTGGATCTTTTGGATCAATATTAGTGAAAATAACTTGTAAACGTTGGTCTGAAAAAGTAAATATGACAGACTAAATTATTAAAATAGTCTAATACATTTATAATGAAACAAATATTGGAAATAAAATCTTTGTTACACCTATAGAAAACATTTCCAGTCCATGCTAAACTGGTCTGGTTAATAACATAGATTAAGAAAGGCTGGATAAGAAAAATTTTATAATTAATAGGAGCAGCGTTTCAACATTGATTATTATGCCACTAATCCATTGCTCCTGTTAAATACAATGAAATCAATTCCTAAACTGCCACTAAAACAATTTCTGCACTAAATGTAATAATTTACCTGCAGTTTTCACAAACTTTAATCCAAGTCTTTCTTGGAATATTTCTTCCATATTCTGTAAATCCTTCAGGCAAGCATTTGCTTGCTTTTCTGAAGTTTCTATTTCTGGGAGAAAAAAAGAATGATAAAAACAAAAGTCAGATGATTGATTCCAATGCTAACATTTATCAGTCATAAATGTCAAATACCTATAAATTAGTAAATTTATCCATAATTCTGAATTTGATTTGTATCCATAACAACAAACTTTGATTTGTCTCTTTTAAAATTCAAAGTATTTTATTGAGGAATCTTTGTTAATAAATAGAGAATCTCCTACGAGTGTTTTTTGATATCAAAAAATATCAACACAAGTTGATAAAGTGAAAAAAACGAGGCTCTGCCGATTTTTTTTTACTTTATCAACGAGTGTTGATATTTTTTGATATCAAAAAACATAAGTTGGAGATTTTATTTATCACCCAATCCTTTCTTACATGCACAAATACATAAATATAATTCTTTGGTATAGATTTCACTTTTACTGAATCTACAGCGTAGTGATACAGCAGTTTTTTGACAGCAGTTTAGCTATTGCAAAGTCCTATATTTTGACCCAGTATTTCCTTCAAGGTCAATTAAATTAAAACAGTTTCTTTTTAACAAAAAAAAAGTCACTTTTTATTTAAAATAAGTGGTTTCTTTAAAATAAAAGTAAGTAGTTCCTTTTTCATTGGCCAATCAAATTCATGTAAAGCGATATCTCCCAGTAGATTATGTAATTTATCATACAAGCGATATCTACTGTCAAATGTGTTATTGGGTGATAATTTGAATTTCATTTTCACTGTTTTGGGAATGCTCCCTGTAACAAAGTAAGCTTACTTTCTTTCATTGCCTCTTTATCTGAAACAATATTATCAAGTGATTCTAAGGCTAGTTTGTTTTCTTCTTCTTTTGATTCCATTTCTTGTAAAAGTTGATTTAACTCTTTTTCTAATACTTCCAATTGGCATTTTTTGTCTGTGGAAAAGAGGGGAAGTAAAATGAAAATATAACACTATATCTGAAATGATATTAATACCAAATGGCTAATATGTCACTTGAACTTGTGAAAATGTGTAGCATTTTGCTACTTTACAAGTTTCTTTTCTTTATTAATCTACAAATAAGAAAACTGGAACATTTAATAGCAGTATGAGAATAATAGGACACTAGAAAGGTGCTACAGCACACAAGTATAGGCAATATCACACCATTGTAGAATCGGACCACTATTTAATTTTTTAACTACTGCTGCTACAGTACACAAAATTTGACCTACAGTGAAGAGCTGTGTTTAATTTTTGTAAATTACAAAAAAGTGTTGAAAAAAGAAAATTTGAAATAAAGGTCACAATAAATATATATGTAACAAAATATGCTGCAGTTTAAAAATCAAATGGTTGTTTGCTTTTATCACCATTACATAGATTCTGTAGATATGAGAAAATTATTTAATTTCAGCTGCTGGAAGCTGACTGGAACTGATTCCATATCGAAACATATGTGACACAAACTGTTTTTGTCATACATCTAAACAATTGGCCGGCAACAGTGATTTGAGACAAAACAGCAAGGCAGTTCTTGATAAATGATAGCTTGAAAAACACATTTTTACCTTGTTGATTTACTTTTTCCTCTTCTGTAAACTGCTCCAATCTCTTTCGTTCCCCTTAAAACAAGATAGTAAGAGTAATTGTATAACAGACAGTCTGTCACTTTTAATGTTCTTAAAGAAGATAGGACAGAGTAATTGCATCACTTGATATGCACTTCACAAATCAAACAAAACATATAGGGTTAATAATTAGCCTTTTATTCCATTATGTTGATAGTTAAAAGTTACCACATTCAAAATTTTTATTTTTATCCAATGAATAATTAATAGTCAGTAGATGTAGGTATTTTTGGTAAAGACAATTTCTTGTTGCCATTTTGACTATGTATAATGGCAGTTTCGAACAATCCTCTGGGACGTTATGACAATGTTCATGTAATATAGCTGTTTTTACCAAATTCTGTCTGTTATAGGTCATGGCTGTTATGATCACAGCCCAAATCAGTTCTACTTTGTTCTGTTATTTTAATAAACATACACACAGGACAGAAGAACAACAAATAATTATGTTGGAGCAATTTTTCAATTCAGCATTTGTCATTTCCCTTAATTTGCATGTAAGCAATATTATAAAGGAAGGTTGAAAATTCTTTTAGTGAATATCCATGCTTGAAATTTTATTTACCAGAAGCTTTGAGTAATTTATCTTCATGACGAATTATATTCTCTTCAAACAATTTTTTAACATCATAAATCATTTTTGTTTCCTCTGTCATAATTTTGGTAGCATTTGCTTCCAGCTGTTTCATCTTTTCAAGTTTTTCTGTAATCTAAAAATGAATAAATTATTTTAAAGTGCGAAAGCTTAAGCAGCCCTAAACAACATCAGCCGCAATTCACAAAACATTGAACAAAACAGCAAAAAATATTTATCAGACCAGAAAGAAGAAATTGGATAAAAACACCAAATGATTTTCATTTTATTTGATAAAAATAACAATTCAACCAGATTAAAATAAAAACCACCAGGTAATCATTCTAATCAATTAAAATGCTTATTGCCAACTCAATTGCACGAAGGTGAATACTAGTTAATCACATGATTGGTTTATACCTAATTAAGTCCTTACTGGTTATATATGGCCTAAACCTTGAAGTTTTTTTTAAATTAGTTCATTTAAGTCATCAGTGGGTTGTTTTTATCAATTTATTTACATTTTGGATTTCTTTCAAACTTGACTATGACCTGACCGGATGACAATATTGCATTAATGACTGCAATTTTAAAATACCAACGATGTTCCAAAATTCCAAAATACTGTGATTGTATTATTGAAATAAAGAAAGAGGAGTTAATTTGGTGGTGCTCCTATCTCCTGCCCATGCATCAGCAGCATCACCCTAGATTTTAATCAGTCATCATCAGTAAAAGTCATTAAAATAGTAAGAAACGCAATCTATGAGTGTGTGCGTAATTATGAAGAACATTAAAACCAAATTGTGCATGAATATAATACATGCTAGAAAAGGTTCCACTTCGGTTACTGATGACTTCCGTCTTTGAATCCTGCCCAGTAGTGGATGTGGATGGTTCTAAGGGTATAGGGTAATAATCCCTTCAGTATAACTATGACTCCCATTGGTATTTATTCCCCAACTAATTAAGGTTTAATTTAATACAAGCATGTTTGATAATAAATATTATATGATTTAATGCCAAATAGGAAGAAAAATAAAAAAAGATTAAAATTTTTGAAAAGTATGAAAAAGAAAAAAAAGAAAATTAAAAATTTTGAAATGAAAAAATCACACAGGTAGGCTAAGAATCAAGAAGATTACTCTTAGAAGAACTAGAGTCGGAGAAGCGCGTTCCTGTCCTACATGAGGCTCATGTAGCCGCGTTCCTGTCCTCATGTAGCCGCAGGCTACAGTACCTACTACCTGTGGAATAAAAAGAGTAAGAAAAAAAAGGTATTGGCTAATAGTTTGATATGGCGTGCAAAACATATGCAGGAATAAAACGACACGTGCAAAACCCCCTTTTTTTTTAAAAAAAAAAACGCTTTATATGTTTGACATTTGTGAAGATAGTGTAGATGTCTACTTTTACTTCCAGTTCCACCCTTGGATTTTACCGTTCAGTTAAGTTTTTTGCCTTAAAAAAAACAGCATGTTATTGCAATATTCGACAAGTAATTTACATATGTGCTAGTAATATCTGAACCTTGACATCCATTGTGTAGCTTCACATCACTTTCAAGCAGTGGCCTAGTGGTATTTGTCCCTGGTAAATAATTTATTTTGTTTACAAACTCAAATTCTCCGCCAATTTCTTTGACTGGTAGCAAAGAGGAAGTGCGTGTTAACCAATCAAATTTCAGAAAAGAAAACATTTGATAACGCAAAAATTGATGACGTGTACACACGTGCTTATGTTTACGCCATTTTTGCAAGTGAAAGATTCGTCATTGAGTGAAAAATTTGCTTTTACTTTAGCCTATCTCAAGATCAAAGTCCAATTCAAGGCATTAGCAATACATCATTAAAACATGGAAGAAAGAGAAGTATTAACGACCCTTAAAATTTTAATTATAGGGGAGAGTGGAGTTGGGAAATCCAGGTTAATTGAATTCTTTTATAGCGTTTTGTTTATTTATGTCAACGAACCAGTCAGTTTAGCCAGTCAGCTGTTAATTTTGTTACGTTTAACTGCGTCATATGTATCAAAGTGACAATATCCTACAGCCACAGTGGCTTATTTGTACTGTGTTACTGTATGTGTATTTAGATTATTTAACTTGTATTGTAATTGTATTAATAAATTAATTACAAACGTGTCATTTGGACAATCTGTTGTAAACCTGCCAGTTTCCCTTCCTTATGCTGAATTTCCAGCACTTATAATAAGTTCTTTTTAGCTTTATGTTAAGCTGTTCGAGTAATTCAATGCAATATTTCACCAGATTGTCAAAGCATCGACAAGATTATATCTTTAATAAAACAGGTTTAGAAATGGTTCGACTTTTCCATAGCCCATTCTAAATTCAGTAAATGTTTTATGACTCTTGTTAGCACTATAGCTGGTAGAGGTTGAAAAATCAGGCCAAACGTTAGTTTTTCATAATTTCTGTGTTCTTGTAAAGTGTTACAGTTTCCATTCTGAAACACCTTACAGTACATATGATGTAGGGTACAAAGAAATGGTTCCACTCTGATGGCTTCCGTCTTGCTCCAGCCAGTGATTGTAGATCATCCATTCTAAAAGCTTACTTTGTTGATGACAAAAACATTACTGTAACTGGCCTGTGATTCCCTTAATTTCCGATTAAACTGACCCCAAACTGTACTGCACATTACCTAAAAGAAAAACTGCTTGCTGACTATTTTAGTGGTCGAATCTTCACTCTTTGTTGTGATATAATTACTTATTTCATTACAAACTGTGATGATATAGTTCAAAAATAGATGATACAAAATCAATCTATTGAAAATTTCATTTAAATCATTTTTTTGGGAGTGAAGTTATCACTGTTTATAGTTTTGACAAGATATGTCATATGTGCATTGATTGTTGATTATAGTATATGATACTGATATACATGTATATGATCAACCTTAGACAAGCTCCTCCTTTTAAGATTAAATCATCAAATGGCCAAACTGTTCTAGTTTAGTTAAAATCTCTAGCATCCAATAACACCAAGAGATGATTATGATCCTAATCTGTTAATAAATGCCTAGTTAAAATTAAAACATTTAAGGCATGCAATAGGCATATTTAGCTTTTGTACAATGCCTGTTTAATAATATGACAAGGCCATCACCAATCCTGATACCATTGGATGTCTCTGATTTTAATTAGATAAGAACTGTTTATTTAGAAATGAAGAAGTGAGGCTAAGTTTCAAATAACCAGTACAGTGGTTACAATCAATGCATGCACACGCACACATCTTATCAAATCTTCAAAGGGTGATATCTTCACTCTGAATAAAGTAATTAAATGAATGAAATTTTCAATATTCATTTTGCATTAATAAAAATTATAGTCCATTTATAATGCACTGTTTCCCAAAATAAGTACTAAGAGCAATACCTTAAAGTGGAAATTTCATATTTTCTAAGAAAGTCAAAACATATTTTTTTCTATGTCTTTTGCTCACAAGGTTGTCAACTCACTATTATACGGTATGGGCAATTTTTCACAGGTATAAAAATCCCCGACACAGAAAATAATAACACAATTATTTGAATTACCTCCTTTGTTTTCCTATTCCCCTCCATGCAATGGCGATCTTCAAACGTTTGAATTTGAAGTTGAAAATGATATTTTTGCCAATTTCTCAACTGGCAATAGTGAATTATAGAATTATTCTTTAACAAGGTAGGACTATTTATAGATAAAATCTATTTTAGGGCTTTAGTTTAATATATTTTGAAAATATAATACAACTAAAAAATATGAAATTGCCGTTTTAAGAATACCTGAAAATATCTAAAATTGAAATAATGAAGTGAATAAAGTTATGAAGAGGAAATATTTTTTCTTTTCAGTTTGTTATTACGGTTCACAGATGACACATTTGACCCAGAGCAAGCTGCTACTATAGGTACCTAATAATAGATAAATATAGACATAGATAGTTGCTGACAGTATAAATAGATTTTCTTCGCTGGAAGGTTATTTTAACACCTTTACATATAAATGTATGTGTAAGATGTACATTTAATAGAAAGGTCACTGCCATTGACCTGCTTACTAAGGCTATTTATAGCACTGACTTGTAAACTTCAAAATGTGATACATCAGTAAACTGGTGGTAGTGGTATATCATATTACAAAAATATGGTCTCTTTTAAATATGATTATGTTACATAACTATTATACATTGGTATGCTGGTGCATGTATATCTTAGAATTACCAAAAAATAAAATAATGACAGCAAGATAATAATAAAGGCTTACTTGTAGTGTTAAGCAAGTATACATGTATGTAACCGCCACCAGCATAATAAATGAACCAGATGGTAATCTCATGAATGCATGCACACATTAATTATGCTTTGGCTAAATATTCAATGTCAGAGTTTAGTAGATAAGCAGAAGATTGAAAAGGATACACATTTAATTTTTAAAATTGATAATCAGTCATGGAGCCTTGGTATTGGACAATTATAGTCCCAATAAGTAAGAATGCCGCATTCATGACCCAATTAGTATGTACATGTATAGTATAAACTAAAGTGTTAGCAACTTGTAAGAAGAATACAAACTGTCACTTTTGTACCAAATAGAATCTAGCAATTAATCTCACATTATAGTGATGAGTTTCATTAAAGCTGAATTATTAATGTTTCTTTGATTCAGGTGTTGACTTTAAAGTAAAAACATTAGCTGTAGATGGTAATAAAGCCAAGCTAGCTATATGGGTGAGTACAAGAGTTACAAACTTTAATCTGTTAGCCTTTTAACATAATTGATCAACATAAAAACATCTGCCAACAGTAATGTTAAAATTCTTGTATAAAGACTCATGCTTTGTAAAAGGTTTGTAAAAGTTCAATGTTACTTTGTTACTTTTGATTATATTATAAAGATATTTTTTCTTTACAGGATACAGCTGGTCAAGAAAGATTTCGAACTTTAACCCCAAGTTATTATAGAGGAGCTCAAGGCGTTATATTAGGTGAATAATTCAGTTTGATTTGTAATAATACTTTGATAGTTTGCTTTAAAAGTTATTTCTTACATGTATAATATTCAAGACTAAACATTAAATTTCAATGTATAATAGCAATTTTTCTTATCACATGGGGAGTTTTAGTGGTCCCATTTGTTGTCATTTAGATCTTTATTATGTTTTCAATGTGATCTATGGTCCATTGAAATTGTTGTGTATTGCACAGAATATAACTATACTATGTTTCCACCCACTGCATTTAACTGAAATATAGAATAAACATGGATTATGCAAGAGCTAAATCTGCCTATTGCAGGTCATTCTTTGAGTATGAAATGTTATCTTAATTATTAATAGGACATTAAAATTCAATGGCTAATATCATGGTTCAGAGTAAAGTAATTTGACTGAAATTTTCAGCATATTTTGTTTTTATTATCTGTTTTCTAACTATTATAGCGAGAACTGTCAGCTCTTTATCTGGTCTTACTTAATGCCTCTTTACCTATATGTTCATGTATTATTATAATTTCAGTGTATGATGTTTGTAGTAAACAATCTTTTAATAAACTTGATGCCTGGTTAAATGAACTAGAAACATTCTCAACAAAACATGACATGGTTAAAATGTTGGTTGGTAACAAAATAGACAAGGTATGTAGATTTCAGGGATCTTAATCGGCTGTTTTTAGTCGGCTTTATTCAAGCCGAATCGTAAAACAATGAATCGGCCACTATGGTATCATATATCAATCTACTTTCGGCCGATTTACAAAGAGTTAATTATCATGCTGATTGATAAAACAATGAACAACAAACCACTACTGTGTCATATATCAATCTATTTTCGGCCGATTACAAAGAGGTAATTATTACTCGTCGATTATTTAACCCATCAAAGAGTCATTCAATGCAATGTATACCTTCAGTGTCAATCCTTCTCGGCTCATTTCGTAAACAACAAATAATGGCTGCGTTGACCTTGAACTTCAAGCATGCACGTAGGCATTGTATTTGGAAGTTCCTCCCACGTCCAATATAGGTCACCCAAAGACTAGAAGATATTTTAGATCCAAATATTTAGCTCCTTTCAAACGTCTTTTGTTTGATAAAAATTCTCATTAAAGTCTACTTTTTGAAAGTACCAGTAACACTAAAAATAAACTAATCTGAATCAGAATTGGCCACATGAGCGTTCGCCCCGTACGGCATATTTCCGAGCCCCGACTATTCACAGTAAATAATTTGTGCTACATTGTTTTATTGACATGTGCTTACAAATATACTTTTAAATATTGACAAATGTTTATGTATAAAATAATTAAAAACGAACTTATTTGTATTTGCTTGTAGTTTTTCTTTTTACTAAATTAATTCTAACTTCCGTTTGTTTGGATGAAATTGCCAAAATTTGACTATAAATTTCGATAATGTATGGATATATGAATACTAGTATGGAATAACAACACAGGCTTTGTTTATTAGAAGTTATTATTATAATAGTATACAGAATACCGTAACGTTATGCAATTATTGACGTGAATAAAGAATACATGTCTGTTGTTCAAAAGAGTAAAGACGACTATCCGTTAGGGGTGCCCGTGGCTGGTTCATTTCAAAATGGATTAAGAACCCTGGTAGATTTATATTTACAATTTGTACCAAGTTAACTGAAGTAATCATATTTAAAACTTTGCGAAACCACATCACACAGTTCATACATCTTCTGCAGTAGGCATTAAATAAGTTCTTATCTTTCTTTGACTCCTCTTGTGTGGTGGAGTTAAGTTAAACCGCACAGTCTTTCTCATTCTAGTTTATTTATGTCAGTGGTCTCTCAGTCTGCTTGAATCAATATTCTAACAGTGACAGTAACTACTGAACCAAGGGACAGCCTCAGGATTTGAAAAAATAACATCAGTATCAAAGGCATGCATGATCTTAAAGTTCTAAGCAGTCTTTAACTCAATAACATCCAGTCTTCTCTACATTTCAAACACGAGTTATTGGTCAATTTAAATTAACATTGATGATGTTATCTTACCGTGAAAAGTTGGGCTACTGATGAAAATGTTAAAACTGTCATACAAATCGCATTCTAGTATGTTTTCGAGCGGCAGTTGCAGGAATCAACTAGATGAACGAGGCTAAATACATCCCATGTAAGAGAATACTGTGTAGAATGGAATTACCAGATGATGCCAAAGACTGTCAATTCAGACTATTTCGTCGCACATAAATGATTAGACAGTAAAAACAGAAACGATTGAATGTAAATCAGTTTATACATTATATGCATTCATTGCGTCTTGGGACACATTTACACCCCAATCATCAGTAGTCTATCTATGTATGGGTTGAAAAGGGTAGCATGATTAATAAAAATGTTGTGAATTGTTTTCTGTTTCTTTACTTTTAAACTGGTAATTGTGCAAGGGGAGGTAATTTATTTTAGTCAGGATTGTCAGTTCTGCCATTTGCTGCAGCACAGAATATTAAAGGCTTCATGGACGTTGCCTGTTCATCGATGGTTGTACTACCACAATATCTGAGAATCATGTGATATACTTGATTCATAATTTTTATACGCCCACATTGAAATGTGGTCGTATATTGTCGTCGCCCCCGTCCGTCCGGCCGTCCGGCCGTCCGTCGGTCCGTCCGGCCGTCCGTCCGGCGTCCACAATTGCTTGTGGACGCTCTAGAGGCTAAAGTTAATATCCGATTGACTTTAAATTTATACACAGTGTTAAAGATCATGAGACGAAGAAGCCTATTGTTTTTCAGCGATTTCCGATAATAACTACCAGAGTTATGGCCCTTGACGACTTCAAAAAATCTTGTGGACGCTCTAGAGGCCAAAGTTAATATCCGATTGGCTTTAAATTTATACACAGTGTTTAGGGTCATAAGACGAAGAAGCCTATTGATTTTGAGCAATTTCCGATAATTAGTGCCAGAGTTATGGCCCTTGATCACTTCAAAAAATCTTGTGGACGCTCTAAAAGCCAAAGTTAATATCCGATTGACTTCAAATTTATACACAGTGTTTAAGGTCATAAGACGAAGAAGCCTATTGATTTTCAGCGATTTCCAATAATTAGTGCCAGAGTTACGGCCCTTGATCACTTCAAAAAATCTTGTGAACACCCTAAAAGCCAAAGTTAATATCCGATTGACTTTAAATTTATACATAGTGTTTAAGGTCATTAGACGAAGAAGCTTATTGATTTTCAGCAATTTCCGATAATTAGTGCCAGAGTTATGGCCCTTGATCACTTCAAAAAATCTTGTGGACGCTCTAAAAGCCAAAGTTAATATCCGATTGACTTAAAATTTATACACAGTGTTTAAGATCATAAGACGAAGAAGCCTATTGATTTTCAGCGATTTTCGATAATTAGTGCCAGAGTTATCTCCCTTGATCACTTCAAAAAATCTTGTGGACGCTCTAAAAGCCAAAGTTAATATCCGATTGACTTAAAATTTATACACAGTGTTTAAGATCATAAGACGAAGAAGCCTATTGATTTTCAGCGATTTTCGATAATTAGTGCCAGAGTTATCTCCCTTGATCACTTCAAAAAATCTTGTGGACGCTCTAAAAGCCAAAGTTAATATCCGATTGACTTTAAATTTATACACAGTGTTTAAGGTCATAACATGAAGAAGCCTATTGATTTGCATCAATTTCCGATAATTAGTGCCAGAGTTATGGCCCTTGATCACATCAAAAAATCCTGTGGACACTCTGAGGCCAAAGTTAATATCCGATTGACTTTAAATTTACACACACTGTTTAAGGTCCTGAGAGGAAGAAGCCTACTGATTTTCATCATTTTCAAATAATTACTTCCAGAGTTATCTCTCTTGATCACTTCATAAAACCTTGTTGCGCTGTAGATGCCAAACTTATCATCCGATTGACTTCAGGTTGATACACAGAGTTTAAGGTGTTGAAACGAACAAGTATTTTGATTTTCAATGAATTTTGATAACTGAACAGCTAAATCCATGATATTAAATGTTTCCTATACTAATTGTTAGCGTGGGGCAAAACTTTATAAAAAGCAAACAAATTCTCATGATTTTCTGATAATTACATAATGAGTTGTTACTCAGATTTTAGTGTATTACAAATGTTTCATTACCAAAAAAAAGTAAAAATATGCGACAACCCTTGTTGACTGCCCGGACGATTTAGCTGCTGTTGGCGTATGTTTCGTTGCCTGGCAACCTATCTTTATTAATGATGTACAAGACTATAAATGTTTTTATTGTGTGATTGACTGTCAGTCATTTCACTGAAATAAAAACAGTATTTCTACTTACATCGTTGTCTTATACACTTCGCAACAACTAGTGTGAGTAATATAAATTAATGATTTTATCCATTGATTTTTTCACATGCTACACGAACAGACATATTATTTCCGCTGTTGATTATATTTGATTATATTATCCAGGAAAAAAGAGAAGTTAGTAAGGATGAAGGATTAAAGTTTGCTAGAAAACATCATATGTTATTTATAGAAGCTAGTGCTAAAACAAAAGAAGGAGTGCAATGTGCCTTTGAAGAATTAGTAGAAAAGGTAATCTTACATTTTCATCATAAAATTATGATTTAACACCTCCATGTATCTGGACCACTGTTCACATGACGATGACTTGAATAATTGTAAAATTATAATAATAATATTTTGCACTTGAATAACAATTTGTTTAGAAGATTTCAAATCCTTTAAAATAGTGACATAATCAATATCATTTGTTGCAAATTGATCAGCATGAGCTACAATCTCATCAATCACAGCACTTATATATTGACCCCATACTATTATAATCAACCATATAATATGTGCAAAATATTCTTATTGTAATAGAAAAATTGTTAAGATTGTAGAAAGAGTGGTGCCTTTTTGGCCCATTGAATATATAATTTAAGATTGACCAACTTATCCGTTATTGATTATAAACATTTGACAATAAATATACACTTTGAATACTTCTCATGGCCAAACAATATAGCTTATTCAGTTTAGCAGATATCATTGACTATTTTATGAAATTTTTTTGACCTGTTAATTTTG
Organism: Patella caerulea; assembly: GCA_036850965.1. NCBI lineage: Eukaryota > Metazoa > Mollusca > Gastropoda > Patellidae > Patella > Patella caerulea. The sequence continues at coordinate 18,025,646 of JAZGQO010000021.1, forward strand.
CTTCAAAAATACTAAGTTTGGCAAACGAAGTCAAGCTAACTGAACATTTTATGACATGAAAACAAGTTTTATGAGGAAAAAACAATGTTTCCATCCCTTTTTCTGTTGTAGATTATCCAAACACCAGGATTATGGGAAACAGACAAACAAGGTATGACATTGGGAAGTAACTCAGGGACCAATCAAAGTAGTTGTTACTGTGTTGTGTAAGGTTATATAATCAACCAATAGCAGGAATTGTGTCTGCTGAATATAAGTAACTATAGAAATATAAACTACCACCCTCTAGTCTTTCATGTTTGACTGTTTAAAACTAAAACCAACTCAAAGAAAGAAAAGGGAAATAGAAACTTATCATGACGAGGCGATTATAATTTTTAGAAAGTGAAAAGTGACAATCAACATAACCAAGAATAAAAATAATTTCAGGAAAATATACTGTGTAGAAGGACATTTATTAATGTGGTGATAAAGATATTCTGTACATTTTGACTCCCAAAGCATTTATTTTGTTGACCTTTTTAATCTCTTGTAGAATTATAAAGAAGCTGAACCTATTTGATTTAAGTCAAAATAAAGTTTTGAATTGAGCTTAAGTTGATATGATGTGTACAATTAAGGTAGATTTAGTGCTTACTAATTTTTGTTAAGTTTCTCTTAAACTATCAATTGGTGCACACAAAATCTGTTAAGATTGGCCTTATCAGTGAATCTTACATTTTAAAACTTATATATGGATATGAACCCATGTCATAACAAATGAATACATCAAATTTAATTAAATCAACACTTTTACTGTTTGACCAAAGCAAAGAGGTTTAGCAACATTTAAGTATTTTCACTATTGAGTATTTCATATCCTGAATTCCATAAAGTTTTTGTTTTACTGATTTTTAAGTAATATGTTCAGCTGCTCTTTATATCTTATCCTAATACTTAGTGCATGCTTCCTTGCTTAGTTATTAAATCGATTTTTATTAAACTTGTCACCAATATTAATTGTTATGTCTCACTTATTGAGAAGTGAGTTTTGGAGCATGTAGAGAGGGTGTGAATTAACGTTTTCCAAAAAAAAAAACCCAAACTATTATCCTTTTGTATACTGTATAAATATATAATATGCATGTTTAACATTAAGTTTTTTGTAATTTAAAAAACACATAATTTTAGATCTTTGTACAGTTTAAAAAAAGTGTTAAAAATTGATATTTATTGAAAGTGTTTATGTAACCAATAACCATTTACGTATTAAATCAAAATCATTTTGAATGATTTAATAGTAATTGAAGACAGATTTTTTATGTTGATTCCGGGTATAGTTACCTATGTGTTTATAATAGTCATTGCCCAATGAAATTATATGTTGCTATGTCTTTATGAAAACTTTGATTAGTTTTTCTTCATATACCAGAGTAGAGCTCAAATGATATTATTTCAATAGAAAAATGATAGCTTGATATTGATATTGGCGTGAATATTATAATAGTTCTTATATATATTCGATTGATTACAGTCCAGTTGTCTGCATATTGAGCAAAACGGCAATTATTAATATGTTAAAAGATCTTTAATTTCAAATATATTGAAGTATTGCAGTCAAAAACTGTATTGTACCATATTTTGCAATATTTCCACTTGCTGTATTGTAATATCTCAATACATTTGTAAGTTGTTCAATATACTGTATTGTACTAAAAATATTTTGAATTTTAGTACCCCAGATAATGTTGATAATTGAATTATTGGCCTGATTGTTGTAAGTTAACCCACAACAATATGTCATATGTTAAAAGATCTCTGTCATCTGCAGACATCAATTGCTTTAATAAAATATATGCAGAGATGAATGAAGTTGTCATCCATTAAATTAAACTATCCAGGTTTTGGAAATGGAATTGCAATGTTTTTGTTACAGCCGTACTTCCAAATGAATTGTGACATACTGTTCAAGCGTGATTAGAAATTGGCACTATCATATTTATCATGTTTGAGAAAAAAAATATATTTTGTATATAATTTGTAAATAGTTTTTATTAAGCATGGTCATGGTTGTTAATGTATATTTTTTAAAACTTGTTTATTAGATTAGTTAAAATTACTTTTATTTTGTTATAGATCTTATTTATTGTCAATTACAGGCTTAACATATATATACCAAATTCTAATTTGTTTTTTTCTCAAGTATTTTATTTGTGTGAAATGGTTTCAAATAGAGATATTTTAGTAACTATGCATTTAAGCGTGGTTTAGTGGCGTTTCCACCAGTTACATGGGAATGGTCCCATTTATTTGCATTCGATCAAATTTGGGGTCGGCAGAAACACTGCAAAATCATATAGGTATACATGAAAACAGGCCTTAGAGATGATGAATGATGGAACTGAACTCATAACCAGGAAATAGTTCACTTCAGGTAAAGACATTTCGAAAAAAAAGATTTAGTTTCCTACCCATATATCTCTGAAATATCATATCTAATGCCGGCTTATTATAATTAATAGACTTAAGACATCATTTTGTCTTTTCAATATGTTTTGTCAGTTATTTGGAAGTAATTATAAGTTCCTGCTGTGTATGTATGCAATACAAAAGGGTAATAATTGTGCACAATATAATAATATATGGATACACTCAAAGTGTGCAATTACACCGCAATCTTTCAAGCTAAGTACTAATGTACAAAAGTACAGCTGGACATAGTTCTAACCAGAAAATAAAATGATATTTTCTGAGCTCTGAAGCCAAAGATAACAATTTTTTAAATGTGAAAGTAAGTTTACAAGTGCATAATTATAAATGTGCATGGTATGATTAAGAAATATATTAATGGTCATTTGTTTATGAATGGGTAATGATAATTCACTTACTCTACTTCATTTTAAATAAAAAAAAATGAGATACTAATGTGCATGATTTTTACAGCCTTTTCTATTCTTCATTAATTGGGCATCACACAGACTGCTGTATATCTAGAGCAATACACGCTATTTCTGTCCTTATACTGACATTAGAGTATATTTAATGTCTGTAAATACCAATACAATTGTAGTTTTTATTTTGAAAATGGTACAAATTTTGTTTTATTTACAGCTGCTGTATTACTGTATATAATATAATTATGAATATGTATAAATTATCTAGCTGCTTTATATCTTGTATACTGTTCAATATAAGATTATATCTCTGTCTATTTTCATTTATTTTTTAATTTTATTTTGATGGTGAAATTAGCTCAGCATCACCTTAAAATTATGGGGTAATATCTAACATTTTTAAAATTCAAGTGTTAAAGCTGTATGGAGAACCTTCCTGGTTTGTTACAGTTACAACAAATTCTGAGACATTATTTAACAGTAGCAGATCTTCACTGGAATATATAGTTGCTCTGAAATTGTATTAGAATTACACCTACATGTACCATAATGGGTTGAGCAGTTTGTATGTGATCTGAAACTGCCCGCTCACGAAATGATAAGAGTTATGTCCCTTTATCTTCGGTTAAAATGTCCGACAACAATTTTTTTTTAAAATCCCAACACCGATTCAAAATAAAAACAGCTTGCATAATGAAATGCATGCATTCGTTGTGAATCAGTCAATTCTATGCCAAAATTTCATTTATCCATATTCTTTTTAAAAAATAAATAGGAAATAATTGAAATTTTGGCTATGATGTATATATATAGGACTAAAATGCTTATATGTAATATGCATATATGCAACATAGCTTTACTTGTCGGTAACATTTTGTAATACTTTGGGTGCTGTTGACAAAAAATACCAGTGCTGGTTCTTGTTGATGATTATTAGGACCGAAAGAAGTTCATAAAACCAGAGACTGTACGAGTCTGTAAGGTGTCTGAAATTGCACGTGGTTATGGTATTAGATAAGGTTGAGAAATAATACGAATTGTCAAATTGTTATATAAACTATTCGAATACCATTTGAATATTTGCTTGATATTGGTCAATATAATATTGACTGTAGTATGTTTAATAAAGCAGTTAAGTTAGTAACTTGGGATATGTTTATCAGGAAAAGTCGCTAATAGCAAATATGCCATCAGCCATCATTTTTGTCTTGCAACAACCATTTTTATCATGGAGGTGGAATAAATGGGGTAGAAGTTCATTTACAATCCGTATTTTGGGAGTATACAATTAATGGTATATTTATAAACCACTTAAAGAATTGTTTTATCATTATAAAATGACAATAACATGCAGACTAGACCTGCGATGCAGCTATGTTGGGTTTCCATTAACTTATCATACCAATAGAAATTGTCAACAAAAACATCACTTAAATTTGTTCATTTAATATAATGAAAGTTTAACAGAGAGGTGAGAAAGGGGGTTGTCGTGAACGAAACAGGACTTTTTGTATATCAAAAGTTATTTTAATCATAACGCTGATTGATTAATCATTGTCTGACATCATAGGGTCAAACGCCGCTCGTATGAACCCTGACTTGATCTTCCACTACAACCGGTCATATCTTCATGTGGTAAAGGCCGTCGAAAATATAAAAAAAAAACATTCAAAGAATATGGATCTTATTTTTATCAGATTGAGAAACGATCCATTTTATATGCAGGCCTACTGAAAATTTTCTCCGTGTGAATCTAAAGATAAGAACAGAATAACCACACTGCACCTATATCTTGAAAAAAAAACCTGTGTAGACAGCAGCATATACCACTACACATATATGAAAACTTGGATATTTTCCATTGGATCTCTATCGAGTTCAGAAACTTTTCCGGAATCATAATATGTTGGTGAATCTATAGGCTTAAAGTGACCAGTGATGAATGCTGTCAGTACATACGTCACAAACTACTCAAAAAATGTGGGTTGGCAAAATACAAATACCTGTAAAACTGATCGACGAACGCCAACCCAGGCGCCCGGGTTTGTCGTGCCATTGGATATATTACCACTATAACAGAACATCCCACGACGCTAAAATTGCTCTCATTTTCAAATAGTTCACACCAATTTTTTAATATCAACAGAGTCATCCCCAGTCTGAAAAAAAACCAACACAATAGGCTTCTCTTATGACAGTTGTGCTTCGCATCGATTTGAAAAATGCTCTCATATGCCAATAGTTTGCACCAAATTTAAAAATCAACTGGTTCATCCTCAGTCTGAAAAAACCCAGCAGGGTTCTCTCATTACAGCTGTGCTTCGCGTCAATTTGAAAAATATTTGTTAAAATGGTACGCAACCCCAAACTGGCCCAAAACGAGTGGTCGCAGAATGCTATACCTAAAATCCATATAGCATGCGTTCTGCTCAGATAAAACCAATGTTATATGCGGGGTCGGATGGTCGTATGGTTAGCGTGTGCGCGTTGAATCGTAAGGTATTGCTTTGAGTCAACTGGCGCGGTTTCTTTTCCCCAGTTTTACGTGACTAGGGCTAAAGTCGCCTGTCCGACCTAGTGGGGTTTTCTTGGTCCTCCAATATAAAGACACATATGTACAAGGGAATTATTGAGATAAAATTGAACCATACATTAGTCCCGAAATGACCGGGTTGGTGTCCAGTTACGTTACAGCCCCCACCCTCTATGCACAAGCGAATTATAGAAATAAAATTGGGACATATGTTAGTCCCGAAATAGCATAGCTTGTGTTACCCCCACCCCTCTCTCGCTATCTTCATTATATAACATATTACTGAAGCAATGACTCGAGAAATCCCTTTAGTGGGATTATCTCTAATCAAGCTAATCGCTGCGGGGGGTATGATTGTATAACGGCACAAAATGTTTTAAAATTGAACCGAATTAACTTTTTGTGAAACATTACAGGGTGAGTCAACTTTTACAGCAACTCTTTTTCTACAAAGGGGCCATTTAGAAAGACTTAAATTACATATTTTTCCAAATGGTTTTGCCAATGGAAATGTTAATTTCGTTTAATTTAATCACAAGTGAAATTACATGTAGACATAAAAAAATTGTAATGGAACCTCGGTTGTTGTCACATCTGAACGTCTCACATGTTGTCCTTTTTCAAGCACCCAATGCTACACCACCAACATGATATAACCACGCCGGAAACCCGATGGACTTAACTCGGCCAACATTGAGGTCGAAGACGGGCCCTCCAGGCTAACTAGCCAATATTATACTCAATGAGCCACCGCGCCCCCACCATAAGTTGATCTGAATTTGCATACTTTTTTTATAACAGAACAGTGGGGCAATAATTTTTTTTGCGTTGGAGAATTTGTCCCACTATTTATTGGTGAAACCCTAGTGATAATAGGGTTTCGCGCTCACATTCCATATTTCAAAAACGAATATGGATTGAATATGGAAAAATAATTGGCATTATGCAATTCGATATTCAATTGTTATTGGTTATATATACAATTTGGAGACAAAATAGGGAGTTACAAATACCAAATTGTTTCAAATTTAGTTATATGTGGAAGCAATCTGACAGAAATTATTATCCATTTAAAGATATAGAGGCCCATCTATATATCTTCGACAGTAAGAATCCTCATAAATGTAACCACCGAGTTGAAAATGTATTTAATTTTAGCGGAATATGTTTTTAAATTTACTTGAAAGTAAAGATAAGCGATCCAGCGTTCAACAAAATTGGTATGGACATAGATAATAAATATCGCAATATCTATGTGGTCTGGATGAATATTTAAGTCAGCAGACGGCTGTCAAAGTTTCTTTGTTGATTTTTTTTTTTTTTTTCTTTTTTTTTTTTGACTAGGCCTACTTCTCTTATTCATTCCACCTGTGTGGTTACTTATAGCCTATAACGGAATTGATACAATATATATATGCTTGCACTCGTATTTCTTGCAGCATATGACAGACCATGCTGACATTATACAATTATTTCTTTGGGTAGTAAGCCTATTCCCTATTGTTTTCAAATATTAGTGAAGTCTGTGTGTGTGTCACCACAGGCCCGGGACTTAGAAATGGTCCCACGACTGATGTCTTCCGTCTTACTCAAGCCAGATTAGGGTATATGATATGGGCCCGTAGTGTTCTTAGCCGGCTACATCCTCAGCCCCTCCAAAACATTCCGTAGCCCCCCCCCCACACACACACACAAAAAAAAAACATTCTGTAGCCCCCCCCCCCACCAAAAAAAAAATAAAAAAATATGAGCTTGCTACGGGCCCGCAAGTATAGTAACTGGCCAGGGACTGTACAAGGCAGTGGACACTTACGGCCAGTTCCCGGATCCATCCACTTTTTTTAATTGTTTATTTGTGCTGAGTATGTTGTCTTGTCCATATAATATTTGTTTTTGTGTAAAGTGGTTTCTTTCTATTAAAGTAGGAAACATTTAGTCACTGGTTGAGCAAGTCTACAAGTATTATCACGTGATACGCACGTCCCATAATTCTCCAATACTACGTGACGTCACTAACCAGTGCTCTTTCGTGTTGTGAGTCGCCGACATTTCCACCTTGAAATAATGTCAATCGTTCGTCCTGTAGCGTTTCGTCTTTTACAGACAAACAAGGTAAACTAACCTAGACTCAACTTATTAATTAATAACTGACAAAACTATTAATTTCCGGGGGTCACTTTCAGTGATGTTCCCCATGCGTATCAATACTCAAATGCCGGGCATAGTTCATCTGATCGCCGAAAAAATGGTCAGGAGACAAGGAGTTAACTCAAACCACACAGCATAGTGGATATTAGATTCTAAAAATATTGTCTGTCTATGCCTTCACTCTCATTTACGCTTTATCGCGGTTTTCAGATCTAATAGTATTAAACCAGTTAGATTTATGAATTCCTACATTGACGGCATTGGCTACATTTGTAAAATTTTGGACAATGCTGCTACAGCTGAACTATTATTTACAATTAATGAATTATACAATATACACAGACAGGTATACACATGCCGGTTATTCACACCAGGGTTGATTAAATGAATAAATCATTGACATTAATTCATTAATAATTCATGCCATAAATTAGATCTTGAATTATTATTATTATTTTTTGATATGAACATAACTATGTGTAAATTAGGAATTGATGATACTAAATGTATGATAATGAAAGACAATATTCAATAAGTCAAATATTACATGGCAATTGGCATATATGCATTCTATGCACAGAGTTCATTTAATAAAATTATATACTTTTTGCAACGGTAGGCCTACATTAGGCAGTTTGATTTTCAACTGCTGTTACATTACAAATGTAATATAAGAAGTCAACCCTTATTTTGATTCCTTAACAAAGAAAACTATGTGAGATGAAAGCAATTAAGGTAATTGCAAACACTTATCAGTGGCTAATACATAAGTAACTGAACCTGATTACCCTTAATATCTTGTGCAATGGCCAATGGTTTCATAGATTTCCAAAAGGTGAATCTTTGCAAAAAGGATGAATGGCGTTTGTAAATATTTCAAATGCTGAATGCCAATGATTAGGTTTTTCAGCACAATTTTGCCCTTAGTTTGTCATGCTTCACCTGTTTATTATCCATTGCTAGGGTGACTCACCATCCCCAAATATCTCGACAATTACACCACAATACTTATATATTCCAAACTTTAAATCAGTTTCACACTTTATAGTCACTAAATAAACGGTCATGTTGTACTTAATAAGCTATGACCATTTAACCAATAACCATCTATAAATAATACTTAGACTGAAAAATGGTTCCGAATCCGAGTGACGTCCATAACATCCAGACACGTTTGAGTAAAAGATAGGTTACATATGCTCTTGTTTTGAAATTAGTCTTGTTAACCAGTCTAGGCCTACCAGTTCCGACCATTCTACGTCTGGCAGGTCGGAATGATTAAGACTACTTTTTTTTTTACAAAGCATCCCATTTCATTTTTATGAGACATGACAGAAAGCTGGAACAAGAAATTGCACTTTTTTTTAAGAACCTTGATAAGTGAAATGAAAATTTGTAATTTCTAAAGCTGCTGTAATAAACAAGAAGCAAATTTTACTACTATTCAAAATGGTCAACAATGAATAGATTTTTTTTACGGCTGTAGTTGATTGATTTGTAGAGAAGTGTATGTGCAATGGCTATATTATAGTTTCATAGACTCCATGGCTGATAATTATAATACTGCGGAGTGAGCGATCATCATTTGAGATAAGCATGCATATTCACCGCGTCGAGACAAACTTTCTGTAGAGAAATTTTAAGTGCATGGGTCACCTTACCATTGCCTAGTGTGGTTGCTTGTGGATTATCCAGACTATTTATACAAAACATAAACAGCTACGATAAAAATAGTGCAGAATGAAGTGAGCACAGCACATAAAACTAATATTTTTTTATAATCTTTTTTTCCAGACTTGCTTGAGTGCTACTTTCAGTGGAATTCGTCATGCTTCAACCACAACAGTAAGTAGCCTAAGCCTTCAGGCTTACATGTATGTCAAGTTATACAATGTGCAAATAATAATCTTACATCTAAGATTATGTATGAAGAAAACATCATAATAGGCCTTCTATACAATAATAACCTTATGTAAAGATTACTAATATGGCAAAACCTTAATTGTCCTACAATATGATACAAAATAATTGAAGTAAAAATAAGGTCAAGGCTGGTCTTTGTAGACTATGCTAAAGAATTTGAAGTTAAAACATTTATAAAATGGGATACTATACAGGTCATGTAGGCCTACAATTTAGAGGTTATCTAGGTTATCAGTAGGTAATTTAACTTTACGTATTTATTAAACAGTGAAACTGAAGGTTTTATTTTGTTTTGAATAGAATTTAAAGGATTTCCTAGCAGACGAAATCCCACAAAAACAGAAAGAAGTCATTGAGTTTAGAAAGCAATATGGTAATACCAAGGTCGGAGAGATAACAGTTGACATGGTTTGTATTCACATTACTTATACTATTTTATATGCTCCATTGAACCTGAATGTGGACATGGGGAAATCAGTATGGACTTTGGACCTTATTAGAAAGGTATAAATAGGTGTAGTAAATTTCTTTGAAGGAACTTAGTAAACACTTGTGTTTTCAGTCTTAATCACTAATACTGTAAATAAATGTTGTTTTTGGTTTGTTTTCTTTTTTTAAAAACACTTCCTTAATGTTTTTCTAATGCATACATGTTTATCTCGAGAACCACTCAGGAAATATTTATGAGACTTTTTGCTACTTAGAAATATTTCATTTGTATAATGGAAAAACGTGATTTGGTGCGGTTTTTGATATATTATTTATTATACTTAAGCATACGTGTATCTCATAAACTTGTAGCCATCCTTCAATATACTACTGCAGGGTGTATATTTATTATCTGGCAAGACTAGGTTTGAATTTATTACCTAATTGGATTTGAAGTTATTAGACCTTGCTCTGGGTAGTGTGATTCTGTGAAATTAACATTTGACTAGAGTGGACTTGGTGGTGATGCTTGAATGAACAGCTTTAGCTAAAGTATTGTTGGCACACACAATGTATTTTTGCCAGAGATAATCTCAATATACTTAAAGTTCCAATTTCATATTTTCTAAGAAAGTCAAAACATAATTATTTCTATGTCTTTTGCTCAAAAGGTTGTCAACTCACTATTATACGATCATGGGCAAAATTTTGGGGGCATTCAAAAGGCTGACACAGGCTGATTGAGGAAATAGTAAATCAATTACCTCCCTTGTTTTCCCATTCCTCTCCATGGACGGCCATCTTCAAACGTTTGAATTTGAAGTTGAAAATGATATTTTTGCCTATTTCTCAACTGGCAATAGTGAATTATAGGATTAATAGGATTATTCTTTAACAAGATAGGACTGTTTATAGGTTCAATCTATTTTAGGGCTTTATTTAAATACATTTTAAAAATATAACTTAAAAATATGCTATTGGAACTTTAACTGTACACAGTAATATTAGGATTGAAAAATATGGTATACATTTTTTCATAAAAAAAACATGGTTAGGTCTTGCATAGTTTTATCAAAGACTGGTTTTAGATTCTTCTTTCATCAACAGCATATCAGAATCTGTGCTATTTGTGGTGGATGTTAAACCAGTACCATGCAAAAATTGGTCATTTGATCAAGGCTGATGATTGTGGTCCCTTCACTGTGAACACAATAAACTAAACAGAAATACATTTTTATTTGTAAAATATAATATTTAGTTTTTTCACTATTTTTAACTGTAGATGTATGGTGGTATGAGAGGTATCAAAGGTTTAGTAACAGAAACATCAGTTTTAGATCCGGAAGAAGGTATCCGTTTCCGTGGCTATAGTATACCGGAATGCCAAAAACTTTTACCAACAGCAGGTGGTAAAGGAGAAGAATTACTTCCTGAAGGTTTATTCTGGCTTCTTGTTACTGGTGAAGTTCCATCACAAGCTCAAGCTGATGCCATAACACATGTAAGACTTACTGTCAAATTTAAACTGTATTTTTGTGGGGGGTGGCTGAGTTACTTACTAACAGAAAACTGTAAGCACAGTTTAATGTCCACTTGCGACAAACAAGGTCATTTTGTTCAATTTTATTTCAATAATTTGCTTGCACATATGGATCTTAAGCAGTGTGAGTAAACGGAAAGACCTGATTTTGAGTAAACAAATCTCTTTATTTCCAGCATGTATGTTTCATGGTTTTGTTTGGTATTATTTTTGACAGGAATGGAATAAGAGGGCATCAGTTCCAAATCATGTCATCAATATGTTAAATGATTTCCCCAGCAATCTACATCCTATGTCTCAATTTAGTGCAGCAATTACAGCCTTAAATTCAGAAAGTAAATTCGCTAAAGCTTATGCTGAAGGAGTTCACAAATCAAAATATTGGGAGGTAAATATATTTTTATCAAACTTTATTGAGGATTTCATCCAAAAATGAAAGTGGATAGGGATTAATTTTTCCGTGAACCACTTAAGACTGCTGGTGTTGAATACCTTAAAAACTGTAATATTGTGAAACGGCAATCTCTAATAGGAATAGCAGTCTTAATAATGGTTGTATTCGGTCAGTGTTGAGTAGAATTTTTTTTGTGCGTCTTTTTGATCCAATTCAATATAAGACAGAAAATCATCTACTGTTTGGGTTTGTATTCTTAGATAATCAATGTTGCACCAGCTGTGAAAAATTATGTTTCAAATAATGATCAACAGCTTTAACTAAACGAATGGTAAATCTGATGTTATTGCCTTTTCTTAAAAACAAAAGTTACATGATCTGTGCTGGTTAATTCTTTACACTTTGGTTATTATGACAAATTTTTGTTTGTAGTATGTATATGAAGACTCGATGGATCTGATTGCTAAACTTCCTACACTAGCAGCTATTATTTATCGTAATTTATATCGAGATGGCTCAACACCTTGTGCTATCGATCCTAAAAAAGACTGGAGTCAAAATTTCGCCCACATGTTGGGTTATGAAGATCCTGATTTCTCAGAGTTAATGAGAATGTATCTTACCATCCACAGGTATGTTGGTTGCTGAAATCGTTATTTCATAATCTGGGGGGTGGATGACTGAATGGTTAGCACTTACGTTTTGTATCATAGGTCTGTCATTGAGTCAACTGACGTGATTTCGCCTGTCCAACCCTCTGCATTTTCTCTGAGCCTTCTGGTTTCCTCCCACTGCTAAAGACACCTTCGTGCAAGCGAATTATTGAAATGAAATTGAACCATATATTAGTCCTGAAATGAACTTGTTTGTGTTGTGTGTTCGTTCAACCCCATCTATCCCTCTCTTATTTCATGATTTGGGAATAATGTGATTGGTTAATAAAATTGGGGTTTTTATTCACTGTGTCCAACCCCATGGGTTTTTTTCTGGGCACTCTGGTTTCCTCCCACTGCTAAAGACCCCTACCCGCAAGCGAATTATTGAAATAAAATTAAACCATATGTTAGGCCTGAAATGACCTAGTTTGTGTCTGAGTGGATGTTGATCCCCATTTCTCTCTCTGTCTATTCATGGTTGGACGCTACACTATGGCTGTCCTGAGGCTGAAATTTGGTGACCAGGGAGTAACCTAAGCCTGGTGGCAATGAACTACCACTTTCGGGGTAAGGCTACTTTCAGGCCAACTTCTTGTTTACGTCTGATATGATGTATTTTCCATTCCCAATAAATATAATCATTAGCCCAGTCAGAGCAGACCAGTAGGATGTTCAACCCCATTGCATTTCCATTAAATATAAGAGTTATTTCCCTTCAGCGATTTTTAAATTGCACTTCTGCTACATGACCTATTTTATATTTCAGTGATCATGAAGGAGGTAATGTGAGTGCTCATACAACACATTTAGTAGGCAGTGCATTATCTGATCCCTACTTAAGTTTTTCAGCTGGTATTAATGGTCTAGCTGGCCCACTTCATGGTCTTGCTAATCAGGTAAGATAAATATGTTTGTTATTGTTCTTTGATAAGACGGTACCCGGTAGTTTAATTTAAGGTTTGTGCACACCAAGGATGTTTCATTAATGATTTTCCATAACAAACTTGTAATGACTTGTCTGCTATAAATTATACAGGCTGACAGTTGTATATTCAATAATGGCAGACAATGTCATGATTTCAGAAGGGCTTACTTTTCTTTTTGTTCTTTTTTTTTATTTTTTTATTAAAACTGTTATTTGGTAGGTGAATGCTTGGACAAGTTATCACCATGGCAAAATCCTGTTCATAACCTAAGAAATATTTGTGACATGGAATCAAACTTTGAGTAGGATGAGAAACAGTAACTTGGACTGGTCAACAATTAGTTTACAGAAGTACAATGAGGATGTGATATTTCGCAGAAAACATTTTAGGTACCAGGATTGTATGGAAGTTGATGATTTGTTTTATTTTATATTATTAGGAAGTTTTAGTATGGTTAACTAAATTACAAAAAGAACTAGGTGGAGAAGTATCAGATCAGCAATTACATGATTTTATCTGGAATACATTAAAATCAGGACAGGTAGGTTACATTCACTAATTAAAACTTAATACTAGCATGATGTTAGTATTAATGAAAGACAACAAGGACAACTAAGATATTTCAAAAAGTGGAATGCAACATTTAAATTCTGTTGGCATTGTGAATAAATTATTATATTGGTAATCTACTGGTATATCAAAATTTATCTGTTAGGTCAAGAGTATGTGGGAGACAAGAGTAAGAAAGCTCTGATTCTAGGAATAGTGCATAGCAACAAATATTTCAATACTCAATTTCTTCAGTAGAGCCGATAATATAGTTAGGATTTTCAAAGAAGCGTAGTTTAAACATTTAGAAGTTGAAAGTAAAAATTCTGAAAATACAGCTTTGTACAGATGTATTATGTATTACAGTAGAATCTGCATTAAGCAGCCACCCACGGGAAATTTTAGGATTGACCGCTTAACAGGAGTGGCCTCTTAATAAAATTTTTGTGCCGACATCAATTAATATTACGCTTGGGTGCACTTGCATCGGTAAATTTGGCCGTCGCTGAATCTCGGACATAACTTCCGTAAACATGTCATTTTGTCCCAACTTTCAATACTACTGTCTATCATTGTCATGCATTCGATAATATTTATCCATTTTTGTAAAATCTCATGTTTTTTTGTGCTGACATCAATTAATATTACGCTTGAATGCATTGGAAGCAAACACCAATGCAATACTTCACTTGCATCGGTGAATTTGGCCGTCGCTGAATCGCCGACATAACTTCTGTAAACTTGTCATTTTGTACCAACCTTCAATACTACTGTCTATCATAGTGATGTATTCGATAATTATCCATTTTTGCGAAGAAAATCGATGAATTAATTTTATTTTATCAAAGAAGCACACGAACAAAAAAACATCGTTGATTTAGCTACCGAATTACAGGGGGTGTAACTCTGTATGTAATATTACAGGTGGCGCTAAAAACGTCTATTTAACAACATAGCGGCTTTTAGTCGGTACTTTCAGTTTATTCAATCAATATCAAATAATGTCCCGTTACGTGTGAAAACAATGATCAGGTTTGTCGTTTAATAAAACAAAAGATTAATTAACAGATAATCCCGGGTTAATTGGTATTTTCACATTTCTTTTTATCTGATTTGCGGGAGTCCAGTTAATTGATTACTACTCACGGGATTAGCGGGGGTGTTACGAAGAACGACAAGATGGTATCATTGAACAATGGCCGTTGAATGGGCGATGTTTTGTTAAATTCATTTGCAAAATAGTGACCGCTGGCCGCGTTAGAGGAGTGACCGCTGAATAAGGAGATGAAACAATAGAATTTTTACGGGGGGAATTTATTGTGACCGCTTACAAGGAGATGTCGCTGAATAGGAGTGGCTGCTCATACGGATTCTACTGTAGTTATACCATGTTCTGAAATAATTATCTTAAAATTAATTTATTTCAGGTTGTACCAGGTTATGGCCATGCTGTCTTACGTAAAACTGATCCTCGTTACACATGTCAGAGAGAGTTTGCATTAAAGCATCTACCTAATGATCCATTATTTAAATTAGTATCCCAAATCTATAAAATAGTTCCAGATATCTTATTAGAACAGGGTAAAGCAAAGAACCCCTGGCCTAATGTAGATGCTCATAGCGGTGTTTTATTACAGGTGAGTTGTTTATATCTTATATTTAACTTGACTTAGTTCCTAATTGCAAGGTTTCAGAAATCAAAATTAAGGGATAGATTGACTTTTGTCTTAATTTGGTTTGTGTCATTATAACAGAATTATTGAAACTGTATGATTATTGGATTGGTAATCGTAAAATTTTCTTGATGAACAAGACTACTGTTCGTATTTACCAGACTCAATAGCAGTGGGGGAAGAGTATCTCATTTCTGTATCAGTGACTTACTGAGCATTCTATTCTAGAAAAGTTTGTGGCCAAAGCCTCACTGACTTAGAAATTTCAAATACATTTGATAATGTATTGCTGCCGACATAGGGTCTGTTTGAAGTGAATCCTCATAAATCAGAATTCTTTTTGGTTAGATACAAAAAGATTCTTTATAGAATGTATTGAATCTTGGGTTTGTTCATTGGGATATTAACGAGAGAACACTAATGATGTTCAAAACTTTTGGATTATAAATTTCAAATGCCTTTCGCAGGGTTTTCTTTCTGTTTGTTAGGACTGTTGAATTTCGTCAGATTTCATATTCCTTTTCGGTTTCTTTTTAATGTGGTCTATTGACAAGGCTTGAAAGACTTAACACAAGTGACTTCTGCAGATCAGGTGATCAGACCAGCTTCAGTCTCTGTGGAGTTCATATGCTTGTACTATTAATCTTCTTTGTTTATATTTCAGTATTTCAATTTAAGAGAAATGAATTACTATACTGTATTATTTGGTGTATCAAGAGCTTTAGGATGTATGGCATCTCTTATTTGGGATAGAGCACTGGGATTACCAATAGAACGACCAAAATCATTCGATACCCCTGGACTTAAAAAACTTGTAGCTAAATAAACTAATAATATAATGACATAACAATTTATGGCTTATCAAGGAGAATTTAGGAAATTGTTAATATATTTGAATGAATTTTTAAAAAAAATTCTTTTTTTTTTGTCTGTATCTCAAAAGATTTAAGTAAGTTTAATTTTTTGAGAAATGGCTCCAGGGATATTGAATGTTAAAGCCTTTTGATATATATTTATAAGAAGTAAACCACATCAATGACTGTAGAAATTGTAGATATTTGACATCGGTGGAAAAATTAAATATAATAAATTACTAGACAATAACGGTTTGTCAAATAGAAAAAGACCGGTACATGCCATGCATGAATAGAATTGCATTTATCATAATACATGCTTGAAAGTAGGAACAAATAAAATTTAATATAGCAGTTAAACTAGCTAGAAAGATATTATTTTAATAGTTTACATATTTATTATTATGACTAGATTTATATTGTTTATAATTCTGTGTTTTTTGTTAAGAATTGAAATATTTGTTATTTAAAACCTAGAATGTAAAGATATTACACCGGTATATATAATATAGATGATGTAAAATTTAAATGCAATGATCCCTTTGTGATTGGAGTTGGATCTGCAAAGAATAAAGGATGAATAATCTGTTATTTATATCTATATGAGAAATATATATAGGACTGAAGTGGAGTATTATTTTTACACAAATTACAGTTTGAGCAAAACACTGGTGTTTATGAACATTATATCTATTGATATGTGCAAAAAAACCTGTTATTCTAGTCGCATTTGAACAAAGACAACCACCCCAAAATTAAATAATGAGTAAGCTTGACCAATTTATTAGGAAATAATTCCTAATTAATGCATGTACTAGTAACTATTTGATCCAGTCTAACTTTCATCCAAGCCTTGATCATCCATAATGAAGAGTTGTATATTATTGTAGATATTGATTGATCCATCAGGTGTGTTAGATTTATCATATTAATAGTATTTTATTAAACCATCAACCTAGACTGCTTTCAGCAAAGGCAGATTTTGTTTTGTTTACTAAGTTAATGTAGTGTAGTATGGCCAGACATGAGCCTTACCTTGTCAAAAGAGGGTAAGCTAATTCATTTATGGGTGGATTGATTGTGGGAATCTGACATTGAAAGTCTATAGTAGTTTGCTAGATGGTACCCAGTCAAAACCTTTGTAACCATTTAAAAGACTGTTATCATCTTAGTCTGAAAATGATAGAAAGCAATACTAAGATACAATACTGTACTAATTTGACATTATTTTCCATGGACTGGACCAGACGCAAAATCAGAGAGGTTCTTAACCCCCCCTCCCTATTACTCAATTCAGGAAGCCCAGGGCCAAACTTCAATGTTTAGGCACTAGATCCCTAACCAATATTATGTGCTTTTCGTACCTTGGTGGTCAATGAATATCATTGCAACTCTTCACTATTCAGTTGTGAAAATCCTGTGTTCATAATGCATGGAAGGAGCAAAATACTTAAACTTCATCAGAATTTTTTACAATTATTATCTCGAATGGGACACTTATTGGCATGACCTGTTTATTCAAGTCAGTAAAAAGAGACCGCTTTGGCAACTACGAAATGTCTCAAAATCTCACATTCTGTTGGATTACAAAGACAACCAATGACAGTCTACTTATGATTCATGATGAGTGAGAAATATAAAATGGGAACAAAAGTATAAATTAAAACAAACGTCATTTGTAAGCTACACAAGGATTGAAAACAGAGTACATGTCACTGCTGAAGATCCACTGTCCTGAATGTATTTTTCGGGTAGTTCTTTCCAATAAAAGTATGGCAAATTTGGTATAAGGAAAGTAGACATTTAATCTTATTTTTAAAAAAATGCTGGATTACCCCAAAGAACACCCACGGGACAAGCTCAGTACAAAAATGTCAGGTTATCACTGTCAACCCGCAATGTTATCTGTCGGCTTATTGTGGGAGAAGTTATTTCTTGATCTAATGTTTCGGGAACATGAAGGGGTATCAAAATTCAAAAGACTGCAATTAAACAGCAGAAAAAATAGTTGAACATAATTAAGAATCGACTTAGACCTCAATAGGGCATTGCGTAACGAAAAATACATTCTGAAAAATGGACCCTCACTCAATAAATTCAGCTGACAGACATGGCGTTTCATAACAGTTTATTTATTTATGTTTGCGGTATCTTGCCAAGAATACAAAGTTTGGAGAAGGATTACAAGCAATATTTTGATAGCTTAATTGGTTGTAAAATATTTTTAGTTCAAATATATCATCAAATCACACAGTTTGTACACGGGGAAAGTATCTTTAAGTGTAAAATTAAATAACACCTTATTGACAACAATGGGCCCAACGTATAAAAAAAACCCGGTCCAGGACGATAAAATTCGAAATTATAGTTTTCGCAGTGGGATGCGAAAATGAACTGCACCAACAATTGGTCCAACGTATCCAAAAACCGGTTTAGGACAATAAAATTCGAAATTATAGTTTTCGCAGTGGGATGCGAAAATGAACTGCTCCAAATCAGGTGAAGGGCGAGTGAGTCAACACTCCTCATATCGGTCAACGATCAATATTAGATATCAAGCAAGAGTATAAAATGAAATATATGATCACAACACGATTTACGCAACCTATTGACTTGGTTGGCAATGCTACCACGTGCTTCATACTAATAATATCATAATTATGATTAATTGTAACTTATTAAAGTAAACGTTAGAGGATTAAACAAATTTACAGTTCGCGTGTTACGTTTCTGGTTACAAAAATGCTTTTCCACCATTTGTATGTGGTTGCTTTTATACTAAGTATTAATATTATAGCAAACAAATAGTAATCAATTAATAATGTTTACACAGACCGCACAGTTAATAAAACCGATCTTTAGTTTCCCATTTGTCAAATGGAATGGGTGTGTATTGTGTACGTTTTAATGCAATCATAATTTTAGCGATAATAGAAAACAATAATGCCTTAACAGTATTCAATGCTGTATTTTAGAAAACTACATACCGTAACAATGGCAAGAACCAGGCCCAAGGCAAGGCTGAAATAATTAGTCGGGGAAAAGCTAGTCGTTGATTTTAAGTGGAAAAAATTAGTCATTGTATGGTGTTTTATCTATACCAGGGGCGTGGTGAGAATGAGTTCATGAGTAGCCATACTCATGCGCCAAAAAGTTTTTGCGCCAAAATCACAATCAAATTACTCAAAAAATGAAAAACATTTGTAAGTGGAAAAATTGTTTCATCTGACCCAATTAAAAAAATTTTGAAAGAGTCAAGTGATTTTCTCTTGGAAAGAATGGAATCTCCAAGAGAAAATAACAATATTTTATTACCGTATTTCTTGTCTCGGATTGCTGGAGATTGCGTTTCTGGGCTTCTAATTTTCGAAATTTTCCCGGGGGAGGGCCCCCCGGACCCCCCGCCGCGGGTTCGCGCCTTCGGCGCTCGCGGTGGCCGGCTTCGCCGGCCACAGCTCCGCGGTCAGTAAAAGGGTTTTTGTGCCAAAATCTTTTTTGTTACTCATAATTTCTTCTCAATAATTGCCCTCACCACGCCCCTGATCTATACTTCGATTTTTTATACGCCCACATTTTCATGTGGACGTATATTGTCGTCTCCCATATGGAAGCCTATTGCGGCCATTCAATAATCACGAGAGCGAGAACGCGAGGAAACAGGGCGAAAATGCAGGGATCTCTTCCGAATACATAGTTTTGAAGTGAATAACATATTTTATTTCATCGAGAAGCAAGAAAACTTCTGTTTTCACGAATGCGTAGCATGAGTGAAAATATGAATGTTTTCTTGCTTAGAAATGAAATAAAATATGTTATTCACGACAAAACGACAAACAGGGGCGTAAATTATGTGGGGCAGCCCCAAAAATAGTCGGTCGCAAAATTAGTGCAGTCGGTCGCAAAATAGGGGTAGTCGGTATCAAAATAAGTACTCACTGTATACGTCACGCAACTCACGCAAAACTTTAGTATAAAAATAGTCGGTCGCAAAATCAGTGCAGTCGATCGTAAAATAGGAGCAGTCTTTAGTATAAAATAACATTGTCAACTTATCATGTTTGAAAAGATGATGTGTTTCACTCTCATTCTGTTGTGAGTAGTTGGTCTAACAACAAAATTTCACCAGGGAGAAAAATAGTCGGTCTCAAAATAAATGCAGTCACTGCAGTCGGTCTCAAACACAATGCTAGAATAGATCCTAAATACTATATATTTTGCGTGAATCCGTGAGCCTAAATTGCATACGTCACTCTTATTCTGTTGTGAGTATGTTGGTCTAACAACAAAATTTCACCAAGGGAGAGAAATAGTCGGTCACAAAATAAGTGCAGTCACTCCAGTCGGTCTCAAAAACAATGCCAGAATAGATCCCAAATACTATATATTTGCGTGAATCCGTGTGCTTAAATTGCATACGTCACACAAAACTATTGTATAAAATAACCCCGTCTGCTTGTCACTCTTATTCTTTTGTGAGTGTTGTTCTATGAAATGTGTTCTACCATGGCAAAAAATAGTAGGTCTCAAAAGAAAGTATAACTCACCACATTCGATCTCCGACTAAATGAATTAATGAGATAAACATACAATCACAAAACAGGCGAAATTGACAGATAAGCCTTAAGATTTTGTCCCATTTCTTAACAACCCCAGTGCCCCAAATTTAAAAGCTCTGTTACATATCTGAAATTTTTTCGCGCACCTCCTGCGGCGCGATTCCATTATAACATCATTCTTCTACTCGGTTACATATCTGAAATTTTTAAGCGCCTGTGGCGCTTGATTTCATTTTAAAATCATTCTTCTACGCCTCAGTTGTCTTATACTGTCTCAGCACTATCATATTCACGATTATAGTGAACTGCCTAGTTTGTAGTTCCACTGGTGTATGGGCGTCAGATTGTACAGATGTTATGACAACTCTTGCAAAACACATCTGGAGATTCTGTCCCACTGACTGACATTTCTGGTACACTCGTCCACAGGAATTTCTCCCAGCAATGACCTCAAATGCCCGGTTATTGAATCAATTTTTCAAAAATGTTCTCAAATTACTCAGTGTTATAGGCACCACCATTGATATGACATAACTATATGTGAACTAAAATAAAACTGCTTTCCGACGAGACAACGATCGGCGAACAACTATATAATTCTACAATACTATCCATGTTCTACCGGGACGCTTAATGTAATAGCCAGTATTTTGTTTACTTTCATTGTGAGGTGGGATTGTGAATGGCGCCCTAGATTTGAAACCACCCCTACCCCACCCCCATATTCCCATGAAAACTCACACGTGGTGCTCGGCCCCTGATTGCGTCACTCGCACGGGGGGGGGGGTATGTGTATGTCCATCAGTCGGTCGCATTTTGCCTAAACACCCCCCCCCCAAACCCCAAACGAAATCGTTATGTACGCCCCTGACGACAAATGTTCTATTTATTTTATGATTTTACAATCATTTTTAGGTAAAACAACATGGACTACTTTGTCCGCCAGTGGAATAACACTTTTATTTCACTGATAAAACGCAGTATTCCACTACTAATCGTAAAATAAACGAGATTATTTTCACTTAAGTTCTCGCCTTTGAAATTCCTCGCATTCTTGTCGTCGACTTCTCGCCTTCGACTTTCCGGTGAAACCCCTCGATGGTGGACAAGCGATCTAACCCTTGTCCCGTACAAGCGAGGAATCCATACCGCACCAGTTGACTCAATGACAGACCTTGTGGTCAAATGCTAACGCGCTAACCATTCGGCAACCAAAACCCTCGTGTCCTTCTTCTGAGCTATCTGATCGCGAGTATACGCCATGCCGTATGCTACGAGGGCCTATACTCTTATTTCGAATTCCAACCCTAAAGGGTTATTGTACGTGCCACCGTTTATAGCTGCTACTCGTTTACTCGGTTGTTTTTTGCTTTGTTTTTTTTTTGTTTTTTTACAAGGCCTCCCGCCCTACACCACTGACAAGGGGGGAAAGCCGCCTGAATAATCACAATGAACTTTGATGGCGTAAGATAGCAAACGTCCTACTCACTGAGCCACAGTAGCTCCCATTTCGGTTCGATTCCGGACCAGGCAGTTCGTTTTTTTCGATCCACCCAATGCCCTTGCAATGCCCTCCGTCCTACACCACTGACATGGGCGGACATCACCCGAAAAATCCCGATGAAGTTAAAGAGCAAACCTTCTATTCACTTATCCACCGTAGCTCCAACTTCATTTCGATTCCGTACTCGGGACCTCAATTTGTTTTGTTTTTTATTGCATTCAAACAACTATACGTTGTTCCTTGTCAGTCTCCCGCCCTACACCACTGACAACAAAGAGGGAACCACGCATAAAAAAAACCCGATGAACGTTTATGAAGTTAGAGAGCGAAGAAAGATTCAACAGCTATTTTAAATTAAAAGGAATGTTGATTTTTAATTGATTACACAATTACAATTACAATATAAATTTACAAAAAAAAACACACCTTAATCAGGGGCGGATCTGGGGATTTTGAAAGGGGGGGGGGCGCCGAAAAATGAGGGCACTTACTGCAAGGGGGTTGATGTTCTATTTATTTTATGATTTTACAATCATTTTTAGGTAAAACAACATGGACTACTTTGTCCGCCATTGGAATAACACTTTTATTTCACTGATAAAACGCGGTATTCCACTACTAATATAAATTTACAAAAAAAAACACACCTTAATCAGGGGCGGATCTGGGGATTTTGAAAGGGGGGGGCGCCGAAAAATGAGGGCACTTACTGCAAGGGGGTTGATGGGGGGGGGGGGGGCATGACAATTATTCGTCATTTCCTTGCATCTGAAGACATTCCAAGAGCTATTTGGCTGATATTTTCGACCGAAAATACATTGCCAATTACGTCGGTGGAGAGGGTGGGCATAGAGAGGACGTGCTGCATCATAAGGTCTCTCTTTGAGACAGCTGGCGTGGTTTCGATTCCCCGTATGTACGTGAAAAGGAGTGGGCCGTCTGCCCTGCCCAACCTTCTAGGCTACCTCCCGGACCTCCGATCCCCCCACTGCTAAAGATCCTACGCGCAAGCGAATTATTGAAATAAAATTGAACCATATTATGTTGGTCCCGAAATTATCCAGTTTGTGACGAGTGGACGTTTAACCCCATTTACGAGAATGTTTTAACATGTCATAATATAATGGTCACAGAGACTATTTTGTTAACGAATTTCACGTATTCAAATGTTACCTGGAATGTAGAGACTACAAAAATGTCCGAGACGGAACCCGAAAGGGCGATAGCACGACAGCAATATCGCGGGGTTGTATTATTTGTTTTTGCTTGGTATGCGTCTTTGTGCCTTCGCACTCACCCGAATAAATACACAATATTATTAAGTCGAAAAATAGAAGGCACAATATAACGAGGGGCGCTAATATCGCGATATGTTTATTTCTTAATTTCGTACTTTCCAGTATATTTTGACTTGGTGTGCGTGCTGTTGCCTTACACGTTGTCGTAACTTCAACTTTTCCATTCTGAAGTCGGAAAAAGTAGAAATTATTTTGGTACCTATAGGCTTGTATACTTTTCTATACTTTGCACTCTTCGTAGTTTCTCAGAATATTACACAGAATTGTGATGCCTATATTTAGGTCTAATATTTGATTTACACTCATGGGTGCATACTAACCATGGACTTCGTATATGAATGCTTTGGTTAGTGTAACACAAATCACAATGTCGTGCATCAAGTAACACCAATCTGGTTTACAGCGGCATTGCGAAAGTCTTCTTCTAAATCTATATACTGTAAGATGACTTCAAACCCCTTCTACATGTGACGTCACTCCACAGGGCTTCGATCATTGGCTCGATGGCGCGTGCAATGTTTACATAAAACGTAGTGACGTAATCAGATCTGGGCAGAATGGTGCCTTTTACTCATTTCATAAACCATTTTACACTAAATAATTTTTTATTCAGATATTATACTTCAAACAATTTCCTATTTCGTTAACTTTTAGTAAATATCAGGCGCTGAACACCAGGTCACTGCAAACCTTTTGAAACATTAATAACAGCGAGAATGGCTGGTATTGCGATAGCAGTTGGTATAAAAAACAGGAAAAATAGCAATTTATTAATGGCACGACTGACTTGTTTCCAGGTCACTGGTTTCAAGTCTGCTGCAGTGTCGTTTACCGCCGGTGTTTCATCTATCCCACTGACCTTTGTATTGGCAACCAATCGTCCCTTACAACAAAACAAGTTTCTTTTAAAGCTCCCATTCAAAAACTTCACCAACCACGCCGGAACAGGTTTCTTTTCATCATCGCGTTCATACATATTCATAATCCACACGGTAAACAATATATTCAAAGTGCTGTTTAATAGGGAGATGGCTAGAAAAATAGCAAAGACAGACATTCCGCTGCTTGTTTTTGGTAAATAACTACTCAAATATCCCATATACACGCTGTAAGAGAGAGGTATGATAATTGCAAACGACAGCTTTTCCCCGGATGACGATGGCACAAGATACACAAAGTTATTCATTATTGCCAGATTAGCGATGGGTAATACAAAACTAAATATGAAGAAAGTTTCTCTACGTTCCAAAATGAAGCTTAGTTGAATTATTTGCTGAGATGTCTGTTCGCTTTTTCCCGAAATGTTTGAGAGATGTTCAATCGATGTGCTCACAAGGCTCCATTCACCACCTGGCATGTAAGAATCCGCGTCAATTTCGCCCTCCTCAATAGCAAGATGAATTTGATTGAAGTTGTACCCCCAACCACTGATTGTCATTGAGCATGTGGGCTGATCAAATGGGAACGTCAGTATGTCGCCATTACAAACAAGCTCGTATGAACCAAGCGAAAGCCATTTAATTTCTCCCTGACTTGACAACTGCATGCTGGAAACGCCCTGCTTTAATGCTGTAAGTTCTGATGGCGACTTCAATACGACCAGTTTGGGAATCCATATATATGGCTCAAGACCTTCTATAAATTTTACAGAATGCAAACTCTCATTCCATCTCAGCTCAGGATCGGACCATTTGACTTCCCACCAGCCACTTATAATGATTTTTGATGCATCACCATCTACGCTGCCAATTGCTAACAGATTGAACCCAACAGAAACATTGACTGGTGTCATTTGATCCGCCACTGGTCGTATTTCTTTCCTGGCAACATTTGGTCTGATTAAATCACGAAATAGGTCGTTAATGTCAGCTTCTACAAATACAGTGTTTGTTATAAATGCCAAATAATACATTCGAACTACAAAAAACAACATGGTAGATTTCGAATGTTTGAACACAGTCTTCCTGTATGTATTCAAACCAGCGTCTTTTCTTTGTATGTTTCACACAATAAGCACCCTTGGTCAAACACAGTATTTGTAATCAAGCGTTGGTTTTTCGCCTTTTTGAAGGTTAATATAACTGTGTGTTAATAGAACAGAGCTGATCACATTACCCGGCAACATATATTTATCGTCTGTGACTTACGGAAGATCGATGCCAAATGATTCACCTTTGAATACATTAGGCGTATTAGTGTCATCTATAATTACTGTATTGTATATTGGATTTAACGATACTTCACCTGTGTTTTATGGAAACATTGTCAAATATTTCACAACCAGTCCACAACAGCGTCACCATGGTAAAAATAGTTTTAGCAATCGTTGATAAAGTAGGATGTTAGATCCATAATAAACTACTTTAATCATTGAAAAAGACATTAAGCATTGAGCATATTCTATATTAATGACACAACAGATCAGGGGCCGGTTGCACAAAGCTCTGTTAACTTTTAACGATCCGTTAACATGGAGTAAACGGATCGTTAACTTTAACGGAGAGAAAGGTTGTTGCCGGAAGCCCTGTTAACTTTAACGGATAATGAAATTGACTGTCCAGCAACAGAAATTTAACGGACCGTTACCAAACGACACACGAAAGATAACGATCCATTAGTTTAACGGATCGTTAAAATCGTTAAAATAACTTAGTTTTGAGCAACTGGCCCCAGATCATTAAAGTAAAACAAAAGTAGTTTTTTTAAACATACATTATGCATAAGAGCTAAATCTGCCTATTGCACGCCTTTCTTTAGGCCTGAACTGGTATCTAAATTCTTAATTAGATATTTATTAACTTATCCAAACCATAATCAATCATCGATGTTATCGCTAACCTGTGATATTTAACGGATTGGAATACATTTTTTGGAAAATAATTAACCGTAAAAGTGGATTATCGGGAATTTGTTGTTTTCATCGTACCGGCTTCAGTAATGATGATCGAGGCTAGCCTAACATTTAAAACCTAATACATGTATCTGGGTTCAGGGTGGAGAAATTTGACTACAACTTTCAACATATTCTATTTACGTTACAGCTGATTTGTCTAGGATGCACAAAGATGGCTGTGTGAAATCAATAAAAACAAATGTAAACCTTAAATGGCCAAAATTTAAGCTAGAATGAAATGATTTTGGGTTGTTTTATTTTCCAATAAAAAACATTTTTAATTTTGTACAGCCTCACGGTCCTGTTTCATCCTTTATTCGGGCAACAGTTTAATTTAACAGATCTCCAAAGTTTAAGATTTAGAATCTGTGAATTTCAGTGAGTCTGTATGTCCGGAAGGTCAGTGTTAGAATTATCCAAACGTATATTTAACTAAATTTATAGGCCATTACGTAACACAACTACTATAGTTAGATGTAAAGATTAATTATGTTAACAATTAATGTTTTTACAGAAAATGTCATCAATTGCCTTGATTGATTTAAACATTTGTGGATCCAAAAAAGACTTGGATATTTGCGATAGTGGTTCATGGATGAAGATTCCTCAAGAAAAATTGAGATGCCTCTTTTTATGAACCGCGCTAAAATATAACGAAATATAGACTAAAATATGTAACGAACACTTTCCGATGGGTTTAAAGTGGTTAACATGCTGCTCGGTCTTGGTCAGAGAGCTTTCGGTCCAGAGAATGCAAGACTTACCATTAAAAGGTTAGTGGGAAAACTTTAGTGGTCTGTAACCCTGTATTCACTGGGTGTGACTGTGGGAGTAGTCTCCCCTATTACAGCTTCTTCAAAGGGGTCGAACGACTCACTCACTCCACCGAAGACCACGGAAGACCACAAAGCAGCCTTGATATCAAAGACATCGTCAAGAACCAGATTATTCAAGAAAGAATATCAACGTGTTTTGCCATTAAGCATGCACAAATCAAACAGTTGTAATTTCGTAAGCACTCAGAATGTGTTAAATTGGTGAAAAGAGCAGACACTGCAATAATTTTTGATAATAAATTAGGTAGGGCCTACACTACAAGTATTATATTCAAGGCAGAAATGCAAAATATAAAATATTATTATGTACAGAATTTGCAGACCCGTCGGAAAGAAATTCAACTGGGGTGCGGTGGTTGCTTGGGTGGGGTTGCTGTTAACGTAACAGGTGTGTATGGGGCTTATTTGGCCAAGTCAGACAACTGACGTTGTAGGCGCCATTGTGCTACCTATTCTTAGGCTACGTTGCAGATAGAGCCACAGTACAGCGTGTTACCGATTTATATCTTTTAGATCTGCCCAAATGTTCTTTTATGTTCACATAAGTGTAGGGGTAGACAATAATTTCGATAAATCAATTAATCACAATATGTAAATTTTATTGACGATAGGCCTATTTATTTTTTAACATTAAAAATACCGCAATAATCGAGTATATCGTTTGACTACAGAATACATCGAATAATGATTACCCTTAAAATTAGAAACTACCCACACCGAACGAAGAAAGGAAAGATATTTCGTATTCGGAGCATATCTGTTATTTGTAAATACATCAAGCTATTGTCAGGCATAATAGTATTTGTGCCTTTTGCTGATTAAAAATCTGTCGGATTTAATCATTTTGTGTTTCATTGGAAACAGGGAGTTGGGCGGTCGAGTAATCAAATATGCGCGCTTTAGATCATAAGGCCTGCCATCGAGTCGAATAGAAATGTTTCGATCTAAAGATTCTACGTAAAAAGGATTAGGGTCGCCTGCCCAACCTCGTAGGTTTACTCTGGTCCTCCAGTACCCCACCCTTCCCCTCCCACTGCTAAAGACCCCAAGACGCAAGTGAATTATGTAAGGTATACCATACGTTAACTCTCTCTCTCTCTCTCTCTCTCTCTCTCTCTCTCTCTCTCTCCAGCTAATTAAATATAGCCTACTACGGTGCGCATAATTGTAAGTTGGACAACTTAGGAAATGTTCATTGCAGGCTAGTTGAGGGGGCGGGAATTCCATGAGATCATTAAGTATTTGGTTGGGGAATGCTAACACTAACCCTTTTTAGAGGGATTAAAGGTAAATTGGATCCATGTTTATTCTTCTAAAAAGGGCTAACGTTAGTGTTCACCAAGATACTCATTTATATAAAGTTCCCATTGTGGGCTCAGGAAATACCCGCACCTCCCCAGCCGGCCAACAATTAGCATCTTCCAGGCTACTTGGTGTTTGGCCTATTGAGTGTGCAGTAGTGACCCACCCTCCCTCACGCCATGTTCCCGACAGGCATGTTTGTGTATTAAATTTAAAATGTAATGATATATAAAGTAACCAGAGACGAACAATAAACAATATTGATTTTTCTTGAAATAGAATGCTGGAGAAAGTCTGACTGAACCCTCATTTGTTCATTTGTCTTTTTCTAGGATCAGCAGGAAATTTCCGCGGACTGACCGTTGAAATAATAATACCAGAGGCGGATCCAAGGGTTCCCTCCCCCCTCTAATTTTCGACAGTGCCTGAAAGTGCCTTTTCTCAGAACCAAATATGCCCGTTCCAAACGTTTACTTAGACGAAAATATCCGCCAAATAGTCCTTGGAATGGCTCCAGATGCAAGGAAATGACGGATAAATTTCCTTGGGGGTGGGAGAACTGCCAAAAAAAACCCTCTCAGCGGCGTGCCCCGTCTCCGCGGCAGTGACTTCATTTTGCGCCCCCCCCCCCCCTTTTCAAAATTCCTAGACCCGCCCCTGAATACTGTATCGTATAAATTTTCTATACAGCAGAATCTTCAGCAGCCACTCAGTGGAATGTACGATAGTATTATCTTGTAAACTTTTACGGGGGGGTTGGGATGGCCTAGTGGTCTAGAGTGCCGCGCTTCGAACTCTAGCGGGCCGGTCACCTCTGGCTTGCGGCTGTGGTTTCGAGTCCTGGTGTGAGCGTATGTGGCATGGAGATAGGGGCGCCTTCTCAACCTCGTGGGTTTCCTCCGGGCACTCCGGTTTCCTCCCACTGCTAAAGACCCCTACGTGCAAGCGAATTATTGAAATAAAATTAAACCATATGTTAGTCCCGAAATGACCTAGTTTGTGTTGAGTGGACGTTAAACCCCATTCTCACACTCTCTCTGTAAACTTTTACGTTGGAATGTATAGTATTCATATATGCATACTCGCATCAATGAATGCATCGATAAATTTGGCCGTCGCTGAAACTTGCTATTAGAACGGAATTGTTTGAGGCAAATCTCCGATATGAATTCTGTAAACGTGTCATTGTATATACAATCTGTTTCACAGAGCATTACTTACGAATTATCTCTGTCACAGATGACTGTCTTCACTCTTCAACACGTACAATGACATCACGTGGCGACAATCATTGGCTCAAAGGCTACATAAGACGTAACTGCACCGGGCAAAATTATGTCTTTTACTCATTTTAATACCCATTTACACTAAATAGGAAATAGTTTTTAACAAAAAAATTCTTCAAACGTTTTTATTTATTTTTCTAATACTGTACATACAAAAAATGTTTTAGAATTAATTTGTCGAGAGAAAAAAAATTAATACATGTATGGGGGACTAATTAAGTCGCGTCGATGTCATCCTTATCAGTGACTGTACCGGCCGAGCGATTATTCACTGCTGATTAGTATGCGTATATTATATTGCCTACCTTGGCTTTGTTAAGCATTATATAATATTTATCTATTTTTGTGAAAATAATCCACAAATTTATTTATTTCGTCAAAAATCACGTTAAAACACTATCGCTGAATTTTGCACTGATTTTCAGAGGTGAAACTTCTTATACATGTAAATGTTATATAGGGGGCGGTAAAGCTTCTGTCAACATTGCGACGTATGAGGCGCCGATTGAGACTCTATTGTCAACTAATAATATATGTACTTTAAAAATATGATATCCTGGGCTTATTTGGTGTTTTTATTTCTAAGAAAAGCTTCAAATTGATGCTAAACTCGTAAATATATGACATGTAGACTTGTATTGATGCTAAGCTCCATGAGTATCAACTCGAATAATATTAGGTGTGGAGGAGTCTTTGGCAGTAACCACAAAATTTAAGTGAATATAAAAGGAAATTGTGAAAATTATTCCATCCTCCAAAATGGAGTGTCCGGAATCCAGAACTTTTACCGATAATCGGGTGGGTTGATGCAATTCCCCACCGGATTCCAGTTTCAGAAAATCACTCAATTCTGATTTTGATTCAGGGTGTGTAGTTATCAAACTCATGCTGCAGTTTGACGGACACTTGACAGCGGATTACGGATCAAAATTCCTAACATTATCTTTTCTATCGTATACCACGCGCCATATTTTTTTGACTCAATGCAAACATTTCTTCGTTGATTATCTCACAATAATCATTATATGTAACAACAATCCTTCCATTTTATTGTAGACTACACTATATTTAATTCTTATACAACCGCCAATGTCACTAAGTTGGTCATTTTAGTCTTATGTTAATTGATACCATTTGAATTCTGAAGTCTCTTGGATACTGTTTTAAGCCAGATGTAGTTTAAAATTTGGTACTGCTGTACTCCGGTCTCCGAATAGCACTTTAAGGTACAGTGACATTATTTATTCTGAAAAATGAAAACATTTTGTAGTTTCTAATTTGGTGCATTATTTCTATTTAAAATGAAACGGGTGCTGCTGTACTCCAAATAGCACTTTAAAGGTAAAGTGACATTATTTTATTTAAATATTGTTCTATCCATAAATTGTTGACAGTTTTATTGGGAAAAGACTTGACGTCTTGAAAATGTAATGTTTTATTGGCACAATTAAGTGAGGTACATGACTGAAACTGATGTAATGATACACATCGGAGAGTGTTTGAAGTTACATTTTCTGTCCTGTTTTGGTGAGTAGCCTGGAAGGACAAGTTGCAGGATAAAAGGGCATGGATTAGGGAAATTGCGTACAAAATTGACGTCAAAGCCTATAGATTCCTCTGGCCCGGCGTAGCAAAACATCGATGCGAAGAAGCATATTCAAATCTACATGTTGTGTCAAGTTTTTGTGAATATTACCGATTAAATGAAATGCAATAGCAAATCTGTGATTTTTAAAATGATAGAACTTCTTCCATTTGGATCAAACATTCAAATGTTGATTTCATTAGATTTTCTTTTTTCTTGCCACCGTTAATCCATAGAAAACACGATATCAAACCAATTGAATACATTGTTTCACTTCGTTTTCAGACCGCAAGGAAATATTTTCGATTCAATATCGACGGGCCTTTTCGCAATTTTATATATTACATTAATACTCAATAACACATTCTACAGTAGATATCGCTGATGTGATAACTTTCGTGATCTATTGAGCGATATCTCCTCTCTTTATATGAATTTGATTGATCAATTAAAAAGAAACTCCTTTTTTTAATTAAAAAAAAACCCTACTTTTTTGATCCAGTAATGTTTTTGGAGAAAAGTTTTCAAAAAACGACTTTTCAACGACCAACTTGCTGTCAAAAAAATGATGTAATCAGATTCAGTAAATGTAAATTATATTTCTTTATTTGTGCGGGTAAGAAAGGGTTGGGTGATAAATAAGTTCTATTTGTATTTTAGGCATAGATTGAGTTGCAAATCTTGATATTTCTCGGGTAAAGAGATGTTTTGTGGTCCTATACCTTTAAGATAATATTTTTTATATAAACGGTATTTAATTAGGAATAAAATCTAAAAATAAACTATCTTTATAAGAAAAGCGAGAGAGAGAAATGGGGTTTAACGTCCACTCAACACAAACTAGGTCATTTCGGGACTAACATATGGTTTAATTTTATTTCTATAATTCGCTTGCGCGTAGGGGTCTTTAGCAGTGGGAGGAAACCGGAGTTCCCGGAGGAAACCCACGAGGTTGAGAAGGCGCCCCTATCTCCATGTCACATACGCTCACACCAGGGCTCGAAACCACAGCCGCAAGCCAGAGGTGACCGGCCAGCTAGAGGTCGAAGCGCGGCACTCTAGACCACTAGGCCATCCCAACCCCCCTATAAGAAAAGCATATAAGAAAAGCATATGGAATTATAGAATGTTGACGCAATTTCAAACGCAACTCATTTCGTTTTATTTGTTGATCAATCGGGGATAGCTTTAAATTACACTAATGGTTTCAAAGGTGACTTAAAAATGTATATTTCGCTATCATATAACGGATTTTTTTCTCCATGAAAATTTGAAGACTCAAACCGAATGCATCCTAAAATTTGTAATTTTAGAATTAAATGCCAAAATGTGAGTGTTATACTTTACGAAGATATAAATTTGACATGTTTAGAATCTACTTATTGTCTTTAACAAAAGATCTTGAACGTAATAAAAAATATCAAAACCAGATGACGTAGATATATGGGTTATCTAAAGTACATTTTCAAGGACAGATAGAACACGTTTCTGTTACGTGCATTTAAAGAACGGACTGGATTCAAATTCATTGGTGCAGAAGAACTTGTCTTTCCATATAAAGGTGCTAGAGGGTAAACTGTAACATTAGTGTGCATTTGCTTTTTAAATTTTTTTTTTTTTTTTTTAAAAAAAAATCATTTTTCAAACAAAATAGTGTTATTACACAAGCTTTTCGATTTTATGTTTAAACTGTAATACGTTTTAATTGAAACACTCTTCGTTATAGGCCCCTACATATAATTTAGCACTCATATCGAAACTATAATCCCAGTTTTAAATATTATTTGGTGGTTTCTTGACATAGTCAAAAGTATTTCCACTTCCCGCTATGATCGCTGAAAAAAAATCACCTCCTTTTATTTTTGAGTATAAATGAATATCTAATTTGTCTAAAATATCCAATGTGTATTGTCTATGTATTAAAGAAATTGCTAGCGAGGAAGATTTAGTTAGTAAACTCTATTTTACGTTTTATCTGCAATATTTGAATTAGAAAGGAAAAATCAGTGAAATCCAGACACAGGGATGTGAGTGAGTTGTCTCCCCCTTGACCGTAAACTTCATATCTTGAGTTTATTTTTCCTGATTATTTATCATTCGATGCTAAATTTATGTTTATGAAAAGAGAATTTAACGTGTTAATGCAGTAGAATGCAAATTTGAATATGTGAATCATTTTGAAAATTTAAAAAGCGAACTATGTGATGAAAAATAAGTTAAATTCATGCGCTACGTTTCTTTTCTGTTTCGAAGTTTATATAGTTAGTATATGAGGTTTTATCATAGGCTGTTGAAACTTTAGAAATATGTAAACGAGAGAATGGTATTTAGTAGAAGTAGGATTTGAAATTGTTCAATCTAACCATGATGCATAAAAGCAATGTAGGATAATAGAAATGTAATAATGTTATACAGTGTAGTAATATTACCATTACAGCATAAACGGTTCCGTTTCGGATATATTTTGGAAACAAGTTTACATTGTTCAGAGGCAGTTCATTAAGTTTCAACAAAAATACCGCATTTAAGTCTACATTTTATATCACACTTATTATTTATTATATCTTGTCCTATGTGCGGATTTCGATTTTTTTATTGTTTTTTTATTATTTTATTATTCTCTTATTGCCTATAAGATTGACGATATGAGATTGAATAAAATTCTAATATGTTTTTCAATATTGTTGACATTATTTTATACTGAAACTACGTGTATTGTTGAGAGTGGAATTGAGTTCATGCCCACTCTTGATCTGAATCATTAATTAACTAGTCCTGAAACACTTTGTAAAAAATGAGATTTGAAAAGCTTTTCTCTCTTGTGAATGTATTTTTTGTAATACAAGTTGTATGCAGAATCTTACTCTTTTCGTTGATTAATAAATTTAATAAACCCAGAGTAAATATATAATATTATTGCTGGGTTCGTGGAAATGGGTTTATTCCACGAAGCGATCTAAATAATGCCGATATCATCCATTTTCATACAAAATCACACCTTTATTATTGAAAATATCCACGATATCCTCCAACCCCCAAAAGATTGCAATCCCCACAACTAATATTTTTATACTAAAAAATTGTAATGGACCTTTTCGGTACAGCTAGGTGGTATATTGCTTATTGGGGTAGCCAAAGATTATGTTGTATTTGGATATTTATTTCAGTTGGACGGATGGATGTTAGCCGAAATTCAAGCTAAGGGATATTTTTTTTTTTTTTTTTTTTTTGGAGGCGGGGAGATCGACATCCCGGAGAAATGAGATCAAACGGGGATCCATATCTGATCAAGGGGAGTCGTGCTCTCGCATATCAAAATAGCAAAACACTAACAAACGGAGAATTTATCGGTAAAAATAACATAAAGTCTAACCATATCAAGTAGAATTGATATTTGATTAACATGATAACACTGAGAATTAATACCTGAGACGACAATCCATGCTTTAAAAAAAAAAAATAAAAAAAAATATTCTCATATGATAATCATGTCTGTGAATTGCACTTCAATAGGTTTTTTTTTCTAAATTGAAATGTAGGAAAGGCCGAAATGGCATTCAGTTTTAGCGAATACGTATTTCTGTCGCGGCTTAAAATTAATTCTGGTTGTTGGGAAAATACAAATTGTAACTTGTGAAAGATTTAAGCGAGGTTTAAAATTAATTTGTTTCGGAAGGTTTAGTATAATAGTAAATGTAGTTTTTTTTGTCAGTTATTTCCGTTGGAGTATTTAGTTACTACTTGATAATTATATATTTATATATGACCGAATTTATTCCGACTTTATTGGAGAATTACCAATTCTATCCATGTATATAATGTTGAATAATTTTGACGGACTGTGTCCTCGTGGATCACTGCATCGAATCCGCGTGCTCTAGCATCAAAAATATCAGATCCAACCAGTGAAGTTTGTCCCATGATCACTAAAATGCTAAATCTAGAAAATATAAATATGTTGTGTATACCGCTAAATATGAGAAAGTATTCAGTCTATAATTGGATTACGGCGAACATTTTATAAAATAAAAATGAAGTTCATCTTCCAGGGTATTTGTAAAACATTTTTATATACTTATAAATCCAAATCGACAAGCATAAAACCTATGTATTAGTATTTTATACGGAAAGGTGGTATTGGCAATTTAGTGGGTACTTCAATATTTAGCACTTTATTATATGATTGTGACATTGTTTTACTTGAGGTTTTATGACCATTGATTATACATGGTGGGATTGAGTTTGATTCGGTATTTATAACCGGAAAAATCACTCGAGTTAATTATATTAATGATAATATTTATTTCATAGTTTTTGATTTTTTTTGCTTAAAAAGGAAGTTTGAAGCACATTTACAATTACGAATCAATTACATGTATGACATTAAAACGACCAAGTTCCTATAAGCGACTCCTAAATAAATAATTTAGGGATGGAGAATGTCTATTTATAACCGGAAAAATCACTCGAGATAATTCTATTTATTTATATTTATTTTATAGTTTCTGATTTTTTGCTTTAAAAAGAACCTCAGGTGCATTTGTATTGCTTTTAATTATGAATCAATTGTAGCATTAAATCGACCAAGTTTTTAAGCGACACTTAAATACATTATATAAGGATGGAGAAGGTCTAGTTTCCTTACTATATTAAAACACGTGCGTTCATGCACTCTTAGACAGTAACATATTTATGAAAGCATTCATTTATTAATTTTTCATTATCGATAGAATTGTTGTAACTGTTTATTAGTTATTTGTTATCACCCGATAATTTCTCAATGATTTTCTGTAAGTCGTTGTGGTTAGAAGCTAAATAGAATAAACACTTAGCTTAAACGCTTGAACGCTTCAGGGCATACAAAACACTCTTTAGCCTACTTGAAAGACGTGGAGATAATAAATCACAATGCAAAGACATATCTTGAGACGACCCCGTTACTATAACCGCGGGCGGTATGGAGGGTTCATGACCTTTCCCATACGGCACAAAGACTTGACGACTTGAACTTCCGCCAGCACGTCTCAATGTCTTTGTTAAATATCTGGTGTCTTCTCGCTTGAATAATATTAAGAAAGTTTTCGATTTCGGGCTTGGGGTTATTATTTTTTCTTACAATAATTTGTATGTTTGTACTTTCTGTATAAAAATAATTATGACATCCTTTGTATATTTGTTATTATAAACATTTTCATAACAGATTATATATTATATTTATTTAATGTAACAACCTAATATTTCACTGTGAATTATGTGTATTCTGAAAGACAAGTTAATATATATTTATATTCTCTTGAAATCCTTTTGTGAATTCGTGATATGCCATATCTATTAATCATACATTATAAAAAAGAAATAATTTTATTTTTTGCTTCTAATATTATACTTACTATAGTAGTTGTTTTCATTACCCATTACATAATGTATGTCCTGCTATTTGATGTTAGTATTAATTAAGTACTTTATTATTGTTATTCACTATAAATATTTGAAACATGTGTGCATTGTATAACTTAGGTTATTCAGCAAATTCTTTTACTAGATAGTGATTGATGTGATGACAAATATGGGCATCTGATTTTAAATTTAATTTTCATCACTAATTATACAATTATTATGTTGTGTATAATTTAGTATGCAGAGTTATGTAACATATGAAAACAAAAAATAAAAACATAACCAGAGTATATTGGAATACAGAACACTTCTTGTGCTTTATTATGACAGGTCTGTTGAGAAGACTAAATAATGGTAGACTCCATGTTACTTATTCTTATCTCAAGCTAAATATTACGTTAAATGGAGTTCGAGAAAAAAAATAATGCATATATATACAAAATTACAAAAAGTATTAATTTGCATCCAAAGTTGAAAATATATGTCGATGTTCGCAAAACCAAATAGCTTCTAGGATCCTTACCCATCTCAACTCCTCTCAACCAATTACAGTATAATTAATGACAGTGGATCAATAATTAGTATTAAATTAGCAACAGGTCTGTCGGTTGTAGTACCCCATGCCGAACGAGTCCCAGGAATTCTAGAATTGATTTCTCCACGGTAGCTAATATCACTTTCCCGCCAATCAATATTTTCTTCCACGAGCAGACGTGGAAAAAACGACCTTCACCTTAACCTTGACCGAATTGTAGTTTTCCCATAGTAACAGAAAACTCAAAGCTTATTAAACTTGCCTATTGTATGTAAATAAATATACCGTGAAAGAATTAATTATAGGGCGGAATTTTATTTGTTTTTCCGTGGTAACACATTGTCATGCCGTCGATTACTACCACCTCTCCCACGTAAATAGATGTACCGGTATATGTTTATTTTTATTTCTTTGCCGTTTTATGTAATTTGAGAAAGATTAATAAGATAATACTTATTTCTTTCTAAAACCTAAAATTATATGCATATATTCAAGGCATATTGTTGTGTTTATTATGATATAACATATTGAATATTGCGCCATTTAATAATGTAAAGTTGTTAATTGAAATATACTTAATTGAGCACTGGGGTGACTAATGAGGTTAAATCTATTAATAATACTTCTTTAATACAAACAAGGAATTAATTACAATTAGTTGATATAGGTTTATAATGTGACGTAGTAATTTACTGAATTTAATGTCCTGGTCTGGGCGACTCCAGCAATTTACTAAAATGTCCTGGTCTTAGCCATAATATTACTAGCAAATTTACTTTAAAATACCATCTTTAAGATAGGTATAAACGGATTTGGTTGACGAGGCACCCGTAAGAAAAGTTAAGCAGTAGGCACTAAAGAAAACAATTGACACCCATGTATATTCTCCAATATCTAGATTAAGTAATTTCTTAAACAAAGAGAAAGCACAACGTTAATTGGCATAATTAGCCGATACATATTAT
Source organism: Patella caerulea (assembly GCA_036850965.1). Taxonomy (NCBI): domain Eukaryota; kingdom Metazoa; phylum Mollusca; class Gastropoda; family Patellidae; genus Patella; species Patella caerulea. The sequence goes on from JAZGQO010000021.1 coordinate 18,064,301, forward strand.
ACTTTAATGTTTACTGATTACGTTTTTCACAAACAATTTAAGTACACGTCTTTAATAAATATAGAGTAAATGATGTAACTGACTACAGTAAAAATTACATAGAACAATGATACATATCAAACATCGTGTAAATTGTGCTATATTAATCTTTATGAGTGGGGCCTAATTGTGAAGGGAAGTAAGTAAAACATTCCTGAATTTAAACATCTCTTTACTTTTTAGAGTAGTAAATCACCCAGAGAAATGCTGCAATTTATAATCTTATATTATTTACTAAACACCTAACCAGGCGCCATCATCAAACCAGCATCAGATACATATATTTAATTTACTTCTCAAAACTCTACTTAATATATTGCTGTAATATTGCTGGTTGATCTGTATTTCTGATGCGTATGAATAATATTACTATACTCTATATGTGCAATTCATTGACCAATTCTGAAATATCATTGTTTTTAATTGTCTGTAAATATTTTTAAGCTTACAAATCATTAAGAACAAAGAATCAATTACAGTTTTGTGAAATGTTAATCGCTTAATTCCCTATTCATTTTTATCTGTATAATGATAGATATGTCTGTATGCATGACAGAAGCTCCAAATTATTAGGACTAGAACTTAACTTTTAGAAAGTGATTGCACCCTTTCAGTATTTATATGCTAAAGTTCTGTTATAGAATAATAGCGTACAATATACATGGAATGGTTTTCAATTTACCTGCATTTTGTTTTTAAGTTTAATTTGACATAACAAAAAACTGACCAGAAATATTTCTAAAATTTACAGAACCACTCTATGCATTTCACTCAATGGAATCTACTGTATAAATCTTGAACCCTTCAGACTTATTGTCAGTTGTACCTAATTAAATAAATAGTAATGGACTAATAGAACTTGTAAAACCGAATTACTTTTTCACATATTGACACCTGTACTATGTGGTGCGATATTATTGTTTTTAATTGAAATTCACGTGTATTAGAAAGAATGCGAAGAATGACCATATCTTATATACTGGTGTAGTTTACACCTCTAACTTAATTTCTGATTAGGTATTTGTGTGGAATATAATATTTTTGAATGTTTCTTTGCCACACATCACGTGTTTAAAACTCATTTCGTCCATCTTATATTTGACGTGTATATGTATTTTATCACGGGCGTGTAAATGTGTAAATATCTGTTTTATGCGAAAAGGGTTGTTTTGTTTATAATATTGGAATTGTTAATGTATGTACAATGTTTAAAATATAGATCAAACTATAACATCTAGTTCTAATATTTATATGTAATTGTCCCATTGGTATTCAATTTAATTAATATGTATAATTTTCTAAGATAACTAAATATTGTATGTTCAATTTATAATTTCGTTTATGACACGAAAACCCTCTTTTTTAAAATGTAGAACTGAATGTCCTATTAAGCAAAAATTGAATAAAGTATTGTCTTAGACAGGAATTATTGTTTTCAAGCTTTTATATCAGACGCTGTTTAGGGAAACATTTACAAGACAATCCTTACCAAATTAATTCTTCTCGGATCCAAAAGAATATAACATAAATTTATTCCGTGTTTGACAAACTTTGGATATGGTAAAATAATGGAAAGGGCAAAAATCTGTTTGGGGAATATATATCAACATTTATATTAATAATAGTATTATAAAATACAGCATTGCTAGTAAAATATCTTTGGTCTGTGATTTGTTAAATTATTTCATTAGAAGGTTCTAAGTAAATATAACTATTATAACAGAGATATGGTATTGTCACAAGGTATTACATAGATATATGTATATTCTATAAGCATATGATTGGAAATTTAAGAATTTATGAAATATTAAGCTGTTGTGTTTAAATAATGTTCTAATAGAAAAAAATAGTGTTTGTATCTTGAGTAAAATACGAATTTCTTTGTTCCTTTTAAACATTAAATTCAGGTATGTATATTTGGATTTTGAATATAATTGATTAATAGTTTAGTATAATAATACATCCAAGACACATTAAAATTGTGCATCAAGTATTGAAAACAGTTTATTTATGCTAGAAATTATATATGTATTATAAACATAAAATGTCAATCCTATGTAAGGAAACAATGTAATATTAACTTGTATTTACAGTTACTGTATGTTAATGTTTAATTTATTGTATCACGCCTTCCATTTTTAGATCTTTGTTATTTATTATATATGAATTTAAACAAACAATTTCGTATTAAAGTGGATGATACTCCAAAAACCAGAAATAACTGGAACTTCTGGTTGGTTTTTGTTGGTGTTTATTTTTGTTGCTAAAACGAATTTATCAAGCGGGCTGTTACACTGAAACTTTGCCCGACTATTTGCACAGACCGATAAACAATATTGACACGGCCCGTATGCACCAGTAAATATCCACCATTACGTCACAAGACTCGTAACGATTGCTTCGCGGAATTTCAGTAATAATCTTACAAATTGTGCATAACTGCTTTATGTGTGATAAAATCTTTGATGCTCTTGATGAAAATTAAGTATGTAGGTCTACAAATCTTCTAAATTAACCCCAGTTATAAATTTGGCTCGCGCGTCGCGTGTTGCTGGTATGTAATACAGTCAGCCGCCTGTCACGTGACCCATCTAGGCCAGCAAGATTTGAACGAAAGAGCCAGCAGACTGGAGATTAGGAATGAACCTCGACAGTTTTAACAATGCTTCTGCTGGCTAAAATACAACTATTTCTAAAACATTGATGATCAAATTCAGGTAAGTCTTTATATTGTATGTTTATATGATCAGTCGTGGTCAGCGTGAGCTTTAATCAGGTCAACAGACAAGCCAAGCTCTCCTACTCGAACAAACGATTGCCCGTTTTAGCAAAGCTTGCTTTTCAAAATGGCGACTTATATTCGGCTTTATTTACCGAGTTGCAAATTTTCGCAATAGTTGACCGCTAAATTATTTTTCGGGTTTGACAGTTTTGTTATATGATTAATAATATATTTCTTTATTGAACTAAAATAATATTCTTTAGTAATTATTGATGTTAATATCGAAAGATTGCAGTATTCCGTTGTGACCATGTCAAAATTGTAAAAAAACCAACAAGAATTTTTCCATGGTTTACTAAACTACGTAGATTTCTTACTATTAGACGTAGTTATTGGTTTATTTTGTTATGACGTCATCTTCTGAAATAATTATTCTATCATTCTACAGTTTTAAAGTTTTCAGTTTGTTAGTAATAAAGTGATTATAAAGATAACTTATATTGCGTAGTTTAAATTTTCCTTTTGCCGACTTTCAGAACTGGTGAGATGATATCATATAACACATAATCTATATACTTATACCTTTAACTCAATAATTTGGGTTTTTAAGAATTATATATTTTTTAAAAAATAGCGGTTATAATATATTTTGAATATTTTGTGAAATTGATCGATGTAACCATGAAGATGATGTATCTTTTTCTCCTATTTGATGTTTAAAGATCTAATATGTAACATGTCGTATTAGTTATATTTCAAGATCATTAACAATATTCTGTTAATACAGTAAGGTCGCAACATGGGGTCCGTGTCGCTATTGTTATATTAATATGTATATTAAAGATACCTTTGTTTGTTTTATACTGTGACCTCTGGTGACTTGTATTTGAATTATAAAGGACGAAACTGAGACAAATTAGACACAGTTGTTGTCTATTTAGTAATATCACGAGAAAGTTTCTGCGCTCGATATTATTACCTTGTTCCATAATGAAATTGGGGATTAAACCAATTGTTAGCTCGAAAACGACAGCCGCTTCAGAAATCCAATATTAAAGCTCTTAAACTGATTATAAATCTTCCGACCAATTAAAATCCATGTTATCGTGAAATCATTGCTCACAAAACCCAAACCGAATATCGAGATAATCATCTGGGATATTTTTGCGCTCATTTTCATTTTGAATTTTCCACCGAGTGTAAATGTATGTAAGCTGTAATTTTGAATGCTCTTTCCTAACAATGGTAGATGGTACAACGCTTGTAGTAATATTAGCCAAATAGAAGTTGAACGCTATGACATGTATTTTTAGATTTTGATTACAAATTTGGTTATGTGTATTTCCATACCATACTTAACTTCATAATGAATATACTTTCAAGTTTCCTTAAAAGCAGTAATATAAAAGACACTTTGCTGGGTATTGTCTTGTAATTGTCTTTAGAATTCTGATTTTCAAACCAGTTCTTTCTTATGTGCTTTCAACACGTCACATCATGACTATTTTTATCTTAGTTTGTAAGACCAGATCCGCGATTTGGAATAAAAAAGTAATTGACAATATTTTCTATTTCATTTAGGATTTGTGGATTTTGATTATATATTAGGATGCCATTTTATTATTCAAATTTTTGTGAGATCCTTAAAGGAGAAACCTTAAATCAAACTCTAAATACCTGCTCCCATACTAACAAACTAATTATGTGTCATGTTTATCTTCCCTTGTGACATTTTTATTGATGTTTTGTCGCTATTTACTTAGTATGCTAAGGTTCTATTGCTATCCCCACAGGTCTTCCCTACGATTGGTAGTTTCATTTTATCAAAAGATACTTGCTGACTATTAATGCAATATATTTACTCTCTAACTAATGTTTATCATTTCGAAGATTTGCTTTCTGATTAGCTTTAGTTGCTGGACACAAGTTCTGTTGCTCTCCTCGCCATTGGTAGTATTATTTTTATCCAAAGATACTTGCTAATGAGTATTACAATTATTGATGGCATATAGTTGTAAATTAATATTTGATACTTCAAGGACTAAGTAATATCTGTATCAGTTAATATATATTCAAGTGTTACTGACCTGTCTAGTAATTATAGAGTAAAATCTGTTACTTTAAATTAGCTAATTCCTTTAAGCATGTTATTAATTTTCAACTTATCACTTTTGAATTAGAATAAGCATTTGTGTTAACATCACATTTTCTTTATTTGCTTCACATTTAGTTGTAGGGAATGGGGAAATTGTGTAATGGGTTTGTGATTTACTTTTGGTGGTTGCTGTCAAATAAATAACAGTGCAAGGCTTTACTAAAGTATCGCCCTTATCTCCAATTCAGTTGATATGGAAATATTAGATTCTTTGAATACGTTGGAAAAGAAAGCAACACAATCGGTAAATGTAAAATCAAAGCAAAATTTGAAACCTTCTCTGAATGTTAAAACACCTCTTCTTCCCATGTGTCAACAAAATGGCCTCAAAATGTGAAAATCGTTCAGTGTGTAAACAAAATTGGCGCAGAATGTTTGGAATAAGAGACTTTAGTATTCGAATTTTAAACGAATTAACCCCGATGGTGTATATCTGCAAAATGAACGTAAATTAGTAATTTAGGAAGGTTTGTTTCTAATTTGTTAACACTTTCATGTGGAAAGCCAAGATTTTGAAATTGAAATAATTGTCGTTCCTCTACATGGAAAACAGCTCAGATATGTTTTAGGTTCAAGATAAGATTTCAGATTTTGTAAATGATTTGAGGTCTAACTTTAGAGCTTAGAGAAAAAACTTTATAATGCATGCTGATATATTTACAGTTTTTCTATAAAACAGATATTAACGTCGTATATGTTTCAGCGCTTTCTTTTTTCTTTGATTGGATAGAATATCAAATTTTTTGGCTTGTGTAATTTTCGAAACTATAAATAGTATATACAATATAGTAAATAAATAAAATGGGCTGTTGTTTATTAACAGATAAATTCTACAGTATTTAGGATCAATTCATTTTGTATTACATCGACCGATTAATAATCAAGATGGCGTATATTGTCTTTTATAATTGAAAAATCAGTTTGAATGAAAATGGTATGTCATGAATTATTATGTATATGTAATTGATAGCTTAATGAGATTAATACACGAAAATAATGCTTATAAGTGATAAGATAAAACTATTAATGTGTTATTTAAAAGAGGTTATTATTTTTGAAGTGACGTCACTGTAAGTATGTTATACTTGGTACTGACACCGAAAAATAATTAATTATAAACTACTTATTACATGTATTGTGTTCAAAAATATAATATGATGAATGGTTTAGCTTATTTATTGGACTGAAAAAGTGGATGTATTGTGCTCCATATATTCATCAACAGTGGCCTCTAATGTTATTCACACAAATATTGTCAAAAGATATAACAGTACATGTATAGTTACAAGTTGTACGATCCTGCTATAGTTGGGAAGAGGTACCAGGTGTTCACCAATGTTATTTCCATCACTAAAAAGGAAACGTTAAACGAAACATGATTTGATTACTCTTTATAGAAAATTGTTCATACTATCCGATAAAAGATGAACTCTTATCTTTTTTTTTAAAATGAAAAACAAAAAACAAGAAAACTGTTATTGTTTTTTTTTTCACGAAACTGCATCCACTCAACTGCATCATTCACATTTCGTAAAATATGTTTGAAAGTACAACTGATAAAGTTTGTCTGTTACGGTAACTTAATGCTACACTGTATACACCAGTGGAAAATGTTCACCATCTATTAATTTGTCACCAAATTTCTAATATAGATGTTCACACAAGTAGCTGTCTAAATGAATTTTATTTGATGACCTCTTAACTCTTAACAACATTGACAATATAACCTATAAAACGAGTGTCGCTTTATTTCAGGAACTGAATAGAACTGAAATAGATAAATAACTTGTATTTAAAGTGAAATTATGCAGAAATTTTGTAATCTTCTCATTTAGTAGAACTAATTTATACATAGTTTGTTTGGGTATGACTTCATTTAATATCTTCTCCACATTGTAGATTTATCCAGTTTTGAGGCATGTCCCGTAAATGTTTCTAATATTGTTAGTATCACTAAAACAAACGTAACAACTTAGCTTGGTGGTGGGGGTTGCCATCATTGTTCGACATAACCATCAGATTTGATCAAATTGCAAATTTATTATGATGTAAATCTTCTCAATTTTCCTCTTTAATTGCAAATCGATGAAACCGATCATGAAGGAAATTCTACTAAATAGATGAAACAGATTACATTTGGATTTACTTTTGGCGTTAAAATTCATGCTTTAGAGATTTGTTTTGCCTATTTTCGGAAAGAACCTTAAATTACTTCATTTCTAATATCTTTAAAGCTGCTTTAACTACTCACCTGGAGTTTAATGTCTTTGATGTCATCTCCTAATCTCCACTAATAAAACCTTAATGTACTTGTAACACCTTATCGATCCTAAACTCGGGCACGGTGAAAGTATTGTAACTTACATCAATTAATAAAACAAATTTATATTAATACAAACCTCCAGACCCAATATTTGGATGAATCATTGTTAATAACATCCGAGACCATTTAAAGGGTTATTGAAATTTAGCAAAATAAAGCTAAAAGTAAGCATTTATTTAACTGAGGATAATGAATAGTATTTTATCACCAAAGGATATCAGTTTTATAGTCACGATAATGTATGGGTTTATGGATCATTGATTTGACTGTTATGTTAAATTAGTTTTATTTAGTCCCAACGATTTTTTCAATTATATTTGATCAACTAAAAAGGTGTGGTATATATTGGTAACGGAGGGTGGTCTACAAAATAATAAGTACATCGATACCGCAGTTTGGCGGCTTGCTCGGTGTGTATATGTACCTTATATTTTTAGTTACAAGAGCACCGACCTTAGTAACTTTGTTGCAAGTAAATAGTAAACACACATAGTACACAATACAGTACTCAATAGGGCGAATGACAGAAAATACGTAAATAATAAAGAACTGACTCAAAATAGCAATAACAAACATGTGGGCTGTCGATGTGGTTTGTGGAAGAGGGTTTCATGAAGACAATAAAGAAGATGATAAATCAATTCTTTGCTGTTTGAAAGTAATACACACGGTTTCACGGGAGCAATATGCCGATCCGAACAGCGAAACTGGCTCATTGAGTATCATATTATTTAAATAAGTCGAGAAATTGTAGAAACTACGATTAAATTTAATACAACATAATGTTCTCTGGGTGGATGTGAATCCACTTCAGTTTTCTATTACTTTGTATAAACCCCAAGTGGTCAGGTCAATTCTGACAATATCCACTGATGTATGCCAACCATGACATGATGGTGTTAAATACGATACTCTATTGTCCTAGTTACTATTCACCCTATACATTCACCTCCTGATCTGACCAGCATCCATAATCCCTTCTTATTAAACCGGGCAAAGAAATGTTATAGTTTGTGTTTAGTTAAAATGAAATGATTTCATAAATTTCAATTTTTCTTATTCATTGCAAGACTTATCATATCATTGGGAGGCTTTTAATTCTCTATTATTTTATTGATCTAAGAACTATTTTAAATTATACTCGTATTTTATAGTACATTGAAAATATATCATGTTTTTTTTCACTACATACTCTATAGGGTTTATTATTGGCGTGTATACAAACCTGTACAACTAATATAATTGTAGCAGCTTGTGTTTTACACATTATGTATACGAAAAATGTTTCAATTCTTCGCATTGTTCAGATTTCAGAGTGATAGCTATCTTGCTGTTTAAATATGTTATTTCAGAAATAGTAACTAATTCATAAGAAACTTATCTTAAAAAACAAAATACTATAAAATGTTAATCAAAATAGTTCATATTATACCTTTCTTTTTACAGCGAATGGGGTAAATGTATATATTGTCTATCTATAATGTTATTGATTACTGAAGGTTAAAGACGTGTTTATGAGGTTGCAAGGGAGTGTTAATGATGTGTTGTAAATTAAACAGGGGCTGAAATAATCGTGGTAGTGATAATAGGATAACAACTGTTAATGACGTAATTGGCATTAACCAGTCGGTATCACACATAATTAGTCTTATCAATGGAAATAATATGTATTTCCCTTAACTATATAACTTTTATTTGAAAATATTGGTCCTTTCATTTGTTTTCTACTATTTGAGACAAATTAAAAATAAACAACAATAACAAGCAATTGCACCATTTCCAAGGGAATTATCCTCACTGTTGATTAATTTAATTTCTAATCAAAGTTGATATGAAGTTTTTGATGCTTCACTATGTGAATATACCGCATGAGGTTAATAGAATGACTAAAACTGACATGCTCAATCTCCGCAAATCAGTTGAGAGTAAGTTTAGTTACCTCGATTAACCAGACACTGAGACCGACACATATCGTCTCGGGAATGACCTTCGATCGGACAAAGCTACACTATGTTGCATATGTTGGAGTATTTAGGATGCCCATCAACAACCTTTGTCTCCTTGACAAGTTGCATGACAGTTGCTAATAATAGATTATGTTGTCGTTTTTGAACACGCAATTGAATGCTTTGTGTGTTTTGTTAAATTTTGTTTATTGTGTTTTCTATCGATTTTCAGCATTTGATAATGTCAAGTTCCATGTTAGTATTGTTTTCTGTTTCATTTAGAAATCAAGTGAACTTAATTTAACATCAGCCTATCCTTATTCATGTATTCTATTTGTGGGTTTATTAAAATGTTATTTATTTGTTTGTTAGCATTATTTGAGCATTGTCGGTTGAATTTTACTACGAAAATTGGTTGTATTCGTTACTTAGACTACTGCAAACCACCACACCACCATTGGACGACACATGTCCATATTAAACCTTATGCAGGAGCTAAATTTGCCAATTGTCTTTATTTAGGTCTGAAATGTTATCTAACTTATTAGACAATCGATGGCATCGCTAGAGTGCGAAATTTACTGGATTAGAACCCGATCTGCTGGTCAACGCGCTTTGATGCATAAATCAAAAATGGATAATCGAGACTATGTGTTTTATCGTACCGACTTTAGTAATGATGGCCGACTAGACCCAAAGTTCAATGGCTAAATTCTAGATTCCCAGTGGATCAATTTGATTGACATTTTCACCAAATTCCATATACATTATCTCGTGTTTAACTATTATACGGTAATGAGAACTGCCAGTTTTTTTGGCTGATCTCTCATGTATCTTTATGAAATTGGTCAGAATTTACATGATTAGTCTGGTACATGTACATGCGATATTTCTGATATTTTGACAGATATACTCCGAAATGTGAAGGGTACAGATTTCTCTAGCTCCATAAATTGAACTATTCATAAAATTCCTAATCCGTGGAGATTCATCGGTGTTCTTTTCTAATCGAACATTGTTTGACCTAATCGGTTGTCTTGGGGGGAAATTGAACGCTTGAAAGTAGTCGCTTAAGAATTTAAAACGAGTACAGGAATCAACGAAATTTGTAATAAAACAAACCCGTCTGTCGGAAACATCGGAATCAATAACTCTAGAATACGACTGGGATCGTTGTTGGGTATTATCCTCACCACAACCTTATGTCGGTACGGCGTCCCAATTTGTTTCTGGAGACTACAGTTTTCACTAATGGGCGTGGAATATATTAATAACTTGAAACAGTCGATGATCAGTTACATAATATGTATATATCAGCTTTGAGTGTCGTGTAATATAGAATAACACGTCTTTACGGACTGACGTACGATTTGGCTGGTATGGATGATGTGGCCTGGTCCCAAGTTCACAAAGCATTTGCTCAACTTCCAATCACTGTTTAAAAGAAATTTCTTTTCCAGAAACAGAAAACTTTGCATATAGTTTTCTTATTAGGGAATTTGATACATGTACTTTAAAACAACAAAAGTTATATAGAGGGCTATTTTTCAGTTACAATAACTATGGGAACAATTTTGAGTAAATTCTTGACTTAAGTCTAAGAATCTTTTGTGAACTCAGGGCCTGGCTATTTATCTTTAATACAATACTGATATACACCTATCGCCAGAACGCACTGAAAAAGGTAATCACCAGGCGAATTTCGCGGTTATAAACAGAGTAACTAAGGGCCTACATAGGCAGAAATAAGTAATCAAAGATTCAGTTAAGTGTGTTAACAAAACTTAGAACTGAAGTACTTTCTATGGCCGGTTAAACCTATAATCATTTCTTTAGATCGTCGGATGGCGGAGATTTAAGGATTAAATTTTTAAAATGATGAAGTCTCGATTAACAAGTACCGTTCCTACGATAATAAACAACCTATGTCACACATTGTCAAAATTTAAAACATTGATAACTTCGCTCAGAATAAAGTAATTTGAATAGGATTTTCAAAATGTGTATTTGGTATTATCTATTTTTGAACTATCATAGCAAGGACGACCAGACCTATATCTAAACCTTACATGATACATCTTTAATTTATTCAGTACCTCAGTAATCATAATATATGATCATATACCATGCAGAAGGACACGAGATATCTATTATAAAACTTTTAAGATCAGCTTGTTTGATAAATGTTGATAATATAGGTTGTTGTTGTCAATGAATGATAACTATTGTTGACATTGATGATAGTGGTACACGTAAAAGCTTTACTATTTAAAGTACGCAGCTGAAGGTTTTGATATATAACAAGTAACAGTAAACTATAATAACAGTGCACGGAAATAGTGTAAGTAAGACACTGTACGTTTTATTTGCGTTTCGAAACTATTTTCTTCATGAAAGGTTTGACTGTTACAGATATGAATTAGACGTTCTTGTTAGCGGATATATTATTGCCAATATGCACGCGGATATGCTCATGTGGATTCTCTTTTGGCGATTTGAGATTTGCGGTGATATGAGTGGTCTAATGGCGGATCCAAAATTTCCAGTAGAAGTGGGGGGTGTTAGTGCGATCCGGCCTGTGATTTTTGAGTGGAAAAAATGACCACAAGGACTAATTTCATACTAGTACTGTAAATAACGATTTCCAGCCTAATTTATTTTTGTTCTCCTTTGCCACGAGAATATATATGGAGTATAAATTATTCGCCGCCTCAAAAAGAGATCCGTGCCTGTAATATGCACAATATGGACCATAAGGCTTTTATCTATAAAAGTATTTCAAACATTGCTGGTATAAATTATATTTTCCAGATTCAATGGCACTGTCTTATTTTCGGAATTTTAGAACATTTAACGTCGGTTATGGTATTTTGTTTGGCAACCCAATGTGTATCGCGCACACACAAGAAAACTGTTGTAGGACCTATATGTATTTGTTAATTGATAGATAGTTTTTGTTGCGCTTATACATGTATGAATACTGACACTATTGCTAATTTAAAAGTGCTTAATTGTAAATTTATGTTTTAGAATTACATTATTAAAAGTACCGAAGGTTTGATACGATTACCGTAAACACGGCAAACATGAAACAAGGAAATGTTATTGAATTGATAGGGAAAGTTTAATACTATTAATGGTAATTATGGTTTTATATACGCATGGCGAATACCGCGATGTTGAAATTCCAAAACAACATCAACTGTAGGTGTGGATGTGTAACAGGAGTAATTACTTTAATCACTTTAATCGTGACATTTAGTTTTGTATATAAGTACATGTATGTATACAAGTATATCAGAGATTATTTTATAAATGTATCAGGAATTTTTTTATAATCTTTGACTCGATTTTGTACTCTAAATTACCAGTATCACAGAGTTTTGATTAAGTATGTTATAATTGACAGCAGTTAGGTCACATTTGTAATTAGTTGCACCAAAATCACTTTTATGTTGTGGCATGCACATCACCGTTATGACTGGCAGTATTAATTGACGTTAATTATCACTTTTATTATAGTAGCAATAACATCATAATATGTGATATTTGCGGCATGGACATCACATTTATTATAGTAACAATAACATCATAATATGTGATATTAGCGACATGGACATTTATTATAGTAGCAATAACATCATAATATGTGATATTGGCGGCATGGACATCACATTTATTAAAGTAACAATAACATCATAATATGTGATATTAGCGGTATGGACATCACATTTATTATAGTAACAATAATATGTAATATTAGCGGCATGGACATCACATCTATTATAGTAACAATAACATCATAATATGTGATATTAGCGGCATGGACATAAAATTTATTATTGGTAGCATTGGCGTCAATTTTTATTATTATTCGCCATATTAACTTCACATTTATTATTCGCAGGATACTTACATTTATTTATCTGCTTGTTGCTTTTAAGAAATATTTAATAACAAAATGTCATAATAACCAGTTTTTGAACAAGACATTAGATTGTGCTATTTATTTTTTTACTTCGTGCAGTATTAAATGATGAAAGTGTTGTCGTTGGATTACGTAGAATGATTTTGTGGTGTTTAAATAGTTTTAAAGAGATGAGTGGAAAATATTCTATTGAAATCACATGTTTGTCTTTTATTTTTTGCCAATCTTAAATGTCATAATGCTGGATTGAGGATTTGGGTGAATTTGTGTCATATTAAATAACATACAAAAGAAAAGGATAACTTTTTAATGCTCTAAGACTACAGTATAGTCCATATAAAGATAGAGCACGAGGGTAACAATATCTGACCTCAAACCCATTCATACAATAGATTATACCAATATAAAGGTGTTTATGGTGACCTACATCAGAGCTATTGAAAGTACTAGCATATAAATTAGATAGGGACAGAAGTTTTTGACCACAATATAAAGTGTGATGGATGAATATTTAACTGTCTAGAATTAAGATTGGGAATAGAAAATAGGTGGATTTTTACACCTTGAAAAATGGAAATACAGTACATCAATATAATATCTCAAATCGGAAGTGTTTACACCTTTCAACCACCTATTACCACTTTCCAATGGCTTTGCATTTGGTTTTGTATGCTCCACCACGCCCTATTAATATACTATTTTATCTTAATTATATTAACAGTAATCGAGTTTGATTGTCCTTTAGGATTAAAGGTACTGTTTTCGAGCTGACGAAAGGAACTAAAGGGGAAGAAGGGATCATCTGCTGGTTCAGTATTCTTGTGCTTCTGTATTAGCGGCAACCTTTAATATAATTAATGATTCTCGTCTCAGTGTTACTTTATTTACATGCACTCTGTTCTGTAACAAAGCTTATTGATGAACATCGATCATACCTTGCCGCTCTTCTTAACCAATTAGCTTCAGTAGAATGGCAAATGATTTCGTCAATTATAGGGCAAAAACCTCTCTTATTGATGTCAAAGGCATTTCTGTTTAAAAATCATTTCGATGTTAGGTGTTGCGTTTTCTTGATACGTCATTTCTAGTATCTGCAGTTCAATGATAAAATAAATCCGAACGGCTTCGCGTCCATACCTCTGTGTTATATACATACACTAGAATGAACTATACATTCATTATCCCGTGTAGCGACACGTTATTCATCTGGTAATGGGCATTATCAATTGATTGAGGTTGCCGCTAATGTTTCTGAAGAAATATCGAACCCAGTTGCAATGAAACGCAATGAATCCCAATATGGCGGCTATTCCACTTATTTATATGTCTGATTATCCAGTGCCAAACGAAGGGATATATTGAAATGGGCTACATTCGCCCGCAGTTCATCCTAATTTTGTTTCCGGAGAATATCTCAAGAAGCATTCAAGATATCTTTGTGAAATTTGGTATATGTATCCAGGGTTAGCCTCTGAGCGACTAAAACCTGTTTTAACCAGAAAAGGTTTAGACCTGACAAAAACGGCGAACTCTGAAATCCAGTTTAGACCATTACTACAATGATGTCCACGAATTATTTATTCAAATTTGATCATGAATGGTTATTTAATAAATTGGTTAAAACCTGCAAAAAATCTGGAATAACAGGTTAAAACTCTTAATAGATTCATTCAATTATAGCTTAATTATACAATCTTTGAACCAGTATATTCTACGGGTTATAATAATGGTATCAACACATTATCTATTAAATTTTGATCGCTGATCAGTGCATGCAAGATAGAATACATAATAAAGATGTTCATGAATTTGGTGAACAATGGTTATATTTTCTGTGTTTGGATTTAAACCATGGATGGGTATTAACATATCAACCTTTTATAGCAGTTTTGTCAATTAGACATTTCTATGATTTTTTATTTTCGTGGTAACAAGTTTGATCTGATTTGTGGTATTCCGGAGCATATCTCATAATCTATTCAAGATATCTATTCAAGAAAATGTGTACTCATATCAACATACGCGTACCTTTGCTAATTCGTAATGAAATGTAATTCGGATGCAATTCTTGTGTTGGCACTGTCAGAAATTCGGTTTAGTTTTTGGTATACAGTTTCATTCCGTGAAACTTATACACACATCAATCATCAAACTATAATAGTTTCTCAGTTGAATAACTTAACTGTTTCCACGGAAACACGGAAACAAATTTTACTGAGTTATTCCGGAACATACCTCATAAACTGTTTAAAATATCTAAATGAAACTTTTCACTCACATTAACCTATATAATATATTCTCTGTTGAATAATTATTGTGTTGGTTACACGTTTTACTTTGATTATTCCACAGCACATCTCAGAAACCATTCGAGCCATATTTATGAAACTCCATTGATTATTTTTCTAACGTGCATCTGAAACTTTTTTCAGTCTTTTGATACTTTGGTTGTAATTTGTAATTTAACTCAATTTATATCCAGAATGTTTGCAATATATCTGATACTATTTCCTATAAATCGAACTTGTAATTAGTATTTTGTTGCAGAATATAAATAACACAGAGATGATTGTCTATCCTGTATCTTTAAAACATGCCCAAGGCATGATCGAGATGTCGTGGGTTTTTCTTCGTACAGTAGTCACAATTCTCCGCTTACGAAGATTTTCGTTAGTCATTGCTAGAAGGTTCTAGCTTGAGATACGAGTTATGAATGTTTTATTGTTTCCGAGATCATACTAATTGTAGGCATAAGAAAATATCATATACTGAATATAAAACAATAAGATATGAATAGACTTTATTTACTAACTTTTATGGTGTCTGAACACTTATATGTAAATATGCTCACTCATTATACATGTACACGGTTGTTCCACTGTTAACTAAATGTTCTCAGTATTAAAGCCCCAATAACACTCTTGTTGTAACTGAATAATATGTCCCAATCTTCATTCTGGTCAACAAATCGTATTATTTTAGAATATTCCAATTAAATGATGATATAAATTTCATCTTAACACACCTATTTTAAAAAATTTGAAAAATCCAACCAATTGATTTGAAAAGTCTAACGTAAACCTTTTCAAATGTGACTTGGATTTTAAAATATTTTCGAACCCTCTGGACCAGTAAAATAGGTTGTAATGGATAATTTACACAACAGGTAGGACACTTAAACATCCAGTAATTAAAATAAGGGTATTATTTATTTTCTGGAGCTACCAAGCCAGCAAGAATGTTATTGTCCCTTTAAAGAGAATTTCACAATCTGATCAAAATACAGATCTATATTACGTATCTTTTTTTAAAAAAAAAAAAAAAAAAAACTTTCGGTGGCCTACAGTACATGAAGATTTGAAAAATTATGTTTGGAGTTTCCGACAGAGGTCAAACGAGAGACTTTTGGCCCTCTGACGTCAGACATTGATTAATCATTCAGCGTTGACGTTTCTAGGGGTTAACCCACAGTTCCGCGCAGAGAACGCCAAGACGTCGCCGTAACTGGCCGTTTCATTGGCTACTTCATCACATCAATAAGAACGCCTAATATATAACAACCCTCCTAGATCCTAGTGTTGTAAAGACAAGTAAAACGAAATTTGAACTATAAAAAACGAAACGAAATAGGATCTGTGTTTTAATCGGATTGGAGAATTTGTAGTATTTGATTTCATTCATGGGTGTATAACAGTTCTACTGTTTTATAACATTTGGTTTTCAATGTTAGTATGTTCTGGAATTAAGGAGTCCGGCTTATACCACGAAAGTTGATTGATTTATCACACGCGTATGGCCTGTTCAAGTTAAAAGAACAAAAACTATATTATGAACCTTTTTACTCTGATTCTAAGATAACTCCAGATTTTCAGGAATTTGAAAGTTTACATATTATACATATTTGTTATATAGGGTAATATGATAATTGTGTGTGTGGTTTAAGTGAGGGTTTATATAATGGATATACTACAAACAGCTGTGATACGTATATATAACATATAATGTACCCATAGCGCCAAATAACCTATTTTTAGAACGTATATATATTTCCTGCCTGACTAACAAACGACAATTTTGGAAAGGCGAAAATTATTCAAGTCATCACGACACACAATGACATAATTATTTAATAGTTTAAATATTAAAGTCATCTTAACTTGACATGAGGACATAGTCATTGTTATTGTTAAAATTTGACTGCTACAATAACAAACAAAATACATTGCCCTGTCTGAGAAAATTGCCAATATTATATATAGCTAAGATTCTCGTTATATCCCGATTCCGAACCGTTGTAGCTAATGGTGATTCTTGTCGAGCAAGTCCACGATCTAGTAAGTGCAGATATATTATGTACGTTTCGATAAGATAAATACTATGGCTACTTCTGACCTCAATAAGACCTGATTGCCCCACGATTTATACAGTCACAATTATTGTTGGAATATGAATATTAAAGAAATTTTAAACCCGCGGACAATGTACAAAATCCGGTGAATTGAGGTAAATCGAATAAAATGCGCGGTAAATATTTGAAAACACACCCCTGATTTGATACCGGAAGTGCTTGCGCATGATAATGCCAAAATGTGCGGTAAATATTTGGAAACTCACCCCTAATTTGATACCGGAAGTGCTTGCACGACATAATGCCATTTTGGCATGATTGTAGACTAGGCAGTTACTAACACTAGACTAGGCAGTTACTAAGTCAGTCAAAATAAACCTACGAAACACGCAATAACTTTTCAGGTTTGAAAAACACAGGCAATCCTGCTTCCAATAGCTCCGGAACTCATACCGTATGGAATTAATTCAAAGATTCTTTCTCGGTAATCAGGTGTTAACCTTGGCAACACTGTAAATCCCCATTTTATACCCCATGTTAACACCATAACTTTCAATATTGCCATTCTGCCCATTTCAATTTGTTGTGCGTGAGAGAATTGGTTTGCAGTGTCGTGTGTTAACTTGGGTGTGAAAACATTCTTACTTGTTATTGTTCTCAGAATTGGAAAATAACAGGAATGAGGATTACAATCAACCATTTATAAAAGTTTTGTGTTTATATTGTTTCAAAGAATATATGGTATTTGATCTTGGTATCTAATTTTATTATTGCTATTAAACTCATCTTGGGTTCGTGTATATTCGCCCAGCTATGGGGATTTCGTAATATTTAGTCCAAAAATATGTCATGGTTGCACCAAATTTTGGAGGTTAAAATGTAGTAATTTATGTACATTTGTCTTCAGCTGGTGATATTTATGAGAAAAACTTGTTTAATTTTATTTTTAGATAAAATGTTACGAAAGGGGAGAATACCCGTTACAGATGTGAACCCCCACTTACTGTGTGTATTATGTGGGGGATATTTTATAGATGCTACCACCATCATAGAATGTCTACATTCTTGTAAGTTTATACTTAATGTATTCATATAACTACAAAATGCACAAACGGTATAAGGTGTTCGAATAGGACACAAAACCGCGTTCACATTGGCGGCCCACAAAAGATCCCTTGGCAGTTGGAATGCGATATAAGAGTAGGGCATCGCGCCGCTGTCCGGGCTAAATTTCCCTCATTAGCCCAGTCAGGAGCAAAACAGTAGGACGTTAAACCTCATTTCATTTCACTTCTGTCCTTGCTAAAGTGTATTGGGTGTTCTAGAATCATGCTACTGTAACACATTATCATACGTTATTATATTCTTGTGTGACTATAATCATAGGGCAAAAAGTACTCCAGTGTACTGAGATCATACTATCGTAACAATCGTACATTATTACATTACTGTGAGCTTATATTGATTGTAATCATATAACCAGTAAGGAAAATTATTAGATAAAAACTATTAGAGAATCTGTTATTGTTCAACTTTATTAGATGGTTAAAGATCATACCACCATAACACATTATCATCATACATTATTAATGTTCACCACAATTTAAACGTATTAGTAATAAACCTTACTCGTGATAAATATGACAGTTTCATTGTTATTTTATTTTACAGATTGTCGAACTTGTATCGTTCGTTACTTAGAAACCAGTAAAATGTGTCCATTATGTGACGTTTTAGTTCACAAAACCAAACCGCTGGAAAATTTAAGGTTAGTGTGCTATCGTGTGCAATGTATACAGTTTATCTTCATGGTATATTCAACCAAACTAAATAGACATTTTACACATAGATTGTACAGAGTAGTATAAAATACATTACCCATAAAAGATACCAAGTTACCGCAAGATGAGCATATCGTTCTATTTTATTTCAATAATTCACTTGCGTGTGGGGATTTTGAGCTGTAACTAACTGTAAGCGGAAACTGAAAGACCCAGAGAAAACCCACGTCAAGTAGAGATCGAAATCACACCATTTTGTGCTGTATAAATGACTAATTATTTTCGTTAATAATTTTGTCTTCGAAGATATAGAATTTATTAAATGTTGTATCGGGTATTCTAGAGAGGGAAAGTATACCTCGCGTACATGGCACCCATCACTTAAGATGATCGAATGGAGAGTTTGGGCAAGCATATTAATTTTGTTCTAATCTCTATTTGCAAAAAAATATAGTTAATCTACGTCATCGATTTTATAGAGTCAGTGTCCTTTAAAATGTTTCAAATTTTGTGATATTCAGGGCAGACAAAACATTACAAGATTTGGTTTATAAACTAGTACCCGGTTTATTCGAGTCTGAAATGGCCAACAGAAGAAAGTTTTATGCTGAACATCCTGAAGCCTGTAAAGACATTTCATTAGAAGATAGAGGCGATGCCGTTATGGAGAAAAACCTCGATTCTGAAGAAGAGCAGATCAGCCTAATTTTGGAACTCAGTGCAAAGTATGTATAACGGTTTTTTTTAATACGCTTTCTTTAACATGAAAGAAATCAAATCAGGCAAATACAAAAACTGTTAGCTTGATGAATCTGCCAAAGTGTGTGGTAATGTAATGTACAGCTTTGTGAAAAACGAGTAACAAATGAAATGTAAATTTAGAATACGTAAAATGTGTATGTATTGATTATTTGAAATCAAACATAGAACTCTATTTTATTAATGATTTATAAATAATCGGCAGACATCGATTTATTTAACTATAATAGGTTATACATTGCCATTATCCAAAGAACTGGGTTGAAATGAAAGTCTTGAAATGTTATGTCATACAGTTTGATTGTGTAATTTCAAATGATAGTACAAAAGGGGTATCTTATATTAATGGCATTGGTGCCATAATCTAAGAATATCACCGACTATTATCAAAAGCATCTATAAAATGTCTATTAATAACCTAATCTTAATATTTTACTTTCAGTGGAAGGCCACCAGGTGTTGATGACTCGAATGCACAGGTAAGTTCAAGTCTAACCAAAAATGAAAGATTTTTTTATCAATGTTTCTGGCAGTGGCGACCGGAAGCTATTTTTAAATATTATATTTTTCTCTTGACCCTTGTCTAAGATAATCACGCGTTTTCTGATTCGGATTCCGTTGCAAAAGTCTGTACCAGCTCCGCGAATATATGACTCAAAAACAAATACAATGTGGTTGAAAATCTGCCATAGCTGTGTACAGCACTGTCTGGGCCCTCTAGCGGAGGCGCCGGTCGCTACTGACAGTTATTTATTATGGTGCGCTGTGTTTGATTGAAAATACGTCAATAATTATTTCCTTTCATTGATGAAATAAAACAACCTATTTACCTTAAGATAAATTCATAAAAAAGAATTTAGAACAGGAAACCGTTATAATGTTTACCACTTTAACAAGATATGATATAAAATTTGTAGCCATAATAGATATTTGTGATTTGTATCCAGGGCAATATGTTTATTTCAGATAACAGACCGTCGATATTTATTATGTCCCAGTGCCGTGACCGTAGAACATCTAAAGAAATTCATCCGCCTAAAGTTTGCTGTGCCTACTAAATATCAGGTATTGTCATAAAGCTTTCAACACGTCATGTGTCATCAATTTTGATTGGTCCTCGCTCCTTTTATCTCATATAGACTTGTTTACCCGGGTGTAATCGCTATGTATAAGCAATTGTGTGATCTGGTTGATAAGGACTATGAACCCCTGCAGTGAAGTATAATTGAAATTTTTACTCTTTATAGCGGTGTGGTTGATTTATGTGTATTTTTATCTTCCACACATCTGCCACTATCTATTTATTTGTTATACGGCAAACACCCGCCAAACTTTTACATTCTTACTCTATGTGTTATATGTATATAGAGGGTCAAAGATACATTGTTACCAAAAAAAAAAAAAAAAATTATATTTGAAAAAAAAATACACTTTCTCAACCCAAACGGCATCTACAATTTTGTTTATCCAGCACGATTAATATTATTGAATTACAACATATTTTACACGACCTAAAATCATGTATTAATATTTTGTGAAGTCATAAATTCTACTAAATCTTTTAATTGTAGTAATACATAGTTTTTACAGCAGCTACACAGAATTGTGGGTGCTATGATATTAAGCTATTTCTACATTGATTGTCAGTAATATTTACCCACTTTGATGTCACGTGATACCCAGATAAAAAAAATCTTGTTGATTCGCACAAGTTCAAAAGAAAAACTATACTTGTTACCTATTTTAACTTTTAACAATGAAATGAAATCTTATCACTAGGGATAGGATTAATTCTCTATCTTTTTAAGGTATCATATTATCTCGTATGTATATATCTATTTTTGTTTTGTTACAGATACAGTTTTATCATACCCGCCTAGAATTATCCGATAACTTGACATTATGTGATATATCAACATTATACACGTGGAGACGGGTATGTTATTATAACATATTATTATTTAACAATTATATGGGGCCCACCATAGTCGACTGGTTATTAAGGCTGAAATCTCGTCTGTCTGTGGTCTGATGTGGCAGATTGGTTTGGTACCCGATTTGGTTTGGTCCTTAAAATATCTTTCCCCTGTAAAGTAAGCGGCTTTAAACTTGACATAATGTATAGAACAGTCAATAATGAAACAGAACTTTAAACAGTCATCGAACCACGGGGAAATGGCAAGTCCGTAAATACAAAAATACAATGGAAAGTATCCCTGAGAGTAGTGAAGGGTCTTGCTTAGCTGAGATTTTCCAGAAATTGATGTGTCAAAAGTATTTTCTGGCCAAACTCACTATAGTTATTTTAGGATTTAAAAAGCACAAGCCTTACAACAGGAAGTAAGAAGACGGCTATAAATTAATGTCGATAGTCACCAGAATATGTTTTCTCGCGAAGATTTATGACGCGGAAAACATGCACAATAATAACCTACATGTAATTAAAATAACGTTCTACAGTCTGTTTCTTTTTTGTACGTTCGTCTTCATTGACAGAAGAGTACAGACATTTTAGTCTTATTACTTTGGTATGCAAAATCTTTAAATACCATATACGGCCAGATCCCGAATTTCTGGCCCATTCAATTCATTTGTTCGTACTTTTATTATTTATTTCTTGTTGTGTCCTTATGTGTTGTCCTTGGATTTGTCTTCTGGGTTTATGTTTGTTTGTGGGTGTTGCTGTTCTCCTGTACACACTAATAGAAATCAAACAAAATGGGTGTCTTTTAGCTTAAGGAGACACTTTAACGGGCCTAATGCATAATAATATCCTTACATGTATAGACTGGAAACAAGGCCAGGATTCTACTCTACACCCCCGTATGACTTATGTCCTCCCTTTACACCTACACAATATTAACTTTGACACAAAAAAAACCCAACAAAAATAACAATTTATCTTTTGAAATACAACATAATTGGTTTAATTTGTCTTTTGCAGACTCGACCTTTAAGGCTGTTTTACATGATATACGACCCTCCCCCTAATCAACGGAAACTGGTTTCCATACCGGAAGACAGGAGACGGCGGTCTAGTGTCAAAAAGTCAAAAGCTGAAGTAAAACGGAAAAACTCGAGGGAGTTTGACTTTATTAGTGCAGAAAAGGTCGCTAAAATAGCCAAGAATGGAGACCAGTCAAATTTGCTGGGAAGTGACTCAAAATCTGTCCAGTCAAACGGTATACAGATAGATAAATCTGATATGCGCACTGTAACTCGTGACGTAAATGAAAATTGTGTTTTACCTCAATCTGAAGACGTCAAAAGTGAAGTGTTTATTAATGATACTAAAGGACGCACGTGCATAGATAAATCAAACTCTTTATCTAAATTCACATCATTGTTTATTAAACCAAAGACGCCACCTAACGGCAAACATAAATTATCACGTAGTAATGACTGCCATCTAAAATCAAAAATAAGTAAATTGGACATTTTTCTGAAGAACACTAGCAGAAAAAGTAAAAGCTGCGACTCGTCCAAACTATTAAATGATAATAAAATTGTTGATGGCATGAAGCTACTGAAGATAAACAAAAATGGTGAGGTTTTTAAGTGTCCGACGTTGGATAATAGTGATTCATTAAAAAGTCCAGTTAAAAGTTCGGACACAGTAAAATTAACCAGAGGAAGTCGAAGTGGGGAGAGTCTTATCAGACCGGGAAAGAACATTAAAGTTAATGAGGTAAAATCCACAAATTGTGTAAATAAAGGTGACGGTAGTGAAGATGAAGAAACTAAAACTCGTGTGATAATTGATATAAATCGTGCAGCACCCAAATCGCCATTCAAATTCTTTGATACAAAGAAAACCGTTCTTGTGCATTCGTCCTTAATTACAGACATTAGTTGTAGTAAAAGTGATATTTCCACAAAATTAAACAACAACAAAAGCGGCGTAGCGAAGAAATTATCCATTAAAAAAGACGAGGTTGTGACGAAACCGCTAAATAACGATCAGATTAACGGTAGTTTGCAGCAGAGCAAAGTTGAAATCCCAGATGTAAATGTGGGGACAAAGGATAAAAAGTTTAAAAATTCCGCCAGAAAAGTAAAAGACATTTGTGTTCCTAATGCAAAACAAATGAAAGTAAAAACTGACGACGTTTTACCCAAAAACAATAATAATGACGTCGTTGTGACAAATGACGTAGCTGTGAAGAATGACGTCCAAATGAAAAATGATACATTAGTGAAAAATAATATCAGTGTGAAAAATGATGTTATCGTGAAAAATGTTGTTGGTGTACAAATTGACGTGATAAACAAAAGTGAAGCAATTGTGAAAAATGGTGTGATTGTTAAGAATGACGCCATTGTGGGAAATGATATCAGTGAAAAAAATGTGAATAAGAAAATTGATCAAACCGAAGATGACGTAGAAATAGACAGTGGAAGAGAATATTTAAAAAAGAAGTGGTTCAAAAGCAGAATTAGCAGAAATTCCATCTCCAAAAATAGCGATGTCAAAAATGGCGTCATTCTGAACGAAAAGGACGAAAAATGTGAATCTAGTGTTAAAAACATACCTGCTATTTCTACACAGGAAAACACTAAATCTGAAAACATGGTCAGTGATAAATCTAATAAAAATGCCACTTCAACACATCCAGACTCTAACTGTGACGTAAACAAAGCAGATAAGGATGTTAAGACACAAAAACATGACCTTAAAAACATTTTAACTGTTAAACAAAAAATAAAAGCAAGTGACGAATACGCACTTCAGACAGGGGGAATTAATAACATTTCAGACCTATCCAAAAATAAAACAATCAAGGCAAGCGTGAGCCGAGTAAACGATCAAAATGTTGAACACGTGGGAAAAACTAGTAAGAGTGACATTACTTTGAAATCCAAGGATAAACAAAATGACGTAGCTGTTAAGCCTGTTAATAACGCCATTGACCAAATTAAGATTGGTAAAAATGACGTCACACCAAAGACAGATGATGACGTATTGGCAAAGCCAAATAAGGACGTCACGGCAAAGCCAAAAAATGACGTCACGGCGAAGCCAAAAAATGACGTCACGGCGAAGCCAAAAAATGACGTCACGGCGATGTCAAAAAACGACGCGTCAAAAAAGAAAGAAAGCAGAAATGGCGTCATTGCAAATGAACTTTGTGAAACGAAGGCCGATGTTCAAAAGAATGGTACTAAGACTGATAACGATAATGTAGAAGATAGTGCTCTTTGTCACCATAATTCGCTAATATTTAATGCCGGCTTTGCTACCGACCCTTACTCGTTCGAAATGGATCACCAGCCTTTAGATCTTTCGGACGTGTCGCTTAAAAGATGTGTGAAAAAATCGGTGATTTTAAACAAATAAAAAGGATGCTTTATTTACAACAGTTTTATTTTGTTTGTTCATACTTGCCTATTGGTTACAAACCTATGAAATCAACATTTTTCTTTTATTATCCGAGTCAGGTTCGGAGGTTTAGATATGTATTATGAAAAATGAAATCTTTGAAATTAGGAGTGAACTAATTTCAGGGGTCTTTAGCAGTGGATTGGGGAACCGGAAGATACGGAGTAAACCCACGATGCTGGACAGGCGACCCTATTCCTCGTCGCGTACATGCGGGGAATCGAACCCACGCCAATTGACTCAATGACAGACCTACTCACCATTGAAACATTCGAAAAGTTAACTTTTGGCTGAGAAATATTGAGGACATAATTTAAGATATAACTGTATCTATATGCCTTTCTGTCAATATGTTGAACTTTCGCATTTATACGTCCATCTCATTATTTACTACGGACATGAAATAGGGGTATCACATAGCACCTGATAACACTTCCTTAAATATGTATTTAACTACATATCTGATTTGGGTTAGTGCGTGGGTCCACTGGGCTGGGGTTGGAGAGCTATATTTCGGAACACCACTCTTATAATATTTTTTATTAAAATGAATTTGCTTGAAACGTGAGCCATTTGCTTTATTATACATGACTGTAATACAGCAATACTGTGTCGCCATTTTCTGATTTAATCGTATATTTATCCAGTTGGCCTTCATTAACAAAAAAAATGACGACCGAGATATTGGTAGAATTTACCCATTTATCAAAAAGTCTCAGATTTTGAATTCCTGTAATATTATGAAAGTTGAATATCTTTAAGAAAAATCAGACCATTAGTGGTTCAGAATTGTTCAGTATTTACATGGTTATAATCCATTGAAAGTATCGCAACATTCAGCACCCTCAATTGACGAAATAAACTGAATATGCTCAAAACGTAAGTAAACGAAAACTCTCAAAACGGCCAACTATTTGGTGTAAAATTATGTAAAATCTTTTGATGGAACTCTTTTATATCCGATTGAGTTTAAGCCAGTCGAGAGATCATCTACTGCAGATATCTTGATTTTGTTTATGAATTAAGTGTTAATAATTGGCTAGAGTACATTTTAGTGTGAGTTAAGCCGTTATTTAGGGGGCTGAAGGAACCAGTCAGGTGTTGATGAATACACATGCCGGGTGTGTATATAGGTAAATAAGGAATACACATTCCGAATATGCATTCGCTCACTGTGACGTCACTGGCGTCTGAGCTGAGGGGTTTAAGAGTGTTTTCGATATTGGCAAAGTCGATTTTACGGGATACGACTTTGAGTGAAGATAGCTGAATTAATATTAGTCGGATTTATGTGAATTTGCCATAAAGTTGATAAAATAACCATGGACTAGGGCTATTTTATGTGCATATAAACACAATCAGCGGCTTTAATACATTCTGAGGTATGGGTTGAGGGGGGGGGGGGGGTAAGTGTGGGGGTGGAGGGTACCTAAACTCGAGGTTGCGTAAAGCTATGCATTGCCATGTAATATGTTACCTAACTAAATAATATAGGTTACCTAACCTAAATAAAATTTGTTACCTAAACCAAATAAAATGTTTTATATAACGGATTTTTCTTGGTCTAATTCTGCATCTATTTTTACATCTAATTCTGCATGCATCTATTTTTACATCTAAGCATACATCTATTTATTCAGGGCATAGACAATAATTATTATGCAAAGAAGATATTTAACTCGCTCAAGTACTCCATTTATAGTAGCAAAACTTATTCGTTACAGGTCCCAATAACGTCACTATCTATTTCCAGAACATACGTTAAATCCGTACGAGTTGTTATTGATGCTGGCTAAGGGCAATGCGATCAGAAGTTGACTGACAATCCATTCGTTTCGTTTGTTTTCCTGATATTAAAGTGCGTCAATAGGGGTAGTACAGACGATTCTGTAAAACAATTACAATGAGTGAGGTATAGATTAGTATTCTTAAATTTCTTTTATTAAACAATGGCGGACTGTAAAAAAGCAAAGGTATTCCATAGAACTGTTTATATCATATTAAATTACCAAATATCATTGAAACGTTAAGGGATTATGTTAATCTTATATCTAATATACCCGTGCACATTTTAATATGCCCCAACATTAATCGATGCATAGAATTTAATCTTGAGGATATAAACATATAGTTTAAGTTTCATCAAAATCGGACAAAAATTGCGAACCCTCTTACGTGATTGATATTTTTATTTGCTTAAAGGGGAGTTGCCATTTTGTCAAACAGTCTACGTCGAGTTTTCACGTAATTTGAACTCTATCGCATTTATGGTGTAACGGTGATATATTTGAACGGATTTTAAAATAAAATAAAACTTGTGACTTACAGAGGATTCACAGGCTAAAAACACGAGTTTTCGTACCACGAGGGGCCATAGTCCAGGCAGTTACTGACCTACATGTATATGCGCGAAGATTGAGATGAACAAAGATCTTTGAGATATGAACATATATTGACAGTTTCGCCGAAATTGGATACAAATGTAACCTCAAGTGGGTCTACAACCTTGATGTTACATATTTAACACTAGTTAAAGGGGTTTAAATCTATATTTCAAGTTTCGTCAGAACCGTTCGACCCCTAGCTGGCCGGTCACCTCTGGCTTGCGGCTGTGGTTTCGAGCCCTGGTGTGAGCGTAAGTGGCATGGAGATAGGGGCGCCTTCTCAACCTCGTGGGTTTTTCTGCGGGCACTCGGGTTTCCTCCCACTGCTAAAGACCTCTACGCGCAAGCGAATTATGGAAATAAAATTAAACCATATTTTAGTCCCGAAATGACCTAGTTTGTGTTGAGTGGACGTTAAACCCCATCCCCATCTCTCTCTCGTCAGAACCGGATAAAAGTTGTGACCTGTAGACTGTGAATATAAGGATAGGTGCAACGAAAAAATACGCCCATTTGAAAATGTGAGGTAAAAAGCACAAATTAGAATTCAATATTAGTCCACTTTAATCAATATTGCTGTGGTTATTTTAACGTGAAATATTTTTAAATCTG
Organism: Patella caerulea; assembly: GCA_036850965.1. Taxonomy (NCBI): domain Eukaryota; kingdom Metazoa; phylum Mollusca; class Gastropoda; family Patellidae; genus Patella; species Patella caerulea. Next base: position 18,092,678 of record JAZGQO010000021.1, read on the forward strand.
TACACGACGTCGTGTACTCTATGGTTTGGGGTGCCCTGGCAAAAACAAAAACATGTTCCACAAGACAATGCAGAAGTAACCAAGTTGCTTTAATGACACACGTGTCTTGATATACAGCAATCTATGGAAGTAGTGTGTCCTATTACAGATACAACCCGCCGCACAAACCGTGTGATTAGATGATAAACTAAACTAGTGCATTCCAACTATCAGAAGCCTTGCTTCAAATCTCTCTCAAAACATTTTAATCGGAAGGTAAGTATTATTATGTATTTTAAGCAATCTTGTTTGTCGCGTGACTTGATTGTTTGAGAATTCAAAACAGCTTATGTTTGTCGTTAGTCGCTATCCAATTATCTAAAATCGCAACCTAAGTTCATTCTTTGATTATCCTCTCCAAACTTCTTTTTAACGCTGTTTAATCGCAGGTTATAATCGATGTTAATCCTCGATGTGTGCTCACAACCGTCAGCCCCCAGATCAACACATTAGAAGACCTCCTTACGTTAGAGAAATCCTTATATTTTGCCCTGTGAGCGCCCCATTGGGTTTTTTTCAGGGAATCCGGTACTTTCCATGAATATATATATATATATATATATATATATATATATATATATAATATCAAATATGCTACACTTTTATTGGAAATAAATTAAATATCTGATAAATACTTTCTTGGGAATGTATCTTTAAACTATAAAGTCATTGTACAAGACATAAAGTGCATTCTAGTGTAATCAAGTTTAGTAAGGTCAATGCCCGAAGTCGATGACACGCTAGGGAGTGGGGAAGTATTCGAAATCAAGGAAACTTCACAAATTTTTTTTTGAGATACGTAAACTTGTATTCAAAGTAACACGAAAAAACAATAAGGTACAAAGAAACTACATTTTAAAGTTAGGGGGTCTTTACACATGGTTCATCGCAATAACTCATACTTCCTTGAGGTCGGCAAACATTTCTTTCTCATACCAAGCAACACGAACAACAGCCGGTTGTGCTACTTATAAAAAAAGCATGGATATTTAACACGTCATTGTATTTCGTTCTCTCAATAGGATCTGGCATGTATAAAATATTTTCTTTGTTTTGGTATATTAATACATGTGTAAAGAATTTTACACCTAGTCTTGAAAAACATTGCCCGTTATGTATACATGCGCAGCAGTCGCTATTACAGTTACTGGCTTTACATAATACAGTATCGTGTTCTTGTCACGAGCTTCCCGCCGTTTTTTATGACATAGTGACCGATATTTCGCACGTTATTCAACTAAGACCTCGAATTCATTTGTCATATATCACGTAACAGTTGCTATTGCCGGGTTGAGAAAGCCCAGGTTTTCGAAGGCCAGACGTAGAATGTTAAAAGCGCGCTTAATATATTAAACCAGTCCGCCAGTTGAAACTCCGGATCCCATATCACGTGACGTGTTTGACTTCTGCCACCGTGGAATGTTTTTGCTCCAGGTATGCTGGCGAAGTAGGACACGATCGCGAGCTCGTGGGGTCATTCAAACATTGAAAAGGGGTCCGTTTCAAAACTACACATATGTATCGATTTTCAGTCATACGCCTTGGTTATATATGACGTGAGTGTTATTGCTTCGCATAACCAGTCGTGCTATATCGTAATTAATTTAGTTTTAACTAATTCAGTTCCTTATATGGTTTATGTTATAGTTTCCAGACAGCTGCAACTAAAATACTGTATACTGGCACTCTTTTGTATTATCGACTAATATTTCTCTCGCTAGGTGGCGATAGTTGTTCCTTTACTCTCATGTAGCCGCTTCTACTCGACACTGAGTGAGAAAATACGTTTAGATATTAGAAGATCGACTCTGGGTTTCTCTAATCTACGTTTTCTTTCATACTGTTCGGATAGGCCAATAATATCAGAATAAAGAAAAATAACTAAGCAACACGACTATTAATATAACATACTCGATGAATATCTCCATTTTTCGATATTAAGGTATTTAACCATGAACTAGAAAAGAAAATGTCGGACAGCTTCCATTGAAATTGACGGTTCATAGCTAAGTTTGCGTATGGTTAGATAATTTCGATATTTATTGAAGAATTTAGGTTCATAGATACAATGAACAATGTCCATACTTGATATTAATCCAACATATACCCTTATGATAGAAATTTTAAAGCAATTCTCTCATCAATTCGGTGGTTCAAATATTCTGGTTTGTTTAGGACTAGAAATTATATAGAGGGTTAATGCTTGTCGAGTAATATGCACATGATACTGAAACATCAAAATATGGGTTTAGATACATATTTATGTAAATAATGTAATACAGTTTTTGTGAATTTGCAAGATATTCTTTGGTGATTTGAAACATTGGTGTTTATTGGTCTAAGTTATTAACCAATGAATAATTAAGCCGTCAAATATGTAATTGTCATAATTATGGAAACAGTTTTATGCGAAATGTTTGCTTGTTACTGCCACCTATTCACTCGATAAATTGTATATACTAATCTTTTGTAGAATAAATTAATATTTAAACCAATCTATGAATACGCCGTTACACAATTTGAAATATTTGCATTGGGCCGCAGCATACAAATATTGCATTTTTTTCAAGTTGGTTAAGGGAAAATTGTTGGAAAATGCTACAAACTAATATTCGGTTTAAGTACCTATCAGTTTTTGTTTGTCAAATTTCTTTTAGGAAATTGAGAAGTACACAAAAATCTTGAATGTTTGAGGCCAATTCACATGTGTTAAAAGGGTGTTGGCCTGTTCGTTTTGAAGTAGAAAAATATATTTTGCAACAAATATTACCTAGAGACAAAGTCAGGTGATTAAAAAATAAATCATGACTTTGCTGTACCCCAGTTATGAAGAATCTCGTGTGAAAATCTTCAAAATACTCTGTATCCATCTAATTATGAAAGTTCTCGGAACAATCATTCGTATACTTGTTCCTGATTTATTTATTTATTTATTTTATCAAATATTTGATCGACTAATGTGATGAGCAGACCTTGTCCTATAACTCAGGAGATTAAAAAAAAACGCTGTAATAATACATTCCTATATTAAAAATATACATTCCAATTACAAATCTATGAGCGTTTAACATAATTACAGACAAGTTGATGTTGCTATTGCCACATACCTCACCAAGTCTGAATTCAAGTATGAGAATTTAATTTAATCAAACGTCCATACGTTACGTTGTTCTGATACAATTCTCTTAAATAGAAAAATAATGTCAATATTTTGTCGGGCTGTATATTTTTACAAAATGTATCTTTGCAATACATTTTTTAAAATTTATTTTCTGTACACGAGATCACTTATTTAAAAAAAAATATAGTGGAAAGTTACCTTTCTTGAAATGATGCAGACGGCTAAATACATTATAATATCTGAATCAACGACCTGATAGCCAATTTGTGCCAATATCGGTATTAATATTGTTGAAATAAAACAGAAAATCTTGAACTGATCGTTCATTTCTGGGGTTATATTTTGTTTTAATTTTAAAACACTTTTATTCCGTTTGTGCCATATCTTATCTTATTTTATCTTGTGGTTAGGTCCTCGGGTATATGGTTTAGAACATCGGTCGACAATAAAATTTAGGATTATTTAAAAGTACGACTTGCATGATTGATATGTTTCCTATTTGACAATAAAAGATCATCTAGCAGTAAGAATTGTATAACCCCAGAAACCAATGTTCCTGTACGAGATGTGTTTCTCCATCTTATGTCAGGCGTGTTCAATAATAACAAAGAATAAAAAAAACCAAAATAAAATACCCCCTCAACCTTTCCATGATGTATCCCCTAAAATTATTATTCGCATTGACTTTAACCTGAAAAAATAATATAAGGTTCAAAGATAAATCTTTTTTTTACAGCTTCGTGAAATCCAAGGTATTCGTATTTTTTTTTTTGTAAATTGATACACAACTAACTAATACACTTTGTAATATTAAAAACGTCTTCTCATTTTACTGTAATATTTAAAATGTTCTTTCTTCAAAACCACCTCATTTTACTGTAATATATATCTAAAATACTCTTCAAAACTAACTCACTTATTGTTACAAATTAAAATACTCTTCAATACTAATTCATTTTCGTGTTAATATATTAAAATACACTTCAAAACTATGTTATACTCTTCAATACTATTTCATTTTAATGTTTATATATTAAAATATTCCCCAAGACTTATTTATTTTAATGCTATATATTGAATAACAATACCATTCAATACTAATTCATTTTAATGTTAATATTAATATTGAAATGTTTATATATTAAAATACTCTTTAATACTAATTAATTTTAATGTTATATATTAAAACAATTCCTCAATACTAACTTATTTTAATGTTATATATTAAAACACTCTTCAATATTGACTCGTTACTGTTCATAAAGATACGCTTCATTACTTAATGTTCATATATTAAAATACTCATCAATACTAACTCTTGTCATTGTTATATTAATATACTCTTCAAAACTAACTCATTAATGTTCATGTTAAAAATACTTTTCAATATTAACTCATCAATGTTCATATGAAAGCACTCTTCAATATAAACTCATATTGTCATATACTGAAAATAATTAAAATGTTATTTGTATGTTTATATTCGTTTCTATTAGAAGAGAACGGAAAGCAGTGATTTTAGAATTGTCTATAGAAGATGATTTTTATTCCAATACGCAGAAAGAATATTCTCTTGCTCAGTCATAACTGATCCTTATTGTCTCCCAACGTCAGTTAAGTAGCAATACTATTTATATTAGATGGATTTTATTTTATATTAGATGGAACTTTAATATTTTTTTTAAAAAATGTGACGATTAATTCAGTTTTTATTCTGTTTTTGTATAAAGATACATAAAGGGAAATAATTCTAAAACCATTTTTCAGTAAAATACCTAATACATAAAGACGTGAGCTTAAATACGTCTCTGCCATTTGTATAGAAAGAATTTATTAAAAGGATAAATTTGTGTCCACTATACTTATAGCAATATTTTAAACCGAAACATTGAAATAGACTTAATTTTGTAAACAGTTGCATGACGAGCGATTTTATTCTCGGGTTCATTTACTGACGAACTTCATTCTGTCGAATGAATAACACATTTCGGTTAATGTTAAATCAAAAACCGATATCTATTGAAAACAATCATGTATTTCTTACACTGCGAAGTTAGAAATTCGCATAAATGAAATGTCCCATTCACGATAATTGTTTAGATGTCCTCGAACTAAAAACAAATGTGTTATCTTCATTACTGTATCCATACACGTTAACACAAAAAAGTACATCGTCTTGCATTCTGGGGGACGTATTATGTACAATAATTCCTTATCTATTAATTTGTTATGATTTATTTATCGCAATAGCGATAACTATATTTAATTTACGATTGGTAATATATAATTGTCAAAAAATACATTTCCTCACAAAAATCTGATAAGAATTTGGAGCATTTGGGGTGTTTTTGATTGATTATTATTATTTTGTTTTTTTGGGAAAGTTCTGGTAGGGTTTTTTTTTTGTTTTTTTTTAAAAAAAATATTTTGATTATTTTTCGATACTTGTCATGATGCCCCTATTATTATTATTATTTTGTTTTATAATAGTACAGTTTCAAAACATAATAAATTAATCTTGAGACACTCTGACCCCCCAGCACATATAATGTATTGACAAATATTTAAAAGTAAATATTCCTATTAATTGAAAAAGAAGAAAATATAACAAAACATTATTGGGAGATGGCCCCTCCATCCGCGCCTATTTTAACGATCGCTGCCTTCTCGTGACGTCATTGCTAGCGGCTAACGGTAGTGGGGGAAACGAAACGGCGTCTGAATATATTGACACATATTTCACGAATGACATATATTTTCACTATAAACATTTTTCATGAACGGGGTATTTTGCTGAACATACTTTTGTAATTCTACGAGAGTCTGCTATTCATACCATTCTCGCAGTTATAGCCTTGCATTGGCGACTGGCTTTTTTGTTCGCTGTATTGCTAACTCCAGATTTTGACTTGTAAAATAAATCATTTATTCTCTCGTCTCTCACACTCCATCACGGTCATGACAAATCTAAAAACTAGTTCAAGTGGAGATACCGTTATTTATTCGCATCTATAGTTATACTATCTCTATATGTGTCATTACATTAAAGTATGATAAACATATTCCCCCTTAATCTTCTCATTTATTACACATAATTAATTACAATACGCGTGTATACTGACTGATAAGTATCACATTGTTAATCATAATCTAATACTTTAGTATCACATATTAGTTAATCCTGATTAGTATCCCATATTAGTTAATCCTGATTAGTATCCCATTGTTAATCATAATCTAATACTTTAGTATGCGACATTAGTTTGTGTCGAGATTGGACGTTAAACCCCATCTCTCTCTCTCTCTCTCTCTCTCTCGCTTCATTTTGGGTCATACTAATATAGCACATTTAAACCTACATTAGTGCACTATGTTATTAATGATGTAACACGTAATTACACAAGATAACGTTAATAGATATATTATACATGTATAACAATACACGAATAGTACATCATGTTATATTCACAAAATTGCACATGGTAACATTATATGTATCACAATACACAATAATACATAATGTAAAATCCACCAAATTACACAAGGTAACATTACATGTATCATAATACAGGAATAGTCCATAATGTTATATAAACAAAATTATATATTATATTTTGTATATATATGTGTTACCATGTAGGATTTATTACACAAGGTAACATTACATGTATCATAATACACGAATAGTACATAATGTTATATATAAACAAAATTATATATTATATTTTGTATATATATGTATTACCATGTATGATTTATGACCATTATTTTACTTTTAATATACTGATTTAATATATCGTATATTCTATATTGATATTACAAACTATGTATTACCATGATGTATCATAGCATAGTGACATAATATATTACTTTTTATACATGTACAATGTATTAATGTTACATAACGAAGATATGTAAAATTCCGATTAGCACACCGATAGAGGTGACCTTTAAGTTTCGTTCTTTTTATTCTCGGTGTTTTATATAAATAATATTTCACCAATGCGAGTAACAATAGATGATCGTGTGAGTTATTATGTATATGTATATTATATATCAGGTCATATATAAACCGTGTTAGGGTACATATCGCGGAGATTTTATATTTTATATAACCATGTTATCAGTTGTGCAAATAAACACCGTTATTCTTCCTACACACGACGCAGTTTGTTGACACATCTACCGCGAGACATGGCTACAAAATCAAATAGAAAGCCGTATTTCTCACATGAGCTATCGGAAACCCAATGAAAGCTTCTTAAGCCGAGACGCTTTTTCTACCCAAACGCATTCACTCGACCTCGCGAAATCTATTCCAACCTAATTCCAAGCATCCTTACGTCTCCTGGCATTGGGCGATCCCATTCTCAGCAGATAGCCCACATATACATATCTCTGTCAAATCGTCTTCTCTATTCTCGCAGCAATGGACTGGTCCATCATCGATCTTTAGACGATCGTGATGACTTGCAGCAAGATAAGGGTGTTAGAGTCACGTGACATTAGTCGATTTTGAGCTGATTAGCTTCCTGTAGACTGTCAGTCGTGTAACTGATGTTGAAGGATGAAGTGATGGAGCTTAGCTTTTTTTTTAACTTGTAGAACTAACATTCATACTTCTGAAGACTAACCTCAACTAGACCGACCGACATTATTGACTATCCTTCCTTGTGCATATTCTGATCGACAAAAACCTGCCGTCAAAAACAAAACCTAAGAAAAAATGTCATGCATAATTTACAGGTCACAGTTTCCTGTATATAACTTGTATTTTCATATCGACTGGTATTTTATACGAACGCAACCTTTGCATATTTTTTTCATATATTCATGCGCAGTTGAAAATCGATTATTGTAAACTAGTTCGTGTAATTATATATAACCATGTCGTCCTTTATATTATTAATGGAGCAGGATATCCCAATTTAAAATAAAGACCTCGTTGGAGAAGGTATTTGTCATTTCTTAGCAAGGTCTTATACCATCAACACGAGATAATATGTCGCTATTAATCCTTTATCGAAGGAATTGGGTGTATATTCTTTAGAATTTTTTTTACCATAAATCTTTAATAAACTAGAATACTCAACACCCGACCTTGGTGTAAGCATTTGTTCCGGCTTATAGTGAAAATTGTATGCTAAATGAAAGCAACTGTTGACCAAATGTTTGATAAAAGCCCCGGCCATATTGTTTGATCTGCTCCACGTATGTTTGCAGAATCGATGTGGAATTTGGCGCGCTTTTGTTAACAGACGCTGATGTAGTTTTGACAGGAATCTCGACTCAAATATCGTGCCATTTGGAAGATATAACGAATTCTAGCTGTCCTGACCAAGTTCAGAATAATATACTGGCTGATATGAGTTGGAATTCGCATGTTTTACTCTAAGCTTGAAAATATATCCCCATTACACTTGCAAAAAACCTAAGTAACTAAGGCCATCGGCAGAAATGAACAGGCGTTTAATGTCCTGCTGTTCTGCTCCAACTGCGTTTAGGAAGAACGGCATACGCCATAAGTACTTTGAGGGAAATATTGCCCGGATAGCGGCGCTACGGCCTACTCTTATATCGAATTCCAACTGCCACCTCGTTTTTCGTCCCATCCGAACGACTTAATCATCAACAGGGAACACATAATTGTTATATCAGGTCACTAAGATAAACCGTATTTGGTATGTTCCCTGACAATATAGCTTAACCTTATTTTATAAAACACGATTCGCTAAGTTATGAGGAAACATATAAATATTTGTAATAGCTTGTTTTGTTAAATTATCGTTAAGTGGAACTTACGTCGTTGAAATATCTTTAGTATAGTCACACCGACGCTCAATTACTTTAAGTTATGTTAATATATTTACAAATATTATTAAGTCGACCTTGTATTTTTTTGTTTGTACCCATGCACGTATATGTCTGATTTTTTTTTTGTTCCCAATTAGATGTTCCTGAAATTTAAATTTTCATAATTTTGATTTGATTCAAGCGCTTAGTTACGGCGGCTCTTTTATCAATCAAAGCGAGCTGTTTTTATAAAGTTTGGAAAATAGTGTTTCTGAAACAATGAATATTTGAACTGCCAATCAAAATTCGTTATTACCCAGCCGATGATAAATGTTCCGAGTTTAAACAAGATTGGATCAAAATCACGAAACGCAAAATCAATTTAGCCCACATCTGAGACACTCCGTTTCGTTTGTTTCCATCTGAGTTCTCTGTGACATCTTTTGTAAGCAACCCTGTATTTGATTGACAAGTCAGCGCTGTTCAACTAATTAGATCTTTGGACAAGGTTTTCATTGATAAGAGCAGCTTACAGCCAGCTGGCATTCTACTTTCATTTTCTAAACTGCTAAGAAAGACGCCTCGTGATTCGATATGCGATCTTAGATAATGATACAATTCGTTCTCGTTTGATGAAAGTTTCCTGGAGCAAAAGAAAAAAAAACATTCGAAAAGAGAGAACTCAAACATCCTTTTATTAAATTTATCCAAAACATTAAAAAAAATCGCATCTAGGGAACAGAAAATCTTTATTTGGTGTTTATCTTAATATTATTGCAGCTTCGCCGATCTTTAACGGTAATCAATTAATTATGAACCAGAATGCCTGTCCTTATAAACGTCTTCTTGACAAGTGGGTAAATATCACGTTGGTATATCTCGAGTTAACGGCGGTAAGTGCCATTCGTTTGATATATCGAACAAATATGATACATATTTCCTTTTGTTGCATAGTTTCTATGAATAACCCTTAAAAGGGAAATGCCTTTGTAGTAAAACTTCTAAAGGTCATTGTTCTTCTATCCTATATCCGCCTTCGTGGGTCCGGTTGGTGTAAACAAGTCGGAAGCTAAAACCCCATTTCATTTCATTTCTTGCACTATACTATAATATATGGCTAATATTTATGACTATATATATTGACGTGCATGTAAAAGGTCCCCTGGCAATTCGAATTCGATATAAGAGTAGACCGTAGCGCCGCTGTCTGGGCAAAATTTCCCTCATAGCACACCGTATGGCGTATGCTCGTCTTTATGAACACAGTTGGAGCAGAACAGTAGGACTTTAACCCCATTTCATATATATGTTTTTTTAATTTAAAATGGACCGCAAAGGTTTAAAGTCCCACTTTTTTTTGCACCAACCGGATTAATGAAGACGTGGTCAGAGAGAGAGAGACTAGGTTATTTCGGGACTAACATATGGTTTATTTCAATAATTCGCTTGCGCGTAGGGGTCTTTAGCAGTGGGAGCAAACCGTAGAGCCCGAAGGAAACCCACGAGGTTGAGAATGCGCCCCTATCTCCATGCCACATACGCTCACACCAGGGATCGAAACCACAGCCGCAAGCCAGAGGTGACCGGCCAGCTAGAGGTCGAAGCGCGGCACTCTAGACCACGAGCCCCCCCCCTCCCTCCAGACGTTGTCAGGGTTTTTATTATCAGCACTAAAGTTTATAACTTATTTGTTAAAGATGGGCGATTATGGTTCCAGAACATTCATTTTATTTTTAGGCATCACGCCAATCAGATGGAGTTTGGGAGTTTTTGTTTTATTCCTAAAATAGAAAATAATGCAGCATTACGACCGAACTCAGTGGATCTTGCAGATAAAACGAAGAGTCTCAATTGTGTTATTGTAGGCTTACATGCCATCTTTAATTCTGTAAGTTATGTACAATACACAGTTGGGACTGGCTAAGGGGGTGGGGGTAGGAGCGTGTGGGTGTAGGCGTCATTTCGAGTTTCTACGCTCATACCGAGAGTGTTTGGTCAGTAACAACGGGTTTTTAAGAAAAGTCGGACTTAAAAGTTCGAACTTCTCTATAAAAATAATACCAACAACTCGTGGCTCTGGGTTGGAAAGGAAAATGATGAGTACAAAAGGCAGTAACTTTACCATTTGGAAATTAGATGAGACGAATGGCAAACACAATAATTGTGGAGTAGTCATTACTAAACCGTATACTTAAATCCAGAAACTAGTATCTCTCGTTGTTCCGACAATGTCACACAAATGTGTAGCCTATTATCTGAAACAGAACATTCATAGATTCATCGATCCCATTGCTTGAAACAAGGAAATGATCTTTATATAAACCCAGCGGAATTTTTCAAACCTTCGCAATCCTTAAATTAATCAAGGAGAAATTGTTCGTCTTGAGACCAAATGACGGCGGCCATTCCATTGTGTCGTCGGAACTCATCACCATCAGTATATCCCTGAGGTTCCATGTGGCTCAACTTGATGAAAGACACATCGAAACCTTAGTTCAATATCTCATGTTGTTTTAAAGAAACTGGCATTGAGTTCCTGCGGATCAATAATCTTTCTAAAGACGTTCATCTCTCGACAGTATCATATCTAGCCGTTCCACTCTCGCAAGCTGTAACTCGTCGACAGAAAAGTCTCGTTATCTTGCTCGTTATCCCTCGCGCGTTCCTTTTTAATAACATACCGTCTGCGAAATCATTTCATTCCATCCAGCTCGCGTTCACAGGCCTAACCTACATCAACCAATTACTGTCAAGATAACAAATGACAGAGCATGTGAGGGCATAACGCATGTCACGTGATCAGTTTTATATCCCACCGAGGTAGTGTTTTATCTTGATGATTGACTGCCTGTGAATTGATGCGAGGAAAAGCATAAAAATAAAATATCACTTTCCAAACCCACAGGTATCTAATGCTGAATGCGTAATACATGTATCGTTGGAAAAAACTAAAGGCTGTTCTCCGTCAACTTTAAAGCAATACTTCATTAACGAACAAACTTTTTGGTAACTGCTGAGGTACATGTTATATCAACCTAGTATAACAGCTAACCCTGAAGGTATCACCAACCTAGCTGACCCTAAAGCCCTCCACCCACCGAACTTTAGTTACATTATTAATAGGTTATTCTATCTGACCAAGGACACTCTTCGATTCACGAATACTATTTAGCCTTTTTGGAAAAGAGAGCCACTGTAAGATGCGGTCTCGACTCTTTGTTAATTGATTACATGTAAGAAGACTGTATTAACAGAGAGGTCGCCACAAGTAGGTTCTATTTACAAGAGATCGGCTCTTTGCTAAGGTTTAAAATGTATTTACAAAGGAGTCACCACCGCTTTGCAAATAGGTTTTGTAAACGAGAGAAAGGCCCTTAATTAAGTTATGAGCGTTGTATTTCTTATTCCTGTCTTCTATCGTTTGTAAAGACGCAACAACGTAAGGATGGTTAAAATAGAGGGTCTTATTCTGAAATCGCCCCACTCAAGATGGCAGCATTCTAATAATTTCACGTTTATCCGAAATGAATAATACCCATGACACGCAGTACGTTTATGCTTTCACATGAACATCACATAATCCAAACGGTTATTTAAGCTAAAATCCCCGCTCTTTCCCAGGAAATCGTTCGCAAGTCTGGAGGTCGGGTGTTCGATCTCTGAATTGGCCGAGAAAGTTCATCCCGATTTTCCAACGTGTTTTCTTCTTGTCAGTGACATAGGTCGAAGGGCCTGACAAAGACAGCTGTCTAGTCGTTCGGATGGGACGTGCGTGCACGTAAAAGATCCCTTGGCAGTTGAAATTCGATATAAGAGTAGGTCGTAGAGCCGCTGTCCAGGCAAAATTTCCCTCATAGCCCAGTTTAGTAGCAGAACAGTAAGACGATAAATCCCATTTCATTTCATTTTCTGTAAATCATGCCAAGCAGATCATGCTATAGGAATAACTTTGAAATTCCCAATACCTTTGACCATACAAGCAATAATATTAGCTTTTAAATGTGTTTTTTTTTTCACTAAAAGCACACGCTTCGATATCGTAATATTTGCGCTGGGAATAACCCTTTTCGATTTCTCCATCTCAAAGAGAATCTCTTTCGTGGTTGCCAAGTAAACCATATTTCATTTGAGATGTTTACCTCTGGCAATGTGACCTTTTGTGTTGCCGTGTCGTATTTTCGTTAATAATTAAATACAAGCACTTGTATTTCTAACAGATTTAGGCTGAGTAATCGGGTCTGAAGTCCCTAGAGCTTAACATACATCAATATGATTAAATTAGATCTCTTGATAATCGAAAAGTAAAATCTAATTTTCTTTAATTTTCGTGAATGATTCATGAATTTGTGTTTATCGAATAATTAATTCAATTAAAATTTGAATTTAAATTAAGGTTTAAAATATTAATTAAGTGTTAAGTACCAAGTACACATAATAACTGTTCATAATGCATGTGTACGATAACAAAACCGACCCTTTATATACCTAATAAATTTATACCATGCCATTACCATTACTATATTATATATAGAAGCTTGTGGTCTATACTATATATACATGCTTAATTGCAGTCATTCACTATTTACGACTTTACTTATATATTTAGTTCTTCTTTGATGTTAGTGTAAACAATTTCTGTCTATAGGTATAATATATCGTTGTATATTTTCATAAGCTACGAAAACACCAAGATGGGTATCTAAATTGCGTTTTGCTCGCACACCAGATGTGAAAACTAAAACCCCAACACCACAAACCAGCCTGTACACCACAAGCCGTCGTTTCATGCTACGTTTAATCTATAGAAGATACACATTCGTTTTCCATATATAGAAAAACCGCCCCTCGCTCAATTATTCAAAACGAGGCCAAAGGGCATTATTAACTGATAAAAGCCGGTGACAAAGGGCTGTGTATAACAACAGTTAACCAGTGAGTGCGTGACCACACATGAACCATACGAGTATACCTATGAAACAAGTCCCTATGTACATGTAAACGTCTTTATTGGTTCGCCTCTTTTTTTGTTTTCAGCAATGCACTCAATAACCGGGTTAAACACATAGAAGCACAGAGCCGTGTAGAAAATATCTAACCTGCCGATCTTCAACGTTAATGCAGTATATAGTATAGCCCTGGAAACATGCGCTAGCAATAATTATGCGATACGTATGGTAATAGATATACGTGCATGCAATGTTGGATTTGAAACCAGGGGTTATATCGCCTTATCCCCCGGCTGTGACATGCTTATTGCGATAGCTCGCAGCTCACGGTACGATAATTGATGAGGTCACGTGACCCCACCTCCCATGCGGGTAAAGCCGTGTGAGATTTGTAGGTAAATTGTAGATAATACAGCCAGTAAAATATTTACTTAATGGCCGTTTTATCTCGGCTACAAATAATGCTATAGTGAATCGGAATGCAATAAAAGGCCATTCATTCAAAATTGCTAACAAATGGGTAGGACTAAGAAAGATCGAGAAGAAAATAAGTAAATGTTTTATTCTGGTATATTTTACTGATAATGACATTTCCGTTCGTTATGAAAAAATCCTAATCAGATAATAATATATAAGCACTAAAGACATATTGTTGGGTATCTGTACAGCCCATAATGCTATACAAGGCTCCATCACAAAAATTTCGGTATTCCATTCTCTTATGACATTTAGAAAGAATATAACGGGGCAAAATCCCAATGCGAAGACTTCAGATTTACGAAGAAAGAGAATGCTTCTTGAATCAGGATTTATGAAGAAAGAAAATGCATCTTGAATCACGAAGTAAATAACTTTCTACGCATGCATTTAGTAATACCTATCAGTTCAAAGTTTGTTTTGGGCGATGAGTTACTTACCAATAGAGTTTTAAACGTTTTCAGTACACAGTTGATTAAAAACAGATTTATGAATAAACTTGCTGTTATCAATTACACTTGCTATACTGAAAAATATTAGTGAAATTTGCTTTTTTTTACTGGGGAACTTAACTGTAATTTTAGAATGCAAAATATTTGTTGCTTTAATTTAAAACATGTTTCAAACCGCCTGGTGATAACTCTTACGGTATTTATTTTTCAAGTCGATTATCTGGCTTTAAAATGCATGAAGTGTATTTTTAAATGAGACTTTTTTTCGGCAACTACGATAACAAATACGTGAGATTGCGCAATGGGTATTGTCTTTCCACCATATTGTGTAAATTGTAAACGTTAGCTGTGTACAATAGACTGTCATTTACGACATGGCAAATTAATTAAGATAACATCTCTGCACAAAAAATACTGAATTAATTCCGTGTCATCTTTCACTTGGTTCGTATGTCCAACGTCGTCATTAATAGGTGCTTTTTATGTAGAAGTATTTGACTAATACTGTAGTCAAAACGTAGAATTTGAACAAGATCATATTATTGATATGGCTTACACGTAATGGAATAGTAACGCATTTGGGGCCAGGCATTTTGTCTGAAAAGGATCAATGTTCCCTGGTTTTCAATATCATCCAATAAGCCCTTTATAAAGGGAATGTGCCCTAAAGTTACATAGATATAATTACATTGTTCACATACTTTTCGGCATAACCTTCGTATATGTTTGGGCCTTTTTGGTAAAAACGATATCCATTGTTATTAATTAATCGCCCTTATAAACAGATAAAACAATTGTTATTTTGTTCGGGGGGGGGGGGGGAACTCACATAGATGAAACACATCATACTATTTTAATAAAACATTTCATAACCAATATAACATTTTAAATTCCCTATATTATGCACTTGTTTGAGCTTATATATTAATAGTAACGGTCATTATAATATGATATATCACCTTTAGTTTGACCAATAGACGCAGATTATATGACTCGTATACCATATATACCATTTGGTCTATCTACTCATCCATCAACCTTAAGGCAAATCACGGACGATAAAAATAGTTTACCGCAGATATTTACGACTGGGTAGAGTTTTACTCATGCTATTTGATATGGTGATCTGGTAATGTTACGATGAAGTCGTCTCTGCATTGATGTATAATAACAAACCACGCTATAAATTCCGTTTATGCATCTACAAATACAAAAATACAGGAACTATTTCTTACCTACGTCAACTTCGCAAAAGTGGCATCGGGCACTCTAAAACTAATAAAAAAAAAACATACTCCGTTGAGGTGTTAATTTGGACCTAGATCTGATAACTTTGATCGCTTTGACCACGAACAGAGTCAACCCTAGTGGCTTACCAACAAAATATGTTAGCAATGTGAACTCATTAAATAAGAAGTGGTACCGGTCAGTACTTATAGTTAAGCAAATGTTAAAACACTAAGCTACTGTGAATGACATTATCCGGATCCGTACGCCACCAGTGGAGTCTTCCGCCATTTGGTATAAATACATCCAACATTTGTTAGCTCTGTGAGCAAATGCAGATTGGTGTCACGGTGCACAGATAAAACATATGAAATGGTCGTTTTACTGACATGAGTGAGGCTCCTGATCGAAATCCACCATGAAAGCTAAAGTTAAATGGAAAATAAGATAGAAGAAACAATGAGATAATGCTAACAAAAGAACTATTCATTTGAGCACCACACGTTTAGCTACTGTTAAATACCAATCAATGTAATGCACTACAGATTACCTTTTTGCTCATATTATATATAACATAATGTTTTGAACCCGAAAGGACATTGCTTTATTATAATATATTTACAAATGGTTTTGATTTATCATTATGAGTTTAATTTCATATAAATATCACGTTGTTTTATTTAATGCAAAATACAAAAATAAACAAAATATACAAAACATGATAAAGCGACTATAAGAATTCTTATATAAATGAAATGAAATGGGGTTTGACGTCATACTTATCTGTACCGACGGGGTTAATAAAAACGGATATTCTTAATGAATCGCATGCACTTCCTATTTATCGTTGGAGAGAATATCTACTCTGGGTCAATTGGCAATGCAAATGCTGGCGCACTACTATTACCACTACCGTAATAAAGCATTTTGTATCCCCTCCCAGAATCGTATGTCACTCAAAGGGCTCCAAATTACACTATTAATTAATTATAACAAATATACTTCAATTTTGTAATAAGAGGGGCTTATCAATTGCAGACCTTGTCTGTTCAGGAACTCGTCAGACGACGCTATATGCTGAATTTATCATCTGAACTTGTAATTGAGTAGATAATACTGGCAAGTCGTTGCAGCAGTGTTTGATACACGGCTTGGTAAAATATCAGTAGAATTAAAAATCTTTTGTTTAATATGCGATTGGAATCAGACCACCTTATGATCCCTAATTTAAGTTGATTTGGTTTTAAAGCTTCCGGTGTATTGCAGAAAGTGGTCGATTCAGAAAGATATCTTATAGATATACATACGTATTCTACAGCTCATATGGAAAATTGAAAAGATGAAATAAAAAGATAACCAAAGTTATGGTTAAGTGAAATTTACTCTCGTCGTAACTAGTAAAACCGATTTTGACCCACAATAGTGAAATCATTTAAATTTTAGATGGGACAGCTGTGGCATAAAATAGAACCAAGTGCGAACAATCCAAACCATTAGACAAAATTAGAAGTCCTAAAAAAACGGTATAGGCAAAGTAGTGTAATCAGCAAATCTTGTCAGTGATTAGCAGGACTTTTTTTGTCAATATTTCATTAATCCATATTTTTTTCAATTTTTGAAGTGATATGTAGAATATATCTACAACATATCGTTCATTGTCGGTCAGTTTTTGCAACACTTTGGACAGTAATGAGCAAGAAATGCTCTTGTCGGTGATGAGTGGAACCCTGTATGACCGATAAAAATATAAAAGGAGTTGCCCATTTCTATGAATTCAACCGACATAATCGAAATATCTCAACAAAAGCTTTAATTTTGGGTGTTCTATAGGTTAAATACATCAATTGCACGGGGAGGCTAAGGGTATGAATTATTTTAAGCTTCCTGGTGTAAAAAAATGTTTAGGTTATAAAACATCAGCTTTTTACCCTGTGATTGTTTTAAAGACATTTATAGTTGGGTGTCATTTATTTTCAAGTAATTTATTTCAAAGCTGCCCTTTTTATTAAATGTAGTGACAACAGGTATTTATCTATAGAGTCAGCATTTTTAATGTTTAGGAGAGAAACAAGAGTAGGCAAGTTTTTCCATTTTGTAAGATAGAATGAGCTAATAACGATGGTCACGGTAGTCTAATTTCAAGCGAAGTGAACATGGACGCAATTGGCATCAAGATTGGTAAAGTATTAAAATATAATACGTTCGTCTTAAGTTCAGGTATTCCTGATTACGTCATCGTTATCGAAAATATATTATTTTAGGGACCTTTACATAATAAAGCGATCATCTCAAAACATTCTTACTAATCTTGGTCACAGTAATGGTAAATGCAAGATTACCATTATCTTTATTAACATACCAACTCTAAATAAACTGGGATGACAATGCTACATTGTTTATAATTAATAAGAACATTTATATCTACTGGGATGAAAATATGACTAAACTACTATTTTATTAAGCAAACACGTATCAGCTGAGATGGAAATGAACTAATATTTAACTATTTACTTACTTGCATGATTATCTGGTATTAATACCAATTATCACACTATATTCTTTTTATTATTTCAATTTTGTATTATCAATAAACAGACGAATGTATGCAGCTAAAATAAACCTTATTTGAATAATATCTTGTTTAAATCAAGCTTAATATTCTGCGTTTAATTAAAATTTTAACTGTGTTGGGTTTTATTATGTTTTTACTTTCTAGACTTACTATTTACTTGATTTGTTTGTCTTGGATTAATTCTTAGTATTAACTACTGACATCGACTGACAATAAAGTTTATTTTATTTTGTGTATACTGTTGATAAAAAATGACATATTTATTTTATAAAATTACTGAAATTCGATGCCAAATGATAATGAATATAATTGTAAGAAAAATGTTTTTAAATAATCCAGTGACATTAATAATACTAATATTAGTGGACGAATCTCGCTAATAACAGTTCTTGTCTTGCGTCATTGCACGCGCAGTAACCCGACATTACTCATTTCGTATTACCCGTGGTGAGTCATGCTTGGTTCCAGGAGGTCACGTGATTAATTTATGGAATATTGATGAAGTGAAGAAAGGGTTTGAAGGGAATTCCTTTGTTAAATAGAGTTGAAATTGATTTCTGTTCTACACCATTAAAAGCTTCCTCCATAACAAACACACTTCGTTATTTGGGGATTTTCTTAATAATTAATGGCATTAAAATGGAAATAAAAACATAGTTACGTTTCTAGAAATAATTAATATCAATTCCGAAATAAGTCCCCAATAAAAGGAATCAGAAGAAAAACGGATAAAGTTTTAAATAAATAAAGATTTTATTTTGAATTATTGACTACAGTTACTAACGTAGCATCATTGTATATATATAATATTATACGTATAAGAACTTAAGCACAATTCCCCAGGCGATTTTATAACAAATTATGACATTTCCTAATCATATTTTATTCTATTTTTATTTTGAAAGCGAAATCAATTTTAACGTTAATAAATTTTACTTTAAGGAGATATGTTTCTATTTATTTATCCAGTTCGAAATTAGATTTATAAATCTCACACTAACAGAAATGATTATAGTAATAGATCGTGCGTGTTGTTTTCGGCTTTACAAATGTAGAAATAAAATCAATACATTTCCATATGAGAAACTTCAATTTCTTTTTTTCCGATGGCTCTTTGGCAAATATCACATATCCAATTAACATCATATAATACACTAATTAATGTTTTAGTCACACCACCGATAATAGACATTCCTGATATATGATAACCGAGAACGATTTGTCATATAGGCAAATAATATTTGTTTTCAATGAAATGAAATGAAATGGGGTTTAACGTCTTTCCTTTCTGCTCCTAAACTGGGCCAATGAAGACGGGAATATTTGTGTCCAAAACAAATCTTAGTTGAATTAGGATTTTTGAGGTATTTCTATGGTAACTATTAGTTTCAGAGTCTATGAAATAATCAGATCCATATATTAATAAACCTTGCCAATCGAAATGTATGTAATTGGCCTAAACAAAGCACAGTCATTAATGTTTTAAACTTACACTTAATCATAGGGTTCACTTACGTAGATTCATTATCGAAGCGCAAATAGAATTTAGCAAATGCATTAGGTTTAATTTGAAACAGGGATACTGCAAGGTTCAACAATAACACCATATCTTTTTAACCACTCAATAAATATATTTAGAAATTATCTATTACCCATGGTTTAGTGGATAAATGGCCCGTTATCTTTTATTCCTAGAAATGTGTCATCCGATCGAATCACATAAAAGTGTTTGAATTTGAGTAAAAATGTAAAGACAAAATCTGCTTGAGAATTACTTAAACGACCGTGCAAGAAAATAAATTCAGATTTTGTTGTTTTTCAGTGTACTTAGATTACAATGAAGAAATATGAATAATGTTAATGAAGTTTAAGAATCCGCAGAAATATATAGATGGTATATTATTTATAGGTTGTAAAAAAAATATCTATACGCAAGTTGAAATCTTACATCGAGCTGGTAAGAAATTAATTGAAATGCAGCAACGAGTACTGTACTTAATTTCACGACTTGTGATTGTATAATTTTTATATAAAAATCCCATAAAATATATCTATTTGTATCGCACTAGAAGAAATTTATAGATATATCATATTGTCACGTCATATCATACCATCTAGCAATGTACATATTTTCTTAAATATCAATTACTTTCTCTAGAACATATATATAATACAACTTTCCATCCAGCTATGAAGTTTTGTAATATTTGTGTATTTCCTGTAACAGCACATTCTAGACTTCTTCTTTTAAAATTAAATGTCATTAAAGAGAAGAAATGTTTTCAATTTATATCATTTATAGATACATGTAGTTATACGTGTTTATAACAGGTACTAATATGTAATATATGAAATATGATATTGAAGTAGGTTAAGTATTAGATACTGCTTCCTAATTCAAGGAGTATACTCCTATTGTTAATCTATAAATCTCAGTGAAAAAAGGAAAGTCATAAAAGAAGGATATTTTCTGTGATATCACCTCGGGTAAAGCGGCCGTTAAATTCCAATACTTCACACCCATACATCGAAGTTGTACATGTTTTTAGAAACGAAATACATTAATCGGATATAATGACATTAATATTTTGAATTAAAAATAATGCACGTTTATTAACCCAAACACACAAAACGAAATAAAATAAAACTGTAAGCATATCCTTCGTTATGCACGGCAACATAGTGGTTAATGTATGACAATCTTTTGCATTCACTTGTGAAGCATAAACCATGCTGATTTATATAATAAACATTGTTAACGATACAAAAAATATTGTAAAAATAAATTCTCACAACTTCCTGTATTCGACAGTTTAATACCCTTCATCTGTCAATAGTAGTGGCAAGGACCTCATTTGTGCACAACTGAACTATATTTAGACTCAATAACATTCTGGTTACTTACTAAAAATAACATAAAAAGGTTCGAACTATGACTTTTAATTTGGACACATTTGATCTTTTCCAAGGGAGCTTAAAGCCCCAATAACACTCTTGTTGTAACTGAATAATATGTCCCAATCTTCATTCTGGTCAACAAATCGTATTATTTTAGAATATTCCAATTAAATGATGATATAAATTTCATCTTAACACACCTATTTTAAAAAATTGGAAAAATTCCACCAATTGATTTGAAAAGTCTAACGTAAACCTTTTCAAATGTGACTTGGATTTAAAATATTTTCAAACCCTCTGGACAAGTAAAATAGTTTGTAATTGATAATTTACACAACAGGTAGGGCACTTAAACATCTAGTACTTAATAAGGGTATTATTTATTTTCTGGAGCTACCAAGCCAGCATGAATGTTATTGTCCCTTTAAATGGATATCTGACGATGACGTCTTGTATGCTAAAATTGTACTAGTAAATCTTGTCAATATCATTTTTTAAAGAAATTCTTATCTGACATAAAAAGTTAGTAATATATTATAACTGCTCGGCGTTGTTATCTCTGAAGATTAAACTACATTACAGGTATGCACCTTCAGCTTGTGATAAGAGGAACTCTGTCAACAGTTAGACCACATGGTGTATCGTGTGGTAATTTGTGAAGCTGATAATGATATTAACTGCGACCTGTATCAAAAAGTATGAATAATGTCTCATGAGGTAATTGAACAGTTTAATTGAAAAGAGCAGGGGTGGAAGGGCGTTTGAGGTTTTCTTTAACGGTGCCTTTGAAACCATTTCCATACAAGAAAGAGGGAAATGGGGTTTAACGTCCACTCGACACACACTAGATAATTTCGGGACTAACATATGATTTAATATTTCCATACGAACGAGGTCATTATATTAAATACTGTCAATTGTACTCCTCTGTATTCCAGTGGCATCTCGCTTCTATGGCTCGTGCCATTGTGATCTTATGTTAACCAGGGGAGGAAGGGGCGCTGCTAAAGAACCTTGTATAAGTGCTGGCGTTTAAATGATATAAAGATATACAATCTTAGTTCTGAAATGGTCTTCAGTCTACATACACACCACACACCAACCAATTTTTTTTATAGAAATGCAATAAATACAAAACTGAGAAAAGCAGTTCCTATGTGATGGGTGGTTGCAGGCCGAGAGCGAAAGTACGATTTGTTATCTATGGGTATGTACACTCTAATGCTTCAGCTTCCACCCCCCCCCCCCCTTCCTTTCTCTCACCCTGTCTCTTTCACATCGGAATTCACCATTTATGCGAAATACTTCGGGAGCTTTAGAGTTATTGATTGTTAGTATGTATTTTTATAAATAAATAAAATTGTTTGTTTAAATAAACCACATTTTTTATACATGCACTAGCATGAACTGCCTTAAATTAAACTCCATGTGACCTTCCATATCATATTTTATCAACAAAAACTATTTTCGATAACATACAACGTGGGTTATAAATTGAGTATAGCATAATGTATGCTCCGCATATATTTACAGCTATATATACAATATTTCTTATGGATGGTTCAATGACCTATTTTACACTTTAACTTGTCGACAATAATGTCGGAATTTTGGCCCCGTGCCGATTTCGCTCATGTTTTGTAAACTATACCGTTACTCTATCTCTACCGCTAGGTGGCGTTCTGCCAAAAACAATACAACTTTGTTTTTTTACTACGTTATTTGAAATCTCGCCAGTTCACGCGATATCATATGAGTTTTATTTAATGGCTTGTTGGTCCTGCGTGAAAAAATAAGCTATTTATCAGACCCGAACCGACTGTATGATCCTCTGCCAATACGTAGGCTACATTCACGTTCAATTTACTAGAAGATATCCCATTGTCTCTATCGTTAACAGTGTATTCATTGCGAAAGTTATTTATACAAAATTTATTGGCGAAATCAGAAACAGGCCTTCTGTAATCTGGTTCAATTACGTTTTTATCTAAACAAAAAAGAAATAGCCCACTAAAATAAGAAGTAACATACAGATACTTTCTGATAAGATTTCCTGTTCCAGTAAATTGCTACTTGAACTCTTACGCAAAGACCTAACTGTAATAAGAATCAATTCGTTGTCTCAAGAGATCAAATTCGATTATTGAAGAAACTTTTAAACCACATTTTACGGTCATTTTCTTTTTGCATAAAGGCCTGTACACACCAAAGACTCTTGGGCAACATAAGTTCGCTGCAAATTATACAAACCGTCAGATTATCGCCGGTCGGCGATTCTTCCAAAGCGATATTTTTTTCCAGGGAATTTTCCAACGGGTTCCCCCTCCCCTCCCTGAAACAGCTTATAGCACATCGAAAGACAAAGGGGTCCGCAGACGGAAATGGGGGCCCGGTGTTGAAAGATGTAAAAGCACTCTGTATGAAATTCTTGGTATATGATCAATGAATTGTAATAACTGATATCAACGTTACAATAATTCAAAATGCGGCCATCTTGCTAAAGGTTGATTTTCCACCTTTCGATCAGAATGTGACCCATAATAGGTTTAGCCAAGAATTTTGTTGGCACACTCCACACAAGTCCCAACAGCGTCAGTGATTTGTTGGATTCCTCGGACTTACGTAAAATGCACCAAGGGATCCGCAAGTGGTAAAACGTGGCGGGAACCAGTCTTTTAGTTGATGATACATACATGAATAAAAAATATACACAAATAAAGCTGTGGATAATAATTTTCCAAAGTAGAAGAAATCATCACTGCACGTACATGCAATCATGATCAATAGTACTTCACCTCAACGTCATAAATTTCCGGCCTTGCTTCGTTGGGCGTTGTTGCCTATATTTAAAGCAATATCCTCACGGCCTATCGTTAACGGAATTCACCTTGAGTGTGGTTTATGCTAACTAAAACAGTTTTTAGATGTTCACATCTCGTAATTACAAGTTATTTTTAAATTCATATATTCAGTTATTTATAGCCCTTGGCGTATTTACATCAACGTGTCACAAACTGGGATTAAAAAAACAAAAACTGTATTATATTCCTTGTTTAATAAAATGAACAGGTGTGCTATACTCGTTATATAACAATAGTTCAAACTAATAATTCTCAGGTGTTTCTATAAACATAGTTAAAGTACATAGCATGTTCTATATACCCACGTATTTTAAATAAGCAGTAAGTCTACGTCAGCCAGAATGATTTGTCGGTCATTATCCTAATCATGGTTGAATATGCATACTAATGTAGATATTCGAACGGTTTATGTTGAGATAATTGCAATATGACTGAAGACGTCCAGGCCCCGAGTTAACAAAGTATTCGGAGACTTAAGTTGAGAATTTACTCAATTTTCCATCACTGTTTATGAGACATAATATCTTTGATCCAGAAACACAAAACTTTCCTGTATTTGAAACATTAAAGATTTTAAAAAATGCTATATTTTAGTTTAATCAGGCGAATAATTTTGAGTTAATTCTTTACTAAAGTCTGAGAATGTTTTGTGAACTTGGGGCCAGTTGTTTATCTATGTCACCTAGTAAACACACTCTATTTTGGTAGCCTACCTGGGCCCTGTTTGACGAAATTTTAACAAAAGATAAAATCCAAATTTTAGCAGATACTTCAATTTTGATTTGCTAAGAACTAAAATCAATCTAATATTGTCCAATCAAATAACTAAAATTGGGATCTTATCATAGTTAAAATTTTGTGAAATAGGCCCCAGTATTAAAAATTTTAGTTTTGTAAATGAGAGAGAGAGAAATGGGGTTTAACGTCCACTCAACACAAACTAGGTCATTTCGGGACCAACATATGGTTTAATTTTATTTCAATAATTCGCTTGCGCGTAGGGGTCTTTAGCAGTGAGAGGAAACCGGAGTGCCCGGAGGAAAGCCACGAGGTTAAGAAGGCGCCCCTATATCCAGCTACATACGCTCACACCAGGGCTCGAAACCACAGACGCAAGCCAGGGGTGACCGGCCAGCTAGAGTTCAAAGCGCGGCACTCTAGACATACTGTAGGCCATCCCAACCCCCAGTTTTGTAAATGAAGAGGACTAGTAGGTTTTGTTTTAATACGTTGGTAGATGACCATAAGATATCATACTTTAACTATCCAAATGTTGTACGTGGTTGTTTTTTGTTTATAAATTGATGACCAAATCGCTACTTTGATGTGATGGAAAATAAGTGTAATATAATGTAATCTATTTTAATTTAGCCCTAATGTGGATTACTGTATTTTAAAATTAATGTAATGTAATCTATTTTAATGTAATGCAAACTGGGTGTAAATTAATGAAAAAAAATGTAATGTATTTTAATTTTATTGTATTGTAATGTAATATATTGTAATGTAACATTTAATCTCAAAAGCCATGACGGCTCTCTTATTTTCATTATATTATCTTGCCAATTTCATTTACTCATAATTTTGTTAAATTTACCTGTGTAAAATGTGCATCATCTTTCCTTGTCGGTCAACTTTTGCATGCTGTTGACAAAAAAAAAAACGCTCTCGTCTTTCCTTGTCCGTCATTAGTAAGATCGCCATTATTAGATTATATTACATTATCACATTCCAGACAATCGCCGAAATTTAAATAAATCTGCATAGTATAATTAACGAAAGAAATGAAATGGGGTTTAACGTCCTACTGTATAATTAGTAATGAAATTTCAACCCATTATCTCGTTTTTATGAAATAAGAAACCCGAATTCAAGTTGGCAAAATTTGGTTACAAGTCCATGGGAGGAAGAGGTAATGTATTTTAGTCAACAATAAATAATTTAAGAATTTACAACGAAAAAACAAACAAAAGAAATGCCGTGCCTTCGTTTTTAAACTAAGTGTTTATTATAATAGCTTATTGAACTAAGAAACTCACTTCCCACAGTAACATATAATTATTGTGTATAAATGTTTTATGTGAAAGTAGAAAGTTAATAATGTTTTATATTGCGTCAAGCGCATGACAGGTGCTAGATTGATGTGCTTATCTTTACGCTGTTTGCTTTCGCCCAAAAATAATTTCTAGTCGAACATTACAAACAATCAGATACACGAATTTCATATAAAATTTGTATGTTTTGGGTTTAAATCATTATTATTTCCGTTTCAGCTTTTTTCCCAAGTTATTTCAATATTCCCCCCCCCCCTCGTCAGTGATGCAGGACGGAGGGCCTGACAAGAACAGTTGTCTAGTCGTACGGATAGTACGAAAAACCGAGATCTGTGTACACATTGGCGCGCACGTAAAAGATCCATTGGTAGTTGGAACTCGATATAAAAGTAGCGCCACTGCCGGGCAAAATTCCCCTCACAACACACTGTATGGCATATGGTCGTCTTAACCCTGCTGTATGGCCGTCTTTATTAGCCTTTCATACGAGCAGAGCTCGATACATTAAACCCCATTTCATTTCGTTTCGTTTTAGTATTTGTTTGTTTTCGTACATGTATTTGTGATGTTATGGAGAGAATTGGCATGGAATTTTAAGTCGAATTATAAAATTGGGGCTGTTATACGTATCCAGAGGCAATGGAATAGTATCTAACAAACTTAATGCATTAAAATATCATCCAATTCACCTTACGTATAAAGTAAAAAAAACGGATGAAGGAACAGTAAAAATCAAACAAGAGCATTAAGATAAGATTTAATGCTTGAAGGGTTATAATTTCAAGAATTAAAGTGTTAGTGTTATAATAAAAAAAAATATATATATATACCACAATATGAAGGCACAAGAGCGAACCAATAACGACTTTTGAGTAGGATTGCAAAAGAAGTAATTGGTTTTTTTAAAGCGCGGCAGAACAACGAAATTGTGATTGCAACTTCTGTTGCAATAAAACTGTGATTGTAGAAACTATGGCAATAAAATTGTGAGTGAAATCGCTATTGCAATAAAACTGCGAATGCAACTACTATCTGAATACAACTGCAATTGCAGCGACTGTGGTAATAAAACTGTGATTGCAACCACTATTGCAATAAAACTTGTGATTGCAACAACTTTTGTAACAAAACTGGGAATGCAACCACTATCGCAACAAGTGTCACAATAAAACTGCAGTTGTAATTACTATTGCAGGGAATTATTCCAGTGGTAGTTGCATCCGTTAGTGGCGAATAATATTCAATACATTTGAACACGTTTTAAATTAAGGAATAAAAATAATGTATATTAAGACGTTTGAAATAGATAAGAGAGAGAGAAATGGGGTTTAACGTCCACTCAACACAAATTAGGTCATTTTGGGACTAACATGGTTTAATTTTTATTTCAATAATTCGCTTTCGCGTAGGGGTCTTTAAGCAGTGGGAAGAAACCGGAGTGCCCGGAGGAAACCCACGAGGTTGAGAAGGCGCCCTATCCCCATGCCACATAAGCTCACAACACGTTGTATGTTTATCGTATGTAAAAGCGTTTGTAATATGTAACAATACATTAAGTGTATACTTGTGTTTAGAATATACAAACAGTTTTAAATACATAATTTTAATACAAACTGAAAATACATTTAGAATATCTATAAACCACGTTTAATATAAAATAAGTTTAGAATATCCAAAATAATAGAAATACTTTTAGAATATCTAACAACCTTTAATATAAAAATGCTTAGAATATTTAACGACCTTTAATATAACATAATAAAGGTACGTTTAGAATAATTAACAACCTTTAATATAACATAATAAAGATACGTTTAGAATATCCAACAACGTTTCATAATGAAAATGAGTTAAGAATATTTAATAACGTTTCATAATGAAAATACATTTGGAATATTATGTAAAAAACTTTAATACATATTAAAACTACGTTTACAGTATCAAAAACGTTTAATACATTGTGAAAATACATACAGCTACACAACGTTTAAAATAATACCAACGTGTTCAGAATACTTATTAATAAACAAGTTAATATGGTATCTTTGAAATCACCTCCGATAAACTAAATATGATTAGATATCCCAAATTGTAAAATATTATCTTTCAAAAGATTACCTCAATTAAAGATTTGACAACCACGTATTGCAATAAACACAAACCATGGTCCTTTGATGGCTCAAGTTTTGGCAACGAAAATTGAAACTAAAGGCTATTACAGAAGTGATTTATATTGAAATTTATGCTAAATTTTATGAATGTAACAGTAATTGAGCGGATACTAGTAAAAGTAAAATCATATATAAACGCAAACATTCCGACCTTTAAAACTAATTTAACAATCAACCTCATGGCATAATTTATTGGCTATGTTTTAAAGTTGCTATGATTTTATACGTGCGATGCAAAGAGATCGGTTTTAATAACGTTTTACAAATGACTACAACAACATAGGTACCAAAAAACAGTTTAGATTCGAAATTTCCTAGTTTTGACGACGGCTATATTATACTTGATATTATCCACAGTCAGAGAAGAAGGGGTCAATATGTAGTTACCATTATATCGTACAAAAATAAGACATATAGAGTAGAAAATAGCCTTTAAAAAGATCCAAAATATTGAAATCATCCATGGAAGTGGGGAGTTTTAAGAGTGAAACAGGATAATAAACAACTAACCTGTCTATGTGTGTGAACGCTCAAACTCAAAATCGGGCTAATAGAATATTCATATAAAAGTGAAATCTCGTAAAAATGCCGCGAACCGCTGTCACCCCCTTGTACAAAAGGATCTATGTTGATGAGTGTCGTAATTAGCTTATATTTTACTATCCCCTTTGTCAAAGTTTTATGATGATTCCAGTTCTTCAGTAAATAACTTCTTTTTAGAGACGCGTTCACTAGTCCGCGGGTGCAATAGGGCTGCCAGCCTGCCGCTATAAGAAATACTAAAAATGTGGGTATTAATAAACTTAACCCTAACCCTAGGTGCACTAGTCCGCCGCTATAAGCAATACTATAAATATGGGTATCAATAAACCTAACCCTAACCCTAGGTATACTAGTCCGCCGCTATAAGAAACAATATAAATATGGGTATCAATAAACCTAACCCCAACTCAACCATAGTAATAGATATCGGTGGACAATTTATGAACCTTAACCCTAACTCAATCTTAACCCTAATAATAGATATCGGTGTACTAGTGAACCCGTGGACTAGCGAGCAATCCTTCCCTTTTTTATGATTTGAAATATTTATTTGTACAATGGATTGTATTTTACCGAGGCGATATTAATAATCAGTATTATTTGGCACGACTAAAACAACGTTCAATGCATAAAGAAAATACATTGAGACTATACAACAACATTGAGACTAACAACGTTAGACCATACGTACAAAATACCTAAAAAACGGTTAACACAAAATAAAAATACCAACATTTTAAATATTCAACAACGCTTATAAATTAATACAATGAAAATACGTTTAGAATCTCTATCAACGTTCAATACACAATGCAAATACGTTTAGAATGCCCAAAAATGTTAAATACACAATGAAAATACGTTTAAAATATCTAACGTTTTATATATTATCGAAATACATTTAGATTATCTAACAACGTTTGATAAATAGTGGAAATACGTTAAGAATATCCACAATCTAACAACGTCTGATATAATGGAAATATACGTTAAGAATACCCACAAACGTTTGATAATGAAAATACGTTAAGAATACCCACCAACGTTTGATGTATAATGAAAATACGTGTAGAATGTCTAACAACGTTTAATATACAATGGAAGTACGATTATTATATGATAATGAAAATACGTTAAGAATACCCACCAACGTTTGATATATAATGAAAATACGTTTAGAATGTCTAACAACGTTTAATATACAATGGAAGTACGATTAGAGTACCCAACAAAGTTTAATACACATGAAAATACGTTTAGAATATATAACAGCATGTAACATATCATAATGAACGTACTTTAGAATAACCGACAACGTGTAATACAATATTATATCCAACTACCCTTATCACACCTTGAAGATGTATAGAGAATACCCAACATAGTTTAACGCATAATGGAAATACGTTTAGAATACATAACGTTTAACACATACTGAATATTGAAAATACCAAAAACAACGTCTAATACATAATGAAAATGCATTAAGAATACACAACGTTTAAAATAATACCAACGTATGGAAACGCGTTCAGAATGTATGAAACAATACATTATTAACACATCCTGAACCAACGTTTTATACAACAGCGTTTAAAATTTCAACGTTTAAAGGGAAGCGTAACACATTTCTCTCCATATGTTATCTAAATATTTAAACGAGCGTATAAAACCTAACATAAATACAAGAATACTTCAAATCTAAGAACAAGTAGGCTTCAGGTTCACGGACAGATCGCTAAAATAGTATACACTCTAACTCGGGCATCTTAGCGTAACAGTAGCATCTAAGATACAAGTACAGTATGCACACTTGAACACGTCTAAATATATACACCAGAATAGGCGAAAATCTATTTTAAAGGGTCCACAAACCAGATGGTCTTTTAAAATTTTTTAGAAATCACAAAAATAGCTGTAGGGAACGTATTCTGGCTGTACAATCGCCATAGAATTGATCGATTGGAATATTTTGTATTTATTTTTAGAAATAGCACAGCGGCAGCTTAGATATTATTTATCTAATACTTTAAAGGCGACGAAAACACTCAGTGACAGATTAAATAATTCCGCCTAAAATATATACAACACTTCGTCATATGCATGCATGCAAAATCCTAAAACAGTCTTAAACTGTTTATAAACGCTAGTTCAAAATGTGGAATATCATTACTTACGTAAGATCTAAATGTACCTTTTCCGGGATGCAAATGTTACATAAATTATGAAATTTATTAGTGCATAATGAACTCTCTAAAACATCGGGTGGTCTTGATAAAGAATGGAATAGAACACTCCCACAATCTAATAATGTAACGTTGAAAGGGACACTTTAGAGTGTGTTTATTATCGTAGCAATGGTAGTACTTGACAGTTTGAAAACTTCAGATACTCATAACGTATTATTGTAACAATAGTACTGGACAATTTGAAAACTTCAGATACTCATAACTTCCGCTCTGAATAGTAATTTGGCTGAAATTTCAATTTGTTCTTTTTCTTTATCTATTTTAACTACTACATTGTATAGCAAAAATCGTGATCTTTAATTGTAGAATCAAAATACCCTAATCTGATTGGTAGAATATTTAATCTCGAATAACAGGTGACTATAAAAGTATGCTAAAGATACTAAATTAAAAGATTGTCTACAGATTCATTAGGTAAAGTGTCTAAAACATCAAAACTCAAACACAAGTGTGTGAAAATAGGCTTTTCTCTTTTTAGATCTCTAAAACTGTATATTGAAGTTATGAGATTTTTTCTAATGCTAAGGCAAATTAAACGGGCAAACTAAAATTGGACATAGAGCCACTAATGAAATAAGCAAGTTAACTATTACAGAACATCAATCATTTTGCCCGTCGTTGCCATTTTAGCGCATGCATTATTTCGTGCTATACCAGGCGTCGCGATTTGACTCTGTGCCAGTGCACTTGGTTCACTGGAAATTAGGTATTTATTTCGTTCGAACTTGGATATATTGGTGGTACACCCTACATAAGATTTGCCTTCTTACCTCAAAGTATATTGGAATTCTGATTTAAACTGCTATAATTGGCTAATATCAATATTGTCAAAGCTAAATCATATTCGATTGGCCAAATGAGAAATCAGAAACTTGTTGATAGTAGTGTAAATATAAATGACAAAAAAATAACGAAAGTCAAGTTTAATTTTTGAGTAGACTGCAATATAATTAGGCTCGAGTAAACCGAATGGGTAACGTATCTATTTTATTTGGTTTATCACTTCCATTTGGCAGCTATTTTACAACAATCGACCACTAATATTAATAATTAATCCCAGATGTCTGCTATTTGTATCACAGAAAAACTCTATTATTATTGTTATTAAAAAGCTTGGCTTTAATGGCGTATATTTCTTTATATCGTTTTCTATTTTACTTATAATTAATGGGTCTATCGTTCACTGTATTGCATAATAGCCCCACCCACCTCCACACACACACAACCACACACACTTCAATTTGGAAAAAAAGTAAAATACTAAGCAAAAAAAAAGGTACTGGTACGTCGGTATAG
Source organism: Patella caerulea (assembly GCA_036850965.1). Lineage (NCBI taxonomy): Eukaryota > Metazoa > Mollusca > Gastropoda > Patellidae > Patella > Patella caerulea. The sequence continues at coordinate 18,125,377 of JAZGQO010000021.1, forward strand.
TATTGCAAGTTTACTACATTAAAGCGTCAACGTCATTATTTGATGGTTATTTTTTTTTGGATTGCGAAATATATTTTTTAAAGCGAATTTTGTTAAGTATTCCAATCCAATTTAAGAATGTGAAAGATTATGATATATATACACAATAACTGCTATCACAAATAAAACACAACAATATTCAACGGGTGCCTTTCATATTCAAACGAAAAACCAAAGTATACAAACAAAATTACTAGAAAGGAATTAATGACCAAACACGAGTCCTACTAATAACCGAGTAACCGAGAAGAACCAACAAGAATGGAAGGGGTGGGGTGGGGGTATTCAAGTGTTGCAGAAAATGACCAACAAGGAAAAATATTATGTTATAGATATAAATATTCTACACGTTATAATTAATTTTATAACAAATACAAGCATCGGTAAACGTTAATTAAACTCAATTGTAAGAACGCTTGAAATACGTAGTCTTCGGTGTTACATTTATAATATTTCTGGAAATCTCCCCATTTCATTCCTTCGAAAGTTATAATACATGAAACTAAAAAAATATCACATCGAAAAATGAAATCCAACAATTTTAAATATCGCGCGAAATATTTAAAGGTGAATTGTGGGTTTCGATGCAGCGCGGCAAAGTGTAATACTCTAAAAGCAACTTTTCTTGAAAAATAACCATATATTTTTGTTTCAAATCTAAAATGACATTTAGATATTTCGCCTTACAAATCCTCAAAATAAACTCAGATACTCAACTACCCACCGACCGACAAAATAAATTTTATCAATGTTAAGCATGTATAATATTTTAGAAAAATATAACGCGCTATGGTGATATTTATATACAGAAGTACAACAGTTTTATTTTAGCTGTGTAAAATGGAAAATGATATCGGATAATTCAGAAAAGCTAAGTCTACTTAGCCTCGTGTACAACTCTCTGTACCAGATAAAACCATTTTGTAAGACCGAATTCGTGTTTTCCAAAAATTAAATGAGGTAAATGTAACTATTGTTTCCGAAGGATTGCGCATTTGAAAGGTTTCGTTTCTGTCAAAAAAGAAACTATATTCTTTGCCCAATCGGTTGTCCTCAAATATAATTTAACATCCAATAGAATCTTATGTTGGAACATAGGCCAATATTATGGAGAAGAATTTATATACTTGATACCTAAATTATAAAATAAAAATATTATTATAAATTAAGTGCTTTTTATCCAATGAGCAAAATTGAATAGAAAATTAAAAATTAATAAATAAATGTATCAATATCTTATTGGGGGGTGAGGGGTAGGGGTACGATTTCTGTATACACTATGTTTATACTATAAGAATTATAGCGACTAAAACAAATATGTTTGACAAAAAACCGCATAAAAACGCCTTTGAAATGAAAACATAAAAATAATAGCAGTTAAGAATGGATTTTGGTTATGGATAAACTATTTCCATTTTATATTAGTTCTGATGTGGAATATTTATGCCATCACCATTAACAAAATATTTAATACATCAATTTAAAAACAGCCGTTACATGTTTTTCCATCGATGTAATTGATTGTAAATCTGTAGAACTGAGGGTCCTATAGCCTTGCACTGCGACAAGCATTTTCCCCGTGAATTTATATTTCGATTTAAATAAAAAGTGATAAAAGACGAGTGCTTCCTCTTTTTTTTTACAAATGTATTGCCATATTGTAATGGATTGTAATAAAATAAATAAATAAATTATGCACTTTTCCTTTCTCGTTGGCAAATATTATAAATATATATTAAACATGGTACACATCAATATAGGATAATTTCCGTCGTGAAACAAGCGAAATACGAAACCGACGTCTTCCCGGAATAAAATTAAGTAATATCTCCTTTTAAATACATAAAAAAATATCCCCTCTTATAAAGCCATAACTCACAATAAAGGAGGTATTTTATCTTTGAATGGGAATACTTAATGCGCCTCGAGAAGGTCAGCAATCTTCACATAAGCATATCTTTGAATTTCCTGATCGTCGTTCGTCATAGATATAAGTTATGATTTATGGTGATACGTTTAACGTTCCCTTGTAATGGAAAGGGTAAAATGTCTAAAGCACATGCTTCAGATACGTCAAAAACTTTAGAATAAACACTATAGAAAGGGCGATAGATCCATATCTAATTTTAATATTGTATCAATTTATCAGTGTAATTCTATTACGCTAGATATGTTTAAATAAATTACGCTATAGTTAAAAATGATTATGGTTCAGCTATAGAAAGCGAACAAAACTCTTCAAATATTATAAAATTACACACTAAACGGGTTTCATAATGTGAGGAAAATGTGTGAATTTATTTAGTTCTACTGGATAAACAGAAAACATTGATAATTTGGTCAAAATTTATTAAAATTCACCATAATTCTGGATAACGGTTACGTTTTAAAAAAAAACAGAATGAAAATATTCAAATATCGCTTAGAATGTCACGTGTTGTTTTGTTTTTCCAAAGGGAGCTAAAAATTTTTTTTTAGAAATTGAACATTTGGAACCGTCGAAGGTTATTTCCTTTATTATTTATTCACCGCGGGAAGACTACCTTTTAAGTTGGTATCATGTTTTAGTTACGATTGACAAGGAAGGAATTAATAAAACTAGACAGTCGAAACCATTAAAAGATTTGGTAAACATAGTTGGTCTCGTGTTGACATTGGAGTTTTTGTTAGTTAAAATGGCCAGGTTTATCTGAAGTCTCGTCTCTTTTCTATTTATTATTGGGTCCAAGTAAATTAGATAAGACGACAAAGGCCGGGCGATAAGGTGACAATTTATGATCCGCTGTTTCGTAAAATAGGATATATTGGTCCTATAAATATTTAAACATCACTGTAATAAATATTACAAAATCTTTTTGAGGCAAAAAGAATTACGACAAAAGTATGCCACAATATCACTAAAGCAGATGAAAAGATATAAATAAGATTTATAAAATATATCTTATTTTGAGACGCCCCCTTCACTAATTTTTTTCAAAATCAAAGTTTGAAAACGTTAAAATTTGGACTATGGTTTTTGTCATTACTAAATTCTTATGTATATATATCCTATGCTTTTAGAAATATTAAACTATAGTATAGTCTATTTCATAAGTGTGTGCATATAACACTTTGCCATAGAATTATAATGTCATATTTATTTATATCACCGGAAATCTCATAAATTTTTTAAAAAAGAAATAAATGAATAAGAGGAAATATCCTTATTTTTGACTACAAAACTTGTTTTGTATTTTTATTGTGAAAACGTGCTGTGACACGAATATGTAATGTTATTGACATTACAGTAAGCTATAAAGTTTATCGTTAAATAGACATGTAATGCATTAAAGTATAATGAATTTGAATACGTAATGCATTTCATGTTATAGCGTGTTAAATTCTGTTCGTCACAGTACATCCCGTAACGCACCACGATCATGTCTTCAAATAAAGGAACAAAAAAACCTTTGACCTAGAAAAAAAACAGAAGCGCGGTATTTTTTTTCCTTTCTTGCTATTTAATTTTATCGGCTGCTGGCGAGGAGGCCGTCTGCGAAGCCAGAACCAGCGAAATCTCGAAATCGTTCTTCATTGTTCAGCCACTGGTCGACATGTTTACTCGTTCCTGTGTTTTAACCAATCAAATTGTTTCTACTAACCAGCGACGCGTTTATTCTTTACGCTGATTGGTCAAACCGCGTCGAGTCTATAAATAACGCCTCGAGTAAATAATACCGGCTGGCTGAATGACAGGTCACGTGATTTCTTCGATTTCCACTGCAAGGGGGACAAAATTAAGTCGCGGATTTTAGCAGATATTGGATAAATAAGGACGTGTAGAATGTGCACAGTAAGTAGAACACATTTTAAATATTTTCATACATTTAAATTCGTCTGCTTTTGGCGTAACAGTGTCCAGAAACGGCGCCGTACGAGGTTGAAGTCTGACCACTGTGAAATCAAAAACAACAAAATATCCAAAATGGCGACTGAAGAGCCAGTGAACAGAATTTACCGACGTAATTTGTTGTTGGGCGAACAGTCTGTTCGTTGGCGTCAGCTGCAAATCTATTAATAGACAAAATCCTGAATATATGACCCGAGTCTGGATATTGTTGGCAAGATGGGAATTTAAAAATTTTACTGGTGGTTTTTATTTATCGTAAATATTGTGCGCACGATTGGGTTATATGGCTAATGGTATTGTTATAAGGCTATTGATGTGGTAGCGAGCTGGGGGGCTCATTCACTCGCGAGTTCCGAGTCGATCCAATTTGACATCACGTCGATAGCTAACTACTGACTTGGCTATGTCGAGTTGAGGTCAGTTCTACTCAGGCATATAGATCAACACCGTCCATCATTACTTTAAATTAAATAAGTAGATATCTGAAGATGTAGCAAGCCACGGTCAACCACCAACGATAATTAGGTGGATTTCGTAGTTCGTGATTTATGATATACTCAGCTACCTAATTTCATAGCTGTAACCCCGATCTTATCTGTTCGTCACAAACACGATGTCACGCAACACAGTTTCTAAAAAAAGTCATCCTCGTAACGTATCTCAAAATTTCAAGTATTATACAAATAAATAACGACTTGGATTTAGACTTGTTACGTCATTCACAGACATTATGCAAATTCTGGTATGTAACCACGGTGATGTATTTCGACATTTATATATATTCCATTGTCACATGACACAACAACATTGACATGACCCCATGGGGTTCTCCAGTTGTCGACTTTGTACCTCACACGTAACACGATTATGATGAATAACTTTTGTAAAAAAAACAAAAACAAAACTGAACATCTTTATAAGTCGATGTGTGGTGCATCGCCATGTATTTCCTGTGCAAACAATACTTTACATGTCTTATGTATGTTTATCTGTTTAGATTTAGTACGTTATTATTTTCGGTTAAACTTGAAAAAAAAAAGAAGGTTATCCCAGTTTTATGATGTATTTCTCGCATACATTGTATCTGCTTGGTTAGATAACGTCGGCGCACGTAAACACTTAAAAGTGTTATAATCCTCGACATGTCATTATTATAATGCGGTTTAATTACGTCACACGTGTTATTAAACCGTTTTGAATGTGGAAATAATCGGCAAGTATAGATTATAAGACTGTCACAGTTTCTCGAGAGTAACGCACACATATTATACGCTCAAATAGCAGGTGTTACGTCATAAATATACATACAATGCTACGTCACTCAATAAATATTTAAATTTAATAACTAAACTGAAACCGAGGACCTATTACGGAACAAGGAGAAACACACCGTATCGAAACGTTGTATAACCCTAGAATTTATGTGTGTCCTCACATGCGGGTATATGTCGTCAATTTCACCCCTTGCCAAAAATCAAGATTATTTTAAAACTAAACAGACAGTTATTTTAATATTTGTCAGCATTGTTTTGTCTGTGGCGTATTTTCGTTGCGCATGTCAAGCAATACAGACACTTCTTATTTTGTAATCCACGACACGTGCGTTTTCTGATTAATTAAAAGAACGATATCGATTTTTTTTATAAACACCTTTATTGTGTCACATTTTTACTTTAATATACTATTAATATACGGGTTTTGATATACAGTATTAATCCTTTTTGAAATGTGATAACGTTTAATATACACATATTTTTATACACACAGTTTTTACTGCAACAACAATAATAGTTCATTTAGAATCCCCAATGAATAAATTTGTGTATATGATTCAGAGCTGTTGTAACTTCATAGCAATAATTATGACAAACGATACGCTATCATATCCGTAGTCCTAAAGTCAAACGCGTCTGTATTGAATACATTATGCTAGTCACATTATTCCCATAACCATGCATTAAAGAATCATGTTACTAAAAATAACTATGATATATTTCTTATAAATACTGGTGTTGTGTACTGGTCAGTGACGTAAAAGCGTATTTTCAGAATACATGACGTAATACCGACAGCTCTGTGTTACACGACTGTCATTTTGTTTTTGGACAAATGAGAGAAAACACTGAGCGTGTGCAATCTAATTAGAGTTCTTGTCCTGGAAAATGAAAAATATCGGAAAATCGAAGACAGACAATTTGGTAATTTTGTTCCACCAATGAAAAGCGTAGTCAGTGATACGTCACTTGCCCCCTTTTTACGTGTGTTGTCAATTTATCAGCGCGAGTCGGTCGGTGAATAAATACTTGAATAACCCTAGGTTGATGTACTCCGTGAGTTCACAGACCGGCTTATTTCATTATTTCATTCGGACCGCGATACTTGAAGAAAATGATTAGAAAATGGACGGTCCCATGGCGTCGTATACAAATCTCAGAGCTGCTCAGATTTTACATACGTTGTAGGAAGCTATATAGGCACGAAAATCAATTTTTCTTTCTGTTGAAGTCAATGGAGATTTACAATCTATGCCTTGATGCAAATACCCGCCATTCTTTATCGTTTATAATGAAAGCAAACAAACTGGGCATGACTCCGTCATTTTTATAGAAAACGTACAGGAATCTGGAAAATCTTTGTGGCTTTAAAAACAAAAATCCAATGCTGTCGACGAAACACGCCAAAGAATGTCCAAATCTTTAACCAATAAGTAATACGAGAAGTAACGTACAATGAATGAATGCACTTTTGCTGTACGAAAATACAGTAAGGCGACAGAGACAAGCACGGAAACAAGACGGATACTGAAATTGCTAAATTGTAATATGATGATAAAGTACCATATAAGTTGAACATTCCAAATACAAAGTCTTTAAAATTGTAATCAATACTTACGTTGAACATTATTAAACTATACAATTATGCACGCCCATTGACGTCATTTAATTCATAAAAAGTTTATATTGATGCTAAAGTAATTAATTACTAATCAGCTATCTCATATTGCAATTAATGGGGATTTTTATTCGTATGACGTACGTAACAAGCATCTGCGTCAAAAGTATCCATTTGAATGAAAACTATTTATTTTTCCACGCATATTAGTGTGAATAAAGATGCGTAAACAAGAATACGAGGAATCAAACAAAAAGAGTTAATATTAAATTGTATTATTATGTGAGGTTTTCAAATGTTACGACTGAAAACCGCTGTTCTATTGTCCTCCCCTTTTAACTCCCCCTTTTAACTCGCTATACGTACATATAAGTGTGAATGATGAATACATCTAAAAAAAACCAGTACCGATATTGCAAATGAAAACCGCTGTTCTATTGTCCTCCCCGTTGAACTCGCTATACATATGTACATATAAGTGTGAACCATAAATACATGTAAAACGCTCAGTACCGATATTCCAATGACCTAGTTCTCACCTCTTTATACCAAACCGTCACACCCGTTAGTACCATTTGACCTTCGCTGTAAATATGTCTTCCAAGGTCACACGCCATTGTCCCCGTGGCACGGTCATCGATTGGTGACGTCACGTCGCAAGGGGTGTCCGTGCGGTAACCACATGGACAACAGCTGGACATGTCTTTGGTCAACATTCTAATCACAGCAATTTGACACTTTATTTTGTCTCTTTTGTGATAGAACTGTATAATTTGCATATTTTATGAAGGGTTCGTCCCCTTTATGCCTTATGATTAGAATCCCCCATTTGGTGGCAAGTGTGGGATTATGCTGATAATGGGCCGATAACAAAGGTGTTTAAAATGATAGTTATCTTAGATTTCCATGCATTTCCAACTCGATTAATAAGGATGAAAGGAGTAGGGGCGCTTAAATTATTAGTTTATTTTAATGCCATTAAATGTCTTTATCTGATTATAAATTCACAACTTTGGGCATATTCAACGTTTTTCATCTCTCTATTGAACAACCCTGCAACATTTTATTAGTATTCCACCGCTAGGGAATATATTATTCCCCATTTGCGTTTTGGTTCACTTTTTAAAATAACGGGTTGGCTTTGTATTCCATAACATAATTGTGTATGATAATGATTATAATGATGTCAGCATCATAGGATTACAACACAAAGAAAAAAAAATGTTGTTTAAATATGCATTCCCTACGAGACAGTTATGTCATCTCTTGCACCTAAATAGGGGCATCGTCGAAGGTATCAAATCAACATATTTTTTTTTAATTCTTGAAATAACGCGTGTAAATCTGGCCCATCATCCACCATACCCGTAGGGGGGGGGGGGGCGCAGCTACCTCCCCTGAATCCTTCGGCACCCTTGCCATTGGACGCAATACGAAACCAACGACCATCGTGCGCCTCTTGCCCCCGCCCGCTAGCTACGGGCCTGCCTACTACTCAACTTGAAGATCTGTTCCAGCTCACGATAACGAAAACAAAATATCCTTGGAGTTTTTGTCGATTCGTGATATGCACGCAATACAAGTTATATAGATATATCGAAAAAACCCAATATCTTTGCTTGTCAATAAATCTTTAAAAAATCAAATAATACGAGACCGTAACTACGTGTTCTTGTGCAAACCAAAAGAAGAATTGTTTTTTGTCTTTATTTAACTCAAATTAGCAAAGAGTAGCCATTTTTTTTTATCTGAAATGGGGTTTAACGTCCTACTGTTCTGCTTTGACTAGGCTAATGTAGACCGGTTTCTTTACATTGGTTAAGGTAAACGGGTCAGTTATCAAACGACAAATGAAATGGGATTTAGCGCCCAACTTTCCCGTACCAACAATGCAAAGGAAGACGGTAACAAAACGAACGAGGACTTAACTGTAAATATTTTGTTATGAATTACAAAGTAGGAGACCTTTTGCCGATAGTTTCGTGCACACGTTTCGAATGGAATTTGTGAGAAAACGTGATCTTTCTTAGAGGACTATTATCAGTTAAATCAAATTTTCAACAGCTTAACCATCTCTAAAATGCATTCAAATTGATTATTTAAACATTTACTTAAGAAAACAAAATCCAAATATCATCGATATACATGTACACTAATAAGAATTAATGATAAACATAGCAATGCCAGTTTGTGCGCATATCGAGGTAATGCCAGTATATTGACATAATGCCAAAAGTATGTATAAACAAAAAATACTCATGATAATACTATTGTTATATAATGAGTATTATCGTTGTTTAATTAAACGATACTGACATTCCATATACGATAACACACGAGGTAGTACAAGAAACGATAATAAATGATGTATGATTACATTTGAAATTTGTAGCATTTTAAAACAACATCCAAAATATATCAATAGAAAATGACATAATTGGGTTATAAAGAGATATATATCTTGTTTGTAGAAAATTATATCTATAAAATGGAGATCAGTTCACAATTAAATAATGATATCTTTCTTTTTAAGATACCGGATAAGTATTATTCATGGATAATAATGTTAGGTTGTTTATAAAAATTATTAGGCTAATATTAATAGTATTTGTATTAGCACGTAGAGATAATAACAGGTAAGGATAAACACTAATCACGTGGTATACTTGTAGTGTAATAGACAAGATAAGATGATTAGATTGATTGACAGGTGTTTTACAGGCGTATAATAGTTAATTAATCCCATACCTGTCCCCTGGGGCCTATTCTATTAATGTTTTCTCTTATTATCGCCATCATTAATTGTTACCATATTACCGCCTTGTATTATTACTGTCACCGATATGGAACACTGGTGGTAATATCACGGTTAGCCATTTACATGTAAATGATTTTGTGAACGATCGTCATTTCAGTGATCCACGAATTATCGTTACCGATATTCACAGTCCACGTATTATCGGAAGCTAAAACTACGATAAACATGTTATCATAAGCGCTACTTCCGATTCACAAATTATCGTGAACGATATTATCGATTCACATATTATCATCGTAAGAGATATTGACATAAGCGATTATGTTCCTACCTTATGAGAAAGATTTTTTAATAATCGATCAGTTCGTTAAAATAGGAAGTTGGTATAAAATTCAGTTTTTGTAACAATACGGGTTTCTAGGAGTTGTTTGTCAATCAAAGCTATTTTTGACGATTGGTTGTTTTTTTTTTTTTAAAAAAAAATAGACACATTTCTTGGAGGTGCTGCAGTGGTTCCACTTTATCGAGGTAATATCTTTGGATTGGTAATATTGGTAGGCCTACATTTCATCCTTATGTGGAAATCAACATATCATGTGTTGTGCATGCTGTTTTTAAGGATTTGTATATAACAACATTTTATAAATACGTTATAACACTTTCTACAATTTTGTAAAACGGACTATAAAAAGGAAATATACACTGACAGATAAAAACCCTCAGATTGAAAATAAAAGTTGTTGACTGACATTAACGAATATTGTTAACCAACGAGCTGTGGAATTTCCGTTATTCCACGTTCGAGTGAAGCGATACTTTGTCAATGACACTATTTGGACGATAAGTGACCACCGAATCGTATAACCGCTGTCACTTGACCTCACGACATTGACAAGTTGACCTCTTAAAAAATTTACAGCCTCCTTGTTGAACTGAACTCGAGATTGGAACGTGAGAAAACATGGCCGTTGCTTGCGCGAGACAATACGCTCCATTATTCACGTGACGTCACAAGTGTTCCTTTTTCACCGCGGAAACAAAAGGGGAAATACTGAAGTAAAGAGGTTGTTTATTCCGACAGAAGTGACACGTGATTTGTATTATTACGCCACTTCTGTGACATGTGTCGTTAATTAGGTGTTAAATACTCTAAAAAAAAGAAATAGAAAGAGAATGATCCCTTGGTTGAAAAAGTTTGACAATAGCGAGTCGCAAACCTGAAATATCATAATGCCTATATTTTTTTTGTATTATTAATGTTTTGTAATAATTTTAATATAAAGGTTATGGGAAAGAGCTACAAAATAGACTATGTCATTCCCAAATCCTTGTTCAGGTACTCGGGTACAAATCTGAAAAAAAAAAATAAAAATATATTTTTCCTTTTACTGTTAAATCACAACGACAAAAATGTCTGGAATAATACCCAAATACGCTCTTGTGTGTAAGACCATCTTGAAGGATCTGCTATTCTTTCCATGTTCGACTTCCAGGTTTGAACAGATCTTTTAGTACGTGCCTTTTCTGAATTAGCTACTGAAAAGATTCAATGGGAATAGAACATTTCTTGAAGTTTCTGTAAAGAATACATTTGATAATAATTCAGACAGTTGGTGATAATTAATTCAAAATTTACAAAAGTCACAACTTTTGATATTTCACAATATAGTAATCTGCAGAAGTCACGAACTACGTGCATTAAATAAATTCATTGTGTGATTAATCGATGGATGTCACGAGCCAACAACAATTTAATATACAAATGGCTACAATAACGACTTCATTGTAGACCCATTAACGACACTTCTGATTGGCAGCTTCATTGGTCTCTTATAAATGACCTAATGACCCCTGTCAATATCGTGACGTATGATATCTGGGAGGCAATATTTGCAGTATTGACCAGGGTTGAAGGCACGTGATGGATTATTGATCAGTTCAGACCAATTAAATTCTCTTTAACAATTCTCTTAGAAGGCAACGTAGACATCACATGCCAGCATTCTCGCCAGATTATGCCATACGAATATGTGCAGGTCTATAGACTCTATTAGTTGGTCGATTTAGAACAGTATGACGTGTCTGAATTTAGCTATCGTTTTATAATACGGGATGTTTTGACCTTTGTACCCACTGTAGATGCACGACGTGCACTTGATTTTTGTTTATTAACAATACAGTTGCCGCTTAAAGATGGCAAACGATTGCTCTTCAGAAATAGAACACACATTAGGCCAACACATAAGAACTGGTGTCCGATTCACCCTGGTCGGCGAGTCCAGAGTCGGTGCTTGGGATGTTGACAAGGGAGATGTGCCTGGACCAGGTTGCCGCGGATAAATTTGAGCAATGCAAACAAACAAAAGAAAAACAAAAACAAAAAAAAACACACACTTACAAAGGATATGGCAGAAACGTCGCTGTCCGGGCAAATTTCGACACCTCGTACTGCACTCGGAATCAGGGAAATACTGTATTACCCTAGTAGATTTTCGATAAGTTTTAAATCCCATTACTCTTAAGACCGTATTACCCTAGTAGATTTTCGATAAGTTTTAAATCCCATTACTCTTAAGACCGAACAGAAATACACATTCATGAGTCTGTCCCAGATTTAAATATCGAACGTATCTTGTTATAGGTTAGTGGAAAATTATAATAGACGAAACAGAAAGAAATACCAATGTAAACAAATCATACAAAATCATCAAACGTTTCTAGTTCCGAATATGTATATGGATGTTTTGTGAAAGTTGTCTGTTTAAATCATGTTATGAAACAAGAAATGATTTAATAAGTCGATATGTCTGACACCACATGGAATGCTAATAGGTATTTACATATTGCAGACCAAAAGGCGCATTAACGAAGCACACGATTCTTATTAAACAACCGAAGAAAGCTCATACTTAGGCCAAACATCTAACTTCTTCGACTGAAATATTGTCCGGGTTGTCCTGGCTTTCTCGGTATTCCCGATATGAAAAATTTGCCATCTTGTCTGCTAGTTGATACTCATACATTAAGTCAATCTGTTTCACAGAGAATTACTTACGAATTATCTCTGTAACGGATGCCTGTCCAAAACACGTACGTTGACTGCACACCTCGTAGTCATTGGCTCAACGGCTCGTGCAATGTTTACTTAACACCTAACTGCTTCGGGCAAAATGATGCATTTTACTCATTTTAATACCCATTTACACTAAATAGGAAATATTTTTTTAACTACAAATACTTCAAACGTCTTTATTTATTTTTCTTTTACCTCAAAAAAATGTTTGAGAATTTAATTTGTCGGAGTAAAAAAGATAATATGCCGTACTCATTTAGCCTCGTCGATGTCATGCTTATCAGTGATTGTATAGCGGCCAAGCGGATATTCACTGCGGGATCAGTTTGACATTAAGTATCACTCACTTTCGTCTGAATTGTGGGAAATACAAATCGAAAGTAAAAAATTTGTAGAATACATTTGGTCGTGGATTACACGGTGTGTTATATATTAAGGTCATGGATTCGATCCCAGTCCTGTATTGGACACGGGATTTCTTGCGTTATCATGATGTTAGTCTCAAATTGGCCTAGTTAGTGCCCCCCCCCCTCGCTCTCTCTATCTATCTATCTCTCCCTATCTTTGGCTATTACCCCGGTTCAGCGCCAGCTCCCATATATTTAATGATCTGCTGCTTAGGATCCACCATACATGTAGATAGTGAACATGTCTAGACTGACCAGTTTTGTATCAATTAATTATAAGAACTAGCATCAGCTGTGTATGAAATATGTCACAGTGGGAGAGAGTATAAGATGGTAGTAGATCGTGATTAGACGACTACACGGAAATCAATAAATAAGAAATAAAGTATCCATTGTACACTAATGATCAATCTCGTGATGGGCACCCCGTAGACAGAGACTATCGGTAGTCTCTTATCATGTCGACTTTCTATAACAGATTAACTTAATCCTGTCCAGTAAGATCTCCCCGTGATAACTAAAACAATGAACTCGAAGCGGTTTCTGAATTTATACACCAAATCGATTTAACCTCCAACCCCCACCTCGTTCGCTGACTTGTGGACGAAATGTCTATTTCAATATCCACATATTGGCCATAGGCCACGAATAGAAACATTACAAAATTATATTCTAATACAGGAGGTTTTTTCCTAATTCTTGAGTAAATTGGACAAATCCTGGTGTCTTATGGCCAAGGGGTCCAATTAAACGACGCGTTTTGTTGATTATATGGCTGTTCCAACATAAGATAAGTGAAAATATATTAATATTGGTAATTATTATTAATGAAATGCCACTAAGTTGCCAATATAGAAGTGATAATGTTATTTACATTTCGTGTATAAACAATTACGGGCGTACTATACGGACATGGAACAGAACACGATGTCTCGGTAGCTTGCGCGTAGGGCTCTTTAGCAGTGGGAGGAAACGGGAGTGCCCGGAGGAAACCCACGGGGTTGTGAATGCGCCCCTATCTCCATGCCACATACGCTCACACCAGGGCTCGAAACCACAGTCGCAAGCCAGAGGTAACCGACCAGCCAGAGTTCGAAGAGCGGCACTCTAGACCACTAGGCCACCCCCCACCCCCGAAATCCAAGAAACAAGCATGTCAAGTTTCTTGTGGATCGTACTTCATTTGACAGAACCTTAAAATTTAAAATATAATGTGTGTTGCTTATTGGCACGTTGCCTCTCAGAACTAGTGTAAAACTCTGGATTTCTCAGAAGGATATGGTTAGGAATATCGACCCAGGTTCGGCTCCTATTTAATCGCTAGAACTTTACTCATTGAGAGGAATTATATTGTTCCCATTGGCCAGTATTAAGACAATAAAACCAGCTAATCTTAAATTATTGATGGTTATATAGAACGTGTCATTTAGAGATACCAACGTGTCCTCTAATGTCGATAAGAAAACTTCTGCCCTTTCACGTTCTCTTTCACGGGCTTCGTTCAAAATTACCCATGACCAGAAGAACTGTAGTTATAGATCCGGGAAGGACCCGGGTAGGTGGGGATGGGGGCAATCCGCCACTGCGTTTCCCCGAGGAATTTACCAAAGTGTTGAAGCGTTTAGCGAAGTTCTACGCGAGACCCCCTGACGAGCAATGTAATTAGATACATGGATTTCACACGAAATGTTTACCGTCTCTGTCTATTGTCAGTTTCCCAGACATTGGCATTTGAATATTTTGATGCCGTACGGCCTCCGACCATTCCGGTTCAACCCCATGGAGTTGTAACCTGAAAATACCATTCTACCACCACCTCTGTTGTAAGGCTTATTCCAAATCCTTACCTTCTATTTTCACCGCGAATATTCTATTTTTCGCCACAAGGAATTTATTCTCGCCATATCTTACAAATTTAGAATTTCGAAATTTAGTGTCTCCGATTTGCACAAGCGCAAGTTTCGTATTGGCGGACCAATTCAAACGTATTTCGTTTATGTTTTTGAATTGCAAAATTCTACTTGAAAACGGTGTTGGGTTGTTATAAATTTGTGTCAGATATGGCGAGAATGGCTCCTTTTGGCAAAAAAGAGAAGATTCGCGGTAAAAAGTAGAAAGTACATGTATATAAGGATTCCAAATTAGGCCTTAGAACCAAGGTGGTGGGGATTGAGTGGTATTTCATATTACAGCTATATAGGCTTGAATAGGAACGGCCAGAAATAATATGTCTATGATTTTGCTTTGATTCAGCATGAAATACCGTGTATATGATTTTGCTTTGGTTTAACACGAAATAATGTGTCTATGATTTTTGGTTGCTGTGACTGATGTTATTTTATCATATGTTAATTGGGAATAGTACAACCTCTCTATTTTGTTTATATATTTAGTTATCCCGAAGTGATAATAAATTATTTTAGGATCGATGGAGCTTGTGTTTAAAATGTGCCCTGGTTATGGTTATTATAATATTTTAATTGTGCCCTAATTATGACAATGTTGTAATTGTGCTCTGATTATGATAATGTTTTAATTTTGTCCTTAATTGCGATTATTTTTACGAGTTTGTGCCCTGGTTGTGATAATGTTTTAATTTTGTCCTTAATTAGTGATAATGTTTATGAGATTGCGCACTTGTTGTGATAATGTTTTAATTCTGTCCTTAATTGTGATAATGTTTATGAGATTGTCGAAATGTTCTTTAAATCGTTTGACTTCAAATTCGTAGGAGAATATCAACTTTGTTTTCGTGTTTGATAAAATTTTTACTTTATGGTCAACTAACGTAAATAATACAGAGATCTATCTCAGACACATTTAGAGACAAGAAAACATTATAATAATACCCTTGTTATTTTCTATAATAATATACTCTAGCCGGATAGATTATTCTCAATGAGTGGACTGACTTAAATAGCCTTTGTTCAACCCCTTTCAAATACTTTATGACCAGAAACGTCCATAGACATCCAATCCATTCTACTTGGCGGCTAAGATAAAAAGAATAGCCTCGGGTCTACATCGTGTGTTGCGAAAGAACACTGCCGTTGTCGTTAAACCGTTATTAATTTCCCGATTGATTAGTTAATTCATCGTCAACAAATTGTCTTGACTTTCTTCGTATTCCTTTCATCTGATTTCTTTGCGTGTTAAAACGTAAAAAACAGTTTCTTTGGTTTAAGTATCTTTTAAGAGTAATGGTCAGCTGTGTTCTTTGAGTGGAGAGAATCGATTGTGGATTATTGCGAATGTAGAGATTTTATTGCCCTGTTACCCTGTTCACTTAGTTGCTTTTTTTCATAAAAACCAAGTGATTTGTATACACCTTAAAGGATCTGACATTTTCTTCGTTGTTGTGGGAACCCAATTTGTAGATTATCGTGAATTATTTAAAAAGACAAACAAGGCTATTATTATGTGTTTTAAAAATTGTACCGGTATTTATAAGCATTATTGAAAGTAAGCTTTTCTGTGGTTATGCCGTATGTGAGAGAAGTTTTTCAGTGATGGATACAAATTTGTCATTTCAGAGCAAAAAAGCGATTTGTTATCCATGTTCTGGATTGAGTGTCCATGGCTCATTAGATATGACCTACCTTTGTATTGTTTTTTAATGTTCACATGTTCGTTTCGAAAGCAACGAACGCCGACCGGTTGGTTCAACCCTTTCAAAACTAAATCTATCCGACAATTTCATGAGAGGAAAAGATGTATTGAATATTTAGCGATATAACTTGCCATATCACTTCACGAACAGTGTACAATCTAAAACAAATTCTGATATCCCGTCTCAGTTAAAGACTAATAGTCAAATCAGTGGCATTACCACACAAGCACTATTTAGTTAGCGAAAAAATATCATACATCCGTATTATATGATGAACAGAGTAACAAACTTTGTTTACCGGCGAAGATAGATCGGCGATGATTTGTCGAGCTTTACTATTATCAACATCTTCAAGTTATTAAATTTTATTTGTATTTCAGATGCACAGATCAAAGAAGATTAATATTGGGGACGTGAACCCTCACTTACTGTGTGTATTATGTGGGGGGTATTTTGTCGAGGCCACAACCATCATAGAATGTCTACATTCTTGTAAGTTTAAACTGAAACATCTTATTGTTTGGAATATTGGATGAATGAAAAATTCCGAAAACAGATTTTGTTTTTTTATTTGAAGTGGGAATGATAATAGGTTAACTTTAATAAGAACAATATTATTTTAATGGCGCCGAATTTGTAAATTGATAATGGAATCAAATATGATATAACATTCTATATTTCTGCACCAACCTCTTATATGGCGAAGAGTATAAGCCCTGACATTTTGCCCAGGCAGCGGCGATACAGCTTATTCTTATTTCGAATTATTTTATGTGCATGTCAACGTGTTTTAGATACGGACCAGGTTCTCCGCCCTTCACCTTTGACTAGGGGGAACTCGCACTGGAAAATATCCAGGTACTTCATCTTTGATGTTCTTAGTGTTTTACGTCTCCTTCCGCCGAGGCGATCTTAGCTGTGGGAGGAAACGGAGTACCCATAGTAAACCCACGATATTGAGAAGGCGTCCCTACATGTATCTCCAAGCATCATTAGCTCACACCAGGGATCGAATCTACGGCCTACGAATCTACGAGGTGATCAACCAGCTAGAGATCGTAGCAGCGTGATAACTTAGATGTCCCCACTCTCACCCCCCGGCCATCACTTTGATTAAATACCTCTTGGAATGGGTCCTACCCACTAAGCTATCGCGGCTCCGGTACAAACTGGAGAATGATGAAACATTAATAAGTCCTTAACGAGGATGTATATTGTTATAAGTATTGTATATATTTATAGAGCAGTGAATGAAATGTATTTTTTATTTTTCTATAGTTTGTAAAACGTGTTTGATACGTTACCTAGAGACGAATAAAACATGTCCGATATGTGACGTACTCATACATAAAACACGACCACATCAAAATATACGGTAAATTTAACTTAATATAATTTATTTATTGATCTCAATCTCGAGACTGACTTCAAAGATTAATCACTTATTCAACTTCACGTACTTTCTATATACGTTACTGATCAAAACGAACCCCCGAGATTCAAGGAGATTATAGACGAAAACGGCGTTGCCCATGCAAGACTCGTCGATCTTACCTTAAAGTTAAAGCAATCAATAAACTAGCAAATTATTAATCTCAATGTTTGGATCTGTATTTTTTTTTTTTAATAAAGAGAATTGTTATAAAATATTGCAGGTCTGATAAAACGTTACAAGATATAGTATATAAACTAGTACCGGGTCTGTATAAAAGTAAGTATACGTATTTATTTAATGCTCGTATTAAAGGGACATTATGAAAGATTGAGATATAAAGAGCTGGACTTACTCGCTATAATATTTCAAAAAATGGTAATGCAAAATGAATATATCGAAAATTTGATTCAAATTACTTCATTTTGAGCGAAGTTTGCATACTCGAAGTGTGGACAGTGCCTCTTAAAACATTTTCAAGGACATTATAAATATTTCACACTCATTTTCTGTGCGATGGCGGCTACTATGGCATATTGTCTTTGTCAAATAAACTTTATGTAAATATAGTTTGTAGGATGCCAATAACATTTGCATTTGTTAGAAAAAGAATATTCATTAGTTACTTTGCATCTCCATAGCAACATTTCTGAAATTAGAGAATAAGAAATGAAATGTGATTATTGTCCTACTGTTCTGCTCCAACTGGGTTCATAAAGATAGGCATACGCCATACAGTGTGCTATGAGGGAAGTTTTGCCACGACAACGACACTATATACTGCCAGTGGATCCTTTAAAGCACGCCAATTTAATCACAGGACCTTGATTTTTCGTTCCTCTCGATCGACTAGACAGCTTTCCTTGTCAGGCCTCGTTCCTGCACCACTTACACATGGGCACCATGTCAGCAAATCGCCAACGCATGGTTCGAAAACCCGAGCCAGTGTCTTACCTACGTAGCAAAACTGCCCCCCACCCCCACTCCGAGAATAAGAAATAGTTAAGAGTATTTGTATTAAATGAACATCTCGTATTGTTATTTAGATGAAATGAAGAGAAGAAGGGAATTTTACAGTCAATATCCTAATAAAGGTAGATATATTCTTTTCCTAACGACACAATTAGCCAAATTGTTCACATGTACGTCAAACTTATTAGATATACTTATTTAATGACTTATGTAATAACGTACATTTGAGTATTTTTTTTAAATCAATGACATAGAATGGGCTGGTGGACTCAACTTATCGATTTGGTTTAATATTGCACCACGGTCCTTTTGAATAAATTAATTTTGATGGCGTATCGTGATTTTAAACTCTATATTTAACCGCCATATTTCAAACTTATTGTGGATATTGGCACAGAATCCACATACTTATTCTACTCTCGGCGTGAAAATACCATAGAATTATGAGAATTTCACGTTTCACTTTAATTTGTCAAATGCACACCCCTTCTTAAAAAATACTAATCAATCTAATCCTATTTCGTTTCGGAATTTAATAGTCCAAGTATAAATAAACGAAACGAATTTTAGACCAGTATTTTAATCAGGTTGAAATACTAGCTTTAGCAATACAGACAGAAAGAAGGAACTGAATCTAATTCTTCCATTGCTACTACCATTTTTCTGATCTCTTTATGGTGCTCGACTCTCGCGGGCATGCATTCAGCTATGAAATTACTTTCCTCGCCTCTTGGTCTGCAGAATACAGAAATTTGATTAAAGCCACATTGCCCCTCACCCTATCGTCTACGAAATTAATATTCATAAAAAGATTCTGACACCCTGGTGTTGCTTTAACCTTTAGCGTGTTCAGAACAAGATTTCTGCAATACTTTTCACGCTCGCCTATTCTGTTAGTATTGATCCGTATTCTTAAGACTAGCTCGTGTCACGTGAAGACACAAGCCTCGGTATAACATGTCACGTGTCTATATGAAGAACGTGATTAGAGGCTATTATGTCGCTTGTGTAATAAAGAAGTTTTACGATTAGTTGGCATGATGTTGTGAATCAAAGATAAGAAGCTTTCTTTACAAGTGAAAACCTCTTTCCGGCGCTATATATATATTTAGCGCAATCGCGCTGGTGGTGTCTTGGGGTGAAATTAAAGTTTGGCCAGTGTGAAAGCGGACGTAAATCCCTAACCTCACAAATAATTACGTAATTTCTTCTAGTTATATATTGCCATTTAAATTTGACCCCAGAGTCCCTCGTTTGAAGCGTTCCATCACATCGAGCAGTGAGGACGATATATTCGTGCAATTAGGATACTGGACATTTCTCTTTTGTTCCCTCACTGCAAATTTATCTCCCTCTTAATAAAAAAAAACAAGTCATATATCATAATTTAAGTCTTTAAAGCCCCAATACTATTCTTGTTGTAACTGAATAATATGTCCCAATCTTCATTCTGGTCAACAAATTGTATTATTTTACAATATTCCAATTAATTGATGATATAAATTTCATTTTAACACAACTAATTTAAAAAAATGGAAAAATTCAACCAATTGATTTGAAAGGTCTAACGTAAACCTTTTCAAATGTGACTTGGATTTTAAAATATTTTCGAACCCTATGGAAAAGTAAAATAGTATGTAATGGATAATATACACAACAGGTAAAACACTAAAACATCTAGCTAGTACTTAGAATAAGGGTATTATTTATTTTCTGGAGCTACCAAGCCAGCGAGAGTGTTATTGTCCCTTTAAATGAGAAGAAATGAAATGGGTTTGACGTCTGACTTTATGTACTAACCGTTCTAATGAAGACAGACATACGTCAGGAGGAGTATTTAGTGAGCGAGACCGGGCCTAAACGAGACGCCCAATTTGGCAAATGCCCCCCCCCTCATCTTTCTTATCAGAAAATGATAAACGAATGAATGAATATATTTACAGGAAATATTAAAACACCGAGTGAAGAACGAGGGGATGAAATGGCTGAAAGATTTATTTTTACAGAAAACGAGAAAATCAGTTTAGCTTTAGAATACTGGACAGAGTAAGTTATTTTGGATGTTTTACAAAACGAGGTTCACACATCCGGGATTTCTACAAGTTTGTCTACTGGGGTAATAAGTGATAGACCATGTTGCACGGTCTCTGGATTCGTGTTCAGCTTGAAAATAACGCTCCACATCATATTATAAATCACATTACTAATCTTGCCAACTTGAAAATTCGATTGATCTTGCCAACTCGAAAATTCGATTGACCGAAATTCTAAATTCTACATGTACTTTTAACCAGGTGGACACTGGTATTTACCGTGAATACGGCGGTACGGCATGGTTGGAACCAAGTATTTACTATAACTTACACCACACAGGTGGAATAGTCGAGACACTATAAAATCGTTGTTAAATTCTTATTCAGATTAAGCCTTGATGTAAAGTGTAATGATTCTATTCTGATTGCTTTATAAATACTAATTATATTGTCTCTTTGTAGGGGAATTCCCGATGGTCCAGAATTTCAGAAAGTGTCTAAAAAGGAAATGGGAGGCGAAGACAGCAAAACTCAGGTACACAAATCTATTGTGCACAATTAGTGCTTTTTTACTGAACGGCGTTTCGAATAGAATTTTTTAGTCATTATCAAGTGACTAATTCAACAACAAAATATAATGGTACATAATAAACCACAAGTTAGTTAATGGTGACCAATCAGTATCGGTGGCGAAAATTTACCTTCAATGCAAAATATTACGAAGATGATCAAAGTTTTCTACCAATGCCATGCCGCAAATCTCGTCATATAAACATCTTATATTTATATTTTTGTAGAAGAGAGATGTTCGGTATTTACAATGCCCTGGTGCACTAACTGTTGCCCATTTGAAGAAATTCATCAGATTAAAGTTTGAATTACCGCATAGATGTCGGGTGAGTTGAATACGTTTAGAGCTAATTATTTTCTTATTTCTTAACGTGATATACAGTATCAGTTTATATTTATTTTACTAAGAAATATGAAATATCATATCCTGTGTTTGTGTGAATGACACCCTGTTATGTCATCTAACACGTCATCATTTAATCCGGATCTCACCGGAAGACCGGTCTACTGTTATCGAGGGTAACGCCAAACTCCATCCTCGCTAAACCCGAGCTCTTCAATAGATTTATTGTAATCATATAGTGCTATTATGTCGCCGATATGATTGTTCCCACCTCTGTGATTTTGCCATTATTGTTTATAGGTATCTTGAATATAAATGTTATGAATAGTTTGTTTAATGAGACCTAGTTATCCAGACCTCATAATCCGTAGACCAATACATTGAGACTTACAACAGATAACCTATCAGTTATGCCAGGGCTACGATTAACCTAACGAGTGTAGAAGACCCCCTTTTGCTAGCACGTGGGAAATCACAAGCCGCTTTTGTGTACATTGTGAATGACGAAGTCATGTTTCGGTGTAAACGAATTGTGTATTACGAGAGAGACAATTTTCACCGGAAAAACAGCGTTTCTTGCCATCCTTACGGACATTCCTTGCCAACATGTTAGCCGGTAACCCTCTACTTTGACAGGCGTTACAATTGAAAGGTTCTTCAAGGCTCATCGATCCCGTGGACGTCCTAGTTGGAGGTCTAGTGTGGTAACCACACATTGAAACGACACTGCAGTCGCCTGGCTGTCGCAAATGATGCAACTATTGTGGTCACAAAACGTTACACCCCATTTAGTTCCTCTCGTTGAATAACGTCAATGTGGGTGATAGCAATTTAACCGTGTATATAAATATGCAACAGGGAGGTCACGGTGGCTATGTTGGTAATATACCTCGCTGGTCTGGAGGTTTGGTTTCGATCCCTGCGTTGTCAGTGATGTAGAACGGACGGTCTGACAAGGACAGCTGTCTAGTTGTTCGGATGGGACGATAAACCGGGCCCCTATGTACAAATTGGTGTGCACGGAAAAGATCTATTAACAGTTGCCGCTGTCCGGGCAAAATTTCCCTCATACCACACTGTATGGCGAACGCCCGTCCTATAAGCCCTTCTTAGGAGCAGAACAGTAGGACGTTAAACCCCATTCATTTGATATACAGCACCGACTTTAAACCATTTTTTATGTTTTATTTTCAGATTGATATGTATCATAAGAAAGAGATAGTTTCTGATTATTATACCTTGTTGGATATTGCATGTATATTCTCCTGGAAAAGAGTAAGTATTTGTCCTGGTTGAATCCGCTATGATCCCGGTAACTGCCAACTGTTCTATTCTCAGTTACAAAAATAACCATTATCTGTAACTGCTTATCGCCCGAAGAAATATTATAGCAATGTTTCTTTTCGTTTGGTTTTAATGTTCGGTTCTTTAATCCTCTTCATCTTGGCCGAAAAGTATGTTTCTCAAACTAGCAAAGGAAGTCTGTCATACAGAAAATTCCGCGAAATTATTGAAAGCCTTTGTTTACCGACACAATTGATTGGTTGTCTAATCAAGGTCAAAGATATAATTACTCTGTCGTCACAGAACACACATTTCTTTAAGCATGTTTTTAGATGTCGTTTCAGAGACAAACAGACTAAGGGGGCGAAAAGTAACCTTTTATTTTAATTTGCCAGAGAAATCGTGTTCCAAATGATGCTAAAAAACCCTAGGCACATGCGTTGGTCCCGAAATAAGCTGGTTTGAGTCGAGTGGACGTTAAACCCCATTTCTCTCTTATTACGACCAAAAATGTTTTTCTGTCTGTTTCAGTTGGAACCTCTGCGTCTGTATTACACTATTTATGAGAATATTATTAAAAAACGAAAAGTAGGAGAATTAGAAACAAATTCTTTGGATACTGATGAACCTAAACCTAAAGCAGTTGCTACTAAAGAAACAGCACCGAAGATACCAACTGGGGAGGTTACAAAACCGACGGAAACAGTCGGAATTTCATCAGAGCACAAGTTCCTCACGCCTAAATCTACCAAAGAATGGAATACTCAATCTAATAAATCAGCTAATCAACAGACTCCTGTCATAGAACCATTAAAATCACCCAATCAGCAAGCTTCTAATAAGGATTTAACCAAAATAAACAATAAACAACCTGTGAGCAAAGATTCATACAAAACCGCCGATACACAAACCCCAATCACAGAATCGCCAAAACCAACCCAAAACCAACCAGAAAAGACAGTAATTACAGGACCGCAGATGCCAAAAGTTTCCAATTCTTATATCAAAGCTTCAGCACAAAACGCTGCCAAAGCAGCACCTACAAAAAGAGCTAATCAGCAACCAACAAAGATCGCACCAAAAGTGCCCAACAATCAACAAACTGAAAAAGTAACCAATCAACAAACAGAATTAAAATCGCCACCGAATCCGCAGTCATCTAAGATCATAGTCACAGAGAAATCGGCCAATCCACAAACAGTGAGGATGCTAGTCAACAACAAGGCCGCCATTAACCAAATGATGAATGTTCATCAGACCAACATGCCAAGTTATCCTAGTCCCCGAACACAGAATACTCAAACGACACAAACCAAACAACAGAATCAAGTGCAACTTACAACATCACAGCAGTCGAGTAACAACAACAACAACAAAAAGACTGCTTTGACCAATACAAATTCGCCAACTATTCAAAACATAAAATCTTGCCAATCGCAAGTCTCGAAACAAACGAAACCGACGGCGAATACCATGACTGTGTCGTCACCAAACGTAAACGGTTCTAACGACAATGTCGTAAAACAAAATGGCGGAGAAATGACAAAATCCAACACGCCCGTATACAAAGCGCTACCAAAAGACTTAAACGGGATAAAAAGGGGGAGTGCGTTTGATATGAAAACAATGCCCGACGGTGCTGTGATCCGAAGTGTGAGACCCCCATTTAACAATTCTCAGAGCATTCAGCGTGCAAATAGTGCTACAAAAAACACCCCGATGGACAATTCTGTTAAAAAGACTATTATTGATGCCCCAGTTGTCGACAAACAAAATAAAAACACTGCCGATGTCAAAAAATCAGAACCAAAAGTCAATGGAGATCCAACTCCCACAATTCCCAAAATAAACGGTACTCAACAGCAGTCAAACCAAATTAATGACGGTGCAAGGCCGCAGACCCTAAAAGTAAATGGGGGTTCAAGACCCTCAACTCCCAAATTGAATAATGGATCAAGACCATCGACTCCCAAATTACCGGGAAATTCACGGCCGTCAACCCCTAAACTAAACGGGGGTTCACGACCTTCGACCCCTAAAGCTAATGGCGGATCGCGACCCTCGACCCCTAAAACTAATGGTGGATCGCGACCCTCGACCCCCAAATTAAATGGAGACGTCAGAAGCTTTAAGCCGATAGCGCCCAAGTTACCAGGACCTAATGTTGGACAATCCGAAATTCCAAAATCTGTAAATGGCGATCAACAGGCTCCATTAAACTACTCGAAAGTCCAGCCCGAAAAAAGAGCATTTCCCATCGTAGACGCGAGTTCCAGTGACATTTGTGAAGAAATTCGCCAAAGAAAATTGGCGCGTATGGACGAACCATTAAATTTGTCTAAACGTGACCAAGATAAAAACAAACCAGTGTCGCCCATAAACGGAAATGTTTCGCCTCGGAATAATTTACAAATGGTTGTTGGAAGCGCGGGAATCTGACTATCAGCGATTTATTAAGAGCACGTGAGCTTTTCCGGAAGTGACGTTTGTACCGTGACATGTATAAATAGCAGCGAGGTATTTATTTCATAAAATGTATTAAATAGAATATGATGTACATAGTACTGTTAATGAAAAAAAAAGATGACTGTTTAATTTTTATATAAATGGCTGACAATTGAAATGGATCTACTTTCTGTAAGCGTAGCAACTAGGTGTGGTTAGACAAGTGGAGTGATTTAGTGATGTGAATAGTATATTATGTAAATCATCGAATGAAAATATTTAATATAAAGTGTGACTAGTGTGTAGAATACCTGTATTATAACAAATTAATTGCTTGGCTTCAGTGAAAGTTGTTACTGGGTTTGTACAAAAAAGAAAAATATTTGTGTCCCAGAAATGCACCAAAAATACAGTAAATGATATCATTGCTTTTGTGAATAGAATCGTGGCATCGCTTTTTGTGAATTTTAGCCCGCTTTTGTTTGTGTCTTATAGCAGTGAATATGATAGATATGGCGACCGTGAGATGATATATTGGTTTATTAACATCAGAGTGCTTCTCTAAATCTTTTCATTAAAACAAAATAAAAATTTGAACATTATGTTGATAATGTCAAGGAGACACTTTGACTGAATAAGATGACATTGTTGTTGTACACGAAGATGAACTACATTTAAAACAATTTAAGAGTAAATAAAAGAAAATGGCGTCTGTATAAGTGTTACTTACACACAATGTCTGAATGTAGTCGACTAGTGGTTATTTTATAGTCCACATTTAATATAAAATATAGAGTTTAATAAAGATGACATTATTCAGTACATGATTATAATTTTTGAATGACGATCATGAAATATATCCTCCAAGCATTGTTAGGAAATGTTTGGTTATACACAAACCGCCGTGAATCGATAATACAACATAGTACTACATTTTCAGAGATATCGTATTTCTCCCACACAACGTTTTCATATAAGATTACTAAATGTTCAACAAAAGTATATTATATATTTCATATATCATTTACTTCAAATATAATCCGCTATGTTCCCTATTCACACTGTTTCTATGTTTAAACAGAAATAGTGATTGTATTTTTGTCTTGGTATGTGGAGACAGCGACATCGTGCTTAAGTTTTTATGTAATATTGCTTAGTTTGTTATGTACATTTATATATTTAAAATGTATTTATGTATAAAAGATAAATATACAAATATAATATAAAATTTAATTTGTTATTGTTATGTGTTACTAGAGGGTCAAATAAATGTCTTGAGAGGGGGGGCAATGAAACGTGTAAAGTGTACATTATAGACCTACATACACCAAAGGACTATCGCATGCGGCTTGACTGGGGTAATGGAGACGGATACATGCCGTAATGTGTGCAAAGAAGAAAATTTTGTCTGGAAAGCTGTGCCAACGCCTATTCTTATATCGAATTTCAACTTCCACGCTAATGTGTACACCGAACCTCGGTTTATTGTCCCACCCGAAAGACTAGACAGCTGTTCTTGCCAAGCCCTCCGTCCAGCGCTACTGACAAGAGGAAACCACGCCGGAAAATGGCGATGGATTTTCTCATCCAAAGCCACAGTGGCTTTCTTAATAAAACAGTCATGCATCATACAATGAATGTGCTATGGGAGAAATGTTGCCAGGATAGCGGCACTACGGCTCAGTCTTCTTTCGAATTCGGGAGTGGCGGTGGCAGACGCTGGCTCACCGGTCTTGAGGTTTCGTGTTGGGTCTCGGGTTGACCGGGACAGTTACACGACCAACACAAGTTTGTTTGGGGTTGTTTCGTCCCCAAGCGTGTGTGTCAAACCTCGGGGCTTTTTCTCCGTATATTCCAACTGCTAAAGACCCTTACGATATGTAAGTCCCAAAATGACCGTGTGTGTGAATCAGTGCACGTATTCAAATTTGTCTAATAGTACATTAGCTTCGTCAATGGACATTCTAAAGTTCAGCGTTCCAATAAACGTTTCGAAGAGAACGCATGGGATTGGTCACAACCATAACAAGGCATAAATTGGGTGAACACAGATGATAATGTGAGTGAAATACAGAGAAAATAGAAGACATGGATATATATACATATTAACGTGTAATGAAATGAAATGGGGTTTATCGTCCTACTGTTCGGCTTCCAAATTGGGCTAATGAAGACGGGCATACGCTAT
Organism: Patella caerulea; assembly: GCA_036850965.1. Lineage (NCBI taxonomy): Eukaryota > Metazoa > Mollusca > Gastropoda > Patellidae > Patella > Patella caerulea. The sequence goes on from JAZGQO010000021.1 coordinate 18,153,312, forward strand.
ACAGTGTGCTATGAGGGGAAATGTTGCCCGGACAACGGCGCTACGGTCTACTCTTATATTGAATTCCAACTACCAAAGGATCCTTTATGTGTACGCCAATGTGTACACGGGACCTCGGTTTTCCGTCCCATCCGAACGACTAGACATCTGTTCTTGCCAGGCCCTCCGTCCTGCAACACTGACAAGGGGAAATCACGCCGAGAAATATGCCTATTAACATTTCGTAATGGCGACCATAAACATTCTGTAAATGCAGCTTGTTTGGTTTTAAATATCAATTTTCTCACTTGTTTGGTCGTCGTATTTTTATATAAAACAAGCATTATATTTTAAAAACAGTAATTACATTACTGAAAAGAACACCTCAAACTTCAAATGATATTACTTATATTCTAAATACATTTAGACCGAAGATTATTTGCAGTTCAATATTTAGAATTGAAAAAGAAATCTATTTTCACACACCCTTTAGCTAAACAGACGATAATGTTCTCAAGTTGAAACCTGGGAAAAACATCACGCGCTCTAACTCAACATGAAAACCTGTAAACCTATACCAACATCATAGTTGAACACTCTCGTATAATCTCGTGTTGAATATCCTTACAACTTCCGGTTTAAATTAAATTGTGACCTTTTTTTGAACCCTGTCAAATGAAATGGTTTGTCTGCTTCAAACTGTTGGATGGTTTTGTCAGTTTTATACGCTAATGACATTATTCTATTTCCCTGAATGTCAGGGTTTAGACTCGCATTTGATAAAATATACCGTAGTTTGTACACGTTTTATAGGAGAGAGGATGAATAGGTGCACTTAAAGTTGTGTAATTGAGTCGCATAGAATACAAAACCGTGTAAAAATAAAATTATTGTAAGCCATGTTTGAAAGTTTAATTGAGTACATTTGTATGTTGAATATCATAAAATTTATACTATATATCACGCAATACATCCGAGCATATAAAAAAACTTTAACTGTAATATTATATTATGTATGTATGAATTCAATAAAAAATAACGGTGGTACAAAATGGTAGTATACAATATTGAATATACTTTTTTTTTATTAAAATAGCATTATATTAAATATATTAAATATATTAAAGATGCACTATGTAAGAGCTAAATCCGCCTATTATAAGTTTTTTTTTTATATCACGTCTAAAACCAACTCTCTAGAACATCTGATAGCCGTGATTTGCACTGAACAGAACACCCGCGTGATTTAACACTTTAACGATAAAAAGGGGTAATTAAGTTTAATGATTAAAGTATTTTATATTAAGTTTTAATAAAGATAGCGTTTGATATTAAGTATTGAAAGAGTAATGCAGTATTATTAAGTGTGTTATGACAAAAGTATTATATATGAAGTATTTAATAAAGATAGCGTTTGATGTTATGTGTTGAACTAGTAATGTATTAGGTTTGTAATAAAAAGAGATCTACATGCACGAGACATTTGGACGAACTGTGGTATACAATATGTAACATTATATTATTTACGATATCAAGCATATTAATTGACATTAGTTATATAACACTACCGCCTTCATTAGCCCAGTCGGAGTAGAACAGTAGGACGTTAAACCCCATTTCATGTATATACTATGTAACCAGTGTTATAGCTCATGATTACATATTACGTAACGTAGACTAGACATGTAATAAAACTTATTATATCAATTATATGACACATGGAAGCCTATTAATAAGCGGTTAAAGGGATATTCCTATAAATTTATTAAAAAAGAATAATAACAACACGTAAATATGTGTATAATATTCACCAATTAGAGTGCTAAAACACTTATTAATGACGCCTTTTAAAACTATTAAGATTTTTTTGTTATATATAAACTAAACTTTAGTCTAGTAGCTTTTGGTAACATAACATATTCTTATTTACGTTGAAAAAAAAATTGCTAGTATCAGTGACACAATATTTTCAATTTATTTACTTTAACATGATTTTTTTATGATATTTACTTATGAATATTAGTAATTTTCAATTTCCGCACCAATAACCGTCAAATTATTAATATCAATGTGTTGGGTTTTTTTATTTAATAAAAGTAGCCTATGTGTTGTTTTTTTATTTAATAAAAGTAAAATACTTTTCTTTGTAGCCTAAATTTCGATTCAACAAGAAGGAGTGAAAAGTGTTCATATAAATCCACCCAATTACCATCTGCCCTTAGTCAACTGTATCGGTTAACACATTTAGTTCTTTATATAAAAAACCCTCCTTCTTGTATGGGGCAGCGACAAAAAATATAATTACGCGCAACGTTATCAATGGTGACGTCACGCTATTGCACGCGGTAACATGAACTTGACCGCTTATCACACACCCGCCAAAACCCGGGATGAAGTCCCCGAAAGTTAGAGCCTTGAAGCAAATAAGAATAAACGAAGTAATCAAGCTCTTCTATTGAAAATGAGAGTCATCAATCATTGCGTGAGAGGGGAGTACAATGGAGTCTTGTCGCTAGGGGAGCACGTATAATCCCCAACAAGAGGCTCAAGAACAATAGCGCGTTCTCCAATAGAGCGTGCAGCTTACATTCACCCAGTGGCGAATCTGATGAAATTCGACGAGGCGGAAGGATATTAAAGTAGACCCGACTCTTAACACAAGACGGAATTAATACCCCTTCATTCTTTTTCTTTAATTTCATATTTCGTGATATCTTTATCAAGACGCCATGGTTGAGCGGTTTTGTAATAAACAAGAACCAATGGCGAATATTTAATACAGAAGTAAACAAGTCTTAAGAGATTTAATACCGTATTGTTGAGGTTAAAGAATAAAGATAAAAACTGACCCATTAATGTATTACTTCAAAGATAAAACCCAGCATTATAAATGCATTAATGTTAAAGATATTAAGATTAATCTTGAAATAGCCCCTGTGACATTTAATGTAATAGTTTTAATAAGAACAATATCATAAGAATGAAAAAAAAAATATTCTGAAAGATAAATATACCATATAAAATTAAAATTGATGAAAAAAATAGGTCCCATACAGTTATTTTTATGAAAGTACATGTATATGTTACTATTATATATTATAATTATTACTACATGTACAATAAATGTCTATCTTTCAAGTTTACTTCATATATATATGCAGGAGTGTATGTTTCTACCATATATTATAAGAATTGACATAATGTTATTTTATGCATGTATGTTTGTACGTTACTACTGTATATTATTATATTAGTCCATAAAACAAATATCTCCGATAACGTGACTGTGTATACATGTATATATATGACAGCATGTACGTTAGCACTATATATTATGATAATTGACATAATATAATCTTCCATAACATGCACGTATACGTTACTAATACATGTATATATTATATTAGTTGATGAAATAAATATCTCACTATATTATAATAAAATCGCCAATACCTTGCACGTATACGTTACAACATATTATAATAATCGACATAATAAAATCCCTCATAGCATGCACGTATACGTTATATATTATGATAATCGGCTTAATAAATACTTCCTATAATCTTATTTTTATGCACATATACGTTACTATATTATAATAACTAGCATAATGTTGTATTTATGCAAATGTACATTACTACTAATAATTGGCATAAATTATCTACCTAGACTTTACTTAAAATACATGTATGTATATTTCTCCGTTTCTAGTACTGTTATAGTACTGACGTAATGAATGTCTCTTCTTATACACGCACGTTCGTTACTATACTATACTATATATTATAATTATTGACATTAATACGTATAACTACTTTCACTTTTTTTTTATTTATTTATGTACGACATTGCATTATACTGTTAATATAAAATAAATACCTCCTATAATGTTATTTTGCATGCATCTATACGTTACTTGTATTATAACATTAATACAGGTAATTACTGTAACGTTATTTTATACATTTATGTAAGACGTTCCTATAATAAATATAGCATTTACTCTAATATTTCATGAAATAAATACATCTTATAATGTTATTATTATGCACGTGTGCTTTACCACTATATACTATAATAATCGACGTAATAAATATCTGCCATAACGTTATTTTTATGCACGTCTAAATTATTATAATAATTGGTATATTAAATATATTTACCTAGACTTTACTTAATACAGTTATGTGTGTACGTTACTACTATAAATTATAATAATTAGTATAATGAATATCCCCTATGAAAATTAACATAAATATATCTCTCAATAACGTTATACATTCTTGTACGGTACACAATGCGCTATCAACATCTTTTACGTTAATTTACATATATCTCTTCTTTTAAAGAGAAAAATAAAATGTCTCTTCTATGATATACAGGTCACAATTCTATGGAATAGAATTACTGCTTTTTATTGAGCGACGTTTCGACTAGGCGTCTCTAGTCATAATGATAATCATAATGACCAGAGAAGCCAAGTCGAAACGGCACTCAGTTATAAGCAGTAATTGTATTGCACAGAATTGTGACCTGCATACTCCAGTTTAATTACTAAATGCCATTGAAACAGCCTATAACTTTAGTTTATAAACATTCACATAACATTTATCTCCATAACTGTACTTTATATACATGTATCTCCATTATATAACTGACATAATAAATGTCTCTCGTATTTCACACATTGACATATGTTATAATAACTGACAGAAAATTATCTTTCCATAGCTGTACTTTATGCAAATGTACGTTACTTATTTATATAATAATAACTGATGTGAAGATCCTTCAAATTATACCAAAATTGTTGCAATAGCATAAACCGTGTATAAATTCATAACATACGTCTGAATTATATAATTAGTGTAATGAAAAGATATATAATCTTATAATGATTGTTCATCTGTTTTTGTTTTTAACAGATCCGTGTTCATTAACCCAGTTTAGGGACAGAACAGTAGGATGTTAAACCCAATTTGATTTCATTTCATTTAAAACAAATATTTAAATGGTTTACATATCCCTTTAAACTTTCCACGGTACACTTTATTACTTAACGGTAAGTACGACGCAGAAATGAGACACGTTTGAGTCCCCATAATCTGCCATTCTCTAGTTATTCCTGGAAGACTAATTGAACAACCATTTGGCAAAGAACTGTTGTTTAATACTTTAAGAATGAGTCACTATGAAAACTTGTTAGTGCTGTAATTGACAGGGCAAAGAGAATTAATAATTATCATAATGTGAAAATTTACACCGCTCTCATTGGTAGTCTAAATCACATGATACAATGTTTCAAAGGGTCTGTACCACTATGATTTGATGCAGTAAAATGTCACATATCGATTGCGTGTGTTGTTTCTAGTAATAATAAGGCGCATCCCGAGCAAAATCAGTTTTTATTAAATTGACAGAATAATAATTGTGCAGGTTTAACAGATTTGTTCCTAATTTAAAAATAGAAATATTTTTCTGCTGTCCGGGCAAAATACCCTTTTACATTATCCCGGTTGGTAACCTGAAACATCTACCGGTCGAATTTCAACATTGACCGTCACTTCCAATGTCAACTTTAAAACCAAAAGGGACTTGGATTTTCAAACGCACAACAGTTCTACTAATCGCGGTCAAGAAAGATTTTTTTGTCAAGCTTAGGGTTCAATTTATTATCCAAAAATGTGACCCACAAGAAAGATTTGTTCATAAACATATTCTACACATCATATCCCAAATTTATATAATTTCTTGTCGTTGATTAGAAGGAACCCCATAAGACGACGTTGAAAATTTTTACATTTTATAGATATGGGTGTTTATGTCTAATTATTGGCGTCCTTCAGCTTACAGAATGAAATTAGTACAGACACCCTTGGGATGACTACAAACTAACGGCAAATATACAATAATTTCTAAAGTCAACTACCCTAGTAAGAAATATACCTCAAAGGTGAAGTCGCTGTCCGAAATTCAATTAACATAAACTAAAATTAATGTTAAGTGCAGATTCAGATAATTATGTTCCCAATAATTATCAACAAGCAGGGAGTTTTGATGGTCGGTTGGGGAGATTCGGCCACTTAAAATGAGTGTTTTGGGGAATACTAACCCCTAACCTTAACCCTTTTAAGAGGAGTAAAAGGTAAATTGGATCTAATTTCAGCCTTCTTAAAAGGTAAGTATTCCCCAAACTACTCATTTATATAAAGCGGCCATTGTGGACTCTGGAATCCCCGAACCTTCCAAACCGGCCTACAATTAAGCATCTTCCAGTTTTGATTGCCCTCGTAGACTACATAATATATAAATAATAGAGTTGAATTTAGAGATTTAGCATAATAAAAACACAATACAATTTATATTGAAAAAAGGCAACCACTGGTTTGTATACATATGGCACAACGTTTCGACACGTGTTCTCGTTTTCAGGCACAACTCAATAAGGGGACACTTGTCGAAACATTGTGCAATATCTGTTAAAATAACCAGGGTGGTTGATTTCAATAAAAAATTGTCTTGTTTTATATAAATCCATTTGCTACGACTGTATTGTTTGCGATATTGAGGCCGGTTTAAAATAAAGTTAATTCACATTTATCTCAATTGTACTTAGAAACATTTCCCCTATCAAATTCAATAATTGTATTCTAGAAAAGTTTTATTTTTTATTTAATGTCACCAATTACTAAAATACCACTTAATCAAATTATTTATACACCAATACAATTCACTTATAAACAACTTAACGTTCTCTATTATCAATGGTGGAAAATGAAATGGGGTTTAACGTCATCTTGTTAGCGCTGACGGGTATATTTTATACCAATCTGAGAAAAGGGCTCGGAAGTGTGTAGCCTTTGGTTTAGTTTTAAATCCATATGTGTCATTTAAATTTTGTTATTAAAAGATTATGACCAATTTCTATCAACTGAAGTTTCGTTTATAATGATTAATCTCAGGCAGCATGCTTTATGTATTTTAAAACAAAGCTAAATCAAAATGGAATTAAAAGTAGAAATTTGCATTTCATCAAAATTTAAAAGTAACAACTGGCTTAAATAATGGTTTAACAAAATGTAATAAATATATAATTTCTATTGTATTTTTGTGCGAAAGAAAGGATCAAAATAAAACATTTCAAAATAAGGTTTAATAGCGGCAAGAAGAAATTATTAGGAACTAAATGAAAATAACGTCTTTTCATGCAGAAGAACATATAGCTAGAATATATCGGCACTCAAAAATGGAGTGATGAAATAACTTAATCATAAAATCGAACAAAAATTTAAAAAATCTTTATTTTACATAGATAAAATGTTTATGTACATCAAAATTTATGTTTTTCTTTTATTTTGGGACCTCGAATCTTTGCACACCTTCAAAGACTAATTTCCTATTTCTCATATCAGACACTAAGTGGCATATGAATTTAAAAAAAAAACACATAACATAAAACGTTTTGTATTTACGGGTCTTTACGTACATGTTCGTGTAAATAAAGACGCTTTAGCGACCTGCAGACTTTCGTCTGTCTGTAAAAACGTAATTTAGATTTGATGTGAGGTGAACCACCTCTACACTTACCTCAAATTAGACTAAAATGTTTGACATGTCGCCTCATCTGTCGCTGACAGGCATTTTAAGGAACATTTGCTGATCGTCAACGAGTGCAGTAAGACACTCATGCAAAGTGCAGTATTCGGGGATTTGACAATGAATAGAGTCTACTTTGTTAAGTGAAATTTACAATTTTGGTTGCAACAAACCTCGCTTAAAGTTCCAATTTCATATTTTCTAAGAAAGTCAAAACATAATTATCTCTGTCTTTTGCTCAAAAGGTTTTCAACTCACTATTATACGATCATGGGCAAAATTTTTTGGGCATTAAAAAGGCTAACACAGGCTGATTGAGGAAATAGTAACTCAATTACCTCCCTTGTTTTCCCATTCCTCTCCATGGACGGCCATCTTCAAACGTTTGAATTTAAAGTTGAAAATGATATTTTTGCCAATTTCTCAACTGGCAATAGTGAATTATAGGATCATTCTTTAACAAGGTAGGACTGTTTATAGGTTCAATCTATTTTAGGGCTTTATTTTAATACATTTTAAAAATATAACTTAAAAATATGCTATTGGAACTTTAAATGGATTCTTCATTTTTATTATGACTTGTATAAATTTTTAAGTAGTTATCACAAATTTAAATTAAGTCTTCTGTAAACATCGGTAGACTTCATTATGACTTGCATAAACTTTTAAGTAGTTATCACAAATTCAATTAAAGTTAAGTCTTCTGTAAACATCGGTAGAAATGTAACGTCCGAATACGTTTATTTTAACGGTCTAATCAAGGACATGTATTCTTTGTATTCTGAGTCACAGTATGAGCAAGATGAGTGCCTAGCCGTTCGGATGGGACGAACATCCTAAGTCCCGAGTACACATTGGCATGCACGTAATAATTAAAATTTCCTTCGTTTCGAAGTATATATAGAAGGAAATTATTGCAAGTATGAATCTTTGACACAAGTTAAAAAATAATTTATTCTTCTAGCCCACCTCGATTTATCAACACCAACAATCGATCACATTTGTTGTTTTTATATCAATTATGAAATGAAATGACGTTCTACGGATCAGCTGCGATTGGCCCAATTCTAACTGCAAGGGATATTTTACGTTCACGCCAACTGAACCTCGGTGAAATGAAATGAAATGGAGTTTAACTTCCTACTCTTCTGTACCTAACGCCATACAGTGTGCTATGAGGGAGATTTTGTCCGAGCAGCGACACTACGGCCTACTGTTATATCGAATTCTAATGGCCAAAGGAGTTTACGTCCCATCCGAACGACTAGAAACTTTCCTTGTGAGCCCCCCCCCCCCTCCGTTCTGCAAGGGGAACCCACGCCGTAAAATCGAGATGAACTTTCTCTGCCAATGACCGAGCCAGCGAATTACCCACTTAGCCACTGAACCCCGGACATTCGTCCACCCGAAAGACTACGTTGTCCCTTCCTAGGTCCTCAGTCCTACACCACTGACAAGGCGAAACCACGCCGGAAAATCCCGATTAACATTCTCGGCCAATGGAAGGATCAAACACGGGGACCCCAGGCTAGCGAGCCAACGTGTTACTCTCAGGATTGTTAAAGCACCCACAAAGATTTTCAAGTAGCCTATATCCCCGGAGAGGATTATTGCATTGGATTCCAACCCAGATTTCGGAGTATATTTGATGAAAGATATTTCTATCTCCGTGTTTCCCGGCTCGCGAGGAAGTCGTTGGCTGAAAAAAGTAAAACTAGTTTGTTATCTTTCTCTTCGACATTTAGGTCAAAATGTATTTCATCTTAAGCACTATATTGATGTTATAACATTAGATTATAGTGTGTCATCGTAAACAGCGGTTTGAATGTGCATGAATAGTTTTTGTGTCTATCTTTCATATTCGTCATTATTATTACATTCCATTGTTTGTATTATATAAACGTATCCATTTGTATCTTTTTGTTAATAAAACACGATCGTTCTGCTCTCGTCTGGGCTATCGGCATGTATGATTTTGAATTTTGTGTTAGACAAAATTAGTAAGGTGTATTACATAAGTGTAGACAAAATAGCCCTCATAGCACACTGTTTTGTGTATTCTCGTCTTCACTAAACCAGTCGGTGTAGAAAATATGACGTTTAACCCCTTTTCTTTTCAGAGTCATTTATCTAATCCAATATGTTAAGTTCACTTGAACATTACCTACTTGAAACCTTCACAAACTAACAGAACATTTAATGAGAATGTCGAACTGTCAGAAACACGTCAATATATATTTACATGATATACATTAGAAAGACAAGAAACTGCACAACCTCTTTCTCAAGATTATACTTTAATATGTGTGTTTATTTAATTTGGCATTAACTTCACAAAAGGATTAAAAATTAAAAAAAACATTATTATTTCTTTTCAAAATGAAATATATAACCCGCGTGTATAGTAGTTAACTGGTTAATCGAATGGCTTGCTGTGCTAATAATATTACGATAAGATAAATTTATAAGTAATTTATACATGATTAATTTTCACGCAGCGAATACGTGTACAGCGACTGTCTATAGACTACTCGAGCACCAAGTTTAACTTGGGATAATATAAAAGCTATTATGAATCGGTAATATAAAATACGTGTATTCATATATCCATTGCATTCTGTGCATGCGAGTTCAATACAGGCCATATATACCGTTATATCGGACGGGATGTGATGTTTGGACTTGACATAAGGATCTACAACCTATTTGTAGACTTTGCTACCCAGACACACTGTTTATTCAACTTCAACGCACACACAGATCGATAAATTTAGCAAAGTAACGATTGATTAAGTGATAGAGCGCATGTTCATTGTTCTTGGCCTGGTTATAACGAGGAGATATTTCTCACGTACGATAATACCAGATAACTGAACCCGTTTAAGGAATAGGGGATGTTTCACAATGATAGAATGTTAGGCATTTGTGAACGTTAAACCCATACATAAACCAAGACTCGAATATTTGTTCAGCATGCTTATTTACGCAAATATATCTCATTAACCACTTTAATGGTTTGCGTTTTTGCAGAGCCCCCAGGGCATGTCATTAATTAGAAAAATGTGATTAATTACTGAAATTAACTGGGGTTTAACGTCCTAGTTGTTTCTACACCAACCGGGTGATGAATAATAACAGCGACACAAAAACATCCCACAGATTTTGAAACAATTAAGATTGAACTACAAGTTAAACAGTTTACTGTGCATCGTTATTTAACTTCTTTTTCGCGAAATGGGCACCCTAAAATGTTATTTTAATGACAGTTGGGATTCCAAACAAGGGAGGGGGGGGGTATAGCACCGCTGACCAGGCAACAGAAAGAAATGGACAAATTTACGAATACATTTGTACATGACCCGCTTCTATTCGTGGATTGTTGTCTGAAGGTTGAAACACGCTCGCCTCATCACAGAGCGTCAATTTACTAGTTCATGTGAAAGACAGCACAATCAGTACTCAAAATGCCTTCATGCCTCACAATTCTACTTGGCATCGTACATCAACAATACACTCGATGTCACTACCATAGCTTTACACAGGGCCGTAGAATTATCAAGTATATGGAATTCTCCATTAATACAGATTTACTCTCCAATGTAACTTTTATTTAATGCCCGTATCCACATAACAGACCATGCTCCATCTATCTCTGGTCCAAGAGAAAATCCCGACTCGACCAGTAAACACCATATTTCATGCCGTGTTAACGAGTACATTTCCTTGAATTGCAACTGTTAAGGTATCTTGGTAATGTCTAGTACACCAGAAAACAAATAAAAACAAAACTAACCATTTCAAGCGAAAGCTTATTATGTATTCTCCTGAAATAAGTCTAGACTCTTGTTATATCGTGTCTAGGTTCTTATACAAAAAAAACTAAGACGGTATTAAGATGGTGTGACCCAACGGAGTTCCAGTCTATATCAATCTTACTATGACATTTAGTCTTAAACAACATGCGTCTGGATGTCAAGATATGGGAAGTAGACTTGATCTATGAGCATGGAATCCAGTTTTATAACATAACGTATCTTAAAAATCACATAAAAAGTACATTTGACATTATTTTCACCCCGGTCCTGTCAGACAGCAAGTTTGCAGAGGGGGTCCCCCCTTCCTTGCTCAGCTATCACATAAAAAAATAATGCCTTGCATCAATGAAATTACATCACAAAGTGATCCTACATAAGTATTAAAACGATTTCTCTGTTTAAAAAGCTCAATATGTATGTATGCCTATGTAATTTAGAGACGATGATGGCAGATTTCCGTAACCGAAACCTGGCAAACCCCCTCCTGCAAAAATTCCTGGATCCGCTAATGGTTTGTTTGTTAATCTATTTAAATATTTGTTTGTCTTCAGTCCAGTTAAGTCTGTCATGGTCATCCATATTTCCATGTCTATAATATTCACTCATTTACATGTATGTATAGTGTTTTTACATATGTAATGTCCATTCATTTATGTCTGTAATGTTCATCCATATCCGTCCATATAAATCTGTAATGTTAATAAATATACGTCTGGGAGCTAATCCATATATGTCTGCAATATCCATTTATATACGAATATAATATCCATCTATACAAATCTGTAATGTTAATCTATATACGCTTTAGTACTGTTTGTTAATCCATACGTCTATAATGTCCATCAAGTCTGTAATCTAAATGGTGTAAAATTTAACCAGGTGATAAAATACATATACAAGTGTTTTGGTAGTCTCAATAAATATGCATTTACGCATATCAGCAAAACTTCGTATAGGAAAATAACACGCTTTAGATATCTGATTGACTTGAGTTGTCATGACCACATGACTATCAAAATCAGCACAAATATAGGCTTCATTTCAAAATGTGTAGCCATAGCCATAACCTTTTTACTAAAATTATTCTTGACACAATTAGAATATTCCGTTTTATCCTCAGAAGGTAAACGTTAAAATTTATTTGACGTACAAAATTTTATTTCATTGGAATGCGCTTCACATTTAAATTTCTAGATATATAAACGGCTAGAATTAGATGGTTTATTGGTTTCTGTAATTCGTGGTTTCTGATTTGGATTTTAAATTTGAAAAGCCAAAATCTGGTGATTCCTAAGGTGTAGCTTGCTAAGCTTATGATGAATCACGGTGGCAAAGTGATTAAGGCGCTGATCTACAAGAACAATAAGGGGCTGGTCCGGTAGCCAGAATGTTCGGGGTTCGATCAGTTAATGTCTGTATGTCCACCCGTTTAATCACAGAAATCTCAGGTTAAAGGTATCAAATGTTTTAGCTGAAAAGGATGTAGGTTTCGTGCCAAACCGAGACGACATTGGCCTTGAGAATTTACAATTCCCAACCCGTCCAACTAATTTGTCTGCAGACACGTAATCCATTTTCAGGTTTTCATGTCTAACAATCCCAGATTGATTTCTTCTCCATTAGGCGTTTGACAGAATGACGGGCGTCGTTTATCTTAACACGCAGACGATACAATCATATCGATTACTGATTATTCGAGTCTATAGATAACTATATCAAGTTGTAAGAAAGGCGTGCTCCTGAATCTGTTCAAAATTGCTTTGAAATGGGTCAAATGCCAAAGTTCTCGTCTTGTTCAAATGTCTTGTGTACATTATAAACTGTATAACCAAATCAAAAAGGATATAATTTTTTATCACATTTACTTTAATATGAATATTTGGACCTGACGGACAAATTATCCAATTCCTCTAAATTGTCTGAATTAATGAGTAGATATTGGTACAAATATCGCAATATTTCCTAAAGAACTCCAATTGTTTTTAGAAAATGGCTAAGTTTTTCTTTAGGTTGAAAATGAATATTTATTTTGCCAGAAAAAACATATCTTTGGGCACATCGCTCTTCGACTCCACAACCCACCTGGGAGAATGTTGTACAGGATACTTCATTCGGCCAGTCGATTCCCCGGTTGTACGTGACAGGGAATAGGATCGCTCGCCCAACCCCTTCGCGCAAGTGAATTATTGAAATTAGGTTGATCAATATGTTAGTCCCGAAATGAACTAGTTTGTGTCGAGTGGATGTTAAAACACATTTCTCCCATTCAGTCAGTCAAAAAGGACATAAATATTTGAAGGCAAACGTTCTATATCGATTATGTAATGAAATAGAAAGACACAGACTTACGTGATTACAGTCTGTAGAATAACTTATTACATTAAACTGAAATGATATAGGGTATTCCTGGAATCCTCTTCCTCGAGTAGGGTCGTGCAAACATTTGAACACAAAAAGAACAACAAACTCTGATTGTTTATATTTACTGTCCAAAGATATCAAACTATATTAAGCCATCCAAATTTCCAAACTTCTCTGGATTTCAAAAAATCCATTATCCATAATTTTGTCTTTTTTTATGAAATCATTTAAATTATGGATATGGGGTGTGGAATATCTGTAACATATCTTTCCTTGTCAATCAATTTTTGTAATATTTTGGGGAATATTGTCGGTGATTCAGTAGGTGAAGATATCTGATGTATTAATTCAGATGGTAAGTTGAAAGTGACAGATATCGCTTATTTTGAAGATTTTGTAAGTTGCCCTGGTCTGAATTCCAAAGAAGCACCACAACAGTTTCACCGTTTCTATTGCTTTAGCTAGTTTATTTACTCAACTGATAAATATTTTATAAAACATGGTATCCATGTACGATACTTTCTGATGGCATCATTATTACCTATGCTTTTTTTACATATTATGTTTTAGCACAATTACCTAATTAGACCAATATTTAAGGATTTGAAACCAGTGGGTGCCATGGTTAAACGAGAAAAATATCCATACCATAAACACTAGAAACGGACCATTATTATCGTTTTGTGTAATGTAGTGCGGTAAAAACAAGACATGTTTCTAATTACAACTTTTTCAGACAGAAGTTATACAGTTTTAACTTCTACGACGATGCATTTACACCTGCAAATTTGGCAAATAATATTTAGCTAATCGGACATAAATTTACGACCTCACATTTGTTCATGAACACTTTTGCGTTTTGTAATAAAATATTTATATTGCAAAGTTATACTTTATAGCAATATATAATATATATAAACATAATCACCAAAAACGAAGATATATATAGTCCATAGTTAAAGCATCTTCAATAGAAGGCTTGATTTCGACTATACTAGCCTACATACATCTTATCAAGCCCTTCACGTTATACCCTTCATATTTCGCCACTAAATTCGATTGACACAAACCGAGCTTGGGAACCTATCAGATTCATAGGTCGTAGTGAATACCAAGTCTCGTGCTTTTAGCTCAAATGCCTACATGTGACAATCGAGTTGCAAAGTTCAATCAATGTTGATTTAAAAAATCCTGTTTGTTTATAGTGTGTTATGTGCCACGAACTCTGATTGGACAATGCTAATTAGTCTTGTAAGACAACGACCGCAAAGTTCGGGAATTGCTGAGTATTGAAGCAACGGTTAGATGTTGTTGCTTAAGGAACACGTAGTTAAAGATACATTATGTAAGAGTAAAAACTAAATCTGTCTACCGCAGGTCTGTATTGTGGCTTTAAATATTATATAAACTATTATTTAGACTTTTATTTACATGCCAAATCAATAATCCATACTCCAGACTATGACAGGGATTTAAATTGATTAGCAAATTTATTTATAAAAATGGATAATCGAGACTTAGTCTTGTTTGTCCAGTACCGATGCTATGATAAAAAAAACCCAACCCATCCTACATCTTCCAATTCATAACTTTCGTCAGAATACAGCAATTTGAATGAAATTTATAATATACCAGGGATGTATATTATTACACAATATACCTTGTTTTCAATATGTCTTCTGTTCATCATCACATCCCTTCTTCTGTGACTCGAGCCTTTCTTCCTCACCTCACGACTAATTCAAATATCCCCCCTCTTTCATTTATTTCGTTGATAAAGTAATTATAATATATATATTTTTTTATGTTATGTACCTTTTTCTCCTCACTCTCTACCTTTTATCCCTCAATATTTATTGATGCAAAAGGAATAATCCTGTCAATATATTTATTTTTCGTTATCTATTTTTGAACTATTACAGATAGAGCTACCAGCTCTTTACTTATATCTTACATAATTATCTTGAGATAGAGATCTAACATTTGTTTTTGTATTACTTTACATTTAGCTTGGAAAGTAATGGACACCTTATGAGTTTTATGACATTAGATATTAAAGTTTAGAGTAGTATCTTATAAAACAAAATATAAGTAGCAAATGCCTGTAAAACAATTGTTTCTGAATTCAACAAAAAACAAAACAAACAAAAAAACAGAAAAAAAACACCCCACAGTTTGAAATAATATGGATGAAATATATGGCTTGTGTGGGCTGTGTAGCTAAATAACCGAATTTCGTGCCGGGAAACCTTTAATCAAGCGTGGAAAAGGCGTCTCCAGTCATTCATTATCAGGCAATGATATATATATATAACAATAATAATTATATACATGTAATTGCATTACTTTACTTAAATTAGATTCCCAGCAAGGCAATTAGAAGAGTGTCTCTAGTTGGTTGTTGTTTACATGTATATTTTTATCTTTTACCATTTGTTGGTATTGACTAGAGAAACCTAATCGAAACTTCTCTCAGTAATAAGCAAGTGTATTCCATAAAATTTTGACTTGTTTATACCAATTCAATTACTAAATGTCATTTAAACAATTTGCCTTTGAAACAATAGATCAACTCACTTGAATTTAAAAAAATAGTTCGTCAGTTTTGCTGCTAGTCACCGTCCGCCTCGTATGCCTATATGGGTGGAAACTGCGTCTTACTCTCTCAAACAGGAGTTGGACTCAGGTGTTGGCCGAGAATGTTATTAGGATTATCCAGCCGCCTAGTTTCCGTTTGCCAATGGTGTTGAACTGGGAGTCAGATATCGAAATGGGTTCTATGGTGGTGCTGATGGGGATGGGACAAAATATATTCAGTACCATATATCTAACCTCGACTGTATGACGCACCCCGCCATTGGAATTGGCGATGCCCATTCAGACGCCCGTGAAGATGTTTTATTTCACTAAACTGAATATTGTTCGTTTATCCGACTTTCTTTAAACAAAGGACAACCTTTTATTTTGCAATGAAAATTCAGCACACTCTTCGAACGACGACATTTTGAGAACGTATTGCTAAAGCGGCAAGTTTTCCTTATGAGTAAACCGTCAGCCGCATTACAATTGTATTGGTGTAGGAACCTATCACTTACCGTCGTACAGTCGAGGTTAGGTGTAGGGTACCGAAGGTTTGCCTAATCGGGACCAAAAACCGACGTCCACTCGTGCATTAAATTCTTTATGATTTAATTTCGTATTCTTTCTGAAACGGGGTGTTGATTGGCCGAATTATTAGCGCATGTGCATTGCATCATTAGGTCTGTCATTTTGTCATTTGACGTTGTTTCGATTATCCGCTTGTACGTGACAAGGAGTATAGTCGCCTGTCCAACCGCTTGGGTTTTCCCCGGTTTCATTAAGCTGCTAAAGACCCGCATGCGATAGCGAATTAAGGAAATGAAGTTGAACCATAATTATGCTAGTCCCAAAATGACTTAGTTTGTTTCCCGCGGACGTTAAATTCAATTTCTTCCTCTGTCTCTTTTTAATACAAGGCTGAGATATCCACATAGCTATGTTTAATTTTGGTTCTTTGTTATAAGTATTATCTG
This sequence comes from Patella caerulea, assembly GCA_036850965.1. Lineage (NCBI taxonomy): Eukaryota > Metazoa > Mollusca > Gastropoda > Patellidae > Patella > Patella caerulea. Next base: position 18,170,620 of record JAZGQO010000021.1, read on the forward strand.
TATTTACAATTTTATCCCTCTACTCGTATCCAATGCCCATTTCCTTTCCTGTTTCCTCTAATAATTGCAGACATAATTATTGATTTTCGAATCAGTGTGTTAATCACTGACAAAGCAGAATGGAAGTGGGGGCAGACATTGTGGCCGAATATCATTAGCGCCAGATAGGTGAAAATCCGCTTGGATGTAGACCACCCGTTAAGGTCGGAAATTACAACACGGTTTATATTTAAAATGTAGGGACCAATCACAATCCATGTAACTTGATCTTAAAAACTACGAACAAATCAAGGAGTTGTTAGATTTACCGAAAGGTTAAACACGGTGTGTATGACATCGATTAAAACCAAGAACAGATAATTTTCATGCAGCCTTGAGTCGATAAATGGGCCAAGAAGAATCCCAGTCATTGTCATTCAGATGATAATGCATTCCCGGAAATGAGAACTTAGATATAAAAGTGTTATGTGTAGAATAAACACACACTCCTTATCAGTATTACTCCGATATTTTAAACTATCAATTATTCATAATTTTATCAATGTTTTTATGAAATAATTTAAATTTTGGACACGAGGTGTAGAATATGTGTGATTTAATGGTCATTAAGTAATATATTGAAACAAGACGAGGGCCGTAGGGCCAAGTATTTTTACAATACTACTTAAAAATACAGACACTCCTCACGGGCTCTTACAGTGAAATACGTCACACTAGTCCAATATTTCACTGGTATAAATAATGTACAATAGGCAAGTTGCCTATGAGATTATTTGAAATAATGGTATGCCAACATCAAAGGATGATTTCACATCTGTATTTTAAGTACACCTATAACATATCTTTTTGCATTACATTGAACAATATTGACAAAAATCTCTCTTGGCGGAGATTAGTAGGACCGCTGCCTGTGTTTGAAAATTCAAGTTTCTATTGGATTAAAGATTTTTAGATATATGACAGCATTATAAAGTTGACGTTCGTAGAGTCAGCCAATGTTGAAATATGACCGTTAGATGTTTCAGATGTCCGACGTTACGTACGGGATTTAACGTCTAACTCTTCTGCAATTAGTAGAGCTGGGTTCTTTGGTCACATTTTAACGCCCTCAAATTACACTCTGACAACTAATATCCCCAGATAAAACTTGACTAATTTAGCAATTTTCTACCTTACTCGATTATGCAAGTACTGGTGATTGCCTGATTGTAGCTTTAACTTGGAATAAAACACACGAGGACTTGCAAAGACCAGGCGTGCACACAGGGGTGGTGGTGGTGGAGGTATTCGAATACCCAGTGACATAGTTGATTTTTATTTTCGTTTGCTTTGTTACTGTTGTAGTTCACATATCTGCTCTTTAATAGATGATAAACATGAATTTCGCATTGTCTCCGCCCAAGCAATCCAAGGTTGCAACGTATTACCCTTTGCTCCCATGTACCCCCCCCCCCTCCCCTCGACAAAATCCTGGACCCGGGCGGACCTGTGAACCAACCACTGTTTTAAAGGGTCATTACAGCTAAAATACTCGCTAGTTATTCCGGTTACAAACTAGCTTTATAGATCAAATTGAATGTATATACCCCAAATTCGAATATTCGACTACATGATTTCAGAGATCGATTTTTCGAATACCCTGACCGAAAACTGATAAAATAAATGGAAGTCTCAAACATAACACAGTCCTCTGATCGGCAGCCATTCTTAAAACATACATGGAACTGGTCCATTCATTGGGTAAATCAAAACAAAGACAAATTTGAAATTGCACAATAATGTGTTTTATTTCAATTTTCTATATATAATATGTATCATTATTATTTATTAATGATAGTGAGTGATACTTGGTACCCGGGGCCTTTACAGTTAAATTAAATATAATTCTATATACACATTTCACTGCCTGGCAGCCTTTGACGTCACAACATCACGTGATACGCTATAATTTAACACGTTCTACAACCGATAATCAACAAACAAACTATGTGTACTACGTAACAAGTTCTACGATAAATAATCTAACAAACAGTTTTTATTGGTTGATAAATATTAACATGCCCTAGTATCTTTTTTTATATCTGTACTTATTCTTAGAACAAAAGCTAAAAAAAAAATGTTGCCATTAAAAATAGTAATACCTCTCTGAAAATAATTGCCTCAAGATAAATGAAAAATATTAACAACGATTTAAAATACATGAGATTAATTAAATGAGAAATCATTCTAAGATAAACAATAAGGGATACATTGAACACATCTAAAAATAACAATTTTGTAAACATAAAAACCAGAAACTATTCAGTTCAATAAAATAATGGCAGTCATGTAAGACCGCAATCATGAAATACAAAAATTAATTTGTAAATAAATATTTTATGTTTAATATCTTACTTGAAAAGAAAGTATCGCCCGTGGACTTCCGTACATTGGTAATGGAATGGAATTACCCCCGCGATATAACAGCAGAATTGCTCGACTAAAATCGTTATTTTACTTTAATAAAAAATATTTTCTGATCTGAAGTAAAAACCGATTAACTGGTGTTTGCTATAATTTAATTTGTGTCAAAATACGAAAATTACTTATTTGCTTACAAATTTACTTTTTGGACAAAACATTGGCATACTTTAAGATTACCGAATTACACGCGAAATATGGGATGGGACCGTTATTGTTATGATTTACTAAATCTAAATGTACGTATAAACAAACCGTCAAAGTTACTTTTTAAACTTAAAGACATTATCCTAACGAATTTAACATTTCTGCTGCCTCTCATTCATGAACTAATCGTGCCATTATGGTGCTAATTTTTTTTTACACCAAACGGGATAATGAAAAGGGTCATAAGAATGTTGCCCGGACGGCAACTTTCCGTTGAATTTCAACTCTCACTGGATCTTTTTCCGTCTCATAAGAACGGGGAAACGTTGCTGTCAGTCTATCCGCTGAAATAGCCAGAGATGAGTTCTCGGCCAATCCAGGGAATTCACGGTTAATAAGACGGCCTTACTCACTGAGTCACCGTGGCTCTTATAGGATTAATCGTTATTCCCAGGGTACACCCATTCCATCATTTTGTCAACAATCTATACAACACATAAGTAGATTTATGTCAATAGTAACTTTACGTTATTGTTTACTTTTAGTTTTCAAAGAGAATGACTGACAAAATTGTTTTATAGGAAAACGGAAGTTTTTAAAAGAGTAAGAGAATAAGTACATAATACCATAGAAGAAGCGAGGAGATTAAGAGAACAGAGTTATAATATGTTGAAATGTCTATCTATATGAACAAGTAATATAACAATAATGAACACATATTTGATTGCCAGTGAACAGGGTCGATTATTCGTCGTTGCTGCTAGAGAACGACAAGTAATCGTAATTTGTGCACTGGCTTTTAGGTAAGTTCATTCTTAGATAATAAAACAAAATAATAACCATACATAAGATATACATATATACACAATTAAATTCACTGAATTACTCTAGTTTAATTATCAATAATTTTTTAAAACAAAAAAAAAAAAAACATGTTGGTGTAAACCTCGCATTAAATTTCCAAATATGCTATTAATTTCATACATGATTGATGTAATGGAAATTACCATATAAAGTAGTTGATTGAACGGTCCAGAAATTGTATGGTACCACAAAGGGGCATTCACTTCGTGCCTGAGTAATCAATTTTAGGTAGCATTCCAGGAACTTTATAATTCAAATTTCTAGCAACTCCGTGATATATCAATGGGTGTTAAATTTTTACCTGAGTTGACTAATAGGTATATTAATGACAGGTTTGTCCAGAAAATCAATTCAAATAAATACATGTACTTTCAAAAAAACTTTAAAGAGCTAAACCTTTTTGATTTGGGTCAAAATAAAGTGTTGCTTTGGGTTGGTTATCTGTGTTATTTCGTTTAGTAATTGGACAATCTCTGAAAAAGGGTCACGGTCTTGTTTCGAAACATTAAGCGGAAATCGGCCGATATATCGTTGAATCGATGCATCGCTATCCGTCCTCTCATGATTCGCGTATTGAATCGCGAGACGCTGAATCGATTTTTTATGCTTTTTTTTTGTCGCATCAATAAGTAACCTCACTTTTAATTATCCACGTCACACATTATCCATAGGCACACAACACCGTTAAAATGTTTTAGTCCTTTTTTTCACCTGAGGTAATTTCAATTTTCTTTCCAGGTTTTAGTGACTCCAATAAAAATACAATTATTCATTTATCTTGTTGTTTACTTGGTAAATATTGACTGGTTATGAGTACGAATTATATAATTGTAGCACCAGAATCGCAATACCTAGCACTAATCAAAATTAGTTTAAATTCTGGCTTAAGCTGTCAACTGAAGAGCACTGCTCAATTATATCTTAACATTGAATACATCTGTGGTTCTACATTTTAAATTTAATTGAATTTGAACATTTCCCAAATCAAAGAGTTTGTAATCAGATAAATATATCCCAAATTAAATAAATCAAAACTAATAAACCGATTTTCATTTGAAAATAAGACTTAATCAATACCACGACGGAAACCACTCATGTACATTACAAATAGGACATCGGAGAGATGAACTTTTCTTTCTTTCTAATGAAATGCATAAAGTAAAGAGCCACCATTTCTCCAACTATAGATGTGTTATTATAAAGGAAATACTTATTTACATACCATAATATTAAATAATATTTAACATTTAATAACACAACCGTGTAATCGTATAATCTATTTATAGAACTGGGGGTTTCCCAGTAATTTGTACAGAAATAATTCACTCCTACATTGTCTTCGTGGGTGAAATGAACTGTGCACAAAGTCAATTAAGGAAATCAATAATCCCAACAGCTGACCACGAATTAATACACCAGTACACTTTAGTAACACATTTACACCGTAAATTAACTGTCATTCAGGACTTTCGACAGTCATTCTGAATCTGGACTTGATAAATGGTGTAGGAATCACAAAGTACGTGTTCGTACGTTGTCCATTCACATATACAAGGCACCTCACTGTTCATAATTGCAAAATGCCACAAATATTCTCTTTATTCCACGCTATCAAAGTTGTAACGTTTATGATCATAACAACGTCCCGATCGCATGTATTTTAATGCACATGGTATAAAAGGTCATTAATAAACGACATGGTTTATCTCTGACTTTAGATGAAAGTAAATTATATTTAGTTCCATTACAAATCAAGAGATTAAAATCGAACTTCTCTCATAAATTGGATTAATACAGTGTATCCTAAAAATAATCCATCAATTTCAATCTTAGCGAATAATCCAATTTGCACTGCTAATCCATTTGCTTATCCTTATACACAGCTTTTATAGACATTCACATTTTATCATCCAGCACTCCACTGAATACAGAATGCCAGACTACATCCTTCTACAGTTCACAGTTCCAATACATTTCTAGGATGGTTTGGAGTAATCTAGTGGAAACGGTTCACGTTTTAGTTCAAGCGGTTTTTCTTGTGGGGGTTTGTAATGTCCGTTATAGAAATTTTCTCTGTGAGGCTGCCAGTTTGGTATCATGGTACGGGGGTGTTGGGGGTACGTGTCGGACGAATGGGGTTTAAGCTGTGTAATGGGAGTTTTCACCAGTCTTGGTACCTGCGGTACGTGTTTTATATGTGTAGTTATTGGACTAGGACTTGAAGTGTCTTTAATCATAGATTTAATAGAATGGGAATGAGAACTGTCTTTATGCCCCGACTTGCCGATCTGGGCAGCCGTGTCTTTAATGGTGGAGTTAGAAATTCTCGAGGTGGTGTCCTTCCCACTAACCAAATTGTAATGGGGTGGGGCTGTAGTACGATTGGGAGATGATGGGATATGACTGTAGCTTTCTTTCTTCGGCGACGATGGAGGGCGCGCAAATGATTCTTTGTTAGTAGATGCCATGGTATGCGATGATGAGTACGAGTGAGAGTGAGGATGCGACGTCACTGGTCGCGACATATCTTTTGAATGATGCGAAGAATGTTGAGGTCGTGACGTCGACTCTTTGTGATGCGACATCACTGGCCTTGGTGTAGATTCTTTTAAAGGTGATTGGATGCTTCTAGGTATTGGGGAATCTTTTATCAACGGCGGTCTCGATGTCAAATCTTTCTTTGGTTGTGAATGATGATGTGATGGTGTATCTTTTGGGGAGGTCAAGAGAGGTCGTGAAGACGTATCCTTCTTTTCTGGCTGTGATGTTGTTGGGTAACGATATTGCGTTTCTTTGACAGGTGAAGGAAGAGGTCTTGACGTCGACTCTTTCTGTGATGACGTAACAACTTGAGAGGCAGTGTCCTTAACAGTGGATCTTGGTATTTGTAGGGATGAATCTTTAAAAGATGGTTTAGACGAGCTGCTATGGGATACCGTATCTTTAACGGGGGTTTTGGGTAAGGAAGTTTTGACATAAACTCTGGTAGGTTCTGTATGATTTGGCTTCAACTCTCTGCTTGATTTCTCTGGGAACTTAGAATTATTGTTGACACGATCTTGGTTTGTAGTGTCTTTTGGGTCCTTTGGTTCGGGAGTTTTTGTTTTCGGGACGGGTGTACAAACGACGGGCACAGGTTTAGATTTGGTAGATGTACTAGTACCTTCACTATTTAATTTAATCTTTATGGGAGCGACTTTTTCGGGTGTCGGAATGGGTGTCTTTTCGGGTTTATCATCAATAACAATTTCCAAATTCGGTTCAGAATCGTCCATAATTTCAATTTCTCCCATAACTATCTGCATTTCCGATTCTTCGTCGTCATCATCATCAAACTGTGCACTAAGGACATCAACATCAGTGTTCACGGTTGCTTCTCGCGATGCCGGTTTCGGGGTTGTCACCGGAAGACTAGGAGCTTTCGTTTCTTCTTGTACAGGAACAGGCGTCGGTTGAACAAAGTTCCCATTGGCAACTGGTTTAGGGCCGCCACTTGTGGGTTTTTTCTCAGTTTCGATAATAGAAATCGACCTTTCAAAGATCATTTCTTTACTGGTATATTCTGGTTCTATTTTGACATCCTCTACTTCTTTAACGGGTTCTTCTGGTGGCGTGTCCAGTTTTATCTTCTTGGCCTCGTTCTTATAAAAGGCGTAAAATAATCTCAATATCCCTTCCTGCAAAATAGAAATCATATATAAATATTAAAATTGGACACTCTATAATGTTATCAACTGATAAGAGCATATTTCGTTTACTAAAAAAGACAACCAACACTCAATCATTCCCGATTTTTTGTTTTGCTAAATCTAGACTTGCACTACATAAAAAACATGGCAAAGAACGCTGTACAGTGCCCAATGATCAATCCAAACTCTTTACTATGTTGCACTGTGTAAGAACTATATCTGCCTATTGCTGGTTGTTTGTCTGGCTTCAATTGTAAATTACTATTTAGATATTTATTTCCATGACAAGCCCATAACCAACTCTAGAGCATTGGAAGACTTGGATATTAAGTGGATTAGACAATATTTGCTATATCTTTAAATGTTATAATGGAAAATGAGTTATGACTTATCTAAATCTTTTATAATGAATCTATAGACAAGCAAAGACGCTGTAACAACGATTCAAGATTTCTCATTTCACTAAATGAAGACTTCCAAATTCATTGTCATAGCCCTGCTCTACAATGAATCTACATTTTTGATAATACGTATTTGTGTGACTGGAAATGAAAAGGGGTTAAAGTCTTGTTTTTCTGTACGGACTGGCTCAACGAAAACAGCTAAACAACATATAGTTTGCGGTGAGGGAAATTTTGCCCGGAAAGTGGAACTACGCCATATTCCCATTTGAAATTCAAACTATCAACGGTTCTTTTACTGTATGTCAATGTGTACGCAGGACCTCAGGTTTTCGTCTCATCCGAAGGAATAGACACCGTCTTTGTCCTTCAATTGGACAAAATTATACATACACGGTGAAAAACTTGCAAATCTTTATACAAGACCTAATAGATATTGAACTTACCCGTCTCCAAGAATATATGTAGGCAACATCGACCAGACTAAAACTATCTCGTAATGGTTGGTTAGTATGGTAAATATCAATCTATAATACACATATAAATAATACAATTATAACCATACTAAAGTACACCACGGTCTTGATCTGAGAGATTAAAGTAAGCAAACTCTTCTAAGTGTATGATACCTGCCATTAATACTAAACTGAACAATTCGGATAATGTCTTTAATAATGCTTGTATATAAATAAAAGCTTATCGCTACCAACCATGACCGCAGCTTTGGTTTATTAGCTTTGTTTGCGCGTAGTGCCCCCCCCCCCCCACCTCTCACCCCATCGCACTTTAGAATTCTGAGTAGTGTGTTGTTGATAAAGTCAAATAGTCCCCTACCTGATATCTATCTGATAAAGAGTACTTGTTGCGGATGAATCTCTTTAGGTGTGACATGTTCACCGCGGCGGGACACAATAAATATCGACGATCATGTAACTGAAAAAAACACAAAAAATAACAATAAAAAAAAACAGATTCTACAGTTATGAAAATATTGCTTTGTTAGTCTCACAATGAGGAAAATGGTAAACATCCATTTCAGTAGTTGCTTATAGGTTAGAACTCTTTAGCAGCGGGGAGTCATCGGGAGAAAGCTGGTAAGTACACGTAGGCAAGAATATTCATGCCACCTAACAGCCACGAGATCCCACACGCTATACATTGATCACACGGGGATAAACAACAAGCAAGGCATTAAACCATTTGGACACCAATCGCCCAGTCTCATAATGATAAATATAACAACTCACCTTATCACAGCTTTTACGATCACAATCAGTTTCCATTGAATTAGGTCCCCTGAAATAAGAACAGATCAATAATCATTGGACTGAAATCGTTCATAAGTTACAATTTCAGGAATAAAAGTAAAAACCTTGGTAATATATCATCTTGTGGTCAATGTTCGTAGATATAATAAGTTACCCTTCAGTCGGCGTGAAATCTATAGAAAATATTTGCCTTTTAGTCTGGAACATGGTTTACCGTGCAGCCAATATCTAGTGACTTTACCGATTGATAAATACTTTAGCGATGAGGAAATTCTACTCACAAATACCGACGAATTATCTTTGTCCTTTAAGGCTAGACACATTTCAGATATTCCGAATAGAATAATATTGATTATAAAAACAAAATTCTTCAATGTCCAATGCCTGAGAAAAAATACTCACTCGGGCCAAAACTCCAATGAAATGCTGAATTCTTCATCCGCCGAGAAAATAATCCTTCCAGAAGTTCTTGTTTTACCAACAGATTTTGCTGAAAAAAAATAATAATTTAACTCATAAATAAATTACTTCCCTATCAGTGGAGCCACGGTGGCTAACTGAGTGGGGCGTTGGCTAGCTAACTTGGAGGTTCAGTGTTGGATCCATGCATTGGCCCAGAAATGTCAACGGAATTTTCCGGCGTGGTTCCCTCTTATCAGTGGTGCAGGATCTAGGGCTTTACACAGTACAACGTATAGTCGTTCGGATGGGACGAAAATCGCGGTCCCGTGTACACATTGCCGTGGACGTAAAAGATCCACCCCCTTCATTTACTTCCCTAGCAAGTAGAAAGATTCACTCTTGAATTTCGTGTTCTAAATAATAAATATTCATTATCAAATGTTTATTACTATCAAATGTTAAAATCTAAAACTATTATTTTTTATTATTTTCGAATAAAAGTTTAATCTACTTACAAGGTACGGGCTGATTATCATAGTAATCCCGCCGTCTCTGCATTTCTCCTGCAGGAAAAAAAAACAACACAAATTAATAGAAATAGACGATAATTTTAAAGGTATTTTCCGTAGAGAACAAATTTGTTCGACCATTATCTAAGAAGAAAAACGCAATAACATGAAAAAAAAAATAATGACTCCGATCGACTAATAAGGCAGCCATAAATCAAATAACCATTACCGGTCGAGTTGTCTGGTAACGCCAGTGCTCGTTCCTTAATCGTCTGTGTACTGTGTAATGGTGGTTTCGTTACAATTCTTGTTTTGACTAAAAGAGGTTACCTGGTAGTATATCGAAAGATGTGTTTTTGGTTACCATAATATATCTCTTGTCGGTAAGTTATATATGTTTTCCAATTGATGGTTATGGGAAGCATAACTTAAATGATACTCACATTTGGTAAAATAGTCGATGTTTTGGCATTTTAAATTTCAATTTGGCATTTTAAATTTCAATTTGGGAAGTTTTAGTGTTTTTCAAAATACCCAGAGAGATTGAATTTGCGATAATTAGACAAGTTTTAAGTTTATTTTAAGTACTGTAGCATTCAAATTAATTATATTCATTTCCAGCTGAGAGTAACAGTGTCCTTTAAAATAACTGTTCAGTAAGGAAAACAGTAATTGTATAAATAATATCGTGCTGAATTTACTGACAATATTTAACAAAAATAGTTTACATTAAAGGAGATAAACCTCTTTGATTTAGGAAAAAAAATAAAGTATTTAATTGGGTTGATCTGGTGCGGTATTGTAATTAGTGATGGGTTAAGCTCTAGGCAATTTTCATTTCGAATGCTCAAGGCGGAAGTTGGCTTGTTTTGGCTTGCTGTGTCAATCATTGTACAAATCGGTTATATCTATAAACGCAAAATTTCAAGGAAGACAGATTATCGGACAAACAAATCAAGATATGATATCGAATGCTATAAATAATTTCACTTTTTATCTAAATCAATGAGGTCAAGTCAAAGTAAAGATAATTTCCAAGAAAATTAAAGATACATGTACATTTAGTTTATTGTAATAAAAAAACTTACTTTGGAACAAACCCGGTACTAATTTATATACTATATTCTGTAATGTATCATCTAATCTGAAAATATAAATGATAGGAATTCAAATCGGGGTTTAACGTCCTACCAATCTGCTTCGACTGGGTTTTTAGTCCCACCCGAACGACTATACGTTGTCCCTTGCCAATTCCACTGTCCCGCACTTCTGACAAATTGGAACCACGCCGAAAAATTTCGATGAACCGGCAGGTCAACACCGGTATCAAACACGGAACCTCCAGGTTTAATAGCAAGCTGATGTCTTAATTTCTGAGCCACCGTGGTTTCCATATAAATAAGAACGTGACCATTTTAGCGAATATTATCGTGGTTAATCAATAAATACAACAACTAAGGGTGTAGTTCTTCTGCCAAAAAAAACCCCAGAATACGTATTAAACATAAGTTTTACTTTAGCTACAAACCTTATATTCTGCCAAGGTCTAGTTTTGTGTATAAGAACCTCACAGATTGGACAATATTTACTGGTTTCCAGGTAACGCATGATGCACGTTTTGCAAACTGAAAGTAATATAAAAAAAAAATCACATTTTATATTGGTTTTCCCGTATAATCGAACTCAGTGTTGTTTGCAATTGAGACTGTGTCCAGTTATTTATCTATTTAGTTTCCCGTATTCACCGTAGAGCTATCTAATTATTTACGGCACTAAAAAAGATTTCTACCAACAAACTGTTTATAATCAGTATATAAACCTTGTATTACATTTGTCATATCTATTTCCATTTTACTCATTATCATTAATATAATCTATTAATGATAATGATAATATATTATATTTTACTTCCAAAATGTCAAGGTTAAGATCTATTATTGCTAAGGTTTAGATTTATTCTCGCAAAAGCTTAGGTCTATAAGCTGACGTTTATATCTCCTGTTCAGGTTTATGCCGCTTAGCGGAGTTTTACAGCTCTTATAGGCTGAAGTTTGGAACTTTTATGTGAGGTTTAGAAATCTGAGCTTAGGTTTATATCTCTGAGCTTAGGTTCAGATCTCTTAGGTGAGGTTAAGATCTCTGAGCTTAGGTTCAGATCTCTTAGGTGAAGTTAAGATCTCTTAGGTGAAGTTAAGATATCTTAGATGAAGTGCCGATCTCTTAGCTTAAGTTCAGGGCCCGAGTTCGGCTATACGTTGTCTCTTGCCAGGTCCTACTTCCTGCACCCATGACATGATCGAACAACGCCGGAAAATCCCGATTAACTTTCTCGGCCAACGCACTAATGTAAACATATGTAAAATTTTCAAAAGTGGGCGTATAAAAATTTAGGCTCATTCTGAATTTGACCTGGGGTACTTGCAATATTCTCCACAAATGTCCATTGTTCATCTTACACACGTCACTTAGCGTAAACCAAGGTATTTTGGTTGCCAACCAATTTGAGAATTCAAATTTCCCTTCGAAGGTTGTATTTGGGAAATATTGAGGTTTGTAAACTTAATAATCTTATATATTATCATAATGTATGTTTCACTTCACTTCGTCTATTATAATTTACATCAAATGAGCGCCCGAGTAAATGAAAGCAACATTTAAAATTCCCGCATGCCCATGGACGACTGACTTACCACTGGACAAGGAATGCCGTAACGATACTAATACACCACTTCTATCTCAAGCAGGAAAGGAGGATGTCTTTCGAAAACTAATTAAATGGGTCCTTGTCCTTTCCACTCCCATTCAAATAAATGAAGGCAAAGGAACATTGGAAATACATAATACCAAGGAAAGGGGGGGGGCGATTTTAAGGCCGATCCACACCAAAAACATGCGCCTAAAGTACACCAAGGCAGATCTCCCACCCCTCAAATAAACCCCAGAAAGTTAGTGCTGATCGAAAAATATATCCCTGTGTATGCATGAATACCCCAGGATTTTGATTTGAACCGAATCAAAGAAAACCAAAGCACCTTCGTATAACACGATATAAAATTTAAATAACTATTACACTAGTTCATGTACAGTATGCGTCCATGAACATGAACGAAAACTGTGCTTTACAAAAAAATATCAATAGCTTTATAAATGTTTAACGGATGTCGTAATTTTTCAACCCCCCGAAAAATACATCATAATGACATGTTTTTAATAACCTTGACCTTTCTTATCAATGAACATGTGAACTACTTGTATGTCATGTGACATGTACAAAGCAGTACGTTTGACTGCTGTGTGTGTCGTGTTTGCGATATTATCAACTACATGAATATTGTATGAAAGAGTTTTAAGCGAGGTGAATGGGGTAATAAAAATGTAATCGGCTTTAAAATCAACGCATGTTGCTAGCACGATCGTTAAAACATTCAAAATAATCTACTACTCGGGGGACATTTTACCGCTATTCACGGCAACCACTAAGCTTGTAATAAACCTAAGAACGATGTCGCCTGTTAACATATTCTTCAACTATAATTTATGGCCGTTAAACTACAACATTATTATCTAATATATGCTGAAAATATACATCAATTTTATAGCTTAGGAATTTATGAACTAAATAGTCTTGGCGCACCTTGATAATGGCGTTGGGCTGCGGAATTATTCATATGATAATGTAACCATTCAGTGTATTGGTTAACTGGGGGTATTTTTGTATCTCACTGATTGGTTAGTTAGGTACTCCCTGTTATTAAAATGTGGTCCCAAAGAAAGACCCACATCCTCATATATTACTAATTAATTGGAAGCTACTCATAGAAATTACAATGACAATACAATTTCTTTGCTTCGATTTCATATTCTATATCGACCAATGTTGTCATGAAAACAGTCTACTAACGGTAACTGTTGCTGTGCACATTTATTTTTACTTTTAATAACAATATTGAATCTAAAAAAAAATGAAGTCACAAAAAAAGGAAACGGCAACCTACTTTCAATTTTCATTACTCGTCACCGGATGGTTTTTGGTTTCCCAATAAACCCATAAAATTGAATGTTTAAATTAAATTTGTCTGTTTTGACATACAAGTATATTTACCCGGTCGTTAATTTAGCTACAAAATTATTTTAATCTCTGATTCTCCCCAAAACAACTTTCAATTATTATCAAACTTCAATTCTTTCAATTACTTTCAATTTTAAAATATCATGCAATGGCGCCATGAAAATCAATTGTAATTATTTTGTAATAGAACTGCCTTCACAATTACGTATCTTGTTTTTCTATGGCATGAAAGCTAAACTCTTTCCATGAAGGGGAAACTATCATCTCTCTTTCTTTACCCTTATCAATTAATTCCCATCCTTTCAAAGGTGATGATTTTGTTTCCCATAAAATAATTCATTATAACCAACGATGTATTATGTTTTACTATTATAAATATAGGGAATATGTGACGTGTTATCATCATACCAGTGTTTACAGCCAGACAATGGGTATACCATTTACCTACATTTACATAGACCCCAGGTACACTATTAAACCAGTAATTTATATACACTATAAAGGTTATATACTGTCATCCACAAAACCCTACACCGTCAATAGACCTGTCAAATTATCTGCTCAATTACCGCCGACAAAAGGGGACCACAGACCCCGCCATTGTGAGAGTGACCAGCTGCCAGACTATAAACTGATTGGCTGAATATAATATAATACCGTGTGGTTGATTGAATATTAGACGGTCAAAGTTTTTGTTTTTCTCGTCCTCCCCTTTTCTGATATTGTTTGTACAATACCAGCAATAACATACCTGTTGTTCCCATCCTGGCCAATTAATTTTATTTCGGCTGTTAGGAGGGGTTGAAGTGAATACCAAGTTAAAGGACACAACGCTTATTTCTGATGATTGATGAAACAAGTGTTGCTTAACATGTCAGATTATCAGTGGGAAACATCCTTAGAACTGAACATCAAACAAATTAAAGTAGCACCCGTGAATGTATATAAAAAAGATTGAACATTGTAGCTTTAAGGAAAATATTAATGCCAGCCATTATCAGTTATCACATACGTGATAGACCTGGCTAAACAAAAACACGTTCAGATATAATTTCAAAACAGAGATCATTGCTACGATAGATGCGTAACGAAGATTTGAAATACAAGAAGTGACACACAGAATGGAAAACACTTTTTAGAAAGAATCATTAGTGTGCAGAAATTCGACAGTGTATCTGTTATCGCTCGTTCCTTCAGTAAGTTATATATAAGGATAACACGTGTATTCCATTTTTTGCGTCACTTCCTGTTTCTTCAAATCTTCGTTTATACATCTACCGTAGCAATGTGTTTAATTTATATTGAGAATGTGCTTAACCAGTCCTGTCACATAATGTGATAATGGCTGATACCAATATTGTCCTTTAATTAGAAGGGGACCCCTTTCATACTCTTGATGTATTCACATTCAAAACCCTGCAGACGCCTTTAGAACACTAAATGCACCATCCTGCACTTACTATTAGAATGCTAAATGCGCTCTTACGATCACTAAATAGTAATGCCCCCTTTCAAGATCACTATGTTAAGTAACTTTCTAAACACGTAAGATACATTTGAATGTATTGAGTTCAAATACGAGGATATTCTGAGGTGGAACATTCGTCAGTTGTAAGAAAGCGATATTTCTAGTCTATCTTAGCCTCTGTCATAAAAGTATCTTTCCACCAATGTAATTCAGCTTATTTCTCTAATTCAAAAGTTGTCCAATAAATTTAAACAAATATGAGACCAAACAACTTAATTGGAAATTTCCTGCCAAAGGCGAGATAACACTTTTACTCGTTAGCTTAATGCCACTGCACTATATAACTTGGCTTGCGGCTCTTCTGATTGTCAATGGCCACTTTACCATCAATATTTTGCACAAGAGCCACAACAAAAGCACCTCTTAAAACGTTACTATTGACCACCCCTTTCAATTAGAATCTTTTACACCGGTGGCTTAGAGAGTCAATGATGTAAAGATCGATAACTGCATATTAATAACGCAGAAGTGGAACCAGTTTCTATGCGGACCAGTCCAGGACAATTTATTCTTGTGATACATGTCAGAGAAAAAGAAAAGTTGCTTCCTGGGCTACTTTGTTAACTTGATACACAATTATAAATAATGGTGGATCCGATTTATATTGATTACATCATTGAAATTTCCAGGAGAGGCCGAACATGGGGGTCATAAAGATTGATAGTGGCAATACATTCGCTCTTCCGTTTGAATAACCCCAATTTTATTTCAATCTAGACTTAAATCCTAACTGACTAAATTGCTTTCAATAACCACGAACTAGTAGTCTTCTAGTAGTGACAGAAATCTCTTAATCACGTGATAATAATACAGACCTAATTCAGTAGTCCATTTGAGAAATCTTCGTGAAACGTCTTTGGAGGAAAATAATCAATATACCGTTTACATTAGAACACAGCTATTTAACTCAATTATTGATAAACTAGAATTGTGAAACCATCCCTATCCAGGAAGTAACGACCCCAATTATCTAACGGCTTATCTCAAATTGTAGATTGAATGATTGGAAAAGTGCTACACGAAGGGAAATCGATCAACCTGCGAAATTTACGAGTGATGCTGTACAGTTGTATCCTGCCTAACTAAACATTACAGCTTATCGTCTACTACTGACACACAGAGTGCATTTATATTGACGTCTTGACAGCAAGTGATAATAACAACCTATATATTCAATCGATTAACTATAACAGCAACACCCTTGAAATATTACTTCTTTTGCCGAAATGAAATGGTGTTTAACGTCCTACTGTTCTGCTCCTAAACTGATTTAATGTAGACCGTCTCTTTTACGGACAAGTAGACCGGGAAATATAAACTGTAGATAAAGATGACTATTTCGTTTCCGGCTGGTATTACGGCTCTATTTCAGAACCTATCCAGCATTTATTAAAAGATAAACATAATCCCAATCCTGGTACCCTGGTTCACAACCGGTTGATTTCAGTGACACACAGATTCTGATATTTTGCCAGACCCGTCCATATCAACGCGCAATAGTTGGGTTAAAAAATTTGGGGGTGGGTTAAAAAAGCTCCGTAATACAATATGAACTGGAATGAAATGGAGTTTAACATCCGACATTTCTGCCCCATCCCAGAGACATTTTGCAAGAACGGTGGCGCTACGATATGCTTTTATTTTGAAATCCAACTTTCAACGGTTCTCTAACGGGTACATAATCCTAAGGACTTTTCTCGGCCAACCCCGATATCGAACCCAAGGGGCCCCAGGTTATCGCGACACCCCTATAATAACGACCCAGTTCTGTAACACAAGTGATTGGTGTAAAAGCAATATGTTAATGCAGTTGCTTCAAAAAACTTACATGAGTGGAGACATTCAACAATAGTTGTGGCATCTATTAGATATCCACCACACAGGGCACAGATCAGATGTGGATTAACTTCCGTTATCCTCATTCTGTCCCCAGAACATTTCACACTCATTCTGAAAGAGAAAAAAAGAGAAATTAATCGTTATTTCAAGTCTTCTGGTCATAAAATTCGTTTACTGGAAAAAAATATTTTAGAAAAAGGTTACTAGTAAATGTTTACACGTGCAAAGGCGAAACAACGAATAAGAAAGTGCAAGATTACTCCCGTTTGAATTTATATATATATTTTTAAATTTAGAACCAACCAGAATCATAACCCAATCAAATATAATTTCTACATATTAGTAGTCTCAAATAATTATGGTTCATAGTTCACGACAAATCAACCTCCTTCCGATTTCACGACACGACAATCATGTCTCAGAAAACCCAGCAAGTATATCTGGTATAATTCGTAAAGAATACCGTTGTGTTGATATTATGTGATAGAAGATTGACTATACAGATTTGTAAACGTCTACAAAAAGTCTATGGAATTATTCAAGTTAATTCACCACTAAGAAGACAAAGGGGGTCTGAATCCATGATGTCTGAAAAGGAAATCATGTCATGTAAATTGTATTATATTGCTTTTGTATATAGTCAAAGTTCTTGACGCCTGCTATCAAATGTTTCTTGAAGAATGAAGACCTTGGAATATTGATTCATTCGCCAGTACAGCGACCCATACTTTGAACAGCATTTTACACAGTTACAGAAGAACTCTGGCAAAACACTTTAACAAGTTATGATGCCATTAATACATCTCACGTTTTGTTTTAGACAGTAACCTAACTTACAAGTGACCTTATCCGACAATTTCGGGCTCGTGCTTTATAAGACAGGAATTTGTGACGATAATAATGTACATAAATGGTGTGTAGGACGAGAAGCCGAGATAAAGATATTCTTCCTACACAAATCTTTCCTTTTATGACCCAATATTGTATAAAGAAACGCATAATAGATGTATAGATCGTATAATATATTACACAACAACAGAAAAATGGTAAACTAAAAAGTTGAGTTCACTCTGTTATGTTTTTATGTTTTATACACGACCAATGATGATAAATAACCCCTGTTTTCAAGCTTTATCTTCTACTTTACAACCTGTTCAATCTATGTTAATGGATAAATTTAAATAGCGAATACTGATGCATTAAACAAAATGTTTAAATATTATCAAAATTGCATAAACCTGTTTCTCGTGACAAAAGAAGATATTTGTCTTGTGTCTTAAACGTACAATCCTCATCTAAACCTATATTAATAGCTAAATTGGGATCTCATAGGGCACAAAATGTCATGCAAGTATTAAACAAATCATCAACAAGACTTTAAATTATTAACCATACTCCCGCCCATTGCATTTATATTTAGTTGAATATTTAAACAGTCAAACTATTTGTGTTTAAAGTACGTGTAGGTTTTAATTTACTTATCAGAGTTACGTGGGCTAAATCCTTGTTTTATTTATATTATTAATATTAATACAAAATAACGCTGATATAACAAAATATAATAGCCCCCAAATTTAAAATAACTATTCATTTTGTCGACAGTTCGGCATGTGTTTAAATATGCTCATATTTATTCAAATGTATCTGCATAAAGGTTTAATCAAATAACTATAATGATGTCTAACAATTTTGATTTTTTTCTTTTCAGAATTTTAAAATTATTGTTTCATCTAATAAAATGAATCATTTCCCTGATATTCTGTTATTTATTTATTTTTTTTTTATTATTATGCGCTATCGACACAAAATTTTAGATATCGATCAATTCTTTGTAGTTTACAATAAATCAATAAGAATGTTTTCTATATTTATCAATTTAATCTATGTTAACGGAACTGACAGAGTTATTCACATTATAATCCCCCAAAGTTCAAGATTTAAAGCACACACACACAAACTGAACTTGATCCGTATCTATCGACCTAAAGGTTTTCAGGTACATAATAGTTTTTGTGAAATATCTAACTTATTGTGCAACATATGTACATAAATATTAGATCAGTTTTTGTTTTCAGCCATATTGTCATTTCCAGTTAAAATCACTATTAGCCACACAGAAATATTAAACGTTCCAAGGGAATTCTTGTCAAAAAAAATAATATTAAAAAAATTAAACATAACGTAGCGCATCAAAAATATTCTATGAATAATCTGATCGTGTGAAATGAAATTACATGCGCGAGCTACTTGACCCAAGGTCAGCGCGTGATGATATTAATGAATGAAATCTCGCGAGGTTTGAGTTACCGTGCGAGTCACGTTTTCACAGCTATTCAATACATAAAAACATAATAAGGCGTCGTCATTGGGTTTAAAATGAATGAATGATTTTCTTTGAAAAGAAATAAGTTTGGGAATTGCAACATAATACGAATGAATAATCTACCCCTTTTCTGTGAAACGTTCTGTATCTATGACAACCGTCTCTAGTTACAAAAACTTGCATGGGAATTCATATATCTCTCCCTCTCTATATATACAGCTCTCTAGTGTTTTTTTTTTTTTTTTTTTTTTTTTTTATAAAAGCCGACACACATATAAACGGACTCTTTTCTTGTTTGATCCTTTTAATCCTATTCTTAAACCCCATTAAGCCAACCTAAAACCCAGAAAATAGACAAGGAAGGAAGTACCTGCATAGTTATTCTTACGTCATAGAACAGCGGGTATTTATTCAAGTAAGCAACTGTGTTGAAATCATATGACGTAAATCTATTAATCTGATACTTAAGTCGAAGAAGTTCATTAAACCCCCGGAAAGAGACCATTGTAGAAAATCATGGATAAGGAATTTATTATTAATAAAGTATTATGATAACCCCTGATGAGTATTACTATGACTACTGTGTGGAAGGGGTGGG
Source organism: Patella caerulea (assembly GCA_036850965.1). Lineage (NCBI taxonomy): Eukaryota > Metazoa > Mollusca > Gastropoda > Patellidae > Patella > Patella caerulea. Next base: position 18,190,717 of record JAZGQO010000021.1, read on the forward strand.
GTAAGTTTACTGGGGACAATTATATGTAGTATTTTATGGATGAACAGCTGAAAACATGAAAATGCCATCGCATTAAATGCGTTTTTCGTACATGTACACGAAATGTCTTTAACTCTCACAAAATCGAGTTACTACAATTGTCATGATAACCGAGACAATATTGTTCATTTTATGCCTCGTTCATGTAGGTCTATTAAATTACACTCCATTACTCTTGAGTCAATAATTCGTTCTGTCAGTTTCAAGCATGAGTTACTTTCGTTATTTCTTCCGTAACGCTTCAATGATCAAACACAAGGACTGGTAGACAGACGCTAAAGGTGCCATTGATGTAGTCGAGATCAACAGAGTGTTATAACTGTCGAACTCCCAGGAGAAAGTTGGCAACCAGCTGGAACCATTTACTCAATTTGTAAGTAAGCAATCCCCCGAGGCGGCCATAACATGTCTTTATAGCATTAACAAATACGAATGGAAGATAAAATCACTGTTAGAATAGTATAATCGTACAAAACATGCACCCTTTCTCTTACGAATAACAAATTGTAACATTTTATTACTTCTGTGCTGCACAGTAAAGCGATGATTAAAACGTCTGCACTTTCAGGAAATGACACAATCGCCATACTCATTAATATCTGACCGGAACTAAACCATGCTATAACTTGATATTAACAATATTTTATATCTTTAAAGAAATCAAATAGCCAGTTCTCATGGTGATTACCCTATAGTTTATTAATATCGTAGGTACAATAATCTAAATTTCGAACAATACGAGAGGACCTGTTCATAAGAGAGGAATCCACAACTCTTGCCTTTTCGCCTCTATATCTTGTATTCAATGTTCAAAGTGAAAGAAACGCGTTTAATCTCCAAGCATTTTGCATTCAGAGAAGCTCAACTGATATACCATGAGAAATGCCATTGAGAAATAATGTACAGCGTGTGAATGACGGTTATAAAGATAAGTAAGACCTGCATGTTTCTACTTTAATCTGAAACACGAATCTTTTATTCAAAATTTCTTGCGTGAGAAAAATCTTATCTAAAATAATACAAAGTGACATGTTAATTGTATAGACTCATTGAAGAAGAAACGGGCATGCAGTATATTTATTTAGTTTAAAAATTGTCCACGATGGCCAACACAAAGTATGGCTGCACAGTCAATCGCGCTAGCCTGACCGTTATTAGTTCGTCACAATTATTTGCTTTATCCTTAATTACAGACTCACATTCACGGCTACGCCCATCATCATATAATTACAGGGGTTAAAGGTCATTTAATGTCAATTAATCCTGCTAATAGACGATAAAAGAGCACGTGCTATGACGTCGAGGATGACAAGGTACCACGATTGTCGATACACTTTGCGCGTGATTTCTCATTAACAATTATACACTTTACAAAGCAAGGACGTGATCTCTCGGCAACTAATCTAACAGGCATGCGTGGTCAGTTTTTACAACCCCTGCGCATAATTAGCGGTCAGTTTCTATGATGGTTCGTGTTTTAGCAAGTTCAATACAAGCACGTGCTTAATAGCGCCAATTCTCCGATTCAAGTTTAACATGGATGTGAGAAAGCCACGATTTGCTTGACAGCTCGATTCAATATTTATATAAATTGGTTTTTATATGGCATCATTTTGTCTGTTGTCATGTCAACAAGCAATTAATCAAGCACCATTCAAACAACCACTTTCCCTTTTCACAGAACAATACGAAAATAAAATTATCAATACAACAAAGGCCTTTTCAAATATTTTCGAACATTGATCGTCAATAGATTAAAACAACTGAAAAACAAAGGCAAAACATCTTAAACAACATGCGACTGAAAACACCGGATTGTTCATTAGATATTAAATCATATATTCATAATCACGTTCTCTCTTAGTTGGCGTTTCTATTAACAGTGAATAGAATCGATTCAGTTCATCACGATTCTCAGATCAATGAAATAAACTTAGACTAGTTCATATAGTAGTAGGTTAAATATTCTGGCTTTTACGTTTAGAAACGGGATAAGAGAGAGAGAAGATGGGGTTTAACGTCGACTCGACACAAACTATGTCATTTCGGGACTAACATGTGGTTAAATTTTATTTCAATAATTCGCTTGCGCGTAGGGGTTTTTAGCAGTGGGGGGGGGGGGGAAACCGGAGTACCCGCAGAAAACCCATGAGGTTGAACAGGCGACCGTACTCCTTGCCACGTACAACCGATGATTCGAAACCACGCTATTTGACTCAATGGCAGGCCGTATGATACAGCGCTTACCTTTCGGCTCCCCAACCCCCCAAACGGAATAAGAATATCATCGAACATTTTTTTAGTGACTGTCACAATCACTGGCGATCAACAACACTATTATGATACTTATTGTTGTCGTATATTAGTATTATAACGTTCCCAATCGCTAAACAACACTAAATCGTATTGATCAATAACGGTGTATAAAATAAACGTTCAGTGTTCCTAAAATGTTCAATAATATCCTAAAATGTATGTGTATTGATTATCCCCATTGTGTGCAGTAGTAATGAAATGACACTATATAAAACCCGTGCTTTTAATAATTGTTTGTTCATTTTTTTTCCAAATGGTATCTAAGTGTAATCCCCTAATGTCCCGTACAATATTAAGCTGTTGTGCCCCATCCAGACGATCACACATTTGTACAAAACATCACCATATCCAGATCTGTTTAAACATGTGGATATCTGTCTACATGATGAAATATATATGAAGTAAAACAAAAAGGAAATGACAGAGAAAAGTTTATGGCATCACCCATGGAGGCTCATGATGTCATCTTAGGTGGTGTTGCTGCGCTGGTTGCAAATCTGTAATCCGTTGGCGTTACGTTTGTTGGGAAAACAGTCCAGACGACCAATGGATTAGGAACACAACTGACAGATTTGGTTAAGTGAGCAATTATTACACAGACGCCTGTAACGTGGAACATATTTCAAAAATAACATTAGGCCTAATCTGTATGATTAAGTGTAATGTCTGATGTTGTTACGTGAATCGGTTTCTGGCGAGTTATTTGCCCTTGAATAAAAAACAGGATTCAGACCAAATGTTCGTAACAGACTTTAGACATTACACTTAGTCGTATAGCTTAGGCCTAATATCATTTTTGAAATATTTCCACGTTACAGGCGCCTATAGATTGAAGGTTAACTAAATGACGATAAACTCTAACGTCTCGAAACAACAGTTAAGGATTTACGCATTTATGGGGTCTTTTGGTAAACATAACATACGTAAAGCACGTGTTTTGGCCTTGTCGTTTATCCTGAACGGTGCTGAAAAGCAATTTGTACCTATGACAACAGAGAAGGTAATACAACGGGAAGTAAGCAGCTGTTGTAAATAAAAGGGAGATAGTTTAATTATTTCTTTGTTCAAGGTTCAACTTACATTTAATCACTTTGCTTCCGATATTTTGTCATTCGATACACCCTTGTTGTGACTATAACGGTCCCTTCACGCGCTCAAAAGAGGAAAACACACGTGCACGTTCTACACACTTTCACTGCCATCTTCGTCGTATTTTGTTTCAGGGTTGTAAAGTTTAGTATATGAGTAAGAACACATTTTCACGTGTAAATAAATAAACGTCACGTGATTGAAATTACACACAGAATTCCGGCTGTAATAACAGTAGTCACGTGATGGTGCAGAGTGACGTATATATTTAAACTAAGAATAAGTGGCATTCTTACGAGGGCAAGCGATGTGTTCCTATTTGCTATCTTGGTTATTCCAGAAATAAAATACTTCCACTCAGCTGTTTTTGTTTCAAGCCGGATAAACATTATCCGTTTCAAGGTGATATTTGATCAGAATTTTGTGTGCTTGGTTTTGTAAACAGTTGAGAAATTCCATGCCGAGGTTAGAACCTGGTATTAAACGGTGTATCAGTAGAGCGAGTTAGTATATACATGTAATAAACACCGCTACAAGGTAAACCCATGTTTTCTTAATTTAACGAAAAGATGATTAGATTAGATGCGCCGGTAATTGCAGTTTCTGCCTTGAAATGAAAGAGGGTTTAACATCCCATATTACTGCACCAACTTAGCTTATGAAGACGGTGATACGCCATGCAATATGCTTTTGTGAGGGTCATTTCGCCCGTAAATTGCGCCACGGTTTTCTCAAATTCAAATTATCAAGGTTTCGTTTACGTTCACGCTAACGAATAGAAGGGTTTTTTTCCCTCCGCAGCGGCTCCCCAAATGTAACGTGTGATATTGAACCTTTTCATGTGATTTACTTAAGTCAACGCTTGAATGTTACTTATAATTTCGATAATAAAATATGGATTCGCTTAATAATCAGTATACAAATATCATAAAAAAAATACTTTTTGTCCAGATTAACGCTCATGAAATGTGTTCCCACTGGATACATAAAAGTACAACAAAACGGTATAGCTATGTAAGCTTCCCGAACAAATGCGAAGTGGAATCTGTAAAAAAAATCAAGTACATGTATAAACGGATGTTCATCTATAATATAAGAATCATTGGCTAGTATTCGGGAATTTAAATCCAATTTACACCGAACAAATTCTCTATGCTACGGAAATTTCTTTCGAAAATAAATACGTACTGAATTTCGCATTGAGTTGTTAGTTACACCCTCGTAAACTAACCTAAACGAGTATAAACTTGTTTACTAGTCAATAGCTTTAAATAAAAAGAACAAATATTAGTTTCGTATCTTGCAGTAAAATCTAACCAAATGACTCCAAGAATGTTGCAAATCCTCGTGTACAATAAGGTTCCATTTTCTGGCTTCTCTCCAAACACGCACCTAACACAGATAAAAACTCACCAAATTTACAATTTGCCGGAACTGAACAACTCAGCCAAAGACTTGAAAACATCAACATTATGCAACTTGTTACCCTGAGCAAATAGTAACTTTTCTTTTATCTTTTTAGTCCTAGAAATACGCAAAATTGTGCCTTCTTAATGGATCATTTCCACCGCCTTTTCTTTATTATCTTGTTGAAAATCATTATTTTTGTTGGTTACCTTATAACGTTATACGTACATATAAACAGTCCCGTAACAAACTTTGTTGAAGAGATAGATTATGTCAAGAAACATAGACGGTATTTGACATTGTCTAAACTGGAGCAAATAATCGCAGACTACCAGTAATTCTCTTCAAATATCATTTTTCGAGCTGTAGAGACTCGCCTATTATTTTTTTTTTATTAAAACGGTAAAGAAAGTCGGTATTCTGTCTTATCTGAAATTTTCACGGGGCAGATTAATGATGAATACAGATTTACTAAAGAATATAAAGTTTTGTCCAGAAGCTCTGTGCTTTTGTATTTTGGGTTTTTTTTTTTTCGAACATGCACTAATAATTTACCGTCTCCTGTAAAAACAAAACAAAACTGGAATTGTCCCAAAAATTAGTTCAGTTTTGTTTCTTCTCGAAAAAACCGCGTTAAGATTTGAAACACTTCCAGTTAAGAGGGGAGATTAAACAGCAGTGAATAATGGTCTGGGATTTTTCTTTTAAGCGTCTGGGAATCTTCTAACTACCAAATAATAGTTTTAAATCTTATTCCTTTCCATTGCAATACCAGTTTTGTAACACATCAGACGAAAGATAATTCATGGGAATAAATGTTGATGTAATTAAGAAGAAGAAAGTTATAAAAATTTAAAGATGTAAGTGGTTAACTTAAACACTTGAAATACATGTAAGCACCCTTACCGAAAATCCCACGGTCAGTACGAAAACAGATTACGGCATCGGGTATAGCATAAAACTGTAACAAATAATACACATATCGCTTCACTGTGGTCATTATCATGACCAAAAGACAAGATGGCTGGGCTAATTTTTAAATACCCGAGAAGTTATTTCATTTTCGTGTACTCTCTTTACTCCGCTTGCAAGCACATTAGTTTAAATTAGGCATATAACTAATTATTATTTATATAATTAAGATAAATTACAACCACGCCAAATCGAATATCATCCAAATAAATTGAATTACTGATAAATAAAGTGTTGCAAATGCATACTTAGCGCCAAAAGATGTAAACTCTGAAAAATCTCGTGTGAATTATTCAACAATTATCTAATAAAATTTTCAATAATGAAATCAGTTCGTAGCGGTAATTTAGTACAAATGCATTTATATATTGGCATTGTTAAACAATTCGTAGTTTAACACCTTAGATATTTTATTTCATGGAAAATCTGATTATGTATGAAACAAAATATTGATTTATTTCAAGACGCTGGTTCAGATTTTTTATCCAAGTAATAGAACATATTTCTTCATCAAATACTCTTTCCAAATTTTTTACTAATCATCCAGATTTTCCAGACACAAAATCGTTTGGATAGTATGATCTACGTTTATGTTCAAGACTATCTTTCTAGTTGGCATTTTCTGCCAAGAAAACACGCGGATCAATATTCCGTAACGGTGTCGCGTGCGCGCGTGCAAATTCCATTAAGCTAACGGAGGTTGAAATATTAATGACATTTTACGGTTTAAATGCCGTGGAGAATACTACGATAATGACGGTCGTTTTTCTCCTAATTGTTGCAGCAGTGAAACTTAATTCCTCTGGAATTCAACTATCGTTGTAACGATCAAGTTTATTGGCTAATTTTAGTGCCAAGATATAACTCCGCAGCAAATAACTAGTTTAAAATCTATTGGTTTGTACTAGGAAATAAACGCTGTTTACTTGTTAAAGCTGTCAGGAAAAGCTCAAGAAGAAATAATTCCAAGTGAGTGTGCGCAGCTGTTATTCGTCTTGTAACAGTAAGCTGAACGAGAAAAAGAAAATAACATTTTTTTTTGTCTTCCGTCTTCAAATTTTGGCACGGGTTGCGAGGCAACACGCCATATTACTTTAACGATATCTAGCGTTAATTGACGAGATCTGTTGAAAAAATAAACAGTTACGGCGTGTAACGGCTTTTATAAGATGGAAATCCCAGAATTCATCTGGATCTAAAATATCAAGCTAACTAACCTAAAAAATAAATAAAACGAAGTCTGTGCAAGAAAACAGGCGATAAACCGAACATAAACATTATTTGATTGAAGCACCTTACTTGAATCTCTACATGTTCTTCGATAACCGCGTCTTAAACAGAGATATATCGGATATTGATGTGACATGCTCTAGTAAAGAGAACAATTCTGGAATAAAAATTGGTTAAAGTCCGCACTTTGGAACTCGTTGCTTTATAGTCTTGTATAAAGATACGGCCCTGCTAAATTTGAAACAATAAACAAATATTTGATTTCTGGTTTATACCTGTTTAATATATAAATTCTAAAATATGTATAAATGCCTTATTATTTTAGGATTACCTAACATATATTTGGTCAGTATTGACAAACACATTCTGAGTGTCTATTCCAATACATCTGTCAATCAGTTAATAATATTTCCGTGAAGCGAATAACGCGCCCCCTCCCCACTTAACTAAACAAATGTCCCGATTGCCTGCATGTACTCTATTTACACACCCATTCATATTGCTATTACGACCCATACTGTATTGTAACTGGTTTTAGGATGTAATAATACAGAACAGATAATTACATTCGATTAAATCTATCCGGGCCTCGAGACCATGAGTGGAACTGTCAGTTTATTTGACACTGTAAAAAGGAAGGACGTTACTTATTTATCTCCACTCTCTTCCAATGTGTTATATATAAACAATTTGAAAGTTTCAAGCCCCATCTGCAAACAGACGTAAGATTTCATAGATACGGCACATTGTGAGCCATGCAATTAGAATAACGCTACACCGGATGCTTTGTGAACAAAGATGCGATTAGACACTGGGTTCGAGGATCAAGTTAGTTAACAAAAATGTATACATTATTCCGTATTCGAATCGCATCGACTAGCGTGTGACCAGCTGGTTCTAAGTTGAAGACAACACATCGTCGTTTTTGTAGCATTTGTATCATACGGGACACTGTTGAATGAAAAATACCACCATACACCGACAGATCACTTCAATAGCCATACCAAGTGATATTGCAATCACAAAGTTAGAGCTATGTGGGTTCATACATGTACGTCATGAGCAAGAGTATAAAACAGTGATATTTCCTTTGGGTGGATTATGCTAGTAGTACGTATCTCTATATTTCAAACAAATCACCTATGAATAAAACAGCGCGCTGTAAATGATACCAGCTATTTGCGAGATGTAATCCGTAACTGGACGACGCTGTGAAGAAAAGACATCTCTGAGGGAGACTTGAGTTTCAAAAATCTTTGAGCCCAAGGGGGGTAAACGTGAACCCGGCCAACATACGCCATAACATGGAAGCAATCATATATTAGACGTCTGCTTCAAACAAACCACCGACCGTCGGCAGCAATACGCGACACGTGCTTAACACGTGAAGAATGTCTCGCGACTCGAACCACTGGCTTTTGAACTTTTGGTATATTAAATCCTGACAGACCTGGATCTTTCACACGTCACGTGGATTATTATAACCCCGTTTATATTAAAATGTTAACACGAGAGCGGAAAGACTCAGTTTTATAGCAATGTTCACTTAACTGTTTATAAACCATTAAACTAGAAATCCATTACAGAACAACTTCAATTATGAGCTCAGATGGATGGAGCGAAATGCTGTTTAACACATTTTTAGTTATAACACTGCCAAATGCGATAAACCTTTTAATTATGCATGAAGCAAGAAACAAATAATGAAGCTGCCAAGCATGTTTTTTTTTACGCCACTACTCCAATAAGAGTTTTATTTTGTGAAATTATTTAAAGATACAACTGAGATTGGAAACGTCAACCTAATATATAGTAAGTAATCCAAACTAAAATATCTGTCATTGTTAAAAATACATTAGAGTGCACATATCAATGACATAGAACGTTAATACTCACATTAACGTGACACAGTAAACTAATAGGATATTTATGTGAGATAAATTACATGTCATGGATGCATACTAGCAATTCGTAGTCGTGAACTCTTCGTGGTTATAAAAAGTAGAGCTGGTAGCAAGGTTATCCTATTGTGTGTTTCGTTACTGGCTTGTCAATCGATAATTCTTATTACTGGTTGGTGTAAAATATGAGATTGTGGGAGTGAAACGAAGTGTTATATAATTTTGACCTAGATTTCAATACTGATGTTACGGTGCGACTCGGTACCCAGCTTGGTTTGGTATCTAGACATTCATAAGATAGGCTGGCACTGCCAGGCAGGATACGCCCACATTTTCGAGAGATGGACAGAGAACAAGCAATACCGAAAGTGATTTTTCCTACATCATTAAGTCCTGTATTTCATACTGTATTGGGAGCAGCCATTTAGTTGGTCAGTTCCAGTCTGATATTCATGAAATTCAAAGCCGACAATGATTATGGTGTGACGGTACACAACCTAGAAATGTGACTTTTCATCAAAATCGGATAAGAATTGTGACCTGTAGAGAGTCCACAACCATGGTATACCATATTTTTACACTATTCGCGTACAAACGGCGACCATTTCGTCCGGCAATTTTGGTACGATTTTCACGAAATTAGAACTCAACCTTCCTCATCAAAATCGAATTAAAATTGTGACCTATACAGGGTCCACAACCATGATATATCATTTTTTTAACAGTATTCGCGTACAAACGGTGGCCATTTTGTCTGTCAACTTTGGTCCGATTTTCCCGAAATTCAAACTCAACCTTCCTTACGGTATAACGGTGATATAATCTAGCGTTTTTTTTTAAATCGGATAATAATTGTGACCTCCAGAGGGACCACAAGCTAAAGAAAGGGGGATTTTGCGTATAACCAGGGGCCATAATTCAGGAAGTTACAATCCAATATGCGCAAATATCGAAAAGAACCAAGATCTTTGGGTTATAACCATGAATTTCAAGTTTCATCAAAATCGAATTAAAATTGTGACCTTTACAGGGTCCACAACCTTGATATACCACTTTTTAACAGTATTCGCGTACAAATGGCGGCCATTTTGTATGGCAATTTTGGTCTGATTTTCCCGAAATTCGAACTCAATTTTCGTTACCGTGTAACGGTAAAATATTCAAACGTGTTTTTTAAATCGGATAATAATTGTGACCTCCAAGCTAAAAAAAAAGGCGATTTTGCGTATAATCAGGGGCCATTATTCAGGAAGTTACGATCCGATATGCACAAATATCGACGGGAACCAAGATCTTTGGGTTATAACCATGAATTTCAAGTTTCATCAAAATCGAATTAAAATTGTGACCTCCACAGGGTCCACAACCTTGATATACCATTTTTTAACAGTATTCGCGTACAAACGGCAGTCATTTTGTATGGCAATTTTGATCCGATTTTCCCGAAATTCGAACTCAACCTTCCTTAGGGTGTAACAGGTGTAATCAAACGTTTTTTTTAAATCGAATAATAATTGTGACCTCCAGAGGGACCACAAACTAAAAAGGGTGATTTTTCGGACAATCAGGGGCCATAATTCAGGAAATTACATTCCGATAGCCGCAAATATCGAAAGGAACCAAGATCTTTGGGTTACAAACATTCATGTCAAGTTTCATCAAAATCGGTTCAAAATTGTGTCCTCTTCAGGGTCCACAAGCTAAAAACGTGATTTTTCGTACAATCAGGGGCCATAATCCATGAAGTTTTGATCCGATACATGCCAATATCGAAAGCAGCCGAGATCTTTTGGGGATAAACCTATATTTCAAGTTTCATCAAAATCGGATAAGAATTGTGACCTGTAGAGAGTCCACAAACAAATTGTGGACGGACGGACGGACGTATAAAAATGATAGGAATAATACAGAATATTTTTAATAAATACTTTGTAATCCTAAATAAGAAGCAGAACACCAAATCAAAGTTTTATACTAATAACAAATAGTAGCAGTGTTTCAAAAAAAAAAAAAACAGTTATACCAGAGAGAAGCAGCCTGATAAATCAATTCTCAGCTGTTATGAAATAAGTTCCGTGTGAATACAAGGAACCGAATAGGGGCAGATGCTTTTCCACTTGTATCCCAGAGAGAGAGAGGAGTGGGAATTGGGATTTAACTAGTTCATTTCGAGACTAACACATGGTTTACTTTTATGTCAATAGTTCGCTCGCGTAGGGTCTTTAGCAGTGGGAGGAACCCGGTGTACCCGTAGGAGACCCACGAGATTGGACGGGCTATCTTACTCCTTGCCACGTACAACCGGGGATTCGAACCACACCAGTTGACTCACTGGCAAGCCGTATGATACAGCGCGCGCACGCTAACCATTCGGCCATCGATCCAAAATCTGTCTAATGCAAGTCTTTCTTTAGGCTTAACAAGTTATATTAACTATGAATTAGACATTTTTTTAAAAAAAAAAATAACATGCCAAAACCATAATGGCATCGGACACTCGACATTTTAACCAGATAAGAACACTTCGTCAGTTAAAAATGAGAAATATTTTCATTTTACATTACCTATTTTTGAGCTATGAATGGTCAACTGTTTATCCAAATCTTACATAATGTATCTTTAAACAATTTATAACGGAAAATACACCAAGTGTAAGAATGAATCTAACTGGTACGATATCTTCTGAACTGAAACTCGAGAAGCAACCTGCATCCGGAAAAATATCCAGATAAGAATCTTGCATCATTGACAATCTAGCGAACTAAAATAACGGGACATAATCCTGTTATCTTTATGAGAGTTACAGAAAATGTGATCCGGATTCTAACAGACAACGCTGTGTAGATAAATAACTACCTGAAAAGGCAATTGTGCATGGTTAAAAGGATACAGTTTTACGTGTTCATAAATTAACGTTACCAACTATTGAAGGTGTGGCTGAATCATGTCTTGAAGACATACCAATTCCTCATAAGAAATAGTTATTCCAGAATTGAGGAAGATTTAAACGTTAATTATATCTCTTTTCTCTACAAAGATTAACACACACGCTATAAGAAATTGACGCGAATTGGACTTCATGCTTTAATTGACATACGTGGCAGATGATGTGGTCTAGGGAGGATACTCTGTCTTTAGCCGACGATTTATATTACACTGGGGAGATGAATTGTACTTATTACGTCAAAATATGCCTAATTATATACGTTAAGGAATCACAATACGTGTAGGCTACTTTCCATTCATTCAACTTTGATCTTTGTTTCCCCGATTGGACAGACCGAAATCCGGTTGTGTTTGTTTAAATGGTTCTTTATACATATCAACACTATTTAACGAATGGGGTTCATAAACTCATAGATATTACAGATTACTGTTCAATACTTTTTCAAATCTTTTACTTTAAAATACTTATCAAAGTATGGTATATGCTATATTCTAAGCTGTTCTTTAACTCCAAACATCAGTGCAATGCCATAAAATTGACGCTATAATTTCATGAACATCAAACGAACGAAGCATGTAAATTCGTGTGTGCATCCAATTATAAATGTGCATTACCCATTATTAACGTTAAATTGGCGTGTTGTCAAACATTGTCAAGTTCCATGACAACCAATATTTTATGGTATTGCGGCATTGGTGAGTAATTGGGATTTTGACAAGTTCGGAACTTTGTATTCTTATTTCTCATCCTGTTCGAAGCCCTTCCTGGTCCGTTTTTCTTTGAAGTATAAAGTGTTTAAATAGCTCATGGGATGAATCGATAAGTGGTCATCTATCATGACCGATGTCGTGAAACCGTAAACGGCAGATAGCGTTTTCTTAAAAGTCGAAATGAATAGAATATTTCAATACGTACATCCATATAATTAAAATTAAATAATCCCTTTCCGTTTTTTCCTGAATTTCAAACTACAATAGAATCTAACCAACTTTGTTCCACCGTCGTATCTTAATATCCGATTATTCCAACGGTTATAATCACTAAACCAATCCAAATGAGAGAGCGAGAGAGAGAAATGGGGTTTAACGTCCACTCAACACAACTAGGTCATTTCGGGACTAACATATGGTTTAATTTTATTTCAATAATTCGCATGCACGTAGGGGTCTTTAGCAGTGGGAGGAAACCGGAGTACCCGGAGGAAACCCACGAGGTTGAGAAGGCGCCCCTATCTCCATGCCACATACCCTCACACCAGGGCTCGAAACCACAGACGCAAGCCAGGGGTGACCGGCCAGCTAGAGGTCGAAGCGCGGCACTCTAGACCACTAGCCCCCCCCCCGCCAATCCAAATATATGTCGAATCGTAGCAACATATTTTGGTTGTATGTTCACGAAAAACAATTTATAGATTGTCATGGATATACATTACAACTGGACATTAGTTCTCGGTACACAAACTGCCTCTTAACCCGTGTACATATAAAACTGGTGAGACAGTACATTTAATGGCCGGACATTCAGTGCGTTGGCGTTGAGCGTGGAATTTTACCGACATGCCATTGAAAAAATGTAAAATTTGCTAACGCACTCATAATGATTACGTAAGCTACATGTATTATCAGAAAATCTATTCAAATAACACCCACTGTTTCCGCCCCTGCTTTGATCAAAATTCAGATATGAATAGATTTATTTCAACCAGCAGTTTTAAACTAGTTCAGCGAATATTTCAGCTTTATCCTGTTCGTTACATTAATATACATTATTCACGGTTACCACTCAGTGAACATAACAACGGTTTTATGCATCCATTGAATAAGTGCACTTTTGACACATAACTCATTGATATATGTTAGGGTGGGTCATATGCGTGACATAGCACGACAAATCAAGTCGTTTGGGTACGTATAGTCCAAAATGTTTTCTTCTAGCCTGAGATATGGCAATCAAAAAGGTGAAGGACGAGAGGGACACTCTTGGCGATTCCAAGTCTAATCAGATCACAATGGCGCAAGATGGGGCATTTTCTCGGATCGTCTGAATTCAAATATTTCTATGTACACTTTCTAAATCTACAAAACTGCAATACGATTTTTCGTAAGCATTCATACATGTACATATCGTTTATCTGACGACGTTGCTGGCAGTGGCTTCATCACGTACTATTATTATTGCCACACACCGGATACATTGGACATTCAACATAAAAGAGTATATATTCATATATAAACAAAGATAGAATGAAAAATTATTACACATAATATGGAATGACACAAATCATCCAATCAGGAACGGGATATTACAGCATACATGTATATAATATTATGAAATGGGACAAAACATCCAATAAGAAATGAGATCTTAAAGTAAATAATATGACAATAAACAAAAAGGAAACAATATGAAAGATATGTAAAACTTATGAATGACCTCTGCGAATTGGGTTAATAGGTTTCTCTATGAATAGATTATGTAATTAAACAGAATTTTTATACGGGTATTTTTTGGCCTCTTATGTTTGTCCAGACCCTAGGATAGGCGTTGTGCATGGAATATTTTGACTAAATTTGTAGATAGTAGTAGTGTCACGCGATTGAAGAAACAAATTATGCATTCAATATCTGTTTTCAAATAGTTTGGGTATACCACATGCAAAGGCCTGCACAAATAACGTGTGCAAAACCAACCATAATTCGACCGTATTTCCAATATTTATATCATTAAACTGGTTTTAACCGTGGGGCTTCCATGGCTGAAAATCATATTGTGTATTTCCATGGTCTCCGTGTTATCCAGAAGATGCATATCATATGATGAACAAACAATGCGAGTGGGTTAACCATAATAACGGGGTAATTTTGATAAGGCAGTCAAGCGTGGACCCTGATAAATAAACTCCTAAATATTTTATCGTCTGCTACAAGATTTCTATTGACACTATGACGTCATCAATAGCTGAATGTCGTCTGCTTAATATGCTAGAAACCTGTTGAATTTACAAAACATGCAAAGTCATTTACATATTAAATTTTTTCCATTATTCCTTTCATATCAACATCAAACATACATTGATCGGCAATTTTCTATCCGATCGCATCAATCTTTCAAGCGAAAAAAAAAGGATCAGCGGAAAATGTCAGCCCAAATTGTGCAAATCTCGAACACCGTGATGTCTGCAACGTAAAATTTGCAATGCAAGCGAGATCGGGCCCAATGCTACGCAGATCAATCCTAGTCGAGATTCTGCAGAGCCTCGATTTGCACGCAGACAGACGCCATCTTGGTTAGACCCTGGGCCTCAAATACCATCAGTGAAGGGATGGAAAAAAATCGATTTCTCGCCACAAAAGCCACTTTTGACTAAAATGAAAACATAAATTGAAAGATTATAAGTTTACCTACCTGTCAAATTTGTATGGTAACTCTGTGCGTTCTGTAGTCCAAGTTACACGTCCATATCTGTCAACTACGCTTGCTGACAACTCGTTTAGTCCACAAACTAACCGTATAGCTGGCGGTCACGTGACTAAAGTAATTGTCAGTGCGGTCGATAAGGTTTATGAACGTCGTGTGTGAAACAGAGACTGAGCGAGGGCGTTACATGTATAACGGTCCTAAATTTATCACTGCATATGGCCGCATATATATATATATTTTTTTTTAAAAGCCTACTCAGTTTATAATTCATTTTTTTATTTACTTCCAAGGTCGTTTTAACGACATTCTTTCCACAAAATGAGATAAATTTTGCACGTAGTGACATGGCATATAAAAACTTAAAAATACCTCACAAACCAAGCTTTTATTTTGCACGTTTGTAAATATATATTTAAAAAAATCATTAAAATATTATAAGTAAATTACACGATACTCAAGTATTTTTAGAGGTGTGATGAATTTAATTTACATTTTATTAACATTAATTTAACTGTTCGCGTTGCAAAAGAAATTCTTGTAGACTTGTATTTTATCGATCATATATTAATTATTCATAAGAAACGGTTTCTTTCAAACTGGCAACATTTCGTTGAATGAACATTTTCTTTTGACCAGTGATGGAAATCGCTTAATATTGAAACAAGGTATCTAAAGCGTTGATTCCCTGGAAAGAGACTGTTCTGGAACGAATAACGCGGTTCTGTAGACGAATTTTCCATTCTTTTGGTCAAATAATTTTAATTAGATAAAATTAAAATCTCTAATTAATAATTTTACGCACTTGACAGAAGCTTAGTCTTGTTAGCTATGTGAATATTCTATACTTTAAAATAAGGTTTAACTCAGTATTATTTATCCCAATTCATGTAGACATTTATTTAATAAAAAATTCCTGGAAAGTGGATGTGGTGTCAGAAAGACCAGTCATCTGAATGAATTTGAACTTCGGTACAATAATGATTTGAAGAGGAAATGGGGCACTTCCCTAAAAAAATACACTACTGATTTACAAATTAAGTAATGGCGGGACATTTAATTTTCATAAAGCGACGCAGAGATATTTTGAAGATCTGAACAAATATACTTTAAAATTACACTGTAATTATATACTATTGCTGGAAGTTGTTTAATTTCAGATATATTTTAACTGCCTACTTTTACCCAAAACTTCAACGAGATTGAAAGGAATATGTTTCTTCAAATAACGTGTCGTTCGAGCGACCCGCTAATGAAATGGGAATAATGTTTATCAAATTTAGATTCCATAAATAAATTCCCAAATGTCGCACTAAACAGCGTTGTCTCAAACGAGGAAAATTGTCTTAAATGAGCATTCCTTATTTTTTGTCGATCTATGACTAGTAATAACAAATAAATCGTTCTCTATTTTTAAATTCTTGTGATACGCAAAATTCTTTTGTATGGATTTATAAAATAATTTCCCTAAATTAAAATTTATCACAATGTTGGGATCAGCATCTTTATTTAAAAAATATTGGCACTGGTCATTTTCTAATTTTTTTATCGTATAAAATTATCTCCACGTTTTTCTTCATCATTTATCAATGAATGCTATCAATTGGATTTAACAATCGGTGCTTTATGATTTGATATTAATTCAAATCAAAAGCATAATATATTTATAGAAAGTGGATTGGTTATACGCCTTAGTTTTTAATTATTCTAAACTTATCGCAGTATAAAATGATTAAATGGAAATATTGCAGTGGAACACACATTTCCTTTTAAAGCTTAACATAAATAAATCTTTAATAGAAAGCTTTTCATGTGCCACCTGGACAAATTAATATATTTAGATTAATTACAAAAGCGTCTTTATTCTCATTACTTCCCATTCCCTTTTCTTTTTTCGGTATGTTTTAAATATTTACAACTATTTACGTGACTGGTAAAGAGGCGTTTTCCCCATAAAGAAGACCCTGAAAATTAGAAACGGGTTTCTGCTCCCACATAACCTAAACTTGTATTCGTCCAATTAGATTGAGTCATACCTTTCGATTTGATTAAGGCAAAAAACATTGGCTTTAAGAGGTTAATAATTGGGAAACAAATGAGAAACGAATATACATGCAGTTGCCCTGCTTAGCAAATACATCGCATTTAGGGAGCATATAGTTTTCAAAAACTTGTCGATGTTTCAGTCTTTTTCATACTCAACAATAATTGTTAACTAGCGCTTGATTTGTTTCTATCTATGTAGTGTGGATAGATTTTAATTTAGTTATATGGAATATTTTTACTCATTTATTAATGTTCCGATCCAATTTGAATTATCGCATTAATCACTGGCATTGTTGTATAATGCAATCTGGTAACACCGAATTAAATGATGGATTTATTGAAACATGTAACAGAATTATTAGTACATGTATATCAATCATTTATGGACACTGTATTAATGCGAAAAGGGCAAATAAAAATGTCTACCAATGACTCAATCAACACAGCATTTGTATAGCGCAAACAATACTTCGATAAAGTTCTAAATGCGCCTAAAAGTTTATGTGGATTCTTTAAGATGTCTCGAGTTTTTGATTCTTTGATGTCTGAGGTACAGCATTCCAAAGAAAAGGTGCTGCAATTTCTTACGCGAAATTCGATACCTGTACGCGTATGGATTGGTGTCTCTATGAAATCCCTTTTCCAAATGATTACCTATTTGTCGATTAAGAAAAGACTTTGTAATCCACTGATTGTTAGGGATTTTAAAATTAGAAAAAAAAAGTGTTAATATTCCCAGGATTAACCATTATGCAAAATAAGTGCGTGGTTAGTCGACCAAGGAAAAGGAACACCATATAATTTTTTTCCAGCAGCGTAATTAATCCGCAGTTGAATGAGAGTGGGCCTCTAGAGATCTTCACCCAGCCCTGAGTGTAACATTTGTTGTTTGCGTGAATTGAAAATGTTAAAGTGGTAACTACTTCAAATCAAAACAACGAACTCAACCATGATTATATTCCCTTGCTTACGTTTAAATTTAAGTGAAAACTGCAACCATTTCTTTTGGAAAGGATCACTCGCAAAGTCATAACGGATTTTGGCACAAATACTTTGAGATAAAAATAAAATAAAACCAAGTAACTATTTTGAAGCGCAATAAAGTTCAACTAACCAAATCGCCAATAGGAAAATCAAAAATATATTGTTCTTCATAGGACAGAGTGACGTTTGACAGTCAAGTCGAATGGTCGCTCACTAATAATTATTGTCTTTCGTGTATTTTAAGACATTCAGTCCTAAGCAAATGCATTGTGATCAGACAAAATACTTCTTTTATTGAAATTAATCCGTTTTAATGAAAAAGTCGACAAAATTTATTCACCAATCTACCGAAAAGATTACTATCAGTCGTCGATATTATTATAGTTTACACTGCGTGACACTCCATCGATTTTTAATTTAAAAAAAACTCACCGGTCGTGTATCATGTGTTACGTAGTTACAACTTGGGTAAAAGAGGTTAGAAACCATGCCATAATAAATGTGTTATAAAGGGATAACGGGTAGATTTAAGTTTTATTTTTTTCATTTTGAGTTATATCCTTTTGAGTTGTTGTTCATTTATATCAATCAAATACCCCCCAAAAAAATGTCCAGTTTTACTGTTATTTATTACTAAACCATTCGTGACTTTTATATTGCATAATTTTCACTAAATGTATAAAATGCCCAAATTTGTAGTTTTTCTACATTTTCACTGAAAAAGTTTTGTGTGCATGGACTGGTTAGTTTTGTTATATTCTTACGGTTTCCTTGTATTCGATTAAGTGTAATGTACATTTATTAACATATTTCAAGGAAGATAAAATTTCATGAAAAGTATTGATTCAATAACCAAAAATTGTATGTGTGAAAAGCGTGCCTTGCGAAATACCCCTATATGATATTAATAAATATCTGTTCAAAATCCTATTAAAATGATCAGAATTAGCCATAACACAAAAATCTATATAGAATTAGAAAGCATGATTGGTCTGCTTAAGGATCCCATTCGGAACATGCCTTTTTAACAATGTCCAATGGTAGGATAAAGTATTATTAATAGATATTCAGCAAAATTAGACAGAAAAATTTAATCCAACAACAACAAAAGTGAATAAATAAATAACGTAATTTCCATTATTGTTAAATTACTGTTAACGAGAAACTAAATGTCAAATATTTTAGTTGGTTTTCAGAGAGAATAAAAATAACTGTTCACGACAACACTGTAGTACTAATTCGGGGAATAACTCAATTGTGAACTTCCCCCATGAGGTTTTGTTACATAAGGTTTCAATCAAAAAATGGAAGAAACTACAACTTACAAACTTCCCTTTGCATAAATCAATGATTTGTTATATCATGTTGGTGTAACAATAGACAATGGTTGTTGTTGGTTGGTTTTGTTTAACACGGATATTTTCGTGATTAATTATTATCTGTAATATCCGGACATTCTTCATTGTGTTAGTATATAACAGTATCAAGCTTAACCTTGTAAACTTGATCCAATAAGTTAGATGTTTATGCTAAATATATATAGACAATATTCAGAGTGACAAGTGATATTTACAGGCAAATGAACAATTGGTATTTGACTTTTTATCTTTAGAATAAATATTTACAATAATGGTATTAACTATCACATACAATAAGATTATGATCTATGGACAGCAAACAATGTTAAAGTGAGGTCAAATCAACACTCGTCGTAAAAATAAAACAAGACCGGTACATCGATCCTTTCCCTTTCTAAAGGTATATTGCTCTTATCAAGATTATAAATATTGAATATATGGCATGATCGTTGATAAATGTGATACATTACATCAATTATATTTGTCCGTACAGCATGCAGAATACCAGGGAGAAGATAGGTATTTGGATTGAAATGTTGTTGCACACCGCGATCCATACAGACACAAACCCCCCTTTATTTCATGACAATTTTATTTGAAAAGAATGTTTTTAATTAAAAAATCTTCAAAACTTATATTCAACAGGCTATACCTTGATGAGAGACATCCAGTTGATATTTTACCTATAACACAAACATATTAGTGTTATCCGTTCGCTAATGTATTTATCAGCTGAATAAATCCACAACGACTACAAAATCTGGTTAAAAACACAACTGCGGGGGGGGGGGGCGCAGAACTCTGGTGTATTAGAATAGCACAACAATTTTGCATACACTGTTTTGTAATGCAGGATTCTGAAAACTTTCTAAAATCTTTAAGATAAATTTCTCCCAAAAGCTGCGCCAAGTTTTTGTCATGGGTGTGGGGCCCCCTTTAGAGATAATAAAAATATTAATAAGGCCACACGTATGCAAAAAGGAGTAATATGCGTCATCATACAAACAATTAATGCGTTCATAATTTGGCTATTAATGGAAATCACAAAATGTTATATAAATCAATATATACTATATTCAAGAGTTAAAAGTTTCTTGTATTTAAAATATAGTTTGATTCGTGTAATAGTTGGTCTGGTAAACAATATGTTTTTCATTGAGCAACTTGAGATAATGTCTTGTTCCAATGCTTGTATGAGGTAGACCATGTACAGTTGGAGATACAGAACATTATATATGTGTCATCTTCTGCAAAATATGACTATTCACCAAAACCTGATTGAAAATGCAAATTAAAGTAAAAGGCTGATGTGATTGTAGACCAAAAATTTAATAGAGAAAATGTTAAATCTATACATACCTGAAAGATCATCATGCAAAAAAAGGTAACGATGTGGAAGGAGAGGATCTTACGTACACCAGTGCTGAGATTTTCTATAATTAGTAGAATCTACTGTTATTTGGAGGATGGTACTGTTCAGATTTAATTGGATTGAATATTTATTTTCTGCTTGGAAGTGGTGATATCTTTAATAAATGACAGGGGTTGTTTTCACCACAATTTACTAGAGATATACTGGTATACATATATTATATAAATATTCCTTCCTAACACGTGGAGTATGCATTGGCTTCGAAACTGTCCACAAAATTGGTTGACGAAATCGAAATTAAGAGCATCGAAGTATATGATGTAAGCCACGCACAAAGAATTTATTCGTCAACAAAAATTTTGAACCTTTGGGTTCTTGTAGACCTCTTTTTTGTTCCTTGTAAAAGTTGAAAAAAAAAATGGCCAGTTTATAACAGTCTGCTAACAGGGTTGAGGTAATATGAGCAAAGGGCCAGCTGAAAAATCTACGTGTGTTGTGTATTTTTTTATATCCAAAGCAATTGTTTCGGTGATATGAGAATCAGTCCAAGAACGGGCATGCAACAGTGGCAATCCCGTGAAAAACAATTCAATTCAATCAACCACTGTAATAAAATTATTATTAAAGTTAGCAATCAACAAGCAAGTATAAATCCTGGTGGGCAATATTTATATATCGATAACTCTAATTAATAACTACCCTGCGTAATAAGAAAGACAGTGGGAAATTGTGTCAAAAATACAAATCCAAAATGCTGGGAATTAGTATATTACATATACTCAGAGTTTCAAAAAGACTACAACAAGGGAGGTATGTGGGAAGTTTTCTAAGGGTCCTCTCTAAGTGCAACACAGTACCAATATATTAGTGTTTACCAAGATGAATGTTATCAGAAAAATAAACACATTTTCGAATGGGAAAGGCACTGGTTGCTACCAAGATCGTCAAACTGTATAAAATAGTAATTCAAAGCTGTGTGGCGTTTGTTTGAGGTATTTTTTTTTTATAAACCAAAGCTACCTGTATTTCGATACACACGTACATGTTTAGAGACCACACGATTTATAGCTGATCATCTAACATCATTATAACGAAATGAAATGGGGTTTATCGTCCTACTTTTCTGCTCCGAACTGGGCAAATAAAGACGGGCATCACAGAGTGTGCTTTGAGGGAAATTTTGCCAAAACAGAGGCACTACGGTCTACACTGATATCGAATTCCAATTGTCAAGGGATCTTTTACGTGTGCGCCTATGTATACGCGGGGTCTTCGTTGTTCTCACTATCCGAACGATTAGACAGCTGTCCTTGCCAGGCCCTCCGTCCTGCATCACTGACAATGGGGAACCACGCCGGAAAATGTGGTTGAACTTTCTCGGTCAATGCAGGGATCGAACACC
This sequence comes from Patella caerulea, assembly GCA_036850965.1. Lineage (NCBI taxonomy): Eukaryota > Metazoa > Mollusca > Gastropoda > Patellidae > Patella > Patella caerulea. The sequence continues at coordinate 18,213,197 of JAZGQO010000021.1, forward strand.
CAACCCCCAGGCAATGAATTATTGTTGGATATTTTAAGTTCACGTTTAAGGAGCCAAAATATCATACACCAAGAAATTAAAATGCAATTAACATCCTATAACCATCACATGTTGGATCACTGGTGTGCTCAAGGTGCCATATTTTCTTCCTTGAAAACCACTAAAGATGTTATGTATATGTTTTGTAACAAAGGTCAAATTACTTTTATTGACTTACATCGTTGGATTGACCGATTTGTTTCAAATTTCAAATAACCAAACGTGATTCTACATTCAAATCAAATGAAATCGAAAATCATATTTGCCAACCGGTGGAAACCTAAAAAACATAGCTTCTTTAAAAAGAATAGTGTGTCTTTCAGGGTTATTTGAAGGCTTTAAAAGTGAAGAATAATATTGTTAAAATAATAGCTTATGCTATTACATTACAATTGTAATTTGTCATCAATCCACAAAACTAATGGTGAGTATACTTTTTGTTGTCTGGCAAACTATCGTTCTCCTTCTGTAAACGTCATCAGATAACCTACAAATCGAATACCTTTGATGGGTAGTTATTACATAAATCTCGGCAATAAGAACAGTGAAATGACGAGGGAAAGTAAATGCTGATTAAGATAAGATGAAAGAAATTCGAGAAAAGAACATAAACAAGATTTTCATGGCTTGAATCATGTAAACTGGTGGTTATGTCGTTATGACATTGTGAAATGACGTCAATACAACCTGCTCCAGGGTTGGAATCTCTGTAAATGCTTCAAAAGAGAAACTATACGTGTACAGGGATATGACTAAGTGATTACATTGCCACAAATAGACATCCTTGCTCGCCACAGTCTTCGTGGGGTTTCCGGTCTTGTTCGAAATACATGCACATAATTAGATATATGTTAAATAGAGAAACTGTAGAGTTTGAGTCAGGTATTGTGGCCGGGTGGAAACCTACAAGAGAATTGGTATTTTTCTGTTACAGGTTGCTGAATTGACATGGCTTGGAAGCGAAGTATATTGATTATGGGGAGAAAAATTAATGGTAGTCGTGAAGGGAATCTCTTAGTGGATGGGAAATCGATTGGCTAAATGCCTGTCTCCGTGGAAATTCTGAGTGCATTCTATATGCACTGTTCCGATCGAAGTAGTGGGTGTGACATAAAGGCGCATGGGTAGCATAGGATCGGGTTTTTGCATCTGGGTAGGATTTATCCAAACTACGCATCGTTAGTCATGTGATCTTGCTATGATCTAAAATATGCATTTTCAAGTCGATCTCCTATTTTCTATTGATTTGTCTTGCTCTGTTCTTTAGTTGGGTCTAGAAACATGTGTTGCGGTCGATATTACCGAAAACCTTACATTGAATAGAATTTCTTTCTAGATGAAATATATAAAACACAGATCGTTATCACATCACGTGCTGTCGAGGTCAATATGTGTCGATACACACATGGTGTCTTAGCAACCGATGAAATTTCACTCATAAACCATAATGACAGATGGCTTTAATCCAATCAATTTCTTATTATCACTCCCAAGTAGACCACGTGATCGGGCATTAATGAGCAATATCCCACGGAGAATATAGATTAACCCTTTCCTCATTGGTTGATTAGACTGGGTGTCACGTGCAAGTACGTGGTACTGTGCTTCCGTTCTCTCAACGCCTGGAATATTAAAATAATAAAATTGTATTACTAAACGGCATTTCACATATGTTATAAATTCACAATCGCGCGTATTTTTTACATATAAAACTAACCTATTTAGCTTAACTCACTTAGCTAATAGCTTGGCTATATAATATAAAGTGAATTTACAATATATGCAGTGCTAGGATAAAAATAGCTACGGGGTTCTGATCGATGAGGTGAAAGTAAGTAACGAGTGATTTAAAGGAGCTAAATCACTTATATTTGGGAAATTGTCACAAATGGGCCGCAACACATAATGTAATATGGGTGTATATAAATTGATTTACATGCAATCGTTTTAATTTTTACTCTGGTTATGTTCAGCGAAATACGCCAAAAGTTTCAATCAAATAGCAAACTTTAGCGTCTGGTTATTCCCGTCTACAGCGACAGTATTTATTGCACATGCTCTCAACATAAGACTTGCCTACGATATCACCTCAGGTGGAAGTGGACGTTAAACCCCACGAACGAACGAACGAACGAACATAAGACTAACTTCCTTCTTTCTTCGAGTCCCTTGTTATAAATGACACTAAATTATTGCACACGATTCGTGTTTGTACCAATGGTAACATGTTTTTTTTATCTTAAATATTGGATATCAGATGTTCACCTTTTTCCCAGATAAGATCACAACATCAATGTTGATTTTAATTGACATGAAAAAATTCGTGTTTTCAATGTCGAAGATTTTGGATGGTAATGAGTTAGAGACTAAGCTATTCTAAATGCATATCTGTTTCAGAAGCCCCCACCCCCTCCCGAATTTTCAGAAAAACATAAAACATACACGAACAATAGTCAATCATTTACCAAATATGAAGAGGTTAGACCTGCCGTTTAGATGCATTATACAAGTTCACCCTCTTTGCACGTCCTTCTTAATCTAACATGATATACGTCGTATTGATTTAGGAGGTCAAGCATTCCTTCCTACTGATATACTATTATTATTGCATTTCAAATTTTCTTTTTGTATATAACAATGGAATAGTGCATCTCACACTTATTTTACCACCAACTTGATAGAACACATTAGGTGCAAAAATGTAGGACGTTAAACCCCATTTCATTTCATTTCATTTCATAGAACACATGGTATTTTATATGGAATAAATTATTGATGACATCGTGATGATTGTTGATATACATGTATTCCATTATCTGCACACTGTATTGTGACAATATATTCTCAAAGTTACTACTTAGTCGTTCGGGTGAGACGAAAAACCGAGGTCTCGTGTACACATTGGCGTGCACGTAAAAGATTCCTGGACAGTTGGAATTCGATTTAAGAGTAGGCCGTAATGCCATATCCGGGCAAACTTTCCCTCACAGCACACTATGGTAACCAAGCTCGGAGCAAAACAGGACGTTAAACCCCATTTCATTTCAAATTCGCTGCTAGAGTGCGGACAATGGAGCTTTTCTAATTTTAAAACTAAAATTGACCGAAATCTTCAAATATACGATCAGTAATAATCTCATATTCATAACTTTTATTAGAATTCAAAATTGAATAAATTGATCATACAAGGCGAGAATTTAAGAATAACCAACCCATAAAATAAAAAATATTACGGATGGGTGGACTAAAACATGTCCCCATTTACAAGAAAAACAGGTACGAATGCCAGTTATGTTATCTGCAGAGCGTTTTATATTTTTAAGACTTCAGAATTTAAAAAAAATATATAACTCACTTCGTACTGTTACATTTCATTTATAAGTTATCAATGCGCATAACTTTCATATTGCACTTTTTAAGAAATGACATGCGGTTATTTAGCTCACATAATACCGCATCTCAAATGCAGTTCAATAACAAATAATACGAACAAAACATATAAAAATAAAGACTTCTCATTCGTGTAATGTATATTGTTGTTTTATATATTATATTAGTTGAAGGAAATAGCTAGGATATGCACTCAATAAAATTAAACACTCAATAAAAATAACGCATTCATGTTACATTTATTGACATTTTATATATAATCGATGGCTGAAAGAAATACGCGTAAATCGGAAAATGAAGGAACACTTTTGTGTTCAAACACAAAAAATAAACAGTTTTATGGAGAAAAATTACCGTATTTTTTAGTCGGAGTTACTTTTCTTAAACGATTCTCTTGTCATTTTCAAGCACAACACTGATACAGTCAGAAAGAACGAAATACATACTATTTACAATCAAAACCTTAGTGCTCATAAAAAATGTTGAAACTTTGGCGCATCTTATATCGAATTCCAACTGCCAAAGGATCTTTTACGTACACGCCAATGTGTACACGAGACCTCGTTTTTAAACCCCATTCGAACGACTAGACAGCTGTCCTTGTCAGACCCCCAATCCTGCATCACCGAGAAGGGAAACCATGTCGGAAAATGACGTTGAACTTTCTCGGCCCACACTCTAATCGAACCCACGATCTCCAGATTGCCGTGCTAGATCTTACACACATAGCCACCTTGTCCCCAACAACAGTTCCATGGAAAAAAATTGTTAAATTTTAAACGGGGCTGTGTTTCTACAGTGGTTTTCTTGTTTTCAATCAAAATACTGTCAGAAAGAACGTCGTATTCCATTAGCCCAGGTTAGGTGCAGAAGAGTAAGGCGTTAAACCCCATTCATTTCATTTCCTGTCAGAAAGAACGAACGGAGTTATAATTGTATTGGGAACTGAACTTATTAACTTACGTTTGAGTTCTGTACAGACAATATTTTGTACGCAAGTCTGACTTAGTTAAAAATGCACAACATTAACTTTAAGTACGTTATCCGCGCTCGCTGTATTTTACTATTGACGTTGTAACTTATAAAACTCGGTTGGCAATTAGTAAAATAACTTAATTTAAAATATAGACTGTATGAACTTTATAAATATTGACTAGACCATTCCCACGGTTGAGAGAACCCAATCCATTGTAACAAATTTCCAACCTTTACTTTCGGTGCGTTACCTGTGCTGCCCTTCAGGTGTGGCATAATAGCTATCGTATTAAACTCTGTTGGTTATTAGTAAAAACTAATATGAACTCCTTCAAAACGGTCTCCCACAGTCCGATTCAATACAACATACCGTAATATGCACGTATTTATTAACGCGAAGGCTAAACAATGCACTACGTACGATAAAACTAAAAGTAGATGAGAAAAGTTTAAAATAAATCTGCTTGAATACATTACTGCGTTTAGAAACGAATAGGTTGATTAAATGATATATAGGTAATTTTTCACGATTCTAAGTAAAGATCAATTGCAAACGATTTTAGACTTTCATTTATTAATGCTTCAAATAAATAGCTACACACTGTATAATGTATATAGCCACGAGAGCCATACCGAAATATAGTTAAATAAATGAGAGCACGTGTGACAAATTACCGTTTACCATGAAATGAACTTTGTTATCAGAGAATAACGGTAATTATAGCGGTCTGCTATCTTTCTCTTGATATACCACACCTATACAGCACAGCTGTTCCCGCTCTTTTTACATATATACATATATAATCACTCATCACGTGGCATACACAAAGTCCAGCCTTGTCCTTTATGAAGACACGTCACGTGTAATAGTAATATTTCTTTTTGATAATTTTTCTTTATCCTAGAGATGTGTTTGAAGTTTTTTTTTACCCTTGACATGTATTTATATAAATTCACAGAGAACTTTTAAAACTTAGAAATTATCTTAATGTTTCTTTAATTATATTTTATCATTGACAGAAATTTTGCAAAGTAATAATTTGTTTCAAAACGAACAATTTTCTAGTATTATAAATACAGTCGAATTAAAAATAGATTTACGTCACAACCAATAACATTTTCAATTTGCTTTCAAGTCATTACATCGCTAAAATAAATTAATAAAAAGAGAAACCTATTAAAAATATATCGGTAAGACTACAAATACGATTATCCGTCTGTTTTGCCCAATGGCGCATGATATAAATTTCTCACAGCAGGAAGTCGCGAAAGCGCGTGCAACGAAGGCAATATGATGCCAATCACTACCACGTGCTAAATATATACTTATGTAGGAACGACATGATTCGGACTGTTTTACGACAATGTAATGTAAAACAGATTAATTCTGACTTTCCACGTGTATTTGTTCAAAATAAACCTCCGATAGTCTTTTACAGCAACCTTTAACCTAAAATGCCTCGTGCAAGTTGGGACGTGTACATTGTACAACTTAAACTTATTCATTTGAAAACGTTAGCAAAAACTCCTTATAGAATGCTACAGAATTATAAAGAAATCTAATGCGAGCCCTAACTTCATCCAAGTGGTTGCTATAGGCAGTGTATTTAGGGAAGAAAGTTTGATGTGAACCCAAAACTTTAAAACAATAAAAACACATAGTTCAAAGTATGGAACAGTTTACATGTAGCGATAATTCACGCCCCATTACTCCAATAATTTAATGATAAATGGTATTAGCGTGATAGCTTTCAAGTTTAAGCACCTTCTTTCTACGTCACACTGGATTCACGAACATTAGCGTAATCGCAAGTAGATTTTATATGACAAAATCAAATAACATGGTGTTGCTTGGGAACGAATAAACGCCCACAACAGTTTTGTGAGCAACGGCAAAAAGGTTATAATATTATGTTGCACGACAAAGAAAAACGAAGATGAACCGTGACTTGTTAAGAGAAGGGATTCCCTTGCAACCCAGCCCCGATTAAATTTCACAGTCGGGTTTGGAGAACACTTTTGTTTGTTAAATTTCAACACACTGTTTAAATATTTCAATTTGTAGTACACGTTATATGCTTAAAAGAATACAGGCATCTATGACCTGTCATACACGATATACAGTTTCAGTGAGCATAACTTGATAGTGTGTCTCTACATGATGATGCTAAACAATCCCAGTAAGTTCAACTCGTAATTTCTAATTCACCAGTGCAACTGAATTTAACCAGTGAGAGATGAATGGAGTTTAACGTCCACTCGGCACAAACTAGGTCATTTCGAGACTAAGATATGGTTCAATTTTATTTCAATAATTTTCTGACGCGTATGGGTTTTTAGCAGTGGTAGGAAACCTGAAAAAACTCTTTGTAACGCACGGTTAATCGAAACCACTCCACTTGACGCAATGACAGATCGAACACGGGACCTTCAAGTTAGCCATCTAACATCTTACTCGCTGACCCACCTCGTCTTCCTCTACAAAATGGGCACATGTAATAAAACAATGGCGAAATTATCCGTAATCATTAATCTGACAGATGTGCAGTATATCAATTCGGTTTTAAGCAGCTCGGATATGATAACATCTTGTGGGCTGATGATAAACTAGACATATCTTCGCATGTTTTGGTCAAAAATTATATTCCGCTATACAAAATATTTACAATGTTAACAGGTTGTATGTCCTGAATAAATTATCTTTAACAGAGGGCAATTGGGAGAAACATCCAGTAAATGTACAGAACTGCATAGATTTTCAATTTCATCTCATGGCGTTCTATGTCCAGTCTCCAACCCGGGAGCTGGATCTATGGTGATGTGATCAGATGAGAACAGTACTACCCCAAAGCGAAAACTGTTTGACGCAACAACGGGAAAATTACTTGCAGAGTTTATAAGATACAAATTGTTAGTTGTTTTAAAACAAATTGGACTTTGTAGTGGATCATTAATTGAAGGGTCATAATATATGTCTGTGTAATTCATGACATTTTGAAAACCTCTTATCTCCATTTTCATGATCCCAAATCATCTAGATATATGAAATAAAACAATGTTTGCAATTTTAAGGTATGATGAAGCCCAATTTCTTATCCCGTTTTCTCTATGTTGTAAAATATGGAGATAGGGTCCAGTTAATCACCACCCCGTGATTTGTCCTCAAAACCGTCACAAGATCCTAAGCTGTGAGCAAGGGCAAATGATTCACGAAATAATTATTTGAAATTAATGAAAACGAGCATGCTTCTTGGTTCCACTAATCTGAACAATCATGGTTGTCGTAAAACCTCCATAATAAGAGCGTGGAAGTTATGATGTGGCCAAATTTCTAATCTCATTTTCTACATTTTGTTAAATATAGAGATATGTCCAGTTAATCATCTGCCCACGATTTGTCCTTAAAACTTTCACCAATCAAAGCAAGGGCAAATGACTCTAGAAGCAATTATATTTAATTAATGAAAAAGAACATGCTTCGTGGTTCCACTAATCTCAACAATCAGATTGGTCGTAAAAGCCCCCATAAGTGCCTGGACAATAACTAATTAACGGAAATCGTTGATGAAATCGTCTCCAACATGCAGAAATGCAGAATGAATATACCGATATGTAAAATATAGCGAATGGTAGGTAAAATGTGTTGTCTCTAACGAAAAACACAATAAACGTGTATTCTAACGATTAACCCACGTACAACCTGGCGTGTCAGTTCTAGTTACTCAATGTATCGTAATACATTGACATTCAGTTCTAAACATCCATTAATTTGTGCTTTAAGAAAATTGGATTTCTGGATTTCCATTTCATGCTTTTACGCTGAAGTCGGCAGGCAAAGAAAACCAAAAGGGGATGCTAGAGTTCTAATCATGGTCAAATTTAAGAGACGCCCCAGGGGCCTTCAAATTTAATATTTTATGGTACGTGAACAAAGAAACGAAAGAAAAGTAAATTGAACACGTCTGAGGGTAACATGAAGATGATTGAAGTTGGCTGAATTATTACGGTTAGTGGTGCCTTTTATTGATTACAGAATTCACCATGCATTCTACAGCCGCGCATTAATACACCATAAACACGTAGTTCGGTCGTTTGAGGCATCTTGGGGGATAATACATCGCTACATGTTTCCACCTAATTTATTTCCCAATAATTATAAAGGAAGCGCGTGCCACTTCGCCTTAGCGATTCTGAAATCAAAAATAGTCCCCAAGCGTCGAAATATCTTTTCAATTCTTCATCGAATATTATTTTGCCTGCTGTAAATGTCCATGCAATGCATATTAATAAACGCAGGTCATAGAAATGGAGAATTTATCCGCCCGTAAAACATGTTTCTTTTCTGTGGGCGCGTGCAAGGTTTATTGACGTCAATTCTTTTGGCAGACAGCAAAATAAACAAGCACACGCGACGTATGATTGGATACAGTATTGTTGCCATGGAAACGTCATTCCCAGGGGCAAAATATTTCCAGTTGAGAAGTTATTGTTATACAGTAAAAGATATCTCAATATAATAAAGGGAAATGAGTCCATCGGCTGTTAACATATACACCAACCTTCCTTATGCTCATATATATATATATAATTGTTCAATCAACTGAATCCTTCATTAAGTGTGCCAAATATCAAGGCAAATTTCAAAACATATTACCTGAGTATAGTAAATCTATCATAATCAAGTGATTCCACACATCTTATTATCATTGCGGCGATTTGTCATAGTCGACAAATAATCTTATTTAAGAATAAACTGTATCACTCACAGGTAAATTTTTGGCCAATCCATTATCAAATGAGAAATCAGATTGTCAACCAAACAAAAAGAAACCATTATTATTCGTTTGAATATTGTATGCTTTCAATATAATTCAAACAACGCCAATATAGTAATAGTGCTCTGAGCACAAGAATTTAGTTACGTTTTTACATTCGGAACTGCCGCGTCAAATGGCATAACATTAGTTATTAAAAGATCTTCTGTGTTGCCAACAGAGTTAACAGTTCTGTAGCCAAGCATGGTGGCTTACTTAGAGCTAAGCAGTGGGCTTCATCTCTGCTTTTATGTTACCAACTGTGAAAAGATTCAGCCGTGTCATGGAATCGAAGGTAGCGAAAGCTACTGATTAATGGGCTATAAAATGAAACAAAACATGAAACGTTACATGCAAATTAATATTAAATCCGAATGTAAGAACACCTCGAATTAAAATGTAACACTAGAATTACGCAACCAGTTTACGACTATACATATAACTGCACGTGCAAGAATATCTACCATTATACAAATGGAATAGAACACTAGCAATTACGAGACCTTTATAAAAAAAAAAATTAAAAAAAATAAGTGTGTAAGAAAAACCACAAAGTAGATACTAACCTAGATTTATTAAAAGCCTACAATTATTATAAGAGACTAATTACCTACCTATAATCAACAAACAAGAGTAAAGTGTAAAGTTACCATTTTACAAAATTAGTGTTCAAGAATCCACACAATTTTTAGTAGCACTACAATTTATTAAAAGCCTACAATTGAGACAAATACCTACAATCAACAGACAAGTCTAACATTACCATTTTACAAAATGAGTGTTTACGAACCCACAAAATTTAAATATTCACGTATACTGCGTGTTTATAAGTCTATATCAACGTCCACATTCAAGATACCAGTGTAATGCAACATTTCATAAAAAAAAAACACATCATCTAAAACAGTGCATGATGACTTTTTGGACAAAAGACTACTGTTTCATAATTCATATTTTTTCTTGGGGCTTATTCTCTTCCCACGTAACATCTTGGTTGCTTTAGATTATTACGATTTTGCAACCAGTTATTGGAAATAGAAAATTCAAAACATATAATGGTTCTATTAAAACTAGCCACGAGAAAGACCAGTCTCGGCAGGTAATAAGAAACCACATTTCAGGTCGAATTAAGTAAATCTCTGTTTCTTATGCAATAATCGATTATTCTCCATTAACCTCACTGGGGCTCCTTAATTCATGGCGCCACTGCAACAGTAATGATCTGGAAATCTATTTCAGAGATTCTGACGTGGCTGATCTCTCTGATAATAACTAAGATGCGTTTTGAAATCTTTTCTACAGAACTTGAGTCCTGATTACTTTGGTAATTGGACGAGGTTTCGTCAAGTTAATTGGCATGATCGGTCAGTTCGGGATTTCTGCCTTCCAGATATCAGAATCGATCAGTGGATTAGAATTGCACAGCAAAGGTAATAGAAGCCCGCGAAATTATTGGAGCTCAGCATCTGCGGTTCCGATCGATGAGACAAGATGGCGAAGTAATGAAAAACAGATTGAGCCCATCTCAATGATTGTTTTATTAAAGAGGATGGATTCTCCAGCACAATGGAGCACAAACAACATATTTTAAGTGGTTGCTTTCAAACGTATTCCTAGTGACTAGCACGTCGATAAGGACATAATATGTCATTTTAATACAGATTGAAATGGGGATGTCATTAATTTCCGTACACAAGACAATTAATGGCATTGTATGAGGATAAACACGTAATTAAGAAGAAAACAGACCTGAAACCGGGCTCCGATTGTTGAACTCAAATATGCCATTAGGTGAAAATATTAAACAATATCTAATCAGAAGAGAGCTGAATAAGGTTATTGTTACATATAAAAACAGGATTCGATTTATTTTTTCAGATTACATTTTAAAAATAGGTAACTTCAACCATGTAACACGAAATCGGAGATGAACATTACACGCAATCGTTAAATGGCAGTATTCGGATTTTGCGTTATGCAACAAAATAATTCTAATATTAACCAAGAGGTCCCAATTGCGATCCGGGTGTTAGCTCAGAAAGTACCAAGGGATTTGAAAGTATGATTTTTAGTGGTGCAGGACTGGGGGCCTGACAATGAAAGCGTTTAGTCGTGCGGGTGGGCGGGACGATAAATCGAGATTCCTGTTACACATTGGCGTACACGTTAAAGAACCTTCGACAGTTTGAATTACACGAAGAGTAGGTCGGGGCAAAATTTCCCTCAATTCATTTAATACTTCAACATTTGGGTATAAATGATAACTGAGATGGATACGTAGAGAAATGTGTGTCGGTAGCCGGCAAATTTCAACAAAAAGTGATAAAGGTATCCACGAAAAGTACAATCTATTAATCTCAGAACGACCTAATAAGACTGGTGCAAGTTGGACGTTAAAAAAGTAACTTTTCCGTCGCTAATCATGTATTATACCGAGTATGCCTTTAACAAGAAAAAAATCGCATATCCGCTTGAGCACAAAACAAAAACACAAACCATTTTAAGTTAATGTCAAATTAAAAGCTGTTTGACAGAAACAGACAGTAAAAACAAGTTGGTGGAATGTAGTTTTTCTTATCAGGTGACATGACGATTCATCATATGACGTAGAGCTACACAAACACGTTATAGTTGCTTATCATAGGTCCTCGCTATTTTATATCAAAAGCAAAGACTTATTATATGATAAGAGGGACGATATGTATCCACGAAAAGTACAATCTATTAATCTCAGAACGATCTAATAAGACTGGTGCAAGTTGGACGTTAAAAAAGTAACTTTTCCGTCGCTAATCATGTATTATACCGAGAATGCCTTTAACAAGAAAAAAATCGCATATCCGCTTGAGCACAAAACAAAAACACAAACCATTTTAAGTTAATGTCAAAGTTATAGTTGCTTATCATAGGTCCTCGCTATTTTATATCAAAAGCGAAGACTTATTATATGATAAGAGGGACGATATGTATTTTAATCATTCGAGGAAAACGTTAATAAATAGACGGGGTTTGTCAAGCCCTCATATACCCACCAGCAGTTAGATGTCAGTGCTAGCTCTAAAATCATTGTCAAATCCAACAGAAAACGTTTGTAAAATACCCAAAAAACTTTCGAAAAGTTTGACTTTGATCGCATTCACTAGATTTCACATATTTGAACGTAAACGCGGGGATAACATACTGTAAATGGGACGATGCTCATCAAAAGGCGTTCTAAATTTAAGATTGGAAACGTTGGAACTACGATCCGGGTTTTTTTTTTTAAATGCTGAACAATGACACCAAGGTAGCATGAGTCTTTTTTGTGACCCAAACAACAAACCCCGCGAATTTGTAATAACAAAATCTACAAAGAATTCTGACCTGTTGCGAGATCAAAAGAAACGAAATGGGCAGCAAATGTGGGTTATGCCAATATACCCCACCACAGAACTCAATGGATACTTTGCAAAGGTATGCGAACACACTGCGTATTAGTTTGTGACAAAAGTCTGAATTATACGTTTTGTAGTTTACTAAACCTAACTTATGTGCTCCACGTGAAATATGTGTGCATACAGTTGCGGTTCGTCTGCATCGTCGTAATAAAATCTGGCAACGTATTTTACTTTACAAACAAAATTGTAGTGATTTAGAAAGTACGACGAATATCGCGATTACTATTGCTACTAACACGTCCACTATTCCCTTCTCGTGAACTTTGCCATTTCTTTTCGTTTCGTTCTATCCATGTTGATCTGTTTAAACAGTTGGTAAAGATAACGAACCCGCCAATACGTAAAATACCCACAAAAACCCATAGCTAACCACAATCACATGATCACTTTCTGGTATTTACTCCCTTTTCTTACAGAATTAAACCACATCCGTTTACTCGGTTTCCCACTAGTCGCTTTGTAAATAAATATAAAAAAAGATCGCCTGGGAGGTCGGGTTTCACACAAAAACATGTAGTCTACATGTCTGTGGTTTACAGGTTTATAACAGAGTTTTGGTTGGTTGAAAAAACAGCTGTTGGCTTCTAAACGATTCAGTACTCGTTAAAATGTTTAACCAATTAATGATGTTGCCTCCGAAGTAAATTAAATCTCTGACGAAAATGTATACCGTTACTTCATTAGATTTCCAAAATAATGGCATTTAATATAGTCATTGTCACGTAAAGCTGTGCAGCAGCGCTCGCTGCTTATTACGGAAATGTTTTCAAGGGTGCTTATTTGTGACTACTGTTCAAAGATCTTTTAGTTACCGGTATTGGTAAAAGTACGTCTCCTTTACAGATCGACAAAGTCAACCTCATTAAACAGGGCCTGCAATTAGATTTAAGAATAGGGTTTTGAAACTAAGTACAGGGCACTCAATAATTCGCACTTAATATGAAATCAAAATCCTAATGCATGTATATTGTGGAGCAAGAAAGACGCATGTGTCATTATTTACAATAGACATATTGAGGTTCCATGAATTAATTTGGGTCTAAAGTATCCCTCCACACCTATTAGATAAAGGTGATTTAGTTCCACACGAAATGTAAAACAAAAATCTATGCAAAGATTTAGTTTAAAAGTGTTCATAGAAATTGACATGTCATGTTGTGTAGAAATTGAGTCAATGATAAGCTTTTCACTACAAAAACTCGCATTCTCAGGTCAGTTACATTTCAACTGCTCGATTGAAAACCCACTTCAAACTTGTTTCCGACAGACCAAGCAAACATTTAACTATAGTCATCATCGACAGGTCTCCAGTCACCATGCAAAGGGTCCCCGGTTGTCTGGATAACGCAGGCTATGTAAACGTACTTCACTGCGGCGTTACTGTGTAGTGCAAATCTCGCGTTATCTGAGCCAACTCCAAATGCTGTGGCGTCATCCAACACCCCCGGCGATATACCAGCAATATTCTCGTACTCATTGAATAATTTATCTCGGCTGCTGACATGTTTTTTCTTCACGAGGGACCGTTTCACGGTAACGAAAATAAACCTCTTTCTTTAATTCAATATAAAAGGCAGTGGGGCGATACAAAGTGGGTAAAAATTGAAACTGTGTGTTGCGAAAGAAAATATCGGCTATAGTTTTGATAGAAAGAATGAACCAATGCCATTCATAGTCAAAACCTTAAAGGCGTGAAATTTTTGTTTTAGATCCAAAAAAAAGTATTATTTTGTTTTTTCTATGTGATTAAAGTTTTGTTTTATTTTGAAGATGAAGTACAATTTGGTTTGTCTGATTGTTAAGTAGATTTTCGACAAATGAGCATTGGCTGTGCGCGTAAAATTTGAAAATTCAACGAAATCGAAAAAACATTCATTAATTTTTAAGGGCTATTATTTGAAAATATTAGAATACACCCACGTTCACTTTGTCTGCACAACAGAAAAATACATATTGGTGTTTTCAACTACTTCAATATTTAGTAGTAGTTGGCGAACACGACAGGCAAACTAACATGTTCAATTACTATGTTTGATTGGAGTGAATCCAGTCTAATCAGAATCTGTTTTCGTATCAAGCACTCTTTAGAACAAATTCTTGACTGCTAATAAAGGTGTCTAAATTCGACTGCTAATAAAGGTGTCTAAATTCGACCACCGATCAATCAAACACGTCCAAAACTAGTGGGCAGTAAAATAATAAGATGTTAAAATTTACAAAGGGAGACAAACCTTATTTTTTTACACTTTATCTGCAAGGCGTGCAACATCTTGCATTTCATGTTGTCCCAGGACCTGTTTGCGTGCACTTGTGTCCCAGTGACCTTAGATTTACGTGTCATATATAATATATACCAATGTTTTCAACCAGATCTTGAATACGTGTCCTACACTGGTGCATATTGGTATTGAACCCATTTGACCTTTACGGGCGTAAGTGTACTTGCGTGATTAGGGAGGTTAAGTAAATCAATGAACATTGCCCGAAAATAATACTTTTGCTTGGAAAATTGTATTGACCACAGCCTATGTTTACGTGGTACAATGTGTACGGACGAACCACAGCGCTACCTGTCAACTAAATACTGCAAGCATTCTTTGATTTACAAGACACAAATATAATATACTAATCCGCTTAATATACTAATCCAATTAAGAATTAATTGGACTTTTAAAATCCCTTATTTTTCGAAAGTGGGTATAGTGGGGGCACACCTCATAGACAGATATAGCCAATCAAATGTTATTTATCATTCATAATAATATAAACAAAATATGAACTTTTACTCCTTTAAAGCCATACCACATTAAGATTGCAATACTGAATGGTGGACAAAGAGCGTTTATCGTCCACTCGACACAAACTAGGTCATTTCGGGACTAACATGTTTTAATTTTATTTCAATAATTCGCTTGCACGTGGGGTTCTTTAGCAGTGAGGGCCAACCGTTGGACCAGGAGATAATTCACGAGTTACATTTCTAACAGTGCCAGTCAGTTTTATTTTATTATTATATTTTATCAGAAGAGAAAGAGGGCGAGAAATGCGATTTAAGTTTACTCAACACAAACTAAGTCATTTCGGGACTAACATGTTTCAATTTATTTCAATAATTCGCTTGGTCTTTAGTTGTGAGGGGAAACCGTTAGACCCGGAGATAATCCACGAGTTACATTTTATTTTATTATTTGATCGTCTATATTACTTTCTAATTCTAAAGCACACTCTCGGCCCTTTAAAATTAATAAAGAAAAAGCACTTTCGCAACCTGACGATGAGTTTGAAAGTGGTTAATTTAATTTCCATTACAAGTTAACATAAACATGCCCTTTTTACATGTCATCGCTATATAAAATACACTTTTATGTTATTTATCTTTTAAATGTTATAGAACATACAGTCGCTGTGAGGAAAACAGTTGGAGCTGTTTTTTAAGAAGGAAAATACCGACCAATGAAGTATATTTTAATGCACATCGCTACAGTCGTTCATTGTCCGATTTCGTTTTATTTATGATTATCAAAAGAACATTTATTATTTTATGCATGTACCAGGACTGGTGATAAGAGTCAGAAAACAAACAAGACGTGCGCGTAAATATTAAATACGTTTTACCTATACTGCATTTCAATTTTATTTAAAATATAGATTACATATTTAATAAATTATATATATGAACGAAAATAACATTTTATGTGGGGTTTTTTTTTCTTCGTGACAGTTTTATAATACATTTTTCTTACAAGTTATTATTTAATAAAGCTATATAAATAAAACTCAGGATGGGCTTTCAAATGCGGAAAGACTGATAAACCTCTAGGAATTTCAATAGTTTTTTTTGCCTTACTACGAGCCAGAAACAATCTTAGCAAGTTTGGAAAAAATATTCAAAAGCTCTGGCGTATTTTGCGCTTAGATTTCGGATAAAGGGGCAATGATTCCATTTTAAAAAATAGGTTGCCAGGCAACGAAACATGCCCACACAACAGCTAAATCGTCCGGACAGTCAACAAGAGTTGTGGCATATTAAGTAATTATCGGAAAATCATTAGAATTTGTTTGGTTTTTATAATCAAACGTTTTCTTTTTAAATCAGGTAACTCCAGAGGGACCAAAAGCTATTAAAGGTGATTTTTCGTAGAATCAGGGGCCATAATTCAGAAAGTTACCATCCGATGTGCGCAAATATGCAATGGAACCAAGATCTTTAGGTTATAAACGTGTAGTTCAAGTTTAATCAAAATCGAATTTAAATTGTAACCTCTATAGGGTCCACAACCTTGATATAACAAGGGCCCCCAAACCCCCCGTCAATGGGTTGAGCGCAATTATCAAAACTAGACCCCCCCCCCTGCAAAAAAAACTGGATCCGCGCCTGCATACTCATTCTTCAATAACATGTAACGGTGATATAATCAAACTGGTTTTTTTTAAATCGGATAATAATTTTGGCCTCCAGAGGACCACAAGCTAAAAAGGCAATTTTTCGGACAATCAGGGGCCATAATTCAGGAAGTTACGATCCGATGGGTGCAAATATCGAAAGGAACCAAGATCTTTGGATTATAAACATACATGTCAAGTTTCATCAAAATCGAATTAAAATTGTGACCTGTATAGGGTCCACAACCTTGACATAACATATTTTCACACTATTCGCGTACAAACAGTGGCCATTTTGTTCGTCAATTTTGGTCCAATTTTCACGAATTTCGAATTCAACCGTCATTACCATGTAACATTTACGATCAATTTATATACCAAATCAGTATATCAGCCACCCCCCAACTAAAGCAAAATTCCACCAGTTATGTAACAGTTACGATATAAATACACTTGTTTCGATATCCTGTTATATAAATAAAGCTATACGTACTAGACAGTTTAATTGCAAATATTGAAACTTTAGGGCTGTGTTGAATAATAACCAAACTGTATATTGTAAATAGAATAATAATTTATCATTGTTCAATAATATAATTATATTGCATTATATTTATAACTCAAACCCTATTTACTAAACAGTGTCTCATTATAAAGTAGCCATCAACATACACTAAATTCTGTACAATTGTTAGAAAATATTACTATGTATATATGTTCAAATGTTAATTTGTATCTATAGATCGTAAGATCTCTATACTGAATAAACATATTATTATTATTATTACCATGTAATGGTGATATAATCAAATGTTTTTTTTAAATCGGATAATAATTTTGATCTCCAGATATTAGGGAGATAAACCTATATTTCAAGTTTCCTTGAAATTGGATAAAAATTGTGACCTGTAGAGTGTCCACAAGCAAATTGTGGACGGGACGTCCGGACGGACGGGCGGACAAGCAGGGGCAACGGCATAATACGTCCACATGGAAATGTGGGCGTGTAAAAATCGTTAAGCGATGCTTTATGATTAGCCAAATGACCTCGATTGCCACTGGCAGCATGCAACAGAATAAAATATATAGTTCACATGAAACAAGATCAATCAAAATCTGATCGTTCGAACTTTGTAGCAGAATATTTTCAATTGACAGAACAATAGTTTTAACCACTTCTTTTATTGTGGAATGTCCGTGGCTATATAAAATTGCAATCATCGTTTCAATTTGTCGAGTCTAATAAAATAATATGAATTGACGCTATTATTAATAACTTCCTGGGCACAAAACAGGCGAGTGATAGTCTACAGCCGGATGCCATTCTACTCCCGCTAACAGTCGCGCTGTAATGTTGATACTATACGTACATTGTATCTTGCTATACTATGCTATGTAAGCAGTTATATGTAATAATTTTCTGGAGCATACCAGGCTACAAATATATACGCCAAAAGTCAACATTTTGCAGGTTGCCAAGGACATTACATGCTGTGATGTAGGCTATAAAATCATTGCCAATATCCAGTAAGTTTGGGATAATAATTTTTTAAAAAAAACGCTATATAGCGCTATTTAGAATAAATTGAACGTGTTAAAAAAAGGTCCAGCAATCAGTATATAGTATAATAGTCAAAAGTATACATAAAATAAGTACAGAACGGCAGTAAGAAAATTCCAGCCATAAGAAGTGCGTGGTAGATGGGAGAGAACTCCTTTTGGTAACACAACAGATGGATTAACACCACAACAAATTATTTTGTGAGTTTTAATGTTAATTTCATGCTTCGTCGCAGTGGATCTTATAAAAATCTCGAAATGTACACTACTGATGTGGCTGACAGAGGTGGATTCAATGGGCGAGGGCCCCACCCCACCCCACCCAAAAAAATGGACTGTGCCATTTTTTAGTGCTGGAAGTGCCTTTTCTCAGGCCCAAATATGTCCGTTCCGAACGTTTACTTAGACCAAAATAGCAGCCAAATAGCTCTTCGAATGGATGCAAAAAAATGACCGATACCTTTCTTGGGGGGGGGGACCATCCACTCCATTACTTAGACCAAGATAGCAGCCAAATAGCTCTTCACACAGAAAAAAAAGTGGGTCAAAAATGCGTAAAACTTACTCATTTGGGTGAGTTATGAGAAAATACTCAGCTAGATGAGTATATTGACTCAGATTTGGGGCAAATAGGTCAGCTATGACTCGGTTTATTGAAACTTGCGCGAAACGTCTGAGTCACAAACTAGTCACCTCTGAGTTATTGAATATTCAGTGATGAATTTGACGTTATTGAGTGACAGCCTAGTCAAGGGTGAGTTACGTGTGAGTCCTTTCGGTCAAACGTATTATGACGGCAGTTAGACGAAGCCTGGACTAAAATAACATCTATAGCATCTGCAAATATCACCAATGGAAAAAGTGAATCATATGTATTTTTCTAACAAAACTTGTGGGATAATTCCCAGTTAATAAGTAACCAGCGATGAAATTTTTGTAAGTGAGTCACAGCCTAGTCAAAAGTGAGTCAAGGGTGAGTCCTTCCGGTGAAAAGAATTGTGGGTGAACGTTTTATGGCGGCAGTTAGAAGAAGCCTGGACGCTTGTTTGATTAAAAGAAAATCGAAGTCATCTGCCGATATCTGCCACAGAAAAGGTAAATTATTGGTGTTTTTGTTAAGGTACAGCCTTACTCAATATTATGTTTACTATATTACAGAGATTAGGTAGCATATGTGAAATACACCACTGATTTTGTTTTTGATTAAAAATTCAGATTCAAATTTATGAAATCGACGTGTGTAGACCTTGATGGGTCCATGATCCAGTTAGTACTTTATATTGAAATCTTAAGCTGATATTCATCATAATATGAATAGAGTTGAAAATTTCACCATATTGATAGGCCTGGACAATCTCGTTCCCAGAGGCAGCCGCGGGGCCGAAGGCCTCTGGCACATTAGACCGTCCATTTTTTCCATTTTTTTTTCAAACCTAAGCCCCGCCCATTCTGACCTCTGATTGGTCAATCTTTTGGGGTCGATTTCTAGAGATCGGATCGTCGTTTAGTTTGTTGTAAAATGATCCTTGAGTCAAAGTCAACTCGCTGACATAAAAAATTGGATCCTAAACGAACAAATTCAAGTTTTTGTAAAGATCTATTTTTCTACGCGTGAGTATATTTTTAAGTGATTCGGTCATCCAGGCACGTAAAATCAGGGGCATACGACGCAAATAAACGAGAACTTTCGCGCGTAGGAATTACATATCATTTTCCGGGAAAATGGCTACCCCGATTCACCAGAGAAATTTCTTCAAAAAATTTTCTGGTTTCGAGATTGAGGCCTGGGTAGACTATTGCCGCGTTGCATTGGCGGGGGCTATTCGGATAATTATAGGTATGAGTCAAAACCGAGTCGCCAATTGGTTCATAGGTGAGTCATATATATATCTCCACAAAAGCGTATGAAAATGAGTCAAGACTGGGTGAATAGTAGATCACGATTTTAAAACCATGAGACTTTAGAATTTGTTATAGTTGGACATACTTAAATCTCACAAAATTCAACAAATACCGAGTTCTTCCTATATTGTATCCTATTATTAACACCGATTCGTACCAAATGTTTTAAGATACCCCACCCCACCCTCAGCTTTTGTAATTCTAGTTCAAATAGACTTAACCCTTTCTGGCATTGGTCACTGAATTTGCCAATAAATGGCTTCTATGTGTGTAGGTTTATACTGATCAAAGTGTTTTTCCCTCAGATTATAAACGAATGTCATCGTCTAACGTCAACCCTCTTTAACCAAAAAATCTTAGAATGGTTAAAAGAAAATGGGGCAAAGGTTCTTGAAGTCAAACCAACCGAAGATGTACATATACCTAATGATTGCAACAGTAAGTATTTATTATGATCGGATTCTCTTTTTGCAAAGGGCAAAGTGAAGACGCAAAAATTAGATTTTGCCGTACGGTTGCAACGTGAAAAACCAAAGGTAAAAAGCGAAATTATAGATGAAATGAAATGGGATTTAACGTCCTATCTACAGTTTTGCTCCTAACCTGAGCTAATGGAGACGGGTATACGCCATACAGTGTGGTATGAGGGAAATTTTGTCCGGACAGTGGCGCTACGGCCTACTTTTGCATCGAATTCCAACTGTCAAGGGATCTTTGGGTACACGGCACCTCGGTTTTTTTTTATCCCATCCGAACAACTAAACAGCCGTCCTTGTCAGGCCCTCCGTCCTGCACCACTACGACGGAAAATCTGGATGAACTTTCTTGGCAAATGCAGGGATGGAACACACGCCTTCCAGAAAAGCTAGCCAACGTGTTACCAAAATTATATGTATTATAGTCCTGGATTATATCTTGTAAGGTTTCTGCAGGCTTCAATGTCGGTTCTGTTATGTCCTGGTGGAGCGGAAGGTTTGCTTAAAATTGAATTATTATAGTGGACCGTTAAGTATGACGCTGTACCACTTAATTGATATCAGTAAGGGGCGCGAAGAAAGATACTCGGAATTTGCCAAATACGGTTGTCCCATCGTCATTGATGCAGGCCAGAGTGTCTGACAGGGAAAGAGAGTTCCGTGTGCAATTTAGAGCACATGTTAAAGACCCTCTAACTGTGGAAAATCCAAATATGAAGTGCACACGAACACAATTTTGTGTGTTGCTGCCTCGAATACTGAAAATTTTTCGTTGAGTGTGGTAGGCTTTTCGCACGTCTAACATTTATGGGCTGTCAGGAATTTACAACTTTTGAAGGTATTTTAACTGAACACAAGGTATGCGCCATTTGGTTCACCAAATCGCACTTTAATCGCCTTCCGAAATTCTCTTATGATATGATTCTTTTTACAGAGCGAGCTGGATATTCTTCAATTACAGCCCTTCCTATTCTGCTTAAAGAGGACCTTAAAAAATGCGGTGTCCAACAGATGTGGTAAGCAAAAAAAAATTTTATATTTTACAGAGGGGGGATTGGGTTGTCATTTTAACACCTGCTTAACTTAAAAATTCGATTAAAACAATAAAATATTTATGAAATGAAAAAAAAAATGCCTTTAAAACCATACCTTTCGGCACCGACTAGGATAATGAAGACGGGCATAAGCCACAGTGTTAAGGGGCGGGGTGCGATGAAAACAATCCACTTATTTCAAATTCTAACTACCAAGTCTTCTTTTATACGTGTACACGGTACCTATTGGGCATTTGTCCCATCCTAACGAGTCCGTGTCTTACCGTGGTTCCCCTAAATATTTTTTAAGTCTTGGATGTTTGTTTTGTATCATTTCAGAGACCAGAGAGAATAACAACTCCCACTATTCTACATCAAGGGGATATCATGGATGGCGAAACTACATATGAAATTTTAATGGATGACATCGTTCTGGCTCGTGCGTTAGAATTTCTAACGGCAATCGAAGTGTTATTCGCTGTGTACTATATATTTGATATCGAATATTGTTCAAAGATGTTAAACACATGAACGTTTATCAAAAATATCATTCTTGGAATCGAGGACAAAATTAAATACCAAGAAAGGTCATGTCATTATTAACTAAGTTGAAATAGTTATTTTAAACGTCCACATTTTTAGTTTGTGGACCCCATATCGGTCACAATTTCCATCCGATTTTGTTTTAACTCAAAATGTAACTTTGCCAAAGATCTTGGGATGAGTTCGAATTATACACATATAATCGATCTTTAACTCCTTGCATGACTGAACCTTTTTAATATTGTGGAATATATATGGGTCACGGTGATTAGTTGATATTAAGTAATGTTCAAATATAATCATTGCACAACAATCACGCTTGAATTTAAATTGCGCGAAAATCAGACCGACACTTCTCAACAAATTGTCCATCCCACCTTATTATGGAAATAGTGGCCTGCAACTTTCTTGGTTATGTCCCATAACATTTACGCAATTTTTCACACACAATAGATAACCTATATTTTCTGTCCGATTTAGATGCAACTTAAAATATGTGATATGAAAAAAAATGAGTTTGGGTTTTGGTGTGCATCAGACCTTCAGTTACGGAGTTATACTCTCTTTGCCAAAAACCTTGTGAACGCGAAAGGGGCTCTTCCTTTATCTATATTATGGTTATCAAAATTGGTTTGACACAACGGTTCGCGATAGAGGCTACAACATTTAACGGATTTCTTTCATAT
This sequence comes from Patella caerulea, assembly GCA_036850965.1. Classification (NCBI taxonomy): domain Eukaryota; kingdom Metazoa; phylum Mollusca; class Gastropoda; family Patellidae; genus Patella; species Patella caerulea. Next base: position 18,236,436 of record JAZGQO010000021.1, read on the forward strand.
TTGGTGAGTGGCATTCGGATCACGAGGTAAGAACCATATCGATATTTAGTGCGCTTTCTTATTTTCATTGTTCTTGAACTGCCAATTGTGCCCGCATATTGCATGACAACAACTTTTTCTTTTAGACAATAGAATAAAATATGTATAACTTATATGGAGTGCTTTATTTTTAAATTAAACATACGTTATGCGAGAGCTATGCTGCCTGTTGCAGACCTTTCTTTAGGCCTGAAATATTATCTAAAATATTATTTGGACATTAATGAACTTATCACTAGCCTGTGATATTTACTGAATTAGGAACCGATTTTTTGCTCAACTGTTCGTAATCTCGCATAATGTATTTTTAAGTTGTTTTTTTTTTTTTAAATATTGTTTCTTTATTGAGCTGACATAATGCTGATCACATCGGGAGAAACGGTATGTTATTCGGCTAAAAAGATCGTCAATTCAAAGACGAACGCGGAATCATATACTGCAAATGTGGAGGTTAATACACCAGGCATAAGGTTGTTGGAAAACTAAGCATACACGAATTGTGTAATCTAATAATTGAAAAAAATAACATCTTCGTATTCGTTTTTACAGATATTTTTCGTCAACTCTGTGCAATGCCAACCAAAGAATCATTAAAAAAGGAGAATTAAATCCTAATTAATTAGGATTCCAGTCTGTGTGGAGTCATTTGACTCGTTGCGTAAGGCTAATTATGTGACTCAAATATTTTTGCATTGATTCACTTTACAAGTCACTTGACTCACTGTACCTAGTTGTGTTACTCATCTCTTGTGTCACTAGACTCACTAAAGTAGTCACTAGACTCACTAAAGTAGTCGAAGAACTCACTTTACCTGACGAGTCACTTGACTCACTTAACGAGTCGTTTTATGGATTTTTTGGTGAGTCACAAAGATGAGTCTTTTGACTCATTATTTGAGTCCAAAGTAAGTTCCAAGTTAGTCCCAGGGTAGTCAATGGAAACTGAGTCGTTACTGAGTCGTTTTATGGATACTCACTCAAATGAGTCAACTGACCCACTTTTTTCTCTCTGTGTTCGAATGGATGCAAAGAAATGACCGATACTTTTCTTTGGGGGGGGGGGGGGAACCATCCACTCCATCCCCCCTCTCAGCGGCGTGCCCCGTCTCCGCAGTCACTGCCCTCATTTTGCGGCGTCCCACCGCCCTACCTTTTCAAAATTCATAGATCCGCCCCTGCCTAGCCAGGTTTAAAGTGCCATGAGATTCTTAATTTACAGCTGTTATGCTAAACCCTGGCTTCAACTTCATGGGTGAAGTGAGCACAAAAGGTTCGTGCTAGTGAACAGTTGAGGTCGGTATAACTTGAACCCATCTTATGTTCAGGTTTGAAAAAAAGAATATTACGAAAATATGTAAAATTTTCAAATTAATCCTCATGGTCATTTTTAATAATTAGTGTGTTCTATCCAACTTTTACATACATTTTTAGTGGATAATTATATGAATCGGGGGGAGACAAGTAGTTAAAACTTTATTTTTTACCTTTGAGACAAATAATTAAAATCAATTACCCCCACAATTGATACTAACTCACTGCTTTGACCACAACCAAATTTGTAACATTCTCTTAGCTTTTGATTACTCAAATGAAGGGAATCCAATACTAGCGCCACTCCTCTAGTGTTTCCATAATCTCAGATCATGGAAGATTTTGTTTTTAACCAGAACATTACGCTAGTGTAACATTGGCCCCAACACTACTTTTCACCTCACCCACTACTGTTTACAATACATTCTTCTGGCTATAATCTTATTGTCCGCGCCTGCCTACATCAGATAATACTTTGTATTCGGATACGAAATTTTGATAAATACTACAGGAATTGTAAGGCAACCGTAATTTATTTACTATTTTTCATGAAAATTTTACACCGTATTATGGTTCTTTCAGCTTATATTACAATAATCATATTTCTGAATAGGAACACCACTCACCAGGCCTACATCACTAGCCTACCTCACTTTTAATTCTTTTTTTAATTAGTCCCGATGTCTACCTAGGTAGGCCTAAATAGGACTAAATAAGCCGCTTTCCCACTTTCAATCAACAGACTTACACTTACACCAGTTGGCCTAGGCCTACGCCAATTGGCAATAGTGCGGGATTTCTACTTTTTGACAAAGCAGTGGGTTAACTTTATTACAATATTTCAGCTACCTGTGTGGGCCCTATACTTTTTCAATAGAAGGCTTGGTCTCGCTTTATCTCCACACATCTTATTAAGGCCAGGGCTTTGCTTCATGCCACGTGACTCCCGGGTTTAAAAGCCAGTCAGAACGCTCAGTCAATTATTTTTTTTTTAAAAAAATATCACCAAAGATGCCCTCAAAGACGGCTACAATATTGCAGTTTTATTGTGTCAATAACTGAGTAATGAAATACATGTAATATACTTACGCAGCCTTAGCTTATTTTGTAACTTTTCATGCGTTCCAACCGTCTATATTTCTATGGTTCCAACCGATGAAAATGTCGTTTGGCGCTAAGCGTTCCCAGGATGCTCGCGCATAACGTGTTGATTGGTCTTGAACGTCATGACGGTAATCTGTTAGTCGGTTAAAATTTATGTCTGGTATGATACTATTATAGGCCCTACTGTTGAATATGTTTCAACTGTGATCGTAAAGGTTCCACTATTAACAAAGTTATGACAATATATTTTGACACTTTACTGAAAATTGGTTAGAATTGTTATATTTTTTGTCAAAAATGTAAAATAAGCACTTTAATGAGAATAAGAAATAAAATATATATAATATATGATCATTGTATATATAATATATTTTCCCACGTGATCCCTTGTCAGAAGGAGGGCCTGACAAGGACAGCTGCCTAGTCATTTGGATGGGATGAAGAACGGAGGTCCCGTGTACACATTCGAGTGTACATAAAAGATCCCTTGGCAGTTGGAATTCGATAGAAGAGTAGGCCGTAGCGCCGCTGCCCGGGCAAAATTTCCTTCATTACACCAGGTTAGGTGCAAAAGAGTAGGACGTTAAACCCCATTTCATTTCATTCCTCACAATTTTGCTATCTGCATTCCAGATTGCTTGTGCTTAGTTTTTTTTAGGGGGTCCAAAATGTGTTATGCTTTACTAATTTGATAATATTGATATACGTGATGATCATTGTATAGATCACACCCGTGAGCCACCGGACAACTACTGTTCTGCTCCATCTGAGCTAGGGGGGTTGGGATGGCCTAGTGGTCTAGAGTGCCGCGCTTCGTCCTCTAGCTGGCCGGTCACCTCTGGCTTGCGGCTGTGGTTTCGGTCCCTGATGTGAGCTGATGTGGCATGGAGATAGGGGCGCCTTCTCAACCTCGTGGGTTTCCTCCGGGTACTGCGGTTTCCTCCCACTGCTAAAGACCCCTACGCGCAAGCGAATTGTTGAAATAAAATTAAACCATATGTTAGTCCTGAAATGACCTAATTTGTGTTGAGCGGACGTTAAATCCCATTTCTCTCTCTCTCTCCATCTGAGCTAATGAAGACAGGCATATGTAATACAATATACTATGAGGAAATTTTGCCTGGACGAAAATGCTACAGCCAACTCTTATATCAAACACCAAATGCCAAGGGGTCTTTTATGTGCACGTCAATGTGTACAGTGAACCTCAGTTTTGAAAGTGTTATCTGTCAGTTGTTTTCAAAAAGCCAAGAAAAGCATATACAAGAATTTTGTCACATCCAGAACATAAGCCCCGCAAAAGAAGATACCACATATTTCATTAGTTTTTCTCAGGACAAATTTGATTAGGTCCCCCCCCCCTCCCCAAGACACATTTTATATTTCTAAGAAGTGATACTAAGCCTATTTAATAACAAAAAACACTAATTTCATGGGGATCAATGCCCTTTAGTCGTTTTTTCCCCAGTTTACAGAAATATAGAAATAAGAATAGAAAATTTTTTAAATATTTAAAATTGACTTTATTTTACACATCTTAAACATAAAGCACTGATTTTCACCCCAAAAAAGGTCTGAGTTTGAAATTGAAGTTGTAATGAACTATCTGGACTAAAATACATTATTAATACAGTTAATAAAGAATGATGGTGTGACAATGACAAACAAATTCATTGTGTGGCATTAAATATAATACAAGAAACTTTAAGCAGCACTAAATGGGGTAAAAGTTATGTTCATGCAAGTCATTATATTGAGTAGCCTTCTCGTAACTGAGTATTGGATTGTCGACACAAATCCAAAAGATATTCCCCACCTAATTTCATTGTCTATCACATGAATCTATTTTACCATTTTGTTTTTCTTGTTTATTAAGATAACCCTTTGAATATCTACGCTTACAGAATCTACATTACATATTGATTAAAACAATTAAAAGTAATCATGGAAGCATAAAAATACAAAATATACCGGTATAATCTTTGTCTAATCAAATGTGATATTGATGTTAAAGTGTCGATGACAAGCATCATATCCGTTGTGTTTTATCTCTGTGTAAATGTATGAGGCTAGAGATTTTTCTCACATTTCCAAAGTAAAATCCTTTACAGTTTCAGTGAATTTATCATTAAATGTTTACACTTTACAGCTATATAACAATACATAAAATTGTTTTAATACAAAAGGATCTTGATCACATTTATCATAGGTTTTCTCAATATCTTTTTAAAATGACAGTAACTAATATAGAAAATGAAGTAATGAGTGGGGACTTATATTAAACATTAATCACTAAGCATATTGAACATATTGTCAAGGGATTACACAACTGAGCACTTTAAGGCAACATTTAACACATATAGAATTGCATATGGTGGCATAATAATAAAGACAAACAAAACTAGCAAGAATTACAGAATACATGACCATCATAACAAACCAGAATATGATGATAAATTGTTGATCAGTATAATGAAAACAGAAATGGATCATTATCAAAAATGGCAGGGAGGAAGGACCAATACAAGAGTTATCTCCCCTTTCACAAGTTTACTCCATCCATAGCCCTATCAGGTATTTTGTTCAATAGCCTTGACATACAACTTGACAGAACAAAAGGGTTCTGGTCAAAGTGAATAATACCATGTGAACTAGGTTCTTGCCATAAAAATTTGACTGTACAATCACATCATATCACCAAACAACAGAATGGTTCAATTCACTTAGAGCAAAATGGGTAAAACTCTTATGCTGAGAATGGATTGATGATAATGGCATAACGAAGACCACCAGCACAACATTCATTAGATATTTAAAAACAAATGTAACATGGTACATGTATAATAGGTTTTTGACAATAATCAACATCAATAAGTAAATTATAATAATGTACAATCTTTAAATATCAACACCTCTATAATCATTTAGCTTGAATAGGCTATGATTCTATGGAGAGCTATACATGCACAAATTGATATCTATGTTGAATAAAACGCATGTATTCAGTACGAGTCTGTCACTACCGTGAGCTGACAATTGGTTAATCTATATCATACATGAATTATACTGAATTATGAATAAACAGAGTATTAAAAATACAGAGACAATGTCATCACAATAATATTAATCAGCTACAGCTAGATAATAATTGAAGTACTTCAGTCAGATTGCAACTAGACATTTGTACAACCATTCCCAGAATAATACCTAGTTTTGTTTACACTTTTGAAGTCAAATACAGGAATAGCCTTAAAATCTTAATTAATGCAAACAATTGCTATTTTTATGTTAGCATTTTTCTTTTTCATATTCCTTACAGGATCAACATTTTTACATATTTTGCAGTCAATGAAGTAGTCTTTCGTAAGCTTTCTTTTTTAGCATCCAGTAAACAATTTGAGGCACTATAGAGTTTGGATGACTTTAACAGATTTTTACAAATATTTTTAGTATATTTCCAGTCAATTTTAAATGTTTTATCTTATCAGACAGCATCCAGTCAAATCTGATCGTCATGTTCTTATAGTACATAATCAATGTGAAATTCATGACAATAAATTAACATAATAATAAAATATGGCTACATTAGTACATGATAAAAACATAGATATAACATAATTAATACATCAACAGTGTTTAAAGTATTCAAATAACCGAGATTAAAATATTTGATCTTAATTAATACAAGTGCAAAAGTTATCTTTTCTTGTGAAACTATTTAGAATGGAAGAATCAAATTTTAATATTCATCTACTAGTTTATGTCATTTACAATTTCTTCTTATCTCTAAGGGATTTTTTTTCACGATTAATCTTTTCAAAGAAAAATCAAAATATAATTTTTTTTTCTAATAAAAATATACAAGCGGGGTCTGAGAAAAGTATTATATAATTTAAATTTCTGATCTAATGATTTGACTATAACATGATATTCACAAGAATTTAAGCAGAATAATTTTGCATATTTTAGGTTTAGTCAAATGTCTTTTCTGAGAAATGTTAATAGATTTACTTTGAAATAATTAATCTGAACTTATTTACACACTATGATACAATGTACAAATATTTTAATATATTATATATTTATGTATGTATATATGGCATCTAATATATTTCATAGTTTAAAATGAACAATGAACACATTAAAGCATCATTATGCAAACGTCTTTAGTTGGGTTCATGAAACAAAACTGTCTTTGATTTTATCTGATTTGGTGTGTTACTTCAAATAGATATAGGTCCAAAATTACAAAACTTTAACATTCCTTTTCGAAATTTTACCCCTATTATCAATGATCTAAACTGATGACACAAAAAAGGGGGGCTATCCATTCAAATTAACACATCAGATGTGGTTAAATCACTCATTTGTTCTATCACACAGGATGTTTTTTAAGTGAATAGTGACAATTTAATATGTAAATTTCTCATAAAGGAATTCAACAAATTAAATTTGAGCACAGGTCAAAAAATACTAATTAAAGCAAACCTCACAACATAGCTATATGAAGTATTTGTATTCTCTTTATAGTCCGTTTCATTGTTTATCTTGTGACCTAATCTTTAAAATTCAATGAATTTTATGCATATACATTAATGAATTCCAATGAATCCAATGTTCCCTGACACTTGACAGAATTTTTTATGAAGATGAGGAATCAGCAATTGGAATGTCATCTAATCTATAACTACTAAAGGTTCATCAAAGTGATGCTAACTTGGAGCCAATTTATAAATAGATATTTAATTCTTACCGAATGAAAAATAGAGTATTTTCAGCCCTTAAGAGAAAAAGAATTTGATTAATTACACCCTTTCATTCAATATACATGATTCCCTATTCTATATATACACAGTAATTCATTTTCCGTTGGATCTGTTCATATGGCTTCAAGGGCAGTATGATTAATGTTTACCTTTAGTTCAAGTACATAACATATAATTGGGCTATTTATATGGAAATCTAGACAATAACCAAACAATCGATCTTACATTAGAATTCTAAATACATATTGTTTGATATTGCATATTGACCACAAGTTTCATACATTCTTTTTTTAAATTTTGCCCCAGAAATAGAAAAACATACTTTTAAGAATAGTGAAAACATGACTGCTTAAAATCTACATTAATTTTTGTGCAATGTGTTTGTCAGACTTAGCGGACACTGACCTTAAGTATATGTGTACACCAGTTGTTTTACAACTGTTAAATCATGATTGAATAAAATATTAATGATATAAATATACACAACTAATTTCTCTTTCTACACATGACTACGGTAAAATACTAACGAGACTGAGACAAAATGTCAACAAAAAGGATATAACTGTACAAATTATATACATCAAATTGTTTAAAATTACATCATGGTATCGGTATCAAGTATTTAAATAACATCTCTTTTTGTATAAACACAATTTACTTGGCTGAAATTTTTTTATATATATATATCAAAAGCACTACATACTAAATTTTCATTAGAAATTAAAGTATTTTCTCAATATAGTATTGAAATTAAAATCAATAAAATCTCAGTCAAGTAAATAACACGTACAATAGTGCTAAATGTCAATATTCATGTTGATCATACTTGAAGTGGCAGAGCCTTGGGCTATTTTCGAAGAGTGTCACCACCAAGAACAAGATAAGTAGCACTTGGAGAGCCAGTTCCTGATCCAATAAACCATCTGAAGCCTGGACAGGCGGCAGTTTATTTTACATCGATAACAGATTATTATTCAGAACTTTTGAAATACACTAAGCGACCAATGTATACTTTCATCAATTAATACACAGTTCTTATTAAATTATGTGCCATTTGCAAAGAAACTTATAGACGTTGTCTTACCACAATTACAAAGAAATCAAAACATAATTTGACATAAAAATTACTTCAAATTTAATTTCTATGGCTAATTAGATAGAAAATATTTCACGCAAACATCCTTAGAAATATTTTATGATGTTTGAAAAATGTTAATCATCATGAAAAATAAATTAAGTTCGACCAGAAAAATCACATCAGAAAAAATTACTGAAGATGGTTAGATGTTTAAGCATCAATATGCATGAAAAAGGGTGAAATTTTCAAATGAGTATATTATATGACACTGATATCTAGTAAAAAGACTACCTGAATTCTACTATTAAATAGTTAATATGAAATAATGTCACATGAATCGGATTATTTCCATATATAAAATGATCTGAATAAATGTTTACAACACTCAATTTAGCACTTTCAAAATTTGGAATAAAACATGATCCTTTTTCAATTGTAAAGTCATCAAATTGTCAAGAACTGATCCAATATAACAAACTATTTGAAACAAAAAGATTTTCTCTTTAAGCAACCTTCTTGGTTTTTGTCTTTGCTTAAAATCAGAAACATTTTTCAAGGTGTTATTGTGAAAATGAAAGTGACACACAGCCCCACGAGGTTTCTTTTGGGATAAAAAAATGCAAAATAAAAATAATGAATGGCCAGTCTAGTCTATCTCATTTTATACATATATATAATTAAATATAAATAATTACTATAGGCCATTTTGCTCAGATATTTTCAGCATTTTATTTATGCATTCTCTAATAGTTTTCAATTTACACATTAACGACACAAAATATAATTAGAAATATCTATATTTAATTTCACAGAAAAAGGAAATGCCGATAACAGTGCAACCTCTAACTGAGACCTATCTACTCTTATTTTATCAAAGCAAACTGGCCCTTCACTTTAAAAAAAAAATCCATTATAAAAAAATGTATTTGTTCCTAATTGAGAATTGATTCAGGTAAGAGTTTGATAAGTTTGATTCTATTTTAAGTTTATTCCATATATTTAGAGAGAAAATCAAGAAACCGTTTTGCATATTGTTCTGGTTTCACTGTAGATATTTCTGCTCCAGCTCCATGTTTCACTGTTTTGGCAGCCTGTGCTGTTCGTTTCTTCATACCATATTTGGTAAGTATGTCAATCATAGCCATAAAATAAACCTCACGCCTTGGACAACCTATGTGCAAAAAAAAAAAATACATTATTAAATACTGTAAACCATTAAAGATGTATTATGTAAGATTTAGATAAAGAGCTGGCCGTTCTTGGTATAATAGTTAAAAAATACATAATGGAAAATGCACTCGACTGTTTGAAGATATAGTCTTGTTAAATTGTAAAAACTTGCAAGTGTTTTAATCCACTTAAAACTCAGCCATCCAATATTCTGGCAAGTTGATTATGGCCTTAAATGTTTAAATAATAATTCATAGAATTTTTGATGAAGCCAAAATAAAGGCCTGCTATAGGCAGATTTAGTTCTAACATAATGAATCTTGAAGTAATATTTTAATTGATGATTTGGTGAACTCCATAACAGTCATGGGTTATAGTACCAGTATATCTGGTATTAAGAATAGTCGTTTTTATCTAAAAGATGTGGATATGTAATCGTGCAATATTGAACATTGATGTACAATTAACCAGATTTCAGCTGCTCTATCACAATGATGTGTTTGGTTAAATCATCCTAGTATTAGATTTAAGCTATCAGTTGGAATTACAATGCCTATAACATTTTTTCAGCCAATCAGACTACCTCAGCACAATGGTCATACACGGAAAATACCTTATTTTAAAAACCTATAAGATAGGTTGCCAGGCAACGAAACATACGCCCACAGCAGCTAAATCGTCCGGGCAGTCAACAAGGGTTGTCGCATATTTTTACTTTTTTCGGTAATGAAACATTTGTAATACACTAAAAACTGATTAAGAGTAACAACTCATTATGTAATTATCAGAAAATCATTAGAATTTGATTGCTTTTTATAAAGTTTTACCCCACGCTAACAATTAGTATATACATGAAACATTTAATATCATGGATTTAGCTGTTCAGTTATCTAAATTCATTGAAAATCAAAATACTTGTTCGTTTCAACACCTTAAACTCTATGTATCAATCTGAAGTCAATCGGATGGTAACTTTGGCCTCGGCCTCTATAGCGTCACAAGAATTTTTGAAGTTATCAAGGGAGATAACTCTGGCAGTAATTATTTGAAATCGCTGAAAATCAATAGGCTTCTTCGTCTCATGACCTTAAACACTGTGTATAAATCTAAAGTCAATCGGATATTAACTTTGGCCTCCAGAGCGTCCACAAGATTTTTTGAGGTGATCAAGGGCCATAACTCTGTCATTAATTATCGGAAATCGCTGAAAATCAATAGGCGTCTTTGTCTTATGACCTTAAACACTGTGTATAAACTTGAAGTCAATCGGATATTAAATTTGGCCTCTAGAGCGTCCACAAGATTTTTTGAAGTGATCAAGAGCCATAACTCTGGCACTAATTATCGGAAATCGCTGAAAATCAATAGGCTTCTTCGTCTTATGACCTTAAACACTGTGTATAAATTTAAAGTCAATCGGATATTAACTTTGACCTTTAGAGCGTCCACATGATTTTTTAAAGAGATCAAGGGCCATAACTCTGGCACTAATTATCGGAAATCGCCGAAAATCAATAGGTTTCTTCGTCTCATGACCTTAAACACTGTGTATAAATCTAAAGTCAATCGGATATTAACTTTGGCCTCTAGAGCGTCCACAAGATTTTTTGAGGTGATCAAGGGCCATAACTCTGGCACTAATTATCAGAAATCGCTGAAAATCAATAGGCGTCTTCGTCTTATGACCTTAAACACTGTGTATAAATTTAAAGTCAATCGGATATTAACTTTGGCCTCTAGAGCGTCCACAAGATTTTTTGAAGTGATCAAGGGCCATAACTCTGGCACTAATTATGGGAAATCGCTGAAAATCAATAGGCTTCTTCGTCTTATGACCTTAAACACTGTGTATAAATTTAAAGTCAATCGGATATTAACTTTGACCTTTAGAGCGTCCACAAGATTTTTTAAAGAGATCAAGGGTCATAACTCTGGCACTAATTATCGGAAATCGCCGAAAATCAATAGGCGTCATTGTCTTATGACCTTAAACGCTGTGTATAAATTTAAAGTCGATCGGATATTAACTTTGGCCTCTAGAGCGTCCACAAGATTTTTTGAAGTGATCAAGGGACATAACTCTGGTAGTTATTATCGGAAATCGCTGAAAAACAATAGGCTTCTTCGTCTCATGACCTTAAACACTGTGTATAAATTTAAAGTAAATCGGATATTAACTTTAGCCTGTAGAGCGTCCACAAGCAATTGTGGACGCCGGACCGACGGACCGACGGACCGACGGACGGACGGACGGGGGCGACGACAATATACGACCACATTTCAATGTGGGCGTATAAAAAAGAACTTACTTCCTGAACTTTTATAAGCATATTTTTCTAACTTTGCATCAAGTTCACCATTAAAGGGAAGTGGAGTGGTTGGTTGTGGGCTGTCAGGTGGTGTGATTGCCAAACCATAGCCATCATTAAGATCGTCTACATCTTCTTCTTCTTCTTCTATTTCATCCTGATCCACACTTCCTGCAAATTCTTCCTGTTGTTGTATTTGTTTTTCTTGCTGTTCTTGTTCAGCTATGTCAGCATCATGAATTCCCACAATTAAACTATAGTCCATTAAATGAAGATTGGATAAAAACTAAAATACAAAATGAAAGATCAAAACCAAATTAATAATTTTATAGTAACTTCTAATATGGATGAAGATAAGTCAAAATAAGTGTAAAGAGAAAAGAACATTTGTGTTATGCAGAATTATAAATAAGCTGCTTCAGCCAGCTGTAAGCTTACTTATCCAAAACAGCATGCAATATTAGGATAACAGTTTTTCAATAATATATTAATTTGTAGAGGACTTATTTCCTGTAATCCACTAATTTTTCATTTTTACATTTTTTGTTTACTAAAACATTTACTTGAATGACACCTTTTTTCCAAACGCAAAAATAAAATCAATTAATAAGTTGGTATTACAACTGGTCAAAACTACTTAGAATTCACTCTATAGTCCATTATCTACTGTCTGCATAAGTGATGGATCATGCAACTTTTACCCCTTTAGGCCTTAAAGTTAGTATGAACTTGATTTCCCAATTCATTAAAGAGCACATATAATGAGAAAACAAAATTCATTGAGCTTATAAACATTATTTATTATATGCATTTTACGGCAGTTTAACGTCAATCTGATGAAAATTAATTCAGATATCGTCACTCAAAGTCGCAAATATAGACCTCCCGTAAAAACGACTTGGCCAATTATTGAAAACACTCTTAATCCCCTCAGACGCCAGTGACGTCACAGTGACCGAATGCATATTCGGGATGTTTATTCCTTAATTACCTATATACACCCGGCGTGTGTATTGGTTAACGCCGACCGTAAGCCAACAATAATTGGCTTCTGATTGAAACAAGATTGGTGTGAAATTGTTATAGCCGGCGCTACGGACATCTTTTAAGCTGATGGAAATAATCAATTGTCGGCTTTTAAGAAACGAAATGGTTTCAAATAATAATCATTAGGGGTTTGACTGTCGATAGTGTGTATCGATAGTAAAAAGAAACTATCGATAAAAATTGCGATAATCAAGCAAACTATCGATAGCTTCAATAGTTTGTAATAGCGAAAGTAACATGGCTCAAATTCACTCGTATTTGTCGAATAATTACTCTGTATTTATAACAAAAAGCTCCGTTATCACTAAAATAGCGTTACACGATTTCAATGTCACATGGAAATCTTCGTCTACCATATTAGGCATGGCTTACTAAGAAATGTGTAAAATGGTTGATTTTGGCGCGAAAAAGCTGAAAATGGTCACGTACGCCAATAACAGACATGCTGAAAGCATGTCGCATATGACAGGAAAGTTGGCTATGCCTTTTTTACAAATTACTAAACTACCAATGTAATACAATTTTATATAATATAAAGAAAAAAAAACAATTTACTTTATTATTTAATTCACAATCAGAATGCGACGTTACCGTGTACCCGAGATACCAGCTTAGGAGGCTCTTCTATTCGCCCCCCTCCCCTTTTGCCGCACCTTTAGAAGACACATGTTGTTTTTATCTGCACCGTCTTATGTCGCTTCATTCTGTTGGTTTATTTGTCGATATGCCTACCGATAACCGTATCAAAATATTACGTACTGATTTACGGGCTGGAGATGTTGATCAACTAGTGAATTGTAATCTATTTTAGTCACAAATATATAATCTATTACAACTTAAGACGAGAAAGGTCGGCTTTTGAAAATGCTTTGACTTATAGTAGCTTACGTGTAAAATTACGAGTTAATGATTACGCCAGTCAAATGTTAATTGGACCGACAAATACACACGTGTTAACTGGCGGTGTGTATACAGTGAGATATCGTACAGATAGTGATATATTGTATAGATAATGTGTATAGATTATGTGTAGTGCCTGTGACGTCACCAGCCAATCAACCGGATAAAGGTTGTAATTGAAAATTTGAAAACCGTTTTTGGCTGTCTGATGTTTAAACGTTAATATCTCAATTAATTTTAATCAGATTGGAGTGAACTTGACGTAAAATGAATGTAGTAACCCTTAGCTATCAATATATGCAATTAAAAATTACTATTTTATGTGGTCTTTAACTGTTTTAATTATTAATTAATAACAATTTTCAGTTGTTGAGCAACTTTTTGTGCCTCCATACCAGGGCTTCCACTTCAAAATTTTCCCAACCGGTCATTTTTCTCACAGAGAAAGTGGTGCTATTTTAAGCACATAATAAGAAGCCAAAAACTACATGCTATCGGAATGTCGATCGACTTTAATTGGGTCAAGGACAGTCACACAAAAAATAAACCTCACATCAACATTTATATACCCACCCACCTATCCCCCTAATAAATAAAAGAACACATGTAATCAATTATTATCATTTAGTTATTTATACATTCATAAAGTATAACAATAACAAGATGCATTCATTTATCGAAAGTATTTTCTTAATTTGTTTACGACATCACCCGTGTATACCCGTCGGTTTCTACAGGATTTCCATTTCTGTAAAGCACGTGCCGGTTGAAATTCTCATTAATTCGTCCAGATTTTTCATGCTCAAGGAACATCGTAACTTGGTTTTATTTATGTTTTGGTGCTAGAATCCCGGTTCTCAGTGGCGTACTTGACATTATTCTGCGGTTGACTATTTTCTCCATACACTGGGAAAAAGTAGTTCCGAATGATTAGCACACGTAAATAATTCAAAGTGATACACATGTACAATAATTAGGGCTGGGTAAAATATCGATATAAATCGATAGTATCGATTGGATGGCCCAGATAAGCACTATCGATAGCGGTGGGTTACTATCGATTATCGCTCGTCTATTTTTCTTGCGTCTGAAATGTCAATGTTTTCTTTCAGTTAATCATAATACACCGCTCACTTTAATTACTATCAAGTATCAATGTAACACATAACAAAATTGTGACTGCTTATTGAACAGCCGTTTTCATAAATTCACTCTCATTGAAACGTTACTTTAGTTTTGAAGAAATTATTGTTAACTATCTCTAAATCGGAGATACCCGGATGTGTAAATAAAGTTAGAGTTATATCCCTTTGCAAGCTTCAGAATTCGTCTGTACAGTTCACTATTTCTGTACGTGTGCCTCAGTAATCGAGTACCCGGTACAATAAATAGCACACATGGACGACAAAACGGTGGTTGATTTTCCCGGCAAAGCTAAAAGTGATGTGTGGAAACACTTTGGGTTTTAGACAGGAGCAAACGATCTTTCGCAACTTCGTATTGTTTTGAACTTTGAACTTACACTGTTTCCGGTCATGATATGACGACAGTGAAAATATGTTTGTTTTTGATATTATCGATTATCGACCGATATTTCACTGCCGATTATCGATAGTAAAAATCACTATCGATACCCAGCCCTAACAATAATTAACATAATTCTTAAACTTATCAATTTATTAACTCGTATTGATATTTTGAGAGCTCAAATAATATTGTGCTAGTATTTTAACTCTATAACATGTAAAGATATTTGCACATATTTCAAAATGGCGGCGATCATAAAAGCTCATTGTTTTAACCAAATGACGTCTACCGATTGTTATATAAACGGAATAAATGGATTAAAAACACACCTGGGAATACATATTTTTGTGTGGGAATAACCATTTAGTAGAGAATTTACGGCTGACTTTGTTTTTCGGGGCGGAACTGTCATCCTCGTGGTTCGATGTAGAAGAAGGGGAATCGGATTCATTGACAGCAATATCATCATCTCGCTTTCTTTTGTTATTCTGGGAGGTGAGGAATTTCAACATTTTGAAATGATATATAGAATGCTAACATGCTTGTATATATATATCATTTGCAAGATTGACATGATTAACTCTTGTGATCAAGTGAAGAGATCAAAGAAAAGTTTTTAATTCGTTTGATGTTCACAAACAGTGAATTGCCGCACGAATGATGAAAGTTGGTAAATATGCTGTAACAACTCAAGAATGATCACGATCACAGTATTACTAATTATAAAACAAAACAAAACTAAATAAATTGATTGAATGTTGAGCTTTTAATCTATTTGATGTAGCCCCTTTGTTAATTGTGATTAGAGCAATATACACAAGGCTAATTGATTGGCAGTGGTTTCCATTCGTGGGCTACTACTGAGCACTGTTAATTTTATTATACCCGATAGTTTACATCACGCCACGCAGAGTTTCGTCGTCTCCCGGATTTTATGATTTAGCACAAAATATGCTATTTTTCCGGCGTGCAAAATGACCTACGGGTCTGATCCAGATACGGTCATTTTCCAAAGCCGTAGGTCCCGACCGGCATATACGGCCGAAATGGAACCCATGCTCCATACCCCAGCATTTTCTTTGTGCTAATGCTATCTCAGATATTTCAGAAGAATTTGTCTTAATAAGCATCCTGAATTTCAAATAGAATTTTTAAAGATAAGGGAGTTATTGGGTTCGAAAACAGTTGTTAAAACAGTAGGATTCTGCCATATTTTAAACAAACATTTAAAAACTACAAACCTCAGAATCTTTTTGTAAAATAGACATAATTTTTTCTTTTGCTTCTGGTCCGACATGGATCTTAAAACCATCATTTACAAAATCATTGTCTTTAAATGTAGGTAATTCTTTTAACTAGAAAAAAAAAACGTTTGGGGAGATACATAAATGCGTGCCATTCAGTGTACTACTATCTTTAACATAAATCAAGGAATAGGTATATCTTGTGGTAAAAAAACAAAGATAGGTTGCCAGGTAACGAAACATACGCCCACAACAGCTAAGTTGTCCGGGCAGTTAACAAGGATATTAACTTTAACCTCTAAAGCGTTCACAAGATTTTTCAAAGTGATCAAGGATCATAACTCTGGCAGTAATTATCAGATATCACTGAAAATCAATAGGCTTCTATGTCTCATGACCTTAAACACCGTGTATAAATTTAAAGTCAATCGGATATTGACGATAGCCTCTAGAGCATTCACAAGATTTTTCAAAGTGATCAAGGGTCATAACTCTGGTAGTAATTATCCGATATCGCTGAAAATCAATAAGTTACTTCGTCTCACGACCTTAAACACTGTGTATAAATTTAAAGTCAATCAGATATTAACTTTAGCCTCAAGTGCGTTCACAAGAAATTGTGGACGATGGACGGACCGACCAACAGACGGGTGCGACGCAATGGAAATGTGGGCATATAAAAAGGTAACAGCTTATTTGGCACTGAATTAACAGACAAAATGAATAAGTCATCCAAGATCTCTCCCCAACTTCATTTTTTACAGGATAACTTAAAGCCGAATTCCATATCTATTCCTGCAACTTTCGGCAGCAAGGGATGATTAATGACACAAGGGTAAGTGTCTTACTGTTTATAAACAAAATAAAGAACTCATGATATAATAATAAAAAGGGACTGAATGTCCTATTTTCCTGCATGGACTGGGCAAATGAAGACGTTCCTATGCCATACAGTGTGCTATGAGGAAAATTTTGCGGTATTATGACCCAGTCTTTAAAATTCAAACTGTCAAGTGTTCTTTTACTTACACGCCACAGTAATTCCTAAATCGGTATAACCTACCTTTTCCTTATCATTAGCCTGTCTATCAACAGTTGAACCCTAAAAATAAACATCAAAAGTTTGAGAGACTTTTCAAATATCTAAGATCATATATTTATGAACAGACCTCCATTCCAATAGGGATTATGAATTTTGGGTTAAATTTTGAGACTTCAATAAAATCTTTTATTAAATGTAAACAGTAGAATAGAATAGTCTGAATATCATGGCTATAAATTGCTGGAATTTTTAAGAAAAAGAGAAACTGGTAATTATTTTTGAGGTTTATGGAACTCAACATAAAATCTATATCATAATTTTAGGACTCACAATAATTTGCCTAGTGATACCAGAGACTAATGGGCTGTGAGTGTTCAATAAAATAGGAAAAGAAATGAAATGGGGTTTAACAGCCTACTCTTCTGCACCTAACCTGGGCTAATGGAAGATGGACATATGCCATACAGTGTGCTATGGGGGAATTTTGCCCAGGAAGCAGCACTACGGCCTACTCTTATATCAAATTCCAACTACCAAGGGATCTTTTACGTGCACGCCAATGTTTACATGGGCCCATCCAAACAACAAGGCAGCTGTCTTTGTCAGGCCAGAAAGTCGCGATGAACTTTCTCGGCCAAAGCAGGGATCGAACACCCAACCTCCAGACTAGTGAGCCAGTGTTATCCACTTAACCATGTGATCCCCGCAATAAAATAGGCTGCGTCAAGAAATTAGGTGACATGATATACCTGACATCACAAAACTATGCAGCAAGGAATTCAAACAGCAGCTGTTTGTAAATATGTCTTCTCGACTTACCTTTAAATCATATTTTTTGTGAATAGCTAGTCTGGGACTGAACACATTTCTCATAACCACCATATAGGTCTCGACATCATTCACTGTTAAACGATACATACCAAGATACTGGGGTAGTAATGTATTAGCATTGTTCTCTACAACATACTGAAACAATACAAATACATAATATTATTAAAGTCATTGTGCAGGGGGGTGGGGTATTTAGGCCAATGACTTTTGTGGAATTTATCAAGAATGTTGATTCTTTAATTCAAATTATCATCAAATCTGATATTCGTAAAATAAATTATCTTTTTATAGCAATTTAATATACTGAGAAAACACAAATTGATAAATGATAATGTGCATTATGAGTCATGTTTCATAGACATGTGGTTACAAATTTTTCCCAGCAATAACAATGGTCATTTTTTACCAAATAAAGGGAATTCTTTTAATTTGTTCAGCAGTGTGAAAGCAATAAACTACAAAGTTTGATACTGCAGTCTCAAACTAATCTGAAAGACTAGACCATTGAGGGCATGTATATGTACAAAAGTTATATCTATACATGCTGTAAACATTTTTTTTTCTAAGCTGGGAAGTCGTCATAGGTTGAAAATGTAGTTAAATATCAAAATGTATGAATAGTTGCTAGCTGAATTTTCAAGCATGGCTGAAAATCAAGAACAAGGGCTAAAAATCATTTATTTAATTACTAGACCGAGACTGGTGGAAAGAATTTGTGACTCAATTTAGTACATGTACCAATATATTCCTTTCAAAAAAATACTACATATCAAAATGTGTTGAATGTTTTATAGCCCAGACCCCAACTATAGAAACTTTGTATGAAATGAGTATTTACCTGATGATATTGTTTAAGTATATGATGCATCTGTTCTACTTCTTCACTAACTAGTGTTTTAATAAAATAACTTTTATCTGTTGACAGCAACATTCTGGCTCCACTACGACCAGGAGAATCTACATCAGCAGGTTGTTTAGTTAACGAATTCTACAAATAGATCATTTCATTTATTGTATCCATAAAATTGACATCAATCGGACATTTTGTGCAGAATATCCAATATGCCTAATATGAACATCTAATTTATTGTCAGATTTGACTTACGATACAACAAGGTTAGACTTTCCTCAGATATCTTTTAATTAAATATTTCATACATTAGGTTACTGGGTTCGTTCGTTCGTAGGGTTTAAAGTCTGATTCCACCGTGGGTAACATTTCAGACAGGGGTTACTGAGTTATCAGGATGTGCAATAAGTAAAGAACTGAAGACTTGGTTGGTGTAGGGACCTCTAAGACATCTATGCATTAAAGGCCAGTGTATAATATTATAAATTATTCTATATATCATGGAGCCTATGCCTTGATGGAACATTCTCACACTGGATTTCAGAAAAGTGCTTCCTATCTGTTCTCTTGCATTTCAAGTTATGAACAATGCCTAATGTACAGCTTGAAACCACCATACTAAAGAAGCCTAAATAAAAATGCATTGGTCTAAATTTCAGGACCAAGTAAAAGCATCATAACCTAGACTACTTGTGGAAGATGAATGCACTTACCATATATTCCATATCATCAATTCCGAATCTTTCACGTAAATTCTTAAACACCAAAGGACAATATTCTTTCACTTTAAAATGACTTGGCATGCTATCTCTGTTAGAATATAAAATTTAGTAACTTTAAGACAAAGGACAGTAATTTTAAATATAAGTTCATGCGAAAATTAATTATTCTGGTACTCTAACAATCCTTACTTTTTTCAGTACTGGTAATGAAACATTTATAATACACTAAAATCTGACTAAGAGTAACAACTCATTAAGTAATTATCAGAAAATCCTTTATTGTTCAAAATTTTCACCAATGAAAAGTTCTTTACCGAGAGTTTTTGATGTGAGTTCCATGGAACTGTGGGTAACCAACTAGAAATGTCAACACTGATTTGTTAATCTATTGTCGAACGCATACATTCAAAAGCCCCTTGTATGACGTCTGAATTCTGACCCAAGCTCTTGCTACAACTGGTCAAATATGCATCTGTATTTTAATCAAATTGTAAGAACAGCAACATATCAACTATGTCATCCACAAGATTTTCAAAATAATCAAGGGCAATTATTCTGGTGGTAATTACTCTAAATTGTTGAAAATCAATAAGCTTTTTCGTCTACTGTAAATTAAAGTCAATCGGATATCAACTAGCAATTGTTGATGCAATCATGAGAATGAAAATAACTGTATTCTTCGGTACATTAAACGCACAATTATTACCAATTGTCTTAATGTCATTTATATATAATTAAATTAAAGCTGAATAAGTGGTAATATTGGAAAGGAGAATAATGGTAAAACTGTTCAGTTTTTAAAACTTTAAGTCCAGCTCAGTTACTGGAACTCTTCGTCTTAGAAATCTGCACCTAAATCCTGATATTTTTATTTTTCAAATTCTTAGAACATCCACAACAAATTAAGTGTGCACCTCATGTGTGCATGTGCCTTATGTGCCAAAATATAGTACATGTGTATAATACAATTTTCTCAACAATGACCGCTTACAATGCACCACAAAACACAGAATAAATGATACAAAAGAGGACAGCCCGATTATTTGTATACTTTTTTTGATACAGAGGGAATTGGAAACAGCCTTAGGTTTCTGTGGCAGGCCTAAAAATAACGGTTTTATATGTACCTGACAAAATGTCAGGAACTAATGAAATAGTACCTGACATTTTCAACATCGTGACGGACATGTATCAATAATATGATTAAAAAAGACAAATCAGTGCCTGACAAAATGACAGCCACCAGAGAATTTGTGACAGGTGCCTTATTTCCAGGCTTTTTGTGGTGTTGATATTATTCACAGTGTGAACTACTATACTTACTTGTTAAACATGTGATTGTCAACTCTGATTTTACTGTAAGACTTGAAATCATCGGGCATCAACATTACCTTCTGATTAACATGATCTAATTCATTGATCTACAAAAAATATAAGACATTTATATGGTACAGTACATTATGTACATTGTATTTTGTCAAGAGATGATTATCCAAGTTCGGACTGTGTTCTAAAACTCTCAAGTTATATCTGGGGAATAGACTTTTGTCCAGAAATGCAATAATTTTGCAGATTCTTTTTCCAGCTGAATTTTTCCTGTTTTTAAAATATGCAGTCTTGGCCCTATTCAAACAACTTTCCGTCGTGCAAGCCAATTCCATAAACTATACATTAATATAAATGCACATATCCATATGTAATTTTAATTCATTAAAGATACAAATATTGCAGAATTCTACAAATTTAATTCTGTCTCTTTAAAATATTGTTCATAAAAGTCAGACATTCTTCACCTCATTCCATTTCTTAAAAAAAATAAATGTCAGTTTCATTCACAAACATCGTTTTCGTGATTGATCAATACATGATATAAAAGTTGATTTATTGTTAGTCTAAAGTTAGTCACTTCCTGATATAGCTTTGATTTGTGATTGACATTTTATACATACACATCAAAGCTGTTTAACGTAGACAGCCATAAACTAAACATCATACAGTTACAAAATAATAGGATAGGCCTATGTTGTATAAACCCACATAAAAATACTCTGGAACCAAACATATTAAAAATAATATTTGGTTACTAATTCATTTATAGGGTAAATAACTCAAATAATATTTCTATTTTAGCCCTAAGGCTCTGGTCGACTACTACACGATATAATTTACAGTTAAGTCAACATAATCAACTAATTGATAACAATTTACAACTGATTTAATGAGGCAGACACTCTCCAAACCCCATGGCATTTTCTTGTTATACGAGTTACACCGCTTTATTACGGTAGACAATCAATATACTCCCCAAATTAAATCATATTGCTTAATTTACCGACCACATCATAGACAATTTAACAAAGAAATGGATATAGCCCATGTGTATGAAACTTTTAATCTCTATAGTAGGCAGTGTCATAAAGAAGTACATGTATATGTATGCACTTTGAATAAATCATCACAGTTGGGACAAGTTTATTCAAACAATTAATAGCATTTGAGATACAGCTCGTAAAGCTTATGACTATTTTGTATTGATGTTTGTATTTTACTGGGAAATGTTGTAATTTGAGACAACATTAACTGGAGACGATCAATGTCAATGCCCAGTGCTGAGTATAGAGGGACCATGATATCCTAAATTACAGAAATTGATCTTACACAATATAATCAAATTCAGACAGAATAAATAACAATTCACAGCCAAATATTTCACATTATTACATACATGTATTATTAACTGATAAATCCAAACAGTCTCAGGTGTGCAGACAGGCTAACTGGACAAGCAATTCAATCATTTATGGAATGTCATTCATTATTTTGAAATCGTTTCTTGAAATACATGTAAATGTAAGTAGATTAATGACTTTATGTTATGGTATTCAAAAATATTTACATGTAACAGTACATTCTGTCTGCATGATTTACATTTACAACAATACATGTAAAATACAATCTGATATTAATAAGTTGTTATGTATATTTCATGTTCCTAATCTTATTTTAAAATTTGTCAATAAAAGTTTGAAGTCACCAGGACGGATTATTCACAATAACTTGTGTTAAAATCTATCCTATCAACTAGTATTGACAGACGAAGGTTGTGTCCTGAACTGAACTACCTGCACAATATGGGTCTACCGGTAATCACCTTTAGCTTTTAGCATGTATAACATATATAGTGTAAACATAATAATCTATAAAGATTTTCGCCCCCACACTTTACAACTATGACTATGATAACCCAATTTTAGTACAATAAAGTATAAAGGATCATTAAAAACCAGTCTTACTTATATATTCTGCTCCATTGTGTCAAGTCTTATTGTTACATTGACAAACTAGAATTATAAAGTCAGGCCGAGAATGGGTATTTAATGCGCAACAACAATAATCAAATTTAAAAGGCTCTGCTCTATACATAGCAGGTTACAGAAAGCTACATGTATTTGGAGAAAACTATTTTTTGTTTCCTCGAATGAGGGAATCAGTTTTCAGTTCTCGCCTTGAATTCATTTCAAGCACTTATTTCCTGCACATAATATATCTGTTGGCAATCTTTTGTAAGTGCCCACAGAAACAATTCGATTTAAGGAAAACAAGTGTTGAGATAACATTTGAATTTGATGTCCGATGTCTTATGGTATATGTACCATATTTCAGTTGTTACAATAGGTCGCCTCATCTGTGTCAGACAGGATGACAAACACCCGAAGGATAGTGTCTGACAAAGGCTGAATTTGTGTCTGCCATGTCTGTGACAGCACAGGTACCTTATTTCCAAGCTTGTGTAAAATAGGATGGTTAAAATACAACATCTACTCATCTAGTTCGCTTATGTATATATGTATTCACGGCAAGTACTAGTAACAATCTAGTTCATAGCACTTTAAAATTAATTAGAAATAGAGTAAAGAAAATTTATAACTACCAGTTGATTAAATTGAAATAATCAAGATGTCTGACATAGAAGAAGATAAAATAATGAACATTGGTCAAAGTGCATTAATATTATATATAAATTAGCTATAAGCTTTAATAAGTGTCATTTTTCACTTGAACATATTTATATCAAATGTCTGCATGAAGTCAGAAAAGTGAAATCAAAACATCTTATGTACTACATGTATGTAGAGAAATCAGATATTACATCTTCAACTTGATGAAATCAAATACTTTTATGTCAAATTGACATGACTCAATTTTGCAAGTGAAAACAAGTAAACTGATTTATCAGAGGCAATTTATGTAACCATACATTGAAACAATCCATACAGTATGATGGAGTGGTTTACTTTTCACATTCAATGTGGTGGAGCTATATGTAGATAGGATTTTGTTGTTAGATTTGTCTGTAATGCCTTTTACTTTCCACATAAATAATAAGGACTAATAGCGCCTTGAGCTATTTATTTTGGGGGTTTCTGTGGGGAGGCAATCTGAGGGGGTTAGGTTAGCTCTGACTGACAGTGATACACAATACACAATCTAAAACACTACTGGAAATCATCCTGTATGGCATATTGTCAGACATTAAAGGATCAATCCCACTAATATTTTGGAGAATGAAACTGCTAAATTTTGTTTTAAAATCCTCTACCTTAGGGGCCAGCAACAAACTTGATATTTGTGGTACGTTTTCAAACAACTTAAATCTCTCAGTCTTCATCAGGAAATACCGATCGGTGTCCCAACGTGTATTATGAGGTGTCTGGATGTGTAGGTGAAATTTAACTTACTAGTACTCCAAGGACAATATGTACACCTACATGTACAAATAGAGTTAAGGTTGACTATTTTGCACACCTTGCATGTACTAGAAAATTAGAAACTTTAATGAAAGATACAAGTGTGAAGATGATTACAGTATTAACAGGGAGTTGCCAATGGTAGTTATGTTAAATCTATAGGATTACACAGAGCATGTCATTGACTTACATGTAACAATCATCCACATAATGAGACATGATAGAATTCAATAGATAGCTTTTTTGTTTTGTTGAAGTATTATAAAAGCAGGTAGATCCTAACAACAAGGTATAGTTCAACAGGTAAATAATCTATTTCAATACCAGTCCAGCATGTAAGAAGAATGTACATTGAAGATCTTCATATTACATCAAGCTATACATGTACATGTATTTTTGTTTTGAACCAAAGATAAGTACGCCATGTAAGTTGTATAGCCTACATACATGTACACTCCCTCCTAGTGCAAGTTTAGTATGCATTATTGAAAAGATGTACTGTGCACTTTCAGCATTTATTCCCTCAAGCCCTACCTACCCGAAGTGACATGAGCTGACCTACCAATTGACAACCTTCACTTCTTCATATTTCAATAGTATTAAATGTAATTTTATACGTATACAAATGCACCATAAAACTACAGACAAAGTATTTACAGTAAAATTGTCATCACACACTGGACGTGATATTTATTATACTACAGTAACCATTAGCTATGCAGGTGTGCAAAATTTCTTTGAGTTTGAGACAGACTTAAACTGTGTTGCTCTGTTTTGTTGTAAAAACAAATTGAAAAATTTGAAATTACTATAAATTGGGTCTTTATTTGACTAGGCCACATTCCACTGTCATAATGATATAAACCAGTTATATTATATTGCCACACTACACCTTATTTATAAAAATCATGCTCAATGATATTTTCGGCAATGTTAAATTTAGCCCCGCCCCCATCTCAAACACTAGGACTAAAAAAATATGGGATCCGAACCACTCATAATTAAGTGTATACAGTTGCAATACGTATTGTGATCTAGTTTAATGTGTGACGTGGATAATAAAAAGTAACTATGTACATGTATAAGGAACATAAACTGTTGTGGAACCTGCGGCATCAAAACTACACTTATTAAACATTCTTCTTCAGACGATGCCTTTTAATCAGTTACTAAGAATGAACAAATGATGCAGCACACATTAAGCGTCACTTTGTTATAAACAAATACAATACTAGCATAGGCCATAGGGCCATTGTATCATGAAAACAACTTTTGATATGTTGCATCTGACAGTTGTATGAAATGCTTTAAGTCAACAATATACGTGCAATCGGTATCGTAACACAACAGGTACTGAGGTAGGCTGGCTATGGCTAATGTAGGTACCCAAATTATGGTGCTACATACTACATGTACACAGTTGTCTTTTTTATTATGATGTTCAGAAGAAAATGGATGCAATAGAGTTTGATAACATCATCCAATCGTTTCTTAAAAATTAGGCCTAGCACAGGATAAATTGTGTTTTGTAATTTTGACAGAATATATAATTCTGCTATGATAATCAATCGTCTGCATCAGCTTCAGTCACTCACTGACTCAGTATAGCCTAATATAATTCTGTTTAGTCAAGCAGACTGAGACTTAAATTCTTGATTTCTTTTCATCCACATTTCAAAGTTTTGTGTTAAAAGTCAACGTCTGACAACCTGTAGTTTTTAAATTTTACCAATAAATGAAGCGAAAAAATAACATAATATAATATCCCATCATATACTCACCGTGTGATTTATCCCCCACATAAACACACTGAGCAGCGGTTCATTAGCTCGGAAAAGCTTCAATTTTGGAGCCACTGCTTTGACTTTGAGCTTCTTCCTCTTTGTAGTCGACATCATTACATATATTGCACTAGTCAGATATAAAAGCTATAACTCTAAGCTGAAAGGAAATGTTAGTTGTCACAAAAAAACATCGAAATGTCTCATGATTTATTCCACTTGTTTTGGAAAAGCCATAAGCCCTTCCTCCAAATATGGCGTCTATAACAAATTTATCCCACAATGCAGCTCATTTTCCAATAGCCTATTACCAAGGGAGACAACTCTATTTAAAAGGCAATTTTGGCAATAATATTCACTATGACTTGCATTAAGCTAAACGTGTTTATTATTTGCTAAATTTTGATGCTGTATGATGATTACATTATCTATCAAGCTCAAATAAGACGCAGTTCTGGATTAATCATAAATAAAATAAGCACGTACTTTTTAAAGCGCCCGAAGAAGGACCGTCATGGTGGATATAGCGGGGGGAATCATAGGGGTGATATCTTCCAGGACAAAAGGCCTTAAACAGCCAACCCAACCATTTCTAATGTAAATATTAGAATCAATTTCTAATTTTTAGCTATCATTTTTTTCGCAAAGGCAAACTCAAAGCATGTTTCAAAATAGACATAGGACGACTTTGGTCTTCTCTATTTTGCTTTTAAGACATTGTCAAATTTTACGACCAACAAACATTTTAGCACTTTTACCTATAAAGACTTACCTATTTGATTCAACTTTCACCTTAATGCAATTGCAATCCAAATTCTTTGTTTGGGCTTTTGCACACTTGCTTGACAATCTGTGCAAGCGGCATTTAACTGAAAACGCTCCTGTTACAGAAGTGGAATGAAATTGATTAGGGCTGTACTTTTGTTGATTAACCAGGATAAACAAGACGGGTGCCGATCGGTGTAGTCATCTTCAGTAGAAGGCTCGATCTCACCTTAACTACGTACATCTTATCAAGCCCTTTACGTAATACCCTGCATATTTCGCCATTAAGTTCGATTGGGTAACAAGTCCAGCTTGGGAGCCTATCAGATTCATCGCTTGTCGTGAAAACCAGATCTCGCGCTTGTAGAAATATTAATGTTTACAAGTGACAATCGAGTTGCAAAGTTCAAAGATTGATCAATGTCAATGTTGCTGGTTTTCCATGAGTTTCTCAATTTAAAAAAAAAAAACTTTCAACGACTGTAAACTTGTTTGTTTACAGTGTGTTATGTGCCACGACCTCTGATTGGACAATGCTAATTAGTCACGTGTAAACACAATGGACGCAAAAGTTCTGGAATTGCTGAGTATTGAAGCAACGGTTAGATGTTGTAAAACTCGCGGACGTTGCTTAAGGAACATGGTCTGTCGTATGCTGTAGGAAAAATTGTTCTCGGTCAGCAGCGTTTCGACCTCTTCTTTTCCGATTTTCATCTCTAAAGGGCTCTTTTGTGTGCATGCCAAATACTAGACAAAGATAAAACGAAATATTCCTTTAATACACGAGAAACTTGAGATATGCAAGCTGTGTGGACGCTTTTGAAAGTAAATTAAAAGTCTAACAATATTTTGCTCAAAAATAGTAAAAGGAAATGAACATCAGTGGCATATTTGGGACAAATGATGCGGGGGAGGGGGCGTTTCGAAACCATCTTTAATATCAATTCCATTCTGGAAAAATGTAGTGTACCCACCAACTAAATTTAACAAAAAACCGACAAATGCAACGCCTCTCGTGTTTTTCGGGAATTACATGCGCTTAGGTATGTTATAAGTGGGGTGCCAAATTTCATTATGTGCACCCCGCAACCGAACTTTCGAAAATCCGGCAAATGCAACGTCTCTTGTTATTTTGCGGGAAATACATCCTCTAACTTCACGCCCATTAAATACTATAAAAGAATCTTTTCGTTATTTATTAGACCAGTTGAAGATGTAATTCAAGATATTAACACGTATGACAAACTAATAACCACACCTAGCTCACTTATCCGCCCCCTTAAAAAGATTTTACTATTGCCACATTGTGGGACATTTTCTTTCTATTACCGTCCATTGAAACGTAATGCAAGCTATGTTTAACGGGCAATGAAAATCTCTTGAACGCCCTTTATTGTTTTTCCCAAGCTAAGATAGGTTCCAGGCAACAAGACATACGCCCAGAGCATCTAAAGCATCCGGGCAGTCAACAAGAGTTGTCACATATTCTTGCCTTTTTCGGTAATTAAACATTTATAATACTCTGAAATCTGATTATGATTAACAACTTATAAAGTAATTATCAGAAAATCATTGGAATTTGTTTAGTTTCATGACCTTAAACACTGTGTATAAATGCATGGTCAATCGGATATTAACTTTGCCCTCTAGAGCGATCAAAAGAATTTTTGAAGTGATCAAAGGCCATAACTCAGGCAGTAATTATCAGAAATCGCTGAAAATCAATAGGATTCTTCGTCTCATGACCTTTAACATTGTGTGTAAATTTAAGGTCAATCGGATATTAACTTTGGCCTCTAGAGCGCCACAACTCTGGCAGCAATTATCAGACATCACTGAAAATCGATATGCTTCTTTGCCTCATGACTTTAAATACTGTGTATAAATTTAAAGTCAATCGGATATTAACTTTAGCCTATAGAGCGGACCGACGGGCGTAAAAAAACGACGCCAAGGTAACAGGTGCGTTATTACTAGACTTGACAAATTGTCTGCAATTCATGTTAACGCCTAATGGGGCGGCGTTCATTGAGAGAGAGAGTGTGAGAGAGAGAGAGAGAGAGAGAGAGAGAGAGAGAGAGAGATGGGATTTAACATCTATTCGACACAATGGGGCGGCGTTCATTGAGAGAGAGAGTGTGAGAGAGAGAGAGAGAGAGAGATGGGATTTAACATCTATTCGACACAAAGTAGGTCATTTCGGGACTAATAACATGCAACGCCGGATTAACCATGGTGGGGGCCCTGGGGCCTGGAACATGTGTGTGTGGGGGGGGGGGGCGATCACTCACCACGAGCGCGCCCCACAAGGGGGTCTGGGGGCTTTCTCCCCACAAGAAAGTTTCAAAATTGGAGGTCGGAAACGTGATTTCCTGGCATTTCAGGCACTTGTGTCGGAGCCATTTAGAAGTAACCCCCCTCCCCCCGGAAAAAAATACAATTTTGCCACAAAATTGGCGCATTCTGGTGTTATTTCAGTGGACCATTCCATAACATTGCTATGAAATGATGGCATTTCTAGAGTCCATTGAACCCGTTAAATCCGCCACTGTAAGTGCGCAAAGCTACATCAAACGTAATTTTGAGGTCGCTCAATGATAAATAACGGGGCACTGATTCGGAATCGTATTATATCCCATACGATGATTTGATGAATGGAGGCCGTAACGTTACGACCAAGTCGGACTCGAATTTTGACGAACAAAATGGTAATAAGAGATTTAATCAAGAAATTTGTATATTTCGTGTGATCATGATGTGCATCTCATCAAATTCAGCTTATACCCACAACAAATATCAACAACACCAACAACTACAGCTAATATACAACTGTACGTCAATCAGAGGCAAAATTCGCGCTACTCGAAATGATGAGGACGAGTAATTTGTTCGGGTTATACGATAATTTGAGTTAGACGATGTTCGGTCCGACAGAAGATCTCACGGCAATAAAAAAAAACATGTGATACACCCATCACCGGATTACACCGAATTCTCGGATGTCGATCGCAACACACCATGGATTGAGGGGGCCTCAGGGACTTCCGATGGAGGGCCCTCGGAGCATCGAAGGGGCCCCGTCACTATGTCACCGGCCGTTTTAGTCCTCGGTCTGACCATGCACGAGGCGCGCAACTGAGATTTGTATGTGTGTGTGTGGGGGGGGGCATGGTTAACCCGGCGTTTGATTTTATTTGAATAATTCGTTTGCGCGTAGGGGTCTTTAGCAGTGGGGGAAAACCCAGAGAAAACCCACGTGGTTGAACAGGCGACCTTACTCCTTGCCGGGGATTTGAAACCACGCCAGTATGATACAGCGCGCGCAAGAAAACCATTCGGCCATCCACCCCCCCACCACACACACACCTGTATTTCGTAGGAGCTCATTTAGATTGTGCCATGGTAATGTAAATCAAATGAAATGGCACCAATGAAGCAACTCTTCGTCGAATTCCAACCGTACACGGAGCCTTGGTTGTTCGTCCCATACGAAGGACTGAAAGCTCAACCTTGCCAGGACCACCGGCCTCTAACACTGACGAGGAAAACACGGAGGGAACGATATTGTCTTTATTCGAACATGCATACAAGGACCTTATTAGATAGTGATGGAAACCACGACAACCCAGACCAGTGACCTTCAAATTCCATTAAAATGAATACTTATTGAACAGGAATAAAAACAATCCATTTTTGACAACAGCTTCACTGTGTATATGCAAATTGAGGGTTATTACCAAAATGGAGTTAGTTCCCTTCCCACATGACATCTACTAATAACTTCGCCCATTCACAAATTGTTTTTTTCAAGATTATTTTGAAAGCTGAACTTATGGTCGAAGAACTGATCTACACGTCACGTGCATTGTCTAAATTATTAGGGGCAAATACAGGATTTGTTAAACTTACATAACTGTTTTTTTTCAAAATTGGTGTCAATTCATAGACCTTTTACCATGAAATATGTAATTTATATAGGGGACGGGGAAAGGGACCGAGAGCAGGTGGAGTGTTGTATAAGGGACGGGGAAGAAGACCAAGGGCAGGTGGGGTGGGGTGCTATGCAATAGACGGTCACATTTCAATCTGGGCGGTAAAAAAATAAGTTTTCAGACTGGTCAAATACGATGGTCCGTATCTTCATGCGGATGGGCAAGAATTACACAACTAAGGTAAACAACCTGATTCGTTTAACCCGAAAAAAGGACCACGCAGGAGATGCGCTGGGATGCTTCCAATCATAGAAACTAGGAGAGAGTACCCGAGTGTTCATGTCAAAGTTCTGTATTATTACAAGATATGTTAGCCAATCACCACACTCCAAAAGGCAGTATCGTGGTTACCCCAAGGATAAAAGAGTGTATGTGAGTCAAGTTCATACTGATCAATACATAAAATTGGAATTTCAATAAAATCTTTTTTATTTTAGCAAGTATCACATGTAAGGATGTATTACAATATTGCACCCTGAGATTTCTAATATTCTTCACCTTCCTCCTCCTCTTCAGCATCTGCAGAATCAATACCGACTTCTTCGTAATCTTTCTCAAGAGCAGCCAAATCTTCCCTAGCCTCTGAGAATTCACCCTCTTCCATACCTTCGCCTACATACCAGTGAACGAAAGCTCTTTTTGCATACATCAGATCAAATTTATGATCCAGACGAGCCCAGGCTTCGGCAATAGCGGTGGTGTTACTCAACATACAAACAGCTCTCTGTACCTTGGCTAAATCACCTCCTGGTACAACAGTTGGTGGTTGGTAGTTGATACCGACTTTGAAACCAGTTGGACACCAATCTACAAATTGGATGCTTCTCTTGGTCTTGATGGTCGCAATGGCAGCATTGACATCCTTTGGCACAACATCTCCTCGGTACAACATACAACAAGCCATGTACTTTCCGTGACGAGGATCACATTTTACCATCTGGTTAGCTGGCTCGAAACAGGCATTGGTGATTTCAGCTACTGAGAGTTGTTCATGGTAGGCTTTCTCGGCCGAGATGACGGGGGCATAGGTGGCAAGAGGGAAATGGATACGTGGATAGGGTACCAAGTTAGTCTGGAACTCAGTCAAGTCGACGTTTAGGGCACCATCAAATCGGAGAGAGGCAGTGATAGAGCTGACAATCTGCCCAATAAGTCGGTTCAAGTTTGTATAACTTGGCCTATCAATATCTAAGTTACGACGACAGATATCATAGATAGCCTCATTATCAACCATGAAAGCGCAGTCGGAATGTTCCAGAGTGGTGTGGGTGGTGAGGATAGAGTTGTAGGGTTCAACCACAGCAGTGGAAATTTGAGGAGCTGGATAAACAGCAAATTCTAGTTTAGACTTTTTGCCATAATCTACGCTTAATCGTTCCATAAGGAGAGATGAGAATCCGGAACCGGTTCCTCCACCAAAACTGTGGAAGATGAGGAAGCCCTGGAGACCTGTACATTGATCAGCATTCTTCCTTATTCTATCTAGTACCACGTCGACGATTTCTTTACCAATAGTGTAGTGACCTCTGGCGTAGTTATTGGCAGCATCTTCTTTACCAGTGATGAGCTGTTCAGGATGGAAGAGTTGACGGTATGTACCAGTTCGTACTTCATCTGGAATATAATATATAAAAAGTAAAGAAACTGAAGGTCAAAAATAGTGATTGTAGAGGGAGAAACAAATAACTGCCGTACACATTGTTTTCTGTTTAAGGAAATGAACGGAATGGTTCTCGTTATTTCGTGAACAATCTTAAAAGTTAGTTACAAGGCAACGAAACAGCTGTGCATCCGCTAATTTGTCCCAGTAGTTGAACGTCTGTCAAATTTTCATTCTTTCGTCGGTAAAGGGGGAATTTACAAGACACTTATCGTGACCAGAAGTAACTAAAATTTGATCAGATCCGAGTGCCCCATTAAGCTAATATAAACAAAACGTGTACCTGTGTAAGAGATTAGCTATTCGTGTTATTGGATATCAATAGGCGTCTTAATCCCATGAACAACAACACTATCAAACATTGTCAATAGTTATTAACTTGAGCCCCTCAAAGTTTGTCGAAGTGATGCATAACTGACAGTAAATATTACAAAGCCTCCCGTTTCAACAAGCACCAGTCGGTCTAAGTTCATTAAAGCGATGGTTTATATGCAGAATTTGTATTAGAAAAAGAAAACGTTGTATTTTGCGGGAATCATTAAAGTGGGACATTTATAATGCGATATGTCGGCCTTCCATTACATATAATCTTTAACATACATACCGACTACAGTGGGTTCCAAATCGACAAAAACAGCTCTTGGTACATGTTTACCAGCTCCAGTCTCAGCAAAGAAGGTGTTGAAGGAATCATCTCCACCACCAATAGTTTTATCTGATGGCATCTGACCGTCTGGTTGGATCCCATGTTCTAAACAGTACAATTCCCAACAGGCATTGCCCATCTGTACACCAGCCTGGCCGACATGGATAGAGATACATTCACGCTGAAAAATACAAATTAACAAATAAGACACATGACTCAAATGTACGTGTTGTCATTGAAAAATGTCATTTGCATAAGCTAGCTCTTGAGATTGACTGATGGACACCAAATATTAATTTTCCATGCGAAAACAGCTCCACATATATAAAAGGAGTGGGGTTATAGTTCAATACGATTATATATGATCGCACAGTGAATGAAATGCATGAATTGTACAAATATAATAATATAGCCCAGATGTAGATAATAACCCTGGGTATGAAGATTATCATCCCCGGATACATATTATGGCATGCATCTGGCTTTTACCGGAAATAACTTAACTTGTTTATTTGTCCTTGTCAGAATTATAACAAGCAGCACTGACAGATCCTAACATAGAAGTGGCGGTTAATGTCAGTTTAAATTCATATTTTCACAACCGGTTAAGTTTATTTAGTATTTCGCAATGATGGAAAACTATAAAGATAATCCAGTCTTGATCGGTTACAATTGGAATTAAATATTTAGAATTTGGAAATAAGCCATAGTGTGAGATTTGAAAATTAATTCCGAGGTTTCTTTTAATTAATCACATTATTGACTGATACTAGGAGTTGTTTTTGCAGTGTGTAGCTAAACTCGTGTGAAACTACTTAAACCTTTTTACAGTTGAAACTGGTCAAAGAAACTGTATCATAAATAGCCATTTTTAATTATATCACGTGGGTTGTATATAGGAACTACCAAACACAGTGCCCCAAGATTAAATTTTGTATTGATATTCCTACAAAACTTCTTAAAGACAAGAATGATTCTTACAATACCCACATACAGCACCCGCTCTCCTCAGACGACAAGAAGGTGTATTGTTATTTTGAGACTGGGTGATATGGACGGAAAGATGAAAGGGCTTTGTATTTCAAGACCAGTTATTTATGCCTGGATAAACAAGATGTAATGGGATAGATAAATGTCAGTATAATGTTATTATTGATCATTTAAACACTCAGTCACCCGAACTAGAATATTCGGATGTAGCTGATAATATATACAGCACCTCAAGATGACTACCTCTTACGTCCATTGTCGTATTCCGCCTTGACGCATTGACTGCTAAACGACCAAACTACATTTTTAAATGATACTTATATAAATGTTCTAAAAAAATAATCCAACAGCATTTTTGTAATTTGGGTCATATTTTTCAATCTACTTCTGTTTCCTAAAGGAAATACGATAGTTTAACTTCGTCGAAACTGGGTTTGAAGCACGTTTAGGAAAGAGAAACGTTTTTTTTTTTTTTTTTTTTCATGAGTTCACGTGAAGATTTGTCTCTGATCAGCCATAAGTGGTCGTTAAAATTTATCAAGGAGACGCCATCAATCAACGTCATTGTAAAATAAAGCTTTCAATCCGATCTTACATTAATAAGCTTGAGGGTTGTTGCCCGAATCAGGATTGTTTGGTTTAAACGAAATCTAAGACTCATAAATATGCGACAATAAATGACTCAGCGGCGAAGACCTGTACATCTCGCAAACAACTTTTGATAATAGATTCGGGTTATTCTTAGGGTCCACTATGTCCTCTTGAAAAATGTATTACTCGTATTCCTTTAGAAGTCTGTAAATAATCATGATGATAAGGAAAACTTGTATGTATGCAATGTGCATTGTGAATGGCGTATGTGTATAGCTAGTACCAACAGGTGGTACCAGCAAAGAATGCGTCCAGTATAGATCGTGGTGGTTATATTAGTTTTATCAGCAGTATGCCGGTTATTTGACTGCCTGTGGTATTTAGGTTAGTGACACACGGTGTATGTATGCCATTGTACAGATGTACAGTGTTGATATATGGTAGCTTTTCCTGTTTAACATTGGATTTTTTGGCATAAACCTAAGAATTAACATGTTTCAACCCAATTCCGGAGATCCCGAATGCTTTTTTTCTCCAGGTGACAAAAAGCTAACCAATTTCTGTTTTAACACTTATATCACCGATTACTTTTTAAGGTGCTGTAAAGATTTAAAAGCCAAGTCTCCTAAGCTAAAGTCTTCATATTAAAATTGTGAATACGTTTTAAATGGTTGAGGAATAATATAAGTCAACCAAACAAGCCTTCGCACTCCTGAACTACACACAGCAAAATCTATTTTATTTTAACTTGGGATTTACATCGAAACGTTTTAGCAGCCGGTAAACTAGTTATGCCATGCAGTGTCGTGTAAAATGGACATTTTAACCGGTTGGTTCTGGATCGTAATTTAAATATTGACTTTAACTTCACAACGAGGATAGTCGTGTCTGGGGTAGTTTAACCTTTAGTACAAATATATTAGAGGAAAGGAAGTGAAAATAGACCCGCTTTACAATATGAATCACCTTGTCACGCTCTAATACTAGTACATCAGGAAATCTACACTGCCCGAACTGATATAACCAGAATAACAACCTATTCATGTGATACGTTATAACATTAAATAAGTTCAACTACAGTTCACACCCTCATCTACTACTTAAGTCTAAAATGTCATAGGGCTGTCTTTTTCAGTATTGCTTTAAAGCCCCAATAACACTCTTGTTGTAACTGAATAATATGTCCCAATCTTCATTCTGGTCAACAAATCGTATTATTTTAGAATATTTCAATTAAATGATGATATGAATTTCATCTTAACACACCTATTTTAAAAAATTGGAAAAATTCAACCCATTGATTTGAAAAGTCTAACGTAAACCTTTTCAAATGTGACTTGGATACTTGGATTTTAAAATATTTTCTAACTCTCTGGACAAGTAAAATAGGTTGTAATTGATAATTTACACAACAGGTAGGACACTTAAACATCTAGAACTTAAAATAAGGGTATTGTTTATTTTTTGGAGCTACCAAGCCTGCAAGAATGTTATTGTCCCTTTAAGTCTTGCGTCTTATTTTTGGTTTAAACAAACATGCAAACAAGACCGTGTCTGGCCACAATTTAAAGCCACTTCCATTAATTAAAGGCCCCATGGTTCACAATCGCATGATCAAATGATGTTATTTATTATGGTTATCATGAAACCCTATTGAGCACTGGGGCCATCTGGTCTTAACACAGCCATAATTGAGACACACAGGAGACCATCTTGTCACTGATATTAATTATGTTACTTGTGGTGATAGGAAGCAGTTTTATAAAATAAATTGGAATATTTAACCCAAAGTGTCTGTCTTGTGTCATCAATTGGAAAGGAGCCAATTTGTCCGAGAGAATAAGACGTCAATAAGATGCTTGGAGAGTTGCCAAAATTCCTATCCCCATTTCACCCCAAAGCAAAACCAATCTGCAATCTCATAGTTTCACATAATGAACAATATTACGCATTTACAATACATACTACTATTATTATTATAGCGTGAATATTTTATAACTCAAGGAAATGTTTAGAAACGGACTAATTACATCATATGTGTCACTAGGTTTTACAATGAAGTAAGGATAACAATGACGTTCATCAATGCTGGAACATGTAAGAGTTGTTAGTCACACACTCCACGTCAGCTTTTCATCGCACGCGCTTTACCAGTCCGCCATTTTTAAAGAACAACCACTAGTTAATTAAGGTCACATGTCAACCTTTTCAGAAGGCAAATAACTTCAGGAATAACGACAAACATCGATTCAAATTGATCAATAGGCCATATATCAACATTTGGATGCAGAAGAAATTCCAAAATCGAACTAAAGTATAACTGACATTCCATCACGGTTTAAACAATTGATGGCGCAACCACGTGACTAACCGGTTGGATAACAGGTGGTTGTAACTGAACGAATTACACTACGTTGAATGTTTTATTTTACGACACTGAGGACGAAAATGGAGAAGTCGGTATGCAAAGATGAAGATCATATTACCATCTTGACGTTGTGACATAATTGATATTTTAAGACAAATCACGTTATTTATAAGATGAAGGACACGCCCTTTGAAGATGCACTATTTTGTCGCGAACACAATCTGAACGCTTGCAAATAATATAATCTAACACAAGTAGATCGGATTTATAAATAATAAAAGGAAACACTTACCATGATTGCAGATTTAATGGTTTTAGCAGACGAATTTGTGAGGAAAGTATAAAGACCTTTGCACGAATCTCACACAGACGATAATGTGTCCAGTGAGCTTCTCGCAGCAGTAAATGGCGGTTGATGTTCAACACAGTCGGTATATTATGTTGACCTTGTGACGTGTTACCAAGGCAATGCTTTTATTGGTTGAAAAATATAACACTCATCATTTTATCCCGAAGAGAGTAAGAGCAGTCCAGTAGGTAACTGTAGATATATGGTCCATGGCTCAACCCAAACATGTTTCAAGCAAGTGGTCGCCAATACTAGCTATTTTAAGAGTGCACTTAATGGGAGTGGGGAGACCATGGGGGTAGGGGGAGACCATGAGTTATTATTTTTACCCACGCATGTTGATAAGAAGAAAACACAATAATTAATTCAAATAATTAAAAGTGTCAATAGAAATTGGAACTATTTATTGACGATTAAATTTGTACTTTTGTATTGGAGACTCTTTTTTTCTATCAATATTTGAAATTTCTTTCTTGATTATATTATAATCTGACAGTTTGAGGACAAAGGCGTTTTATAGCTGAGGCGCCAGCCTCCTCTCGAAAAAAATCAAAGAAATTGGAAAAATAAAACGTGAGAAAAATGCTAAAACCGATGAGAAAAATGAAAAGGTACCCTAGTTAGGGCGGCCCTAAAGGCAGACAAAAAGGGCCCCTCTGGCAAAGGGAAAGGGCCCCGAGTCCGAGTCAATCGTTTTCTATACACTGTTACTGTCGAATCCATTGCTTAATGAGAATGCAGTCATTGCATTGGCATAAAAATCATCAATAAAGACACCCCACCCCCCGCGAAAAAGGGCCCTCAAAATTGTATAATCCTCCTCCATGATAAACCTTAAAACGCCCCTGTTTGAGGAATTTAATTTTGACAAACGCCCATTCTGCGAGGTGAGCTCTCAAAAGTCATGGAATCGAACTCTGATACGGATGGACTTGTTCTGGTAACGTGAACCATACAGTATTTTTGTATGTATGTGAAGGTGTGAGAGTTCAACACATTTTCAATATGCAATAAGACCTGAAATCAATCATGGAATATCATATATGTCACCAATTTTAACAGAGCCTCTTTATTGAGTGTGCTATGCAGGCGCGGATCCAGAGGGGGGGGGGGATCCAGTTAAGTTAAGCAATTATCAAACCTAGACCCCCCGCCCCTGCAAAAAATCCTGGATCCGCGCCTGCTACGAGGGACATTTCCGCCGCTGTCAAGGGTGTTGTTACGTGCACCCCGCCCCATCCCCACCCCACACGTAAGGAAGGGACTAACCCGACCAACCACCGTGGCCAGTGTTGTACACAGGGTTCTGAAGATTAGCTGGAAAAACCACAATTTGGGACCGAACCCATGATTTCCAGAGCGCGCGTTTGACCGAGGGAGTGTACAAGGACACGAAATGATAGAACAATAATTCTGTGTCTGATACTATATTGAGGGCAAACTGGGACAAATTTTAGGTGGAGCACAAGATCAAAAGTTCCGTTGAATGACCTGAAAATTCTAATTTAGATTTGAAAATGAAGATTACCGTCAAATAGCAACTTTATTTAACTTTTAGATATCTCCGAAAGCACCCCCCCCCCTTCCAAAGCTTAATAGAAAAACACGTGGTTTTTTTTATTTCAATAAATGGCAGGCCCGTATGCCTCTTTAGCAGTGGGGGGGAAACCGAAAGACCAAGAAGAAACCCACGAGGTTTGACAGGCGACCCTTCTCGCGTATAACCGGGCAATCGAAATCCAACCCAGGCAATGACTCAATGACAGACCAAATGATACAACCCGCCATACCTAACCATCCGGTCATCTACCCCCTTGTAAATCTGTTAATGACGTGATTGATTCTAGGGTAAAGGGGTATGAACTTTCCGAAATTATACATTAGTGAAACCCAAATCTGTAGCCGAATCGATGCTGAAGATTTTAGATAAGATTCTAAATTAAATTTTAGTTAATAGCTCAGCGAGCGCGAGTTTATTCCCTCCATGAATTTGAAGGCTTGGTACTTGACTATAGTACTGATGGTGATCATGATAGATTACTGCCATAATGCTGTAATAAAACTAAGCTTACCTTAGTTACTCATACCTAATTACTAGGCGTGAAAATCTGCTAAAACTCTATAACTACATCTATTTACGATAGATACGTGATAAGGATGGGAAAACTTCCGCTTGCCAAATGTTAAGGTTTTATTTTCGTATGGGACTCTTTCGTTTATTTGGAAAAATGCAGTTTTAAAAACACAAAGAAGAGGCAATTAATGTCAATAGAAGTTGTTTAATTTTTTGTACATAGACTGAAGATAGGGTGTACGCTTCAGACATAAATAATTGATAGACAAAGAAAGAAGAGTGGAAACAAAATACTATTCAAGTCAAACTGTATAATGATGCACAACTTGTAATACTCATAACTAGATTGTTAAAGTCTTAAAACAGGATGATCCGGAATCTAATATTCATCTCCTTCCCCTTCATCTCCTTCTTCGTCGGCTCCATCAATACCAACTTCTTCATAATCCTTCTCCAGGGCAGCCAAATCTTCCCTAGCCTCTGAGAATTCACCTTCTTCCATACCTTCACCAACATACCAGTGAACGAAAGCTCTTTTGGCATACATCAGATCAAATTTATGATCCAGACGAGCCCAGGCCTCGGCGATAGCAGTGGTGTTACTCAACATACAAACAGCTCTCTGTACCTTGGCTAAATCGCCGCCTGGTACAACAGTTGGTGGTTGGTAGTTGATACCGACTTTGAAACCAGTTGGACACCAATCCACAAATTGGATGGTTCGCTTGGTCTTGATGGTCGCAATGGCAGCATTGACATCCTTTGGGACAACATCACCTCGGTACAACATACAGCAGGCCATGTACTTTCCATGACGAGGATCACATTTTACCATCTGGTTGGCTGGTTCAAAACAAGCGTTGGTGATCTCCATAACCGATAATTGTTCATGGTAGGCTTTCTCCGCTGAAATGACTGGAGCATAGGTAGCCAGGGGGAAATGGATACGTGGGTAGGGTACCAAGTTAGTCTGGAACTCAGTCAAGTCGACGTTGAGGGCACCATCGAATCGGAGAGAGGCAGTGATAGAGCTGACAATCTGTCCAATAAGTCGGTTCAAGTTGGTGTAGGTTGGGCGTTCAATATCCATGTTACGACGACAGATATCATAAATAGCTTCATTATCAACCATGAAAGCGCAGTCGGAATGTTCCAGGGTGGTGTGGGTGGTGAGGATAGAGTTGTAGGGTTCAACAACAGCAGTGGAAATCTGTGGTGCTGGGTATACAGCAAACTCTAGTTTGGATTTCTTACCATAATCAACACTCAGTCTTTCCATGAGGAGAGACGAGAATCCAGAACCGGTTCCTCCACCAAAGCTGTGGAAGATGAGAAATCCCTGAAGACCTGTGCATTGATCAGCCGTTTTTCTGATTCTATCAAGAACCATATCGACGATTTCTTTGCCAATAGTGTAATGACCTCTGGCGTAGTTATTAGCGGCATCTTCTTTACCAGTGATGAGCTGTTCGGGATGGAAAAGTTGACGGTATGTACCAGTTCTTACCTCGTCTGCAACATAAATTAAAGAGGCATTAAGTAAGACACAGAGCTGGCGTTTCTATATTTCAAAAATAGATATTGCATAATCACTATATTGAAAATTTCCTTGGAATTACTTTATTCAAAGCGACGGTATCAATGGTTATAGTTTCGACCAGATGTGTGCATTGATTGTATTTTCGCGCTGGTCATTAGCCTAAACAGTGCTAATCAACGTGAAATCGGAGACATTCGATGGCATCGAGAGCTGATGTCTAAGTAATAATTTTGTATCATTAAGGACCGATGAAATCCCTGCAATAGGTATGTTGAGCTGTTTAAGATAAGGAAATAATCACAGACTCAAATGGAAATATTTCGAGAATACAACTGATGCATTTTTGGGAAGCGCCAAAAGCGTAAATTAAAGAAAGATTGGCACCTTCATTCTTACCCTTCTTCTCCAGTGGGGAACATATTAAACCAATTTTATGAGAATCACGTGATATGAGCTGAGTTTTATGATCCATATATGCTCGCAGAGTGCCAGGAAGGAACGTCTTAGCGTTAAAATATTATAAAATAAACTCACCAACTACAGTTGGTTCTAAATCAACAAAGACAGCTCTTGGCACGTGTTTACCAGCACCAGTCTCACTGAAGAAGGTGTTAAAGGAATCATCTCCACCTCCAACAGTTTTATCTGATGGCATCTGACCATCAGGTTGGATGCCATGTTCTAAACAGTACAATTCCCAACAGGCATTGCCCATCTGTACACCAGCCTGGCCGACATGGATAGAGATACATTCACGCTGAAAATAGAAGAAAAATAACATGACAACAAAATGTTAAAGCTTTTACGGTAAATCACATGGGTTTGTTAATGTGTAGAACAAAACCGATTTGTTTGGAAATAGTTTGGAAGAAAACATATTTTAGAAAAAAAATATTTTAATGCTTGAAACATTTAAATGATATATAGGTTTTACAGAGAGGTATAGTTACGTTTCTATATCTAATGCACGGATATCGATTATTCTTTAACAGTTGTCTGGGTCAAAGCTAACGATAGTCCAGTTTTCCTGCTAACACGCAGGAAGATAGAGTACAAAATCTCTAAACAAGACGGCAAAGGGCAGCAATCGGTCATCGATTAAACCTACAGCGGCATTTCGTCAAAAGTAAAATTATTAATGACAATGCACAGTTGGAACATATTATGTAAGATGTAACATTTAGAATGGTAAAATTTCAACCACTTTTAGCAGGCATACAAGCCGGAAAGTAGTTAATCAGTTTTCTTCAAATATGCATACCAGCAATTTGACAGGTGTGGTTTCGTAGTGCCGGTAACAAGTATTTTAACTAACATTAAATTACTCAGAAAAGGCAAACCTAATTAGTGGAAAATGTGGCTAATTAGCATGATTTGTGGAAATTACTTGATAACAACAGCTAATGGGAGCCTAATTTATGATACAATTAGTTATCATTAGTTCAATTAATCACATTTTGGCAACACACAGACGGAATGTATATTAACTACAAATTACAATAATATGGTATAAGTTGAATCATGAACTACATATTCATTTTCTTATTTCCAAACCTAGGGTTCAAATTAAAGAGTCCATGTAACTTTTTTTGTAGTTTGAGTTAATTGATAATTCCATGTATTTGTTTTCTGTCGGATTTAATATATTTGT
This sequence comes from Patella caerulea, assembly GCA_036850965.1. Lineage (NCBI taxonomy): Eukaryota > Metazoa > Mollusca > Gastropoda > Patellidae > Patella > Patella caerulea. The sequence continues at coordinate 18,279,531 of JAZGQO010000021.1, forward strand.
ATTGACCATATGAATAGATGGTATTGCATTGAATGTACATTTTGAACTATTCGGTTTGTAGAATCCGCGCAAAGGTGAACACCAATAATCCCCAATCTTTGCCTGTCGCTCTCTTTCGAGTTACTATTTTTCTAGCGTGAAATTTTCCCTTAAAAAATTTCTGTAACTTTATTTTAAAGTGTATCTAGGAAAGATTGTCTCAGATCTTAATGAATGTAGATTTATATCGAGTATAACAATAATCATTTGATTACTGTATCAATAATAGTCGCATATTTTTTGATATTCGCTCATTTTTCAAACCTACGCAATAGCTGTAAGGTATATATATTGATAGGTTATGTTTAGTTTTAATTAAATATTCGTGAGGAGTATCACGTGAAATGTTATACCTTCGAGTATAGAAGTACTTTCTTGTGAAAAGGTAGTGGTGTATGGGCACCGAGCTCACTAGTTAACGGACAATATAGGAATAATATTGAAATAATCAAATCGGATATTGGATATTACGTTGAATGATGACATAAACAATACAGTCATTATTGCAATACGAATTGAAATGGAATGGGATTTAACGTCCTATTATACTGTTCTGATTCTACTGGGTAAATGCAGGAGGGATATGGAATGACATATAATAAAATTGGGCTTAACGTCCTACTTTTCTGTGTCATGCAATATACTATGGAGGACATTTTGCCACCCATTCTTCATTTCTCGCGCGCTAATTTTAAAATCGAACCTTGTTTTTTTGTCCAATCCTTATAATGAAACACGGATTGAATCCGTTTAGTCATCTGGCAAGGAATATGGTTTCTAATTTCTTCTGAATGTTGAAATATGTAGCTGTAGTCGTTCCTTTTATGACACAAATATCAATGGACATTTTGTATTACCACAGAGTTACAGGTTTATGCTGCTGATTTTTTTTTTTTTTTTTTTTTTTTTTTTTTTTCTTTTGATAATTTGGTAGTTTGGGGACTTGTTCAGAGGGCAGTAAATGCCATTTTCGATGGATTATAAAAAGAAAAATTTACTTCCCATAATGTTAGTAACCATAAGTTCCCCCCACCCCCTACACACCTCACTGCCCAAAGCAATGCGCCAGCCGTTGATATGTCACAGTCAACGTTAGTATTATACATTCCCGAAGCCCATTATGAATATATGAATACCATGCTGTATAATGAGGAAATATATCTGGTAAAGGATTCTAGAACAAATATGTACATGATTACATAGAACGTGGCCAGATGAGTCATACACGATTATTGATCCAATGACCATGTGTAGTCAAAAATAGCAGTATCATAATTCTAACATTCCACCAGCAGCCCGATTGACATGCTACAGGTTTCAAGATTTAGACATGGAGCTTAACGTTCACTAGTCACAAACTAGGACTTTTAGGGACTAACATGTTACAATTTCAGGAGGGGAGGGGCTCGAGGTTGGTCATTCGACCTTACTACTCGTCATTTGGGATCGAAACCACTGGTTCAATGATGTGTTATAGTATAGTTCAAATATGTCAGCAGGGGGTGGGGGATTCTCGAGGTTGATCAGGCGATCTTACTACTCTACTCGGTCCAATGAAGTGTTATAATATAGTTAAAATATATCACATTAGTCACCGGGAAAAAGAAATGATTAATTGATTTTATGATTTCATAAGTAAGAATGATTCATCTATAGGTGACAGATGTGGTGATAAATATAATAACCACAGATGTTGTCAGTTGTATATCTATGGACTATTGTTTGTTTTATAACCAAACACATATAATCCACTATATTTTATGGTATATTTTTATTCATTGAAAATCGATAATAAATCCAAGCTTCTGCAGATCGTCGAGTAAGCTAAATGGGTGTTGCGGATACTGACTTTTAAAATGGTGCATTAGATAAGTTTAATGTAATTTGACTATTTTGTCGTATTTGACATAATTTTTTTCCGGGTACCCGTCAATATCTTGGGCTCTAAAGGGTCAAACAAACTGTTCGTAAATGAATTCCCCAATATCTAATCTAATATTGTCTTATCTTAAAATGGTATCTTTATAACTTATATGTAATAATGTGGGTGGGGGTAGCATTCAATGGATGATACAATCAAGTGACTTCTTGAACCATATACATGTTCATTTCCCAATAAGATTTTATTCAGATTGTATCGTTATTATATTAACCAGCTGCTGCTCACGACCAAAGAAATGGGGTTATTTGTAACCTTTCATATTGGGATATAATAAACTCGTGAACCTTAAACTGAATACAATCAGGGCGGAGGTTTTATTATCTTCCGCTTTTAAAATCAAAAATAACATGTGTTGTGTTCTCTTAAATTGTATACAACGAAATGAGAATTTTTATAGGACTTGGATTTTTTTTTTTTTAATTTAAAGTTCGTTCAGTTGTAAAAGTGGCGTGATATATGGTGTGTGATGCATGTCTGATGTCAAAATGTCGCACCCACTAAAAAAATATCTATAATATTTAGAATTGATCGATTTACATCAGTGATAATGTTACATGTCAACCTGACGCACCCCCAAAAATATCCATAATGTTAAAACTGATCCATTTAACTGATTTTTGACCGTAATTTAAAGAAATCTATTTATTTCCACCTATTTGTTAAAGTTTGTGGTGTTATTTTTTATCCATTTCTTCGTTCAAGATAACATATGATAAACTTGTTAAATTGGTATTTTTAACTGGGTAAACGCAGTTGGATTTTTACTATAAAAAATCTGTTAATATGAGTTTACATGATATAAAAGATAAAAACAGTCTTTTCCGGTACCGTTATTTATATACGTTTTCAAAGATACGGTGGTTGGCCTACTTTCTGCGACTTGCTTAGTTTTATTTATTAGACATTTTACGCGCCACTTCTATTCTGTGATCTAATTTCACAACATGCATAATATTCTATGTTTTCGTGATAATGGAACAACCTCAAATTGGCTGGTAATTGCATTTGGCGTTTTCTGTTTTTGACATTTAGAACTAAGGACTGATTTTGACCAATTGTAACGCCCGTGCTGGGAGAATATTATGTAATAAGGATGTTTTTTCAGTACATTAGGCAAATGGAAGCATTTATAGTAATAGTGATAACCAACCACCAAACACAATTTTACTTAAGCTTTGAAATGTATAAATTTGTAGGAGCCATGCACTAGCTTGTGGAATCAACATCACCAGCCAGCAAGCATGTTGGCTCATGGGTTACAACCAGGACGTCTCGGCCGTGAAAGTACCTATTTATGGCTTCCCCTTTTAATTCGCCCAGTTGCTACATAAAAGTAAGAAGTTATTAAACCCAATTTTATTAGAAATTTTAAAATTTGTAAAACCAGTCAGTCCTACTTTCAAATTTATAAAACTTAATTAGATTCTAGTCGTGTGCGGAATTTATCATAATATATCGAAAGGAGATAACATGAGAGGAAGAACCGATCGATATTAGACCATTCCAAATAAATCGACGGAATTAATTATTCATTCTTTCATTAGCTAACAGTGAATATTTCAATATTCGCTCTCATTTGATGCAGATTCCTGGAATTCCACAGCTTATATTCAAAATTGTTATTGTCCTCTTGAAATAAAAAAACGAAAGAAAGAGAATCTCATAGATGTTTTACCACAATTGATAATTATTTAGCTAAATGATAGCTTTAATAAATTAGAACTAAATGACAAAATCGAACGTTTGATATGTAATAAAGAAATAAATTTTGTAACAATTAAATTTCACATAACACGGAAATATAATCAAGACGTACTTAAAATGTTGAACAGTATAAATATCCATGTTATAGCTCTTCAGTTGGTAACACAAGAAAGCAAAGAAAATCGAACAATAAAAAGAAGCGCGAAAATGTACAGCAAACGAGAACCAGCCGACCATTTCGCCCGGTATCTTAATGTGAATACAACACAAGACATTTAAACGTCACTTTAAAAAAAGACACCTGTTGTGTAAATTTGAATTTTAAACTAAAACGAAAGAATTTATGGAAGACATGAAATTAAGGTAGAAGAAAGGGAAAAGACAAACTCACCATTTTAGATGATTATGTTTGTTGAAGAATTGTAGTGAAATTGGTATTGATGAAAAGTTGTTGAATTCAACCACCTCAGTACGACCGTTGATGCGTCGCGTGAGCTGTACAGAAGACTAATGATGAAAATAGGTCATAACCTAGCCTTTTTGTCGTTTGTCGGGAGATGAATTGATGGTTGTCATGGAAACGTTCAATCTATTGGACGAAGCGGGATAACGATTATCGATGGCTGACGACTCCCCCGTTGGGAAAAATGATATCATGGGATACGTTGAAGGGTTTGTCCGAGATGAAAACAAAACATGAATAAATTGTGATACATATACAAGCATGACACATCGCCCTATCCACCCATCCAATACAGGCCTATAATAGCCTAATAAGAGGAAAATGTCCATCTCTCCGATTAGTTTACCAAGCCAACAGAATTGGAATTTAAAAGGCAGAGACAATTTTGCAGATATTTGCTCTATACAGCAAATGCGTGTCATTAATATAGTGAATGCCAGATATTTCAGCGCGGGGTGCCAATTAGCAAAACGACCCCACATCTAAATTATGAGCTCAGAACCCTATGAAATCGACTAGAAAATGAGCACCGCACCCCAGATATCAGGAATATCATCATACCTGATGTGATGCTGACTATTTTGTTTAGTGCACCACTTAAATTGTCTGAGATCTCACATTCGTGATACCTGGGTTGATCAGGCCCGTATCTAGACAAAATTAAGCGGGGGGGGGAGGGGGCATTACCTTTCGTAGGGGGGCGAACATTTTGAGAAAATTTTCGGAAAGGTCATTCTAACAGACTGTTGTAATCATCATGCTATGTAGTTACCTAGGCGTCTAATAGGCATTTTAAAATAAGTATCCCAACCAAAAAATATCTTTAAGGTTAATATAAGGAATTGTGTATACTTTAATGATTGTTAGCAATTTCTGAGCGGGGATGGGGGGAATTTCACGGGCCCGGGGTTGATGTTGAATATTTTGCATTAATCGCTAGTCAATTTGCTTCTTATATTTCATAAGAGTATCAGACTGGGATGTTTGCAAACTACCCTAGATTATTCTGAACCCTTGTATGGCCATATTCGGTCCGCCGGTTTCGTCCCACTGCTAAAGACCACTACGCGCAAAGCGAATTATTGAAATAAAATTGAACCATAAATCGCTCAGTAATAAGCATACGGGTCACAATTCTATGGAATACAATTACTGCTTATTACTCATTGCTTGATAACGACCAACAATTACTGCTTATTACTGGAGCGACGTTTCGACTAGGCTTCTGTGGTCGTTATCAAGCAAGGAGTAATAAGCAGTAATTGTATTCCATAGAATTGTGACCTGTATATTCCGGTTCAGTTACTAAATGCCATTGAAACAGTTTATTATATTTACACTCGTGACTGTTTAGTTAATTATCCCTGTACATATACACACACACAAAGAAAAGAGTATAGCAACCCCTGGGGGTCACGGTGGCCGAAAAAGTTCGGCGCGGTTTTCCCTTGTAGTAATGCAGGAAGGGGAGTCTGGAAAGTACTGTAGTCTAGTCATTCGGATGTGACGAAAAATACAGTTCCTGTAGGCAGTTGGAATTTGATATAAGAATAGGCCGTAGAACCGCCGCCGGGCAAAAATGTTCCTCATAGGTCACTATATGTTAAACCTTGAGCTTTTCATTTTTATTTCACTGTCATTTTTCATTTCATTTCATTTACCACTTCGTATTTAACATTCATTTTGGCAAAAGAATTAATATAGATTTGACACATACGCAGCTGTCTTTATGACCAGGCGTAATGACCATAGTCAGTTTTAGATAATTATTTTGTCATGGTATTGATTAATGTCAGTTAGAGTAGAAGCTAAGTAGAAGTATTTAATCCATAATAATATAGTTATGTTCATGTCTCTAGTGATAATATAATCCTGTATATTAAATGATGTCAACATGGAATATAAAAAGGTAAATGTAATTCATCGATGTGCAGGTTATTAGCTCACCCGGCTTTGTAGCACCTATGTTGGTCATCGACTTTGTTGTAGGTTTGAGAGAGAGAGAGAGAGAGAGAGAGAGAGAGATGGGGTTTAACGTCCACTCGACACAAACTAGGTTATTTCGGGACTAACATATGGTTTAATTTTATTTCACCAATTCTTTAGCAGTGGGAGGAAACCGGAGTACCCGGAAAACCCCCAGAATTATTGTCATTTGTAATGTATAATATTGTGTAAGATAGAAGTTCCAGTAATTAAACTATTCCAGATTTATTAGTTAGTGAACAACCTTGCAGTTATAATAATTATTTGACTGCAGTGACTGAAATGTGTGACTCTTTTCATTTTCTTGCAAAGAGTATTTTCATTTCCGTCTACAAAAACTGTAAACTGAAAATTGTGTAATCTATCGAGAGTGAAATATTCCACTTTCAAGGTTTTCTGAATGTCAGGCCCGTTTCCACAATTTTAAGCCCATTTATTAAAGAAGTAATTTTTTCAGTGGGTGCGGTATTTGAGAGGTATTGTTATATGCCGGAGGAGAGTCATATTCCTGAAGCAATGGCCTGAGAAATCCCTCTCTGGCCATTGCTGGAATAGCGTCTGTTTCTTGAACTTATACGTTCAATGAAAGCTATCACTTAAGTACAGCAACATGGCAGTCCTTCGTTTAATCTGGGTATTCCCTAAAACTTTGGACAGTGATTTAAGGTATTAAAAACGGTGAAAATAATTCGTTTCCAAACAGTATTGTTTACATTTCATTCGACTCGATAGCCTCGTTCGTCACGCAATTAGTTTTACTGTGTAGTATTCTGCTATGCACGGGTTAATTAGGCATAATACAATCGTGAGTCATAACGTAACGTTATGTAACCATATTTGGTCCAAAATTGGCACTCGTTTTAAATGTAAAGCTTTTGTAGGGCAGCTAGTGATTGGTTGGTAGACGGACTACTGACCAATCAAAATTTAAAACAAAAGTATCCACTCATAATAGCAGTGGGTAGTAGGATTACCTCCAATTAAACTCAACACCGCGCGGAGTATGGAGGAGAGTACTAGCTCCAGTTTCTGAAATCCAAACCTTGCTTTAAGTAGTGTTCGGTGTCTTGTAAGAGGTATGATATGCATACTTTGTGCTAATTTCAAGTGATGGTGAGTTAAAGGAGCTAAATCGCTAATTGGTATCCAGAAATGGACAAAAATGGATCGCAAAGCATATAATAATATTATCTGGATATAAACGGATTTATATTCAATCGTTAATGGTTTTGCACTAATTTCAAATCAGTTGTATTTCGTGAAATACGCCATAAATCTCAATCGAATAGCAATCTTGGGCATCTGGTTATTCCAGTCTATTGTTCATGCTCTCACCGTTTGGTATGACTTGTGGAATGTCACGCCCCGTTCTTCAAGTCCCTTGTTACAAATGGTGCTGAAATGCACTTTGGATGATATTGAGTTAAAGACTTAGCTACTTTAAAGAAAGCTTATAAGATTTTAAAAATTCCATTTTATCTTAAGCGCTACCATACATTTAAGTAGATTGTTATTATTGATATTATATATCAATGGAGGTCAGTTTGATAAGTTGGGTAGCTGTCTTATTTGTTAAATTTTATTTTACAGCGTGAATCGGCCAGGCTGGTGTACAGATGGGCAATGCCTGTTGGGAATTGTGCTGTTTAGAACATGGCATCCAACCTGATGGTCAGATGACATCAGATAAAACTATTGGAGGTGGAGATGATTCCTTCAATACCTTCTTTGCTGAGACTGGGGCTGCTGGTAAACATGTAGCCTATACCAAGAGGTGTCTTTGTTGATTTAAAACCCACTGTAGCTGATGAGTTTAATATTATAACTTCCTTCTTGTAAATCTACAATAGAAAATATTTTTACAATGTTAAAGATATGTTCCCTTTGTCATCATTGGGTCAACTATTCTAACCGCTAAACTATTTATCTGAAAGTATATGATATTTGTCATTACAAGGAATAATACAATTATAGTTCAGTTCTAAAATACACCCACAATAAATGAATTTAAAATACAGATGTGACGTCATCCTTTGATGTTGGCGTGCCATTATTTCAAATAATGGTACATTGTGCCAAGCGTTCATTACTTATACTAGTTGATTAATGGTCTCGCTTTTGATATAAAGCACCAGCTGTTGGATACTTATGCACTCATTGCTAGCAATTGTTAATCCTGAAATAACCATGGTGTGTTGTCTGGACTTAAGGGACCTATTGTGTATGGGATGAAAATGGTGTACCGTATTTCTAAAAAATGGTGTATTTCTTAAAAAAAATTGTGTATTTCTATCAATTTTGCCTTTTCCATGACAATTTTGATTGGCCTTTGAAATCTGCATAACTAAGACAGTAAGAATTTACATTTTCTGCTTGATTTGGGGGACTATATCTTTGAATTTGCGGTCGGCAGATCGAATAGAAAACCGACATGTATTAGTAAAATCTGGCATTGTTTAACCACCTTCAACATTATTAATTATTAAATTGAGATATATCGCAAAGAAATGGCAGAGAATAAAAATCGACGAGGAGAAAATTATTTAAAAAGAGTTGTCCCCCGATAAACATAGGCCTACACGACCCATCCTTAAGAAAATGGTTTTGCTAATTAATATTTTACTTCTTTCAAAAATCTTGCCATTGCTTGGGTCGATATAATACAAACACTTTAGTATTAACGGGGCATTGTTTAAATGTTTCAAAAATAGATAATGCCAAATCAATATTGAAAAGTTGTTTCAAACTACTTTATTTCGAGCGAAGATGTCAATGCTTGTAGTTTTGAAAAGATATGCAAACTGATCGTAGCGACCATACAGTTCAATTTAAGTCTTAGTCTAGCTTATCAATTGTTATCTACATGCATGTCTGAACGTGCTTTCGCGTTCACGGGGGCATTCTACAGGTTACAATTTTTATCCGATTTTGACCAAAAAAATATAGTTTAGTATCCAGGGGCGGATTGGGCCGGTCGGACGATCGCTCGAAGGGCCGGTCAGACAAAAAAATGAAAAATAATAATTTTGAGCAATTCGTCGAAAAAAAACCCAACCTTTTTCTACTGAACATTATATGGGAGAAGGGGGCATTGGATCGACCATGGAGCCATGATGATCATATTGTATGTGACCGGTGGCTTTAACTGGCCGCCACGCCATCACTGGAGTCTTGAATGGCTGGTATAATATAGACTTTCTGGAGCGGGTGTGCTGGGTATGGGTCAGAATTCGGAATCCTGCAATGGGGATACGAATTTCAACCAAAAATTCCATCGGATTCACCCGAAACTGTCTCCCGCAAAATTACTAATTATTAAGTCACCTGCACCCTGTTTGCGGGGATACGCCAGAATCCAAAATTAAAAAGCAGCTTTTATGATTTTCATTTTCGTCACTCTGTTCCAATGAGTTTCGTGGCCTTCCATCACAGGAGGAATCAACTAGCGCTCCCGGCAACGAAAATGGGACATTTTTCAATGAAAATATTCCTGCTGATTCAATATTTCTAACTGGTTAATCAAATGGTCAAAATTTTCTCAATTAGTCCCATTTTTCAACCAGTTAAATTCTCTTCACTCTTGAAGAAACAATGATAATACGTTAATTAATATGACGATATGATAATTTCACAGGTTGATGGTTGTAAATTACTTGCAGTCGTGGTTTTGGCCTAAGTTAATCGATTTATGAAATATATTATTTGACAAAGATTATAATCAGATATTGAACCAAATCGCATATTTGGGGTTCATTTTTCAAAAATTTCCAGAGAGAGAGCCCCCGGACCACCTACCCCCTCATCCGGGCTCCTCGGTCAATAAAAGGGGCTCCTCCGACACGAGAGCCCGGGCCGGTTCCCGGCCCCAATCTGCCCCTGTTTATATCCTACAGATCATAGTTCCTTTCGATATTGGCATGGATAATTGCCCTTGTCTAGAATTTACAATTTTTATCCGATTTTTATGAAACTTACAATGTTTATACATTCCATATTATACATCTCGTTTCCTTTCGACAGTGGCTCGGTTACTTAAAGCTCCGTTAACTTTTAACGACTCGTTAACATGGAATTGACGGAGAGAAAGTACAAGTTACTCGGAGAAAACCCACGAGGTTGGACAGGCGACTCTTTGCCACGTACAGTCGAGGATTCGAAACCACGCTAGTTTACTCAATGACAGGCGATAAGATACAGCGCGCACGTGCTAGCCATTCGACCATCGCCCTCCCCCAATATACGCCCGACAAAACAAATATGCGGACAATGCACGCAATACATAGACATAAATAAACAACAAATATCATATCAGGTGACATGTCATATCTTGAAATATGATATAAGTACACTTTGATATCTCTATAAATAAACGTTACCTGTTAAATTAGTTATCCATGACCATATATTGGTAAGAAAGGAACAAGCGTATGCGCCAACAAGACTTTACAAACGAAATATAGATAAAGACATTCAAAAGTTATGGCCACGAATAGACATCGACCGAGAGGAACCATACGAAATTCACTCCACTGCCGCAACGCGGGCCAACCGGGAAGACCGGACGCCCTCTCTGAAAACCAAGTTAGAAAACTGAAGGGGTATTTACAGAAATTATTGAAAACTAAAAAAGGGAGTTTCCCTATGTCTAACACGCAATTGGGAGAGACAATCAGAAGGTATCTTAACGGGAAACGTATTAAAGTGCCACGATTCAAGAACAACAAGCCAGGTTTGCGTTGGGTCAAAAAACATCTAGGCAACGAACCAGGTTTGCTTAAAACTAGACCTTATGAACGAGCAACCCGACAGTTCAGGAATAATGTAAAACAGGACATTCAAAAGGGAAAAAGTCAAAGATCCGTATCCAATGAGAGAAATCGATCGAGAGGAACCATACAAAATTCACAACACAACCGTAACACAGGGAAACCAGGAAGACCGGACGTCCTCTCTGAAAAACAAGTTAGAGAACTGAAGGTATACTTGGACACATTATTGAAAAATGACCAGGGGAGTTTCCCAATGTCTAACACACAATTAGGAGAGATTATCAAAAAATATCTTGTCAAGAAACGTATTAAAGTGTCACGATTCAAGAACAACAAGCCAGGTTTGTGTTGGATCAAAAAACATCTTAGCAATGAGCCAGGTTTGCTTAAAACTAGGGCCTAGGTGAGTTTAGATTATTAATTAACCACTGAGCTGTCTGTGCCGTTTCGCTTAACATAATTTATAACAAGGTCCATAATAAGACAGTAATACATGCCCATGCACTGTCGTTGAATAAGCAAACGAGGAACCAATCTTCAAGAGCAGGACCGTCAATGTTGCTATTAAAATTTATTAATCTGGCCGTGTCAAAATCGAATACCCTGCTACAGCTCCCCTGAGAACACTACACTACCCACTCGTTTCTCTGAACTAGTTACAACCCTACAAAATGTCTTTTTTAATGATAAAGTTTATTTGTTTCATAAAAAGGGTAAATATACATCTCAATACGCAATATAAAAAAGTACAACCCAAATCCGGAGACTTCAAAAATGAGACGTGACACTATGCATAGGCTACCCTATAATAACACTATAGTAACTTGGCTGGAAATTGGGAGTGTCAGCTATTGTGTTTAGACGACTATACCGGATATCACAAATGCATGATTCGACATGCTCAAACTATAAAAAGAATTAGTCTACGGTAGGTAAAAATGACATTAAGTTTACATATTAATGTTTCGTGGTGATTTAACAGAGAGAGAGAGGAGACAAAAATATAGGGTTCTATTTTATTTCAATAATTAGCTTGATTTGGTTCCCCGGATAAAACCCACGATGTTCGACAGGTGACTCTACTCCTTGTTATGTATATACAACCGTGGAATTTAAACTTCGCCAGTTGACTCAATGCAACGCGCACATGTTAACCATTCACCTCCCCCCCCCCTCCTTCAACAGAAAATCTAGGATCGAAAATAATTGATATTACATTATTTGTTTTCAGATTTCACAGAAAATACAAAGACAGTGTTTATCGACGATTATCCACTAACATGGAGATAAAAAAGGACCTCTTAATCTGACTGAATGAAAATCACAACTATCTCCGAGTAAACTAACCCAACCCCACTCCCAACCACATAAGGGATGTGCTTGCTAAGCTCTTCCGCCTGTATGTTATTCGAGTGTATAGGCCTAAATCAAAGGATAACACTTGTCGGGACTTGTAACCACACAGGACAACTATTGATATCCGCCCCGTTCGTCTCATATGGTAAGACGAACTGCTGCCATGGATTTGTATGTTTGAAATACCATTATGGAGGAGGTCATTGTCACCAATATTGAGGGTAGAGTTGGGGAGTTTTGTGGTGTTGGATGGGTTTGTTACGGGGATATAATGCTGATTAGTCTGGTGGCTGAAGGGGAGGGGTGAAGGTCGCCACCCAAGCTGTGAATTTATGAGACCATGCTTTTCTAGACCAGTGGTAATCAAGGGTTTAAGGGGGCGTTTTCAAGATATAGGGGTGAAATGTCTACAATGAATGTGTGTGTGTGGGGGGGGGGGTTCTTTGATTTACATTCCGTGATTTCTTGAAAAGAACCATTATAATTCAGTATTTTGAACGAAAACGTTAACGGGATAATACTTAAGCTCAATTATGAACCAAATGATTTCTGTCCACAAAAATACATACCCCCCCCCCCCCGCCACAGTCACCAGGGTCAACCAACCCGGCGTCAACCCCCGCACCATGGGAATCTTATAAACACATCAAGCTGTCATAAGACAATCATAATTTAAATCAACGTGAGCTCATTTCCCGACAATTTTATCCCCACCTAACACCTCCCCCCTATATAAATCAAAACAGTTGTCCAGGGGCATCATGTTAGTCAGTTATTGTTGGGAACGGTCCGATTAACAAGCATGTGGTAGGGGTATAGGTACATCATCACAGAAGTTGTTGGAATATGTTGATGTTTTCAGACAGGCCAACATTTTATGTTATTGATAATGTTTTAGGTGGAGCAGTAATTTATACCCCATTTTACAAGTTTCGTACGACAAATGGGCTCACCTATACGGGGCAGATCGGGGGGGGGTACTAGTCACCCCCTCCCCACCGGTGTATAGGAATCCCGGGTCCTACAAGCTTCCACCGCGTCATGCACGCGCATGGTCGTAATATATTATATAGTCTAGCACATGTGCGTATCTTTTCAGACGGACAATCAGCATATATATGATTGTTACTAGCGGCAGAAATTAGCTCCGTAAACCGCGGCTGATCTCTTAGGACATTTGCAGGAAATTCATCGAAGCATTTCCTCGCCGGATGAAGGCATCAACACTTTTGTCAGACTGATGCATAAATTATACATTATTTTACGAAGGTATTGATAGGACTGATATCATTGGCGAAGAAAATTGACTGTACATTTGCAAATATACGATAACATTCAAACAGTTTGTTCATTATTATAGGCCGTGATGTGAAATTTCTAGCAAGCTTGCTTCTGTTGCTCCATCCCGACGATTTTCAGGCGGAAAACAAACTACATAATCTAATTCTTCTAGTATTACTTTGTATGTCCACACAACTTTTCTTTTATCAATTCTTTGACGTTTGACAGAAAACGTAAAATAAAAATGGGCTTACTTATCAATGTGCGATGGTATTTGAATTTCGCGGTGATTTGGTTTTAATAGATCACGTGACAAAGCTCACCAATCAGACGCACAGGACGAAAGGTCAACGGGTCGTGTAGCGTGAAAGGGTTGTTTACGTTTTGATAGTAAAAAAGCGGAAGAATAACTAGAACTGTATACTCCGTGTAGATTTTGTTTAAAACACCGATGTAAAACCGTTTACTGTGAGAAACTGGGAAAAATTTAGGGTATGTGCTAACCAGTGGATCAAATTAGATGGAAATATTGATATGTTGGACAAAGAATTGTAGGAATGTGCAGACAAAACTCTCTCTCATTCTAACAATACAGACTTCTCACATACATTACCAACGTAAAAAAACCCCAACAACTGTGTATGAATAAAGAACTATGTTTAGAGCAGCTAATATTTTACCAGCGAAATAAGAAAAAGAATAATAGGTCTGGTTAATTTGTTAAGGGGGTCATATCTTAACATTTTCCAATTTTATTGCAAATGCAAGTTGATGAAGATATTCTCCTATTCCTAAATGTATGTCAACTCAGACTAAGACAAAAGACCACTATGGAAAAGACTGTGTCACCATTGAGGTGAAATACCATGTGCATTACTTTAAAGTTGCCTTACTGTATCTGCAGAAATTTATGCTCTTCTTGTTAAACTCTACTGTAACAAATGACAGGGTCAGGTTGACTATAGAGACTAAGAACCAAACAATATTTTCTCTGTGGATGCAAATCAGGCTGCATTAGGCAACAGATAGTTGTATTTGTTACAAGTGAAAGCTTTCTAGTATGGATTTGTGAAAATTGTTTGAATATGAAAGAGACAGTCAAATGATATTGATGAAATTACATGATTTTTTATGAATAGGCCTACACCTGTATACATACATATGTATTTTTGTAAGCGGTTTGGACATTGGTGTGCATGTAAAAAGACCCCTTGGCAGTTGGAATTCGATATAAGAGTAGGCCATAGTGCTGTGCCCAGGCAAAATTTCCCTCATAATAAACTGTATAGCGCACGCCCGTCTTCCTTAACCCAGTACATGTATATAGGAGCTACAGATAGATGTATTTTTTAGAAGTGAAAGTTTTCTAGTATGGATTTGTGAAAATTGTTCAAATATGAAAGTGACAGCCAAATCATATTGATGAAATTGTGATTTTTATGAGTAGGCCTAAACCTGTATACATATGTATTTTTGTAAGTGGTTTTTACATTAAATATTTCAAACATGTTTTACTTAAATGTACTGTACATTTATGTCGATAAATGTTCATATCATATTTAGCTATTTTAAGTTGACATATATGTTTTTATTTTCCTTTTTCATTCCAATTCAATTCGGACGTGGTTTCTCCTTGTCAGTGGTGCAGGCAGAGGGGCTGACAAGGTACAAGGACTGCTGTCTAGTCGTTCAAATGTGACGAAAAACCGAATTCCTGTGTAACATTGGTGTGCACGTAAAAAGGTCCCTAGGCAGTTGGAATTCGATATAAGAGTAGGCCATAGTACCGTGCCCAGGCAAAATTTTCCTCGTAGTACACTGTATAGCGTATGCCCGTCTTCATTAGTCCAGTACATGTATAAGAGCAGAACATTTCTTATTCATATTACTAGAACCATTTTATTTAGTTAACTGTTTGTTTTTCTCTTATATGTACTTTTCTTTACTGGCATATATCTTTTAATTTTGTACGGACACAAGACCTGATCTGTGTGTAAATACATGTAGTCTGTGCGGTTTAGCCCCCCCCCCCCCAAAAAAAAATTGATGATTTCTTAGGAGTATTCCAAAAAATTCTGACCCCCCCCCCCCCCAATTTTATGAGCTGGCGACGGGCCCGATTCTGTGGATATAAAAATCTGAAAAGCAGATTAGAAACCATTCTCCTGTATTAATACACTATATAAATGATGTTATTATTATTATATACATTTTTCATTAAAGATACATTATATAAGATTTAGATAAAGAACTAGCCATTCTTGCTATACTAGTTCAAAAGTAGATAATGTAAAATGAATAATTTGAAAATTTCATTCAAATTACTCTATTGCAAGCAAAGATATTAGCCTTTAAAGGTTTGGCAGACAATTTCAACGACTGTACTGTTTGGTCAAAGCTAAGTCTCGGTCCTCCATATTTGATTAAATCAAAGTATCGCTGAATCATTTTAATCTATTTAATATCGGAGAAATCTCATGCCATCGAGTGTTGTTGTTGAATACTGTATGAGGAAGTATATAAAATTGCATTCATTTCTTATTTTTTAGTACTGTATTTCTTTCTATAAAATAAATGTATACTTATTTGACATCTCTTATAATATGTCTTTATTGTTTTTTTTTTTAAAAACAAGTATAATTGCATGTTCAGGGTTGTTAGGTGAATCATTATTAATATTCTGTTGTATCAGTGGGCTCATGTAGATAATATTATTTTTTTTGTTTTTTTCTCAACATTATATATAATTATTATACCGAACCAGTATTTCAATCATGCCAAAAACGTTTTCATCTGTATACTATATTTATATTTCTTTTGCATATTGTTGTATTGAAATAAAATGGAAAAAATACTTTTTCCAGGAAATATCACATTCATTGATACAATTTCGCTTTTGACCATATTTTTTCCGCAAATCAGAGTCTAGCCGTGTTCACGGTGTCAGCACAACATTTACCTGATGTTATTGTCCCGTAATTCGGGCATATTTGCAGAAAAATTCTCTCATACAAATGTAAACAAGCCAGCGTGTTCCGTCTCGTAAAAGGTATTCCCTGGTCTATTTATGGCTATTGACCCCTGACCTAATGACGTTGATTGCTTTTATGGTTTCTGATTGGCTTAGAATATGATTTTTTCACCACATTATGGCTACACTTGACAAATATAGTCCGAGGCGTAATTCGAGTGTTGGTCTGATTGTACAAAACATCGCAATAGAAATGTGTACTACAGTGACGACTTACTTGTTTACTTGTGCAGCAAAGCGTCAGATTTTCGCCTGGAAATTGCTGGGACAAAATTAAACGATTTTCGTGGCTAAATCACAGCCTATTAGGTTCATAATCTGGATATAACTTGCTGTTTTTTATAAGAGGCGTTGACAACTTTTCCGTGAATGTGGCAATTTCTTTGTATGTACAGCCCGCACTATCTTTGATGTAGGCCTATGCAAAATTTCACAATAATCATCATATTAGGCCTATATAAATTTCGAAATTAATTCTTCAAATTTTGAAAATCGTCAAATGAAACATTGTCGGCGAACAGAAACCATTGTTCGTTATGGCTCAAATGCGGGGGAAATCGATGATAATTTTTCAATTACTACTGCTCGCGCCAACGGCACTCGGGTGCGTGCCTGCGGCACCCATCGCCCCGAGGTTGTCACCCCCCTCCCCTAAAAAAAATCCTCGATCCGCCACTGCACCTGGCTTACCCTTCGGAGTGGGGACATAGGAACGTCTGCATGGGACGACAGGGATATGCCTACTACCCAACATAATTGAATCACTATGTAGGCTACATTAAGTTTCCCACCAGCTCGTGATGAAACTGGAATATGAAAATACTTTTAAATAGGCCTACAGTGGTCCCTACCACTCTACCGCCTCATTTAAGCCCTTGTGCAGCTATAGGCTATGCTAGTTCGTAATCCTTACCTGCTATCTTTTCTCATATCCAAACAGGGTAATTTTTTACCACATTGGACATAGATTTATAATAATTCAAAACTATTTTCAAGTCCAATTTTGCGATTATAAAACAACAAAATAGCAGGCCTGCGTAGCCTATGTATGGCCGCCATTACAATACAATTACAAGCGTGAGTTTGTTTTTGAATCGACTTGAAAATCGTGTTGATTTTTATATAAATTTGTCTCAGATGTGGCGAGAATGTTTGCCTTTTGGCGAACATAGAATAGGCCTGTAGAAGAATTACAGTTTAAAAATAGGCTTTTTAACCTAGACAGGAACGGGCCTGAGCTAGTTACTTCAACTCAAGTACCGCTAGGCCTAACGTAAATTTGTTTCGACTCCGCTCTCCATTTCTTACACCCTACGTTCAGGTCCCGTGTCATTCAAGACATGTCGACACTGGAATCTGCCCCAGTCAATTTTACTGGGGCAAGTTACAGTTTCGACGTGTATTGAATGGTAGTAGGCCTACTGGCGTCTGGCGAGTGTAATGAGACCTACACAGGACAGTAGGGCCTACGTTCAGAGCTGAACTAATATAAAGTTCAAAAGTAGGCTACGGTAGGTTATTTAAAGGAGCTAAGTCTTTAACTCAATATCTTCCAAAATCTTCAACATAGAAAACACGAATTATTTGTCAATTTAAATCAAAATTGATGATGTGATCTTACCGGAAAAAGATGGGCTTCTGATATCCAATATTTAAGACAAAATAAATATTTTACCATTGGTACACGAATCGTGTACCATAATGCGTTTCAGCCCCAGTTCTAGCAAGAGACTCGAGGAACGAGGCTAAAAACATTGTACCAAATCAAACGACGCATGTAGACTGGAATAACTAGACGCTAAAAAAATGCCTTCGGTTGACACTTCTGGTTTATTTCGCCGAACATAACTGATTTGAAATTGGAGTAAAGACGGAAACGATTGAATGCAAATCAGTTTATATACATTCATATCACAGTATTATATGCATTGCGACCCACTTGTGTCAATTTCTAGGTCCCAAATGTTAGCGATTTAGCTCCTTTAAAGTGTACCACTTTACACATTGTCAACGTAGGACCTACCGGTACTTATTTACCTTGATTTGTCACTGAATTGTTTGTGATCTCTGAATGATGTCTACTTGAGTCTCTAAATTTGTTTTTGTGTAAATTATGTGTGGTGCAGTCCTCCTGCACTTACTATTGGACTAATTAGGCCTACTTGAAGGCGTAGTAACAGAATTTGGGAATAGGAACTGAACAGATCAGTGTTGAGAATTAAAATTTGTGTAATTTTAATTTAATTTTCTCTAATTTTAATTAGTGTGAATCATATCGTAAGATTTTAAATAATACTTAGTCAGATTTGAGAATGAATAAAGACTAATCGTTATTATATAGGCTAAATCGGGCCTAACAGTAACATTATTTTATTTACAGATTACAGTAACTGAGTACCGGTCATAGAGTTATATAATAATATTATAACTCTATATGGTACCGATAGGCTAATAACTTAGCCTACTGACTGTCTAGAGTAGTAGCCTAGTACTGAGAAGGCTTACTCTTACTCTTGTATAATAAAGTTATTTTGGAAATTATCGTTTGCCACGACATGTTTTCTGTTTTACCGGCAAGATAATAAATATAATGTTTGGCTATCAAGTCCTTGTCACTGACCCCAAAATATAGGTAAAGAAATAACACTACAGTCACTAGCCATGGAAACCAATGTTTCGACCCCCCTATCGACGTATACATACATTCATCAACATAGCTTGACAACGCGTGACGCACATGGCAACAACGCTCTAAAACCGTTACTACCAAACACACGTGATTACAAATCATCCAATCGATTACGGCGTCTATGGCAACATGGCGAGGGGTATATAAGTGCTGGTTGCGCGTTTACTCATTACAAGTCACATCTCTCACAGAAGCTACATCACACAGCTCAAGTGAGATTTTTGTTTGCCAAATCTTTTCTTAATTTAGTCGGTGTTGAGGTCTAGTCAACCAAATATTTCAAAATGGTAAGTAAAATGTTATTTTACAATTTAAAGAAAGATTTCTGATGATTGTTGAAGTAGATCAGATCTAGGTTAACAACTGCGAAGTTCTGAATAAAATCAATCACGACGAAAGCGAGTGGGCCGGCGCAATCCGAATGATGGAGTTGCCGCTTTTTTATACACATTTCTTAATGTTGAAAGATCTAACCCCAAGTGCCCAATTCTGGAATTAGATTGAGGAATGATTTTGGGGAGTCTACTACTACTAGGCCTACTTAACTAGACTTCTTCTTGGATTAATCTTCATTTATCTTGTCTTATGGTTGGGTTGGACGATCGTTATTGTCATTGTGCACCTGCTATTTGTCCTTCACACAATCACCATACAAAAACGAGGCCGGTGATTTGAATGGCCTTCTCGAGGTCAATTTGAAAATTATAGCCAGGGCTAGCCTAAATGGCAAGGCTTTCGTCTTAAAAGTAGTCCGACACATTTTCGTTTGACGTTTGTGATATTTTCAAGACACTTGCACAGTGACAGTGTCTAGTGGACTAGAAAAAAGACAGCTTGTTTGAACAGTCGAGTAGATCTAGCCTAGTACTACATAACAATTCGTTTCTTATTTTATTTAATATTTGTTAATTTTATTTATATATTTCAGCGTGAATGTATCTCTATCCATGTCGGTCAGGCCGGTGTACAGATGGGCAATGCCTGTTGGGAATTGTACTGTTTAGAACATGGTATCCAACCAGACGGTCAGATGCCATCAGATAAAACTATTGGAGGTGGAGATGATTCCTTCAATACCTTCTTCAGTGAGACTGGAGCTGGTAAACATGTGCCAAGAGCTGTCTTTGTTGATTTAGAACCAACTGTAATTGGTAAGTTTACATTTCAAATAGATATATACAGTAGATCTAGATACAATTAATACAGTATACACAATCCCTATAGTATTTCATCGACCTAGGTAGGCCTAGATGAAGTGACATATTTTCATACCGTAACTAAATGACGAAAAGCCACTTTGTCTACGTACCAACAATTGGATTGTATTTCTGAGCAAGTGAGGTAGCCCATTGCATAATTAATGTCATTAGTTATTACTAGTATGTCAGTCCCCTTGTTTTAGTAATTTACATTGTATAGAAATGTCTTGTTTAAATAAATGGTGTCTAGGATTTTGTGAATGGGACGTCAGGGTGCTGGGTTTGTCTGTTTTCCTCTTTGTCATCAGATTCTAGCTTAGTCTTAGACAGGCATGATGACAATTTATTATGACCTTGTGGTTCACAATATGCAACACATCTATGACTTTTAAGTAATAATAGGATCCTATATTGTCTGCTTCAAAAGGATTGAATTTGGATTTCAAAATTAGAAAATGTTGAACGTTGAAGCATGGTTGTAAGGAACTATTGTAGTAGGTGACATTGATCTTTTCTGTACTTATTATTCTTTTTAATATATTACAGATGAAGTACGAACTGGTACATACCGTCAACTCTTCCATCCTGAACAGCTCATCACTGGTAAAGAAGATGCTGCCAATAACTACGCCAGAGGTCATTACACTATTGGTAAAGAAATCGTCGACTTGGTTCTTGACCGAATCAGGAAATTGGCCGACCAATGTACTGGTCTTCAAGGATTTCTGATCTTCCACAGCTTTGGTGGAGGAACCGGTTCCGGATTTACCTCCCTCCTTATGGAAAGATTGAGCGTTGATTACGGAAAAAAATCCAAATTGGAATTTGCTGTCTATCCAGCTCCCCAGATTTCCACTGCCGTGGTTGAACCCTACAACTCTATCCTCACCACCCACACCACCCTGGAACATTCCGATTGTGCTTTCATGGTTGATAATGAGGCTATCTATGATATCTGTCGTCGTAACTTGGATATTGAACGTCCAACTTACACCAACTTGAACCGACTTATTGGTCAGATTGTCAGCTCTATCACTGCCTCTCTCCGATTTGATGGTGCCCTCAATGTTGACTTGACCGAGTTCCAGACCAACTTGGTACCCTACCCTCGTATCCATTTCCCCCTTGCTACCTATGCTCCAGTCATCTCGGCCGAGAAAGCCTACCATGAACAACTCTCAGTAGCTGAAATTACCAATGCCTGTTTTGAACCAGCCAACCAGATGGTAAAATGTGATCCTCGTCATGGAAAGTACATGGCCTGCTGTATGTTGTACCGAGGTGATGTTGTCCCAAAGGATGTCAATGCTGCAATTGCTACCATCAAGACCAAGAGAACCATCCAGTTTGTAGACTGGTGTCCAACTGGTTTCAAAGTTGGTATCAACTACCAACCACCAACTGTTGTACCAGGGGGTGATTTAGCCAAGGTACAGAGAGCTGTTTGTATGTTGAGTAACACCACCGCTATTGCCGAAGCCTGGGCTCGTCTGGATCATAAATTTGATCTGATGTACGCCAAGAGAGCTTTCGTTCACTGGTATGTTGGTGAAGGTATGGAAGAGGGTGAATTCTCTGAGGCTAGAGAAGATTTGGCTGCTCTTGAAAAAGATTATGAAGAAGTTGGCGTTGACTCTGTTGAGGGAGAGGGTGAAGAAGAAGGCGAAGAGTATTAAGATCTGGGAAGAAAAGGAAACCAGATGATTTTAATTATACGTTTTTGCAACCTGTTGATTTTGTTGTTAACCAAAGTCCTGCATTAAAAATGTATACAAATTATTGTGTTCTTTGTACAATCATTGATAATGTTTAAGAATGTAATCAGGGGAATAATGTTTTGATGTCTATTAAAAGCAGTAATTAGAGTGGGTTTATGAACTGCCAATCTATGGGTTTATGCCAGAGAGCCGGTTGGGCCAAACTGTGATGGTTTTCTCTTCCCTAAATTCCATTGCATGTCCTAAAAAAGGGGGGGGGGATTTTGTAGTCTGGAAACATCGATGTAACGGTGATATGAAATTTCATGCCCATGTTGATTTCGAATTGGATAGATAAACTTAGTATTATTAGTCTGGATTTAAAGCATTCATAAGATTTGGTTAGAAATCAGACTGATGGGTTTTTTCCCCCACCTTCTAGTGCATCCGAATCCATTCTTGCTGTGAAAAACGGTATTGTTTTGTCGGGTAATTCCGGGCCGTGACATGATACCTTGAGGGTAGGCCTTTTCGGATTAAACCAGATAGGGTGTGGTTAGAAATCGAAGCCTATCTGCTTTGATTTTGTGTTTATTTAAAAACTCCATCCCATTACCGTGTATGTACTGGAAAGGGGTATTCAACGATCCTTTGCTTATTATATAAGAGAACATTATTGACGTTTTGTTCAATTAGACGAAATGAGGACGCCGAAGAGTAGTATCTCTCTGACCAAGATACCTTGTAAAATCTGGAAGACAAATGGATTTATCTCCCTTTATTCAACAAGATTCGTTGGGCTAAATGAACCAACATACAGGAAACTCAACTAATCTCGGTATTTCGCGGGACTGCAAAAACCAAATAGATTATTAAATGTCCTGCCATTCTATTCCTAATTATTATGGGCTAATGAAGACGGGTATAACCATACAATATGTTATGAGTTAAATTTTGCCTGCGCAACGGCGCTGCCCACTCTTATATCGAATTCCAACTGCCAAGGGATCTCTTACATGCACGCCAATGTGTACACGGGGCCTGTTTTTTTTTTTCATCCCACCCGAACGACTTTAGACAACTGCCCTTGTCAGGCCCTCCGTCCTGCATCACTGACAAGGGAACCACGCCAGAAAATCTGGATGAAATTTTTCTGCCAATGCAGGGATCAGACACTCGACCTCTGGGCTAGCGAGCCATTGTTTTAGCACATTTCGATAACGTCATATTTTACTATCAATACCATTTCACCTGTAACACGTTGGGTGCCAATATGTCACAGGGTCTTTATAAAACATCGCAAGGCATGTAAGGTTCTTTTATTTCGGTTATAAGATTTAAATATACATAAAATATATACATACAGTCAGATAACAAGGCTACGGGTGGTAATATTAACACACACGTAGGCCTACATCGCTTTAAAAGAAAACAGTTAATAGTTTAGTATATTATTCACATACGAATATAGACGAAACACGTCATACCCTATAAACTAACCAATAGCATTGAAGCTATCTATTTGATGTCGATGATCAATATAATATTGCCTAAAATAGGCTACTGAATGAATGTAATCTTACCATTTAGTGATTTAATGAGTGGTTTAGTATGTTAACAGTGAACAGCATTCGAATTCCCGTGCATTTCGCGGCTGAAGTTACAAACCAATCAAATAGATAGAACTCAATGACCATTGAATACCGCTCGGGTTATTCAATGGTTCAAGAGAGTGTATCCCTGCGCAAGTCTACGAGCGGTATTCAATGGTCATTGAGTTCTGTATTTATTCTATAACTACATGCAAATCTCAAAATACACTAAACTATTCAGATATAAAAAAAATCGTCATCAATAACGTTACAATTCATGACATGTTCCGCCCTATTTTCTGGGCAAAAGTAGTACGTTTTCAAGCCATTGAATACAGCCATAGGTTATTCAATGGCTGTATTCAATGATATTTGCTTGCATTTGTATGTAGTCATAGAATAAAATCCAATATATATATCAAGTACATGACATGTGATAGACACGCGCAAACAATACAAGTACGGCAACACACCGACAAGGAACAAACTATGGAAAATCTCAACAAACAAAAATAAAGTACGCTCGCGCTATATTAATTATTAAAACAAATATTAACCATGCGGCAGAAGTGTACAGGCTCCTTGCGACACTCATTTAGAGGTTCAGACATGGGCCAATCTTTATAAGATCGGCAGTTTTATCCCGTCGCGTCGAAATGTGTTTAAAGTGAAGGGACTCGATTGCGAGCTTTGCGTCCCTGACTAAGGTTTGAAATCTTTGCGCCCCCGGAACCCCCAAATGCAAAGAAATCTCACGGCTTGGTTTCAGAATTTGACCTTAATAATAATCATTATATGCTTCCTCTTGCAAAGTCAGGGGTCACCATTATAGGGGTCGAAGCAGAAAACCCCCATCACCAAACTGTGTAAAAGTATTGATGTAATGTTCACGTCATACAAATTGCTTTATTGAGAAATCAAGCTGCGCTGAAACATAAGCCAGGCTGACACTTGCACGACTTTTGGCCACGATTTTGTCGTGGCAAGTCGTGCCATTTTGAGGCACGAACTGGGAGGCTCCCGCACTGTTCACGACCAGTTCGCGAATGCGTGCCCATCAGTGTCCACACGAACTGGCACGACGAGTTCACACATAGTTTGCGCATTGTTTACGCACTTCCAGCATTGGCACGACGAGTTTGCGCAATTCAGACGGTGTCGTGCCGACTTGGGCACGCCATATAAGAAGGGGGCCTCCCCAACCCCTGGTCATTTTTGGATTGGCTGTGGAAGAGACAACATGCTGAATGTCAGAGACACAATCATCAGCATGTGCACCTGTGTCCCGCACAACCTCATCAGATACCCACACGCAATTTCAGAAGTTGACCCGAAGATCTCGACACACATGGTCTGATCCCTGGTGGATGGAGGACTGACCGACACCTGCAGGGGGTGCTGCCTCCAACCGGCCATCATACCCAGAAGGATGCAAAGGATCAGCGAGACTACCTGTCACATTACTACATGTCCCCTGCTGGTGGTGTCCTTTGGCAAGAAAGAATGGTAGTAGCTCCATGAGCTGCACCCACAGTGGTTTCATTTTTGAAACTCGGGCTGACCTCTAGGATATATTAAGATGGAAGTAAAAGAGCAAAAGACGCCTCAAACTGAACATGTGAAAAAAGAATGGGGGGGGGGACTCCAGATTTAATAAGACATCCACACGAATTCCTACTAGTCTCCTATTCCAGAGATCCAACACTTTCGAAATGCGAAATCATCAAATCTTGTTAAAGACAGCATTACCCATGTATTATTGTAAGTTCAGAGGAGAATACCAAGGAATATTAAAACATTATTTGAATTTGGGTTGAATTTGAATTTGAGTTGTGTTGAGTTTTTTTTACTTTTATAAATTCTTTGTATACCCTCCCCGTTCTCTGTAGCAGCACAATGCATTATTCAAGGAATTCTGAAATAATCATTCAAAAAAAAATTTCTATCTGGCGATCTCTGGAATGGCGAGCAGTTTCAGGAAGCCCTATATATACACCTGCACCGACGCGAGCGCCACTGTCGCGCAGTAGTCGTGAACTATACGTGAACTAGTCGTAAACTATTCTTGGCAGTTCGTAAAAGTCGTGGCATGGCGCGCACTGCCACGCACTGGCACGCATCCTCCCGCATCGTCCCGACGAGTTCACGAACAGTTTGCGCATAGTTCAGGACCCGGTCGCTAAATTTTGAACATTTGAACATTTCGAAATTCTCGTCCCGACATGGCGCGCAGTCACGACGGGTTTACGTACACTTCACACCAGTTTACGACCAGGGGCGTTTTAAGGTTTACCATGGCGGAGGCTACATTATTTTGAGGGCCCTCTTTCGCGGGGGGGGGGGCATCTTGATTGATGATTTTTATACTGCATTCTCATTCAGTAATGGATTAGACAATAACATTGTATAGAAAACGATTGACTCGGACTCAGGGCCCTTTCCCTTTCTGCGCGGAAAGCAATGTTCAGTGAATGTCGGCTTCGACGTAGTTCCTAATATCTAACACCTTTGATTTCACGAACAATGGTGGCATGGTGTCATGAATGTTCAGCTTAAATGTTTCATCGTGTGTGTTCGGTGTATAGATGTATATATATTATCTCTGGAACCAAAGTTTTAAAATCCTAAAAATGACAGGGTTCAATCACTCCGATCTAAATGCCCCACACAGTATTTAAAAAGAGGCAGGTTTACTTAATCCTGTACCAACTGTTCTGCTCCACACCAAATTAATATGTTGCAAAGGGTGAGGGTGTGGGGAATAACTCATAAACGGAAGATCAGGACGTGCATGTATGCTGAAATTGAAGAAGCTTTATACATACATATTTGAAGGAAGCTGTGTTAATTGTTGAAGGACGGACAATTAGTATTAGGGTGACACCATAGTACGTCACCACATAAATGTAGACGTATAATAATAATAACATACATTACACATTGTCGTGCACAGCAGCTATGAACTGGGAGCTGTTTAAACAGAACATTTAAGTATGTGTTTGCTGATCCACTTCCGCTACAAATGTAATGAAACAACCTGATTGAAACACAGATCCCATTTCGTTTCGTTTTTATAGTTCAAAATTACCTTTTCACTTCTCTCTACTACATTAGGATCTGGAAGAGTTGTATATCATTGGCGTAGTGTGGATGATGTAAGATATTAGCCAATGAAACGGTTTGTTACGGAACTGTGGATAAACGGCATAGGGTGAAAAGTCGCCCGTTTCAGCCCTGACGTTGACTCCCACTATAAGTTGTCGGCCATCGAAAATATAAAAAACGAGAGGAAATATTGATCTATATTTTAATCAGAGTGGTCATGAAAACATATTAAAGCATTTACTCAATTTTAACTAAGTGAAACAATGCCGAATCCCACAGGTTGACTAATCCATCATCATATATAGGCCTACAGAGTGGAACTTTTCCAGCACCGTCATTAATTTGTCTTTGAATAAGTAAGCCAATTCCCCGCACTTAATACTGAATAGTAGCCCATGAACGGTAAAGTGTTAAACCACAGAAAATGAAATGTACATTATTAAAGTAAATTTGAGTATGGCAGAAAATGGGATGACAGACTTTCACAATAACATAATATCTATTACGGCTGATTGGTATCATGTCGCCCTTTTAACCCGACATCACACGGCATTTAACCCGACAATACGACATTTTAACCCAGCACCATGACATTAAAAATGTCCCGATGTCGTAATGTTGGATTGTAGGCCATACTCCTCTCAATACTAGGATTGTATACAGTGATATGTTGGTCAAGAAAATCCCCGGTGGCCTTTCTTTGCCCACGCAGGGATCGAAGATGGGATCTCAACGTTAGCGAGCCAACGTCTTATTCACTGAGACACCATGGCTCCAAGAAAAGCAGGACATTACACCCCATTTCCGGCGGGATTCCACTTTGACAATGGTGTAGGAAGAAGGACCTGGCCAAAGATAACGTATAGTCGTTTCATTTTCCAACATTTTAGCACGCATCCATCTATTGAAGATGGTATACGCTATGCAGAGTGCTAAGACGGGATTTCTTTTCATCGAATTTCATCTGTGAATGGTTCTTTCACATTCACGTCAATATATGCACAGAAACTTGTGTTTCTACATACGGGGTGTTGGGATGGCCTAGTGGTCTAGAGTGCCGCGCTTCGACCTCTAGCTGGCCGGTCACCTCTGGCTTGGGGCTGTGGTTTCGATCCCTGGTGTGAGCGTATGTGGCATGGAGATAGGGGCGCCTTCTCAACCTCGTGGGTTTCCTCCGGGCACTCCGGTTTCCTCCCACTGCTAAAGACCCCTACGAGTAAGCGAATTATTGAAATAAAATTAAACCATGTGTTAGTCCCGAAATGACCTAGTTTGTGTCGAGTGGACGTTAAACCCGATTTCTCTCTCTCTCGTTTCTACATACAACTAGATAACTTTGCCAGGTCGTTCGCCCTGCACTACCCTGCAAAATCCCTGGGAACTATCTTGACCAACACCACGATCAGTGTGCATAATCATACTGAATATCGACAGCCCGATAACACGACATTTTAACCCAAGAATACAATACTCAACTTTACGACATTTCGAATGTGGTAATGCTGGTTTAATGCTGGTTTAAAATGTCGGGTTGTCAGTGTGATGTCATGTTGTCACGACTTAGTACCAATCAGCCACCATAGTTATCACATTTATTATAGTTTTAAAACTAAAACATGCAAAGTTTTTGTTTAGAACTATACATAAGCTTTGATGATTAACACCGGGCGAGTAAATTGCGCAAGCAAAGACGATACTGGAAAACTGCACAACAGAAAACAGACACGTAACGGTAAACATGACATTGCACCAAGTAGCCTAATAAATCCAAGCAGGCATTGTTTGAAATATATCGACTTGGAAACAAAACAAAGCGAAAATGTGTTTTTACATGTTGTTTTTTTCTATAAAGAAATCTCGATTTATACCATATGCAATAATATTAAAGGCGCGTATATAGCATAATAGTTTAATGTCCCACGGAACGATATTAGGATAAATAGGCTATACAATATAATAATAATAAACACTGGTATTGTAAACGAGCCATGGTTACATTTTCAAAGTCATTTAATACATGCACAATTCTACATTCAGCTGTCATTAAATTTCACTCTGTAAAGAACATGAATTATAAAGGTGGCTTTCTTCAAGAAAAGTTGGTGAATATATAGATTGTGATATAGGTAATATCGTAACTAACAACATGCCACTATACATACGACTTACCATGTGATGGACTCGACCAATCAACTTATAGCGTCTATAACAACGAGACACCCTATATAACCATGAAATTCGCGCCCAGCCGTTACGCGCTCTATTTCTCACCAAGCTACATCACGGCTCTCCAGTGAGATTTTTTTATTTCTGAATAATTTATTTTCTACGCAGTTGATCATCAACCAAATTCGCCAATATGGTAAGTTGACTGTGGTTTTTAGGATGTGGGATATAAGATATTATACAGGGTATACATTTACCTACATGTTTCTTATGACATCCATTTAATGACAAAATTAGTATGTCAAAACGTATTTTAAAAGCACAAATTTCTTTTTGATTTTAAAGAATGGACTTCAACGCGGAATAATTCTACATATTTAATTTTAAAATATTTGGCTCTATTTGACTACTGTGTTGTTTTGGGTCAAATTCAAGACTGTAGTTCGACCTACATATTATCGTGCGTCATATATTTTTTTTTTTTTTTTTTTTTTTTTTTTTTATGTGAACCAGATTTATTACAATCTGGCAATAGTGTAACTAGAGTCACTGGTCTATTTAACACACACAGCCCCAGTGGCTTTCAAATATTGAACCGAATTTTGGACAGATTTGAATATCTTAGTGTGTATTACTCAGGGTTGACTATTATTGATTTGATACCTGTAATGTAGCGTGTGTATGTTTGTATGTGAGACGTGTGACAGGTGGCTGGGTATTGTTATCGTTAATATAGAAATAGTCCTGAATTAAGGGATTGCAGCCGTCTTCGCTAAGTTTGCTATGTAGCTTCACTGTACAAGAGAGCGAGGGAGCGAAATGGAGTTTAACGGCCACTAGACACAAACTACATGTAGGTCATTTCAGGACTAACGTCTACCCAAACATATATTATGTGAGGCCTCCCCAAACAATATTTAAAATATAGTAGACAATATTACATGCAATCAAAAACTTTTCAACAAATGGCTGAATTTTATTTCAATAATTGGCTTTCGCGAAGGGGTCTTTAGCTTTAACGATGAAACAGGACGATCCGGAGAAAATCAACGAGGCTGGACAAGCGACCATACCCCTTGTCACGTAGAGTGGCCATTACTGTATAGTTACGTTATTGTGTAATATGTCGTTTATTCAACAACAAATATTGAACACTTTAAACATACAAGATCTGTTAGTTCATGTACCAATTTTCTATATTTTCAGCGTGAATGTATCTCTATCCATGTCGGCCAGGCTGGTGTACAGATGGGCAATGCCTGTTGGGAATTGTACTGTTTGGAACATGGTATCCAACCCGATGGTCAGATGCCATCAGATAAAACTATTGGAGGTGGAGATGATTCCTTCAATACCTTCTTCAGTGAGACTGGTGCCGGCAAACACGTGCCAAGAGCTGTCTTTGTTGATTTAGAACCAACTGTAATTGGTGAGTTTCTTTTTAAAATTTATTAAAATAAAATACCTAATTATCTGCCGTTGAAAATATAGCCACTTTACATGCTAACATCAACAACTATTCTCAAATTCATCAGAGTTACTAGTTTATCAATATGTTTGGTTAAAAGAGTGTTAGGAATTAAAATCGCGACAATAACCCCGCGCTTTCTCTGTACTAAGAATCATTTACATTATATTACAGATGAAGTACGAACTGGTACATACCGTCAACTCTTCCATCCTGAACAGCTCATCACTGGTAAAGAAGATGCCGCCAATAACTACGCCAGAGGTCATTACACTATTGGTAAAGAAATCGTCGACTTGGTTCTTGACCGAATTAGGAAATTGGCCGACCAATGTACTGGTCTTCAAGGATTTCTGATCTTCCACAGCTTTGGTGGAGGAACCGGTTCCGGATTTACTTCCCTCCTTATGGAAAGATTGAGCGTTGATTACGGAAAAAAATCCAAATTGGAATTTGCTGTCTATCCAGCTCCCCAGATTTCCACTGCCGTGGTTGAACCCTACAACTCTATCCTCACCACCCACACCACCCTGGAACATTCCGATTGTGCTTTCATGGTTGATAATGAGGCTATCTATGATATCTGTCGTCGTAACTTAGATATCGAACGTCCAACTTACACCAACTTGAACCGACTTCTTGGACAGATTGTCAGCTCCATTACAGCATCTCTCCGATTCGATGGTGCCCTGAATGTCGATTTGACTGAGTTCCAGACTAACTTGGTACCCTACCCACGTATCCATTTCCCTCTTGCCACCTATGCTCCAGTCATCTCAGCTGAGAAAGCCTACCATGAACAACTCTCAGTAGGTGAAGTCACCAATGCCTGTTTTGAACCAGCCAACCAGATGGTAAAATGTGATCCTCGTCATGGAAAGTACATGGCCTGCTGTATGTTGTACCGAGGAGATGTTGTGCCAAAGGATGTTAATTCAGCCATCGCTACCATCAAGACCAAGAGAACCATCCAGTTCGTAGACTGGTGTCCAACTGGTTTCAAAGTCGGTATCAACTACCAACCACCAACTGTTGTACCAGGAGGTGATTTAGCCAAGGTACAGAGAGCTGTTTGTATGTTGAGTAACACCACCGCTATTGCCGAGGCCTGGGCTCGTCTGGATCATAAATTTGATCTGATGTACGCCAAGAGAGCTTTCGTTCACTGGTATGTTGGTGAAGGTATGGAAGAGGGTGAATTCTCTGAGGCTAGAGAAGATTTGGCTGCCCTCGAGAAAGATTATGAAGAAGTTGGCGTTGACTCCGTTGAGGGCGAGGGAGAAGAAGAAGAGGAATATTAATCTCTTGAATTGTGTCTTTATTTTGAATCAAATTTCAAAATAGCCAAATTCATTGTTTTTGTTAAATTGTTTTAAACGAAATGGCAATACAATATACGTTTTTTTTTTTTAAAAAAAAAACAAAAAAACAACAACAAACGTTTGTTTCCTTTTTTGGGTGCTGTAGCCCTGACAATCGGTTCTTTATTCGTGTAATACTGTTTGTGTTAAATTTATCTAATGCGATGCCCCTACTTGCTAGTAGTGACGTATGGTCTGAATAGATGCTTCTTTAATAACAAATTTCTTTAAGTTGGTCACAGCTGTAGTCTGTCAAATTAAAACTCATCAATTGTTAATCCGTAACAGATAACAGAGTGTCACAGTATTTCCACACCGATATTATCACAATTTCTTTACTGATGAAAACAATACAGAATTTGATTATTTAGTAAGTCGGGGTGTGGGGGGGGCGAAGGGCCTGACAAGGACAGCTTTCTCTAGTCGTTTGAATGGAACGAAAAACCGAGGTCCCGTGTATACATTGGCGTGCACGTAGAAGATCCCTTGGCAGTTGGAATTCGATATAAGAATAGGCCGTAACGCCGTTGTCCGGGCAAAATTTCCCACATAGCACCGTGTACGGTATGGCCGTCTTCATTAGCCCAAGGTTAGGAGCAGGAAGGTAGGACGTTAAACCCCATTTCATTTCATTTCATCTCCTTGTCACGTACTGGCCTCGGATCGAAATTGCGGTACATGAATCGTTTGACCACCCGGTCACCCACGCTTCACTACATCGTGTGTTTGAATAGGGATTTTCCTTATATTTTATGCAAGGGCGTGTTGACTGGATTAACATTGGCCGATTGTATACATATAATGTATGTCTGCAGGAGTTATTTCCCATTAAACAATATTTGACTTCGTGCATTTAATTCAGTCCAAAAATTTTAATGTCGTTAATATCAGAAGTGGGTTAGGTAAATCACATAAGCTTTATCTCCAAGCAAACTTTCAGCAATAATTTGCATAACTATGGAGAAAATTACCACAAATTTGACTTCAAATGAATTACAGCATTTTTAAATAAGTGTGAAGCACAGAGGCGTATGGAGGCGCGGATCCGTCCCCCCACCCCCTCAGCCCCAGTGACATAGTTGATTTTCATTTTCGTTTGCTTTGCAGGCGCGGATCCAGAGGGGGCCCAGGCGCACGCCCCCTCCTTTTTTGAGATAATGAACAATGTTTAGTTCCATATATTCTCGCGGGAAAGGAGAACAAAAATAGTTTCGCTTGGAAATCGTAATTTACAGACTAGTATGAAATTAGTCCTTGTGGGAAATTTTTCCACACAAAAATACGGGCCGGGCTTCGCACTCCCACGTGGGTGCAGCACGCCCCCACTTTCTGAATATCCTGGATCCGCCCCTACTTTGTTACTGCTGTAGTTCATATAGCTTCTCTTTAAATAGATGATATATAAACATGGTTGCAACGTATTACCTTTTGCCCCAATTTGTGTTCCCCTCACCCACCTCGACAAAATCCTGGATCCGGGCCTGGTAGCGGGTTCAGGAAATTTGTGTCCCCCGGCTACGATATACATTTGAAATTTCGGTAATCCGTTGAAGAGATTTGGAATGAGAAATCTCTGTGCTTTATGTTACACCAAGTTACAGCTACTTTCCATCGCACAAATAGTACCAAATGTTCTGATTATCAAATGACATCATTGATATTGTACCACTTTGATACGTTATTTTGTACAAACAAGTGGGACATTTTCTCCACTCTTACTAAAAATGGCGTGCAGTGAATCACCGACAATGACAGTTCTCGTGTACCCACGAATATATTCGAGAATACATCGACCGATAGTTTAAGTTTAGTGGGAAAGAGACAAATACAACCGTCTTATCTGTATCAAACATTGCATTCTAAGAAAATAGATTCTAAGGAATTAAATGTCTTACAATAATTTTTAAGACTATTGGACTTCAATTCGTACCAGTAAGTGTCCTGAAATAATCCAGGCCCCGGGTTCACAAAACATACTTATGCCCCCGTCAGACCGGAGTGGTGACCCTACTGCGCTCTGAGACCTAACGGCGGCCTGGAAATACACCAGGTCGTCGCCACGTTCTAGCAGCTTTCTATAGATCATATGAGCATGTTCAAAACAAACGTCGTAGCTTGGCGATCGTTGGCGACCATGGAGACCACAGCACGATATCTAGCGTTTCTGCCAAGCTTTTACCACGCTTATGGCGATCTTGACTCCTTCTGGGACCATCTTTTGTCGCAGTAGAAGCGCAGTAAGGACGCAACCCCGGTCTGACGGGGGTATTAAGTACAAATCTATGCTCAATTTTGAGAATTTTCTCAAACCGACTGATTTGCATTTATACATGTACCTGTTGTCTATACGGCTGAATCTTCATTTTTACACTAAAGATAATGAATGTCTTAGTAAAAAGTTACTCTTATTAACTTTCTAGTGCGCATCGTCATCTATCCCAAAAGTTGAATAACAATTTCGGAACTGTGTATCAGGAATACGGTCTCGGACAAATATGGATAAAAACATAACGCTAACGCTACAATATACGTCCACATTCCTGCTTTGATTGATATGGTACTTTGTCAAGAAGGCTAGGCGTTTGGTTTGTTTAGCGTTGAGGGTCGTGCACCAACATTAATAGTTGTCGTCCTTAGGTATAAGGAATAACTATACCAAGATAATCCATTCAGAATTGTGCCTTCCTAATACTAAAGGCAAAAAGTGGGCGTGGCTCTGCCCCTGGGGGTCGGGACATTCATCAAAATCAATAGTGGACGCCCTCAGGCTATAAGGAATACATAAACCAAGTACCACGCTGATTTTAAGAAAATCCAGTTAGAATTGCGGCTTCTAGACGACACAGAGACACACAAAAAGAAAATGGGCGTGGCTCTGCCCCTGGGGGTTGGGCATGCACCCCAAACAATAGGGATCATCCTTAGAGTATAAAGAGTAAGTATACAAAGTTTTAAAGAAAATACAATAAGAATTGCGGCCTGTAGGCGACACAAAGACACACGATAAGAAAATGGGCGTGGCTCTGCCCCAGGGGGTTGGGCATGCATCCCAAATGATAGGGATGTTCCTTAGGGTACAAAGAATGTGTATGCTAAGTTTCAAAAGTATAAGTTAAGAAATGTGGCCTGTAGACGACAAACAAATACATACTAGAAATGGGCGTGGCTCTGTCCCTGGGGGTCGGGCATGCACCAAAAACAATATAGATCTTCCTTAGGGTATAAGGAATACGTATACCAAGTTTGAAGAAAATCCAGTAAGAATTGCGCCCTGTAGGCGACACAAAGACTCATGAAAAGAAAATGGGCGTGGCTCTGCCCCTGGGGGTGGGGCATACACCCCAAACGATAGGGATCATCCTTAGAGTATAAAGAGTAAGTATACAAAGTTTTAAAGAAAATCCAATAAGAATTGCGGCCTGTAGGCGACACAAAGACACACGATAAGAAAATGGGTGTGGCTCTGCCCCAGGGGGTTGGGCATGCACCCCAAATGATAGGGATGTTCCTTAGGGTACAAAGAATGTGTATGCTAAGTTTCAAAATTATAAGTTAAGAAATGTGGCCTGTAGACGACAAACAAATACATACTAGAAATGGGCGTGGCTCTGTCCCTGGGGGTCGAGCATGCACCAAAAACAATAGAGATCTTCCTTAGGGTATAAGGAATACGTATACCAAGTTTGAAGAAAATCCAGTAAGAATTGCGCCCTGTAGGCAACACAAAGACACACGAAAAAAAAATGGGTGTGGCTCTCCCCCGGGGGGGGGGGGCATACACCCCAAACGATAGGGATGTTCCTTAGGGTACAAAGAATATGTATGCAAACTTTCAAGATTATAAGTTAAGAAATGTGGCCTGTAGACGACAAACAAACAAATACTAGAAATGGGCGTGGCTCGGCCCCTGGGGGTCGGGCATGCCCCAAAAACAATAGGGATCTTCCTTGGGGTATAAGGAATAAGTATACCAAGTTTGAAGAAAATCCATGAAGAATTGCGCCCTGTAGGCGAACCACAGACACACACACACACACACACACACACACACACACACACACACACACAGACAGGGGCGACGGCATAATACGTTCACATTATGAATGTGGACGTATAAAAAATTAGTCGATGTCAGGTCGGTGGAGGTGGATATCGACATAGTCTGTGAAGAAATGTAGAAAATAATAATAAACCTGGTGCAATCATGAGTTTTAAGCTATAAATACTAGGATGAGATAGTATACTTTTACACAAAATCTCCACGTGGAGGCCGATATATGACGATGATAAAGATAACGTGAGTCATGTGTTACAACGGACGGTATATAAGGTCGAAGAGCGGTTTCATTCATTAATAGATTAGATCTCACCACGACAACATTACAGTCAACGTGTGAGCTAAAATTATTTATCAGTTTCATATTTTTAAAATCCAACTGTTGAAAAAAATCTACAAAATGGTAAGTAATAATTTATGCTTTCTGTTCTTAATTTGGTTGGGTCCTATCATGGCACATTATAATACTACACTATATTAAAAGAGCGTTTTTTGATCAATAGCTACCTGAGGAATTCAAAAACTGACCGAAAAGGTATGCAACAAAAATATGTATATTCTACATATTATATCCAAAATTTAATTGATTTTGTAAAAAAAAAAAAAAAAAAAAAAAATAATAGACAAAATTTTGGTTCATGGAATTAGTGACCAAAAAGTTCTTGCTAATCACCGACAATAGCGTTATTTTGTCACTTACGTCGACATTATTGCAAAAAGTGATCGAAAGATGTGTTAAAGATATGCATATTGAGCACATTAAAAATTGAAATGAATTCATGAAAAAATTGCATCAATAATTTCATAATATAAAAAAATGGATCTCATGAAAAATTTTGATATGGTTTTAAAGGAGCCGACAAGAGCATAGTATTTTCAGTCAATTTCATTCATTTACCCATAATGTCTGTATGAACTTATTTAAAGTTTGGATATGAATCCCAACTCAAAACGAAACAGGTCACTGAATTTCAAAATACGTAAACCCATAAACCTATAGCCTATTTTCCTTTTAAATCTTATCAAGTCTATATAGGTTAAGTGGGCGGTAGCATGCCGACGCATAGATAATAATTCTTGCTTGACTGGACTATATTTTTATGCTGCATCATCTGTATTTATAGAAGATACTGTCATCCACGAGTTATCTTTCTCGAATCACATTTGAACTTGGGACATTGTTAGATATGTATACAACCTAGCCACATACGTACACCTGTGTTAAAATGTTTATGTATTTCGATTGATCAGCCTCGCGGCTTCGATTTCCAACAGAAGCATACTAGTTGACGGCTGTCATTCTTTCGACGGTTCACCACCGATCACTACATTTCAAAAGATGCATCTCACATTCAACGAATCTGAGACACCCCCGAAAGCTGAATCATTGCCAATTCCAAAGATGCATCTCCGACCTTACTTTATTTATTAATCCCAAATTATGAATAAATCAACGCACCCATACTATGTATCGAGAGAGGAACGGTGATTTTACTTATGCCAATAAACCGAAAATTCCCTATTTATTATTGCTGACTTTTGTGTTCCCTGTTTCTTAACTATTCTTTATCTATTTTCAGCGTGAATGTATTTCCGTTCATGTCGGTCAGGCTGGAGTGCAGACAGGCAATGCCTGTTGGGAATTGTACTGTTTAGAGCATGGTATCCAACCAGATGGTCAGATGCCATCAGATAAATCTATAGGTGGAGATAATTCCTTCAACACCTTCTTCAGTGAGACTGGTGCTGGTAAACATGTACCTAGAACCGTTTTCATTGACCTTGAACCAACGGTTATCGGTAAGTTACTAGATAAAAGATAAAATATATTTTATTAACGTGTCACCATCTACATGTATACATATAGGTTCATGAAAGTAAAAAGAAGATGCCAGCTACTAATGCTATAGTCTTTTTCTCTCATGATGTGCTTCAATTGTGAATTGTAAATTTTAACATTAGTATAGCCCATCATTTCAGCCAGTATAATTCAGGACAGGCTCTTATTTCAAGAATAACGCCAAGAGAGATAACCCTCAAGGAGAATCTTTTTTTTCCATATTGATCAGCCATATCTAAAATACAAGATGCTCAAATTGATTTTAGTCAGTATAATTTAAATTATTAAACTAATACATGTATTTTGTTCCGTTTTATATTTAGATTCTTTACTATACATATCCTATAATGACACATGGGAGGAAAAGGCACCTAGTTATCTCTGGTCGTTTTCTTAGCTGTAACTCTCTTTTTTTTCTTTTCAGATGAAGTACGAACTGGTACATACCGTCAACTCTTCCATCCAGAACAACTTATTTCTGGTAAAGAGGATGCTTCGAATAATTACGCCAGGGGTCACTACACCGTTGGTAAAGAAATCGTCGACTTGGTTCTTGATAGAATCAGGAAATTGGCGGATCAATGCACAGGTCTTCAGGGGTTTCTAATCTTTCATAGTTTTGGTGGAGGGACCGGTTCCGGATTTACCTCCCTTCTTATGGAAAGATTGAGTGTTGATTACGGAAAGAAATCCAAATTGGAATTTGCAGTTTATCCATCGCCTAATTTAGCTTCAGCAGTAGTTGAGCCCTATAACTCTATCCTTACTACCCACACAACTTTGGAACATTCCGACTGTGCCTTTATGGTTGATAATGAAGCTATCTACGATATATGCCGTCGCAACCTAAATGTTGAACTTCCTACTTATACAAATCTTAATCGTCTTGTTGCCCAGGTTGTTAGCTCCATCACTGCCTCTCTCCGATTCGATGGGTGTTTAAATGTTGATTTGTCCGAATTTCAGACTAACTTGGTGCCCTATCCACGCATCCATTTTCCCCTCACCACTTACGCTCCAATCATTTCAGCCGAAAAGGCTTTTCATGAATCGCTTACTGTTTCGGAAATCACTAATGCTTGTTTTGAGCCAGACAATCAAATGGTTAAATGTGATCCTCGTCACGGAAAGTACATGGCTTGCTGTATGCTGTACCGAGGAGATGTTGTCCCCAACGATACAAATAAAGCTATTGCTGTGATTAAAACAAAGAGAACCATTCAGTTTGTTGATTGGTCACCCAACGGTTTTAAACTTGGAATCAACTATCAACCACCAACTGTTGTACCAGGAGGTGATTTAGCCAAAGTACAGAGGGCTGTTTGCATGTTGAGTAATACCACTGCTATTGCTGAGGCCTGGGCTCGCCTAGATCATAAATTTGATCTGATGTACGCCAAGAGAGCTTTCGTGCATTGGTATGTTGGCGAAGGTATGGAAGAGGGTGAATTCTCTGAGGCTAGAGAAGACTTGGCTGCTCTGGAGAAGGATTATGAAGAGGTCGGCGCGGACACAATAGAAGACGAGGACGAAGAAGATGAATACTGAATATGACTTAAATGGGCAAAATGATATGCTAACAGCACCAAACACCACAAACGATTTTGAAATGAATAACCTAGAATTACATAAATTTCACTTATTGAAAACGCTGAATATTGGTTACTTAATTTAAAGTCAATTAAAAGAAACAATTAAATAATATTCTATTTTCTTAATAAAATACATTTATGCACTGTCTTCGACCGTGGCATTTAGCAGGGAATGGTACTAGGACATTTTCTGAAAAAAAAATTTTATTGTATGAATACAATCTATTAATGACATGACAAGCGCTAATCCCACCAGTCTATCTGAAGTGTTTTCAACTGGATCTCCGTTATCATTCCAACTCAAACGATGGTTTCCACATATGAGACCAAGTAAGCGCTCCCGAGACCAAGTAAGCGTCACTTAGGTTCGCTCCTTTCCAAATATCAATCAATAGCATTCATAATGCATGAACCATGAACTTTATGTCAGCTTGAATACATCGGCTTTCCGGCGAGATAACGATCGACGAACAATATATTCTAAGGTGTTTTATCACCTTTCTACTTTTTCGAGTAATTAAACCAGGCTGTGTCATGCGTTTTCAGTAGGGGATTGTCGCCATTTTGAATTTTCCAACCCAAATTGTATTTTTTGAGAAGTTTCAGAACGATAAAAAAAGATAAACCTCCCGCTGATATGGGCCTACAATATTTAGTGTATATCAACATCGACGTGGTCACGTGGATTATCCTCCAGCCAAAATTAAGGAGGGCAGCCATTTTGAAATTTACGCAGAAATTCAGCTTTTTCGTAAAGTTCGACGTTTAAAACTTGTATTGACGTAGAACTAGCAACCGGGGGCAAGGCGAAAT
Organism: Patella caerulea; assembly: GCA_036850965.1. Classification (NCBI taxonomy): domain Eukaryota; kingdom Metazoa; phylum Mollusca; class Gastropoda; family Patellidae; genus Patella; species Patella caerulea. The sequence continues at coordinate 18,319,681 of JAZGQO010000021.1, forward strand.
TACCTTCTTCAGATGTCCACGAAAGTCTTATTTCTGTTTTTCTTTGCCTGTGAAAACCAACGGAATCAGGCCCGTAGCTAGCCCAAAATTGCTAGGGGGGGGGGGGTTACTGTAATTGTGGGCGCCGATGGGGTTTCTGTGGGCGCCGATATACCTACACTTGACGGTCCACGGCGAACGGTACCGTGGAAGGGTCTATATGGTACTCTCCATAGGCGTAAGGGTTCGATTATTGTTAGGGGGCAGAATCTGAATTGCCCGAACAAATTTCGTGTTAGCCCCCCCCCCTCCCCTTAGTAGGCCTAAATTTGGAAAATTTGACGACCTCAAACGTGTTTTCTCGCTGTTGAAGTCCCTGAATACAGGTGGTCTGATATAGCCTAACTTAGGTGGCTGAGTCGAATTTCAATCAATCGTTTATATTCCACGGAGATGGGGCCGTCGGGAGCAAATTCTGACCGCCACAAACGTGTTTTCCTGCTATTCCAGCCCGTGAATACAGCCACTTAAATGTGGTCGCAGTGTTTCGTTTGATTAGAGCTAATCCCACTTAACATTGCTGTAACGGAAGTAAATGTCTGTTCCAAATTATGACTGGTCAATGGTCCAATTAACAACCAATAGCTTACCGCGTAACAATATCATTACGCTTTAAATAGAGCTTCACATTGGACCAAATATGTTACGTCATGGCTCACGATTTTATTATACGCAATAAACCAGTGCATAACAGAATGTTGCAAAAAATGTAATTGTGTTACAAAACGGATACAATACCTTAAAGGAGCTAAGTCTTTAACTCAATATCTTCCAAAATCTTCAACATAGAAAACACGAATTATTTGTCAATTTAAATCAAAATTGATGATGTGATCTTACCGGAAAAAGATGGGCTTCTGATATCCAATATTTAAGACAAAATAAATATTTTACCATTGGTACACGAATCGTGTACCATAATGCGTTTCAGCCCCAGTTTTAGCAAGAGACTCGAGGAACGAGGCTAAAAACATTGTACCAAATCAAACGGCGCATGTAGACTGGAATAACTAGACGCTAAAAAAAATGCCTTCGGTTGACACTTCTGGTTTATTTCGCCGAACATAACTGATTTGAAATTGGAGTAAAAACGGAAACAATTGAATGCAAATCAGTTTATATACATTTATATCACAGTATTATATGCATTGCGATCCACTTGAGTCAATTTCTAGGTCCCAAATGTTAGCGATTTAGCTCCTTTAAATCACTGTCCAGAGTTTTAGTGAAGATCCAAGATTAAACGAAGGGCAAGAGAGGGATTTCTTGGGCCATTGCTTCAGGAGTATGGTGTATCCCAAACAACCGCCGCACTTTTTCGGCTATTGTAACCCAAGAGTAAAGTAACTTCCAATTTTCCGATCATTTTGTAACCGAAATCCCACTCTGTGCCGACCTGAATTCCAACCATCCGATCGGTCTGTTGCAGTTGCATTCACAAATAAAACCGATGTCCGAAAAATCTGACTCAAAGTACAGTGGCTCCAGGCAAAATGTTTTAATCCATAGGCAATTTAGTGTTTTATTAGATTCCGGGCACTTTTGTCAACCAGATGAAATAATATTTTTTTTGTTTTCACTTTACCCATCTTCCCGAAAAGTCAGATTGCCTATATATTATGGGCATTATATTATGGGCGTCCATGACCTCGTCATTATGGGCGCCCCACCGGGATGAGGCACCCTACAAATCATGCCGTATAAATTTTGAAGATTATCACGTCGTTTTGGGCGACCAATTCATTCTCAATAAACATTATATCATGGGCGCCCTCTAGCATAAGATACCCCACAAATCATGCCGTTTGAATTTAGAAAATTATCACGTTCAAGTACCAGGCGCGGATCCAGTGGGGGCGCACCCGGCGCACGCCCCCTCTATTTTTTGAGGTGTCGAACAATTTTTAGCTCCATATATTCTCGCTAGAAAGGAGAACGAAAATGTTTAGGTTGGAGCTCGTAATTTACAGTACTAGTACGAAATTAGTCCTTGTGGGCATATTTTACACTCAAAAATCACGGTCCCGGGCTTCGCACTCCCAAGCTGGTGCAGCACGCCCCCTCTTTCTGAAAATCCTGGATCCGCTCCTGAGTACGGACCAAAGGCTAGTGAATAACGTTGACACCGTTCTGCTGTAGAAAGTCTCTAGTTGCTCTGACGGTGCACATGTTTGGGAAGGAGTTTTATTGCTCTAGTAGTCAGGGGCGTTAGATTTATCATGGCGGGGGCAACACTTTTTTAAGGGCTTTCTTTCGAGGTTTGGGGGCTTGGGGGGATTGATGATTTCCAATAAAGGATTCGACAGTAACAGTGTATAGAAAACGATTGACTCGGACTCGGGGACCCCTTCCTTGGTCAGAGGGGCCCTTTTGTCAGACGTAGGGTCCCTTTGTCTGCCTTTAGGGCCCGCCCTAACTATAATAGGGTGCATTTTCATTTTTCTCATCTGTTTTAACATTTTTCTCCTGTTTCTCCATGACAAGTGGGCCTAAGCTCATCAAAAAAGTGGGCGTAAGCCTATTAAGAAAAAGAAAAAAGAGAAAGAAAAAAAAAAGAAAGAATGGAGAGGTGGAGGAAAGAAAAGAAAGAAGGAATGAGAAGACAAGACACACGACACAGGGCAGGAGAAAGAAAAGCTAGGACAAAAAATGACTGACAAACAATAAAAAAAGGAGTGTATTTCACTACAAGGAAAGAACTGTGTAGTTTCATTCTGTTATCTTAATGGCCCCCGCACAGGAGCCGAAAACTGCGTACGCAAATGGCGCAGCGTCATTTTCGGCTCGTGTGCGGGGGTATTTTCGAGCGCATTTTGACGTTCGCCAAATATCTGTCATGTTTGATATTTTTTGACGCAGCGCCAACTGCGCTCTCGTGTGCGGGCGACTCAGCGCTATTTGCGTTTCATTCGTCGTCAATGCGCATGCGTCATAACTACTGCAAAATGGCGGCACCCAGTGAGTTTGTCAGTGACGCAATTTTTGAGGATAAAATCGTCGATTTATGGCAAGAATATCCTTGCTTATATGATACAAAATGCGTAGAAATTCGAGACCGCTGCCATTTTCGGATGAGTGGTGGTCACGTGTACGACACACTTGCCGCAGTAGCTTTCGCGCAGCGTCGTTTTCGGCTCGTGTGCGGACGCCGTATTTCTGCGTCAAATGCGTACGCATTTAGCGCGGCGCTAAATGCGTACGCAAAATGCGCTCGTGTGCGGGGGCCTTTAGGCTCCCGCACACGAGCCGAAAACTGCGTACGCAAATGGCGCAGCGTCATTTTCGGCTCGTGTGCGGGGGTATTTTCGAGCGCATTTTGACGTTCGCCAAATATCTGTCATGTTTGATATTTTTTGACGCAGCGCCAACTGCGCTCTCGTGTGCGGGCGACTCAGCGCTATTTGCGTTTCATTCGTCGTCAATGCGCATGCGTCATCACTACTGCAAAATGGCGGCGCCCAGTGGGTTCGTCAGTGACACAATTTTAGAGGATAAAATCGTCATTTATGGCAAGAATATCCTTGCCTATAGATAGATAGATAGATAGATAGTTTATTACATAAAACACCCATTTCGGGCAGCATGTAAATAGTACATATTACGCATACAAAACAGACATACATGTACATAAAAAGTGAATATAAAATAGTAAAAGACTGTATGAAAAACATAAAAAGTGGATGAAAATTACATAAAGATGAGATGTACATTTACATGTATATAGCTTGAACTAAAAGTAATGAGCTCAACGAATTGTTGATTATAATTATTATATTTTTTGTTTATATAGAAGTGGGTGCCACATCCCTTATTTTAAAAGCATGTTGCACAAAGGTGCACACTATATGATACAAAATGCGTAGAATTTCGAGACCGCTGCCATTTTCGGATGAGTGGTGGTCACGTGAACGACACACTTGCCGCAGTAGCTTTCGCGCAGCATCGTTTTCGGCTCGTGTGCGGACGCCGTATTTCTGCCTCAAATGCGTACGTATTTAGCGCGGCGCTAAATGCGTACGCAAAATGCGCTCTTGTGCGGGGGCCTTAATTGTAGTCCTATCAGGAAATCAAAAATTTGCCTTCTTCTGCTTTGGTCTGAAACAGGGCCGTATGTAGGATTTTAAAAGTGGGGGTGCAGCAAAGAGTTGGGGGCGCCAATATAATTCCTAGGTTGCGGAACGGCGACCAGTGTGTGTTTGGGGGGGGGGGGGGTGCCTATATTTCTGAATTTTTAGTTTAGATTATGTTTTCGTCACTCTTCGTTTATCAATATGCCATACATAATCTCACTTGTAATTACATAACACGTTTTTTTCGGCGTCTTTTACGCTTGGTATGTCCTTTTACACTAGGCTTGTAGGCTACAAATACAAAATTATACACCTCAATAATAGCCCTGCGGAAACAATTTAATCATTAAAACAATCTTACACTTCGACTGTTTTATCATTTTCGGTACATTTGATTATCGATACAATGAATTTACCCAAAGGCGGTGTTATGTTTCAACGTGTTCACTTGGCCTCACGGGCAAAACTGTCGTCTGCTAGCCGTTTTCTTGTAACACCTTCTTTTTTTTACACCTGTATGACTAAAATTCGGATTTCCAGAACTTTTAAATCAAACGAAATAAACCTTCAACATGAATAGTATAATAAGAAATTGTTTATTAAGTATAATATTTAAATGTATGTAATAATCTTAATTACAGCGACACAAAATAAATATTATGAGAACATCAATTTATCATTAAAACACAATCCATAAAATTTATTAGTTCGTTTCGGGATAAATTGCCACGTTAGTTTTATGTTACCCATGATATACGTCACCAAGCATGGCGATAAGTTAGCAGTCGGCATAATATCTTGAGAAGTTCACCATCTCTATCCGTCCTTTCAGATAGGTGCCTTGCTTTATGTTGTCAAAATGAGAATTTTTATGAGGAGACGAAGCAAACTCTGGACTTATTTGTCTGCGACAGCTTTTTTCTTAGGTTGCTACTTTTTGTACAGAAATTGGTATGACTTCACAAACTGGAAAACTGAAGATGACATTCTGTCCATCCGGAAAAGGCGATATTTAGATTATCAACGTGGCGAAAGTTCACGATCAGGACCTGGGGAATACGGTGTGCCCGTTATATTAGAAGGAGAAGAGAAGAAGAGAGCAGATGGGTTGATGGCGAAAGAGGCTTTTAATATAGTAGCAAGTGACAAAATTGCCTTGGACAGAGCTGTCAGGGATGTCAGAGATCCAAAGTAAGTTTCGATTCTTCCATTAACTAGATTAACAATGACAGTGCGACTATATCATAATGCTGTGAAGAATGGCTTGCAATTGCTTCCAAATATATATTGTCAAAGCTATGAGAATATGCTGATGTTGATGTTCCTAATTATTTCCAACACCACATGAACGCCAGAAAACACCACATGGCGACACCATGTGATCATTATCAAATGAAATGGTGGCAAATTACATGCCCAAGCGTGAAGCCCATTCGCCACTGACTCAGGCGCGGATCCAGAGGGTTGGGGGGTCCAAACCTTGCTCAGCTACATAAAAAAAAAATAATGCCTTGCATCAATGAAATTACGTTACAAAGTGATCCTACATCAGTTTATAAATGATTTCTCTGTTTAAAAAGCTCAATTTGTATGTATGCCTATGTAATTTAAAGACAACGATGAAAGATTTCAGTAACAGAAACTTGGCAAACCCCCTCCTGCAAAAATTCCTGGATCCGCACCTGTGACTGTGGCCAGTGTGGGAGAGTAGCTTAAGTGGAAATGCAGAAGTAATGGGCAAGGGGTTTACATGCAATTAGCCACCTTTGTTTCATTTGTAAACCATTACACAGCATTTGTTAATACTGTAAGCATTCGCAAAGTTCGCATTTATTGTTATTATAATTATAAAATATACAGTAACTAAGTCTCTAATGTACAATATCATCCAAAGTCTTTGACATTCAAATCATGAATTATTTGTCAATTTAATTCAACATTGAAAAGATTGACTTTTGATATTAGTATTAGTGTTGCAAAATTCCTGGGAATTTTTAAACAGTGTAAATTTCCCAGGAATTTTGCAGGAATTAGGGGAATTTTCAATTTGGTGTCAATAATTGAAACCCGTGTTGCTATTAATGAGTTGCAAGTGACATCAATATTTTAATAACTAAACATATTATCTGATATGTCTTATACTAAAATCTAATAACTAATACCGGTAATGAGATAGTTCTGTTAAATTGTTCATACATAAGTTACACATACTCAGCAAATCTTGACAGATTCCGGAACGTTCCGGAACCTACATCTAGTCTCGGCTGTATGCTAGTAAGTGATATGTACACCAAGCCCATACATTTGCGATGTGGCTGCTGGTTTACTTCAACAGGAAAACTTGACGCTATTACAAACAAACAAGACACCATGGGCGCAGCCATGTTTCATCCGGGACCTTTAAAGTAGTTCCAAGACACCATGGGAACAGCCATGTTTCATCCGGGAGCTTTAAAGTAGTTCCAATATGGCGGAATTCGTCATCATACAGCCGAGACTGGATGTAGGCTCTGAAATCTGTCAAGATTTGCCGAGTGAAGTTACACACTCTATAAATAATGCTCAAAGTTAGGTAACTCTGCCATTTCATCATTATCTTCAAAATCAAAATCATTATCTACATCATCATCGGTGGATAAAAGGTAGATTTCAGGTTCAGATGAATCCTCATGAATAAGCTTTATCTGAAATTTCTGTGCTGGAAGGATCGTTGTCAGATTCGAAGAGTTTCAAATAAGATCTTATATTTTTTTTTATCTTTTAGAGCAGAATTTACATAAATTTATCGCTTTAGTTTTACCATTTGGAAAACAACTAACATGGTTATATAACTTTTAATAGTTTATATAGATGAAAGTAAAAGAGAAAAAGGAAATTCCATTAAATAATTATAATTTAGGTATTTTTCTGCAGGTCAATCTTGTCATTTTAGCCAAATTTACTGTGAATTTCAATTTTGATATTAACAAGGATACCGGTGTTCTTAGCATTGAGGAAATCAGTACACAAATTCTGAAGCTGTGGCTGTCAATAGAGATCTTTTGCATCTGTGTGTTACTACATGTAATTGATGGTGACCCCAGTCTTCCAAACCCTAATGCTTCAAACCCTATTGTTAAATCAAAAAACCCCCAGATGACAAATACAAACACACTCAGGTTATTAGTAGAGATCTCTAAAAAGGAAAATAAAAAATGCCAGATTCCAATACATGATATATATTGTACTTTTTACAAACTACGCAAGTTGGGAAAAAGTGGATATTTCTCACAGATTATTTAAAAAAATTGGTGATTTTTCTTCCTATTGCACAGTAAGATTAGTGAGAAGCCTACAAGCACTCCCCCCTCGAATAAACTATTAAATTTATGACAATTTATTATTTTTGTTTATTTCAGATGTAAAGATATAAAATATCCGAAAGTGTTGCCCAAAGCTAGTGTAATTATCATATTCCATAATGAAGCCTGGTCACCATTATTACGTACGGTTCATAGTGTTGTCAACCGATCACCACCAGAATATTTACACGAAGTTATTTTATTGGATGATTTTAGTGACAGACGTAAGTAGTATATTTTTTTTTACTTTTGACAATCCAATCAAGTTTATCAAATAATTCAAAAGCATGACCCTTAGATTGGAGAATACATAAAGGGTTTTAGCTTATTACAAATATTGTTAGAATTCAGTTACCTGTACCGTATTATAGAGAGAGAGAGAAATGGGGTTTAACGTCCACTCAACACAAACTAGGTCATTTCGGGACTAACATAAGGTTTAATTTTATTTCAATAATTCGCTTGCGCGTACGGGTCTTTAGCAGTGTGGGGAAACCGGAGTGCCCAGAGGAAACCCACGAGGTTGAGAATTCGCCCCTCTCTCCATGCCACATACGCTCATACTAGGGCTCGAAACCACAGCCGCAAGCCAGAGGTGACCGGCCAGCTAGAGGTCGAAGCACGGTCCACTAGGCTATCCCAACGCCCCACTGTATTATAATATGTCAAACCTCAAGGCCCTGTTGGTTCAGTGGTTAAGACTCTGGCTCACTAACCAGGTTTTTGGTTTGATCAGTCTGTTGGGGAAGAAAGTTCCTCATGTTAATTGTACTTTGACTTGATCATGGTTGAAACTATTTCATAAAGATTCTACAGTAACTGGACTTTTTAAGTTTTAAATTTTTCAAATATTATAAACCAGCTATTATTTACTATTAATTGTCTTACAGCTGAATTGGGTAGCAAGTTAAATGCATATGTAGCCGAAACATGGCCTGAAGGTATTGTTAAAATAGTACGAACAGATAAACGGTGTGGTTTAATACGAGCACGAATAGAAGGAGCTAAACCAGCAACAGGAGATGTGTTGATATTTTTAGATTCTCATTGTGAAGCTGGACCTGGATGGTAAGTATTATCAGAATTTTTGGGTAGATGTAATTTTCTCATTGAGACTTAAAATCAATAACAATATCAATATTTTTTTGTTGGCAATCAGAATTTTATTCTCAATAATGAATACTTTAGATATTTAAGTAAAGAATTGACATCTTTATATTTCAATAAGTTCACTGAGCTTCCCAGAAATGATGATTTCAAGACGATTAATGATTACTTAAAAGCAGTGAAGTTTATGTACGGTACTAATAGTACTATGTAGGATTAATAATCTTGGTACATGTACTATATCAATAAACACATTGGTCTTCACAGTCACATGTTTACTTTAAATATTCTGTCTTTTGAAACTGTAGTTGACAAAATTGGGTTAAGAATACAACATTTATAAAAAGCTTTTTTACATGACTATAGATTTATTACAATTGCTCTTTTTTCAAAAGCAAATATTTATTATAACAAAATATACATGTATTCTACAATATTCTTAACCCAATTTTATCCATATAATGTGAAGTCATTTGGTTTTATAAAGTATCAGCTTGAAATAAGCTGTTCATGTCTAAACGATTACCCTTTTTTCTAATTGATTTCATATACTAGTAGATTTGTCAACCCTTTCAATTGTTGTGATTCTATTTTTGATATGTAGATTTATAGATCTGTAAATTGCACAGTAAACTTAGTTACTGACTTACATGATAAGCTTATAATTGCTACTATATGCTTATCATTCTGGCTAGAATTATGATATTGGTACATTTAAAAATTGAAAGGGTTGACATGTTGTTTCTTGTTATTTAATTGTAAGTATTTGGCAGGCTTGAACCATTATTAGCTCGTATAAAAGAGGACAGAAAAAATGTTCTTTGTCCTGAGATTGATCTAATTGACAAAGAAAGTCTTCAGTATGGAGGGACGGGGAGCTTCTCAGTTGGGGGATTCTGGTGGAGCCTACACTTTTCATGGCGTCCCATTCCACAACATGAAAAAGATCGTAGAAAATCGTCTACTGATCCGATTAGGTAAAATTATATAAAGCGACCGTGTGAAGCGCATAGCATGTCTTCATCTGCTGCTGAAAGTGTAAAATTGTGTGATTTTCTGTATACATATAAGTTTAAAGCCCTGTACTGCCAGAATAAATGTTTAATACAATCAAAAGTACTTTAACTAATAAACATTATTTTAACTGATGAGTTATGGTCATAAAAGCTTACATTGGCTTCCATTGTGTGTCTAAAATGATTAAAGTACGAAGAATGATTCTTCTATATATTTTGTACAAGCAAATTCATTCTTCATAAATGTTTTTGATTATAAACAGTAATAACATTAAAATGGTACAGATTTTCTACTTCTGAGATATCTGAATGATTTCAGTTATTGCACTTTTAAAAATAACAACAATATTTTTGAATTGAGGCCACAGTGAAAACCTTTGTTGGCTGATAAAGATACGCATGTATCACCAGATAGCTTTAAGCTTACAATGTAACAGAATATCACAATTGCTTACTGCTTTTATATGCTGGCAAAATCTGCTTATTGATTTCACTGCACTGCATTCAACAATATGTTCACTAATAATTAAATTGACTTATCTCTAGCTGACTTCTTTTGAAATAGACCTATATGATCTATGTCATTATTTACTTTTAGAAATAGTATAAAAAAAACCAACAGATTTATATTGATTAATTTACAGATGATGTAACATCTAAGAGAAATTATCAACATGTAACTCAATATGTGCAAACAATTGACAATATCCATGATATAACTATTTATTGTAGTTTATAATTAGATCTGTATCAGCATGCGTGTGTTTGATAAAAAGTCAGCTAGAGGTTGCATGTATTGTATATGACATCTAGACAAAAGATTCTGTATCAATATGGGGGTGATGGATGGCTGAATAATTAGCAAGTGTGCATTGTATCATCAGGTCTGTTATTGAGTCAACCGGCATGGTTTTGATTCCCAGGTTATATGGGACAAGGAGTAAGGTCCACCTGTCCAACCTCATGGGTTTTTTCTGGGTACTTTACTTTCCTACCACTGCTAAAGACACCAATGCACAAGCAAATTATTGAATAAAATTTAACCATATGTTAGTCCCTAAATGACTTAGTTTGTGTTGAGAGGATTAAACCCCATTTCTCTCTCTCTCTCTTTCTTTTCTGTATCAATATATTTTGGCCTACCTGTGTAGCTTATTAATAATTTGTTAAATGAATTGGTCTCAGCTCATGGAAAAATCTTTTATTACATTGTTATGATATATTTTTAAAATGTTCAATGAGTAGCCTAATTAATTCAGTTACCTGTAATTTCAAAATTTGATGGCATTAAATATTGACAATATCGTTATCCACATTTTTGACTGCCATTTGATTTAGAGTGATTGAAGATTTTTCTGAGAAAACCATGGCTTTATTAAAATATTATAATAACCTTTGGATGTGGTAGCACTAGTAGTACAGTCTATATAATCTTCATAATTACGTACCAGTAGTGAATACTGAAGAAATTGAAGCTATTACTGGCTGACTTGTCTAGAGCATTGCACGATCTGTTATCAAGCTTGATTCCACAATTTAAAGGTACTGGTATTAAAGATACTTGTAACTGGCCTACATGTATCCTCATGAATTTTCTCTGCATTATCTTGTTCTGATTGAAGGCATATATTATATATTATTTGCACAGCTTTTAAAACCTTGTGATAGAAAGTTTCTCATGAGGATAGCAGCTCTTTAGGGTTATTGAGGGTGTATTAATTCTATCAGATGATTTAATTGGCATTCATTAAAAGTTTATTAAAAAGGAGAAAGTTACAACGTAACAGATAATAGTCATTTTTCATTTCTGCTAGTAAATTGATACAGATGAAAAGCAATAAATGTGACACCTGCATTGTGTCACATAAATAGCAAAAAAATAATGTAACAGGTGTTCATAGAATAACAATATAATATTACTAAAATCAATATCTTAATACCTATATATGTACAGAAGAGTCAATTATTTGGTTTATTAGCTTATTATAAACTGACAATTGATACAGTGAGACTAACCCTGCAATGCAGATATGCCAGGTTTCACTGCCTATGGATCCTTTAGACGTCATAATTTTTATCCAATTTTGATGAAACTTACAATGTATGTTTATAACCCAAAGATATCAAACTTGTCAACTTTTTGTAGTAGCTGTTAGCAAAACTATACACTAAGTTTCATCACTGTCCATTAGAATCAAAATTATCTTGTCCGAATTAAGTGGTTCTGCTCTCAGTCAAGACATGTACCTATAATGAACAATTACATCAAGTTTAAACATTTTACTGAGACCTCAATTAATAACAGAGTTGTTATGGTCCAAAGTCTTGACCAATCAAATTTGCTTACTGCTATTTAGCTTAAACAGAAAATTCTCATCCAATTAGAGTTACCATGTTCCTTCATGTAAGTCTCAACCAAATGAATTGCTTAGCCTTAGTGGAAAATGCGCATGATCATACTTTGTCAAGGCATTTACAATACATGTGTATACACCTACACCATGTTTGAACATTATACATGTACCTCAATTAGAAAGAAAGTTATTGTGTTCCAAAGTCTCGACCAATAAGATTGAAGTCTTTACAATGCCTACCAGAAAATGCTCAGCATCAAACTTTGTTGGGGGGGTTGGGATGGCCTAGTGGTCTAGAGTGACGCGCTTCGACCTCTAGCTGGCTGGTCACCTCTAGCTTGCGGCTGTGGTTTCGAGCCCTGGTGTGAGCGTATGCGTATGTGGCATGGAGATAAGGCCGCCTTCTCAACCTCGTGTTTCCTCCTACTGCTAAAGACCCCTACGCGCAAGCGAATTATTGAAATAAAATTAGACCATATGTTAATCCCAAAATGACCTAGTTTGTGTTGAGTGGACGTTAAACCTCATTTCTCTCTCTCAAACTTTGTTAAGGTATTAATTAATGTTATGAAACTATACACAAATTTTCACTATCAAACTTAGTCAAGGTATTTTTTACTTTCCGATTTATTATTGTTTTCTAATGTAATTATTTTTATACCAACTAATTTTCTAACAAAATGGGCTTTGGTTCTTGCAAAGTTTCTTGCAAATTGTGTTTTTTATTGTCAGTATTTTTACAAAATGTTTGTGGGATCTATTTGAGTGGGATTTCTTTGTTTTAATGGTTGAATTCTGTGTCAGATTTGGAATGATCAGAGGAAAAAGTTAAATTTTGATGGGTTGTTCATAATTTTTAATGTATGTAATTCCTTGTAAAAAGATGAATAAAATTATACCTGTAAAAGACAATGTACATTTTATCTAGACTAGAATAGAATAAAATACAATTAGCGATGGAAGAATCGAAAATTATTGAGATTTTATGTTAATTAAATGGTATTAAATTGCCTAAAATAACATAGATAGATTATCTCTTGTCATACAAGGAATGAACATGTTAAAAGTTATGAACACCCCTGGGTCATTAAAACAAGTACCATGGTTGTTCTAATGTGTGGGAAACCTAACAACTTCATGGAAGCAGTAGAGAGAAATCAAAAGAAAAATATCAAGATTAGGATTTTTGTGAATCTGTTGTGATGTTGGATCTTTCTAGAAACAAGGAACTTACTTTCTGATGTGCTCTTCAACTCTAAGATACAGGTATAAATGTGATGTCCAATGGTTAACAACAGCTTCAAGCCTGCTAAACTACAAAGACAGAGATTTCTATTTTTTATGATTGCATGAATATGATTAGATTGTTATTGACCTTTTGATGATGTACCACCAGGTTAGAACCAATGTTATACAGAATTAAACAGGACAGAAGAAATGTCTTGTGTCCAATAATAACTAACATCATGGACACGACATTAGAATATTCCCCTTACCAGGCTTATCATGTCGGGGGCTTTACATGGAGCCTCCATTTTACCTGGCGATCAATTCCGGATGAAGATAAAGTCGGCCGAACTATAACAGACCCCGTAAAGTAAGTCAGTAGAGTTTAAGATATCATATTGGAATATTGGCCAACATGATATTGTTTGGAACATTGATATTGCACATTAAACATTTTTAAATTTTGATTGGTTGTCATAAGCAGTATAGGTTAAATCATTTTGTTGTAAGTTCTCATAGCTAGCCTTTAGAATCTGTCAATGTCTCAGATGCTTGTGCATTAAATAAGGGTTAAAGTTGAGATATGTTTATTGGATTATGGTGGACAGTTTCTATTCTTATAATGATAATAGTGAAACTAAGCCGTCTAAGTGATGGTGGTATGGGCGTATATTAGGGAATCAAGCATATTATTGTGAAAACAGGTAAATCATGGTATAACTTGCAGATTATGTTACAGATGGGTCATGGTAGATCAAAGTGATACCAATAAGTCAAGTTGTTACAAACTAGTAGATCATAGAAATACCAATTCAGATAGGAATTACAAGCTGAGAAATCTCAGCGATTCCATCTCAATCCTCTTTTAAGTTGACAAATCATGGTTGAAACCAAGTGACGCCTTGTTACAAACTAGCAGATCATAGTGAAGTCATGTTTACAAACTGGTAGACCATAGTGAAGTCATGTTGTAAACTGGTAGATCATAGTGAAGTCATGTTACAAACTGGTAGATCATAGTGAAGTCATGTTGTAAACTGGTAGATCATAATGAAGTCATTTTGTAAACTGGTAGATCATAATGAAGTCAAGCTACAAACTGGTAGATCATAGTGAAGTGACGCTACAAACCAGTTGAGTGGTAGATTATAGTGAAGTCATATTACTGGCATAGTGAAGTCATGTCACAGTGAAGTCCTGTTACCAAATTGGCAGATCATATTCAAGTCCTGTTACAAAATCACTGTTGTTGCAAGTTTGTACTAGCCCTGTAGGGATTGGGACAGAATAAAAATGTATTTTATGTATGTTTTATTTGCCATTATAAATAACTGGAAAGAAAAGTTTTGAAGGACAAATGGGATTTTTAATGGAAGATTTGAGCCTCTCCTGGATCTATGTTTTTGTTGAATGCTATGCTATTGTAAGTTGTTGTAGCCCTTTGCATTTTTGATTTTGGATAGATATGAAATTATCATAAGATTAATATCTCTAATAACTTCTTTGTATTGGGGTAGTGAATGAATGTTTGTTAGCCATTTCTTAAGTATGCCATAACTTTTTTTGCTTTGCCTTTTACCCCTGCGCCTGGCTCACTGTTGCATGATGATACATGTTTTTAAATGTGCAGCTACAGTCGGTTTCTGGAATATTGAATCTCAACTTTCCACAACTCTAGTAAGAAGGTCAATAAGTTATAATGCGGTAGTAAAGATTTAAAAAGTTGGTTCAAGCCTGTTGAGAAAATTGGTTCAGAATTATGTAGTGCCATCATATTTCATTAAATTGAAATGATTTCAAACAGGATTGAACCACTACTCTTTCGAATTAAGCAAGATCGCCGAAATGTGCTGTGTCCTATTGTTGATGCTATTTCGGATGAAAATTTGGAGTTCTCTAGCAATGGAGGCTACAATGTTGGAGGTTTTACTTGGAGTCTACACTTTACATGGCGAGATGTGCCTGAAATAGATGTAAAAAATCGTCAGTATACAGATCCTGTACGGTATGGTATCTCTAACATTGAAGTCAATGTGTTTTGAACACCTATATTATTACTGTTTTCTTTTTGCCTTTAGTTTCTTAGTTTTGTAAAGATTACACTATTTATATATTTTAGTATGATCAGTTTTATCTTAGTTTTGGTTTGATTTTCAAGATTTAGTTTAGTCAAGTTCTTAGGTTACAATTGATCTGTGACTGAAAAATAAAATTTCATAATTACATTATTTTTTTGTATTTATTGCATACTTACCGTAATTGATGACACATTTATTTTATTTTTTATTATGACACCCAAAACATGGTTTATCACGTTTTCTGTTTCAAAGGGAACATAATATTATGCATATGTCACAGCATGAAAATTTATATTTTTCTAATGTTAGAGACAGACAAATGGGGAAAGAAATTGGTTATTATCTGAATTAAATAAATATCAAATTTCTAGAATTGTGAAAATAAACCAGATGTTTTACCTTTCTACACGATATTGAAGAACATATGTAAACAGAAATGAAAAATGTTTTATAAAGTACACACAGTAATTAAAGTGGAAAGCAAACATAATTTTTGTATGATAAAGGACCAACATTGATACTACTAATAGTCTATTAACTGGGATAATAACACTTATTTTATATTTACTGAATTAGGAATATTACAGATATTTTTTGTTTTTATAGATCACCTACGATGGCTGGTGGACTGTTTGCAGTAGATAGAGAATATTTTTGGGAGATTGGATCTTATGATCCTGGCATGGATGTCTGGGGTGGAGAAAATCTGGAAATTTCTTTTAGAGTAAGAACACAAGTGTTTAAAATTTTCATTGATATCTTTAATGATATGGGTGGGAAAAAAATCTTTTAATTTGAGGCTGAGAAACTTACCAATAAATGGATATGAGATGAGTCAGTTTTGATGATAGATGGTAAATGTTGTAATTTTTTTCAGGTGTGGATGTGTGGTGGACGCTTAGAATTTATACCCTGTTCACGGGTCGGTCATATATTCCGCTCTAGTCATCCCTATACATTCCCTGGTAATGTAACAACTTCACATTAAATTTTTTTAAGTCGCTCTTCCCATTAGGAAAGAAAATCTTTGACATTTTACCTTCAGTAAAAACACTTTTATTTCCATATCATATTCTATAAAGTTCCTATTCCATTGAAAGTGAAAAATATCCTGAAATTTCATACTTTCATTTCTAAGCTTACCTACAGTAAAACAATTACTTAGCACATGGCAACAAGAACATCCAGGTCCATCTTATAAACTGCCAACTTTAGTATTCTTGCAAAAAATATGAAATCTCTGGATTAGTGAACTATTATTTATTTCTACAGGTAATAAAGATACGCATGGAATTAATTCTATGAGATTAGCTGAAGTATGGATGGATGAATATAAAAGACTATTTTATGTCCATCGTAAAGATTTACTGGTATGTACACTAAAGTAGATATTATGTTTAAATCTTATCACATCTTTGTTCACTAAACTCTAAACTACAGCCTACTTTTAATTCCAATTCCAACTGTCAAGGGTTATTTTACATGTACACTAACATGTTGATCCAAATCTCAATTTTCGTTCAAGCAATGAGACATTGTCCTTGTCAGGCCCCCTGTCTGCAACACTGACTTGAGGAGCACAGGGTGACAAATCTGAAGGTACTTTCTCGTCCAGCACAGTAATCAAACCCTGAGCTTTCTGGTTAGTGCCTCACCCTGGCTACCTGGGGTTATTTTGTGAGCTTAGAAGCGTCTACATATTGTTTTTAACACAGGCACTTGAAGGGATTAAAATAAAACTTCTTACTACTGCTTGACTATATACAATATAATTCAACAATTCAAGTGATAGCTTTTTAAGTTTGATTTGTTATTAATAACGCTGTAAAAGGACCAATTTAATTACATCTGAATGTGAATAATGATCAAATAAAGTCTCGTTGGCAATAAAAATGACATGAAGTGTTAGAACTAGTGAGTATTGTGAGATGACAGCAGACAATATGTCATAAAAAAGTCATAACAAAGATGTCATCTGTAGTACCTTAAATTATATTGTATATAGTCAAGCAGTAGTAAGAAGTTTTATTTTAATCCCTTCAAGTGCCTGTGGTTTTAAACTATCGTGTATCATCATGTCAGATGAGAAAAGAAACTGCTGGTCATCTGTTCAGATTGATATGTTTATAAAAAAAACATCTTCAATTTTGGAATTCAAAGAAATGTAGATGGAAATGCTACCCTCCAAATTGCCCCTCCCCCCCACACACACACCTGCATTGGACCATATTATAAAACAGTAGGCCTATAGGCCTAACTATAAGGATGCAAGGATATACATGTAGGCCTACAAACAAAAATAATCATGATTAATCATTGCCATGATGTTATTAATAGTATATGGTAAATTATATTTTAGGGAAAATTTCCAGGAGATTTAACAGAAAGAAAAGCTTTACGTGAAAAATTACAGTGTAAAAGTTTTAAATGGTATCTTGATAATGTATATCCTGAAAAATTTGTTCCCGACGAAAATGTTCATGCTTGGGGAATGGTAAGAAATTATATTAAGAATTATATACAATATAACATTCTTATTTAAAATATAGACAACGTTTATAGTTAATGGCAATGGTATTTAGACTGTTACAAGACATACACTGATAACATTCTAAAATAATTTCACTTTAATTGATGTAGATAAACCAACATAAACCAAATTTGAAAATAAAACAAATGAAGCATGCTTAGGATTGGCACGGGAGGGGGGAGCTTTATTAACCAATCTGGTAATATTGATGATACCTCTAGAACATTCCTTCATTAAAAACACATTATGCAAGAGCTAAATCTACCTATTGCAGGTCTTTCTTTTTGCACATGAACTGTTATCTAAATTCTTAATTAGACATTAATTAACTTATCCAGACCATAATCAACTCTTGCTGTCAATGCTAGTCTGCGATATTTACAGGGCCCCGAGTTCACAAAACATTCTCAGACTTAAGTTGAGAATTTGCTCAACTTTCAATTGCTGTTTATAAGACATATCTTTGATCCAGAAACACAAAAGTTTGCAAATAATTTCTTATTGATGTATTTGATACAAAAGTTTTATAAAGGGCTATGTTTTAGTTAAAATAAGGCGAACAATTTTGAGTAAATTTGCAACTTAAGTCTGAGAATGCTTTGTGAACTTGGGGCCTGATTATTACACTATAAACCTCAGAATGCCTCATTCGGCATTTCTGTCCAAACAATGTAAAAAAAAAAATGCCTCATTGTCTGGAGTTCCGAAACGAGGTATTTTGTTCAAAACGAGGCTTGGTTAAAATGCTTCGTTTACTAAACGTGTTTTAAATTGCCCTTTTTTTTGGAACAAGGTATTTTGTTCAAAACGAGACTTGGTAAAAATGCTTTGTTTACTAAACGTGGTTTTTTTTCAAGATAGTTAAGAGCTATCAGTGAATTTGTAAAAAGTAGAATTTATATTATTTAATATGATAAATAAACCTAGTCCAAACTATGATATTATAATCATGATATGATAATATAATCATTATTAATATCCATATGTCTTCCTAATTAAACGTTTTAATTAAATTTTAATATATAAAAAATAAACAGGCGTATTAGAAATATCAAATGAAATGGATTATTTATTTGTTGTACTTAGATTAGATAAACACTAATTTGTTGTCAGCGATATCAGTTAGGTGGAGGTGTAAAACAATTGCAGACACACAGCTATACCTTGATTTATTTATTGGCCCCAATAAAATGTCACAACACCACAGTTGTTTCTTAACACCTATACCTGATTGGGGCAATAAATCAATCAAGGTAGCTATGTCTCTGCAATAGTTTTACACCTCCACCGATGGCGTGTATTCTTGTCTTGTCAATTTCTCTGATAATAATATAGTTTGAACTGGTTTTATTTTCGTATTAAATAACATAAATTTTGATTTTTTCAAATTCGCCGATAGCAAATACCGCTAATAACTATTTTGAAAAAAACACGTTCAGTAATCAAGGCATTTTTACCAAGCCTCGTTCTGAACAAAATACCTTGTTCCAAAAAAAAGGGCAATTTAAAAACCTTGTTTCGGATACCTCATTTGGACAGAAATGCTGAACGAGGCATTCTGAGGTTTATAGTGTTATCCGATTTGTTGCTCAACTTCCATTCACAATTTAATCGTGAAAATTGAAATAGATAATCAAGACTGTTTTTTATCGTACTGTTCATCGAGGCAAGGCAGAAATTTCAGTCGCTCTTCTTGATTCATAGTAAATCAATTTGACGGAAATTTTCAACAAAAATTGCCTTTGTATTATCCAGTTCTAACTATTATGGTGAGAACTGCCAGATCTTTATCTAGTCTTTGATAATGTGTCTTTTTTAAGAGTAGGCCACATTTAATATTTCAAAATGTTAATTTAAGTAATATCATCATTGTCTTCTGTTGGAATATCAAAACAAATAAACAATCACATTTAATTTAAGCCTGAGGTCCAGTTTGAATATATCTATCTACAAAATAAAATTGATCAATGTACGTCTACCCTCAAAGTAATCAATATTTTGTCTTTGTGTTATTCATGAGCCTATAGTTGACTTACGAACGAAAGGATCGATTGCAGAAAGGTTAAAACATTGCTAGTTTATTAGATAAACAAGTAAGATGATCAGTCGATAGTATGTAATGTTAATGAGATAATAATACTTTGACAATTCCCCCTATACTATATTTACAATAAGAAACAAATGTCTTTTAACCATTACAGAGATGTAAGCACACATGAATTTCAATGAATAAAGTAAATTATCAACACACTTATATAAAATATGCATAATGAAATGAGTATGGTTAGAAGGAGTGCTGTGGGCATTATTGTTAATGAATAGATAGTAAGTACTGATATGGTGTACTCAATGCAAGGGAGGTAACTGGTTTCTCATGGAAACATTGTGTAAATATTATTCCACTACTGTCCATTATATTTATTAGATCTGCCTATTATCTCAATAACTGGTAGGGAAAGCATATGTTTATTTTTTTTAACCATTAAATTTGTCTGTGTTTTAGGTTAGAAATCCCAGCAGTAATTTATGTTTAGATACTTTACAAAGAGATGAGAAAATTGTGTTTGAAATGGGAATTTTTTCATGTCAAAATGGTGTCAGTGCTAATCAGGTTAGTTATGCAAACCTTTGAACATCTATCGTAGCAATCTCTTGTATTAAAATTCTATTTGGAACATGTGTAACCAGTTCTGTAACAAATGTAATAATGGCTGACACCAAGGTAGATTAAACAGAGCAAAATCTGCCTATTGTAGGTCTTTCTGTAGGCCTGAAATGTTATAAAAACTATTAACTAGACATTAATTAACTTATCCAGACCATAATCAACCCTCGATGTAGAGATTAGCATGAGATTTTTGTTGGATTGTAGTTCAATTTGCTACAATATTTTCCCCTTGCGATTCCCATTAATTGGATATTTGAGACTTCTAGTTTTGTCTTACCGACGTTAGTAATGATGACCGAGGCTCAGTGGAACTTTCATTCGCTTCGTTCTCAGTTCATAGTGGATCAATTTGACTAATATTTTCAGCAAATTACCTTTACATTACTATTGTAGTGAGAACTGCCAACTCGTTATCTAATCTCCCATAATGTATCTTTAATTAGTTAATCAAGGTAGGTGTGTATAGACGGTATAACACAATAAACATGACCACTTAATTACCTAATCAATCCAGCCTATTATCAACAACAGTTGGGTTAAGTGGTAGATATTATTCACCATATCTGGATATCCGATTGAGCATATTCCTGTTCGAACATTTGGAAAATAGCTTAGGACATGAGCAGAATATACAGGCGAAATCCCAACACTGGACTAAACAATATGTTACTGCCATATGACATAACAGACTTCTTATCCAGAGCTATTAAGAGGTTGGAATGTTTGTAATTTATAGTTTTATGCAGTAAAGATGTACATAAAAAATTTATTCTGAAAAAGTAAAGCGTGAATTTCACAAAATATGCCAAATACTACCCTGTTAAATTCCCAACAAAATAATTGTATTTTGATGTTTAATATTCGATATGACGAAGATATGAAGATATGAGTGAGAAAATATGTTTTCTTGTTTTTTCCAGGTATTTTCCTACAGTTTGGATGGTGAATTAAGACGTGAAGAGGGATGTCTGACAACACATGGTGAAGATGGCTCTGTCGTAAAATTAGAACAATGTCGAAACAATTCATTACAAAAATGGAATCATGACAAGGTATATTGTTCAATCTTTAATTAAGTCTGGATACTGGAATGTCATGGATTTGAATGCCTTCAAGGCTTTGGAATCATGGTTTCCACTTGTCTTGAACGACACTACATCCATGCGGATGAAAACAGAGATTCTTTTAACAAATTGTCTTCGGTAAAAATCCCTTGTTTTTTGAGATTTCAAAGGCAGATATGAGATATGTCAGTGTCTCAGAAATATTTCGAAAGTTGACCATATATTGATGAAACGTCGCACTTTTGAAAGCTTTGGTAAATATTTCATTAAGTGTGGTTGGCCAGTTTCTAGCAACTATACGTTGAATTTGTGTCCTTTGTAACGGTGACAATTAGATCATTATTCAAATATTTTTATACACATTGATTAGGCATTTTTATTCATTCCAGTTTTAGATAAATTTCGAACAATGGCACATTGTATTTAAAAGTTGCCCATTATTTTCTGCAAACAACATTTTATCTGTCCCAATGAATGCACATCTTTTTCTTACTTTGTCATTCTCTTTCATCGTCTTTAATGGTGTGATTGTTTTTTTTTACTTCAGGAAAGTGGTACTATAAAACATATAGAATCTGGGAAATGTTTAGACAGATCAAATATACCCAGTGGTAAAAGTATTATAGTCAAAATATGTAAAAATGGAGAAGATTCACAAAAATGGGCTTTTGAACATTATTTAGATTAAAATTGTTGTATATTCTCTTTACCTCAATTTGACAAATTGAAGAATTTTAGTATTTATTTTATCCATGTGCTGATTCAGATGAATTGTTTACCTAATTTATGTCATAAAGAGCAATTGGAACAAGAGTCTGAAATCTAGATGTTTAAAATTTATTCATCAACAAAAAATTTCACTGAATATGTTTAATGAAGGATATGTTTTCAAATATATAAAACAAGAAAAAGTTTTGTATGTTGTTCCATTCAGTTTTTTTTTTTTGGGGGGGGGGTACGAAAAAATATTTTTTTTGGACAATAAAAAAGTGTTGTAGTTCTAGTCAAAACATTAATTTGCATTTAGTCAAAGTTACATGTTTGTTAATTTGATATTTAAATGATGATACATTTTCAACATTTTCATCGTTTACCAGGGAAAAATTCTAATTGAATGCTAATTTTGATATTTGAAAGTTAGTTTTTTGGTCTTTCAAGTTCCAACCGATCGATAATCCATAATTTTATTTATTCAGTCTGTTTAAAATCAGATCTATATTTCGTTTCGTTTTTTATACTTTTGATGGTCTCTACTACATGAAGATCTCACCGGTTGTAGTGGAAGGTCGCATCAATGGTCATACGAACAGCTTTTGAACCTATGATGTCAGACACGTTTCTAGTGAATACCAACAGTTCTGTGCATAGCATGCTAAGAACTCACTGTAACAGACCGTTTCTTTGGCTTATCAGTTAAATCAACCAAAACACAGGTTACATAATTTTGAACTATAAAAAACAAACCGAAATAGGGTCTTGTTTTAATCTGATTAAATTATTCCTGATATTGTATTCATTTATTTCTAAATGCAAATGGTTTACAAGATACAAAAATTCAATGATATTTACTTTTTAATTATACAATAATTACCTGCTACTTATTAATTAATTACATGTTTGTATTGTGTTACATAATAAGATGTTTATTTATTACAAACCATTTCAATCCTTTTTCAAGAAATCCTTCAGTTTTCTGATCTTTGTATATTGGATGTTTTTTTCTTCTTTTTTTAAAAAAAAAAATCAGTACTGACCTATCATTTGTGGATACAAAGTATTAAGTTTAATAGTTTAAAGTATTTTCTTTTTATATTTTTTGCGCTATAAAAGATCCATGGTTTTGTCAAAGCTAGAGCTTAATTATTGAGTTGTCTCCTTTGACACATTATTTTCATGTTGTGACATTCCATTTTTGTAACAAATGTTTTGGTGTCTCAACTTAGTGATTTGCATTTGAATTGTTTGAGCAGAAGAGCCTACTTTGTGCATATTATTGAATAATTTTTTTTTTTGTTCAAATATTTTTTTTTATTGTAAATAAGAATGAGGGAAGTAAATGTTAAATCTGTTTTATGGGAGACTTATAGGTGAAATATTAAATCTGAATGTTCTTTAATTGAACAGGTTGAGCCTGTGTTCTATCTTGATTGTATTCAACTCTAAATTATTCTATATTCTAATATTATAGTGAGAGACTTGATTATAACTTGAATAAAAGCGTATTAGGTTATATTTTAACTTTTTAAGTGGAAGATACAGTATATCAATTTGAGTAAACAATATTTATTTGGGGCATATACCACACTTAAATCTTAGATAAATTCTAAATTTGCAAAGACATTTCTATTGGCTTTATGAAAACAAATATCGATAAGTTTTAAAGTTTGAATATCCCACTTAACAGTTATTTCATTTTTGACTGGGATTGTATATACTGTAATTTCACTTTAAGCACCTGGATTATAGCTGTAGTATGGTAGTAATGTTCTCGTGAAAAACTTGATGACATTCCAAATATACTACAATATTAAATTCATATCTGCTTAAAGTTAAAGTAAAGTATAATATATGAAATATTTCATAGAAATTGAGTGATCAATGCGATTTCTTGTTTTGTTGCGTGACAGTCTCAGACATATAAATATATAGATATCTTTTCAAAAATGCCATATTTAAAATAAGTATATTTTACCTTGCATACATGTATGAGAGTTTAAGTAATAAAATAATTCTTCAAATGAGATTTTGTTGAAGAACTATTGATTAATAGATTAGTAATAATAATAATAATAACTTTATTTAATGAGTAATGGTAAATATTTGAAAATGTTAAGTTTAAAAGCAATATAATTTAATTGAAAGACTATATTTGAAGTGCAATATATTTGTAGTAAAATTATGATATGAAATGTCAAATTTGAAGTTAAATAAATTTGCAATATTTAGGATATTATCACTTTGAACAAAAATTAATTGAAATTATACTTTTATATGACATTATATTCAAATTAAATGTAAATGTAGCGTCAAATTATGGCAAATTGAAAATGCTAATGCCGCTTCAAATGAAATAAGATAAACAGAAGTTAAAGTAGTATTTTTGGTATGAACGTTATTTCAAAGCTGTAATATATTGTCATACATAATATTGTTATTGTTGAGGGTCAAGAACACTATAGAGTCCTATTATTTGTTTTAAAGTAGGCATAGTTGCTGATAATTGTATTTATTGTAAATAGTTTTAAATATATGTACTTAGATTTAATCTGTCATAATTTATTTAGGCCTTCAAAAGATATCAGAATAAATGTTCATAATCGTTAATTAAAATATAAATTATGTCAAATATGCATATATATATACATGTATAGAGAGAGAGAGAGAGTGTGATTTCTCATGTGTAAAAACATTTAAATTTTAAAGGGGTAGTCTCCGATTTCACAGGAGACTGTAAATGAAAGTAGATAAAAGTAAAGAGGGCAAGTTTATGTCATTTAGATTTATATAATTTACATTACAGTAAGGTCCAGAAGTTTTATATCATTTACAGTACATTAAGGTCCATTGCAATAAAGTCTAGAAATTTGTTATTTTACTTTTACATTTATTTACATTACAACATCAATCATGGTCTAGAAGTTTATTATTTACAATATAAGGTCTAAGAGTTTATATCGTTTACATTACAGTAGGGTCTAGAAGTTTATATTTTCATTACATAATGATCTAGAAGTTTAGATATTATGCTACAAACTTTATATTATTAACACAACAGTAAGGTTCAGAAGTTTATATTATTTACACAAAACACTAGGGTCTAACTTGTGACATATATACTGGTAGTCAGTAAACGGACAATTTGGCTTGAGCAATCGCTACTAATCACAGGACCTAAAATTGACAAAGAATTAAAGTGTGTTTGATCTTGATGTACCTCTGTGTAGATCAACGAAAATTAGAACAGAATTGGAATAGAATCAAACACTACTACCCCATATAATCGTCTGCGTAAATATTATATATCTTTATTTTTTTGTAAAATATAGCGAGGGATGCACAGATATTTAAAGATGTGTTCGCAAATGTTGACATAAAAGACTAATTTGTTAGTCATGTTGTCTGTATTACAGTTGCCCATATAGTTGTATAGAAAAGTGCCTTCTGTAATATTACCATAATGTTAGAATAAAATATGTATCATTCAAGACTGAACTGTGGATAATTAATATATTAATAACATTCTGTAAATCCAATCATCATTAAAATATATTGAACGCTCCCTGCTATTTAAATGCTCACCGAGGTCAACATTTTATTCACAAACGACAATGGAAAGTTTATTTTCATTCATATTGTTTTAAGAATGGCATTGTTTGTTTATTGTTCATGTCTTCATGTGAAATTGTCAATCATTTAAACATAAAAATGTGTAGTATTTTTAGAATTGAAGAGCTTTGAACCTTGCTTAGAAATTGCCTGGGAATTCTTAAATGCAATTTTGTCTTCTTTGATTTTTATCAAAAGATCCAGATATATTTAGTGCTTTTATAATGGAGTATTGATGATATTTTAATAGGTAATGTATAAATAGAACAAGGATGTGAAATTAAGTACTTATATGAAAGAATGTTGTCATAATTTGATAACGATTGTTATATATAGCTTTATAGATTTGATATTACTGGGAACTGCTATGCCAAGGGGAAATAACTGCTTCTATTACAAAATGAGGAAAATTGTTTTTTTCTTTTACAGTTTGACGTTATTTAATAAACTTATTTTTATTAGAAGATTTTTTTCTCTTTATTTCTATTATAGGGTTACTATATACAACTTGTATCAAATGAGCACAAGCTTATTATCTGTACATGTACAGTACAGGGCTTGGGGAATAGAATGTACATTACATTTTTATACGTCCACATTCATAATGTGAACGTATTATGCTGTTGCCCCTGTCTGTGGGTGGTTTTGTGTGTGTGTGTGTCTGTGGGTCGCCTACAGGGCGCAATTCTTCGTGGATTTTCTTCAAACTTTGTATACTTATACCCTAAGGAAGATCCCTTTTGTTTTTGGTGCATGCCCGACCCCCAGGGACAGTCACGCCCATTTCTAGTATTTGTTTGTTTGTCGTCTACAGGCCACATTTTTTACCTTATAACCTCGAAACTTTGCATACATATTCTTTGTACCCAAAGGAACATCCCTATCATTTGGGTTTGGGGTGCATGCCCAACCCCAAGGGGCAGAGCCACGTCTATTTTCTTTTCGTGTGTCTTTGTGTTCCCTATAGGGGACAATTCTTACTGAATTTTCTTCAAACTTTGTATATTTACTCTTTACACCCTAAGGATGATCCCTATCGTTTGGGGTGCACGCCCAACTCCCAGGGGCAGAGCCACGCCCATTTTCTTTTTGTTTACCCGTGTGTTGCCTACAGGGGGCAATTCTTACTGTACTTTTTTAAAACTTTGTATACTTACTCTTTACACCCTAAGGATGATCCGTATTGTGTTTTTGTGCATGCCCTACCCCAGGGGCAGAGCCATCCCCATTCCTTGTATTTATTTGTTTGTCGTCTACAAGCAACATTTCTTAACGTATCATCTTGAAACTTTGGATACTTATTCTTTATACCATAAGGAACATCCCTGTCATTTGAGGTGTGTTGCCTACAGGCTACAATTCTTAATCGATCATATTGAAACTTAAAATACGTATTTCTTATACCCTAAGGATGACCCCTTTTGTTTTTGGTGCATGTCCGACGCCCTGGGACAGCAACGCCCATTTCTTGTATTTGTTTGTCTGTCATCTACAGGCTGCATTTCTTAACGTATCATCTTGAAACTTGCATACTTATTCTTGGTACCTTAAGGAAGATCCCTATTGTTTTTGGTGCATGCCCGACGACCAGGGACAGTGCCACGTCCGTTTTCTTTTTGTGTGTCTGTGTGTCACATACAGGCCACAATTCTTAATCGATCCTCTTGAAAACTTTTTTATAATTATTCCTTATATCCTAAAAAAAAAAAAAAAAAAAAAAACACCGCTGCCTCGCCAACACACATTATTTTTTATATATTGAGGGAGTAAATGTTGATTTAGCAATATCGTTTGATATCGTTCTTCTGCAGTCAACATTTTATTGTCGCAAGTGATTACGTAACATCAAGGCTGTGATCAATCATTGATACTGTTTGAAGCCATTCTATAGTCCTGTCTAAAAATGATCGGCAGCTTGTCTATAGAGATCGACAAATAGTAATAGCGTATTTTGGGCGCCGGTGTAAAAGTCTCGCGAGATTATCACACTTCCATAATGATGTACATTGTGATGTCTTCTAGCAGTGCATGCAGGTGGAAAACTATTTTCATTCTTTTGTTGTGATTTAAAGAAAATACATTACCTTGGATGTGCTTTACCGATAATAACATTGGACGTGATTTACCGATTTTTGATGTTTGTCAATGGTGGAATCATTCTTTAATCGATAATGGAGAGAGAGAGAGAGAGAAATGGGGTTTAATGTCCACTCAACACAAACTAGGTCATTTCGGGACTAACATGGTTTAATTTTATTTCAATAATTCGCTTGCGCGTAGGGGTCTTTAGCAGTGGGAGGAAACCGGAGTGTCCGGAGGAAACCCACGAGGTTGATAAGGCGCCCCTATCTGCATGCCACATACGCTCACACCAGGGCTCGAAACCACAGCCGGAAGCCAGAGGTGACTGGCCAGCTAGAGGTCGAAGTGCGGCACTCTAGACCACTAGGCCATCCCAACCCCCCAATCGATAATGGATAAAAAAAAAATACTACGACCAAGGTAAGATGAGCAATTATTTGGTGCGCATTATTTTTTTTTTATATTTATATTTTTTATTCGTACTTCACATTTAAATAATCGTAATCAAAATGAGCCGATCGGTTAAACGACTCGCGGGAAATTAAAAGATTAGCAATTATTTGGTGCGCATTATTTTTTTTATATTCATATTTTTTATTCGTACTTCACATTTAAATAATCGTAATCAAAATGAGCCGATCGGTTAAACGACTCGCGTAAATTAAAAGTTTCGTCTTAAATTTAATTTATAAATTATGTATCTCGGGAAATTAAAGTACTCGGCTAGTAATTTGACGCTTGACATAATTAAAAGGTACGTCCATTTCTAAACCCCTCTCGAAAAAATTAAACGATGTATCATTAAATTAAGCCATTGTACTAATTAAACCATTTTTGTAATTTTCAAGCGATTATAATCAATTATCAAACGATGTTTTGAAATTAAACTCTATAGCATTTTTTCAAGTCCAAAACCCCCAAATTAAACGATGCCAGTTTTCCAGTGATAAATTTATACACAGTGTTTAAGGACATGAGACAAAGAAGCCTATTGATTTTCAGCGATTTCTGATAATTAGTGCCAGAGTTATGGCCCTTGATCACTTTAAAAAAATCTTGTGAACGCTCTAAAGGGCAAAGTTAATATCCGATTGACTTCAAATTTATACACAGTGTTTAAGCTCATGTGACGAAGAAGCCTATTGATTTTCGGCGATTTCCATTAATTAGTGCCAGAGTTATGGCCCTTGATCACTTCAAAAATTCTTGTGGGCGCTCTAGAGGCCAAAGTTAATATCCGATTTACTTTAAATTTATACACAGTGTTTAAGGTCATGAGACGAAGAATCCTATTGATTTTCAGCGATTTCCGATAATTAGTGTCAGAGTTATGGCCCTTGATCACTTCAAAAAATCCTGTGAACGCTCTAGAGGCCAAAGTTAATATCCGATTTACTTTAAATTTATACACATTGTCTAAGGTCATGAGGCGAAGAAGCCTTTTGATTTTCATTGATTTCCGATAATTACTGCCAGAGTTATATATGGACCTTGATCACTTCAAAAAGTTAATATCCGATTGACTTCAAAGTTATACATAGTGTTTACAGTCATGAGACGAAGACGTCTATTGATTTTCAGTGATTTTCAATAATTACTACCAGAGTTATGGCCCTTGATCACTTCGAAAAAATCCTGTGGAAGCTCTAGATGACACAAGCCACGAAAAGGTGTAGAACTTCAGATGAAAAAGCACTTAAATTTAAATAAATTTTTACGAATTCTTTGGGGGTTAAAAACTTGTATTAATAATTCATCTTTCAAATTTTGTAAAGGAAAAGATAACTTGTTGTTCTGTTTTTGTGCAAATACATATTTTGCGGACCATATAAGCTTGTAACAGACGTTACATGTCCAATTAATATTTGCCCCAAATTTGCTAATAACTACCAGCCCAGTTGATTTGAGTGTGATAATATCAAAATCTATATTCTAGAATGTAAAAAAATGTCTTTGTGCGCTGTTTACCCCCAAAAATTGGCAAAGATCTTTCATGGACATCTGGTTTCAAAACAGTGTGAAATGTCTGAACTGATAACTCTTTTACACTCTTTCTTGGGCATGATTTCATTGTCATTCTTAGCCATTATGTTACAATATTTGATCAATTATTATTTTGTTATTAAATTTTACTTCTGTGTACTGTTTTGTCAATATTGCACAAAATATTTGTAACGGACGTGACTCCCCACTATGTAACGGACGTGACCTTTTGTAACGGACGTCACCATTGACCCAATTAACAGTGCGAGGTGTATCTGAGGTGTTTAACGATCCTTTCCATGCATAGTTTGAGGACATTTAAAAAAGAAGGCAATCTATGTAATTTTATTAAATTTAATAAAGACCCGTAATTTTCTTTAGGTCATCTTAGCTCCTTGTGTAACGGTAGTGATGTTTGACATCATCAATTTCGTCCACCATCACGTCCGTTACACGTAAAACCGAAAGTCAAACTGTTATCAATCAAATTTGCATGATTCTTTCATTTTTTTTCGATCACCCGAATGTGTGGAACGGCTCTTGATTTTGACCGCAAAGCAGGCGGCTTTGTCATCTTTGATATCCTCAGTTTTTGCCAAATTCTTGTAATAATATAACGGACGTGATTTTGATATAACGGACGTGACGACAACAAAAGTTTGAGGACGGAATTTCTTTGTGGGGGTCCCGGCGTCGACCATTTTTAATTACCCGCAAAATCGTGAGGTATACGAACTGTGTGTAGAACAAGGGAGCTAATAACCGCGGAAGAGCCATGGATTTGAAACGGGAGGGGAAATATCGATCATCGTAAACGCAAATAACGGACGTGATTCTTTGACGGAATCTCGAGTGGACGATCGAAAATGCGAATAGTTTCTTCTCAAACGTCTCTAAATCAAGAGAAATACTTACATCATATCACTCAATTATGCCTTTTGATTTGTAACATAAACATACATATAGATGCAGGTGGTGAGCAACTCTTTCAATGCATTAAAAAATCGTTTTTTTTGGACGGAATTTGTCACGTCCGTTACACACTTTTTAAACAATTTTTTTTATTGAAAAATATTAAGATTTTTGGAATTTGACACTTCTGATGGATAGAAACATCCTTTATCTTCAATTTAAGAAACAACTTCTAGATTTCAATCTATGTCTTCAATATCAAAATACTTACCCTTTTTTAACACCACCAAGAGGGACAAATTTAGACGTCAAAAAAGGGGGTATTTTTATTTTTGTTTCGCAATAAATACTTTATTTGTACTATTTTGATCATGAAGTTGTGTTTATTATCTCTTTATTATATTTTGTGTATAACCATACCAAAAATTACATTGGATTTGTCCTAGCTTTGGGAAAAATCAATTTTTGCAAAACCATATGTTAGTTCTACACCTTATCGTGGCCTGTGTCAGATGCCAAAGTTAATATCCGATCGACTTTAAATTTACACACAGTGTTTAATGTCATGAGACGAAGAATCCTATTGATTTTCAGAGATTTCAAATAATTACTGCCACTATTGATTTTGATGAATGTCCCGATCCCCAGGAATCAAAGCAGGAATGTGGACGTAGCCTATATTGTAGCGTTAGCGTTATGTTTTAAGTATTGGCCATGTAATGAATAATGGAAGAGTTCAAAAGTATTGGAAATGTAATTAATTACATTCCCAAAATTATGTAATGGTCAATTTGATGGCACATATAAATATTTCCAATATGACAGACTTCAATATTTTATACAAAATTTAAAAAAGATTCTAATCAGTTTTAACAAATATGAAGGCAATAAACATTTCATTTAGAAACCTTTATAAGAAGTGGATTTCTGCAAAGGTGTATTATATTGTCATCAAAGATAAGTGCTAATTTTGCAGCCAATCATTTATTCAATGAGTTAGCTTGATTAAAAAACAATAATTGTCTTTTTACACTTTAATCTTTATCTCAAGGTGACAAAAATAACAACGTCCTTAAAGTATAACATCATTCTATTAGTAAGTGCAGGAGGGTTGCACCACACACAATTTTACACAAAAACAAATATATGGACAAGACATCATACTCAAAGACCACAAACATAAAACAAATCAAAGAGAGTGAATGGATCCGGGGGCTAGCCGTAAGCGTCCACTGCGCTGTACAGTCCCGGGCCTGTGGTGACACAGACTTCACTCATATTTGAAAACAACTGGGAATGCAACCCAAAGAAATAATTATATAGTGTCAGCATGAGTCATGATCTATTATATGTTGCAAAAATTACGAATGCAAGCATATTGTTGTATAAATTCCGCTACACAAGTAACCACATAGTTAAATGTATCAGAAGTAGGCCTAGTTCAAAACCAAATCAATAAAAGGATTGAAGTATATAAATGCATTTAGGACAAACATTGCAACCGCCACAGAAACGAAAACACAACTGAATACAAAGAAGCAAAGGAGAAGACTATCTAGGGAGACAGCCGTCTGCTGACTGAGTGGTGTGACGTGAATCTGCCGTAATAGTTGTTATGACGTCGTGGTTGAGAAGGTGCAATTTCCCGGTAAAAGGGCGATAATCTAGATAAAATTACGTAAAATATAAAAACTATTAGTTTTAAAGATCATGCAATAGTACAAACCATAGTATAATTATTATATAATGTCCCACGTAAGAAATGCAAAACAGGAATGCTAAAGAAATCGTAAGTTATTAGTGTATTCCTAAAAGCCTAAAAAAAGGGCAATAATCCAGATAGGACTAGACATCTAGAAGCAATTTATATAGAATCATTATCCAATATGTAGTCAGTAATATCATTATAAGAAATGTAAAACTTATTATGTTGAAGAAATGGAAGTTTTGAAATTTCTTTCAAAATGCGTAATTGTGTACCACCTTTGGCCGTGCACTTAAAATTAAGAGTTTTTATTCGGGAAAGAAATAGTTCTTTATTGTTGCATATTTTTAAAAATCGTAATGCCTGTGAATAGAAAACATTGTATAGTGTCGTATCTGGTATGTTACTATGAGCTGACGGGTATTTTACTATTTCAAAACCAAATTTGTCCGTTTTATCGAATATACCGACATTAAATTTGTTATTAATTATATTGATGTCCAAGTCAAGGACAGATGCATTTATAGTGCCCGAATTTTCTTTATTTAATATAAGTTCAGGAGGATATATTTCATCTTTGTATTTATTGAAATTACCATTATCATTGATTGGTGTTATGTCATCAATGTAACGGAAGGTATAATTTAGACTTTTTGCTACCTTGTAATCTGTTTTTCTTTTATGGTCTTGAAAATCGAATTCGTATTTATATAAATGTGCATTTGCCATAAATGGGGCGGGGTCAGTTCCCATTGGTAAACCAATAGTTTGTTGTATTATCTGATCCCCAACCTCAAATATGGCATTGTCAATGAGAAAATGTATAATATTTTGAAATTTTTCTTTATCGAAAACTACAGTATTGGCATTGCGCCGTTTTATGATCCATCTTGCATCTTGTGAGTAGATGGCCATCAGATTTCTGCCTTTTCCAAAAGCACCATTAAAGGCCTTATCCACGAACCAATCCAAATTCTTTTTAAGGTCTGCATGTTGTAGCATAGTATATAAAGTAGAAAAGTCGAAAGTTTCTATTGATTTTGCATTGTCTTTTTGATTGATTTTATCTAAAGTATCTACTATTGGTTTATTTTTATCAATTATGAAAAAGCTATTAATCCCAGTATAATTGCGAAGTGTTTTGCACCAAATGGCATGTTGGGCCTGGCATAATTTAAGTCCTTTAGTAATAGTCACTGCTAGAGGTTTTGTCTGGCAGATGCTGGAGGAAATTATGTATCTGAATTTTACTGGATTTTTATGAAATTTCGGTATAGAATAAATATATGGAAGGGCATCTACTTTTACATTGTCTTTTATATCATTACTCCTGTTAAACGAATATGGTTTTATGGTTACTTAATATGAAACATATATATTGTTTTAGAGTCATGATGAATAATTTCCCGATTATACAATCAATATATGGATTAAGAAGTTTTTAAAATTGCTTACAATAAAATGTTGTTAATTACCAATAACTATACATGGGATTCATTTTTCAAGTCATACAGTAACATCAGTTTTTGTCACCACATCTTTCACGTAAAAATTTGCGTTATTGTTATAATTTATAGAAATTACAAACAATTCATACAGAAATGTCTATTTTAGTGAATCAGGATTATTTTTCGTTTGATTTTGTAGGGGCTTCATGACAAGAAAACAAGGTTGACTTTTTATGCAAATTAATGAGAAATGGTAAATAATTATTTTTCAATGTAATGGGTAATGGTAATTAATTTCGTGGCTAAAAATGAGACATTAATTGTAACGATTACCATGCATTTAAAAAGGAATGGCAATGTAAATAGTTAGAGTGGGGGTGTAATGTCCCCAGCCCTTATACAGTAAGGGCAGCAAATGTAATACCAGGAATATCTTGCCACTTTCTCCCCATCAATTTAGCTTTTAGTTTTTGGGGTGTAAAAAGTTACTGGGTGGATGTTATATAATGATTACTCTTATTGTAATTATTTTGTAAATGTAACTAATGCTGTAAACCATTGCAATAAATGGAATTTTATGTTTCAGTACCTCATAAAGGGAAACAAAATTAACAATGTGTTTATTGATAAATTATATTAACCAATGACTAGGTATCACTTATTATCAGAGGCTTTATTTGATAAAGAAATCTTTTATTCACACTTAGGGGCCTGACAAGGACTGTGTCTAGTTGATTAGATGGGATGACCAAGCAAAATTTCTCTCGAGGATGGGTTTCATCTGTCTGCATTCATCTTGTTTGTGGAGAAAAGTAGAATGTTTAACCCCGTTTCATTTCATATAATGTTATTCATTTAGTAAAACAAGATGGGTGGGCGTAAAGGCTTAGAGAGAAATGGGGTTTAACATCCACTATACACAAGCTCTGTCATCTTGGGACTAACATGGTTCAATTTTATTTCAATTGGGAGGAAACCGGGGGAAACTCACGCCAGTTGACTCAATGACAGACCTTATGATACACATGCAAACCGCTTAGGTCTATTGGATATTAATGCAAGTTAAATCAGCTTTACGAAAGTCTCACCCATAAGCACAACCAATTATGCAGTATCACTCATTTAATGACGCGTACTACCTCATGTCATCTTTTATTGCACTCCATTACATACATGTAATATAAGATTACACAGTGTCACCCATTAACACAACCCATTACACAGTATCACCCATTAACACAAACCATTAAAAATAGGTTGCCAGGCAACGAAACATACACCCACACAGCAGCCAAATCGTCCGGGCAGTCAACAAGAGTTGTCGCATATTAAGGAATTATCAAAAAATCATTAGAATATGTTTGGTTTTTATAATCAAACATTTTTTTTTAAATCAGATAATAATTGTGACATCCAGGGGGATCACAAGCTAAAAAGGGGACATAATTCAGGAAGTAATGACCCGATGGGCGCAAATATCGAAAGGAACCAAGATCTTTGG
The DNA here is from genome assembly GCA_036850965.1 of Patella caerulea. Classification (NCBI taxonomy): domain Eukaryota; kingdom Metazoa; phylum Mollusca; class Gastropoda; family Patellidae; genus Patella; species Patella caerulea. The sequence goes on from JAZGQO010000021.1 coordinate 18,355,132, forward strand.
GTTATAAACATACATGTCAAGTTTCATCAAAATCACTTCAAAATTGTGACCTCTATAGGGTCCACAACCTTGATATAACATATTTTCACACTATTCGTGTACAAACGACGGCTATTTTGTCCGTCAATTCTAGTCCGATTTTCACGTAATTCATACTCTCTCTTCATTACCATGTAACGGTGATATAGTCAAACGTTTTTTTAAATCAGATAATAATTTTGACCTCCAGAGGGACCAAAAGCTAACAAAAGCGATTTTTCGGACAATCCGGGGACATAATTCAGGAAGTTACGATCCGAATGGGCGCAAATATCGCAAGAAACCAAGATCTTTGGGTTATAAACATACATGTCAAGTTTCATCAAAATCAGTTCAAAATTGTGACCTCGTTATGGTCCACAATCTTTACATAACATATTTTCACACTATTCGCGTACAAACGGCGGCCATTTTGTCCGTCAATTTTGGTCCGATTTTCACGAAATTCAAACACAACCTTCATAACCATAAAACGGTGATATAATATATAATCAAACATTTTTTTAAATCGGATAACAATTTTGACCTCCAGAGGGACCACAAGCTAAAAAGGGCAATTTTTCGGACAATCAGGGGCCATAATTCAGGAAGTTATGATCCGATTGGCGCAAATATCGAAAGGAACCAAGATCTTTGGGTTATAAACATGCATTTCAAGTTTCATCCAAATCGGTTCAAAATTGTGACCTCTACACTGTTCACAAGCTAAAAAACGTGATTTTTCGTACAATCAGGGGCCATAACCCATGAAGTTACAGTCCGATACATGCCAATAGCGAAAGGAAACGAGATCTTAGGGTGATAAACCTATATTTTAAGTTTCATTGAAATCAGATAAAAATTGTGACCTGTAGACTGTTCACAAACAATTGTGGACGGACGGACGAACAGGGGCGACGACAATATACGCCCACATGAAAATGTGGGCGTATAAAAAGTATCACTGGCTAACGCAACATATTGCACAGTCTTAAATTATCCATACTTTGTTCAGTATTTAAAAAAAAAATTCAAGATTTTTTTAACAATCATTTTATTAATACACAGACCTACATGTACAGTAACAAAACAACAATAATTATTAAAATAACCTGTACTACATCTTCTATACAATAACAATATTTCATCACTTTACCCACATTTATAATGTCATTAAAATGACTAGACCTCTTTGATTTGGGGCACAAAAATACTAGATTTTAAATGTTAAATTGCTTTGTAGGATGTCAATCTGTCTTCGTTGAAAGTTTTACGTTTATCGATAAAGCTAGTGTTGAGATCGAACTAATTTGGTAGTCCATAATCAACACACGGGGATAGAAAAATGGAAAAAATTAGTAAAGCCAGTTATATGGTGATCAGTTGCGGATCCAAAGGGGGAGGGGGGGGGTGTCCAAACCCCACCCTGCGCAGCTACATAAATCCTACATCATTATAAAAATTGACGTCAACCAGTGTGTTGGATTTCACACTTTAAAAAGCTCAATTTGCAATGCCTATGCAATTTAGAGACCATGATGGCATTATACATTTTCTTAACAGGAGCCTGGCAAACCCCCTCCTGCGAAAATTCCTGGACCTGCCACTGGTGATATAACCTAACTGGTATTCAATAATCAACAAAGTAAGAAAAAAATTTGACTGAAATTAGTAAATAGAACAGCATCCAATTATTCTTTTAATCTTTCAAAACAAAAATAACACAACAGACAACACAATTCCATACCTTGACCAAAATCAAAGAAGTATAGTGCCTTTAAGCTTAAGTAGTTCATTAAGAAATGCATTTACTAATTAAAGGATATGAAATGTAAATACCTTTAACACAGAGAATAGCATAATATACACAACCTTGGCACAGATAACGGTAGGTTTCTTTACAGAATATGGAGTGAGGTAGTGTAATTACAGTTAGAGAGTGGAGATATGATGTAATAGGGGATACAGTGCTGTCAATTACAGTGAAGTTGTGGAAAATGCATTTATACACGCTAAATATATCAACATGGGAATGTAATATGGTTGGAAGACACCAAGATTGAGGAATGTAGTAAAGCCAGAAATAGAGTAAGATGGTAAAACTTGTGTTAAAGTGAGAGTTAGGAATGCGACAGAGTGCACCTATGCCCACGACTATAGTGATGTAAGGGTCATGGTGGCGCATGAAGTATTGTAAGGTCCGCTTGAGAACAGACAGGTACCGGTACTACGCTAGTTGGTCGACATTTCTTCGAGAATTTTGAGAAGTATATCTTCTGCTTCCATTTAATGGAATACAAAAGGTTTATTTACTATTTGAGTGTATGTCAAGTGTGAGTAAGCATTACAAAACTATATATTCAGGCCCCAAGTTCACAAAACATTCTCAGACTTAAGTTAAATCAACAAAAGTTATATAAAGGACTATATTTCAGTTACAACAAGGCGAACAATTTTGAGTAAATTCTTGACTTAAGTCTGAGAATGCTTCGTGAACTCGGGGCCAGGACAAGAGATTAATTCTCCAAGTATGAAGTAGGTGAATCTCTGCAGGCGCGGATCCAGAGGGGGGAGGGGTCCATGGGGTCCGGCTCCCCCCCCCCCCTTGCTCAGGCTTGAAAATTTTTTTATGCGATTTTATTGGCGATTTAGACCTGTTACTTTGGAATTTACCTTCCGGAAATACGTCAGAATGAACCAAATTGAATCTAATTTACCAAATTATCGTTTGAGCGCAATTAGTTAAGCAATTATCAAACCTAGACCCCCGCCCTGCAAAAAATCCTGGATCTGCACCTGCTCTGTGTGCAGAATCGGGACAAGAAACATCAACTAAATGTACAAGTACGAATATAATACTAGTTCACAGTTATTAAAGATTAAAAAATGACTTCGAAATCCAGAATAAATTTTGAAAAGCAAGCACACGGTTTATTGCAATCAGTCGTCATTAAATGGCAGCTAAAGAAGCTTCTGGAAAAAACAACCCAGTTCACAATCATCAACAATGTCTCCGAGGTCCTGCATTAAAATCACAGATATTGTGAAAAACAAATTGCATTTAGCAGTCAGTATTTATAATTACTAAACAGGTTATAATATTCCTGGGCCACAATATCAAATATTTCACTGAGGTTCTGAATCATGGCGCAAAAACAAACATGTAATTTCAACATTACAAACACATAAGAAAAACAGCTTTCTTTAGTTCTTCTCAATATAAGTATTTTCATCTAATCACAATCTTTGTATTTCATTCAATCACAATCTTTTCTTGTTTTACTCTCATAAATCATTCATCGTAAAATGTCTGCATTGCAACGGAAAGCCACATACTAAAATAGGAATATAATCTAAAATCTTTTAAAATCAATCCAACCACATTCCATGTCCATTCACAGTGTCCATTTACTACTTTCTCGTTGTTGATTACAAACATCCCAGAATTCCTTTGGTGTCACATGACTGAGAAAATGAGCCTCAATCTCAAGCCTATTAATTTTAACACTTTCATCAACTGACACAACTTTCTTAAGTGTTCCTTGTTTCCTATATAAAATAAATAAAAATTATTACTGAATTAGATAGATATAGTTTTATATATCTGTTTCGTCATACATGCCATCTAGCTCATGACGTCAATTGGCAGACTATTGCCATTGAAGAGGCAATCAGTGTCAAGATTATTTCTATTACGTCTCTTTTTTGTAAATCATTTTTTTTCATTTTTAGTGAAGCCTGTACCATAGTAGGCCAGTACTATTTGTTTATTTTTTGCGATGTCTATTTTCTAAAAACACAACACAATTTCTGTCTTGTCTGCAGGTCTATCTTGCAGATTTTCGTTTTGCGGTCCTCCTGCACTTACAGTAAGACGATCTTATTTAAAGGAGCTAAACCGTTATTCTTTGGCACGTGGAAATGGGCACAAATGGGTCGAAACGGATATGATAATGTAATATGAATGTATATAAACTGATTTACATTCAAACGTGTCTGTTTCTATTCAGATATGTTCGGCAAAATACACAAAGAGTCCAAAAGTCGAATTAGAAAACTCCTGTCTTAACTTGTAATGTCCAGATTTCATACATTCAACTTTGTTTATGTATATCCATATTTCAACATAAAACAATACATACCATGTTTCTGAATCAACTGCTGACAGTGTTAAAAGTCTGGCTTCTTGATATTGTGTCATTTCTTGCAATGATGTCACTTCCTGTTTATTTGGCGAAAATAGAAGTCCACCTATCCTGTAAGAAAATAAGTTGCATATATTAAACAAACATTACAGACTTACTTTATATATAACAATTCTGTTGATAATTGTATTTTCTAGTATTGATTTCACACAACTTCAAAAATTTAAAAATAAACAGAATAGTCCTGTGATTTTCTGTTGAACGAGACTGAAATTTCAAAGAGGTTTTTTTCTCTCCAGGCCTAAATGAACAATCCTGCTGAGTTTTAAGACAAGAGATGGACAGAGAACATGAATAAAAAGTCGATTTTTGGTACAATCAGGGTCGGTCATTAATTCAGTATGTTACGGTCAGATCTTTGAGACATAAACATATATTTTAAGTTTCATCAAATTCTAATAAAAATTGTGATCTCAGAAGGTCAACAATTTTAATGTGGATTTATAACACTATAAAGCACTAAATGCCAAAACCAACCCAAATCTCCAGCTGAAAACATTTTTTGTTACATGAAACAAAAGTCTCACACCTACCTGAACATGGCCTGTTTAACAGTAGGTCGATCAACAGGGTCGTTTAGTACCAAATCACGTAGAATTGTACGAAACTCTGGGGATAATTCCAATGGTAGTTCTGGAATCTTTGAGTTTTCATAATGGGGAACATTTGGTGAGGAAGTTGGGAATGCATCTTCTGGTTGTAGAATACTATAAATCATTCTGGCTGCAGCAAAACCATCTGATTTACTGTAGATATCTTCTAATAATACCTGAATTACATTGAATATTTTCTCATGTAACAAGTTTTAACTTTTTTAATCAAGTATTAGTATGGTCTTAGTTTCACCTTTCTATCATGTAAATGCAACAGTGTCTTGCAGCTCTCTAATATGTCTTTGTTAAGCAAAAATGAGCACATTCATCTGCCATTTGTGCACTATAGAAGTGTGCATAGAAGGGTGTAGTAAAAAGTAAAAATCACTAATAAATTATCTTAAAATAACCAGACCTCTTTGATTTAAAACAATTTTGATTTCATTGATTTGTAGGTATATATTTGGTTTTTGAATTATGAATCTATTTAAAATATTATGTCAACACATAATGTCAAGCTGCAACTAATTGTTTCAAAACAAAATCTAAACCACTATGCTTAATATGTGTAACAAAAATCTAATCACGTACACATATAGATCATGTTAAATAACTAATCGAAATAATATATCAGACAACCCATTAAAATAAATAATTTCTAAGTTGTCAAACAAGTTTAGCTCGTTTTAAATGTAAAATATTCCTTTTAACTTGAACTGAAATGTGTCAAACTTTTATTGTTGACATTTCACACCAATGAAGTTGCACATAAAAATTGCCTATTATTTCCTCCTCTATGTGTGAAATTTCCAGGCTGTTGCTACTGCTAAACAGATTGGTTTGAAACAGAAAGGGTTATTTCACTACACTTCAAGTTGGAAAGCCTCTATAACAGAATACTAGTTTTTATATTCTACATTCATAGATTATTAATCACCTACAATTTATCCATATTTTGGTTCCATGAACCTAGTTTTCCTAAATAGCTTTTTCAGTATATAATATTTGAGGTACTGTACTTCGAAAAGGATGATGTCAAATTACTTTCTATATTTCTTTTTATATAAACTTACAGTTTGAGGTAAAAGCTCTGGTGAACATCGAGAATATCGACACAGTTCTGGTGCCCATGCATGGGAATTTCCAGCAGACGCCTGACCTTTTTCTACAAATCTTGACGGTCGACCATTACGGTCATTAAAGCAGCGAGCTAATCCGAAATCACCCAATACAGGTCGAAGATAACAATCTAGAAATATGTTGTCAGCTTTTATATCACGATGTACTATTTTCTTGCTCTGTAGGAATACTATAGAAGATAACAACTGGTACACAAACTGTGAAAGAAATAGTTCCGAAAGTCCATACAGTGGTGTTTCCATAGCTTGTTTTTGTTCCAGCATGAACGTCTTGAGAGTGGTAGGATATTCCGGTAGAACTAAAAAAGTTGTTCTATTGGCCATTTCTATTGGGACATCCAGATTCTGTGGGACTAGCAAAGACTGGAATCGTTTAAAGCTTGCAGTTGATCCCTGGTAGTGATGTAGAATGTTGATTATATTGGGGTGACCAGAGGATAACAATAACGGAACAAGATATTCCGGACCAAAACTATCCACCAAATATTCATCTATACTGTAACCACAATTATGATCACCAAACTCTAGGTTTATTAGGTTTATCATCATCTAGAAAAGGACACAAAGAGAATTATTTTAAAAAAACAGCATTTTATAGCTTCAAACCAATCGTTACAAATAAGATAGGTTGCCAGGCAAGTGGGTAATGGAAGTGTTTAAAAGCATCCGATATCATTTCAATACAAATCAGATGACAACTTTTGTCATTTCTCGAAATTCGAACTCAACCTTCCGTAGGGTGTAACGGTGATAGAGTCAAACATTTTTTTAAATCGGATAATAATTGTGATCTCCAGAGGGACCCCATAGGCGATTTTTCGGACAATCAGGGGCCATAATTCAGGAAGTTACGATCAGATATGTGCAAATAACGAAAGGAACCAAGATCTTTGGGTTATAACCATGCATTTCAAGTTTCATCAAAATCGAATTAAAATTGTGACCTCTACAGGGTCCACAACCATGATATACAATTTTTTAACAGTATTCGCGTACAAACGGCAGCCATTTTGTATGACAATTTTGGTCCGATTATCCCGAAATTCGAACTCAACCTTCCTTAGGGTTTAACGGTGATATAATCAAACGTTTTTTTAAATCGGCTCAACCTCGTGGGTTTCCTCAACCTTCTTTACGGTGTAACGGTAATATAATCAAACGTTTTTTTAAAATCAGATAATAATTGTGACCTCCAGAGGGACCACAAGCTAAGAAAAGGCGATTTTGCGTATAATCAGGGGCCATAATTCAGGAAGTTACGATCCGATATGTGCAAATATCAAAAGGAACCAAGATCTTTGGGTTATAACCATGAATTTCAAGTTTCATCAAAATCGAATTAAAAGTGTGACCTCTACAGGGTCCACAACCTTGATATATACCATTTTTTAACAGTATTTGCGTACAAACGGCGTCCATTTTGTATGGCAATTTTGGTCCGATTTTCCTGAAATTCGAACTCAACCTTCCTTAGGGTTTAACGGTGATATAATCAAACGTTTTTTTAAATCGGTTCAACCTCGTGGGTTTCCTCCGGGCACTCCGGTTTCCTCCCACTGCTAAAGACCCCTACGCGCAAGCGAATTATTGAAATAAAATTAAAACCATATGTTAGTCCCGAAATGACCTAGTTTGTGTTGAGTGGACGTTAAACCCCATTTCTCTCTCTCTCTCTTTTAAATCGGATAATAATTGTGATCTCCAGAGGGACCAGAAGCTAAACAAGGTGATTTTTCGGACAATCAAGGGCCATAATTCAGGAAATTCCATTCCATTTTGTATGGCAATTTTGGTCTGATTTTCCCGAAATTCGAACTCAACCTTCCTTACGGTGTAACGGTAATATTATCAACCGTTTTATTAAATCGGATAATAATTGTGACCACCAGAGGGACCACAAGCTAAAATAAGGCGATTTTGCATATTATCAGGGGCCATAATTCAGGAAGTTGCGATCCGATATGCGCAAAAAACGAAAGGAACCAAGATCTTTCGGTTATAACCATGCATTTCAAGTTTCATCAAAATCGAAAGGAACCAAGATCTTTGGGTTATAAACATGCATGTCAAGTTTCATCAAAATCGGTTCAAAATTGTGACCTCTATAGGGTCCACAAGCTAAAAACGTGATTTTTCGTACAATCAGTGGCCATAATCCATGAAGTTTTCATCCGATACATGCCAATATCGAAAGCAGCCGAGATCTTTTGGGGATAAACCTATATTTCAAGTTTCGTCAAAATCGGATAAGAATTGTGACCTGTAGAGAGTCCACAAACAAATTGTGGACGGACGGACAAGGGCGACGACAATATACGTCCACATAAAAATGTGGGCGTATAAAAAATGAAAGGAAATATAGATCTATATTTTAATTAGATTGCTTGTCATGTACAGCTGGTGAATGGAAATCATGCTGGCCAGTTGACTTCTGATATAAAGCATGCTAGTCATTTGGCAATCCACCCATAACCCGCCCGCCCCCTACTCCACACCCCTCCTCTTGCCAATGTTGAAAGGAGATGAGATCTTTTACAGATAAAGCTATATGTCGAATTTAAGATAAAAACATAACGCTAACGCTACAATATACGTCCACATTCCTGCTTTGATTGATATGGTACTTTGTCAAGAAGGCTAGGCGTTTGGTTTGTTTAGCGTTGAGGGTCGTGCACCAACATTAATAGTTGTCGTCCTTAGAGTATAAGGAATAACTATACCAAGATAATCCATTCAGAATTGTGCCTTCCTAACACTAAAGGCAAAAAGTGGGCGTGGCTCTGCCCCTGGGTGTCGGGACATTCATCAAAATCAATAGTGGACGCCCTCAGGCTATAAGGAATACATAAACCAAGTACCACGCTGATTTTAAGAGATTCCAGTTAGAATTGCGGCTTCTAGACGACACAGAGACACACAAAAAGAAAATGGGCGTGGCTCTGCCCCTGGGGGTTGGGCATGCACCCCAAACAATAGGGATCATCCTTAGAGGATAAAGAGTAAGTATACAAAGTTTTAAAGAAAATACAATAAGAATTGCGGCCTGTAGGCGACACAAAGACACACGATAAGAAAATGGGTGTGGCTCTGCCCCAGGGGGTTGGGCATGCATCCCAAATGATAGGGATGTTCCTTAGGGTACAAAGAATGTGTATGCTAAGTTTCAAAATTATAAGTTAAGAAATGTGACCTGTAGACGACAAACAAATACATATTAGAAATGGGCGTGGCTCTGTCCCTGGGGGTCGGGCATGCACCAAAAACAATAGAGATCTTCCTTAGGGTATAAGGAATACGTATACCAAGTTTGAAGAAAATCCAGTAAGAATTGCGCCCTGTAGGCGACATAAAGACTCATGAAAAGAAAATGGGCGTGGCTCTGCCCCTAGGGGTGGGGCATACACCCCAAACGATAGGGATCATCCTTAGAGTATAAAGAGTAAGTATACAAAGTTTTATAGAAAATCCAATAAGAATTGCGGCCTGTAGGCGACACAAAGACACACGATAAGAAAATGGGTGTGGCTCTGCCCCAGGGGGTTGGGCATGCACCCCAAATGATAGGGATGTTCCTTAGGGTACAAAGAATGTGTATGCTAAGTTTCAAAATTATAAGTTAAGAAATGTGGCCTGTAGACGACAAACAAATACATACTAGAAATGGGCGTGGCTCTGTCCCTGGGGGTCGGGCATGCACCAAAAACAATAGAGATCTTCCTTAGGGTATAAGGAATACGTGTACCAAGTTTGAAGAAAATCCAGCAAGAATTGCGCCCTGTAGGCGACACAAAGACACACGAAAACAAAAATGGGCGTGGCTCTGCCCCTGGGGGTGGGGCATACACCCCAAACGATAGGGATGTTCCTTAGGGTACAAAGAATATGTATGCAAACTTTCAAGATTATAAGTTAAGAAATGTGGCCTGTAGACGACAAACAAACAAATACTAGAAATGGGCGTGGCTCGGCCCCTGGGGGTCGGGCATGCCCCAAAAACAATAGGGATCTTCCTTGGGGTATAAGGAATAAGTATACCAAGTTTGAAGAAAATCCATGAAGAATTGCGCCCTGTAGGCGAACCACAGACACACACACACACAGACAGGGGCGACGGCATAATACGTTCACATTATGAATGTGGACGTATAAAAAAAACATAACGCTAACGCTACAATATACGTCCACATTCCTGCTTTGATTGATATGGTACTTTGTCAAGAAGGCTAGGCGTTTGGTTTTTTAGCGTTGAGGGTCGTGCACCAACATTAATAGTTGCCGTCCTTAGAGTATAAGGAATAACTATACCAAGATAATCCATTCAGAATTGTGCCTTCCTAACACTAAAGGCAAAAAGTGGGCGTGGCTCTGCCCCTGGGGGTCGGGACATTCATCAAAATCAATAGTGGACGCCCTCAGGCTATAAGGAATACATAAACCAAGTACCAAGCTGATTCATTCAGAATTGCGGCCTGTAAACGACAAACACAAAAATTGGTCGTGTCTTGCCTGTGTGAGTCGGGACATGCAGTTGACGTCCTTAGGCTATATGGAATACATATCCCAAGTTTAAAGACGATCCATTAAGAATCGTGGCCTGTAGACAACACACATAGACACGAAGTAAAAATGGGCATGACTCTGTCCCTGGGGGTTAGGAAATCACCAAAAACAATAGGAGTCATCTTTATGCAGCCTGTAGGCGACAGACAAACAAATACACGAAATGGGTGTTGCTGTCCCATGGGGGTCGGGCATGCACCTAAAACAAAAGGGGTCATCCTTAGGGTATAAGGAATAAGTATTTTAAGTTTCAAGATGACCGATTAAGAATTATGGCCTGTAGGCAACACACAAAAAGAAAATGGGCGTGACTCTGCCCCTGGGGGTTGGGCATGCACCCCAAATGATAGAAATGTTCCTTAGGGTAAAAAGAATAATCATTCGAAGTTTCAAGATGATACGTTAAGAAATGTGGCTTGTAGACGACAAACAAATAAATACAAGGAATGGGCGTGGCTCTGCCATTGGGGGTCGGGCATGCACCAAAAAACAATACGGATCATCCTTAGGGTAAGTATACAAAGTTTTAAGAAAATACAGTTAGAATTGCGGCTTCTAGGCGACACAGAGACACACAAAAAGAAAATGGGCGTGGCTCTGCCCCTGGGGGGTTGGGCATGCACCCCAAATGATAGGGATCATCCTTAGAGTATAAAGAGTAAGTATACAAAGTTTTAAAGAAAATCCAATAAGAATTGTGGCCTGTAGGCGACACAAAGACACACGATAAGAAAATGGGTGTGGCTCTGCCCCAGGGGGGTTGGGCATGCACCCCAAATGATAGGGATGCTCCTTAGGGTATAAAGAATGTGTATGCTAAGTTTCAAAATTATAAGTTAAGAAATGTGGCCTGTAGACGACAAACAAATACATACTAGAAATGGGCGTGGCTCTGTCCATGGGGGTCGGGCATGCACCAAAAACAATAGAGATCTTCCTTAGGGTATAAAGAATACGTATACCAAGTTTGAAGAAAATCCAGTAAGAATTGCGCCCTGTAGGCGACACAAAGACACGCGAAAAGAAAATGGGCGTGGCTCTGCCCCTGGGGGTGGAGCATACACCCCAAACGATAGGGATGTTCCTTAGGGTACAAAGAATGTGTATGCAAAGTTTCAAGATTATAAGTTAAGATTTGTGGCCTGTAGACGACAAACAAAGAAATACTAGAAATGGGCGTGGCTCGGCCCCTGGGGGTCGGGCATGCCCCAAAAACAATAGGGATCTTCCTTGGGGTATAAGGAATAAGTATACCAAGTTTGAAGAAAATCCATGAAGAATTGCGCCCTGTAGGCGAACCACAGACACACATACATACACACACACACACACACACACACACACACACACACACACACACACACACACACACACACACACACACAGACAGGGGCGACGGCATAATACGTTCACATTATGAATGTGGACGTATAAAAATAAAAAGTTGTGACCTGTGGAGTGTCCACAACCAAATTGTGAACACACGGACAGGGGTGCCGACAATATATACATCCACATGAAAATAAAACGTTAGGAAGTATGCACAATGAATCAATATATGCACACTGTACAGGCATGGATGACGACAACTTACAAACACATTTGAATGTGGGCCTATAAACTACAAACAAGAACAGAAATTTATATGTGTATCTTAAACTGACAATTTCTCTATCCTTTTATTAGCTGGTATTTTATTTTCATAAAATAAAATAACTCACCTTTAACATATAAAATTTCTCTTTATGCTTTATTCTAAAAACAAGTGAACACGATCCATCACGCTGCCCTGTACCATAATGATTGACAGGGATGTCACCAACTACTGTATATTCTCTATTTAACATCCACTCACGTCCCGCTACATCCAGACTAAAATCATAGTCATATCGTTGCCATAGGTTTTGAACATTATCACATAGTTTTGACCAATCAAAAGAAATGTTTCTACTCCTAATTAAGTCTAGAATATTCTTATGACAAAGTTTAAGTTCCATTTTTTCACTGGACTTTAATCCATTTGTCAAACTTTTGGTTTCAGCTTCCGACACCCGTTTTGCAAGTTCCGTTTTATGCAGATGACTGCGTCTTACTAGTTCCTGACGTGCTTTTTGCTCCTCAAACAACATTTGATGTGCTTTTTTTAATTCAATTTTTAATTTATCGTTATCCATTTCAAGAGAACCAATTTTATCTTTGCAAATCGCAAGGTCAATCTGTAAAACTTCAGCAAAAGATTCAACAGTTTCTTTGCTGATTTCAGAACTGGTCACAGAAGAAAAATTCATTTCGCTTTCAGTAGGTTCTCGTAAACCTGATTGACTGAATGCTAACATTTCCGAAGACGACGTCATCATCGATTCCGGCAGCATATGATCTGACCCTTCACAACACTCTTCTCGCATAAATTCAGAGGAAATATTGAAGTTGTTTTCTCGTAGCGAATGTTGCCTCAAATTTCGAGAAAAATTTGACGTTGAGGAAGAACCCAGATTGTTAGTATACTCAACAGGTGGATGTGAATGCCAATTTGTCGATTTCAAGGGATTCCTTCTGTCAATCGAAGAAAGCTTGGCTCTTTCAAATTCTGAATAAGAAAACAAAGAATCTAAGTGTGAGAGAGTGATAGACAAATGGGGTTCAAAGTACATTCGACACAAACTAGGTCATTTCGGGACTAACATATGGTTTAATTTCATTTCAATAATTCGCTTGTGCGTAGGGGTCTTTAGCAGTGGGAGGAAACAGGAGGATCCGAAGAAAACCCATGAGGTTAGACAGGCGACCGTAGTCCTTGTACTACAAGGGATTCGAAACCACGCCAGTTGACTCAATGACAGACTTTATGATATAGCGCGCACGTGCTAACCATTCGGCCATCCAACCCCCCTTGAAATTTATGACAATAGAATGAAGTTGGGTTGACGGGCAATACACTACACTTCACTTCAATCAACAAGAAGTTTACACATTTCATAGAAATAGAACTAATAAGTTAATTTTTTATATATACTATTATTTAGTGGGGTTCCTCCACCTTGATTCACCCCTGTCACCAGTAAGCCATGTACCAAATCAACCTCATAACTTATTATTTTTTGATTATTGTATTTAAAGTATTACTAACCAATCTGATATTTATCTAAGATATCTGTTATAACATGAAAATTCTGTGAATGAGCTTCTTGAAGAGCTGTTTTCTTCTGTTTATTTTTAGTAAATGGATTAGCTCTGGCGTCTATCAAAATACGAACGATATCTACAAAACCACGATAACAGGAAAGGTGTAGTGGCGTATCTCCTCGATCGTTCTGTACATTTACATCTGCTTTCCTGCAAGAACAAAATGTGATTGATTAAAATCTTTGTGTGTATAGAATCATAAGATGGATCATCAATACCAACAGAATTATCAACGGTGCCTGGATAGTCAACGTACATGGTAAAATTACAGTCTATCCAGATGTAATAAAACATGGTAAAATAATACTTGGTAAAATTACAGACTATCCAGATGTAATAATTGATTACAACTACAGTAATACATGGTAAAATTACAATCTATCCAGATGTAACAATTGATTACAACTAGAATAATACATGGTTTAATTACAATCTATCCAGATGTAACAATTGATTACAACTACAAATACATGGTTAAATTACAGTCTATCCAGATACACTAATTGTGTACAGGTTGTATTTATGGTTCTGATTTTCTACCAAGAATATATTCAGAACAACACATGCTGTATGGCTTTAGTTGTGAGTTTAGACATAGAACAGAGCGAAAACAAGAACATGGCTCCGGGATAAAACTTGTAATATGTTGAGTCCAATAACATATATTAAAAACTGAACATAAACAAATATACATTAGACGAAAACAAATTGAAATACATCTACCGGTAATTTAAATCAGATTTGAGTCCATCTACAACTATCCAGAAGAAATAATTGGGTAACATATATAATCTTTTGACAGCAACTGGAATATCTACTTTAAAAAATTTTCTAGAAGCCTTAGTTCAATCAATACACAGTCAATGGTCCCTTTTTTCTATGTGCCGATCATTGTGTTCATGGGGCCTCAATTTTTCATCCTATCTGAACAACTATACATTGTTCCTTGCCACTTATTTGCTGCACCACTCAGATGAGTAACTTTCTTGAACAACAGTGTAATTGAAGTTGGGGCTGCCAGCTCAATCAATGAACCAGTGTCTTATACAGCTCCCCTTTCATAATAAACTTAATGGAATTTCATCCATGTTTACATAATTCTGATACTTACCCTTCATAAATAAGAATCTTTATACAGTCTATCTGTCCTCGATCTGCTGCAGCATGTAGTGGGGTGGACCCCCACTTAACTTTGGTATTTACTTGACTTCTAAAGTCTAGTAAAACTCTACAGATTTCTGGGTAACCTCGACAAGCACTCCAATAAAGAGCTGTGGCGTTGTCAGAATCCTGTTCTTCTACTGAATAGCCTGCATGGAGTAAATTAATCACTTCCTGAAGGTATCCATTTTTAGCTTGTGTGACAATGATTGACATTTTAACATTTTCGTTTCTTAGTCGTTGAACCTCATTGGGACAACAAACTTCATCCACATTACCTCCCTTTAAAATAATATTTCTTTCTTTACTTCTTATTTGTAGATACTTCAGACTTTCACTTTATAGTTTATAAATTTAAATAAGTCACTGTATATTATACAGATAATGTTATGCTATTGAATTAATTTTTTGGTAGATTTAGTACGTCTGAAAATATCCATCCTGAAAAATAGACCAAAGTGCATACAGTTAATAAAGCAGCTAGATTAAAATTTACTGTAAAAAAACACACAAATAGATTCTTTGACAACTAGTATAAAGTTAAACAATGAGTATAAAGTTAAAAGAAATGTATGTATGACCATTGTCTGGAAGTTGGTCAGAGAAAATTTGAAGCGACATGTACCAGTACAGTACATATTGCACTTCTGTCTTATTTGCCAGTTTTTAATGGGGGATGGAGGTTGTCAGGCTACAAAACTTACACACACACAGCAGCTATTTAAGCTCTCATGCCAGTCCATAAAGGTGATAAGAAATCAAATCAATATCATTGCCATAAGACATGATTCTATGATACAACCAAGGGCCATAAATTTATCCATAAATGTTGTAATCATTATTCATTGCAAATATCAAAACAATGAACATTAGAGATTATAAGTTCTTCTGACTCTGTCAAAGCGTTCACAAGTTTCTACAATTTAAGCAAGGGACATAACTCTCGAAGTTACAATGCAAATAATTATCAATATCAAGATTTTATGAAGTGAAAAGGACCATAACTCTTGTTAATGTTTGTTAACGTCAAATTTAATTATAGTTTCCTTGTTGCAGTTATTTAAACAATGTATACATTCCAAGCGATTTGGATAATAACCTTTGTGAATTGTGTTTAGTGAATTCACAAGATTCTACAAATTGATTATGGACAATAACTCTGGAATTGATTGCCAGAAATTGCTGAAATTCAATAGGCTTTTTTATCACACTAATATAAACAAGCCAACAGTGAGGCTGCTGTCCCCTGCCGAAATCCCAAAAATCACATATTTATTTTTTTCAAAAGTATCGAGCAATCAAACTGTACACGAAGTGTCATCCAAATGAGTTTTATAAAGAAAAATACTAAAATCGACGAGAAAAATGAAAATGTACCCTAGTTAGGGAGGCCCTAAAGGCAGACAAAAGGGCCCCCATGCTTGACAAAAGGGCCCCTCTGGCCAAGGGAAGGGGCCCTCGTGTCCGAGTCAATTGTTTCTATACACTGTTACTGTCGAATCCATTACTGAATAATATGAAGTCATTGTATTGGCATAAAAATCATCAATCAAGATGAACCTAAGTTATCTTGTCCCAAAGTATCAACCAATCAAATTGCTTTTCTCTGCTTACACTAAGCGGAAAATGCTCATCTTCGAACTCCATCAAGGCATTGACCTAATAAGCATATACACCAAGTTTTAAAATTTTAACTCAATTAGAAGGAGAGTTATTGTGTTCCAAATGCTCATTTTCGAACTCCATCAAGGCATAGACCTTAAAAAGCATACACACCAAGTTTGAACATTTTAACTCAATTAGAAGGAGAGTTATTGTGTTCCAAAGTCTCGACCAATCAAATTGCGTATCGCTCTGCTTACCCTGAGCAGAAAATGCTCATTATCGAACTTAGTCAAGGTATTACTGTAATGAAACTATACATCAAGTTTCATCAATCTCACTTAATTAGAACTACTGTTACCGTGTCCCAAAGCATCAACCAATCAAATTGCTTATCTCTGCTTAACCTAAGCAGAAAATGCTCATCTTCGAACTCCATCAAGGCATTGACCTAATAAGCATATACACCAAGTTTTAACATTTTAACTCAATTAGAAGGAGAGTTATTGTGTTCCAAAGTCTCAACCAATCAAATTCTGTATCGCTCTGCTTACCCTGAGCAGAAAATGCTCATTATCGAACTTAGTCAAGGTATTACTGTAATGAAACTATACACCAAGTTTCATCAATCTCACTTAATTAGAACTAAAGTTATCGTGTCCCAAAGCATCAACCAATCAAATTGCTTATCTCTGCTTACTCTAAGCGGAAAATGCTCATCTTCGAACTCCATCAAGGTATTGACCTAATAAGCATATACACCATGTTTGAACATTTTAACTCAATTAGAAGGAGAGTTATTGTGTTCAAAAGTCTCGATCAATCAAATTGCGTATCGCTCTGCTTACCCTGAGCAGAAAATGCTCATTATCGAACTTAGTCAAGGTATTACTGTAATGAAACTATACATCTAGTTTTATCGATCTCACTTAATTAGAACTAAAGTTATCGTGTCCCAAAGCATCAACCAATCAAATTGCTTATCTCTGCTTACCCTAAGCGGAAAATGCTCATCTTCAAACTCCATCAAGGCATTGACCTAATAAGCATATACACCAAGTTTGAACATTTTAACTCAATTAGAAGGTGAGTTATTGTGTTCCAGAGTCTCAACCAATCAAATTGCATATCGCTCTGCTTACCCTGAGCAGAAAATTTCATCAATCTCACTTAATTAGAACTAAAGTTATCGTGTCCCAAAGCATCAACCAATCAAATTGCTTATCTTTGCTTACCCTAAGCGGAAAATGCTCATCTTCGAACTCTATCAAGGCATTGACCTAAGAAACACATACACCAAGTTTGAACATTCTAGCTCAATTAGGAAGAGAGTTATTGTGTCCCAAAAAGTGTGACGGACAAACAGACGGACGGGCCCTTTTGTCTCCGAAAGGCGGGGGACAATAACATATAAAAAATTTAAACTCTACAGTGTTTAATAGAAAATGTGGGCGACGACAGTGCATTTCACAAACTGATCCCGCAGTGAATATTCGCTTGGCCGCTACAATCACTGATAAGCATGACATCGACGAGGCTTAATAAGTACGGCATATTAACTTTTTTACTCCGACAAATTAAATTCTCAAACATTTTTTTGAGGTAACAGAAAAATAAATAAAGACGTTTGAAGTAATTGAAGTTAAAAAATATTTCCTATTAAGTGTAAATGGGTATTAAAATGAGTAAAATGCATCATTTTGCCCGAAGCAGTTAGGTGTTAAGTAAACATTGCACGAGCCGTTGAGCCAATGACTGCAGCCAACGCACGTGCTTTGGACACTATCTGTTACAGAGTTAATTCCTAAGTAATTCTCTGTGAAACAGATTGTGCATTTCAATGATTGCATACAAAAAATGAAATTCAATATAGCAGTCAAATCGATCTCAAAAGACAATATTCAACCATATGTTGAAGTGAATTTTTTTTTTGTTTTTAATTTTGTTTCTAGCAAAATTACTACATTAACACCCACATTTTGCAATTACTGTTGCTTTGGAGCATTTTACCCAAGCATCAAAGTACATGATAAGAAAAATATTCTCTCTCTCTCCAGACTTTTTCAGTGCTATTTCACTAACAGATTGTGATTACCCAAAAGAACTCAATTATCACTGAAAAAACAGTGAACTAAAAAATTAGTTGACATAATCCAGGAAGTTACAGACCAATATGTGCATGTACATGTATCATATATCACAAGGAGCCGCAATTTTTCGAACAATCAGGGGCCATATAATACACAAAGATTTGATCTGATACATGCCAATATCGAAAGGATCTGATATCGTTTTTGAGATAAACCTATATTTCAAGTTTCATCAACATTGGATAAGAATTGTGACTTGTGAAGGGTCAACAAAAAATATAATGTGGGCGTATTTTATTAAATAGTTTAATTACCATCTTAATGAAGTCGTACAAAATATGGGTCAAATGTGTTTGATAACATAATCTGGCTGGGTGGGATCATATTTAACCAATCAGAAAGCTTAAATAATGAATCAACATATACTGGGTATTTCCCACACTATAATAATAATAATGTATATTTAATGCGCTTAATACTTAATAATCCATCCATATACGCATGTACTCAAGCTTATGACAAATGAGCCATGTTTTTAGAAAAATATTTCTAATTGATTTTATTTTTTTAACTGTCACATATTTCCTTTTAAAGAAGGTGGATGAAGCTGTAAAGGCTGTTCTAATGTTTTAAGTAGACTTGCAAATCTTTACTTCAATTATACTACGGAATGTAACTTAAAGGAGCTAAATCGCTAACATTTGGGACCTAGAAATTGACTCAAGTGGGTCGCAGCGCATAATACTGTAATATGAATGTATATAAACTGATTTGCATTCAACTGTTTCCTTTTTTACTCTAATTTCAAATCAGTTATGTTCGGCAAAATAAACCAGAAGTGTCAACCGAAGGCATTTTTTTTTAGCGTCTAGTTATTCCAGTCTACATGCGCCGTTTGATTTGGTACAATGTTTTTAGCCTCGTTCCTCAAGTCTCTTGTTAGAACTGGGGCTGAAGCGCATTATGGTACACGATTCGTGTACCAATGGTAAAATATTTATTTTGTCTCAAATATTGGATATCAGAAGCCCACCTTTTCCCGGTAGGATCACATCATCAATTTTGATTTAAATTGACAAATAATTCGTGTTTTCTATGTTGAATATTTTGGATGATATTGAGTTAAAGACTTAGCTCCTTTAAAGCTTAAAGACACATTCTTGAATAATACCTTTCTTTCTTTCCTTTTTATATGTACATTTTACTACATTTGTATGAGATTATACTCTCCTTCTAAAATCACACGTATTATATATCTATTTCGATTTCATAAATTCGGATGAAAAACGAAATAATAAATCAAATCAAAAGCAAATTGAATGAATGAATTGATTTGTTGTTTTGGTATGTTATATTAAATGAGTTCTTGCTGATATGAGAGTTTATAATCAGAACTTTGTAAAGATGAACAATATTTGATAGGTAGGGGCTGAGAAACTTCATTGTGATTTTCCGGTGCAGTCGTTGTTAATGGAGCAATGGGCCTGGCAAGTGACAGTCATTCAGATGGAACAAAAAACTGAGGTTCTGTATACACATTGCTGTGCACGTAAAGGATCCTTTGACAGTTGGAATTTTATATAAGAGTAGGCTGTAGTGTCACTGTCTTAATTTGCCCAGTCCGAGCAAAAAAATAGGACGTTAAACCCAGTTTCATTTCATTTCGATTGGTATCTTGTATTTAATATTGTACAATATTTGTTTGAAAAATGGTTTTATGCTGTCAAAAAAAAAGCAAATAAAGTTTCATTATTCTGAAATGCTTATCTCATTAATTTAATCAAATATCATATTCTACACAATAATTCAATGGCATGATTTTCATCTTGAAACCAAAATACAATATTTTGAGCCATATTTTACGAGTCAATTAATATACAAAAAATTATCTAATAATATTTTTTGAAAAAATAATAACAAGCAGTTGCTATGCAAGATATGCCCACATTTTGCAAGAGATAAACAGAGGACAAGCTAAACCAAAAAGCAGTTTTTTACAATAAGAGGCCATAATCCAGGAAGTTTGGTCCCGATTAGTGCAAATTGTGAACAGACAGGGGTGACGACAATACAGGTCCACAGGAAAATGTGATGTACAATAATCACTAATATTACTAATTCTCGTTATTTCATAACTACTTTTTTCTTTATTTTATTTGGACTAGATTTAAATTTGTATTCAAATATAACTGACAATATTAATTATGGTGAATTATTAAAAATTACTTATATATTCTAATATTAATATGCAATTTTACAAACTAAGTAAAATAGTCCACTTCTTTTTTTCTCTCTTTTATTTATACTAGATTTACATTTGTACTTAAATATAACTGACAACATTTTATATGCTGGATGCATTTTGGTAAAATTATCAAAAATATATATTAATTATATATTCTAATATTAATATGCAATTTTACAAACAAAGTTAAATTTTCCTACCCATTTCAGGGCATCAAAAGTGAACCCTCAATACACTATTGCTAGGAAATAAACAAGAATTTCTAATGGTACAAAATTCTATCAAAAATGTTTTCAATCAATGTTCATTAGACTGCATTTATGTACAGTATTGTGTACTACCTTTCAAAATGCATCATTAATATAACTTAATCCAATCAATTAACTTATACAACAAATGTATGAGAAATGATATAGATGTTCTAGAAGGAGCAAGCATACCCTCCTGTAGGATACCTCCAACAAATACATACATTGATCACCAATGGTGTAAATAATAAATTACAATATTATTATCTAAACTAAAATTGCATACCTTTCTTCCTGAAGCTAACATTTGAAGATCATTATATCACTAAACTATAGCAGGCAGCAATCCAAGATAGTAATACTACACTTGATTGGCTCACATGCTATCCAATGAAATATTCTCTTCCTGTTCAGATTTAATTCTTTTCCTAATTTTGCATGATAAATGATAAAGAAACGTTTGGAATGAATATTTGTTTCTATATCAACTTTTGCACAAAGCATAAACAATGCATGTTCAATTTAATGCAAAAATTGTCTTTTTTTCTCATGTTTTGTTTTTTCCACAAATAATATACGTCAAACATTTTAGCTGCATTTTTTACGTTTGTGAAAAAAAATTTTTATGCTACTACAAGCAGATTAGTTCTTTGTAATTTTCGGTAATTTGCTAAGTCTAATGTTATTTTAAAATAATATTATTCAAAATTCACTACATTTAATTTCTATGGAAGAGTGATAATGTCTCTTTAATATTAAAGGACAATTCTGGTGTCAGTGAATAGCAGATATGAGATAAAGACATTCTTAATATAATTTCAAAACAGAGATCTTTGCTATGGTTGATCCCTAGCAAGGATTGGAAGAATCAGAAAATTACACAGGTAGAGAGTGATAACAAATACTTCCTATTTCCTCAAATCTTTGTTACGGATCAACCGTGGCAAAGATCTCTGTGTTGAAATTATATCTGCAATGTGTTTAACCAGGTATATCACATGTAACATTGTCTTTTAAGTGGGTAGTGTCTTATAATATATAGACCTGTCGGCCTTGATTCTCACTTTGATGCAGGGTCAACTTCCCCAGGGGACGATTGTCCGACCTAACACACCCACTGTGGGAAATGGATTACTCATTGGTTATATACCCACTCTCTTTATTTAATGATCAAAAGATAATAAAAGGCAATATCGGATATATAATAGACAGTTGTATTTCATCTGATTTCCTTTTTCATTTGTAAGATTAAATTACTATTGAACATGTAACAGAGATCAAAATGATTATTTTATTAACTGTAAAATATGGCAATCAGTCTTATCATGTAACACTAATAATGTAAATATGGTCATAATATCTACTTTTATTCCATCAAACAATACAGGATAACTCCACAATAAAACAATGAAAACAATGAAAGAAATTTTGAAATTAAAAAGGATCTTTCTTATTCTACAATGACACATCTCACCAAAAAGTCTCAAATAATTATGTTGAGATCTTGGTCACATGATCTTATATGTTTGAACATAAACAAAGGTATGTACTTTAGATCATAAGATCTGTCATTGATCTGTCAAATTCTCTTATGTTCCTTCAATCAAAAACTTTTAACAAATTGGACATTTAATAGTGTTAAATGAGTTTTTGCAACATTAAAGCAATCTACTTTAAACAGGATACTGTCTGTAATTTGTCATCGAGATTTATATGCTTCCTTACCTATGTTTAACATTACAGCTCATATGTATAAATAATCATTTTGTTAAATTCTCTTGTCATGTAGAACAACCCATAAGTGACATAAATCACAAAGGATCACCAAACAGTTTCTCAGGAAGTTCTTTGTACATGCAAGAGCTAAATCTGCCTACTCTAGGTCTTTCTTTAGGCCTGAAATGCTATCTAAATTATTATAATTAGACATTAATTAACTTACCCAAACCATAATCAACTTTAGCCTGCGATATTAGGATCCAATTTGCTGCTCAATTTTCATTCATGATTTAATCATGAAATGGATAATCAAGACTATTTTCTTTATTGTTCCGACTTTGGTAATGAAGATCGAGGCTAGGTCAAAAACTCAAACTCTGTTCAGATTACATCAGTTTGACTGAAATTTTCAGCAAATTACCTTTACATTATCTAGTTTTTAACTATTATAGTGTGAACTGCCAGCTCTTTATCTAATTCCAATAATGTATCTTTAACTGAATCTTATCAGTGGAGCAAGCTGGAGTAAACTCTTGGGAAGGGTATAGAGGGAGGATCGGTGCATCACCCCTAAACTATTAACAAGTGGAATATCGTAACATAAAAGGTTTTATTATTCGATGTCGGCAGGACTAAAAATTCTTGTGAATCTCTGAATTAACTTCAGGTCAGCAATAATTTAACATGTATCATTTATTTCATTTGTTTATCATCATGAGGAGCTTATCATTTTATTATGGTACCACTAAAATAATTTGAATTGTACAACGATTTCATAATTTTGAAACTAAATATTATCACTGGATGATGAATAACTCTTCTGTTCTTTCAGCTAGAATTGTACTAAATATGCTTCACAATTAGTATCCACAACATACATTATGCTAACATATCGTGTCCCAAAGTACTGTGCTTACCCTTATCAGAAAATGATAATCACCCAACTTAGTCAAGACATTCACCCAATGAACATCTACACCAAGTTTGAACATTCTACCTCAGTTAAAAGCAGAGTTATCAATATGCATGTTCGAAAGCGTCGACCAATCAAATATTTCATCACGTATAACCCAACATCGTCTAACTCAGACAAGGTATTGATATTATGAAACGATACTCAAGTGTTTTATTACTCATCCCCAAATAGAATCAAAGTTATTATACTCTTTCAATAAACAAATATTCTAAATCACTATTGCGTCCTTTATCCAAATCAGAAAGAAATAATATTAAATGGGGTATAATGCCATGTGATCCCCTAAATCAGAAAGAAACATAACTCTATATAATGTTGTGAATGAAAAATATTCTAAACTCTAAATATTATGGAAATTAAAAGTGAATGAATGTTGGTCCTAACAAAACAATCATAAAATGGCCTAACAGAGAAGTAGTTACCAGTATATCAATTTACTTTGTGTTGTGTTTTGTAATGAATAGTTCACTTACATGTATTTCTGGATGTCAATCAGAGAATTAGTATTGTATATATTATGACATCAACACTGTTTATAATAATCTCAGTATATTGCGATGTTCCTGTCCAATGAAATATCATAATATAATATGTATTCTTCGTTATTGAATTCATCGAGATATTAAATATCAATAACATAAGCTGAACTTTAAAACATGACCTTTGTTTAAAAAAGTATGTGAATAAATATTAATGAATATATACATATACATGTAATGTTCTTTATAACATGAACTAAACTCAAAAAAGGTACGTGAATATAAGTCAATATACACAAACTTATATGCATGAATATGTTGAGTGAATGTTAAACCGCATTTTTCTCACACTTAATAATATATCATAAAAAAATTATATAAAAAATCAAAAAACCTACAAACACATAATCTATAAATAAGGTACTTTTCAGAAAATTGCCTTTACATTATCTATCTTTTAACTATTATTGTGAGAATTGCAAGCACTGATTATAACCATAATTTTAATGGTGGGCCAAATAAAAAGGTTTAATAAATAAGTTCCATATACGGCTTATCTCAAGCCAGCTCATCTTGGCCTTCTGGACAGATCAGCTTAAGACTGCCTGATTAAGCCAGCTTACAACATACCGGTACATATTATGTCATTATTGTTTCTGGAAATTTGGGCAAACAAATTAACTACACCCAGACTTCCAATATAGCGATCAATTCATAAAGTCTGTGTGAACGCCACCCACACTATTATCACAAGTAAAAAACCAGACAGTTTTCAACAAGTTAATATATGGCTGTCTGAAGCGCATGATGTATTATAAAATAGATCGAGAACAAAGCAGATGTTTCCTTAATCCCTGTACATAATGACCTACTCGTCTACATGTACCTACACGTATGTACTGGTACATCATTTCAATACCCACACATTTACAAAAAATACAACAGACCTTTAAAAAAAATGTACAACATATTTGTACTATGTCCAACATACACTGTATACCAAATATATGTCACCTTTATACTTATAGTACATTGACAATAACATACTGGCCTATTTATAAACAAGGAAGTGAAAATAAAAAATACATTCTATATATGACAAAGTATTTATTCAACACATACATATACATGTATCTAACTTATGAATAAATATAAGATTAGAATGTGTACATAAAACATTGCCAAGATACATGTAGAAAAATTTGCCGATTCAGATAATATATTCAATATATTGTGAATCAAACTCTTTCATTTATTTTTATTAACAGGTAGGATTAAACATACATTATGCAAGAGCTAAATCTGCCTATGGCATGTCTTTCTTTAGGCCTGAAATGTTATCTAAATTAATTACCTTATCCAGACCATAATCAACTCTCGATGTCAACGCTAACATGCGATAGGATCAGATTTGCTGCTCAACTTTCATTCATGATTTACTCATGTAATGGATGTTTAGGACTAAGTATTTTTAATGTACCAACTTCAGTAATGATGATCAAGACTAGGCCGAAAATTCAATCACTAAAATCTCAGTTTAGAGTGGATCAATTTGACTGAAATTTTCAGCAAATTCCCAATACATTATGTTGTTTTTAACTATTATGGTGAGAATGGCCAGTTCTTTAGTTCTAATCTCCCATAATGAAACTTTAATAAAGTAATTAAATGATCAAACCAATTACTAATTTGTTGCTGAAAACAACCTTACGAATCATGAATGTGGAAATCATTTTTTTTTTCAAATTAGTGGACACTTAACATCATAAGGATTGTCATTGAGTCATTTAATGTGATATCAGTCCCGGGCTTTACTTGACAAGGAGAAGGGTCACGTTTACAATGACAGTATATTTAAATCTTAACAGTTATGCCTTTGCGAGAATGCGGGAGGTTGGGATGGCCTAGTGGTCTAGAGTGCCGCGCTTCGACCTCTAGCTGGCCGGTCACCTCTGGCTTGCGGCTGCGGTTTCGAGCCCTGGTGTGAGCGTATGTGGCATGGAGATAGGGGCGCCTTCTCAACTTTGTGGGTTTCCTCTGGGCACTCTGGTTTACTCCCACTGCTAAATACCCCTACGCGCAAGTGAATTATTGAAATAAAATGAAACCATGTTAGTCCCAAAATGAACTAGTTTGTGTCGAGTGGATGTTAAACCCCATTTCTCTCTCTCTTGTGAGAATGCAGCCTGATTCAATTGACGATCTAAGAAATAAGTATATTTATTAACAGTAATTTTGATAATTCCTGTAAATACTAAAGCATGTTGATCATTGATGAACATCGAGGAAGTTGCTTCCTGATATCTGATCTCAAATTATTTTCTATTATCACAGATATAATAATTGTGCCCATCATGATTTTAGTTCCATTTAGAAACCAATATCACAGAACTGGATGGATATAAATTTCCGTGGGAAGTTAAGCACGTCTATTCCAAGTTAAGATGCCTGAGAGGAAAAAGATCTGTGTCCATATATAAGTCACCATACTAGCAAGATTGGGTTCAATTTAAACATCTAGCAATACAAGACTAAAATTAGATCTCACAAACTGCTCAGAGCAACATTGTTGAGACTTTCAAAACTTAAGTATTCCAAAAACAAATTCTAAAAGATAAGAAACTATCAAAATTTTGTTATAATGAAGTCTTTCAAGATTATATAAAATTTATGTTTCTCAGGATATTCTAAATTTACTTAAAGTGCCAATCCCGATAACTTTTTGGGGAATAAAACTGCTTAATTTTGTGTTAAAATCCTTTAAAATCCATAACCTAAGGCCCACCTACTAACCCGATATTTGTGATACGCTTGTAAATAACTTAAACCTGACAGTCTTCATCTGGAAATGGAGAACGTTTTATTATGCAGTATCTTGATAAAACCAGACTTTTTTCTATAAAAATAATATGTAGGTGAAATTTACCTTTTGTTACAGGGCATGGGTCATTCACTGTATAGACCTCTCAAGAAACATTAATCGATTATCAGGTCACCCACTGAAAAAATTGACCCGAAATCTTAAAAGGGTTACGTGTCCGGATAAGCAGTGTTGACGTTCACGTCCAAACGACTCAATATTTTGAGCTGAAATTTTGAGGCAAGGTAAATACACCATGCCACTATATTTTGGTCCCTAAATTTGATAAATACTCGGACTTTAATTTTTGAGACTCTGTTCTTATTGGGAGTGTCCCTTTAAATTGTATCAACATACGGACAATTATAAGGATTCATAGTAAAAATACTAATAGCTTATCACACATTGACAAACTTGATATTTCTGGAAGTTGATCTAACTTGGGAAACCATTCTCACATGACCAACTGAAACACTTGTTTTTCTGTTTCACCGATGTCAATGTCCGTGCATAGGATTGATCAACGAACCAGTTGCCAAAGTGTTGATGTATGCAGAATGAGTAGATCGACTGCAATTGATCAGCTGTGTTACTTCCAATTGCCTCGTCGATGTACGCGATCCTTTAGATCCAAGCTACAAGGAAAACTATATATTCGTTGCTGAAAACAACCTTACCAACCATGAATGTGGAAACCATATTTTATTTCAAATCATTGGGCAATTAAAGCCATAACGATTGTCACTGAACCAATTAGGGTGATATCATTCCCAAACTTTACTTGACAAAGCCTAGGGTCCTGTTTGCAATGACAATATTTGAAATAGAGCGGGAAAAATGAGTTCAACATCTTTTCAACTCTACACCAGGTCATTTTAATACCGCAGTTCACTTGTGGGCAGAGGTCCCAGAGATCCCGAGATAACCCACAAGGTAAGACAGGCAAGTAAGTTGGTACGACATCTCGCCAATGAAATCTTTCACAGTAGCCTGAGCTAACATACTTAATTAACCAGTTTTCTTTACCAAAATCATTATGTCCAAACCCACTGACTAACCTAAACACATTAAATCAATATTAAATAAATACATGCAAAATGATTAAACGACAAGGTTCAACTTTTTCTATAATTAAAGTGCCAATCCCGATAACTTTTTGGGGAATAAAACTGCTTAATTTTGTGTTAAAATCCTTTAAAATCCATAACCCAAGGCCCACCTACTAACCTGATATTTGTGATACGCTTGTAAATAACTTAAACCAGACAGTCTTCATCTGGAAATGGAGAACGTTTTATTATACAGAGAGAGAGAGAAATGGGGTTTAACGTCCACTCAACACAAACTAGGTCATTTCGGGACTAACATATGGTTTAATTTTATTCGCTTGCGCCTAGGGGTCTTTAGCAGTGGGAGGAAACCGGAGTACTCGGAGGAAACCCACGACTGAGACGAGGTTGAGAAGGCGCCCCTATCTCGATGCCACATATGCTCACACCAGGGCTCGAAACCACAGCCGCAAGCCAGAGGTGACCGGCCCGCTAGATTTCGAAGCGCGGCACTCTAGACCACTAGGGGATCCCAACCCCCCTTTATTATACAGTATCTGGATAAAACCAGACTTTTTTCTATAAAAATAATATGTAGGTGAAATTTACTTTTTGTTATCAAGTACAGGGCATGGGTCTTTCACTGTATAGACCTCTCAAGAAAAATTAATTGATTATCAGGTCACCCAATGAATAAATTGACCCGAAATCTTAAAAGGGTTACGTGTCCGGATAAGCAGTGTTGACGTTCATGTCCAAACGACTCAATATTTTGAGCTGAAATTTTGAGACAAGGTAAATACACCATGCCACTATATTTGGGTCCATAAATTTCATAAATACTCGGACTTTAATTTTTGAGACTCTGTTCTTATCGGGATTGCCCCTTAAAAGCTATTCAGGTTTGTTTATATAGATAGCTGTAATCAGTATATATTCAGTTTAAATCAATAGAAACTAATGAACTGACTCTTTACAGAGATTAAACAACTCTTGAGCAATCCAGATAATTGAGTGACCTGACAAGTGATAAAGGAATGTGTAAGATTAAGTCCAATTGTTAACTTAAAGACTCACTCTGCTTTCAGCAATTATTCATTTAAGTTGCAATATGTAAGATTTATATAGAGAGATGGCTGCTCTTCCTTCAATAATTTTAAAATAGATAATAAAAAATGAATATATTGAATATTTCAATCTAATTACTTTATTCCGAGCGAAGTTAGCAGTGTAGCATAGATAATGGTTTATTGTTTACTTGACAATCGTGACAAAGTCTAGATTATCCATATTCAAAATAGAACATGGCTATCAATATCAAGATGGTGCTTGGCTCACGATCAGTGTGCTTTAATCCTAGACAGACACAGGAGCCTTTTCACTTTAAGTCAAAGATGTTGTTTCCATAAAACTGTGGGGGGGGGGGGGGAGGAGGGAGGGGCGTCTGTCTCGGGGGATCTTTATCAAATTTTGTCCTCAGATTCTGCATTTAGTTTCTGTATTATATTTGGAGATTTTTTATTTCTGTCTATGTCAAGACCAAGAGCGGATGTTGGACTTGAATACTGATATTATTTCCATTTCATTTGTAAAGATTGCGTGAGATGTCATGTTGGATCATACAAATGAACATATGTGTCAAATTTGTATGGCAGCCTTCTGTTAAATTCCACTCCAAAGCAATTTTTAATCTAGATTAATAACAGCTTTTCTCTAGCTTGTGTGTGATACATTGATGTAACTTCAAGCGGGTCAATATGAATGTTGACTATAATTATAGTATATCAAAAAATCTTCACATAAATCAAATCAATCTTTAGATACAACAAGAGAGAGAGAGAGAGAAATGGGGTTTAATGTCCACTCAACACAAACTAGGTCATTTTGGGACTAATATATGGTTTAATTTTATTTCAATAATTCGCTTGCGCGTAGGGGTCTTTAGCAGTGGGAGGAAACCGGAGTGCCCGGAGGAAACCCACGAGGTTGAGAAGGCGCCCCTATCTCCATGCCACATATGCTCACACCAGGGCTCGAAACCACAGCCGCAAGCCAGAGGTGACCGGCCAGCTAGAGGTCGAAGCGCGGCACTCTAGACCACTAGGCCATCCCAACGGTATCAGGCGTATTCAACACCAGGCTAATTCATGACCAGTAAAATCGGCGTATTCAAGACCAGTATATTATAGGGTTGGTTGATCGGTATATAAAGATGCTAAGTAGTAGGCCTACTCATCAGTGTGGATAGAAGCCGATACGATAATTATTATAGATGATTTTGATGATTGGTGTTTGATGTATTAAAATTGTTTTCTTTTACAATTGAGTTGTTGTTTAAATTATTTAATCTTAAGCTTGAGATTGTACATCCCGGCTTTGTTATTTTGATTGGTCGGTGTATAAAGTTGCTAATTAGTACTGCAGAGTTGGACTTATGCACTCGGCAAACCTCGGAGGATTTCGGGAATCTAAACTCGGCTGTATGATGAATTCCGCCATAGTGGAACTACTTTAAAGGTCCCGGATGACCTTTAAAGTAGCCGAGTGGGACTTATGCAGACACGCATATTCTCTCTATGGACCAACTACAATGCAGGTGAAATGGATACTAGTAGGCTATTGAGAGAGTGTGCGTTTCTGTACGGTCCCTCTGCGGAAACATCGTCGTAAATGTATTGTAGTGTTGTTTGTGTTGTAAGTGTATTGTAGTGTTGTTTGTGTTGTATCAACCATAAAAGAAAAGAAAAAAAAAATTAATAGTAACATCAAGTTAAACACAAAAGTTGAATACGAAACTATGGCTATTATTAATCGCATCAACTGAATACGATGTTTTATATGTAAATATTGTCTTCGAATATTATTTCAACTCTTGTATGTATTATGACTTTTTAAAATATATGATATTAATAGTAATGTCAAGTTAAACACAATACTCAGTTCAAAGTTGAATACGAAACTATGGCTATTATTAATCGCATCAACCGAATACGATGTTTTATATGTAA
Organism: Patella caerulea; assembly: GCA_036850965.1. NCBI lineage: Eukaryota > Metazoa > Mollusca > Gastropoda > Patellidae > Patella > Patella caerulea. The sequence goes on from JAZGQO010000021.1 coordinate 18,386,267, forward strand.
ATATTGTCTTCGAATATTATTTCAACTCTTGTATGTATTATGACTATTTAAAATATATAATAAATACCCTGTTAATCCTTCTATTGTCTTGTCTTAATTGATTAATTAACTTAACATCCATAGACAGAGTACTACTTAGCACCTTTATATACCGATCAACCAACCCTATAATATACTGGTCTTGAATACGCCGATTTTACCGGTCATGAATTAGCCTGGTCTTGAATACGCTAGGATTCATCCCAACCCCCCTTGGATGCGACAAAGCTATACTTGTGCCAAAAGGAGAATCTCTATGACCGGTGATGTTTATTAATTTCATGCAGTTATTGCAAACACTCTGCAAGTCAGTTGTTGTAAACACTCTACTTTAAAAGTCACAGTTTTTGAAATGATTTTTAAATCATATCATATGACATTTTTGTCTTCCTTGTTGTTAATGTAAACACTCTACAAGTCAGCTATTGTAGACAATTTAAAAGTCACAGTTTTTGAAATGATTTTTAAATCATATCATAAGACATTTTTGTCTTCCTTGTTGCTGGAGCTAATATGTCCATCTGCCCATACATTAAGTAAATATTCTATGCCACAGCAAATGTAATAAACCTTCATTTCCAAATAAATTTTGACCAAACTATTAATATTGTGTGTGAGGGAGCCATGGGTAGAGTGTTGGCTAACCAAAACAAGTTCATAGAAAGTTAGAAGGATTTTCCAGTGTAGTTTAACGTTGTGCAGCTTGAAGAATTTGGTCAGGAACAGTGGCTAGTCCTATTTGCACAGGGGCTGAAAACCCCTGCAATTCAACATTAAGCTGAAATGCCACTGCCCAGTCAAAGTTGTCCCCAAAGCACAGTGCCTAGCATATGCCCATCTTCATTTGCTCGGTTAGAGCAGTAAAGTAATATGTTCAATCCCATTACATTTCATTTATTTAAATGAAACTATTTAATGGGTTAAATATTTTTTTGAACGAGAGATCACTGTACAATAAACACTAGTGTTACTATATGGGTATTACATACAATTTTTATGGGAATTTCCCTTTATATTCAAATGTTTATTTTGTTTGAAAATGTAGTGTAGGCCGTGGGAATTCCCCTAAAATTTCCAGATTTCAATTATATGCTGATGTAATTCTCATTCTGGCTATAATATATCGCTTTCATTAAAGATGAATTATGAAAGATTTAGATAAAAAAAGCTAGACTAGACTTTCTTACTATTAATAGTTTAAAAACAGATAATACAAAATGAATATTATATTGAAAATTTCATACAAATTACTTTGATCTGGGCAAGATTCTGTCTGTTTAAAGATGTAAGGTAGATATTGTTTATTGTAACAACTTGACAACCAAGAGCATGCCTTGATTGTACATTTTATTGTTAATTTTTAAAATCTCAGGTATTCAAATCCATTTAAATCTTGGCCATCTGATTGTCTAGAGAGTTAATTATAGGCTTGTCATGTCGATCATAATTTATATCACATTTGAAGCTAAAAGAAAGAGCTGCAATAGCCAGATTTAGCTTTTACATATTGTAACTTGAATAATCTTTTGTAAAGTTCGAGTACTTTGTGATTGTAGGTATGGCAAAATAAATGTTACATTCTGCAGGGTTGGCTTTGGAACTGGGAATGTAAGCAGGGCTAATGTCAACTATGCAACCCAAAGCCACCAATTTCAGACAGTTGCATGTGTGCTTCTTGTTAATGTTGATCATATCAGCTACTGAGAGCAACTGAATTCAGAGAGCTCATGTCAACTCTGAACTAATAGCGATTACACTTAACATGTGACTGCTAATTTATTTATCATGCGATCAACAAAATGGCAAATTCCTTAGTAGAATCAACCCAACAAAGACATGGTTGACCTTGCCATGAGTCTATTAATACATTATTGTTGACATTATCAACATTTTAAAAAGGGGTGTATTCATTCGTTTCCATTTTGCTTATTTATTAAGTCACATGACCTGTCTATTGCCGCTAGTTAATGCGAATTGCTTTAAATTGAAAATGGGCCACTGGCTTCAACTGACTGGAACTAGGTGCAATCTGGTTAACCTATTTCAGTTGCATTCCGCTAGCTGAAGCCAGCTGCTCCCATTCGCAGTTCCAGAAACACAGTTGACATCAGTTGTCAGGTCGACATAATCCACCTTAAGGCTAAAACAGGTAAAATCTCTTGATCTCAGATATGTATACGTCTAACTTTTTAAATCCAAATTATACTGTTAAATTATATTGTGAAATCTTTCACCAGAATTTACTGACATCCAACACATCATCATTCAAATTTAAAGAAAATGTGCACTCTGTAAATAGTTATATTTTCTGTTAACATGGGGCATCAATGGTTGTTAAATCCAATGTTATCATGTTCTCAAATTCTTAGTTCTTGATCAATTACTATCTAAACATAAGCCCAAATCTTATAGTTCCGTTACAATTTCAAAACCATGTCAATTCAATTTGAAGTAAAAGGTGAGCTGAGCTGTAATAGTGTAAGCAAGGGGTAATTTACTTGTAAAATCATTTCTTTGACATAAATCCAACAAATCTAGTAGCTACAAAGGTATGTTTATTCCAGCTTAATACGGTCATCTGATCAGCTTTCTCAACAAATGAACAGTGGCATTACACCCCATTTCATTTCATTTCTCTCAACAAATAATTTCAATCTGAACAAATCAAATATAGACACACTAATTTGTCTACAAGTAAGCTCACTTATCATTTAATCGTTTTAGTTAATTACTACATTTCTGGATTCATTCCATTTTTCTATTGAGTAGATTTTTGTTCCCTCGAGGATATAGTTACGTACAGGTTAACCAGACTGTTTTTATCTTTAAAAAAGGAAAAACTTAAGTCATTCACATCTTTTTAAATGATACAGAAATATAAATACCTAAAGATTTTTTTTTCACATCTGATAAAATTCTTAATCTATCTGCATTATCATACTGTTATAATCACTGAAAACAATTCAGTCAAACTTTCTGGTTTTTCACCTGTATGGTATCTCATGTGGCATGTGGTTAAAAAAATTTTTTTTTACAAGTCATCCTATTTTATAGCTACAATATAATTCAGTTTATTTGCAGGAAATTCACACTAATAAATATAATTCAATTGATTTTCAACGTCAAATAAAATAACTACCAGTTTTTACCTCACAAGATTTTTCTTCATTTCTGAAGACCATTGCTTTGATAAAATATAACCTATTGCAAATATATCCCAATATATTCAATTACTGCAAGAGTTATATAAATAATATAATAAAATGATTGGCTACAATACTCGGTCTGACAGTAACAACTGTAATCTCACCAATTCTCATAATACTAAAGAGAGAGAAATGGTGTTTAACATCCACTCGACACAAACTATCTCATTTTGGGATTAACAAAATTTTCAATTTTATTTCAATATTTCGCTTGCATGTAGAGGTTTTATAGCAGTGGGAGGAAACTGAAGGGGCCGGAGAAAACTCACGAGGATGCACAGGCGACCGTACTCCCTGCCAAGTACAACTGGGAGTTGATTCAATGACAAAGGCAAGGGAGAGCACCACAGAAGGTTTATTTCCCCGGGCTGGATTTACCTTGTTGCAAACAATGCAGCTGAACCAAGGCCCACAAGAAGGGACCCAACACAAATCTAGCAAATATCTGTTTTAATTAAGCATGCAACCAGGTGTCGTTTGACTCATTATATTTTTAAATGAAATGAAATGATGGGATTTACCCGGACCGCGGCACTACAGTACTCTCTTATTCCAACTATCAAGGTTTCTTTCACATGTACGCCAATGTGTACAAGGGACCTCTGTTTTCCATCCCATCCAAGCAACTAATTCTATTTTGAATTACATACATATGTATTAAGGCATCATAATTTGTTCAGCGTTTAGCACCTTTAATGGCCTTCATTGGGTCCGGACATTCGCTCAATAACCATTAGATAGCTATTGTGATAAATTGATTACATTACATGTACCTACCAATTTCAATTGCAGACTAATCAAAATAGTCAATTGTCAACTATGTTTACTACTACAACTAATCAGAAAAATAATGTTATGTTGATGACCTGTTTTGTTTGAAAAATCCATGTAACCTATATAGATACAACAATTCGATTGTATCTTACTTCCTTCTATATACATGTACCTGTGAACTTTGCAATAAACAAACTATACCTATTTACAGCACAACCTAATCTTGATTGAGGTGATAGCCTCAACCTTTCTTTTCAAACTACAAACAAAAATTATACTTTAGACTATATATTATAAATGTGACATTTAATTTACAGCAGTCACACGTTATTTACAGCTCAATATATAACCCATTTACTCCCATGTTTTTATAACGTTCTATTGATTTTTAGAGACCACACGGAAGTGAACAGCCAATAGATTGAGAGCTTCGACAATGTAGGTATTTCTAACACATAATAACGAGCATAAGAAACGTCTCACACGCTCTATTCACGACCTCCTACTTCCTGGTTCATTAATAGGTCATTTACACTTTTTTCTAATTTTTTAAGTTAGACTTGATTTACAGAATTCTATTCAAATGGAAGTAAATAGCTATTATATATAAAATCAGATTATAAAAGTCTTAACAGACATTTAACCTGCTAGCTTTCAACTGGTTGTAAAAGCCTTAATAAATTTCAAAACAAATGGTTGTCATGCAATGATACGCCCACATTTTACAAGATACAGATAGAGAAAAGGCAATTTTGTGTACAATAAGGGGCCTCTGGAGCATCCACTGGCTTAAAAAGAAAAAAACCCAGAATTTTTTGGCACAATCAGGGGCCACACTCCAGGAAGTAACAGTCTGATATGCAGACCAACATTTTACAAAATGGACAGAGAAGAAGCTAAAAGGCAATTTTTTGCATAATAAGGGGCCGCTAGAGGATCCACTAGCTTAAAAAAAAAAACTACATTTTTTTGCACAATCAGGGGCCATACTCCAAGAAGTAACAGTCAGATATGCACCAAATTTGACAGGAACCAGGATCTTTGGACAAGAATCCTGTTTTGTCAAAATCAGACAAAGAATGTTACCTTTTAGTTGGATTTACATGAAATTAGACCTCAACCATTTTACGTTGTTTAAACCGTTTGATTACAGCCAACAACTAAATTATACATTACCACCCAATACAATTATAAAACATCACTGGACAACAAGACAAATATAAACAAAATAAATTTCATCAAAAGAAAAATACAGATCACAGTGATCATCACACCATACTGTAGTTGTCAGACCATAATAAAACAATAAAATGAAAATGAACAAGTCAAAAGTATAACTCGCTGTGATCCCCAAAATAAGTAGAAGACACTGAACTTGGTAAAAATTCATTAGAAAACTGTGAATAATCCCAGAAATTTGGAGAGAAAAAACCCTAAAACAACAGGGGTGACAACAATACTTAAACATAAAATGTAGACCAAGAGAAACAATAAATATCAAATCACTGTACGTATGAGGATCTTTAAAATTTTATTCCCTTAAAGTACAATGGTAATAACTCATTTAAAGACCTGGCAGTTTTCACTATAATAGTTAATAACTAGATAATTCTAAAGGAATTTGCTGAAAGTTTCAGTGAAATTGATCCACTTTGAACCGAGATTTTAGCGCTTGAAATTTTGAGCCTAGCCTCGATCATCATTACTAAAGTGGGTACGATAAAAAACATAGTCTCGATTATCCATTTTTGTTATTTAATTATTAATGGACGTTAAGCAGCAGAAAGGATTGTAATCCAGTAAATATCGCAGGCTAGCGAAGCCATCAAGGGTGAATTATGGTCTGGATAAGTTAATCAATGTCCAATTAATAATCTAGATAATATTTCAGGCCTAAATAAAGACACCTAATAGGCAGATTTAGCTCTTGCATAATGTATGTTTAAATATAACCTAAAATAGGATGTACTCTTATACTGTAGCAAAGTACGTATTATTGACACAAGCTGTAAATCTAGCATTTCATCAGTTTGATACAAAATACTTTCACGGAAGCAACTAAATATGTTCTTGATTTAGACATGCCTGGGACATGGTGACATATCTTAAGAACAATAGAACATGTCATTAATAATGTATTAATAAAAGACTTACTTATTTGAATTGAATAATCGTGTATGCAATACTAGAGAGGAGATTTCTGCTTTGACAATGTTTTAATCTTATTGGTGGAATTTCATTTTTTGAAAAACAATTTATGAGGCTACCAATATATTCTTGAAGTTGGCCTCGCAGGTATTTCACTTTGGAACAGCGATTGATGTTTTCTGAGGTTCTTTTCAGCAATCGAAGGACATTTTTACCCAGGCCCGTATCCAGGGGGTGGCAAGGGGGGGGGGGGGGGGGAATGCCCCCCTGAAAAAATGTTTTGCCCCCCCCCCCCGAAAGAAAATTTGCCAACCATAATTCTAAAATACCTACTGTAGACTGTAACGGGTGTGCCCCTCCTTAAAAGTTCACTGCCCCTCCGAAGCCAGCAAGCTGGCTACGGGCCTGTTTTTACCTTAAATTCTCAACTAGTGAATCAAGGTCCCATTGATTAATTATTTTAAAGGTATTAATTAACTTTGCAGAAAAATGAAACGAAATGGGGTTATGAAACAAGGTGGTTTTTGCATGTAATTTGAAAATTTTAACTACATTAATTGTTTTGTAACTACTGCAGTAATGTTAAATAAATCACAATAAATTAAACCTGGATAGGTGTAATCAACATTTTAATACAATTTTTTCATCCTTTTCTTTTAAGGTAATTAAATGAATCTGGTTTTCAGATAGAAAAAATATTCCTCCAGAAGTTCCTATATAATAGTTGTCATGAATAATGCAGAGACTGTTACAGTCCGACATGCGACAATATCAAAAAGAACCAAGATCTTTTGGCTATAAACATATATTTTAAGTTTCAGCAAAATCAGATAAACATTGTGTCTTCTAGAGGGTCCACAACCTTGGTATTACATGCTTTTACAAAATTTTCATAAAGAGGAGCACAGCAGAAATTTTTTCAAGCAGTTTGGGTCTGATTTTCACGATATTTGAACTCAACCGACATTTTGGTGTAACGGTGACATAATATATTTTAAAAGATAAAAATTGCGACCTCTAGAAGCACCACAAGCAAAAATTTTTTTGAACAATCGCGGGCACAATTCAGGAAGTTACAATTTGATATGCACGAATATCGAAAAGAGCCAAAATCTTTGGGTTATAAACATGCATTTCAAGTTTCATCAATAAAAAATGAACATTGGGTCCTGTAGTATGTACACAAGCTTAAAACATGAATTTTCGTACAATCTGGGCCTACTATCCTTGAAGTTATGGCCGATACATGTCAGTATGGAAAGGAACCAAGATCTTTTTGAGATACAGTAGACCTATATTTTATGAAATCAGATAAAATTGGTGACCTCTAGAGGTCCCACAAGTTAACACAACCTAACAAACGGTTGCCATGCAAGACACGCCCACAATTTGCAAGAGAAAAAAGAGATAACAAGCTAAAAAAAAGCGATCTTTTATACAATCAAGGGCCATAATCCACAAAGTAAGGGTCAGATACGTTCAAATATATAAAGGAATCCAGATCTTTGAGATATAAACATATAAGTTTGGTTTCATCAATATCACATAACAAGCGGTTGCCATGCATAAAATGGACATTGATAAAAAAAAAGAGCAATTTTCTGTAATTTTAATGAGAACTCAAATTACTCAACAGCAATATCGGTTCTATGGTGATATATATGTATATGATAGGTTAAAAAAATCAAAAAAAAAAAATTATAACCTCTAGAAGGTTCATAAGCTGAAAATGCAATTTTTTTCACAGACAGTCAGGGGCCATAAATCAGGAAGTTACCGTCTGATACATATGTATGCGCAAATATCACAAGGAACTGAAGATCTTTTGGCTATAAACATATACTTTAGGTTTCATCAAAATCAGATACAAATTTTGACCTCTAGAGGGTCCACAACCTTGGTATTACATACATTTGCACAATATGCGTAACTGTAGCAGCCACTTTGTCAAGCAGTTTCAGATCAATTTTCATGAAATTCAAACTAAAACGACACTAGGGTGTAATGGTGACATATTTGAACAGATTCTAAAATTGATAACAATTATAACATGTAGACTGGGCTCAAACAAAATGTGAAATTAGTGGACGAACGGATGGACGGACAGGAGCAAAAACAATACATTTCCATATGAAAATGTATCCGAATAAAAATGTGGTCCCAAAATTAACTTTCTGTCGCCCACCTACACTCGTGGGTTTCCACCTGATTACTAGATTTCCTCTTATCTGTATAATACAGGTAAATTATTGAAATAAAAACATACCATATCTTAGAGCCAAATGACACGATAAGTGTCAAGTAACATAAATCTCCATCACTTTCATCACTTTTTTATTTACTTCATGTGCTAGAACCGTTTTCTGGTTGACACAATTTTAATGTGTGTGCTATTTTCGTCTGTCTGTCTATTCACTTCTTAGTAAAGCTAACCTAAGTAGAAAATTTGTTTACCTAGAAGTCGGTAGGTGGGGCATGAAAGAAAGATATAATTGTCAAACCTATTTTGTGCACAGCACAACTAATTAAATATGCCGAACATTAAGTGTTAGTAAAATAAAACTGGTTCATTCTGTGTGAGACTGAGAGTCTCTTAAAAAGTTTTCCTTGTCAAGAACTATGTATGGTCTGAAGCTCTGTGACAGAAATACTGACTTTCAGATTCCATGGGCAATTTTACTGGAAATACCAGACCATCCCAACGACCTGACGTACATGTGTACCTGGATAATCATGTGTATACAGTGATCATTGGGATTGTAAAGGTACTTACTTATATAATTGAACTAGGTAATTCCCATAAGATGAGCAGTACATGTATGTAAGATTTAAATAAAGATAGCCAGATAAAATCATATGATTTTCATATGGAAAAAATATCAACTTTCAATTTCCATATGATACTGTAATATGAATGTATATAAACTGATTTACATTCAGTCGTTTCTGTTTTTAGTGTAATTTCAAATCAGTTATGTTCAGCAAAATATCTGAATAATCAAAATTGAATGTCATTCTTTGGCCTCATAAATGATGAATACCCCAGAAGTCAATCTTTTTTTACTGAAAGATAACAACATGTTGATTTAAATTGACCAATAGGTCGTTTTTGCAACGTCGAGTGATACAGAGTTAAAAACTTGGCTACGTAAAAGAGCACAACCAAATAAATTCTGTTTTTAAATAATTCATTTTCCCTAATAGTAAAGTGCTGGGGGACTGCACCACAAAAATATTGCAGTCTAGTGATGACACTGAGAGTTGATTATGGTCTGGATAAGTTAACTAATTCAGCCACCCAACTCCCCGGCCAAGTTGGACTCAGGCAATGGAATTATTATGTCCCAGGTGTAGTTAGTGGAGCTAAAATTTAAAAAAAGAATATGGATTCTTCCAAAGTCATTAGGATATTTTTAAAACTAAATCAGACATAGCAGATTAGCCAATGAAATGGTCTGTTTAACCAAGCTCTGGGCAATGTGTGAACTGAATTATGGGATACATCTAGTGGCCCTTCCATAAATGATTTTGAAAATTAGACTACTACAGTTTCTTTGTGGTATTTTTCTTTCACAGGCACTTGAAAGGGATTTTAAAAAATAAACTTCTTACACCTGCTGGACGTATATCAGTATTATATAGTCTAGCAGATGTAAGAAGTTTTATTTTAATGCCTGTCTTCTTTCTTTCTTGTTATTTCCCACTAAATAGGCCATTAAAAAATGCATTAAACAAATTCAGGTACAAATTTAATTTTACTTACAGTATGTTAGAAAATGAATAAATATTCAAAAAATCAATCCATGTAATTACACCTTTTATAAAAGACTCAAAATCATACCTTCTAAAAGCAGTTGAATTGTGTTATGCTATCACATGTAACTTGTATCTTAAAAATAACCAGCAACTGTCACCCATACATTATTCTACTCATGACATAAAACAGGAAAGATATTTAATGGTTTACATAAGGGAAATTCCCAGTGTGTCCCACTTTATTTGTTTAATCTACTCTATGTTCAGTTTTGCAATTGTAATCGGTCTTTATCAAGTAGATCTAAATATAATGGTGTAGAGGATATTATTAGATTATTACTAATGTTCATATGGGTATATTACATTGTGAGTCAAAACAAATTTTGTCTAATCGTTATGATACATGTAAATGACATTGAAAGCATATATATCACCCAAAAGGTGCAGTCTTAATGTGTACATTTTACAAGATTCAGTATCATTAGAAAACTTGTGTACAGGAGAATGGTGCTATATAATATTTTAAAACATTGTCAACATAGAGAACTAGACATTCAATTTACTATGAGCTACCACATCAGTACTGTTATACATGTACTTTGCAAAACAGTTCCATCATTGATCAAGTGCCGTTGTTTTGCCACGACAATTTCGAATAGGGTTGCCTGCTCAACATTGTAGGTTTCACCAGGTCATTTGGTTTCTTCCCACTGCTAATTACAATGTACCTATACACTGTGACAGGCAGTAGTTACATTATGTATAAATTATGTACATGTATGCATGGCATACTTCATAAATGTCTACAAGTCACCCCCTCCCCCTCGCTGTTAATAAAAACCCGAAACAGAATCATTTAAAATGTAATTTGTGTACGGGTATTCACTTCAGATCCCATATCGAAGCCTCTTTTAATATTCCCTACAGTTCTATAAAGTAGTTCCTATTACTGGAAGAATTTCCTCAAATGCATATATATATTTTTAAAAAATACTGGTATATCAAATATATAAAGAATTAGATAAGCTATTATTACATATATAGAAGACGTTTCTGCATTGCCACTATAAAACTTCCTAATTACATTATCGCTTAATACCACGGACCATGAGTAATACTGGACAGAGATTAGCTACGGTTTCTAGGTTAATACCAAGGAAAATGAGTAATACTGTATAGAGATTATATATGCATTTTTTAAATTTAGCTACGGTTTATCCTGTTTTGTTATTGCTCATCATATCAAAATATTTGTGTATGGGTATTCACTTAAGATGCCGCATTGAAGCCTTTTTTATTATTCCCTACAATTCTATAAAGTAGGGGGTCACGGTGGCTAAGTGGATAATGCGCTGGTTCGCTAGCCTGGAGGTTGGGTGTTCGATCCCTGCATTGGCAGAGGAAGTTCATCTCGATTTTCCGGCGTGATTTCCACTTGTCAGTGATGCAGAAGGAGGGCCTGGCAAAGACAGCTGCCTAGTCATTTGGATGGGACGAAAAACCAAGTGCACGTAAAAGATCCCTTGACCGTTGGAATTCGATATAAGAGTAGGCCATAGCACCGCTGCCCGGGAAAAATTTCCCTCATAACACACTGTATGGTATATGGCGTATGCCCGTCTTCCATTAGCCCAGGTTAGGTGCAGAAGAGTAGGAAGTTAAACCCCATTTCATTTCTATAAAGTAGTTCCTATTACTGGGAGAATTTCCTCAAACACATACTAGAAAATACTGGTATATTACATGTAAAGATATATATATAAAGAATCAGTTTAGCTGTAATAAATACATGTATAGAAAAAGTAATTTCCTCATTACCGGTTAAAACTAATAACTATGAGTAATGCTGCACAGAGATTATATATATGCGTGTTTCAAATTTCCCCACGCTTTATCCGGTTTTGTTATCTTATGGTGTCTATATATAATGGTTGATGGTGTATTAAAAACTCAACAACATCCTTGTTCAATGTACAGATCACAAAAAATCATGAAAGAAAGACCATGACAATTTCAAAAGATTTAGATTATGTAAATTATTCAAGTTTAATGAAATGAAACAGGTTTTCAGCTACTTTTTAGCATCAACAGGACAATGAGCAGACGGATACAGTTTTAAAGGGGTACAACCGGGCATACATCTACATGTAGTTTACAGTATAATTGTATCGGCTTCAATCTACTGTCTCTAAAATGACAACCTGTGAAATTTTGAGCTTTTAAATACAACACAATCATTAAAGATACATTATGGGAGATTAGATAACGAGTTGGCAGTGCTCACTACAATAGTTAAAAACTAGCTGATGTAAATGCAATTTGCTGAAAATTTCAGTCAAATTGATCCACTATGAACCTAGAACTAAGCAAATGAAAGTTCCGCTTAGCCTCGGTCATCATTTCCAAAGTCGGTAATTCTCAAGCTAGCTTCAACATCGAGAGTTGATTATGGTCTGGATAAGATAATTAATGTCTAATTAATAGTTTTTATAACATTTCAGGCCAAAAGAAAGACCTACAACAGGCAAATTTTGCTCTTGCATAATGTATGTTTAATGTTTGTATGTTAGACATACATTTAATGCAAGAGCTAAATCTGCTTATTGCAGGTCTTTCTTTAGGGTTGAAATTATATCTAAATTATCAATTAGACATTAATCAACTCTCCATGACTTCGCTAGATGGCAATAACAAGCCAACAGTGAGGCAGATGTCCCCCGCCAAAATCCCAAAATAAATAGATGACACATATTAATTAATCGCACATTTATTTTTTTCAAACGTATCGAGCAATCAAACTGTACACGAAGTGTGATCCAAAAGTGTTTTATAAAGAAAAATGCTAAAACCGACGAGAAAAATGAAAATGTACCCTAGTTAGGGGGGCCCTAAAGGCAGACAAAAGGGACCCCCCCCATGCTTGACAAAAGGGCCCTCTTGTCCGAGTCAATCATTTCTATACACTGTTACTGTCGAATACATTACTGAATGAGAATGCATTGATTGTATTGGCATAAAAATCATCAATCAAGATGAACCTAAGTTATCTTGTCCCAAAGTATCAACCAATCAAATTGCTAATCTCTGCCTACCCTAAGAAGAAAATGCTCATCTTCAAACCCCATCAAGGCATTGACCTAATAAGCATACACACCAATTTTGAACATTTTTTACTCAATTCGAAGGAGAGTTATTGTGTTCCAAAGTCTCGACCAATCAAAATGCGTATCGCTCTGCTTACCCTGAGCAGAAAATGCTCATTATCGAACTTAGTCAAGGTATTACTGTAATGAAACTATACACCAAGTTTCATCAATCTCACTTAATTAGAACTAAAGTTATCGTGTCCCAAAGCATCAACCAATCAAATTGCTTATCTCTGCTTACCCTAAGCGGAAAATGCTCATCTTTGAACTCCATCAAGGCATTGACCTAATAAACACATACACCAAGTTTGAACATTCTAGCTCAATTAGGAAGAGAGTTATTGTGTCCCCAAAAGTGTGACGGACAGACAGACGGACCGACAGACAGACAGACGGACGAACCCATTTTAATAGTCCTCCAACTTTCTTCGAAAGGCGGGGGACCATTAGCGGATTGAAATACCTATTTTTTTTAAATAGGAGTAAATCTAAAAATCGTTAACCGAGAGTATATTAAAGGTGTTGCCGGATTCAGTGTATTGAAGTTTTAGAACAATTTTTTGGACAATCATATTTTCGATCTGTTTCATCTACAAAGTTTACAACTTTTGAGTTTCACTGAAATATCTTGACGGGCACCTTTTTAAAAAGATAGAATACAAGATGGAAGATAATCTGCTCTTGATTTTTTTTATTCCATTTCCTTAATAAAATGTTAAATAATAAATTTGAGCACATTTTAATGTGGATTAAGCTGTGGAAAATGTGATATTTTCTGAAAAACTCATGTGACACACTGAGACCAGGGAATATTTTTACCGGGTTCGTATCGCAATTTGAGACTCAAACGTCCGATTTTGCGAATCAAATTCATATTTGATTAGCATTAATAGCATAAAACCGTGCTTCAGCGTGAATCAAAGTTTTGAAAATTAATTTTAACTTTAAAACCATTCAGTATCGTAAAACACATCAAAACAAATCTCAAATCTCACAATTTTATTGTCTATATCATCAAGACTCTTTACGTGCCTCTGCAACGGTCCAGTGGAACAAGAGCAGTACATGTTGTCGTCTGCTATTTAAAGACATAAAGGTTTCGTTGATAGAGATTACAACACTACATACTTTCTTTCTATATCAGTGGTAGTCGCATTCGTCAAGACAGACATACAAAACACTACAAGATAAAATTACCGGATGATCGAGGTATGTCGCGAAATTCAAACACATGATATAATGTTCTGTCTTCAAATTCGACATTAAAATAAACAACAGTTCTAGATTGGGTGAGGAAATATGACCCAGAAAAAAACTGACTAGAGTATGAAGTAAATAACGAATATCCACGTTTCGTACAAAGAATAACATGTGGTCACATACTTTTTATTTTTATCTTATATACAAATATAAACAACAGTTTGGTAATACAAATAATATATGGGTATTGTTATTGTCACATAATTATGTGAAATAAGAATTCTATTACATACTAAAAAACTGCTAATCAATTGGTAAATTTTGCTACTCAATTATACAATTGATTAGCATTCTTACACAATTTTTCTGGAAACTGCTAATCAAATGTAAAAAAGTAAAATATTCCCTGACTGAGACCTGAAGCATATTTCCTATTTTATTGTCCCTTTAAAATTATGTAGGCCTATGTTTCATATCCGTAAACCACCTTGATAATGTGCTGTAACTCAAGCTCTTTTTAAAATTAATAAAAGTTTGACATGAAGATCGGTTAACTGTCTTTGATATTGATTGGATGTGTTGCTTCCTGTTGACATTTAGATCCCTGTACTTCCGTCACCGGTGTAAATGCTGATCTTCTCAAGATTAGCTTAGAACTACTGGTATATCTGAGATATTATCTTTCTATGTTCGAGCTAGTATATCATTAGTGACAGTTGTTAGTCATGACTTTATCAGAAGACTTAAAAAAAATACATGATTAATTATTAAGCTTTGTCATGAAAAATAATCAACACTATCAATATGAAAAATAATAAATTCTAAACAATATCATACTTTTAAAAAACCTAGACTATAATTAACCCAATTATCAAAGATTCGGATAATAATCTGAGTGGTAATGGTCCAACCAATGTATAATGCACTGGCTATCTAACCAGGGGAAGTTGGTGTTTGTCCAGGCGCTGAAATAAGCGGCCGGACACGGACAATGTCCGTTCGAATTGACCCCCTTTGACAGGCCAAATTGCCTTTTGTCCTGACATAATTGTCCGTCCAAGTTTGTGTAAAACAGTAAGCCAAAAATAGTAATTTCATTCGCGAACTCGAGTCAATCGCTAATTATTACTAGACCTCGGAAATCCAGGCACAAAAATATCAACCATCTGAGTCATAGTGAAAATGTTACTATTTATATCTAGGCCGTGTGAAGATAACAAAATCGATAATTTTTAGAATTGGCTATTTTACGCTGGTTATATCAACGACCCGGGTCCTAGTAAAAATATTACTATTTTTCATAGAATTGGCTCAAAATCCAGACTCAAAAATATCAACGACCCGAGTCATAGTGAAAATGTTACTATTTATATCTTGGCCGCGTGCAGATAAAATAATCAATAATTTTTAGAATTGGCTTTTTTACGCTGGTTATATCAACGAACTGAGTCACAGTAAAAATATTACTATTTTGTTTTGAATCGGCTCTTTTACGCTGATTATATCAACGACCCTAGTCATAGTAAAAATATCATTATTTACATGTATCTCGGCCGCGTGTAGTTAAAATAATGAATAATATTGAGAATTGGCTCTTTTACGCTGGTTATTCGAGCCTACGTGTAGCAGCTAGCTTTGCGTTACTTTCGTATATGATTATAGCTCTAAATCACACCTAACATGACATGTAATTATACAAAATCATTAGTAATAAAAGTAAAAATATTTAAAATGTTAAAAGAAATGTTTAAGTTGACTATGGGTAATTAGGGAGAGATTTTTTATACCAAAATTGAAATATCTCACTTTATTGGACACATCAGATGTGAATGTAAATACATGTAGAAGAGCCTTGAAAACATGTCGAATAAAATAACTTCTTATTTTTCCCAACCCTCGGGCACAGGATATCCCGGCTAGTGGGACTGTCCCAGAAAATTTTAAGACAGGTACTGTGTCTAATGTCTCTCAAAATCGGTAGTTCGAAAATTATCGTAGTAAGAATCGTAGAAAAGTGGATCAAAAATGACGTAGTAAAATCCAATTCTGATGTGTGGTTAACATACGAAGAAGACAATGGTTTTAATTGTGACTACACTAAAATGTGAACTATCAGGTGCGGATCCAGGATTTTTTGCAGGGGGGGGGTCTAGGTTTGATAATTGCTTAACTAATTGCGCTCAACCGATAATTTGGTAAATTACATTCAATTTGGTTCATTCTGACGTATTTCCGGATGGTAAATTCCCAAATAACAGGTCTAAATCGCCAATAAAATCGCATAAAATTTTTTTCAAGTCTGAGCAGGGGGGGGTCCGGACCCCCTGGACCCCCCTCTGCATCCGGCCCCCCTGGACTTCCCCTCTGGATCCGCGCCTGACTATGTAAAAAGTATTTTAAAACATATCAAATATATGAGGGAATTTTCCACTGCAAAGAATAATGGTATTTGTCGGGCTGAAAATCTGAAATGTCCGACCAAAAATCAGTTCAGTCTGACATGATGTCAGACTGAACCTTAGCAGTTATTTCAAGGCTTGTTTTGTCAGTAGTACAATGAACCAGTGTCTAGTTGTCGGAACAGGATATTCACGCTGGAGTGCATGTAAAAGAGATCCCTTAATTCCACGTTTCTCAACCTTTTCTCACCGCTCACCCCTAAATGAATTCTCAACCAACCCATTTTCCCCCAGAGTTTTGAAGCCCGTCGAGGATCGGGGGGGGGGGCCCCCTTAGGAATTTTTTTTAGAAATTGGAGCCCGGAAATGTGATTTCCAGCCATTCAGGCACTCTTCAGGCGTTTCATAGGAACTTGAAAATGGCCTTTTTCTATAGATGCCATCCGACATGAACCGCGGATCCTTGCACGGGCCTGCACACCATGACCACATTGACATTGAATATGGAATGAATACTGATCGAAGGTGAGATTTAATAATCACCAAATTTATATTTTAATGAAAATACTGCACAACCTTTATATGATCATTTTTGAAGTTACTGGGAGTGTCGTCATTCCCCCCTTGGGAGTGAATTCACCCCAGGTTGAGAAACGCGGCCTTAATTATAGGTTGAAAAAAGAAATAAAAGTAACAACAGACACAAGACACACTGAAGGGTTTATTTAACAGTGTAATTCTTTTTTAAAATCATACACTTACAAACTATATATATACTTGAAAAATCTTAGTAAACCTATATCATCTTGAGAGAGAGAGAAATTCTGCAATTAATGATATTATGTCATGTGATGCTATTGTCAGATCATGTGATACCAGTGCCAGATACAATCAATAAAACATGTATTGTGGAACAAGTGAATGTCCAGAGAGAAGCTAACCTAGAATACAAATTCACTTCCTGGTTTGTTCTCTGTCAACCAGTCTGACAATTAAGTTAGTATTGATTGCTTCACCAGGCATCTAAACAAGAGTACAAAGATCAGCTAGACTAAACCATAGAATACAGGAAGTAAAATCTGCTAGTATCAGCATTTTTATCGATCCATCAAAGGCTCATGGTTCTTCTTTATTTCTATAGCGCTAATATATTGTTTACATAGACACAGACTTAAATAATATAACCTACAGTTCTGATGGAATTACTGTTCTGATGACAAACTGCTTTACCAAGTCAAATTTGAGACTAACATATGTAAATACCTTTTGAATATTATTTTAATTATGCAAGGGATATAAATATGACCTGAAAAACAACATTTCATCCAATTCCTCTTACCATTACAACTACATGTATCATGTCTAGTACATTGGTGCAAGTTAATATCTGTTACTGTGCAAATAAGCTTATAATTTCGTGTTGTTGATTCCACCTAAAAATTTTCATATTCCAACTGTCTACATAGGTTTCTGCACACCAATGTGTGCACAGGTGGACTTCATTTTTTTGTTCCCTTTCGATGACTAATCTTAATTTCTTTGTGTGCCCTACAATCTCCACCCTTGATAAATGAGAACCTAGACATCCACTCAAAATAAAACATGTTATTTGAGGAATAACATAAGTTATATATCTGTTTTCTAATAATTTACTTGCACACAGCGCTCTTTCACAAGAAGAACCACAGGACAACTACGTGTACTCCTCATCACATGCACACCTAGGCACTCGACTCATGTAAACACCTTATGACCTGGGGGGTTGGGATGGCCTAGTGGTCTAGAGTGTCTCGCTTCGATCTCTAGCTGGCCGGTCACCTCTGGCTTGCGGCTGTGGTTTCGAGCCCTGGTGTGAGCGTATGTGACATGGAAATAGGGGCGCTTTCTCAACCTCGTGGGTTTCCTCCGGGCACTCCGGTTTCCTCCCACTGCTAAAGACCCCTACGCGCAAGCGAATTATTGAAATAAAATTAAACCATATGTTAGTCCCGAAATGACCTAGTTGTGTTGAGTGGACGTTAAACTCCATTTCTCTCTCTCCCCCTTATGACCTGTTATAGACCATTTGGCAACCACTTATACTATACTGCTTCAGATCATCTTCAATCCCCAATTTATGGATATATTTTTAGCACAAAAAATTGCAAATGCAATATCCCTGTACTGTACATCCCCAAAAAATGAATTTATCAAAGAGTGTAAAGGTATTATAAGATCAATCTGATACATAGTGTTTACAAGGTTATGCAAATCAAGGGAAATAACTCTGTCAACCATCATCAGAATTTATTGAATCTCTATTGGCATTGCTCACATTCATTTTCATAGTATCCAGGCAAAATTTCCATCATAACACACTATATTGCAATCTCCTTCCCAGAGGCAGCCGCAGAGCCGAAGGCCTCTGGCACATTAGACCGTCCATTTTTTCCAATTTTTTTCAAACCTAAGCCCCTCCCATTCTGACCTCTGATTGGTCAATTTGTTTGGGTCGATTTCTCGAAAACTAGAGGTCGGATCGTCGTTTCATTTGTTGTAAAATGATCCTTGAGTCAAATTCAACTCGCTGACATAAAAAATGTGATTCTAAACGAACAAATTCCAGTTTTTGTAAAAAGATCTATTTTTCTACGGGTGGGTATATTTTTAAGTGATTCGGTCATCCAGGCACGTAAAATCATCGGCGTACGATGCAAATAAACGAGAAATTTTGCGCGTAGGAATTACATGTCACCTTCCGGGAAAATGGCTACCCCGATTCACCAGAGAAATTTCTTCAAAAATTTTTCTGGTTTCGAGATTGACTATATTGCATATCCTGTCTTTATTAACGTGCAAAAAAAGAAGGATGTTAAACCATATTTCATTTTTATGGTTTTCATATAATACCAAACAGGGGCCATAATTCAGGAAGTTACGGTCCAATGTGCCCGAATATCGAAATCTACCACATCTTTGGGTTATAAACTTACATTTCAAATTTCATCAAAATCAGATTAAAATTGTGACCTCTACAGGGTCCACAACCTTGATATATCATATTTTTACACTATTCCCGTATTAGCGGCAGCCATTATATTGGGTCGTTTTGGTACAATATTTACGAAATTCGACCTCAATCTTCATTTAAAATCTGATAATAGTTGTGACCTCGAGAGGGACCACAAGCTAAAAAGGCAATTTTTCGTACAATCAGGGGCCATAATTCAGGAAGTTACGATCCAATATGCACAAATATGCAATGGAACCAAGATCTTTTGGTTATAAACATGTATTTCAAGTTTCAGCAAAATCGGTTCGAAATTGGGACCTCTATAGGGTCCACAACCTTGATATAACATATTTTCACACTATTCGCAGCCATTTTGTTTGTCAATTTTGGTCCGATTTTCACGAAATTTGAACTCAACCTTCATTACCATGTAACGGTGATATAATCAAACGTTTTTTAAATCGGATAATAATTTTTACCTCCCGAGGGACCACAAGCTAAAAAGGGCGATTTTTCGGACAATCAGGGGACATAATTCAGGAAGTTACGATCCGACGGGTGCAAATATCGAAATGAACCGAGATCTTTGGGTTATAAACATACATGTCAAGTTTCATCGAATCAGTTAAAAATTGTGACCTCTATAGGGCCCACAAGCTTGATATAACATATTTTCACACTATTCAGGAAGTTACAATCTGATGGGCACAAATATCAAAAGGAACCGAGATCTTAGGGTGATAAACCTATGTTTTAAGTTTCATTGAAATCGGATAAAAATTGTGACCTGTAGACTGTTCACAAACAATTGTGGACGGACGGACGAAAAGGGGCGACGACAATATACGTCCACATGAAAATGTGGGTGTATAAAAACAAAATACATCATTATTCATTTTCATTGTTAAAATTATCAATAATATTTAAAGTAGCAACTGGAAGGTTCCTACATAATCAAACCCTTCATACCATGCATGGATGTATATATGTAGCCCCAAGCAATTA
Organism: Patella caerulea; assembly: GCA_036850965.1. Lineage (NCBI taxonomy): Eukaryota > Metazoa > Mollusca > Gastropoda > Patellidae > Patella > Patella caerulea. The sequence continues at coordinate 18,406,932 of JAZGQO010000021.1, forward strand.
ATGGAACCTTTGAATCCTGGTAAACTAGCTCATTTTTCATATTAGGCAAACCAGTAGGCTACCTAACCTAACATTTCTTTGGAAGACCTACATTGTACATCGCAGACCTAGTGAAAACTGAGACTATTTAATCTGCACTTGCCTCAACATTCTCCTAAGTTGAGTCTTTTTAAAGCCCCAATAACACTCTTGTTGTAACTGAATAATATGTCCCAATCTTTATTCTGGTCAACAAATTGTATAATTTTACAATATTCTAATTAATTGATGATATAAATTTCATCTTAACACACCTAATTTAAAAAATTGGAAAAATTCAACTAATTGATTTGAAAAGTCTAACGTAAGCCTTTTCAAATGTAACTTTGATTTAAAATATTTTCGAACCCTCTGGACAAGTAAAATAGGTCGTAATGGATAATTTACACAACAGGTAGGACACTTAAATATCTAGTACTTAGAATAAGGCTATTATTTATTTTCTGGAGCTGCCAAGCAAAACAAATTTAGAAGTTATAAATAAAGATAGGCTGGCACTGCCAGGCAGGATACGCCCACATTTTCGAGTGATGGATAGAGAACAAGCAATACCGAAAGTGATTTTTCCTAAATCATCAAGTCCTGATTTCATACTGTATTGGGAGTAGCCATTTTGTTGGTAAGTTCCAGTCTGATATTCATGAAATTCGAAGCCGACAATGATTATGGTGTGACGGTAAACAACCTAGAAATGTGACTTTTCAGCAAAATCAGATAAGAATTGTGACCTGTAGTGAGTCCACAACCATGATATACCATATCTTTACACTATTCGCGTACAAACGGCGACCATTTCGTCCGGCAATTTTGGTACGATTTTCACAAAATTCGAATAATTCAGGAAGTTACGATCCGATATGCCCAAATACTGAAAGGAACCAAGATCTTTGGGTTATAACCATGCATTTATAAGTTTCATCAAAATCAAATTAAAATTGTGACCTATACAGGGTCCACAACCATGATATACCATTTTTTAACAGTATTCGCGTACAAACGGCGGCCATATTGTCTGTCAATTTTGGTCCGATTTTCTCGAAATTTGAACTCACCCTTCCATAAGGTGAAACCGTGATATAATCAAACGTTTTTTTAAATCGGAAAATAATTGTGACTTCCAGAGGGACCACAAGCTAAAAAGGGTGATTTTTCATACAATCAGGGGCCATAATTCAGGAAGTTACGAATCAATGAGCGCAAATATCGAAAGTGACCAAGATCTTCGGGTTATAAACATGCATGTCAAGTTTCATCAAAATCGGTTCAAAATTGTGACCTATATAGGGGCCACAACCTTGATATAACATATTTTCAACTATTCGCGTACAAACAGTGGCCATTTTGTCCGTTAATTTCGGTTCGATTTTCACGAAATTCGGTGATACCGGTGATATAATCAAACGTTTTTTTAAATCGGATAATAATTTTGACCTCCAGAGGGACCACAAGCTAAAAAGGGCAATTTTTCGGACAATCAGGGGCCATAATTCAGGAAGTTACGATCCGATGGGTGCAAATATCGAAAGGAACCAAGATCTTTGGGTTATAAACATACATGTCAAGTTTCATCAAAATCGGTTCAAAATTGTGACCTCTATAGGGTCCACAACCTTGATATAACACTATTCGTGTACAAACGGCGGCCATTTTGTTTGTCAATTTGGGTCCGATTTTCACGAAATTTGAACCCAGCCTTCATTACCATGTAACGATGATATAATCACACGTTTTTTTTAAATCGGATAATAATTTTGACCTCCAGAGGGACCACAAGCTAAAAAGGGCGATTTTTCGGACAATCAGGGGCCATAATTCAAGAAGTTACGATCCGATGGGCGCAAATATTGAAAGGAACCAAGATCTTTCGGTTATAAACATACATGTCAAGTTTCATCAAAATCGGTTCAAAATTGTGACCTCTATAGTGTCCACAACCTTGATATAACATATTTTCACACTATTCGCGTACAAACGGCGGCCATTTTGTTTGTCAATTTTGGTCCGATTTTCACGAAATTAACTCAACCTTCATTACCATGTATAATAATGTAATGATATAATCAAACGTTTTTTTAAATCGGATAATAATTTTGACCTCCAGAGGGACCACAAGCTAAAAAGGGCGATTTTTTGGACAATCAGGGGCCATAATTCAGGAAGTTACGATCCGATGGGCGCAAATATCGAAAGAAATCAAGATTTTGGGGTTATAAACATGTATGTCAAGTTTCATCACAATCGGTTCAAAATTGTGACCTATATAGGGGCCACATATAACATATTTTCACACTATTCGCGTACAAACGGTGGCCATTTTAAAAACATGATATTTTTTACAATCAGGGGCCATAATCCATGAAGTTCCGATCCGATACATGCCAATATCGAAAGGAACCAAGATCTTATGGGGATAAACCTATATTTCAAGTTTCGTCAAAATCGGATAAGAATTGTCACCTGTAGAGAGTCCACAAACAAATTGTGGACGGACGTCCGGACAGACAGGGGCGACGACATAATGCGTCCACATGAAAACGTTACGATATAGATATAAATATTACAGATATATATGAGTTGAAATAATATGGTGGATTTGGGTCAATCGTATTACCGGTAATAATAATGTGAATAATATTGAGACTTCTATCATCAGTTTGTAGCATTAATTGCAGTAATCACTAAAATTACCAGGGATTTGTCCTTCACTCAATCAATGTTAAAATAATTATATATAAAATAAGAAAGACTAAACAATTTCAGTCTCATTCATTTGCAATTATGAAGCATTTCTAATTAATTTCATCATCCCCTACCAAACTATTTCAAAGCGTGATTGGGTATTCACATAGCCTATCAAAATTCATGGTTCACTTCCTATAGTAAATTGTTGGTGACAATTATTATAATGTACCGTACTGTGTATCTTTCAGGATACGTTATAAAAATAAACCATTTAAGTCGCAGTTAATTTGAATTTTTTTAGGACACTGAATTGAAAGGAAATGTATACTATATGAATCGCTATTCGGTCATGCATGGATTAATAATAATAATAATAGGCTCATCGGTGTGTGTATATATATACATCATATAGTAAAACTTTAAAAAGTGTTTGAAAGTTGAAACATTTTAAATACTGTCTAACAGTGCAATACTCACGTGTCGGCATTGTTTATTTTCACAAATCGTTGTGTCGTTTGGCAGGCCCATATAACTGAATAATTTCCACCAAGCATATCTTGTTATGATAGCAATACTAATCAGTATTTAAAACATGTTCTATGAAAGAATACATAAGGCGTTTGGTTTGGTTATATAAATATAAGAAAGCGTAACGACGTCTCGTGCCACACGCCTATCGATGTCAATGAAGCTGATATTTATTTTTAGCGCAAAACGCGGAAGTATGGAATAGGGAAATCCCCTACATAACCTAACGATTTCATTGGTTGTTCTACTATTTTGCTCTAGTTTACATGTATCTTGGATATCCAGACACGCCAAGTAGCGCAATGGCCGTCAGGAGGCCACTGTACAATTTATATTTTCTTGGGTTCGATTCTCACATTCTAAGATTTGATATGTAATATTTAAAAATTCATGCAAATGATTTATTTTGCAACGCACTTTTACAAAGGTAGCTCCAAACTGAAAACCTGTTTGTCATCATGTGCGCGGTAATTGCAAAGAGGCTCGAGGCTCGTGCTATATAATGACTATCGATCCTCGGATGGGACGAAAAACCGAGGTCCCGTGTACACATTAGAGTGCACGTAAATCCCTTGGCAGTTGAAATTCGATATGAGAGGAGGCCGTTATAGCGCCGCTACCCGGGCAAAATTTCCCTTATACTTATAGCACACTGTATGGCGTATGCCCGTCTTCTAATTTCTATTAGCCCAGGTTAGGTGCAAAAGAGTAGGACGTTAAACCCCATTTCCATTTCATTTCAGAATCAACCATCACCATTAAGCGGAGAACGAGTCAACACCGTATCATAAAGCCTGTCACTGAGTCAACTGGCGTGGTTTTGAATCCTCAGTTGTGCGTGGCAAGGAGTAGGGCCGCCTGTTCAACTTCCTTGGTTTTCTCCGCGTCCCCCGGTTTCCTCCCACTGCTAAAGACCCATTCGGGCAAACGAATTATTAAAATACAATTAAACCATAATGTTAGTCCCTAAATGACCTAGTTTGTGTCGAGTGGACGTTAAACCCCATTTCTTTTTCTCTCACAAAATTACAAACCCTATGGCTGACGATTATCAAATACATTTGTTATATTACACGAACAATTTTGCCATTACGACAACAGAAATGAATAGGCTACATTGCCGAGTATTGACGTGATAAAGCAGGCCCAGCTCTAATTTGACCACCTCCGAGACTAAAGGCACCGATAGCTTAAATGCTCACTTCATAGTCTATAGCTCAAATGCCCAATATCATCTGGTAGCTCAAATGCAAGTGAAATGATACAGGGTGTAACGTCATACTCCATTTTATTTAGAAGCGAAAAGAAAAGATAATGTGAAAGTTCTGCGCTTGGGCTGTACCTTTAGGTATGACATTATTATCTATTTGTATATCTGCAGATGTGCAATGTGGTATACCAAGTACATTAGCTTGACAGACTCTCATTGTCTCTAGTATAAAAGCACCTGCAAATAATTGAGACAATTTGGTACCGACAATTTAATTTGAATTATGAAACAATATTGCAGTCCTCCACGTTTAAGGTTAGCTTTCGCTCCTGCTCCTCTCAACGCACGACGGCTTTCCTTCGCGGGAGTCATTGAAGACTCCTACAAATTAGCTAAATTGCTCTCCTAAACATTTCGGAACTTAAATGGTAATCTCTATGGAATCCAAATGCAGTCTGTCTCGAAGGGTTAGTATAGTTTCTTTTATAGCCCGTTTGGATATCATTTTAAAAATATAACTTAAAATATGAAATTGGAACTTTAACGATATGATTGGTTAACTTAAGCCAAATAGGTGAATTTCCTAATCACATGTATTTTGCTGAAAGATAGAACCAGTTTATTATAGTAACTCTCTATATAACAACATGTCACTCAATCGCTAGTTTGATGTAAGTACTTATAATGCCAAAACATTAGTTAATACAATTTTGCATCATTAATAACTCGAGCAAAAATTCTATTAAAAGTGTTACACACATTGTATGATGCCCGTCTTCCATTAGCCCAGGTTAGGTGCAGAAGAGTAGGACGTTAAACCCCATTTCACTTCATTTCATTTCATTAGCGAATCCTTGTTTATTATGAAACATGTCTTGAATTGTATAACATAAAACACTCAAGCTTCAAAGATGTTTTGGGCGGAGGGGGGGGGGGGGGCTAGTGGTCTAGAGGGCCACTTTTTCAGTGGTTTCGATCCCTGGTCTGAGCGTGTGTGGCATGGAGATAGGGGCGCCTTCTCAACCTCGTGGGTTTCCTCCGGACACTCCGGTTTCCTCCCACTGCTAAAGACCCCTGTTAGACGTGCGTGCGAATTTTTGAAATAAAAAAACATATATTAGTATCGAAATGACCTAGTTTGTGTCGAGTGGACAATAAATCCCATTTCTCTCTCTCTCAAAGATGTTTATGAACAGTTGCCAAACCTATAAAAGTACAAATAATATATGTATTTTTTTATCTGTTGACTGTGCATCAACAAAGCCTTGAACGATATGTTGGGTAGGATATATATAATTATAAACTCACAAAATAAAAGAAACTCAATCATTCTACTCCTCATATTTTAGTATGACCTGGTGTAAAACCTTTTGTGAACCGCTCAAATGAGAAGTGATACGAGTTACTGAATTTTCAATAGTGAGGCGTGTGGTGCTGGTGGGCCGAAGGGGGGGGGGGGGTTCACCGGATTTTCCGAACCTAGGGTCTCTAGACCAAGGGATCACTCCACCTAGGAGTATAACATTATTCACACTTTCATAAGCCCTTCTTGACACGCACGGCCTTAAGCACGCACCACCAGTCACGACTTTGCTCAATTGTGTTTAAAACATACTTTCATCTTCCCTTCTAGTCGTGCGGTTTTGGTTAGGAAGGGCCGAAATAGCTTTGAGCGTCTCTGTATACATCTCGATCAGTCACTGGTGCGGGTATTGGAAAATCAGTTACGCATTCCTGTGGAAAATGGTCATCCCCATTGATATATTTCGTAAAAATACAATTAAGCTCACATATTAAAAAATACAATCGCCCCCACAGGAGCGGTGCAATTCAAATGCGTGGACATTTACACAATTATTATTAAATTTCAGAATTTAATGATTAATGGTATCTTTGTGGTTTTACGTCTGCTTCCACAATAGTGATATCACTGACAACAATCAAAGAGTAAATAAGTAAAATGATATTGGGTTTAATGTCGTGTATACTGTTCTGCTCCGACTTTACAGTAAATAGACTAGCCTTTTATTTTAAACAGATTAAAGTTGTTTTTATCCTCAAATCCCAGGTGTCGTGAGACCAGGTTCATACACCTGGCCGCGAGTTCACAAAGCATTCTCAGACTTAAGTTGAGAATTTACTCAAAATTGTTCGCTTTATTTTAACTGAAACATTGCCCTTTATAAAAATTTTGATGTTTTAATGTATCAAATACATCAATAAGAAGCTAGTTTTGTGTTTCTAGATCAAAGATATTTCTCAAAAACCGTAATTGAAAGTTGAGTAAATTCTCAACTTAAGTCTGAGAATGCTTCGTGAACTCGGGACCTGGTGTGAAAGTTATAGTACATGGGAGTTCAACAGGTGTCCCGGGCCTGCGGACGCTTCGCCATGTTTTGACGTTTTGGACTGTTTTGACGACTCTATCTACACAACTTTTACATGAAATGAATTGAGGGGGGTTGGGGAGGGGGGTCACCCCAAGAAAATTATCCGTCATTTCCTTGCATGTGTAGCCATTCTAAGACCTATTTGGCTGATAATTTCGTCTAAGTAAACGTTAGGAACGGACATATTTGGGTCTGAGAAAATTGAGCCCCTCGCGCCCCCATTGAATCCGCCTCTGTGACTGTGTCATAATTTGATTGCCTCAAAGTGGTCGTACCCTATACCTTTGCCTGGAGGCTTTTGAGCATATTTTCGCCGCTGACCCATTCTGTTTTACATCACAAATGACAAACGTTGAGACTATTGCATCAATATTAATAATTTTGCGGGCGGTAATTAAATCGTGTAGGAAAAGTAAAGAAATTGGTGATAAGTTATGCCAAGAACGTCTTTGTTGGCATTGGTAATTGCAGGATATTGTATTCGTGAAACACCTTCACCAAACTATACGATTTATAAATTAAACTTCGCCCACGATCTGCCATGGATTGATAAATAGTTGACTGACATTTACCAAGTTTTATGAATAAGATTCACCAATGGATCCTAAATCGACGAACCAAATCTATGCTAATATAGACTTGATAGGAATCTTGAACAAGTTTGAAATAGCACTGTGTAGTCTTTGGGATTTCTGTATCCATATATTTATGGAAGACCAAATGGGACAATATTCATGATTCTTGTTTCTACATTCCAGTTTGAACATTTTAGACACGAACGCAGCATTCTAAACTAATGATTCTTGTTTCTACATTCTTATGTCAACATTTCATGCACAAAATCAACATTTCAAACAAAAAATTGATTTTATGTTTCATTTTCGGCGTTTTATCGGTAACTTTTATTTATCATTAAATATTAAAATTAAAAAATAATTTCTTAATTTCACATGACAAAGAAATCAATTCATTGGTTTCTAAAAGTACCCAAAAAAAAGTCTGGAATTTGAACTCTTATGAAAGTATTTTCTACGTTTCAAAAAGTCTTGAAATTAAATTAATCTTGAAATGAAAATGTCCAGAAAAATATAATGAATTATCAACATTATTACACCAGAGGGCGCTAGACCGAACACAAATTGGCGACCTATTCGACTAGCGACCTAATATATTATTTTTTTTATCCATTCCTTTAGTTCAGAATAGTAATAGAGGTGTAATTTCGCCATTATCTTACAAAATTCTAGACATCCAACTAAATACATTCCGAAAGGGAATTAACTATATAAGCGTTCCAAATATTATTAGTTAAAGTTGGCACAGTCATATTAAAAGATTAAAAGGGTGTACTCTCATCCTAAACATGACCAATTTTTTTTTTAAAAAAAGTGAAAGAACGGTAATATTCCGAGTCAAAATTCGGACCATCGTACAAAATTCTAAGCATTCAGCTATCTATATTCTGAAAGGTAATTTAATAAGCTTTCTTTAAATATTATTAGTAAAAGTTGGCTCAATCATCTCAAAGTGGTGCGCTCTCAACCTGAACATAGCTAATTTTTCAATATTCTAAATGTAAAGATAAACCGGTATTTTTTCGAAGTTCAAATTCGGATCATCGTACAATATTCTGAGCGTCCAGTTATATATAACCTGAAATGTAATGGAATAAGCTTTCCAAATATTATTAGTAAAACGTGGCACAATCATATTAAAGTGGTGCGCTCTCGTCATAAACGTCGCCAATTTTTCAATATTTTAAAGTGAAAGAACGGTAATGTTGAAATGTTGATTTTGTGCATGAAATGTTGACATAAGAATGTAGAAACAAGAATCATTAGTTTAGAATGCTGCGTTCGTGTCTAAAATGTTCAAACTGGAATGTAGAAACAAGAATCATGAATATTATTGTCCCATTTGGTCTTCTATATATATTCAGCTGATTTAATTCGACTAACAGTATGTGGGTGAACATTGTTGCTCGAATGGAAAAGTCCATGGAACATTTCCTGGTTTCTATAACCATTTTAACACTCAAAGCAACGCCAAAAATAATAATTATTATTATATATATAATACATTGGAACATTCGACAGCTAATGTTTCATATAGACATGTATAATGATTATTAATAGAAGCCTACATATTGACGGGAACTTAGAAATCGTGTTGCTTGACATGTTCCCGACAAGCAACCTGCCCCAGTAATACAATTCGGCCATGTCAGGGGCGTGGTGAGGGCAATTATTGAGAAGAAATTATGAGTAACAAAAAAGATTTTGGCACAAAAACCCTTTTACTGACCGCGGAGCTGTGGCCGGCGAAGCCGGCCACCGCGAGCGCCGAAGGCGCGAGCCCGCGGCGGGGGGTCCGGGGAGCCCTCCCCCGGGAAAATTTCGAAAATTAGAAGCCCAGAAACGCAATCTCCAGCAATCCGAGACAAGAAATACGGTAATAAAATATGATTAAATTTTCCAACTTGACTCTTTCAAAATTTTTTTAATTGGGTCAGATGAAACAATTTTTCCACTTACAAATGTTTTTCATTTTTTGAGTAATTTGATTGTGATTTTGGCGCAAAAACTTTTTGGCGCATGAGTATGGCTACTCATGAACTCATTCTCACCACGCCCCTGGGCCATGTTATACATATAAAGTGCAAGTCGTGTAGGCTATTGACATTAATTTATTCCAGATATTTAATAACCTGATTACGTACATTTATCTCGTTGGAAGTAGCCAATATATTAGCTATCGATTAATTCGGTTTTTTTTTTCAAAGCATGATTTCTGCCAAATTTTAATACTCGTCCGAATATTCCCAGGTCCTTGTCAGCGAATTTTTAGTCCTGCAGACTATTATGATATGGATCAATATTTGTTGAGTATAATTATAAAGCAGTATTTGGATAACAATTATGTGTGGTACCCGTGATTCTCCTCAAAACGGTGAACGACGAACGCAAAAAAAAAGCGGGTGGGGAGATAATATGGAAGACCAAACAGCTCTTTATTCGGTGTTCTTAGTTCTTAGCTCTAAATCCATAGCCCTTAATTCTTACTTCTTCATTTGTTGTCGTATTTCGACGTTTGTACATTAAAATTAACATTTGTATCCTCAAAAATCAATATTTTTTGTTTCACAAATAAGACATTTGTCATATCAGATTTGTAAAATGTATTTTAATATAAGATATTCATTTTTTTATTAGAAAATCAAAAAATTAGTCAATATTTTCATTTCATCAAGAAAATACAACAAAAAACAATATCGAACAACAAATTTCAAAATACAAATCTCCGAATACAAATCTTGCAAAACATTTCTTCAAAAACATTTCTCCAAAAACATTTCTCGAAATTCATCGAACCGGAACATTAGAAATCAAACTGGCATATAATAAGTCACCATACAATAATGGGAATCGAGTATAAGCACGTCATGTACAATAAGAACGACTAGACAGTTGTCCTTGTTAGACCCTCCGTCCTGCATCAAGGGGAAACCACGCCGAAAATTCCCGATGATCTTACTCGGCCAATGCAGCGGTCGAACACCCGACCCGCCGACCTCCAGGCTAGCAAGGCAGCGTGTTACCCACTTATAGCCAATCCACTATGAACCGAGAACAAGGGGAATGAAAGTTCCGCTTAGCCTCGATCATCATTATTATGTCGGTAAGACAAAACTAATAGTCTCGATTATCCATTTAATCATTAATCACAAAGGAATATTTTGCAGTAAATCGAACTACAATCCATCAAATATCGCAATTCGCAGGCTAGCCTTGACATCGAGAGTTGATTGTGGTCTGGATAAGTTAATCAATGTCTAATTAATAGGTTTTATAACATTTCAGGCCTAAAGAAAGACCTGCAATAGCCAATGTTTTAAATTTCTGCCATCAATACTAAATATAATAGGCCTGAATACGGCAATGAGTCTGGGGTATAGGCCTACGTCAGTGGCGGAAAGGCCAATTTGAAAGGAGTGGGTAAAACCAAAGAGTTCAAACAGTCTCCTACTATTCTAGGCTAGAAATAAAAGAAAACCACCGACATTCAATTATCGAGATATTGAATTTTAATAGAAAGACTTTGAATAAATTAATTAATAAAATATAAGGTACTTTTAAAGAAAAGGTATTTCTTTATCAGGATAGTTTGTTAATGCCTGAAATTGAAAACTTGACAACAAAATGTTTTGGTTTTTTGTTTGGATTTTTGTGTTTGTTTGTTTGGTTTTTTTTTTCCTTTGTTTTCTTGGTTTTTACTTGTTTTGTCCAGAACACTCTGAAATTAAATTATCTTGAAAACTGCAAATTATTATTTTGTCATCGCTGTTTAATTAAAAGCGATAAGCGAATATTTAACCCTTAGTGTGTATGCAAGGGGCATTTCTTGATCTCGCGACCATGAGGAACTGGCTCAGAATTGTCTAGCGAGAATATTATATCATATTATCAGCTACTTACTGTAATGCTGCAAATGGAACTGGAGTGAGGCAGTGGCAATATTTATCAGTTGACAAGAAACTACGAGTAGGACCTATTACATTATCGGATAAAAGGGGTCTTCCCCTTTCCTTTCAACATTTTGCTTGTTACAAGTGTCTAATATGTTCTTCGCTCGGTGCTAGCTTTGTATTTGGAATCTTTCTTAAGTGGGGGACAGACGGGCGTATTTTTTCGCCCGATCGCGGCGATTTTTAAAATCGATCGAAAAATACTCCCGTGTGCCACTTCAGGGCGAGGACGATTCTAATCGGCGAACCATTCGCCCGATCAATCGCTCATATCTAGCATGTTAGATATTTTCGGCCGAATATTTTTCGCCGGCGATTAAATTCGCTCGTGTGTACGTGTCAAGCGTATATTGTCGCGCGATTCATTTTTATAAGCCAATCATCGACATAGTTGATATCACATGATCTCAAAATGGCTGCCGTTTTTTTTACAAATCGCGTGATCGACAAGTCACGTGATCGGCGTAATTACTCGTACGCTTTCCAGACGATCGCTACGTGTGCCCGTTCGTTATCGGCCGTAATAAATCGCTGGCGAATCTCAATTGCTGCGATCGGGCGAAAAAATACGCTCGTCTGTTCATAGCATTACTGATGATATTGTGTTGGCCATTCTAGTAATCTTGATCTGAAAGCGAATCCAAGTACCCTACCAAGCCCATCAAAAGACGTTTTTACAAGTTATTTTTTATAGATTAAGTTCCAAAAATACCTTATAATTCTTATCGCCACTGTTAATAACTCAAATATTTTTTTTTAGTATAGTTCGATTGGTTATTATTCAGTCTTTATATGATTAAGCTGTAATTTGATCATTGAATGAAATTGTTCAACTCAAAACCAATTTATATCTGGGGTCTTAGATTACCCCTTGTTGCCGAAAATGTTTTTCGTGCGACGTCAGGGACGGATCCAGGAATTTTTGCTGGAGGGGTGTTTGCCAGGTTTTCGTTACGGAAATCTGTCATCATCGTCTTTAAATTACATAATAATAGGCATACATACAAATTGAGCTTTTTAAACACTTTGTGACGTAATTTCATGGATGCAAGGCATTATTTTTGTTATGTAGCTGAGCAGGGTGGGGTTTGCCCCCCCCCCCCTGGATCCGCCCCTGGACGTGTCCGCACAAGGGTTAAGGAATTAGTGAATATAAGACACGTCTTTCAAATGGCATTTAATAGCCGCCTTCTCGTATTATCAGCACAGATTATTTCACTTCGTTGTAAATTCTCCGACAATTTTAGCGCAGAATAAAAATAACCCCAAAAACGGGAAAACACGTAATCTCGATGATCCAGATTATTCCTATTTTTGGCATTTGCCATTCGTCGTTAGAATCACAGACACCGCTATAAGTAAGGGTGACAAAAACGTCACTGGTCTTGGAGATTTGTGTCGTGCTGGCTTGTCCCAAACTTCGCGGGGCAAAGCATATTATTTTCGTAAATATAACGTCGACCCCAAAAACGTGCCAAAAACGTGTTTTCGAGTGTCATTTGCAAAGGAACGACTCAACGAACATACACCACAAGAGAATACTAGACTAGACTGCTTTTCAATTTGGCCCCTTCGCATATTTCGTAGAGCATAACTGATTAGAAATTACGGGAAAAACAGAAAGGATTGAATATAAAACAGTTTATATTACAGTGGTATGCGTTGCAACGCATTTGTGTCCATTTCAAGGTCCAAAAGAATACGGATTTAGCTCCTTTAAAGTATTAGAACCTATAAGCTAGAAATGTAAGCTATGGCTATACGTATATAATTAATCAAATGGCATGCATATAGGATTACTACTTCCCCCTTAATACAATATAATCTATTTTTGTTTTGAATCATAAATTCTATTTTCCCTTTATATATACGACAAATAATGATCCAGGAAGTCTTTCAACGACATGACATTATCGTAGACATTATAACGCCATTGTTGACAATTTGTACTTAGATTCTCAAGCGGTTTAATGTGTGTAAATAATTAGATTTATTGACAAAAAAACTCCTCTGAGTCTCTTGGGTCAGCACGACATGAAATATATCTCCGTAATTTACTGCACATGCACTTCCTGTTTATGTCAATACAGATTAATTAAAATTATATTTTCGCGTGAAGGTGACATTCAAATCGTGTGTTTTAAGTGCAAAATGGTAACGGTTCATCTCGATTGCTGTCGCGAATGTCGAGCACTTAGCAGGGCATGTGGCATACCCCCGTTTTGAGTATATTAATAGGCTCTGGTATAAGCTGCTGTTCTTGTTGCAGATTATACTTGCATTCAGAATGATCCTAGATTTTCAGATACCCCTATCATGCTAACAATTTCGGAAAGCAAGCGGAACAACTCTAAAAAAAATATCAATTCGATTTGTCGGATCCTAATACCAGTTTCATGAATTTTATGAAAACCCTAGCCTCTAACGCGTTGACAATTTCGGCAAACAAATGGTATAATTCTAAGAATTTTAACTCAATTTTGACGAAAAATAACAATACATGCGGCGACTCAGAGCAAATGTTTTAGTGCCCCCTCCCCCTTGCATGCTTCAATTGCTTTGTTCAGTGTCTGGGATCAGTTGCTTTCTTATGATTAAAGAAATTTTAAAACTCAATTTTTCATTAAGAATATTCTTACAAAATTACTATTTCTGGTATGCACTTAGATAATTATTTCCACCCAGAAGAAAGAAAATGAAATCAAATGGAGCTTCAAAGTGGACTACGCCATACAGAGTGCCATGATGGAAATTTTGCTCGAACTGCGGAACTACGGCCTACTCTTATATCGAATTCAAACGGTCAAGGGATCTTTTACGTGCACGCCAATGTGTACACGTGACCCTGTATTTTGTCCCATCCAAACGTCTAGACAGTTGTTCGTGTCAGGCCCCCCGTCCTCTATCACTGACAAGAGTGAACCACGCCGGAAAATCTGGATGAACTTTCTTGGCCAATGCAGGGCGTCAGTGTCTTACCCGCTGAGCCACTGCGCCCCCCCCCCCCCGAAGAAATGTCGCCCCCAGGGACGGATCCAGGAATTTTTGCAGGAGGGGGTTTGTGAGGTTTCTGTTACGGAAATCTGACATCGTCGTCTTTAAATTACATAGGCATACATACAAATTGAGCTTTTTAAACAGAGAAATCATTTTTATACTGATGTAGGATCACTTTGTGGTGTAATTTCATTGAATCAAGGCATTATTTTTTATGTAGCTGAGCAGGGGGTGGGGGTGAACGTATTCGATTCCCTTAATATTTGAAAGTAGGTTATATATATATATATATATACCATACGTAACTAACGTACGAAGATTTGATGGTACCTAGTTTTTTCACCTCTCTGCTGGTAGGGTGAGTTTGGCGTTCAGACTGGGCATATATAGCACCAGGTCATTGGGAAAAAGCCGGGGGACCTGGAGAAAATCCACGAGGTTGAGCAGTCGTTGGATCAGACAGAGATGGTTACGTCTTAAAAGGAACGGACCTAGGACCAAGCCGTTCATTTCACTAAAACTTGTGCTGACGTTTCAAGGAGAAAGAAATTAAAGACCTATAGCTGTAGCTTTATTACAGCACTTAATCCTCCTATCTGAATGGCATTCTGGTCGTAATATCAAGTGCACACATCAGTCTTGACATCGTGGTGTCATTGAGGGGAGAAATTACGCACAGCTTCAAGGAAGTGTATTCATTTATTATAGATTTTAATCAATATATATCGGTCAGATAGCCTACGGGACCATTACATAGAAATTAGCCAATTTAGAACATCTCCAGGAACTTCCTGTATAATATCGCATATGCACACTTTACCATCGATTTATATATAGACAGAAACAGATAATCTAATTTACCATACGCAGATTTCACACCGATAATAAATATAGCGTTTAAAACCAACACAATATTCAATCAGTTTCCCTTGTGTTTAGTTCTTCCTGATTACAAATTTACATCCTGTTCCATACGGTTTGTATGAGACATTGTAGATTAGGTTCTATAGTTCGCAGGCTTGGTACTTAGAATTTTTTAAAAAATGAAACGGGGTTTAAAGTCCTACTTTTCTAAACAAATGTGCTATTGAACAAACCCAACGTCCAATCATGTTACATGAACACGGAACCTTCATTTTTCATTCCATTCAAACGTTTTCTTTTCTTCCAATTGCTGCTGTGTCGGGATCAATCTGTTTCACAGAGAATTACTTACGAATTATCTCTGTAACAGATGACTGTCCACAACACGTGCGTCGATTGCATGCGGCGTTAGTCATTGGCTCAACGGCTCGTGCAAGTCATTGGCTCAACGGCTCGTGCAATGTTTACTTAACACCTAACTGCTTCGGGCAAAATGATGCATTTTACTCATTTTAATACCCATTTACACTAAATAGGAAATATTTATTAACTACAAATACTTCAAACGTCTTTATTTATTTTTCTTTTACCTCAAAAAAATGTTTGAGAATTTAATTTGTCGGAGTAAAAAAGTTAATATGCCGTACTCATTAAGCCTCGTCGATGTCATGCCTATCAGTGATTGGAGCGACCAAGCGAATGTTCACTGGGGAATCAGTTTGTGTTGGGATTCGGGTATCGAAACGTTTACCCGGACCCGCGCTTTATATCTGCACTCCTAGTATAACAAAGGCAACTTACACGGTTCAATAGTCAAGCTTGTTTTCGGTTAAGTGTAAACGTTCTATCGAGCACGTATGCCCACAATTTTCATTTGATCTCAACAAACGTATTGAATTATACATCCTAGTCTACCTATATATACGTTCCTTGTCTTTTTCATCAAACAAAGCCTTCTTTGTTATCCGTTTCAACGAAACATTTCCTGCAATACTAGACATAGGTAATTTCCCAGTAGTATTTTATTTCAGTGAAATATGGGTTTATTCCCGCGAAGGCGCAGTTATTGACCGTAACGGATTAAAAGAGGTCTTTTTCAACGACTTCGCGGGAATCCAGCTCCTAGGGATTAAAATGGATTAAAAACTTAACAATGACCTTATAGATTGTTATGATAAGAATTTACACTGTCAAAATCCCACTGTAACTAATTAACCAACATTTTAGCATCATTTTTTTTTAGCATAAGTATTAAAAATATAACTAGACTAAAACATAAATTAATTTAATTTCCCCAAATAAGAAATAAAAACATAACTATACCATAACAAATTTCGCCAAATAAATAAAAACATAACTATACTATAACAAATTAGTTTGATTTCGCCAAATAAGACACCCTGTCTAAATACTCGATTAAATTCAATTATTCTTCCTCGAGTTTGGGTATATTTATGTCTATTCCTTGGTGGTTCCTGTCCCCCTGCATCATTTTAATCATTAGTTGCCAATTGACTAATAAAATTCAGAGTGAACATAAATTTATAGAATGTTTAACACCGTTAATTGAGTTCTAATGACAACATGTCTCTCTTCAAACGTAAACCGACAAGTCGATATCTGCGCCTTCGCGGGAAGGATTAATTTTAGTCACGCTCTGTAACTGCGCCTTCGCGGGAACACACCGAAATATGGCGGTATACTGAGTTCACTATCGATCATAATTTGTGGACGCTTAAGCGGCTAAACTTATTCGTATTGTCTTAAAATGTACATAAAATGTTCATGTTCATGAGAAGAACAGTTCCATAGATATGCAATTACTGTCAAAGTTATGGCCCTTCACACATTTCTTCGAAGATCTTGTGAACACTCTAGAGACTAAAGTTAGCATCCGGTTGACTTTATATAGGATGATCAACGAAGAGTTACCCTTGACCCATTTGCAAAACTCGCAGACAAACAAACGACGCTCTGTCTGTGTACACTTGTAAAAACCCATGAATGCTTTAAATGCGAATCTGATCTACTTTCAATTTGTGTTCTCTGTTCCAATTATTAGCAATGAATAACAATTTATGATAAATACTTAATAAGGGTTACTGACCTTGATAATGCAATAGAATCGTGTCAATGGACAAATGCTATCATACAGCGACAACCTTCGTGGACTGTCGGATGAATCAGGAGTGAACATCAATGCTTATCTTATTGGTCTAGTCAGTGTAATTGCATACTCCTGCGCAGTGTTTCGTTTGATTAGAGAGGGATTTCTCGCGCCATTGCTCCAGGAATATGGTGTAATTGGACGGAATGATAACTTTACATCTTCGGTATGATTTTGATAAAATTGATCACATTCAATTATTGCTCTTCAAAATTGCCAAGTAATCCGATTCCAATAAGTTAATAAAATATGAGTTGATTATCATGAAAGTGATAATCTAATTGACTTAGTACCTTCCAATAAAGAATCAACAAACATAATTCCAACAGGGGAATCAAATATGCATGGAAGGAAAATGTCATCGGATTAGGACCGACAGTGCTGGGTGGCGGTCTATTGCGTAAATACAACAACCAAACCGATTTAGTTACCGGAAAAAAATTATAGGAATTTCAGAAAGATGACTATAACTGCCAAATGTAACCATGACGTCCGTTATCAATTTCAAACTTTCTGATAGGTCAAATTTGGAATATTATATCGACTATCGGGTAAGAAACAATGCCTATAGTTCAGGCGGGACGAAAAACCAAGGTCGGTCTCTTGTACACTTGGGTTTGCACTTTAAAGAACAACAATTTTGTAAGTAGGCACGACGCAGCTGTCCGGGACAAAATTGCGCTCATAGCCTATGTCTGTTTTCATTGGCCCCGTTGATGTAAAAAAGGATGGCGTCAAGTAGTTATGGTGGCTGTTAGCGGCCATTCTACATTGTCGACTTGTCGGGTTGTGAAGGCAACAAGTCGCGGCACGACAAAGTGAAATAATTTCGTCGACTTGTCGCTTTGTCGGGTTGTGAAGGCGACAAAGCGACAAGTCGACAAAATCAACCCGACAACGCGACAAACTAATCCGGCAATCAACGCCCTCATTTTGTCGACTTGTCGGGTCAATTTTGTCGACATGTCGCTTTGTCGCCTTCGAGTTATTCAAAACACGACAAAGCGACAAGTCGACGAAATACAATTATTTCGCTTTGTCGACTTGTCACCTCGGAAGTCAATCACTGCGCATGGGCGAGCATTCTTCGGTTAAGTATGGAAGCCTTATCTCGACGAGGCGAAAGTGCATTTATTCAGCATTTGGTTATATTTTGCAAAACCTGACCATTACACAGATAGGATTGAAAAGTTAATTTGATTAAATTTGCATTTAACGACCCATAAAATTAGGAATCTATATTTCAGAAAGGAGTCAGTTTTGTATGTTGATATGTATTTTAAGTATGCTTTCAATATATCTATCGTAATTTAGAATTCGTACGCATCTTCACTGATTACCACCAACAGCACAGTTTAGCCGAATACATAGTAATAATCAATCTACTAATATCCCAACTCAAATCATATCTGTTTTTCATCGTGTTTTCCCTTGTCAGTGGTGCAGGAAGATGGAGCTGGCTGATAAGGCCAGTTTTTTAGTCGCTCGGATGGGACGAAAACCGACGTCTCGTGTACACATTTGCGTGCAAGTAAAAGATCTATTGGCAGTTGGAATTCGATATTCGATAGAAGGTCGTAGCGCCCTGTCCGAACCAAATTTTCCTCACAGCACACTGCATGGCGTACGCCCGTCTTCAATATCCCACCCATTTCATTTCATTTACAATCACATGTCATTATGTGTCGTTATTTGAACGTTATTGGAATCTCTTGGATTCGCCTCAATTTTGATGATCAATATGCTGTTTTACCTGTATATGATGGACTTAAAAATAGAATAAGCGATCCGTATTCACAGGAATGGAATGCAGATCAGTCGAAATATTCAAAACTAAATTATTATAACCTTTTCACCATTGCCTTATCACAAAAAGAATATTTATCAAATATCTCAAATCATAATTACTGTGTATCTCTATCCAAATTTAAATTGCTAAGTGAAACTGGAAGATACGATAACATTAACAGAAATGATAGAATTTGTAAATTATGCAATTTTTTACTCTGCTGTCCATTACATAAAGATAGAGAACAGCTTATTCCTTTCTATTATAGAAATCACCCTTCACTCCAAAAATTTATAGATATTATGTCTTCCACATCACCAGTTATTTTATACTCGTTAGCAAAATATATATACATTTATCATTTATTAAACGTCAGTCTATTCTTGACGCTATTCTTCCCTATAACTGTACATTCTTTTCTACCTTATTTTAATTGTACTATTTGTATCATTAGCACCTTTATATTACATATTTATAAACTTATTCAGTGTATTTGCTATAAGTTATGTAACTTTCAGCAATAAAGAATTACTTACTTAATACACTTTTTATTAATTACACACTATATTGTTTTTATTAAAATTTATATACTTTTTATAAACAAAAACAATCATTTTGGGGACAGACCACGTTTATTTAAACTATGACTTAGTTTATCAACCTATGTACATTTCTGCATTAATGAAGACAGCCATATCAAATGCCGTGTAGGCCTATTATGGGGTAAATTCTGCCAAGACAGCGGCGATACGACCGGGGTAATTTTTCTGCCAGCATATACGGGGCAGAAATAAACTTCTTAGATACAGACCACGGTTATTTTAAACTATTTATCGACACGCAGTGTGCTATTAAGGACAGTTTGTCCAGCCAGCAACTCCACGGTCTATAATACGCTTATTTAAAATTCCAACTGACAAAGGTTCCATTACGTGCACATACAATACACACTGGAGAAGCCATGCTGGACGCAGACCTTCTGGTTAGTGAGCCACTCATACAGTTACTGTCAGGGAGATTTGAAATCAATTTGGATGTGGCCAAGAAAAAGCTTTAGCGTAATCTGTAAAGGAAACTTGCTTATAAACATCCTAAGAAAAAAAAAAAAAGATTTAAATTTTAAATATTTTTTAATGTAGCAAAGCTAGCGCATATTGTATTCTCAATTACCACAGATATATTTAAAGCATAAATTAGAATACATATCAACATATAAAACTGACACTCTTCTGAAATATAGATTCCTAATTTTATGTGTCGTTAAATGCAAATTTAATCCAATTAACTTTTCACCCCTGTGTAATGCCCAGGTGTATCAAAACAAAACCAAATGCTGAATAAATGCACCCTCGCCTCGTCGAGATTAGGCTTCCATACTTAACCGAAGAATGCTCGCTCATGCGCAGTGATTGACTTCCGAGGCGACAAGTCGAAATAATTCCATTTCGACGACTTGTCGCTTTGTCGGGTTGTAAATAAGTCGATGGCGACAAAGCGACAAGTCGACAAAATTGACCCGACAAGTCGACAAAATGAGGGCGTTGATTGTCGGGTTAGTTTGTCGCGTTGTCGGGTTGATTTTGTCGACCTGTCGCTTTGTCGCCTTCACAACCCGACAAAGCGACAAGTCGACGAAATGCAATTATTCACAACCCGACAAGTCGACAATGTAGAATGGCCGCTTACAGCCACCATAGTATTGGATGGCTGAATGATAAGCGAATTTAAAACCTGTGAGAACAAACCTACTTTTAGGTAAGGCAGATAGAAGGGTAAAGTGTGTTGTCATGTAAACAGTGCTAAAATTGGTTTAAACCAGTAAGTCCCTAACCATCCTTGAAATACCAGTTTTAATCGAAGTGTCCCAATTGAATGCTTGCATTCATGACGCAATATCTATGTTCCAACAACTGATTGGCTATAGTAATCGCGGTGTATTAGAGTAATCTCAATTAAGGGATTGTTCGTCAGCGTAAATAAAATATTCCATTCCACGTACTCTTCATCGCATTTCAACATAGATACGAATTGAATGTGTAAATGTGCAATATACACGGGTGATTATGTTTTTAATATACATTCATTGTCAGCACTGCCCCTCATGACAGTTTCGAAGCCCGTACACACTAGTCGAGAGGCTAGTGCACTACCGATACCGGACGACCACCGCGGTCTCCAACTCAGCAGACTACACCTATCCTCGGCTGGAAGAGGAATTCTGCCACTGGAACTACTTTCAAGTTTCTGGATTATAATTAATGACGGTGCCCCTGAGGGCGCACGTGAAGGTGTTTTAACATACAAAGCTTTCAATATCGCATGTGTCAGTACCGATAATTCTACATGAAAGTCAAACAATCTGTGACCTTGTTTATCATTGGCGGCATGGATCATAATTACTGTCATTAAAAAGACAAGAAATACATCCCGTTGACCTTCCTCGAGCAAGCCTTGATCTATTGAAGTTGATACATAACGTGTAACTTGATTTCTAAATTCGATGAAACAGGAAATTAGTATAGACAGGTATAATGTAATGTGTGTACGGGCTTCTTTTATTACCAACTCTCAGTGCAAATCACAGGCGCTTGAAGGGATTAAAATAAAACTTCTTACTACTGCTTGACTATATAGTACATACTATAATAGTCAAGCAGTAGTAGGAAGTAGCAACAGACTTATATGAACGCTACAGTTGCAATGGATTTTTGTACAAATTTGGTAAAGGCCCGTTCTCACGGTGCGACTTGTAGTAACTACTTGTAGTATCTACGTGTAGTATCTACATTTAGATCACAAAATCGTATGTAAATGAGTTGATACGACATGGAATCTCGCGATAATCTCGTCTTGTCTTAGAATAATGGCGTCATCAAGCGACGAAGAGACACTGGAGGTATTAAACTGAATGAAAAATAGCCTAGAGACCATGGTCCGATAATGACGGGGCTTATTCTTTTTAACCAATCGGATGTGAGAAGTAGCATGGACCTTATAACACATGGAAGTAGTTATATGCTTGAACTCAAATCTCCAACCAAAAAGTAAAATGTTACACAGTGTACGGGGAATGTGATAGCCTACAATTATAACTTATAAGTTAGGATAAGGGTTAGGGTAAGGGCTGTGGCCTGCAGATTTCGTCACAGTCTCGAGATATGTAGATAGGGCTAGCCCTAACCCTAACCCTGGGCCAAGCCTAACCCACAATCCACATATGACGTCATAAGACCAGGCTGCGGTGGATGGAAAAAAACCTCTACTACTTCTCACATCCGATTGGTTAAAAAGCATAAACCCAGCCCTTTCCGTCATTATCGGACCATGGTCTCTGGGCTATTTTTCATTCAGTTTAATACCTCGACACTGGCCTATGAAAATGCAAAGATGGTTAAATCTGTTAGCTACAAAGTGTATTCACTTGCATAGACATATGAAATCGGGATTCAGGAAATAAAATCGCATGAATGAAGGTACAGTAGGCTAGTTAAAAGTTCATAAACTAAATTTAGTCTAGTCTGTCGTCTGCTCGGCCGCAGCTCTCCTGCATCTGCAATGCAGCCTGCCGCACGTCTCTCTTGGAATAAGTCTTATGACTCACATCACATAAGTAAGGTTGTGCGAGGTATAAATTGACAAAATTCTCTGTCTCAGTTTTGCTGAGGGGCTCTTGATGGGTGCGCTTCGCGTCCATGTTTACAAACAACAAGGGGAGAAAACTCGTGTTTGTACTAATACTCGACGTCTCTGATTGGTCAATTTCATACGATCTGTTGACTGAAATAGGGAAGTTTCTATTTCACCCAACTCGCTTTCAACTGGTTGGGAGCTTGTAAAAGTTGGTACGACTAGGGCGTTCTCACGCTGCAACTCGGGTCGATACTACAAGTAGTTACTACAAGTCGCACCGTGAGAATGGGCCTTTAATAGTACACGCCCCGTTTACTACATCCTGACGGATACGATCTGTGTTGTTATTTATTAACAGGTCCAAAATTGCCTTTTTATACGCCTACATTTTCATGTGGACGTATATTGTCGTCGCCCCTGTTCGTCCGTCCGTCCGGACGTCCGTCCACAATTGTTTGTGAACAGTCTACAGGTCACAATTTTTATCCGATTTCAATGAAATTAAAATATAGGTTTATCACCCTAAGATCTCGGTTCCTTTCGATATTGGCATGTATCGGACCGTAACTTCATGGGTTATGACCCCTGATTGTACGAAAAATCACGTTTTTTAGCTTGTGAACAGTGTAGAGGTCACAATTTTGAACCGATTTGGATGAAACTTGAAATGCATGTTTATAACTCAAAGATCTTGGTTCCTGTCGATATTTGCGCCAATTGGATCGTAACTTCCTGAATTATGGCCCCTGATTGTCCGAAAAATCGCCCTTTTTAGCTTGTGGTCACTCTGGAGGGCAAAATTGTTATCCGATTTAAAAAAACGTTTGATTATATCACCCTTCCATGGTTATGAAGGTTGAGTATGAATTTCGTGAAAATCGGACCAAAATTGACGGACAAAATGGCCGCCATTTGTACCCGAATAGTGTGAAAATATGTTATATCAAGGTTGTGGACCTTATAAAAAATTTTGAACCGATTTGGATGAAACGTGACATGTATGTCTATAACCAAAAGATCTTGGTTTGTTTCGATATTTGCGCCCATCGGATCGTAACTTCCTGAATTATGGCCCCTGATTGTCCGAAAAATTGCCCTTTTTAGCTTGTGGTTCCTCTGGAGATCAAAATTGTTATCCGATTTAAAAAAACGTTTGATTATATCACCGTTCCATGGTTATGAAGGTTGAATTCGAATTTCGTGAAAATTGGACCAAAATTGACGGAAAAAATGGCCACCGTTTTTCGCGAATAGTGTGAAAATATGTTATATCAAGGTTGTGGACCTTATAGAGGTCACAATTTTGAACCAATTTTGATGAAACTTGACATGTATGTTTATAACCCAAAGATCTTAGTTCCTTTCGATATTTGCGCCCATAGGATCATAACTTACTGAATTATGGCCCCTGATTGTCCAATAAATCGCCCTTTTTAGCTTGTGGTCCCTCTGGAGGTCAAAATTGTTATCCGATTTAAAAAAATGTTTGATTATATCACCGTTACATGGTTATGAAGGTTGAATTCGAATTTCGTGAAAATCGGACCAAAATTGATGGACAAAATGGCTGCCGTTTGTACGCGAATAATGTGAAAATATGTTATATCAAGGTTGTGGACCTTATAGAGGTCACAATTTTGAACCAATTTTGATGAAACTTGACATGTATGTTTATAACCCAAAGATCTTGGTTGCTTTCGATATTTGCGCACATCGGATCGTAACTTCCTGAATTATGGCCCCTGATTGTCCCAAAAAATCGCTCTTTTTAGCTTGTGGTCCCTCTGGAGGTCAAAATTGTTATCCGATTTAAAAAAAACGTTTGATTATATCACCATTTCATGGTTATGAAGGTTGAGTATGAATTTTGTGAATATCGGACCAAAAATTTATATGTTTATAACCCAAAGATCTTGGTTCCTTTCGATATTTGCGCCCATTGGATCATAACTTCCTGAATTATGTCACCGGATTGTCCGAAAAATCGCTTTTGTTCGCTTTTGGTCCCTCTGGAGGTCAAAATTATTATCCGATTGAACAAAACGTTTGACTATATCACCGTTACATGGTAATGAAGAGAGAGTGTGAATTACGTGAAAATCGGACTAGAATTGATGGACAAAATGGCCGCCGTTTGTACACGAGTGGTGTGAAAATACGTTATATCACGGTAGTGGACCCTATAGAGGTCACAATTTTGAATCACTTTTGATGAAACTTGAAATGTATGTTTATAACCGAAAGATCTTGGTTCCTTTCGATATTTGCGCCCGTCGGGTCATTACTTCATGAATTATGTCCCCTGATTGTACGAAAAATCACCCTTTTTAGCTTGTTGTGCCTCTGGAGGTCACAATTATTATCTGATTTTTAAAAAAAAAACGTTTGATTATAAAAACCAAACAAATTCTAATGATTTTCTGATAATTCCTTAATATGCGACAACTCTTGTTGACTGCCCGGACGATTTGGCTGCTGTGTGGGCGTATGTTTCGTTGCCTGGCAACCTATTTTTGATTGGCTGTTATAAAAGCCTCACATTTAGCCCCGCCTTCATGATGACAATCCTCAAAATATGCCGTTTAAAAAGATGGCGGTCTTAGTAACGGCTTAACGCCTCGATTTTAAATACGACGATTTAATTGTACCCGTTTCAGGTAAGATGAAATGCTTAATTGTAATTGGGTGTGGCAGAAATATTATAAATAACAATAATCAATCGTTGTTTTGATGAAAAATATTGTCAATTTCGTTTAATCGCAGCGGGATGTGCTACGTTAGAGATAAGGTTTGTTATCTACACTATACCTTGGGTTAATCCAGGCCCAGGCCTTGATTGTAGCTAAAGTTTACGAACCATTCAAAAACATTTTACAAACCAGTCGTTTCGTCTTCGTTTTGTAAAGGTAGATAACCATATTCATGTCGATTTAGTGACTGATTTATTTAAACAATATATATATTTATAATTCATTTATTAGCTCTCTGTCTGAAATCTTTCACTCTTTTATGTCAAATTTTGAGGACCCATCCAGACTAATATTCGTAGAATATTTGTTTGGATGATAAGAGACTAGAATTCGTGCGAAAACCTGACGCGTGATATGTAAATGTGTGACTACCAATGGTTTAGATCAAAAACATTCGTATTTGTTTTGTTATAGTGTAACATGTGAGTACTGGTTGTAGACATAGTTGGCATGTATAGGCGAATGAATGGGATTGTAGCACGCTTTAAAACAGGAAAACATATCATGTACATGGATGATAAATTTCCAATAAAGAGCGTGCAAAAGCCCATTCAATCGTCTCATAGTGATCCTTAATGTAAAAACAAATGTCATTGTTATTTTAATAAAACGTTGTTCCCATGCTGGAACAATTTTTATCATTGACGTGTTCTGAATAATGTTAGGGATTAGCAAATGAAACAGTCTGTTTCGGCGCCTTCTTGGCGGAACGGTAGGTTAACCACTAGAAACGTCAACGCTGATTGGTTAATCAATGTCGGACGTCATAAGATCAAAAGACGGTCGTATGACCTCTGACGCGACCTATCACTGCAACCGGCCAGATCTCCATGTAGTGTAGGCCATCGAAAGTATGAAAAAAAACCGAAACGAAATATAGATCTGGGGCCTATTTGGCTGATTCGGACCAAATTTGTGGCTGATTGGAACCAGATTCTTGGCTGAATGGGACCAGATTTTTCACTGCTTCGGACCATGACAAGTCTCACTGGGACCATTATTTAAATGACGAGAGTATTTAAAATATGTTTGCATATGTTTGATAATAAGACAAAAATTACAATAAATAGTGTAATTACTTCAATACCAATGAGCTAATTCACGGAGAAGATGCTTCGCATTCTTGACTGATTCGGACCAGATTCTTGACTTATTCTAACCATGAGTAGTATGTGCGCCTGTCTAGCCACGCACGTGCGCGCATGCGCGTGCGTGCATGTGCGTGCATGCGCGTGCACGTGACCTTGCACTGGATGACCCCTGGCACGTGCGTGACCTAAATGACCCCCTGACACGTGCGTGACCCCCTGCACGTGCGTGACCTTGCACGTGAGATTGCACGTACGGAGAGAAAGAGGGCGCGCGCGCGGGAAGAGAGAGAGAGAGAGAGAAGAAGAAGAAGAAGAAGAGGAGAATCAGGGAAGGGGAAACAACTCTTTTACATTGATTAAGTTGGCCCTGAAAAGGGCCGTTGGTCCTCACTCGAATGCGAGCACTAGAATGTGAGGGTACGACGCACTTTATGTCGGTTGCGTCTAATGGCCTCCACTAATTCGGGAGGAGGTCTTTTCCTGGGAGGTGTTTTTAATACCTCGTCAGGTAAGACGAAGATATCGTCAGGGGTAATCACAGCAAGCGTGTTACCCCTGAGATACATGAGAGTATCCGTGCTGTGGTTGTCTTCGATGCGTAACACCGGAGCATCCATTCTGATACTGATAGAAAGACGTGTGTTGTGTCGTTTTAAAACCGTAAGGGCGAGTCCATTTGATATGACGTCACAGACGAGTCCATTCATGGAGTGACGTCACAGATAACGTTATGCATCGTAGGTTGAACGTTGTGGGCTAAATATAGACTGATGCAACGTTATGCGTACGTTGGAGGCTAAATACGATGTAACGTTATACAGCGCATGTGTGTACGTTTGTTGCTAAAAATACACGTATGGAAAATCCAGTATTACACAACCGCATGTAACCTGACGTTAAGTATTGCACATGTGTAATGGCATGGATATGACGTCACGGACGAGTCCATTTGAAGGATATGACGTCATGGACGAGTCCATTCATGGGTGACGGGAATAAAAAGGCCGAGAAGCGACAGCTTCGAACATTGATATGCGATCAGCGAGCAAAGAAAGATGAGTTCTACATTACGACCCGTGGATAGACGCTACAGCCGATTATTTAGAACCGAATCACTGTGTGTGGAGATAGACTTTTTGGAAGATTGGTCCCACGTTCCAGCCAACGATGTACCACAACAACTACACGACACTTTTGAGGCCATCATCGAGGAAATTCGCCGAACCTTGGACGCCAGAGAAAGTGACTATGTTAGAATCGCCATTAGTCACCCAGGACTCAAAACACCGATCTGGTTACCTTTCCGTGAGCATCGTTTGTTAAAAGCCGAAGACCTGTTACAGAAAGTGGCTGCCGTATTACAGAGTAACGAAGAATTTAGATTGGATCAACGCATGTCCATGAGTATCTGTCACGTGTCCCCACCCGATGGTAGAGGTAGTGGAACAAACACGAAGAAGAGACACAGTGCTAATTTCGAAGATTATTTGAAGAAAAAGAAATGTCTGGTCACCATTAAGAATGCCGACGACTTATGTTTTCAGCGAGCTATTGTCGTCGCCCGGCATTATGCCAACAAACAGCACACGCCTGAATGGGAAAGAGAACGGAAGAGATTAATCAACAATACAGGACCCCACTCGTGGCAAACGAAGAAAACCGAAGCCCTCATCGATGCCGTCGATGGAGCCAGGCAAGCCTGCACGGGGATGGAAACCTGGGAATTGTACGCCAAGTATTTGGGAGAGCAAGGATATCAGCTCAACGTTTTCTCTCGAGCCATCTTTGGGAAGGCGATCTATCGGGGAACAAAACACGTCACCGGCACACCAAAACATCTCAACCTGTATTTACACGACAGACATTATGACGTCATTACCTCCATGCCCGCCTTTGTGGAAAGGTCGTATTTTTGTGAGACCTGCCAAGTGGGATACGATCATGCAGAGAAACATTCGTGTCACGTCATGTGTCATGGATGCAAGACAGTGGGTCCACCCTGTCCACCCGATCCCAACACAAAGACGTGTTACCGTTGTCATCGCGTGTTTGTGAGCCGCCAATGTTTCGACAACCATCTCGCCACCCGTTCCAGAGCCAAGTGCAGTGTGTGTCATCGATGGAAGAAATGTGAGAAATGTCAAAAAGAGTGGGACGTCATCAACGCCAAACGAAATTTAGAACAACATCGATGCGGAGAATACGAATGTTCCATCTGCCGAGAGTGGCACACGGCCGAGAAACAGTTTTGTTACATCCAACCACTGAAATCACCCATCAACATGAACAAAGACCGAAAGACCCAAATCGACAAACTACAGCAGACAACATTAACCCGCTTCGTCTTCTTTGACTTTGAATGCCAGCAAGATACCGGTGAACACATTCCCAACCTATGTGTCCTGCAAACCTGCTGTCACTTTTGTATCGACAATCAAGATCCCTGCGAGCACTGCGACACGTACTGGAATCACCAACGGGAAATTGTGTTTAAAGGCCCAGACACGCTGGACGATGTGGGAAAATGGTTTTTACAACTCGCTGCACACGGTACGGTGGTAAATGGTCGGAAACATGACAGTCACGAATCGAGTCCCGTGATTGCCGTGGCTCACAACTTTAAAGGTTACGACGGCCTACTGATTTTACAGACGCTGCACAAACATTCCGTGGCGCAACCCGAAGTGATTATGAATGGTGGTAAAGCGATGATGATCACAGTCGGTACGGTAAAATTCATCGATTCCCTCAACTTTCTACCGATGGCTTTACGGGACATGCCCAAGACCTTTGGCCTGCAAGAACTCAAGAAAGGTTATTTCCCTCACCACTTCAACAAACCGGAGAACGAAGAATACGTGGGCGCCTATCCTCCCGACACCGATTACGATCCGGATGGCATGAGTGTGACTGAACGAGAAAAATTTCACGAGTGGTACCAACAACACAGTCACGACGTCTTTGATTTTCGTCAGGAAATTTTGGCCTACTGTAAAAGTGACGTCGATGTCCTCCGCCGATGCTGTGGTGTGTTTCGTGAGATATTTCTCATGGACACGGGAATCGATCCCTTCGAAAAAAGCTTGACCCTGGCCTCTGCCTGCAGTCGCGTGTTACGCACACACTACCTCAAGAAAGACACCCTCGTCGTCATTCCTCGAGCTTTAATGCAACAGCCGAAACCTGGTATGGACTGGCACCGCTTCCAGCCTCGACAACAGTCCAACAAAGCCCTTCGATGGTTGGAATGGGAACAACATCAACAGACCATGGCAGCTTTCCGAAACCAGACCCCACTACCCAACATTCGACACGCCCGCAACGGTAGTGAATGCCGAGTTGGCCCTTATAGTTTAGATGGCATGGACACGACCACGGGTACGGTGTACGAGTTTCACGGGTGTGCCTTTCACGGTTGTCCCAAATGTTATCCGGGCCCCGTCCAAGACCTTCAGCATAAACATCCCTACGATCCATCTCGCAGTATGAGGGACTTGTACCAGAAGACCCAAGAACGTCACCGTCGACTCCAGGAGCAGTACGGTATGAAGACCATCCGCGTCATGTGGGAGTGTGAGCTAGAGGAAGAACGACGCCACGATCCCGAGATGGACGAATTTTTACAAGGCTTGGAAGATCAGCAATGGCCCGCTCCCGAACCTCTGATGCCCCGCAACGCTTTCTTCGGCGGAAGAACCAATGCCATCCAACTGTTGGTGAACGAGTCGGTGGAAGACATGCGCTACATCGACGTGGTGTCCCTGTACCCTTACATCTGCAAGTACGGTACCTTTCCCATCAAGGAACCCACGATCGTCACACAACCCGATCAAGACCAGTGGCAACAGTACGAAGGGTTGATCCAGTGTTCCGTCTTGCCGCCCCGTGGCCTGTACCATCCAGTGCTCCCGTTTCGGCGCAAACAGAAATTGGTGTTTGCCCTGTGTCGAAGCTGCGTCGACGAACACATGCAACAAGGGGAGATTGCCGAATACCAACCGTGTGAGCACACCGACGAACAGCGAGCCTGGGTAGGTACGTTTGTCACCCTGGAACTCAAGAAAGCGGTGGCCCTAGGATACCAAGTACTGAAAGTCTACGAAGTTTGGCACTGGAAAGAATTCAGCACTTACGATCCCGAGGCCAAAACGGGTGGTCTGTTTACGGGGTACATCAATCACTACCTGAAGAAGAAGATGGAAAGCAGCGGTTATCCCGACACCTGTCACACCGAAGAAGACAAGACCCGCTTCGTCAACGACGTGTACGACACCGAAGGTATTCGTCTGGATCCCACGTCGATAAAACCTAACAAAGGGATGCGGGCGTTTAGCAAGTTACAATTGAACACGGCATGGGGTAAATTCGGACAGAGAGACAACTTTCCCAAAACAGAGTACATCACGGAGCCCAGCGTCTACTTTGAAAAAATGTTAGATGTGACCCAAACCGTACGAGATGTGCAGTTAGTCAACGACAACATGGTCTTGATGGAAACGTTGAAAAAAGAAGAACACGTGGCACCCTGCCCAATCACCAACGTGGTTATCGCCGCCTTTGTCACGGCCCAGGCTCGTTTGAAACTCTATTCCGTCTTGGAAAAGTTGGGAGAGCGCGTTTGCTATTTTGACACCGATAGCGTCATCTACCAATACCACGCCACGTCATGGAATCCCCCGGAAGGTTCGAGTTTGGGTCAGTGGAAGAACGAGTTGCCCGAAGATGTCACCATTCGAGAATTTGTTAGCGGAGGACCAAAGAATTACGCGTACCGCCAGAGCGATGGAAAAACTGTATGTAAAGTCCGGGGATTCACCTTGAATTACCGTGCCTCCCAGCAGCTGAATTACGCCATCATGAAGGAGAATGTACGGCACGTCAATCAAAACGAGCCTCTGGTCATAGCCAATCCGTTCAAGATTACCAGATCACGTGACCGCCGTCTTTGGACACGCCCCGAGAGCAAAAGATATAAAATCGTGTATGACAAGCGGTTTGTTCAATTCAATGACGATGGCCAACCGAGCAACACTTACCCCTATGGATACTGACTTGCGGGTCTCAGGACGATGGCGAACAAACAAAGAAGATGACGAACCGGCAGAAAATTTGATCGAGAAACTTAGACAACGATGGCTCAACTTTCGAGTGTTGAAATGTTTCCTGCCCATTATAGAAGAAAGGCAACACGAAGAGTGTATCGGCTGCAAGTACGAACATCCCAGTCAGAGATACCACTCGTGTCTGGGACTAGGCGTTTCTTCCATAACGGGTCAACCCTCACACCCCGTGGACGATTACAATCACTACCTTTGGGTGGACGAACCGAAACTGCAAGACATCGATAACGTGCTAGGCAGTATGATGGACGATCCACGGGATCAAGTCAAGACGTGGGAGGACGAACAACGATGGCGAGAAGACGTCGACAAAGCCTTGAACAAGTTCTGGACGGTGGTACCGGGCTTTAAGACCGCGTTGATCAAACGCAAAGACGAGTTTGTCGAACAGAAAGAAGACCCCATACGCCAGTGGATGGACGGCTTGCCGAAGAAAAAGAAACGATGGTCTCTGGATCAAATGGATATCAATGTCATGTCCGGTAAACTGGGAGAAGGTTGGGAATGTATTGGCAGACATCTGGGGATCAGAGAAGCGCGAATCAGTCAAGCCAAGATGAGTCATCCCAACAACGCGCGCATGCAAATCTTCACTGTGTTCAACCATTGGCGACAAAAGCACGGTAATCGAGCCGACCTGATGACGTTGTTGGAAGCCTGTCACGTGAGTGAAGCCTTGATCGATTGGGACGAAGTGAAAAAGTACGTGGAAAGCCTGGAAATCATAGACTAAACAACGAACCAATCAAAACGAAGGAAAAGAAAGAACCAATCAAAAGCGAGTGACGTCACGACCAAGACTATAAGAAGCGAAGTGTCACACTGCAATTTCATTCTGCTCTCGATGGCTAGTCAAGCTTGTTTCTCCTGTAACAATGTCGGCCACTGGTATAGAGACTGCCCTGCTCGTTCCCAACAACAGCAACGAAAACCAAGACAAGACAGACCAGCCTATGGTTCCTATGGAAGTTGTTACCTCTGCGGAGAACCAGGACACTGGGCACCCCAGTGTGGAAAACGAACAGAAGCCCAAAAAGCGAAGAGTGATGAAGAAAGAAAAGAAACTGTCAAAAGAAAGTGTTACGGAATCAAGAGACCCACCGACGAAAATCACAAGTGCCTCAACTGTGGACAGCTCGGACACGGCCTGCTCGAGTGCCAAGAAGAAATCCAAACAGAAAACAACTTTGAAGCCGTTGCCAGTCGCATGTTCGACAACAACATCGACATGCCCAGAGACAACACCCGCAGTCAGCGATACTGGTACTGGTGTGGAGAAGCGTTCGAGCTCTACAGACGATACAAAGAAAAAAAGAAAACAGCTGACGAAGATTTCTATTCCACCTACTATTCTCCCGACTACCAGTGAAAACGGTGAAACTTCGAACGGTGAAATCCCGAAGCCGGCTGTCCTCTTGTTGGCAGAGAAGGAAGCAGAAAGTTTTTCCCGAGCACTCATCCAATATGCGGGTCCGAGAGATATGACCGAAGTCTTGTCGTATCCCCCTTGTTTCGATATGAGTGAATGGATACCCGTCGTCGTCACGTTTGCTGAAGTGGAAGACTGGCACCCACACGACACGATGCAGAAGCTTTTGGGACATGTGTATTGGATTCCTCGCGTCCTGAGAAATGTACCCTGGGTGAGACAAGAGATCCTGAAGAGAGAACGCGATAACTAACAGTTTTTTCTTTTCCTTTGTATGATATGTTTTTTGAATTGTTGTATTGAATGTTCTTTTTGTATTTTTTGTAAAATAAATTGTGTTCTAATTTCATTCCATGTCTGTTGTTCTGTCGCGAAGGTATAAAAGGCGGGGTAAAAGGGAATGGGGGGAAACAGTGCAAGATGGATGTGACGTTCAAACATCCCTTTACCATGTTAGTCAGTGGTCCAACGGGTGTTGGAAAGACGGTCTTTGTGCAGAAATTTCTTCAAGCGTCCCTGTTCGACGTCCCTCCTCAACGTATCGTGTGGGCTTATGGCGAATGGCAAGAGAGTTACGATCGCTTTCCCTACACTTATGTCAAAGGCTTGACGGATATTGACGACGTGATGGGTCAAGTCAAGGGTCCACAAGTCTTAGTCGTGGATGATTTGATGGGAGAAGACACGGAGATATTGCAAAAGTGGTTCACGAAAAAGAGTCATCACCACGACACGAGTGTCATTTACATTGTGCAAAATTTGTTTGACAAGCAACAGCGTACCATCAGTCTGAATGCCCATTACCTGGTCTTGTTCAAAAATCCCCGAGACGCCTCGCAAATTGGTGTGTTGGCCCGTCAGATGTACCCTTCCCGCTCCAAGTATATGCAAGAAGCTTATGAAGATGCGACGAGTACCCCTCGCAGTTACTTACTCGTTGATTTGAAGCCCGACACTCCCGAAACATTGCGACTGAGATCCAACATTTTACCCCAAGAGGAACCACCCATCGTCTACGTCCAAAAAGTATAAAAGGGGGGCCTGTACCTCGAAATGACTCTTGTTTGTCACGATGGCTCGCACGAAGAATACGCAGAGGAAACACCCACCTCCCACCCTTCCCAGGGCGACGTTCCCGACGTTGGCACCGGACCTCCGTGATCCTACGGTACGAAGTCAGACTCGCCCGAGAATGAGGGCCCCCAGAACACAGTGGTCACCTCCCTCGTTGACACCACCCACGAGTCCCATGTCTCCCTTACCGGCCACACCACCACGTTTCACCTTACCGGTCACACCTCCACGTCCCTCGTCACCACCTTCCCCTGCTCGGTCTCTCTCCCCGATCTTTCGCAGACCACGAAGAGAAAAGAAGAGTTCAATGAAAGGACTCAAGTCCTTCATTCGCAAGTTACAACATCTGACTCCCGATATGGCTTATGGGCAGTTGGTCAAGAATACGGGCCGGGCACGTATTGGATTGCTGCAGTGGTTCAAGTTGGCGGCCAACCATTTGCTGAAGGGTAACATTCAGCCACTGCACGCTCAACACAAGAAATGGGTGGAACGAAATCGACAAGTGTTGACCCAACTGACGGAGAGAAACATGCCGACGACCGAAAAACTCTCCCTGATCATGAAACCTGGGGGACGTGGATTTTTTGGGGGTGTGTTGATTCGTATCTTGCTGCGATGGAAGGAAAGGCTGCAAGAGGAAAGAAACAAGAAACGAAATCAATTCGTTCGACGGACCGCACAGCGCGGAAGGGGACTGAGTACCGAAGAATTGAACAAACATCGAGCGTTGCTTCGCAAACTGAGTAATGTTCCACCCGACGTCAAACGGCGACTTGTCGATCAACAGGGTGGTGCCATCGGGGCATTGCTGGCCATGGCCCTCCCGGCTTTGGCCCCCTTGGTATCTAATCTATTGGGTGGACAAAAGGGTGGTAAACATCCCTTCCTTAGAAGGCACGATAGAGCGAACGCTATGGCTGCCGAACTATCTAAACTATTTGGTGGATAACCCAGGGAACAGAAAGGTATAAAAAGGGAACCGGAGAACGACCCCGAGCTCAGTCATGGAGACACTGCGGTATCTCTTGAACACTGCACCGAAAGACCGTCCCCTTTTACTCGAGACCCAACCCATTGTCGACGGTGTGTGTGAGTGTATTGGAAACCTGATTCGCGGCAACGTTCCTGTGACCGACAAAGAAGTCAAGCGCTTGAAAAAGGACGCCCCCTTGCTACGACGTTTGGGCACGTCTAAAACACCTTGGAAGACCCGTCGGCGACTTTTGACGCAACAGAAAGGGGGATTCTACACTCGATTGTTTCGGTCCTTTCCCAAAGATGAAATTCGCCAAGAAAATGAAACTGGTACCCTTCGAGGGACTCCCCGACGTCAAACCCGTCGAAGTCAGGCCAGTCGAACCCGCGTACGATCGAGATCCACTGCAGCAGGCCGTCGAGAATGTCCACCAAGACATGCAACACGTGCTAAACGATCCCACCCTAACCGACGAAAATAAAATGCAACGGTACGGACAGTTGTTACATCGTTATCAAACGATGCAAAGGAAAAGAAAACAGGTTGTTCCCTTGTTGGACGACAACATACCCGAGCCAAGAGAAGAAGAAACTTCGGAGGCACCCATCCTGGAGTCGGTCCCTCGACCTTATCAACACCGAGCTCGCCTTTTGTTGAAACACATGAAAGAAAAGACACCTTGGTCGTGGAACGAGAACTTGGAATTGGTTCGGAATGGGGTACCCGTACCCAACACCAATGCCATTGACATTGTGAACGATTTGGTTCGTCGACGAAAGAATACCCAGGCTCCCGTGGGATGGTTTGGCGTGATGCAAAGTTTGAAGGCCACGAACGTACCGCGCGAAGCCATCGGGAATCAAGAACGATGGAACGTGTTGTCCACACCACCGACACGAACTCCGCCGCGACGCCCGAGAAAGAAGAAAATCTCCAGTACGGATACGCCTAGTATACCTACCAGAAGATGGCTCTCCTTGCAAAAACTATAAATAGCCTGTTCATAGGGACACCTGCTGAAACATGGAACGAAAGCTGAAGAAAGTGTATTACGACCCGAACCACCCGGCCGCTTTCGGTGGTGCTCTGGGACTTCACAAAGCCACCGGCGTGTCCTTGGACAAAGTCAAGGCATGGTTGAAACAACAAAGGGCGTATACCTTGCACAAACCATTGAAAAAGAAATTCTCGCGGTCTCCCACGGTGGTGGCCGGCATAGATCATCAGTGGCAAGCCGACTTGAGCGATATGTCGGCCTTGGCCAAACAGAATGCGGGATACAGGTATTTGCTGTGCGTCATCGATGTGTTTTCCAAGTACGCTTGGGTGTTGCCCCTCAAAAACAAGACGGGGGACAGTTTGGTGGAGGCCTTTCGTCAAATCTTTCAAAGTCGACAACCCCTGCGACTTCAAACGGATAAAGGTACCGAATTCCTCAATCGCAAAATGCAAGCGTACCTGAAGAAGAAAAAGATTCATTTTTTCGTGACACACAACGTCGAAACCAAAGCCAGTGTGGTCGAACGATTTCAACGGACTCTGAAAGAACGCATGTGGCGATACTTTACTCATCGACAAACACAACGGTACATCGACGTGCTAGACGACCTGGTTCGGGCTTACAATGCTAGACGACATCGGACCATCGGAATGGCGCCCAAAGACGTTCGCCCCGAACATGAGTGGATGTTGACAATGCCTCCCCCACGTCCCCCGAAAAAGAAAAAATCAATGGACATTGGTACGACCGTACGTTTGGCTTTGCCGAAACATGGTGCCTTCGACAAAGGTTACTGGCCCAACTGGACTCTGGAAACGTTCAACGTCGCACCCAACGTCGGTCCCGGTTACAAACTGTTGGACGAAAGGGGCGAACCCATACAGGGCACCTTCTATCCCGAAGAATTGCAAGCGGTCCAAGTCAACGACGACGAGATCTTTCCCATCGAAAGAGTACTCGAAAGAAAAAAAGACAAAGTATTGGTGAAATGGTTGGGCTATCCGGCGAGTTTTAATTCGTGGATCGACAGGACCAGTCTCCAAAACGTATAAATAGGAGCGAGAGACGCCGACATCAGTCAACATGCAAGACGAAACCACGTCCACGTCCGTGAGTGCCCACAATTGGTCGCTCTTGGGAAAACGTGTGCCACAAGCGGAAATCGTCTTTTTCTGTCAAGTGATTTTAGTGTACGTCGTGGCGGGAGTTTCTTTGTCCCAACTGGCTTTCAAACCCGACGGATCGCAGACCACGTTGTGGACGGCCTTGCTCTCCAGTACCTTGGGTTACCTGTTACCTTCTCCAACCTTGAAAACCAAACATAATGAACAACGACCGGCCCTTTTACCTCACGCTCCCTAGTGACAGTTCCATGTCGTGGTATCCCGACAACAAAGTCTCCACGTATCATACACATCTGGACCCGCCACTTCTCGTCGATCACCGTGAGTGGGAAGTGGGTCTGTCCATGATCACGTTACCTGACCAATGGCAAAACATCGATCACCGAGACAACACGATCGGCTTACGCATTCATCCATGGTCGCCTCCGAGCGACGAACCCGAAGTAAAGATATGCCAGGACTTCTACAGTGCCCACAAGATCGACCCGTCGCATTGTTTCAAAGGTGTAAAGGGTGATGAGATCAAGGGATCTATCGAAATGGAAACGCACATCAAGAGTGGCGACTACGAGTCGCTGAGGCATATCCTGGATGTCCTAAACAAACACTTGAAGGTGTTGTGGTACCTGCCTCCCATCTACAACCATTTGGCCCATAAACCCGTTCGTTTGGATCCCAATAACAAGGAAATGACCGACCATGAGAAGAAAGAGCAGGACGAGTACGAAACTCGAGAAGCGATGCGCCAAGCGGCCGCACAAAAAGGTTCATTCGTGTCTTTCAAGAGAGACAACACCAACGACAAAGTGTATCTGAAGATCAATCACGTGCAAGCGCTTTTGTATTTTGACGTGTTGCCAAAAATCGAACTTCGTCTGTGTGGACCCATCGTGTCCATGTTGGGATGGCCTGGAAACGAACTGTTGGTTGCCCTGCAGTCAATCGATATGACCGGCGACGATGGCCAAACTCTACGGTATTTCTACGCCCACCACACCCCAAATCTTCAAATCCAGTACGATCTGTTTTACATCTACACGGACATTATCGAACCCCAGACCGTGGGCGACGTGAAGGCTACCTTGTTGGACGTGATTCCCAGTCGACGATTGTATCACCGTCCCGCCAGGATTCACTACTGACCTCTGAAGTACAGTCGACTAAGCTCCATTGGTCTCTATATAAGGAACGGAATGGGGAAAGCCGTGCCATTTCTCGACGGTAAGGTGGTGACCCAACTTCATTTTCGCCGCCGATGATGATTCGAGTGTACAAAGGTGGAGTGCTCAGACAACGAGGGGCTGGCAATGGTCTGGTGGTGTACAGGGGAGGAATTCTGAGACAACAGGGTGCCGGTCGATGGTCCGGGTTATTGAATGCCGTCAAATCGGTTGGGAAGACCTTGTGGTCGGCCGGTAAAGCTGCCGTGAAAAAGAATGTGGCCCAAGTGTTACCCAAAGTGGGGCAAAGCGTGCTCGACGCCGTCAGTGGTCGTGAAAAATGGAACTGGAAGAAAGTCGCCCAGGACACGCTTCGCCCCGCGGTGTCAAACACGATGTCCGACACACTCAAGAACGTGGTCGCCCACCTGGAACCTATAAAAGACCCCTCACGAACCCCGTCCACTTCACATCGTCCGAAGAGGAAGAAGAAGACACAGGTCACCTCTCACAAGCGACGTAAACTAGATATCTTCGATCATGGCTACGCAGGTAATGCGCAATGATTCCTGTCCCTGCGCGCGAGACGAATTGCAGGATTTGTTCAGTGTACCCGACACGCAGACGGCCATAAACAAGGTGACGAAAATCAGAAAGTATCCACTGACGCCCGACTTGAACCACGACGGACCCATCGAATTTTATATTTCCAATGCCACCACCGATTTCATCGATCTGGCCAACATGACACTGCACGTGGCCCTGAAGGTGACCAAGAACAACGGGGATGACCTGGACGCGGATAGTCAAGTCGCACCCATTAACAACTTGTTTCATTCGTTGTTTAAAGACGTCAAATTACGCCTGGGAAAGGATGCCGAAACTTTGGTCACCACCTCTCTGCCCACCTACCCCTACCGGGCTTACTTGGAGAATTTGCTGAGTTTCGGTAAGGGAGCCAAGAACGACCACCTGTCGAAACAAGTCCTGTGGGAAAAAGATACCGCCGGGCAGTTCAATTCCACGAAATCTGTCGCCACCGCCGCGGACGGTGGACGACAGGCTCCGAATAACAAAGGATTGGAACAACGCCAGAAAACCATTGCTGCCAGTCGCACCTTTGAATTGCAGTCGCGTCTACACTTGGACATGTGTTTACAAGATCGGTATCTGCTGGATGGTGTGGACCTGCGGTTGAAATTGGAAAAGCAATCCCCGAAATTTTTTCTGATGTACGGCGAAGGCAACGATGCCGAAGACTACAAAGTCGAGTTCACCAAAGCCTACCTGGATATCCCGTTCGTCACTCTAGCTCCCAGTACCTACACACGGGTGGCCGCGCAACTTCAATCGTCCAACGCCAAGTATCCCCTGAAACGCGTGGTGGTCCGCGATATGGTCATTCCCGACAATCGTACCAGTCACGTCCTAGACAATTTGTTTGTCAACGAAAGTCTGCCCAAGAGATTAATCGTGGGTATGGTACGTAACACGGCCTACGACGGAAGAAAAAACAGAAATCCCTTCCAATTCGAACACAATCAATTGGAAAACATCAAATTGACCAAGAACGGGGAAATTGTGGACGAATACGACGTCTATTTTCCCCAGCGACAAGCCATCGCACCATACCTGGATTTGATGAAAAGAGTGGCCGTCTTAAACACCCGAGAAGACCTGGACCTCCCTTTCAACGACTATATCAATGGGTACACTTTGTATTGTTTCGATTTGACCAACGACCACGGAGCCCACGGTAACTACTTTCATCCCAAAGCGGCGGGTAACCTGTCTTTGGAACTCAAGTTCGGTGCAGCCCCGACCAATCACCTCAGTCTTGTTCTGTTTGCCGAATACGACAATGTCTTGGAAATCGACGCCAACCGACAAGTCATCACAGATTGGTGAGGCTCTCTCCAATCGACAACTGACACGGGCTTTAGAAAAACACCTCCC
The DNA here is from genome assembly GCA_036850965.1 of Patella caerulea. Classification (NCBI taxonomy): domain Eukaryota; kingdom Metazoa; phylum Mollusca; class Gastropoda; family Patellidae; genus Patella; species Patella caerulea. Next base: position 18,447,436 of record JAZGQO010000021.1, read on the forward strand.
CGCTAACGTGTTCGGGGGTGTGTGGGCTCGTAATCATCTGGATATACTGCGCCCGACCTCGTACCCCAAAGCCTACGTCATCAACACGGACGACGAAGATCAACCCGGTAGACACTGGACCGTGTTTGTGTGCGAAGGACCAGATCACATTACCTTCTTTGATTCCTACGGGTGTCCCCCTGATGTTTACGGAGAAGCCTTTCGACGTTTCGTCCAAGATCTACAACTCCACTACCAACCCCGATGGATTCAGGGACTCGAGAGTGTCGTCTGCGGACATTATTGTTTGTATTATTTGTGTCATCGGTTTCACGTTCCCTCCCCGCACGCCCTTTCGGTGTTCGGGCACGTGTATCGTGTGAACGATATACTCGTCGAACAATGGGCTAGGGATCATTTTCCCGACTTGCAAAAAGACCAGAAGAAGGGACAACGATGTCGATGCTTTTTTGCTCTGTAAATATGTTTTTTGTGTTAAAGTTCAATTAAATTTGTGTTCTATGCCTTTGTGTTCAATTTTGTGTTGAATAAAATGCTTTGTAAATATGTTCAATAAAATGTCGACAACATATCACGTGTCTGTTGTTTGTGACGTCATGTGACGTCATGCTATTCTGATTGGTGGAAAATGGTATCGTCCCAACACCTTAGACTCGTCCCGTCTCGAGCTATAAATAGGAGTGTCAAAGCCCAAAGAAGTCACAAGCAAAATGGATCGAAACGATAGAAGATTTTGCGCTACTTGTCGGGGGTATTACCCCATGTTTAAGGGGAATCGGCCCGATGCCGATTACTTGGTGTGTTTCTGGTGTGGGGTAGATGTGTCGAACACCTGTCATAGGCGGTCAAAGCATGCAGTCAAATGCACCAAGAAGCCCAATCGGTGGGAGCAGCCGAAGTGCTCCTGCTAACCCACACCTTGTGTGGACCAACGGCCCTTTTCAGGGCCAACTTAATCAATGTAAAAGAGTTGTTTCCCCCTCCCTGCTTCTCCTCTTCTTCTTCTTCTTCTCTCTCTCTCTCTCTCTCTCTCTCTCTCTCTTCCCGCGCGCGCGCCCTCTTTCTCTCCGTACGTGCAATCTCACGTGCAAGGTCACGCACGTGCAGGGGGTCACGCACGTGTCAGGGGGTCATTTAGGTCACGCACGTGCCAGGGGTCATCCAGTGCAAGGTCACGTGCACGCGCATGCACGCACATGCACGCACGCGCATGCGCGCACGTGCGTGGCTAGACAGGCGCACATACTACTCCATGATAAGGCTAAATCAGACTATTTCAATGACGAAAGTACGGGTTTTAAAATGATTGCATAACAATAAATCAGGGGCGTGGTGAGAATGAGTTCATGAGTAGCCATACTCATGCGCCAAAAAGTTTTTGCGCCAAAATCACAATCAAATTACTCAAAAAATGAAAAACATTTGTAAGTGGAAAAATTGTTTCATCTGACCCAATTAAAAAAATATTGAAAGAGTCAAGTTGGAAAATTTAATCATATTTTATTACCGTATTTCTTGTCTCGGATTGCTGGAGATTGCGTTTCTGGGCTTCTAATTTTCGAAATTTTCCCGGGGGAGGGCCCCCCGGACCCCCCGCCGCGGGCTCGCGCCTTCGGCGTTCGCGGTGGCCGGCATCGCCGGCCACAGCTCCGCGTTCAGTAAAAGGGTTTTTGTGCCAAAATCTTTTTTGTTACTCATAATTTCTTCTCAATAATTGCCCTCACCACGCCCCTGCAATAAATACTACCCAACGCTAGCCACATTTCAAATAGTTGCGTACCAATATATTTATATATTCTGATAAAAGTAATCTAACCACTGAGGTCTTCCTGATCTAGACAAGTGTTGAAAGTAATACAATTAGTGTGTATATTGGTCGACAAATGTGTAAATGTGTCTGAAGATTAAAAATGCCGCCCCTCAGAGATTAGCTAAATTTTACTCGCTGCCATATTAATTACGAAACGGGTATATATTAACCGTAAAATTTAACATTCAATAACTTCATTAGTTACTGATCATAAGCTCTAATTGAAATCTAATAATTTATTATGGCTAGTTTCTGTGTTGTTTGCTCCAAGGACGTGCGTCCCCAACAAGAGGCGTTACAATGCAAAATCGTTTTAATTATGAAAATCAATGGTGACAACTTGAAATGACCACGTGACAAGTAAAAAATATTTCTAAAATTTTACCAACATTTCAACCCCTGACTTATTGGGATAAATTGTAACAATTGCCAAATTCCAACCAACTGCAAGTATCAGCTAAATCCATTAAAGGGACAATAACATTCTTGCTGGCTTGGTAGCTCCAGAAACTAAATAATACCCTTATTCTAAGTACTAGATGTTTAAGTGTCCTACCTGTTGTGTAAATTATCCATATTTTACTTGTCCAGAGTTTTCGAAAATATTTTAAATCCAAGTCACATTTGAAAAGGCTTACGTTAGACTTTTCAAATCAATTGGTTGAATTTGTCCAATTTTTTAAAATAGGTGTGTTAAGATGAAATTTGTATCATCAATTAATTGGAATATTCTAAAATAATACAATTTGTTGACCAGAATTAAGATTGGGACATATTATTCAGTTACAACAAGAGTGTTATTGGGGCTTTAAGAGTACGAGCTAAATGTGCCTCGCCTGTCAACATCAAAGAGCAGACCTAACTGTATGTCACCCCTCAACATCAGAGAACAATTCCGTGCGAAAATTTGTTACATTTATGATATTGTTATTTATTTAATAAAATTATTTACTTTGTTATTTATTTCCGAACGGGGCCGCTCAAGCTTGTGGATGACTTTAAATATCATCGTATTATTATATCCCGTAACGACTCCACCAACGAGTGTGGATGATCAAGCAGAACTCGGAACAAAAAATATACTAATAAGGAATGCCCATGTCCCCGGAAGTAAAATATACCGTGTGGACGACTTTACCCACGTATTATTTATATCCCGAAATTAAACTAAGTCTTGTGGGCGACTCCACTAACGGGTGCGGACGACTTAAACAGATTTTCCGTGGGAACGAGTTTTCTTGTGGACGACTTGACTGGCATTCTTTTGACTTATGGTCCCAGTCAGTCATGATCCCAATCAGCTTGGTTTCGGCACGAGATACTGTTTACTACACAGATTCTAAATGTTCTCAATTTTTATCCATTAGACGGTTTAAAAATCGATGAAACAGAATGATCGATGCCAGAAAACTGCCACACAATGCGTAGTGTCTCAAAACCAGGAAGTCATACGATTTCTTGCACTTTATTTTGCTGACTGAATGGCAGATAGAGGGAGAGAGAGGGGGGGGGGCTGGTGTTTAACGTCCACTCGACACTTACATTTCAATAATATGCTGGCGCTTGGGGTCTTTAGCAGTGGAATGAAACCGAGGAACCAGAGAAAACCAACGAGGTTGGAATCCGACCCTACTCCTTTCACGTATAACCGGGGGGGGGGGGGGATCGAAACCACGCCAGTTGAGTCGATATAAAGCGCGCAAACGCTAAACCCCCTCATCCCATCACACCATAAATGGCAAAAACCAAATGTTTGTTTTCTCCACTTTACCCGTGACACCAGGCGGGATTTCAGACACCATATTATGCAAACGACAGAAGACAATAATATTTTTCCCTCATTGTTGTTATTTCCACCTTATACCTTTCTTCCCGAAAAATCTAGTCATAGGCGTACAGGAAATTTTTTTTTGACTGGGGGGGGGTGGTTGGTGCCCCAAAAAAGTACAATTGTGTGCCCAAATTTTCCAGCATTTGGTGCCCAAAATGGGGGGGGGGGCGTACGCCTATGAATCCACTTGCTCCAATTTTACTATAATAGTTCAATAAAAGATAATACAAAACGAATATACTGAAAATATCATTCAAATTACGTTAGTCTGAGCGAAAATATTAGCCATTGAAGGTTTGGCAAGATGTGTGCACCGATTGTAACCACCGTGTTGGATATTCGAGGCTAGTCTTGCTTCACGATTCATTAAATGGCTGAACCGTTCTAATCTAATTAAAATCGGAACTATCCGGTGGCATCGTAACTTGATTATGGTCTTGTCTTGTTACTAAATGTTTAATTAATAGTTTATATAACATTTAAGAGCTAAGTAAATATCTGCAATGGGCAGATTTAGCTCTAATGTCTGTTTAAATAACGTTCACCGCTGTAGCCCTTTGCCCTGAACTATGACCCATTACGCAAAGGATTTCTAGCTTTCGTGTTTAACCTGGATCTACAACATTCCAAATAAACCATCCACACAGTTAGTTAACTGCTTTTCTTACACAATAGCTTTTTGAGCGAGCGTTCTGATGAACTTCTTGAAAACCAGGCTATAGGCTAGTATGTGCGACACGAAACGAATCCTAAAACGCCTTATGCCGTTTAATTTGGGATGTTCCCGTTTTTCACCGAACATAAGTTATTAGACAGGCCTTTAAGTAAGGGGGTATAGCGCCGCCCCCCCCTCCCCGTCATGGAAAAAACCGGAGCGACGTGCATATTCAGATATACATTGTCCGTCAATTGTACTGAGTTATTACGGCCCTTATTAGAACATTGCGACTTTCGACTTGGTCATATTTTTGTATTTATTGATGGCAGTAAGAAGGCACCAACTCGCATACAAAGCGAAAATTCAGCTCGGAAGTGGAAATTAGGAAATTAACACATCCCGCTATCAGCGACCTATAATTTAATGTTAGGGATCAAACCCGTCGCCATCTGGTTAATACTTAAACGTGACAAGGGACATAACTACAGATTTTAGATAATTTTGCAGACCAGCCATGATTTCGCCGTTATATTTATATTTCTTTTTGACCGTTTTGTTTCGGCACCTCGTTTGGTCCCATTGCCATTCTATGTACACCGAATGATTTGTTACCTATCTATTTGGTTTCATATCTTCACATAAAAGCTATTTTATAACAACCGATAATTACTATATCAGGTTGCTTGACTTACTTCTTCATCATTGTTAATTGCAGCCACCCAAACTATGGGCAAAGAAGGGCTCTGTCAAATAAAGGTAACACATATTTTAGGTCAGTAATTTGCGCCTCCGAGCAACATTCGAGTATGTATGTAGTTGAATTTTAGGCTAATCACCGATGCAACATCCCCCTAGTATGTCTTGTATTTTTGTAATTATGACAGAACCCACAGCATAAAGGTGGTCTGAAAGGGATTGGGGGAGTAAATGATATATCAGTGCCATAACAAAACAATCCACAAATAATAGAATTCAATGCCAAAATGTGAAACATCAAGCTGAGAAAAAAACACAAAGCAAAGGATATTAAGTTATGTTCTCGTTAATTAACAAGCCAGTCCAATCAGTAAAGCTTTTGTTGTAGAGGAATTTCGGATCGGGTCAGATACAAACTTGTCTTGATAGTAGAAAAAGATATACTATTCAAAAAAAATAACGGATATTTGATTTTTAAGTGTTATTAAAGTCACCTAATGAAACTGACGAAGAAACAAATGACAAAATGAAATGAAGTTCACATTCATCGATTTATTCCAAATGATCGTTAGACTAAGTAAGGCACAGACTGACCGTTATAAGGGTAAAATGATACCCGGGGTCAAACAGCAATGTTACCACAGCATCACAACGAAGTCAGTAACGGGTAAATCCTCCTCTGTTTGCCAAACAAGCATTGATCCGACGTGGCATATTCCTAATGAGACGTCTAAGGTCATTTTGGTCCAGATTGTCCCGTTCCTGTTGCAACGCAGCAGCAAGTTCTTGGACATTGGCAGGACGTCGTTGACGTTGACGTAACTTCTGTCAAAGCATGTCCCAGACATGCTCGATGGGGGAGAGGTCGGGACTCAGTGCTGGCCAAGGTAATGTGGTGATGTTCTGTTGTTGGAGGTAACCTGTAACGATCCTTGCCCTGTGACATCTTGCGTTGTCATCCTGGAAGATGAAACGGCGGCCATGACGTCGTGCGAACGGCACAACATGGACTGCCTAGATGTTTTCCCGGTAGTATTGGCCTGTAACACGCCCAGCAACAACATGTAAAGCCGTTCTTCCAGCAACAGTGATGCCTCCCCACACCATAACAGAACCACCCCCAAATCGATCATGTCTGATGACGTTAACGTCTTGGAAGCGCTCGTTTCGACGACACCACACCCTCCTACGTCTGTCCAAAAAATCAACAGTGAACCTTGACTCATCTGAAAACATCACATTGCTCCAGCGTCGATTATCCCAGTGTTGACGATCCCTACACCAACGACGCCTTGCCTGAATGTGATGATCTCTCAAACAAGGGATCACGCGAGGACGTCGTGCGCGAAGGTGGCCCATATGCAGTCGATTCCGAATCGTCTGGCCACTCACTCTCACACCAGTGTCTGTTTGAAGACGAGCGCTGATCTGATTTGCTGTGATAATACGATTTCTCAAGGCCAAGGTACGGATAAATCGATCCTGGTCTTGAGTTGTCGCACTTGGTCGACCTGAGCGTGCGTGGTCTGTCCTGTACAGATTGTGTATCACGGTATCTGGACCATAGCCTGCTTATAACAGACTGAGAAACATTCATCGTCCGCGCCACAACCGCCTGTGTTGTGCCGATCTGTAGCATGTCAAGGACACGTAACCTTTCATTTTGGGTAAGCCGACGCATATCAACATTTGTTTTCTGGTCACTAAAACAATTAAACTGATGTTTCCACCCACAATGCCACAATGACTGTAACATTCAAAGTCAGAGTCGTGCTAATCTTGGGTTGGACCCCCATGATGATCCCAAGCATCACCTGCATTCCATGCGGTAGCTATTGGTGCGTTTGGGCGTCACATGTAACTGGAAATGTTTCTTCTGTTAGGTTCTATAGTGACTTTTTTCGTAGTCATTTGCATATTTTAGTATTATGCCCCCAAAATCAAATATCCCCTACTTTTTTTGAATAGTATATTATTGTAAGGCTTCATGCATAGAGTTATATATGGAAATAGCTCTATGGCCGCATGTCACACTTTCTGGGAAATGATCTAAGACACCAACTACCAATACGTGCAATATTTCTTGTAGTACAATGCCGTGCTATGGGGAGAACTCCCGACATTCAACATGTGGTACTCTTTCTTCTCTGCTACATACTTTAGAACAGCCCTTGATCGCCGAGCATTTTCTCTGGCTGCATTTGTAATTTTTTAACTGGTTAAGACGTATTTTTAAATGCAACTCTGGCATTCAACATTGCCAGCCCCAAAATATCGTATGGTTAAAAACACGATGAAAGGTATGATTTCTACACTTATATATCACGGGAGGTGAGGGTGGGGGCTGGAACCGGCCCGTGTGGGGGTGGCCCATTTACTAACCGCAGTGGCATAACTGATTCTAATCTCTGTCAAGTGATATATCTCATAAATCGATTAATTTCGGCAAAAACCCCGACCTGCAAGTAATTTACAACCATCAACCTGTGAAATTATCATATAGTCATATTATTAATTAACGTATTATCATTGTATCGTCAAGAGCCAAGAGAATTTAACTGGGTAAGAAAATTTTGACCATTTGGTCAACCAGGTAACCTAATAATTAGTAAATTTGCGGGCTACAGTGAATCGGAGTGAATCCGATGAAATTTTCACATGAAAGTCGGAATCCGCATTGCAGGATTTCGAATTCCGGCACACACCCGGCCCAGAAAGTCTATTATACTAGCCCATGCCAGACTCCAGTGATGATGTTGCGGCCCATTTAAGCCACCGGCCACATACAACATGATGATCATCGCACCATTGCCGGTCCTATACACCCTCCCCCATATTATGTTCACCAGAAAAAGGTGTTTTTTTTAGCCCAATCCGCCCCTGATATCACCTCTGTACAATGCATAATTCAATAATGAAGTCATTCTCTCAAACTTTATTCAGGCTGACTCGCTGGGTCGAGTCTGCGGATAGAAATCGCTATATCTTTTCCTTCCAGGATCAATCTGTTATTTGTCGAATGCGCAAAGTTTTGCACGCTCAATTATCAAATTAGTCAAATATGACGTAATTAATTATAGTGATTGGATGGTAAGCCAAATGATGCAACAGTAATTTTCCAATCACGCGTTAAACATGATATTCTCATTCCCACGGAACCAGCTAATGTTTACCAAATTATACCCTTTTTCATGTAACAATCTGTCACTCATTTTGATTTCAGTGCATATTAGACAATATGCCTTCCTAACCCTAACCCTAACCTAACTCTACGTCAAAAACATCAAAAGTGACGGCATAAGTACTTAAATTCACAACTCGAAATGCTATCATTTTATTATGAAATCGCAAAAGTTCTTCAATAGTCTTACATTTTATCATAGCAAGAACGGCGAGTTCTTTATCGAACAAATACGATTTTGTTTTCTTTCATTTTGTAATTGTATGCTGCTCCCCTTGGAACATTAATACTTATACTTAAACTGTATACATGTATTAATTAATTAATAATTTAAAGTAAAACATATTAGACCTAAAATATGAATGAATATAAGCCTAGTTAAAGTTTTTCCATAACCTGCAATATATTCATAATCATATCCTGTAACTTTCGGGCCTCCCCAATTGGGCACCGCACTTTCTACAAAGTGCCCAGAATTGTATGGTGAAATTTCATTTCCCCGAGATTACAGGAATAAATGAACCTGTTACAAACAACTATTAAAATGGCTTGCTCTCAATGATTTTGGTCAAAAATAAAATTGTTGATTTCACGCTGGAGTTGCAGCTTACTAATTGACCAACGCAGGGGCGTTTTAAGGTTTATCATGGCGGAGGCTATACTATTTTTAGGGCCCTCTTTCGCGGGAGTCCATGAGTGGGGTGTCTTGATTGATGATTTTCATACCAGTGCAATGCAATGCACTCTAATTCAGTAGTGGATTCGACAGTAACAGTGTAAAGAAAACGATTGATTCGGGCACCGGGGGTGGGGTGGGGGGCTTTCCCTTGGCCATAGGGGGCCTTCTGTCATACGAGGGGCCCTCTTGTCTGCCTTTAGGGCCCTCCCTACCTAGGGCACATTTCATTTTTCTCACCGGTTTAGGACTTTTCTCCTGTTTTATTTGTTCAACTTCTTTGATTTTTTGTCGCGAGGAGGCTGGCGCCTCCAGCGCCTCAGCTATAAAACGCCTTTGACCAATCGAATTAACCCTATTCAGTAGGTTATTGAGAACATAAATTAAGTAAATTTAGCCGCTCTGAGTTTGTAATGCTCAGGTGGATAATTTTAACTTGGACGCCCAGGATTGTACTGTTGGTTGTTGGGGCATCATATATTTTAAATGTTTTAGGTTAATGTTTTTACTACTAGTATATATTTTAGTTTTAAGTTCTCAGGAAATTCATTCAAAACGGAAAAGAATTGAAGACAGCTGATAGATAAAATTCATTGTCTATCTTTCAGATTCAAGAGACATATATAAGTCCTCATAAGTAAATATCAGACTTTCTATTCCATGTAAATTTTCCTTCTTTTTGTACTTTATTTGCAAATTTCATGCACCTGATCAGTATACACAATTGTATGTAAAGTAACTGCTGTGGTCGCTGTAAGGTTTGATGCAATATATATGTCGAAATCAATGAAATGGTTTAAAAATGTAGCAGATACAATCAGATTCTATTATATTTAGGAATCCTGTTAAATTTAGGCCTCACCTTTAAAAATACAAGTGGTACACAATGCGAATTCTTTATCACCCATGCGCACCAGAACATTTCATTTCATTAATCACCTAAACATATATGTCTGTTGTAATAACGTGATTCAGGACTGTATTTGTATGCTGTTGTCTGTGGGCATTTATGTGATAAAATAAAATTTCATCTTTGCTTATATTCATCCCATTCCTTATATTCTTATTGAAAGTCCAGTGTCAAATGTTTGTAAGTCTCTGTGCTCTCAGTTGGTCAAGAAGCTTAATTTTTTTATGGCAGCCAACCAAGTAGCTTGCTGTGCTCTCAATTGGTCAAGTAGCTCGCTGTGTTCTCAGCAAGTCAAGTAGCTTACTATGATAAGAAGCTTGCTGTACTTTCAGGTGGTCCAGCTGCTTACAGTGATAAAAACCGACCAAGAAATTGCTGTGCTCTTAACTGGTCCAGTAGCTTACCATACTCCCAGTTGTTTTGTAGCCTATTGTGTTCCTATGCGATCAAGAAGCTTGCTGTGGTCTCAGCTGGTCAACTATGCCAGCCTTTCAATTCCACACCCACAGACTTCCCCATGTGAAGTTATTTTAATAAAAGTAAAAACAACAAAAAGACAATATTAAACAGTTGCAACTTGGCCCATGACTTTATTTTGATAGAAGTAGAGAGACCATGGTTTACATTTAGTATAACATGTAATAGGTTTAATAGAATGATTCTAAACGATCATTACATATAAACTACACTTAGACCCCTTAATTGTAGTCAATTCAATTCATCTTAGTTAATCTAAATACAACAGTTTTTTTTTTTGAAGATCTTGAATTCCACATTCCAGGAATTGAGTCATGAATGCCAAAGGAAAAAAAATATTCATTGATTTTTGACTCCTTTCAGAGAGGAAAGTAATTTTAATACTGGAGAATAACATCGGACTTAAAATTGACTACCATCAAATATGGCCTTGATTGAGTTTAAATGATCTTAGCCCCATGATCTTTACAACATTTACAACACTATAATAAACAACATAGGGTATGGTAAAACACAATTAAATATATATTTATATAGATATATATATGTGTATATAATATTTATATCATTATTTAACATTAAATATAATAATATTGGTCAGAATTAAACCAGCTTTTCTTGAATAAATAGACAATTTGACACAAAAAATCACAGTAGCATCCTTATTAAACAGAGAGAAGATAACTATAATATACGTATATCGCAAAGTATATACGCAATGTATATGATATACTTACTTTCAAAAATTCAAACATAACAAAATTATTTAATACAAATCTGTATTATATGATAAGCACTTCATTTTTATTTTCATGACATAGAGCTGCAAAGACTGGAAACATAATGTACCAAATGAAGTACAGTTGCCTGATCGTCTGCTTAACATGGTTATCTCCCCTGCAGGACTCGAATTAATAATATTACAAAGTGAAAAATTGACCAATATAAGTAGGAATAAAGAGGTGGATGGTTTCTTAGGTTTGTTTTTTTATTCTAGAATTTTCCTTTCTCCATTTGTTAGATAATCTCTAATCCGACTGATATTTTTAAGGTGAAAGTAACATTTCCTGGTAAGATCATTGATATGACTGTTCATACTCAAGTTGGAATCTATAAGGACACCTAAATTTCTGACTGACGGGGAGAGAGTAATTTTGGATTCTTCGACAACTATATGGTTAAAATTAAGTTTGTTCACACGAGTCGGTGGCCCGATTACTATCGCCTCAGTCTTGTCACCGTTTAGTTTCAGGATGTTTTGTGTCATCCATGCTTTGATGTCTTGAATACAATATTCCATATTAGAAATACCACGCTGCTGAGCTAACAGGTCTAACTTTTCCATCAGTTGTGTGTCATCGGCATAGAGGTGGTGGTTTACATCATTGTGTGTGTTGATCAGACTCCCTAACTCTGACGTGTACAATGTGAAGAGAATTGGACCAAGTACGCTTCCCTGGGGAACACCACATGGTAACAGAACCTCCGTTGAATAAGAATTGCGAACAGAAATAAACTGTCTGCGACCTGTAAGATACGAGACGAACCACGATAACACACAACCATCCAATCCAAAAGATGTCTGGAGGCGGTCTAGGAGAATTTGGTGGTCGATAGTGTCAAACGCGGCTGAAAGGTCCAAAAGAACCAACAATCCAAGATTGCCTTCATCCACCATCAGATTTATATCGTTTAAAACTCGATTTAACGCAGTTTCTGTTCCATGTGATTGGCGATAAGCGGATTGGAATTTATGTAGCAGATTGTTTTCAATCAGATGTTCCAACAGTCTCTTTTTAACTGCTTTTTCAAGTACCTTCGAAAGGAATGGCAAATTTGAAACTGGTCGATAGTTTTTGAAAATGTTTTTATCAAGTGAAGGCTTCTTTATCAAGGGTTTTATGACAGCAACTTTAAAGGGGTGAGGAACAATACCAGATTGAAGGCTAGAATTGATTACTTTAGTTATCACAGGAACAAGGGTATCAGCACACTGCAGTAAAATCTTTGTAGGAAAAGGATCCAGCAAGCACCAGGTTGGTTTAGATTCCTTCAACAGAATTAGCATCTCGGCCTCTGAGAACGGTTTGAAATGATCCAGTTTTCTACCTGAGAAATATTTATCCTTCCCAGTTCCTTTCGAAGTTGTAATGGTACTGATGTCATTTCTAATTTTGAAAATCTTATTTGAAAAGAATTCACTGAATTCATTAGCTAGACCAACATCGTCAATATCCTTTATTTGTGGAAGAACGACATCTGAAGATTTTCCCAATAAAGTAGATAAAGTTGTGTACAAAGCTTTTGGATCTTTAGATTTCGATAATATCTCGTTGTTGTAATGCATTTTTCTGGTGTTTCGAAGAAGATTATTCACATTGTTACGCTCACTAACATAGATTTGTCGATAAACTTCTAAATATCCCGACTTTCTCCACTTACGTTCTGCTGATCGCCTGCGGGCCTTTGCACCATGAAGTTTGTCGCAATACCAGGGTGAATTAGGCTTCTTTCTAAGGAGTTTGACACTTTGTGGTGCATGTTTATCCAACAAATCTTCGAGCGTTGCATTAAATAGATGAACCAATTCCTCAACATCTTCAGGTGGATTTGAACAGAGTTTTGATGATTTGAGGTTATCTTGTAAGTCAGATAATATAATATTCTTAAATTGGCGACATTTCACCTTTGATTTAGATGGTAATGGTTTCTTGAAATCTAATTTAAAGTTTACATAGAAATGATCAGAAACTTGTTTGTCTTCTACTGAAATGTCATAAACCGCATTTTCAGTGGTTCTTGTTATAATACAGTCTAAAGTGTGGCCCGACTTTTGAGTTGGATTAGATACATCCTGCCTAAGACCATGAGATTGTAGAAGGCTAGAAACTTTCTGCACAAAAGGTTTTGTGATATCGTCAAAATGTATATTAAGGTCACCAAGAGGGACCAGTTGTCCATTTTTTAGATTAATCGATAAGCAAAATGCTGCAAATTCCTCTAAAAATAGTGATTCTGACAGTCCGTTTGTCCTGGAAGGGGGTGGTCTATAACAGCACACACACCGCACAGATTTTGATTCCTTTGTGATTAGAAGTTCTAGGTGCTCGAAGGATTGATATGCTGTATTTGGGTTAAATAATTGAAGATGTAGATCTTTGCTGTAAATGACTGCAATACCTCCGCCGATTTTACCGGTTTGACGTGGGACCTGTTTGATCGTGTATCCAGGAGGGTCATCTCCGAGATGACAGCTTCGTCCCCTTTTTCCCTCAGCCATGTTTCTGTGATAAATAAGATATCTATGTTATCATCAATAAGTGTGTCTGCAATTTCAAGGGATTTATTTCTTGCTGACCTCGCATTCCACAATCTAGCAGACAAATCATTTGAGTTTGTATTTAAGTTGGTGTCAAACTGTATAAATTTAGGTATCGGGTATATTTGAATGAGATTTGATTTCTCAACACCTCTCTGTTGAACTTTATTAATTGGATACCTAACTAAGGTATTACTAATCACTTGTATTGGCTTTTGTTTTCTTCTCCCACTGCGTTTACCCCTTTTTGTTGAAGTGTGAACACTAATTTGTAAATCGTTTATTTTCTTAAACACTGTTGGATTGAGTTTGAGTTTAAAATGTGAATTGTAGTCAAAAAATTGGTCTCTTGGGTATGTCAAACACATAATCTCACTGATTGATAGTAAGCTGAAAGCTGGCTCACATAAACATCCTGATAACAACAGTTCACCAAATAAACAAAAAAGAAGTAAAATAAACCACTGAATATGCATAATATATCCATCTAATTCAACAATTTTGAGTTCAAAATAATCCTCAACACATTCTGTTCACTTTACGGGAAAAAAACCTGATGAAATAAATAATGATGATGTCTGAAAAAAAGTCGTACATATAAAGCAATAGTCTGATTGGGGCCTGGCTGATTCGGACCAAATTTGTGGCTGATTGGGACCAGATTCTTGGCTGAATGGGACCAGATTTCTGACTGCTTCGGACCATGACAAGTCTCATTGGGACCATTATTTAAATGACGAGAGTTGGACGAAACGTGTTTGTGGACGAACTAGGTAGACATTTTGTGTTTGTGGTACGAACAGGTGACTCGGAATACGCTGTATTCTGATTGGTTGTTTGTGAGCATGCTTTTGATAATCCCATGAATTGTAATTACTTGAATAAAGTCAGATCATCCATCGTAGTCGTTGTTGTTGGTTGTTTTCTCTCCCAGACTGTCCATCGCATCGAATGTTTTTGTTCATCGCATTACAGGCCATGATATGGTGAGCAAGTAGAATTTTTAAGGGCCCAGCATTTTGCATCGTCACCATTTTTGGTAGCAGAGCGTGGTTGCTGCGGTTATTCGAAATAGATGGTTTGTGGTGTATTGTTATGAATACTTACGGGAGAGAAAGCTGCACGTGCATTCCATCACCACGTCAACAACAACCGACAGTCATCGTCAACAGCCAGGATCATTTGGGTATTTTTTAATAATATGTTTTCAACTAACTCTTAATCTGGTAATTGTAAAGTAGTTTCGAAGTAACAATGTCTGAAGCAGAAGTCGATGTGGCAAAAATCCCGCTCCCAGAAGATATTGATATTGATGAGTCTGATCGACTGTCTGATTTACTAAAACAGAAACGCTTAGCAAAGTCTCAGTTTACTAAAGCCAAATCTCATCTTACTGGTATTATTTGTTCTGCTGCAGAAAGTACAGAGCCATTGAAAAATAGTATTGATAATGTGTTAAGATTACAGACCGAAGTTATCAATATATTATTGTCGTTGTGTGATGTGGACGCTGAACGCTTTGAAGCAGAATTAGACGCAGTGCAAGATGATAGTAAGTTATCAGAACTTTTGTTGAGAGCTTCGGACTTGTTGAAAGTGCGGTCAAACGTAATAAACAATACAAGTAGACAAACATCGTCGACCGACCAAGGGTCCGCTGAGCATGATGAAATCGTTTTGGCTTCCCCATCACATCCGCCTTCGAGTAGTAACACTTTTCAAATTGATAGAGATATGTACCAACAGTTACAACGTGTATCCATACCGAAATTTAGAGGCAACAAACGAGATTACCCCCTATTTAAAGATGCATTCGAACAATGTATAGATAAAGTAAATTGTAGTGACGGTTACAAGATGTTACAACTCCGACAATACTTGGAGGGTGAAGCCCTTCGCGCTATTGAAGGCTTTTCAGCCACTGAACATGGATATTCCGCTGCAAAAAATAGACTCGAAGAGAAGTTCGGCGGTCATCGTCGTTCTGTGTTACTCCACCTTGATAGTGTTCGTCAGATGAAACCCATTAATTTCAATGATTTAAAACAGTTAGAGGAATTTACTGATAAGCTAGAACTTTCTATAATATCTCTTAAAGATGCCGGTAGGGTGGAAGAATTTGAAGCCAACTCAATGTATTATTCCGTTGCCAAATCAAAATTATCACCCTTAAATGTTGCAAATTTCAAGCGTTGGTCTGCTTTGGAAAAGAAAACTGAAAATCTGGTTCATTTGCATTCTTGGTTGTCTCAAGAAGTTCGCTTTCGTGTAGAAGCACAGGAAGAAGTTGATGGTTTTAATGTTTACAGTCAATCGCGTTCGTATCCCAAACCATCAAATGTTAATAACCATGTAGGGAAGTCACGTGCCTTTAGTTCAAAGGACATCCCTGGTGTTCCATGTGTTTTGTGTAATGCTAATCATAAACTTGTCGATAGTACTAAATTTAGGTCATTGAACGTTTCTGATCGATGGGAAGTAGCTAAGGAGTACTGGTTATGCTTTCGATGTCTTTCTGCGTCCCATCATGGAAGTAACTGTAAGTATACTCGTCGGTGTAATGTTGGTGATTGTCGTCGATCTCACCACTCCTTGTTGCACGGAGGGGGATACACCAGGTATTCTGCTCCCACTGAACAGGAAAACTCGAGTCATATTCGACCTAACCCATATCTTCGTACTCCGGGCGGTGATAAGGTAGCTATGCGCATTGTCCCGGTATGGCTAAGCAATAGGGAACGCAGACTTCGAGTAAATGCCCTCTTGGACGAGTGCTCAACTGACTCTTACGTAAGTGAATCAATCGCTTCAGAATTAGGACTTTGGGGACATGAATCGCGTTTGAATGTGTCCGTTTTAGGAGGGAAGCGAGTTGACCAATCGCGATGTCGGTTAGTGAATTGTGAATTGACAAGCCTTGATGGTAAAACTCGCTTTAACATAGAGGCATCCACTGTGAAAAATGTTACTGGAGACTTACAAATGATTGATTGGTCAAAGTATGTCCATGATTGGCCTCATTTACAAGGAATCGACTTTCCAAGAGTAGAGAAGAAAACTCGCGTTGATCTGCTATTAGGTTTGAACTTACCGGACGTGCATCGCGCTCTGACTGAAATTAGTGGTTGCCCGGGTGAACCTATTGCACGATTAACGCCTTTAGGATGGACTTGCATCGGACCGTTATGTGAGGTAGACCCTCGTACAACATCGTATAACCATTTAGCACGAACCTTTTTCACGTCACAAGATGAGACAAATGAATTGTTACGTCGCATGTGGGAACTCGAAACTTCAGGTGTTAACCCTGATGCGGTTACACCTTATGAAAAACAGATATTAGATAAATCGAAATCGCACTTGGAATTTAATGGGGATCGATATATAGTTGACATTCCTTGGAAAGATAGTGAGCCACAACTTTCGAATAATTTTAATTTGGCACAATTAAGACTCAGAAACTTAGAACGATCTTTAGCAAATCGACCTCTTGTAGCTTCCGAGTATAAAAATATAATACGCGATCATGAGCAAAGAGATTATATCCGGTTAGTTCCAACTACGGAATACCATGGGGATCATGTCTGGTTCATCCCTCATTTTCCAGTTGTTCGCCTTGCTAAAGAGACAACTAAAGTAAGAATTGTAATGGACGCCGCTGCCAGATTTGATGGTAAATCACTTAATGACTGTATACACGCAGGTCCAAAATTGCAAAAAGAGTTACTTGATGTTTTGATCAGATTTAGATGCAAGCCTATTGCCATCGCTTCCGATATTAGTGAAATGTTTCTTCAAATCGAGATGAAACCTGAAGATAGGCGTTATCATAGATTTCTTTGGCGCGACTTAGACGCCACTCAACCCATAAAACAATATGAGTATCAGAGACTAGTTTTCGGCAATACTTCATCTCCGTATTTATCTCAATTAGTTATCCAGGAACACTGTAAATCAAAATCGTTTGAATTTCCATTGGGTGTTGAATCAGTACTTAATTCCATGTACGTTGATGATTTGTTAGATAGCGTGGATTCGATTGATCTGGCCAAAACTCTCCGACGTGAAATTACAGAACTGTTGCGTCTAGGCGGTTTTCACATTCGAAAATGGTCATCAAATGAGCTTGCTGTGTTATCTGACATTCCCCAGGAAGATCGAGTAGGAAGTTTAGAGATTACGGACAAATCGGGATTGCCGACTTTAAAAACGTTAGGTATTCTATGGATTGCGCAAACTGACTGCTTTACCTTCGATATAGATGAACCATATGTTGATTCCGATTTGACTAAACGTATCGTAGTGAGTAAGACCGCAAAACTCTTTGACCCGTTAAAATCTCTTGGCTCCTTTTACTGTGCGTGCCCAGATAGGTATTCGGGAAACGTGGGTAAAAGGTCTTGACTGGGATGCTCCGTTGCCAAGAGACCTACAAAATTCATGGAATAAGTGGTTTAGTGAGCTACCACAACTTCGGGATGTGAACATTTCAAGATGTCTAATCAATAAGAATCTAAAAGTTGTTAGTAAAACCATTCACACCTTTGTCGATGCATCCGAAGTTTCATATGCCGCAGCAGTTTATTTGCGCTCCGAATATGAGACGGGACCTGATAGTGTTAACCTAATCGCCGCAAAAACTAGAATAGCACCGCTTAAAGCACTATCGATACCGAAATTAGAGTTGTCCGGTGCGGTATTGGGTTTACGTCTGACACAGACTGTTTGTCAGGTATTAAACATTTGTACTTCAACAGTAACTTACTGGAGTGACAGCCACAATGTATTGTTTTGGATTAAAGGTGAATCCCGGAAATATAAGCCATTTGTTTCTCATCGAATTGGTGAGATCCACTCCTTGTCCGATCCGTGCCAATGGCGTTATGTTCCATCGAAACAGAATTCAAGCGATCTAGCCACGAGAGGTATATCTGCCGCTGTGTTAGCCGATTGTGACTTGTGGTGGCATGGACCGAATTTTCTTTGTCAAAACCCGGAATTCTGGCCTACAGCTTTCGCCCCGGAACCGTCACAGGAAGGACTTGAAGAAATTAGACCTAAACAGGTAACATCATTTGTAACGCAACGTGTTCAACGAGATTTTGGAAGATTAGCTCCGTCGCGTTATTCCAGTTGGCTCAAGTTAACGCGCGTAACAGCTTGGATATATCGTTTTTTAAGAAACTGTCGTACTCTTGTACAACATCGGAACTTGAGTAATGGACTTTCTGTTCTAGAACTAGCACAATCTGAAAAGTTTTGGATTTATACGGCGCAGTGTGATGAATTTCATGATGAACGAAAATCTTTGATTTTGGGTCAACCTGTAGACTGTCGTTCGAATTTAGCTCCGTTAAACCCTATTGTCGATAACGATGGAGTTATCCGCATTGATGGACGTTTACGTCAAGCCAGTCATCTTTCATACGATTCTCGATTCCCTGTGATTTTACCTAGGAACCATGATGTAACACGTTTGATAGTAACCTTCTTTCATACAGAAGGCGGCCACGATTTAGGACTTTCGCATACGTTGAGTGACCTTCGTCAAAAGTACTGGATAATTCGAGCAAGACAGGCAATTAAGACTGTTGAATTTCATTGTGCCGAATGTAAACGGCGTAAATGCAAATCTGCTAAGCAGGTCATGGCGCCCCTACCTTTGATTCGTTTAGGACAACCACTTCGAGCATTCGCGAAGGTTGGGGTCGACTTTGCTGGTCCATTTATCACAAAGCAAGGGCGAGGCAAAATCCAAACTAAACGTTATTTGTGCCTATTTACATGTTTAGCATCGAGAGCTGTACATTTAGAAATGGCTTGGGGACTGGACACGCAATCGTTCTTAATGGTATTTGATCGGTTCGTATATAGACGGGGAAAGCCGATTTTAGTGTTAAGTGACAATGGGACTAATTTTGTAGGTGCAAATCGGGAGCTCCGTGAATTATACAAATTAGATACTCAGAAAGTCGGTGATAATTTGGCATCAAAGGGAATTGAATGGAGATTTAACCCACCCTTGGCGCCGCATTTTGGTGGTGTATTCGAATCACTTATAAAATCCGCTAAGCGCGCAATTAAAGCGATTTTAGGCAATGCTGACATTAAAGATGAGGACTTACTCACCGCGTTTGTCCATGCCGAAGGATTGCTGAATTCAAGACCACTTTGTTACCAAGGAAATGATCATAGGGACGAACCGGTTTTAACTCAGAATCATTTCTTGTTTGGCCAAGTAGGAGATCATTCAGTACCACCTCACGTCATAGACGATATCCGCTTTAATCCTCGTAATAGATGGCGCCGGATACAGGATCTAGTGAACCAGTTTTGGAAACGTTGGATACGCGAATTTCTTCCCATGCTTAATAATAGGTGTAAATGGCAGACTCCACATAATAATTTGTGTGAAGGGGACATGGTTCTCGTCATCGACCAGTCGAATCCTAGGGGCAAGTGGCCTTTGGGTCGTGTAGTGAAAACGTATCCCGGTGTTGATAATAAAGTACGTGTTGTGGATGTTAGAATTGGAGATTCTGTTATCAAGAGACCAATTCATCGTTTGTGTCCTTTGGAGGCATAATATTAAAGAACTTGTAAAGTGTTTTGTTGTATCGTCTATCGTCTATCGAATCGCATCGTTTATCGAATCTTAGTATATTAAGATACGAGTTTTTCGACTATCGTCTATCGCATCGAATTTTGGAAGATTTAGTAATGTCGTTTTGTGTTCGCTTGTGTGTGAATATTTTGATTTGGATCATCAATCGCATCGTCAATCGCATCGTTTAGTGTCCAGTAATTTGGAATTCTTATCGTACGGCTTTGAAATTTTGACTTCGGACGGTCTGTGATGGATCATCGTATAAATGTGTTCACTGTGATCGCTTCGGTCATCGGTATTAGTGGATGTTTTGGAATCGTCACATCCAGGAGGGGGATTATGGACGAAACGTGTTTGTGGACGAACTAGGTAGACATTTTGTGTTTGTGGTACGAACAGGTGACTCGGAATACGCTGTATTCTGATTGGTTGTTTGTGTGCATGCTTTTGATAATCCCATGAATTGTAATTACTTGAATAAAGTCAGATCATCCATCGTAGTCGTTGTTGTTGGTTGTTTTGTCTCCCAGACTGTCGATCGCATCGAATGTTTTTGTTCATCGCATTACAGGCCATGATATGGTGAGCAAGTAGAATTTTTAAGGGCCCAGCATTTTGCATCGTCACCAAGAGTATTTAAAATATGTTTGCATATGTTTGATAATAAGACAAAAATTACAATAAATAGTGTAGTTACTTCAATACCAATGAGCTAATTCACGGAGAAGATGCTTCGCATTCTTGACTGATTCGAACCAGATTCTTGACTTATTCGAACCATGATAAGGCTAAATCAGACTATTTGAATGACGAAAGTACGGGTTTTAAAATGATTGCATAACAATAAATACTACCCAACTGTAGCCACATTTCAAATAGTTGCATACCAGTATATTTATATATTCTGATAAAAGTAATCTAACCACTGAGGTCTTCCTGATCTAGACAAGTGTTGAAAGTAATACAATTAGTGTGTATATTGGTCGACAAATGTGTAAATGTGTCTGAAGATTAAAAATGCCGCCCCTCAGAGATTAGCTAAATTTTACTCGCTGCCATATTAATTACGAAACGGGTATATATTAACCGTAAAATTTAACATTCAATAACTTCATTAGTTACTGATCATAAGCTCTAATTGAAATCTAATAATTTATTATGGCTAGTTTCTGTGTTGTTTGCTCCAAGGACGTGCGTCCCCAACAAGAGGCGTTACAATGCAAAATCGTTTTAATTATGAAAATCAATGGTGACAACTTGAAATGACCACGTGACAAGTAAAAAATATTTCTAAAATTTTACCAACATTTCAACCCCTGACTTATTGGGATAAATTGTAACAATTGCCAAATTCCAACCAACTGCAAGTATCAGCTAAATCCATTAAGAGTACGAGCTAAATGTGCCTCGCATGTCAACATCAAAGAGCAGACCTAACCGTATGTCACCCCTCAACATCAGAGAACAATTCCGTGTGAAAATTTGTTACATTTATGATATTGTTATTTATTTAATAAAATTATTTACTTTGTTATTTATTCTCGAACGGGGCCGCTCAAGCTTGTGGATGACTTTAAATATCATCGTATTATTATATCCCAAAACGACTCCACCAACGAGTGTGGATGATCAAGCAGAACTCGGAACAAAAAATATACTAATAAGGAATGCCCATGTCCCCGGAAGTAAAATATACCGTGTGGACGACTTTACCAACGTATTATTTATATCCCGAAATTAAACTAAGTCTTGTGGGCGACTCCACCAACGGGTGTGGACGACTTAAACAGATTTTCCGTGGGAACGAGTTTGCTTGTGGACGACTTGACTGGCATTCCTTTGACTTATGGTCCCAGTCAGTCATGATCCCAATCAGCTTGGTTTCGGCACGAGATACTGTTTACTACACAGATTCTAAATGTTCTCAATTTTTATCCATTAGACGGTTTAAAAATCGATGAAACAGAATGATCGATGCCAGAAAACTGCCACACAATGCGTAGTGTCTCCAAACCAGGAAGTCATACGATTTCTTGCACTTTATTTTGCTGACTGAATGGCAGATAGAGGGAGAGAGAGAGAGAGGGGGTGGGGGTGTTTAACGTCCACTCGACACTTACATATGGGGATTAACATATGGTTCAGTTTTATTTCAATAATATGCTGGCGCGTGGGGGTCTTTAGCAGTGGAATGAAACCGAGGAACCGGAGAAAACAAACGAGGTTGGAATCCGACCCTACTCCTTCCACGTATAACCGGGGGTGGGGGGGGTCGAAACCACGCCAGTTGAGTCGATATAAAGCGCGCAAACGCTAAATCCCCTCATCCCATCACACCCTAAATGGCAAAAACCAAATGTTTGTTTTCTCCACTTTACCCGTGACACCAGGCGGGATTTCAGACACCATATTATGCAAACGACAGAAGACAATAATATTTTTCCCTCATTGTTGTTATTTCCACCTTATACCTTTCTTCCCGAAAAATCTAGTCATAGGCGTACAGAAAATTTTTTTTGACTGGGGGGGGGGGTGCCCCCAAAACGTACAATTATGTGCCCAAATTTTCCAGCATTTGGTGCCCAAAATGGGGGTGGGGGGCGTACGCTTATGAATCTAGTTGCCCCAATTTTGCTATAATAGTTCAATAAAAGATAATACAAAACGAATATGCTGAAAATATCATTCAAATTACGATAGTCTGAGCGAAAATATTAGCCATTAAAGGTTTGGCAAGATGTGTGCACCGATTGTAACAACCGTGTTGGATGTTCGAGGCTAGCCTTGCTTCACCATTCATTAAATGGCTGAACCGTTCTAATCTACTTAAAATCGGAACTATCCGGTGGCTCGTAACTTGATTATGGTCTTGTCTTGTTACTAAATGTTTAATTAATAGTTTATATAACGTTTAAGAGCTAAGTAAATATCTGCAATGGGCAGATTTAGCTCTTATGTCTGTTAAAATAACGTTCACCGCTGTAGACCTTTGCCCGGAACTATGACCCATTACGCAAAGGATATCTAGCTTTCATGTTTAACCTGGATCTACAACATTCCAAATAAACCATCCACACAGTTAGTTAACTGCTTTTCTTACACAATAGCTTTTTGAGCGAGCGTTCTGATGAACTTCTTGAAAACCAGGCTATAGGCTAGTCAGGGGCATTTTAAGGTTTATCAAGACGGAGGCTATACTATTTTGAGGGCCCTCTTTTGCGG
Organism: Patella caerulea; assembly: GCA_036850965.1. Taxonomy (NCBI): domain Eukaryota; kingdom Metazoa; phylum Mollusca; class Gastropoda; family Patellidae; genus Patella; species Patella caerulea. The sequence goes on from JAZGQO010000021.1 coordinate 18,470,823, forward strand.
GTGGGGGTGGGGTCTTGATTGGTGATTTTTATGCCAATGCAATGACTACATTCTCATTCTGTAATGCATTCGACAGTAACAATGTATAAAAAACGATTGACTCGGACTCGGGGGCCCTTTTCGCATCGCCAGATGGGCCCTTTTCCTTGGTCAGAGGGGCCCTTTTGTCTGCCTTTAGATCCTCCTAACTAGGGCACATTTGCATTTTTCTCATCGGTTTTAGCATTTTTCTCCCGTTTTATTTTTCCAATTTCTTTGATTTTTTTTTCGCGAGGAGGCTTGCAGCCTCCAGCGCCTCAGCTATAAAACGCCTTTGAGGCTAGTATGTGCGACACGAAACGAATCCTAAAACGCCTTATGCCGTTTAATTTGGGCTGTTCCCGTTTTTCACCGAACATAAGTTATTAGACAGGCCTTTAAGTAAGGGAGTAAGCGCCCGGCCCCCCTCCCCGTCGACCAAAAACCGGAGCGACGTACATATTCAGATGGGGGGTTGGGATGGCCTAGTGGACTAGAGTGCCGCGCTTCGACCTCTAGCTGGCCGGTCACCTCTGGCTTGCGGCTGTGGTTTCGAGCCCTGGTGTGAGCGTATGTTTCCTCCGGGCACTCCGGTTTCCTCCCACTGCTAAAGACCCCTACGCGCAAGCGAATTATTGAAATAAAATTAAACCATATGTTAGTCCCGATATGACCTAGTTTGTGTTGAGTGGACGTTAAACCCCATTCTCTCTCTCTCTCTCTCTCTCTCTCTCTCTCTCACATATTCAGATATACATTGTCCGTCAATTGTACTGAGTTATTACGGCCCTTTTAGAACATTGCGACTTTCGACTTGGTCATATTTTTGTATTTATTGATGGCAGTAAGAAGGCTCCAACTCGCATACAAAGCGAAAATTCAGCTCGGAAGTGGAAATTAAGAAATTAACACACCCCGCTATCAGCGACCTATCATTTAATGTTGGGGATCAAACCCGTCGCCATCTGGTTAATACTTAAACGTGACAAGGGACATAACTACAGATTTTAGATAAGGTTGCAGACCAGCCATGATTTCGCCGTTATATTTATATTTCTTTTTGACCGTTTTTTTCGGCACCTCGTTTGGTCCCATTGCCATTCTATGTGCACCGAATGATTTGTTACCTATCTATTTGGTTTCATATCTTCACATAAAAGCTATTTTATAACAACCGAGAATTACTATATCAGGTTGCTTGACTTGCTTCTTCATCATTGTTAATTGCAGCCACCCAAACTATGGGCAAAGAAGGGCTCTGTCAAATAAAGTATTATCTTTTAGGTCAGTAATTTGCGCCTCCGAGCAACATTCGAGTATGTATGTAGTTGAATTTTAGTCTAAACACCAATGCAACATCCCCCTAGTATGTCTTGTCTTTTTGTAATTATGACAGAACCCACAGCATAAAGGTGGTCTGAAAGGGATTGGGGGTGTAAATGATATATCAGTGCCACAACAAAACAATCCACAAATAGCAGAATTCAATGTCAAAATGTGAAACATCAAGCTGAGAAAAAACCACAGGATATTAAGTTAAGCAAAGGATATTAAGTTATGTTCTCGTTAATTAACAAGCCAGTCCAATCAGTAAAGCTTTTGTTGTAGAGGAATTTCGGATCGGGTCAGATACAAACTTGTCTTGATAGTAGCAAAAGATATTATTGTAAGGCTTCATGCATAGAGTTATATATGGAAATAGCTCTATGGCCGCATGTCACACTTTCTGGGAAATGATCTAAGACACCAACTACCAATACGTGCAATATTTCTTGTTGTACAATGCAGTGCTATGGGGAGAACTCCCCACATCCAACACGTGGTACTCTTTCTTCTCTCCTACATACTTTAGAACAGCCCTTGATCGCCGAGCATTGTCTCTGGCTGCATTTGTAATTTTTTAACTGGTTAAGACGTATTTTTAAATGAAACTCTGGCATTCAACATTGCCAGCCCCAAAATATCGTATGATTAAAAAACGATGAAAGGTATGATTTCTACACTTATATATCACGGGGGGTGGGGGTGGGGGGCTGGAACCAGCCCGGGCTCCCGTGTGGGGGTGGCCCATTTACTAACCGCAGTGGCATAACTGATTCTAATCTCTGTCAAATGATATATCTCATAAATCGATTAATTTCGGCAAAAACCCCGACCTGCAAGTAATTTACAACCATCAACCTGTGAAATTATCATATAGTCATATTATTAATTAACGTATTCTCATTGTATCGTCAAGAGCCAAGAGAATTTAACTGGGTAAGAAAATTCTGACCATTTGGTCAACCAGGTAACCTAATAATTAGTAAATTTGCGGGCTACAGTTTCGAGTGAATCCGATGAAATTTTCACATGAAAGTCGGAATCCGCATTGCAGGATTTCGAATTCCGGCACACACCCGGCCCAGAAAGTCTAATATACTAGCCCATCCCAGACTCCAGTGATGACGTTGCGGCCCGTTTAAGCCACCGGCCACATACAACATGATGATCATCGCACCATTGCCGATCCTATACCCCCTCCCAGGGGCGTGGTGAGAATGAGTTCATGAGTAGCCATACTCATGCGCCAAAAAGTTTTTGCGCCAAAATCACAATCAAATTACTCAAAAAATGAAAAACATTTGTAAGTGGAAAAATTGTTTCATCTGACCCAATTAAAAAAAATTTGAAAGAGTCAAGTTGGAAAATTTAATCTGAGGGGTTCATGGAAAATAACAATATTTTATTACCGTATTTCTTGTCTCGGATTGCTGGAGATTGCGTTTCTGGGCTTCTAATTTTCGAAATTTTCCCGGGGGAGGGCCCCCCGGACCCCCCGCCGCGGGCTCGCGCCTTCGGCGCTCGCCGTGGCCGGCTTTGCCGGCCACAGCTCCGCGGTCAGTAAAAGGGTTTTTGTGCCAAAATCTTTTTTGTTACTCATAATTTCTACTCAATAATTGCCCTCACCACGCCCCTGCCCCCTCCCCCATATAATGTTCACCAGAAAAAGGTTTTTTTTTAGCCCAATCCGCCCCTGATATCACCTCTGTACAATGCATAATTCAATAATGAAGTCATTCTCTCAAACTTTATTCAGGCTGACTCGCTGGGTCGAGTCTGCGGATAGAAATCGCTATATCTTTTCCTTCCAGGATCAATCTGTTATCTGTCGAATGCGCAAAGTTTTGCACGCTCAATTATCAAATTAGTCAAATATGACGTAATTAATTATAGTGATTGGATGGTAAGCCAAATGATGCAATAGTAATTTTCCAATCACGCGTTAAACATGATATTCTCATTCCCACAGAACCAGCTAATGTTTACCAAATTATACCATTTTTTATGTAACAATCTGTCACTCATTTTGATTTCAGTGCATATTAGACAATATGGCTTCCTAACCCTAACCCTAACCCTAACTCTACGTCCAAAACATCAAAAGTGACAGCGTAAGTACTTAAATTCACAACCCGAAATGCTATCATTTTATTATGAAATCGCAAAAGTTCTTCAATAGTCTTACATTTTATCATATAGGCCTAGTTAAAGTTTTTACATAACCTGCAATGTATTCATAATCATATCCTGTAACTTTCGGGCCTCCCCAATTGGGCACCGCAATTTCTACAAAGTGCCCAGAATTGTATGGTGAAATTTCATTTCCCCGAGATTACAGGAGTAAATGAACCTGTTACAAACAACTATTAAAATGGCTTGCTCTCAATGATTTTGGTCAAAAATAAAATTGTTGATTTCACGCTGGAGTTGCAGCTTACTAATTGACCAACGCAGGGGCGTTTTAAGGTTTATCATGGCGGAGGCTATACTATTTTTAGGGGCCTCTTTCGCGGGAGTCCATGAGGGGGGTATCTTGATTGATGATTTTCATACCAGTGCAATGCAATGCACTCTAATTCAGTAGTGGATTCGACAGTAACAGTGTAAAGAAAACGATTGATTCGGGCACCGGGGGGGGGGGGGCTTTCCCTTGGCCAGAGGGGCCCTTCTGTCATACGAGGGGACCTCTTGTCTGCCTTTAGGGCCCTCCCTACCTAGGGTACATTTCATTCTTCTCATCGGTTTTAGCACTTTTCTCCTGTTTTATTTTTTCAACTTCTTTGATTTTTTGTCTTGAGGCGGCTGGCGCCTCCAGCACCTCAGCTATAAAACGCCTTTGACCAATCAAATTAACCCTATTCAGTACTTTATTGAGAAGATAAATTAAGCAAATTAGCCGCTCTGAGTTTGTAATGCTCAGGTGGATAATTTTAACTTGGACGCCCAGGATTGTACTGTTGGTTGTTGGGGCATCATATATGTTAAATGTTTTAGGTTAATGTTTTTACTACTAGTATATATTTTAGTTTTAAGTTCTCAGGAAATTCATTCAAAGCGGAAAAGAATTGAAGACAGCTGATAGATAAAATTCATTGTCTATCTTTCAGATTCAAGAGACATATATTAGTCATCATAAGTAAATATCAGACTTTGTATTCCATGTAAATTTTCCTTCTTTTTGTACTTTATTTTCAAATTTCATGCACCTGATCAGTATACACAATTGTATGTATAGTAACTGCTGTGGTCGCTGTAAGGTTTGATGCAATATATATGTTGAAATCAATGAAATGGCTTAAAAATATAGCGGATACAATCAGATTCTATTATATTTAGGAATCATGTTAAATTTAGGCCTCGCCTTTAAAAATACAAGTGGTACTCAATGCGAATTCTTTATCACCCATGCGCACCAGAACATTTCATTTCATTTATCACCTAAACATATGTCTGTTGTAATAACGTGATTCATGACTGTATTTGTATGCTGTTGTCTGTGGGCATTTATGTGATAAAATAAAATTTCATCTTTGCTTATATTCATCCCATTCCTTATATTCTTATTGAAAGTCCAGTGTCAAATGTTTATAAGTCTCTGTGCTCTCAGTTGGTCAGGAAGCTTAATTTTTTTTATCCCAGCCAACCAAGTAGCTTGCTGTGTTCTCAATTGGTCAAGTAGCTCGCTGTGTTCTCAGCAAGTCAAGTAGCTTACTATGATAAGAAGCTTGCTGTACTTTCAGGTGGTCCAGCTGCTTACTGTGATAAAAACCGACCAAGAAATTTGCTGTGCTCTTAACTGGTCCAGTAGCTTACCATACTCCCAGTTGTTTTGTAGCCTATTGTGTTCCTATGCGATCAAGAAGCTTGCTGTGGTCTCAGCTGGTCAACTATGCTAGCCTTTCAATTCCACACCCACAGACTTCCCCATGTGAAGTTATTTTAATAAAAGTAAAAACAACAAAAAGACAATATTAAACAGTTGCAACTTGGCCCATGACTTTATTTTGATAGAAGTAGAGAGACCATGGTTTACATTTAGTATAACATGTAATAGGTTTAATAGAATGATTCTAAACGATCATTACATATAAACTACACTTAGACCCCTTAATTGTAGTCAATTCAATTCATCTTAGTTAATCTAAATACAACAGTTTTTTTTTTGAAGATCTTGAATTCCACATTCCAGGAATTGAGTCATGAATGCCAAAGGAAAAAAAATATTCATTGATTTTTGACTCCTTTCAGAGAGGAAAGTAACTTTAATACTGGAGAATAACATCGAACTTAAAATTGACTACCATCAAATATGGCCTTGACTGAGTTTAAATGATCTTAGCCCCATGATCTTTACAACATTTACAACACTATAATAAACAACATAGGGTAAAACACAATTAAATATATATTTATATAGATATATATATATGTGTATATAATATTTATATCATTATTTAACATTAAATATAATAATATTGGTCAGAATTAAACCAGCTTTTCTTGAATAAATAGACAATTTGACACAAAAAATCACAGTAGCATCCTTATTAAACAGAGAGAAGATAACTATAATATACGTATATCGCAAAGTATATACGCAATGTATATGATATAATTACTTTCAAAAATTCAAACATAACAAAATTATTTAATACAAATCTGTATTATATGATAAGCACTTCATTTTTATTTTCATGACATAGAGCTGCAAAGACTGGAAACATAATGTACCAAATGAAGTACAGTGGCCTGATCGTCCGCTTAACATGGTTATCTCCCCTGCAGGACTCTAATTAATAATATTACAAAGTGAAAAATTGACCAATATAAGTAGGAATAAAGAGGTGGATGGTTTCTTAGGTTTGTCTTTTATTCTAGAATTTTCCTTTCTCCATTTAAAATTTAATGGTGCACTGGGTAGTCTTAATATGGACAAACCAGCTCAATGAAGGGGAGATAACTTTATTAGAAAATATAACATTTTTTTGAAAAATAAAAAAGGGATAAAATTAAGTATAAATACCTTTTGATTAAAAATACAATATTCATGTATAACTGTAAATAATAATTGATCAGTTTTGTTCATAGATTCATAGATGTTTATATGTAAGTTCAAAAAAACAAAACAAAAATCAGAATTCTCTTTATATTCACCAGAGGGATTGAAAGAATAGTGAAGAAAAATCTTTTCTATCCCTGAACTAAACAATTATATGAATCATTTGTTAATCATAACAGGAATATGTAATCAATAACTTGGAATTGAACAAATCCACAGATCAAGCTAATTAATTTACCTGTTTTACTATGATTAGACTAACATAATATATTTATATATTTCAAAGAACCAAAGATGATTATAAATTTTTAAAAATACATGTATAACAATTACATAGTTTAATTTGTAAATTTACATCATAATTATCAACAATAGTTTGATTATTCAAATTCTTCAATACTTTATCAATTAAAAAATATATTTGAAATCTGAAGTAAATTCATTTTATTGTTCATTCAAATTAAATTTGTGCAATAATTCTCATGCATATACTGGTTTAAATTTAAATTGCATTCAAAAATTGTAAATGTACTTGAAACAAAAAAATAAACACAATGGCAGGCTTGTAGCTCGGGTTTTACTACCTACACTACAAAGAGGTAATAAATTAAATGATGAAAAAATTAAAGTTTTGAATGAAATCAAAATATGTAAAACACTAATACTGTAAAACATTTATCATTGTACCATCAACTTTCTTACAAAATTGCGCCATTAAATCCATTTCTGTAGTTCATAAAAAACCACAATATATGCCAAAAGTAACACGGTCGGTCTGAATTTGTCACTTCATAAATTAAAAATTTATTTGGTTATTGTGGCAAATTAATACTGACCATGATAACAGTCTTAAGCAGGTGTCAGCTGGTCAAGGTGAATGTAATTTAACATGACTCTGTGAAAAAATGTCACGTAGCAGCCCCACCCAGTCCCATGCTCTCTTCAAGTGTTTTACAGTACAGTATATAAAACATTTCTTTCAAAAGTGACGTAACAGAATATAGATCCCTGTCAACTTTATTTGAACAACAAAGATCACATATTCTAAGGCCCCAATAGTATTTATTTTCTCAAGGTTAGGAACCTTTAGAACCATTGAACCAAACCATCACTGATGTTTCTGTTACGTCACTAAGTGTGTTTTCTTGATATAGGATTTCTTATAATGGATAACAATATCAGCTACTTAATGACTAGACATTTTAAATAACAGAAGTGAAGACAATATATACATAAATAAACATATATATTCATATTTAATATTGAAACAAATGGAAGCTTGGAATACATTCGGGAATTGGTCGAAAAATTAATCATCTTACACAAAACCCTAACTTATCCTGTTTTAGAGTTTGAAAATGTTTGAAATTTATTTCCACTAAAATTAATTTGAATTTCTAGAGACAGTTTTTTGTAAGCATTTATTTAAATTGTTGTAGTTCGGATACAAAACAGGAACACAATAAACATAAACTTTGTTTTAATATAGATATTATGCATTTACAATATATTAATTCGAAAAAAATAAAAATACATACTATCATATACTAGGTGGGGTGATGTAAAGAAGAGGGCAAGACGAGGGGGGGGGGAAGAGGATACACATTTTATATGACTACTAATCTAATAATATCAATTCTCAAGCAAGAAACAGCCTTGTTACAACTATTAACTTTCTGATTTAAAAAAAAAATCCCAGGAAAAATGGATTTACGTTTTTGTTTTTTTCATGTGCACAGACAAATAATATCTTGCTAATATGCTTAGCTAACAAAATCATAATTATTAAGGTTGATTGGGCAATTTCTATTCCAAAAATTTGACCTTAAATATAATTATTAATGTAAATTGTCTCTGATTTGCATTATCTTATAACAACAAATCATTCATTAAATTTAATATGATTATATTCATTTTTCCTAGGACCTTTTTTTTCAAAATAAATTAATGTTTTAGCACTTAGAAACTCTAATGAAGCTGCTTTGCTATAGTTTAATTTTTGATGCAATTGTTTTTTTGTTTTGATTAGTTCATTATATGTTTTTATTCATACCAAAATTCTATTATGTGTTCCTCTGGTTTTTGAGAAGTATCATTATATGTTTTGTTTAAAATTTATCCTTACATAATATTTTACACATTAAAATAAACTTTTTTTTCTAAATTTATACATTATGATAAAATGTAAAAAATAAAATCCATCAAAAGGAAATCAATTTAATCAAGTTTTAATAATTAAATAAAAATAAAGTTATTTTTATTAAGTACATACACCATTTGATCCTTTAGAAATATTGAAATATATACCAAATGCAGATATGGGAATCGTAGCTCCCAATAAATGTTTTTTTTAAACCTTAAATGCTCCCAAAACAAGATTCCTTTAGTTAAGTATATCTGTAATTCGACATATCTTTGGGCCGCCTCCCCAAGAAAGGACAAGAAATCATGGATCTTAATGGTATAAAAATATTTCCTTACATGATAGGATATTTGTTTGTCTTAATACTGGGGGAATATATTCCTACACTGTAAGTTGAAGTTGGAAATATTGTAGTTATTTCAATGGTTGCCATGGTTACCAGATTGTTTGATGGGAGAAATACATGGGGTTACAATAATTGGAATGTATTTTGACAATAGCTGTTTCTTGGAATGCAGAGGAACATCTTGAATGGAGTTTGAAAGCAGAAAATCAGAATCTAAAATCTCTATCTAGGTATAAAATTTGACAGAATCCAGAGCTTAACAACTGACTTCAAGCAAATTGGGGAGTTTGTCAATATAGGTTTTATATAAATGGTCAGCAGCAGGATCCTTAATCCAGACGAAACTTTATATTCAGATTTTCTTCATTCAAAATACTTTTATTAATGTTTGACATAACATCCTGACAACCATATATGGTCATTTAGCAGATGTTTGGCCTAGTGCTAAATTAAATTAAACAACATTGGATTGGTCAAACAGTGTGCCTTGTTCACTGTGGTAATGCCTTCAAGATGGCGTGTACTTCTTCCGCAACTGAAGCCAGAGCAAACTGGAATTGTTCCTGAAATGAATGATAAATCTCATACAGAAAATCTCCTTTTTATAATTTATGAAAGGTTAAATTCGCATGCAGTAGAAATTCAGATTATCAAATTACAATAATCACTGGGCACTACGATTGTTAGAAACTTTAGCATTATCTCAAGTTGATCACATCTTTATATCAGCCAGCCCCATCTTGCAAATTTATAAAAAATATTACTTGTCTGACAACATCAAAAATTTACCCACCTTGGTTTTCACCATGGACATTCTCTGGTCACGAATATGTTCCAAGGTAGCCGCCATGTCAATTTCTTTAGCACCTGTAATAAAAAATATGAGATGAATACAACATACAATTATATACATATAGTAAACTGATACAACTATAATCAGTGCTCAGAAATTGATAGAGTTGTATCCCCTTGAGTTGAATCCTGCCAATAAATTATCTAGAAAATTTGAACAAAAGAAAAAAAAAACCCTCACAAAAACACTATATTCAAGATTTGTTATTTATTAATTGTCTGAAACCATAGAAGAAAAAGTTCTGTCAAATTCACTCTTGCAATCAGGACACAATTTTTTGCATTTGATACAAGCTTTCTCACTCCCTGGATTTTTCCATAACGACTTAATTATAATGTGGACAATTTCATCTGAAAAGTGAGTTAAAGCTACCTGCTTGGTGGCATTACCTGGTAATTCAAATTTCAACCATTAATGGGCAGCTAATATATAGTTTAACTAATTGAATCAAACAGATAGAGACAGTAATATCTGGTTATTCGAATGCTTGTATTTTGAGTAGGCCATAGACCAATCAATGTATCTTGATTTTTAAAAAAAAAAAATACTAAATTAACCCCTCAATAACTTACCCTTGGCCATACGATTGAGTACCATGTCAATAAGGATGTAAGTACCAGATCTGTCACAACCATCACTGTTTGTAAAAGACAAGTTTACATAATGAATATAATCAACTATAATATATTAATATTACAATTAGTATCATGAGTCATAACTGAAAGCTGGGTCTCATCTGTGACTTACTGTGCCCTTAAAAAATATAGCTCCATGTGAATGGTCTCATTATTGGCCTATTGGCATTCTAATACTTGGTAAAATCAAAAACAGAGAATACTTCATTGCATACAGTTTTAGAAGAATAATTCTTTATCTGACAGCATAAATAAGTAAATAGTGCTGTTTGGTTTAGTAATATCTCACCTGCAGTGTACAACAATAGGACAGGAACGTCCCCGAAACGATTTGTTCACTTTTCTGGAAATAAAAATAACCATCAGGAAATCATCAATTATTCATCATTGATAAATAAAACAACTAACAATTTATTATAATATGAAATCAAAGACAATAGATTTAGAATCTGTAATAAAAAATTATTTCTAAGAGGAATGACAAAGTATAGTTCTTTATTGTTCAAAATAGTTGACTCAAATCTAATCTTCTTCTATAAAATGTTTCATCACACAAGTAGCACACATCCAACAGGAATTCTGCTTTGAGCAGCAGAGCAATTTCAACATTCATGTGTTGACCAATATAGCGTGAATTTTCTCATATAATTTCCAGAAATATCCTAGGAATTTATTTTTAAGAGATACCCAACTAACATAGAAAAAGCCCAGAGTAATTTGCCAAAAAACATCAAGTCGTTTCTCTTATTCACCATGAATCTGGTCAGCGAAATCCATTAGATTGAAACCTTTAATGAAACGACGAGTGCCCTCGGCACGCCATCGATCTCTTTATAATGACGGAGTGTGTGCATCAGCCAGGAAGTAGCCTCAGGCACTCCAGTCTCTCTAACTAAAGGAAAAGAAAAGCAGGATGTACAAGGAGTTAATTAGGCTGTAATTATACCAAGCTCTCTCTAATAAATGACCCCCTATTCCAGCGTCTGATGTCCAGACATTTCAGAGAAATATAACCACTTATTATTCAATATGTAGACTTGAATAGATCTCCGTCGTCCAGCCATCCGTATTATACTTATCACCTGTCATTCACCCAATTGATTTACGCCCACTGTAATGATCATATCTTACTAAATGAACCTATATATAGTTTTAAACTCAATTATAAAATATCAACTAACAAGAAATACAACCAATCGATATGTTTTAATCTATCATTATCAATGGCTGCTGCAATTAAAATATCTGAGGACAACGAACCTAAGAATTCAATGAAAATTTCTTCCCTTCATTATGGAATGCATACTATATCGCCTAATTCTATCAGCGACAAAGCCAATATATAATTTAATTTTTATTTTATTGCAATTGATCATATAAATCCAATCAGCATGCAGCCATTTCAAACTTTTTGGACCTGATCTGGGATCTATTTAATTCAATAATCAATTATCAGTAAGGTACTATAGGGGGTCTTAAGATGTCAAAGAAAACCATTGTTCCTGCTCAAACACTTTACAGCAGGTACACACAAAATTAGACCTATCAATCCATTCCACCTTGCTCACATTTTCCGACAAAAACAAGTCCAATGTTCCTTCCCAGTGTCATCATGTTATTACACACATTGTCGTCTTCAAATATTGTATTAAATTAAGATAAAAACAAAAGAAATTTCATTCCACTGCTGATCAATATTTGCAGAAAAATAAAAGTTCCTTTATATGAACAGAAAACGCTTATTTATATTAATACTGTAGAAGATTACACTTCCTATTACATCTTCAACATATCCGTGTCCATTATCACACCCACTGGAGACGAATGAAAAAATGTAACAATTCCATCCAATTAGATAGCGAGAAAGCATTCACAGCTGATTAACAATGATGGAGTCATGTGACTAGATAAGACAGGCGTTCTTGTTATATGTCATCAAATTAAAAGCTTGTTAATAACAACTGAACGCACCTGAGTAGTAATAGATGGCCATTATTAAAAGAAGATACCTAAAGAAAAATAAAAGCTAATATCCTAGCAGTTCATTATCCAGCAATTTGGGACTCTCTTCACATCTTCAATAGGAAAAATATCAAAGAAATCAAAGCAAATATAAATATTGCTGAATGTTTTGGCTGATATTTACATGAACCTGTATCCATACAGTTAGTGAGTAAATAAAGCAGTCAGGAATTGACTAAAGCAGCAATATTACTCTAACATGACCTATAAAATCATCTGTTCACTAAACAACAGTTTTTTATTATTCGATCAAAATGACGTCAAACCATAGGTAATTATATATACACAGAGAAAAGGATAAGCATAGTGCCGATTTCTATATATTCTTAAATTTTAGTTCAAAGAGTAGACAAATATGACTGTCACCAAACCCTCTGGTAAAAGCATGAATTCAAAACTGAAAAGCCATAAAGATACCTGGAGTATAGCATTGTTAGCAATGTTACCAACGCAGATTGGTTAATAGACTGATCTACCTTCTAGAACACTTGTTAGTATCATAACCAATATAAATTTGTTAGTGGACTGTTCCACCTCCCCGATCACTTTTGTGACTATGCAATTTGCAAAAATCACAATTGCTAAATCACAAAAGCTGCCCGGGCAGATGAAGTTAGTTTCATAAGCTGTTAGCAGTTAGTTAAATGGAGTTAGTTAAATACTGGCAACATCCAAAAAGTTAACAATACAAGCAGTTTAATAAAGAACCCTTCACCTTTCAAAAGCTACTATGTAGAGATGAACAGTTCAGCAGAAGAAGCAATAAGAAACTAGAGCTAGTGGTGAAATATAAAAGCAGTTTCAGACAAACAAATTTTCAGAACAAGCTGACAACAGATAATTAAACCTATACCTCCAGTCCAATAAAATAAATTAAGATCCCCCAAAATTGTTCATTGGTAAAATTCAAAAGCCAACAGCAAAACACTACCTATAGTCTCCTCGCATACAGTCACTTTCACTTAAGGTTCCCTTGCATTAAAAAGCATGGGTGAGAGATGAAAAGCAACAGAAAAAAGGCCCTAAATCCGTATTTTTCAGAACCAAACTAACAGCTACCATGGTTAATATTTGCAAGAAAGGTATTAGAAAATGTTAAATAGTTTATTTTCTGAACTTACCGCCTGAAGTCAAGAAGAGCTTTGATGGAACCAGGTACACCAAGATTAGGCCAGGTGAGGAAGTGAAATTGAGTGACAGTTCTTGTTTCATTAGTTTGGAGATTCTTCAAGTAGAAACTACGGACCAGATAATCATCACACCAGATATGTTCCGAGACCAGATGAACCTACAATATTCAAACATAAATTGGAATCCTGTATAAGGAAGTCAGTATAAGGGTATTGCTATAATCCAGATGTCATCTATGAACCTCAGTATCTGACATCATAGTAAAGATGTAGAATATTCTGAAACGTTAATTTATCATAAGAACATTTCTATGGTATCTGGGATATGGTGGTGGGGTCATAAAATATCTTTTACCTCGTATATATGATAGAGATCGCTTCCCTCTTCTGGCCAGTAACGATGACACATAGCAGTTCCGTTCTCAGTTAGTTTGGTCAACATTACAATTACAACACTACCTTGTTCCCATACCATCTGTAAAAGTAGTATATAAATTGTAGCATCATCTTTCATATCTTAAATATCTGGCAAAGTCTTTATGTGGCAGTTTCAGTCAAAAATTACGTTGTTGAAATGAATTTGCATCGCCATCAGACAAAACTGATATAATTTTAACAATATTACAAATTGATGATATTTAATGCACAATGTAACAGTTTTAAAAGCATAGAATATGTACAACAGATTCATAATCCTACCTGCCAGAAATCAGCCACAGTGTGTGGTAGAGGACTCTGAGTAACAATGAAAGCTGGATTTCTTGGATCATGATCAGTCTGAAAATATATTAAGTATTTCAATCTATAATGTTTTTACATCAAAATAAGCCATGATTAAACCAAGTAACCAGCATACTTGACATTAACTTCCTAGCAAAAACTGTTTTATATAACAAATGGTAAGCTAGCATTTTAATCATATAACACTACTTAATGTTTTATGATTTTTTTACAGTCTAAACTTAGACCATACTTTTGTTTCTTTACCACTGTACTTTCTTTCATTCATATTTACCATCTGTTACTTTTTCATTCATATTTTTGTGACTTTCTCATTCATATTTTTGTTACTTTTCTTTTTTTTTTTATGTCTACATTACGGTCTAATAACATATTTATTAAATTGGGCTTTAACTGACCCAACTTGACCCCTCATATAGCCAATGACAAGATGCTTTTGGCAATAATGGTTTTGTCAAATCAATGCAGTGGCTCAAAGTTGACTTCAAAGAAAAGACAAAAAGTAGTTAAATCTACAAAAGACTTCTAAGACTAAACTACATATATACTTTTTATGAGAGCGCTATCATCTTGAGATTAATCTGGTGAAAATGTATCTACATTTCACTGTAGTCACAGTATGTATATACATAATATGATAAACTCCACGACAAGTAGAAATTTCCCAGGAAATATTGATCTAAGGTTTAGTCATAATTTCACCACCACTAAAAGATTTAGAGAACAATTATTGTCCAATGTATTAAGTAGTAACATTCTACTAATATAAGAGCTTAAAGAGGAAAATCTGCAATGGCGATTGCAACATATCTGTAAATATTGGGAAAATATTTCTTATGTGATATCATAATTTTTCAAGTAGACTTTACACATTCATATGAGATTGTGAGAAAAGATTTTAGATTTTCAGTAAACCTGTAGATGCAGATTGTTATAGAAGAAAAAATGTTGCCCTGCATGCTAAACCATGTCCTTGTTGCTATTGTCTGAGTTAAAATTGTTTGAGAATTTAAGACAGGGAATCCCATATGGGTCTACAGGTTTCACCATATCTTCTAAAGATTTCTCAATCAGAAAACATTGCAATGTACCCTCTAGCCCCATATTTTCATCACATCATTTCTATAATATAGTCACTATGAATGTGTATTTAGTAGCATACCAATGTTATGTTCCTATAGTATTTGTCCTGCCTCTTGTACACAAATGATATTTGTATACTTCAACTGTTATCCACTAATATTTTATGTGCAAGGTCAAATTAAACTTATACCGTCGTCGGTCAGAATTGTAGTTGGTAGTTCCAGCTTTTCGAACTTGTCAAGTATTCTTTAACAAATAGCTGCGTCAAAAAATGATTTGAAATAATGTGTGTGAATCACGTCTTGTAGGTGACGGTAATGGTGTTAAGTCATGGCACAATGCATTCACCCCTCTCAATTTTCCATTTTGTATCACTTATGTCTCCTTTATTAGTTTTTCGTTAATACAACTGGATTGTGAAGTACAGTAGCAAGGACAAGGCCACTTCAAATTATCGTATCGCAAATTATGTCCTGTTCAATGACAGATAGTCAATATCCCTAAGACCTCAGAACAAGAAAATAAAATTTTCTCATCATTTTTAACGGCATTATCATCTTGGAAATGCCATTTTTTTTGACTGCGGTGAAGAATTGATGAGGCTATCGTATGCTTCATCTGACTATTGGAATCTAAATCCTTAATAGTTTTTGGTATTCGATTCCAACATATTTCAAAACTGGGAATTTTCTTTTCTGAAAACTCGGGTTCATTGATTTGTCTTTATTTGGAAATGTTGAGAAAAATCTAAAGAAATATTAAATTAGTTCACAGAGTGTGGGGTTTATTTTCAGATGTCAGTTCTGCCTTTAATAGAGTAAGACACATTGTTCTGTTTTATTATCTAATTTAAATAGACTGATACATGCATTGAAATAATCAAAAACTAGCATTTCATTTAGTTTTATCTTCATTGCCAAGTAAAAGTAAATAAATGAAATGAAATGGAGTTTAACTTCTTTCTGTATCTACTTGGCTAATGAAGATACAGCAAGTCAATATCTCGAAACCAAAGCAATATTTCGGCATTGAAAAATAAGTTTGATTACATGCAAACTCAGAACTAAATAAATGGATAATTAACTAATACAGTTTTGCATAAACTCAATTAATTAAAAGAAACCAAATTAGCACTTTGAAAAAATATAATTTCAGATATGACTATACATGTACACATACATTAGGGCAAATTGAATTGTATGCCAAATTTGATACAAATCTGAAAGAGCCGTTTTCAAAACTAAAATTGTAAGTCAGTCCTGAGGTTTATGTAATGATGTTAGTTTACTTGATTTATGATAATTATGTTTAGTTTACATGATTATGAATGCTATTATTCAATATGCAAACTTAATTATATTTCTATTTTTTGAGAACAATAATATCTCTAGCATTTTGTTTACTTGCATATTTTGCCTTCTGTATTCAGAATCATGGCATAGTTTTAAAATGTGTAGTATAATTTATGGTATAATAGTTCCTAAGATCTAAAAATAGCCCATATGAATGGAAACATAAATAAATATGACAATATGAAATAATTTCTGTCTATATCTAAATTAAATCTAGAAATAAGCAAACCAACCATTTTTTTTTTGTAATTTAACCTTGGTTTCTTTCCGGGAGAAGAAATAATTTTGAAATTAACAGTCGCTTAAAATAATATCAGGAACTTAGTGAAGCGTGAACATCCGTTCAGCCGACGTGATGGAAATATTCTTTGCCTCAGAGCACTCAACTAAATGAAAGGTCGCTATAACAATTTTCCACTTCACAGAATCCTATCGATGAAATTATCAGCTTTGATAAAATCTTGAAAAAAAATATAACGCAATATGAAAGAGCTTCACCTTTGAGGTTGCTCTTTATTCATGTGTGGAAAAACTGCAGTCGATCATTTTTGATGAGAAAAATGTTGTCTAGCACAGGTTCATGTTAAGCTTAGAAATTATTTTTTGATTTATTGACAATATATTGACTTTTTCTTTCCTCTGTTTGAATATTTTATCTCTTCTTGAACAACGGTAATCGTTTAATGATTTATTGAAAAACATTAGCACAACTTTTTTCTGGCAATAAACATCTTATTGTAAATTGTACGTTTTAAATTAAATAAACAAAAAAATCTAATTTGAGCCAAATTATATGTTTATTACTTATCTAATTTTATTCTGGAAAATTAAGTTACAAGATTTATACCAATTTTGCATACTTGAATATAAAAACAGTTCATGTGTGTGGGGTTTTTTTGTAAATGATTGACTTTGACAGAATATCCTTGCACCACAATTTCTCCCTTCCCTCAAAATTTAACAATAATATCTTAAATCTTAATACCAAATTTAATTCTGAGATACTATTTAGTTTGTTTCATACTTACAATAAAATTGGCATTGATGTAATCAGAATTGGAGACATTAGCAGCTGATGACAGGACAACTCGGGAGTGGTCATCTAAAATAAGAAAGAAAATTAAATCAGTCATCAATTAATATTGGAATAATATAACAAATACCACAGTAATATGAGTAATAGTATCAAATGCTATACAATGACAAACATAAATTCCAACATTATGTGTACATATAACAATCAAATATAGGATGGTAAATTAAATGTGTATTTACCAACTACATATGGCAGTTCACGGACTACCTGTACATCATATAATAACTGTATATTATTATAAATCATGTATTATATCTAAAGTGGGCATACTCCATTTAAAGTTACAAACAGGATAGTTGAACTGTGATATCAATTTAATTCTTTCTTAGCATGTGCCCTATTGTGCCAAATGTATTATATGTGCTCCAAAAGTTTGTGTGACAAGTTTTTGTAGTATGTATTAAAACAAATTGAATCAACTATTATATTAATTGATACATGTAATAGACTTTTAAATCTTTGTTGGGTGTAATATTTTTAAAAGAGTACCAATCATCTTCCGCTTCAGATAAATAGTTCTTCATGCATTTACAAGTTCTACCCTAGCACAAAATTAAATCTGTCTGCCTAGTGCTAATGTCAGACTTAATCAATAGCTGGGTCGATCAGGACTATCATTTACTCGTCTTAAAGCAAGCCGAGGTCTTTCCTTACATGAACATTTTCCTTCTTTGTTCATCTTTCTTCCCGCTCATCAAAATAGAAAAAGGGCAGATCCCGGCCAATAATAAGGCCTATTGATTCTTCGATATTGAAGGTGAATTATCTAGCAGCTTAATATGTGTATAATTAACAGGAGCTTACACACGGCTTACTAATGGTGCCCAATGTTAGCCAATAGGATAAAAGCTTCTTAGAGCTCTTCAGCAACCAGTAGCATCATTTTTAAGCTTTAACGCATTGACATTTTTATGGGTTTTTTTTTAACCCATGTACACCAAGTAGGCCAACTGCACAGGTTAAGTCATCATTTTATGACATCATCATGACGTGACTGACATCTCAGATGATTTGGTTCACCTTTATCTTCAGTTGCAGAATGATTCAAGTTCCACCGATAATTAATTAACATAATTCTTCATTTGGTTTAGATTCTATTCTTTCTCGCAGCAATACATAGAACGGCAAAAACAAAAACGCCCAAATCCTGAAGTCATGAAAAAGGTTGTTTTTTTAATTAAGTCTTGTTGAGTATCTGAAGTTGCGTCACGTGTGTGGGGTCAACAAACGATCATTATCTTAATATTAAAATGTTATTTTTACTCTGAATTGTTGTGGTTGTTGTCTGGAGGACAATAGTCTCTAATGTGCCAAGAAAAATGAAACAATTATAATGACACAAATGTAGAAAATAAATGTATTAACTATGTGATTTAGCTGCTGTCAAAGAGAAAATTTGAATTTTAAGAGTATAAAAAAATTCCAGAGTGACTATGTTACCAAAAACCAGTGTCTGTAAAGTTCATGGTAATCATGTCTAGTATCTTAAACAGCTTGAAAATAAACTTTTCGATTTTTAGGTTTCAATACTTATTTGTCCAAATCTGACAATTTAAGTAACTGTTTCTAGGAATTAAAAGATGTCATAAATATACATATGGAGGCCACAGTGACGCTGGTTCACTTCTGATGTTGGCCAAGAAGGCCCAACAATAAGCAATTTTGATTTTTTATTTCATTTAGAGACAAATATTACTCATAAATTTCAGCTGTAGTGTTAAGGGTCTAGCGGGCAGTATGATAAGGTTAAAGTTGTGGGGCTGTAATTTGTCTACCACTGCTGTATGGCAATGTCCATCTTCATAAGCAGAACAGTAGGACGTTAAACCCTATTTCATTTCGTTTCATATACATAATAATATGTCTGTGATATATCTATGGTAATAATAGCAGATAGGTATTAATGTCCACTTCCACAGAGGGTGATGATGTCTGCGAAGAGAGATCCCCATTTATAATCTCTAGGAGACGGGAAGTGAAACCATCCCCGACAGGAAGTTAGATTTAGGTTGTCATGACAATAAGAAATGTAAGGTGATTTATCATTAGCCATAATCAATATCATGTATCAAAGGTCAGCGGAATATCCTGAAGGTCCCTCCATAATCATTTATATATAATGTATCTAGATACCACACACATTATGGTGAACAAAGACCTCTTCCTGAACTCTCACATTACAGCCCTGTAACATGGTATGAATTTATTTATATATTTCGTATTACAAATTTTTGTTAAGTTTTAGCAGGAATCTATTATTATTTCCATGGGATCTCAATGCCCACATTCATTTAAAAATGTTGTCCTATAATTACTGTATTAGCTTACTGTTTCATCTGATCACCTATAATCCTTGAACAACAACTAGTCTTAAACAATCACATTCATCAGCCAGCAGAAATCAAATATGCAAATACAAGTATCTAATTATTCATTGAAATTTCAAAGGAATTTAAAGAAATTAAAGACACGATTCATAGCTAAATCCTTATAAGATATTATTAGTGTTATTCTTTCATCATGTTAATTCTTTGTAAGTGTTATTTATATTTATTCTTCAACTTATTAAAGCTTTGTTAAGAAGTAATGATTATTCTGTTAAATGGTTTCCAATTGTTATCTATATATTGCACCACATTTGCGTTAATTATCATTATTTGCTTACGATATCTATATATGTATCGAAATGTAGCGTGCTAATAAATTCAGAAGTAGTATATTTAAGTGTGTTTATTTTTAGATTCATTGGTTACTTAAATTGATCAAAATCATGCTGTTTTCTTGTATTTAACCTTGGATGATTCAAGTAATTTAAAGTTTGTGCCCTACACTAGGAAATTCTCCAAATATCACTGTAATTCACAATCAACATGATATATTTCCATCACCATGGTGAGATAAAATAACAAAAAAATTACAATCTAGCAAGTAAAAGTGAAAATCATCATAAATCCTCATATAAAGTATTCACCTGAGAAGAAAAATATGGCAGCTATTATCGCAATTCTTTAGAGTTCACACCCTAAAAAATTTCATTTTCACTTCTTTGGAGACGTTACGTTGAGATAAGAAAAAAAACCACCTATTTTAACACAATTCTCCATAGATGTGTTGGATTAATGTTTAGAAAATCCAAGTTATTTATGAGCCCAGTATAGTTCATTCAAACATGTGGATGATTAAATCGTAATGATTTTGTGACAAATAGATATATAAAGTTAACTTCCACAAAGAATTCAAAAGGTCACAATTCATCTAAATTTAAATAAATTTCTGATAGAATTTGTTTCAATTAGCACCTTACAAGATTTACGGTAATTCACAATCAACATGATACATTTCCATCACCATGGAGAAACAAATTAACAAAAAAATGTAAACTAGCAACTAAAAGTGAAAATCTCCATAAATTCTCAACTAAACTATACCCTTGAGAAGAAAAATATGGCAGTCATTTTAACTCTTCAGAGTTCACACCTAAAATTTGGATGACCTTTATTCATAAATTTTGCGATAATGTTTTTTGTAAATGATTGCACGCACAGGGTTTGCTGGTAAATGAAATATATTCATCAGCCCGTAACACAACCAGGTCTGGTAGTTTCAAGATCATAATACCCAATGAGGCTTGAACCGAACTCTTAAGGAAATGAACTTCTGTAAAAGGATGGCTGTGCTGTTAATTGGGATCAAAGTTTTTCGACCAAATGGCAAATTTGTTTTATTCCAGAGGAGCTTTTTGTAGAATGTCTTAATGTTGACTATGTGATCCAGTCGAATTCTAACGAGTGAATAATTTATAAATGTGTTTTATGTCGTGGTATTCCTGTCATGATCTGACACCATTCACCAAGCAGACGACACGTTCAATAGGAGTTGAGAGTCACAACGAGCTGACAAGAAAACCAAATCTTTTGCTCTGCTTAAAAACCAATTTGTTATTTTCTTGCGGACATGAGTTGTGGCCTGGAGGCAAGTTAATTTAATGATTTAGAAGAAAATAGTAGGGTGGTATCATTTTTAGCTTAGTAAAATGAGTCGTGAATCAGATACGCCTTTATTAACCTTACTAAGAATTGCTAACAGCCTATAGCTATCAAGATATCATTTTTATCTTTCCATTTGTAAAAATCGAGCATTATCTGTCATGACAGCGTCATTATAAAAATGTCTGGCAATTTGAAAATCTTTCTTTAACATTACTAAGTCGGTTTAATGCTATCTTAACATCAAGTATTACCATAAAATAAAACTAAGTATGAACAATCCAAACCATTAGACAAAATTCAAAGTTCTGGTTGCTTAGATTCTTTTTAATCGAAAAATATTTCAATTATATAAATACCGGTAACTATAAATACGTGAAATTCAATTGAAGCCAAGATGAACATAATAATAAGTGCCAATTTATTATTCTGTTCTATAGCAACACTGCTTCCGAGTAAGGGACATCATTTTTGATGAAATAGATCATCATGAGGGCATGGGAGTAAGTTGCTTGATGTGTAAAGGTTACTTCCGTTAAATTGCTTAGTTTAGGTAAAAATGTAACATTGACTTGGGTTGGTCTATTACTTTTTTTGAAAGATTAAGAAGAAGTTGGTTTGTTTCCTAATTTTATACTTACTGTGTCGTAGTGAAATAAAAAAAAATTGTTATATCTAAACAATCATACATCGAAGGATTGCTCAAATTTTTATTAAAAAGTTAAATTTAAAATTATGAGATTTATTTTACAAACTAATTGAACTGAATTACCATATAGACAAATAAATGCTGAGTATTTTTATTTTCAAGCATTCATATTCACAAACTATCAAAACGTATTAAATATAAAATCAAAATAACTGAAGTGCATTGGATGTAAGTGCAGTACATATAGAGCTCTAACTCCTATACTGAATGCAGAATCCATGCCAGTTATAAACCAATGGGTGCCAGTAATTGGGTTAAATCATATAATTTAATTCCCTGCACTATCAGTTTTCCACAAATTTCTCCCTTTTTTTATCAGAGAAATTTGATTTGGAATACATGTAGTTTTGACGAATAAGGCTATAATTTTCACAGAAATCAATAATTTCTCAATTTCTTTTTATGTTTTAAAGAAAACTTGAACTTTAAAATGTGATAACATATACTTACAGGGTAGAATATCACCATAGCGATTTTTACGCATGTTGGAGGCGTCAGTAGCCATCTTGGTACTTGAAGGTTCCGCCTCGTAACCACTCAAAGCTTCCCATTCGGTGTCCAAGCGATCTTGGTTATTTAGGTGATCTTCCATGTAAGACTGAAGGAAAAAAAAAATAACACTTTGAATATTGGTGAAGAAATTGCATATACCGGTACCATTGCCAAAAATTTCTCTCCTCTCAAATTTGCTGAGTAATTTTTCTTTAAACAAACGTTTTTATACATATATATAATATTTGTTTATAACTGAAATTTAATAACCCGATGAATCAACAAAAATGTCTATTGATCACGATTCTGTCAATGGACATGAATTCAATTCTCATCAACATATTACTCCAGTCATTTTGTTCTGTGCAGCAAATGTTTAAAATATATTCATACGTCATCCTTCACAATAAATTTATCTATACAAGATAATAAGTATATATATAGGTATATTGGGACACCGCTGGATCATCGAATAAAATACTTTGTTAGTCTAAAATAGACCATGATAAAATGTTAAACTTCAAGCATTTTATTTCATTTTGTTCAATCGGAATAGACGATAGACTTGATTACATTTCTATAGACAACTATTAATAACACAGAAGGCTTTCTAAATCGAAATTCAATTTGATTCCATTGCTTTGCAGTTCACATATAAAAACAAAGGAAAGGAATCCCTGGAACCCAATTAGTTCCCATTCCGTTATAAATTGTCAGTTTGTATGAGTGGTGTCTGCGTGAAAGAATGTGTTTAATGGTGCAGCCATTATCGGCAAAAAAAACATGGCCACCGAACAAACAACAGACAACAATTGTGTCAGTTTATTTCTCCATTAGCAGTAAATTGTCTCATCGCTATTTTCATTTAACACAAGCAGTTTATAAATCACAATAAAACAAGACTTGGCTCACTAACACGCTACAGTATCGCATAATTTAAGGTCCACTCTTGAACCGATCAGGAATCAATATTCCATATGTTACAGACAAGCATAGCATATTTTACACAGATTGAATGTAGAAGCCAAAATGGAGATTTAAGTCTGATGGATGTCTCTGCATAGCCTATGCATGATGTATGACATATTGCGTAGTTGTGCCATAAGACGTCTAATAAGAAGCATGCGACCATATTTCAATGAATCTTAATCTGTACAATCATCTACAAGGGGATGTAAAGACAGATGCAATGGATGGAAATACGCCCACATGGTAGCTATAAAATGAAACAAACTTTTAAGATTTCACCTTATTTACCAGATGGATAAATGCACAGACAAAGCTAGAAATTGTTGATATGCAGGTCACTGGATGGATAGGACATACAGAAGTCTAGTCTCAACATTAACAAGAAATTGCTGAAGAACAATGAGCAGAATCGGTAGGTGTACGTCCCCCTCTCTTGGTTAAAATTCATTGCTTCATAAAGTCTTTTAGCCTGTAGAGTGAGCACAAGCCAAAATGTGAACAGATCAACGGTTGGATAGAAAGGGTGATCACATGATATGCACATTTAATGTGTGGGTGTATAAAATTTGATTACTATCATTCACACTTTTCAGGACATTTAAGAAGTGACACCTCCTTTACATTATCTTCAATGTCTCCACATTCAAATTACGAAAAATTGGCAAACAGAAACAGTAGGTATTAAGTAGGTTTCACCAATTCCCAAAACTTTAACAAAACACCACCAAGGCACCATGGGCATGATGAGTTAACAAATTCTTAGAAACTGTTGAAGCAACAGGTTCTTCCCTCAGTTTATTTTCCGATACCAATACTTTTTATATATCTTCTAAAATATTTGCTGTACAAACTATTTTTAAGCTTCTCACTAGAAACATTACATCAATATAAACTGAATGATGTTTTAAGGTTTAGAAAATAGTGTACTGAACACTGCTCTTGAAAATGTTTTCTTTTGTGTAACTTAATAGTGATGGCTGGCCTTTAAATAAAATGAAAAGTGAAAGCATTGATTTTCACGTACACATCAATACAAGGTCTCGTTAGCATGATTACCCAGCATTCACTGGCTCATCCGTGACAGGAAACATGAGGACAATACTGATAAAACCATGAAACTTTTACGACACGGGTCACGTTGTTAGGTGTCTCTCAGTCGATATCCGTCATTAACACTTTGTTTGACAGGAAATGAGGTCATGGAATCCATTAAGTCACCTGTTGATCGCCATGGTAATGTCTATAACTGCTAGTGACATCTGGTGGATGTTTTAACACCCAATCATACAATCATTAGGCACCATTAGAGCAGTTGGAGGTAAAGCAATGAAAATTTCCACTTTCCTTTATTTTTGTATCAAGTTATTTAGAAAGGAAAGTTGCTTGGAGAAGTTAATTCATGTCTATAAATTCCCAAGAGATGTAGTCTGTGTACAGCTGTATCCATCCGAAGATGTATCATCCACTGAAAGTTGACCGTTTCAAACATTTTTCATCCATCTTACTTGAATGTTAAAATATTCTCAGTCTTTGATTTGTATGAAGCCTTGGTCTGTCTCGAGTAAATTAAGACATGAATTTAATCAACACATCATGGGCTAAACAATGTCAACCTGTAGAGAATTAAATTGGTATGCAAGTTGTGTATGCTTAATATGATTATTTTGTTAAAATGGGCATCTTCTCCTACAAAATTAATGCAAATAGCTGTGCTATTATCTCTAGTGATTAGTTCCAGATGATGACCCAATGTTGGTCTTATGGCTTTAAACTGCAAAACTAATTCAAATTTCTCTCTAGGTTCTTTTTTTTTAAAAATGTTCAAATGTGTACTTCTTTAATTCTCTCTTTGTAGATAGTGATCAGAAACTGTCTTTTAATACAACTAAATGGGCTTTAATCCATCAAACATTTACTGATCTGCCAATAAGAAAAGAATTCCGGCAGTGCAATCCAATTTTTTCATGAAACAATAGATCAGTAGTAACTAGTAAGCAAAGGTGATCCTGGGCACAAAAATACTGTACCAGATCAATTAATGAGCTCTATCTTATATTGAGCCCACTTGCAGCAAGGATGGATCAACGAATTTGCATAGTATGAAATTCGATTAATGTTCATCTATTCAGCAGCAGTAGCCTATCTTTTGTTGATACAAGTGAAAATTTTTGTTTTTCTTATGAATCAATATAATGAAATTTTAATTTGTTGATTGCTAGGTTATAATCGGTGAAGTGAGTGTGTAATATGTATTTAGTATAAACGGTTATCTTCAACTTCCAGCTCAACTTGTTTCATATTGAATAACACAATATAAATGGTTGCTAAGGTTAAACATGTCAGTGCACGATCGCATGATAAGCTATCTCTTGGTTGGAAATAGTATTTTACAAGTAAGATAGAGATCAAAACATTAACTGATTTGGAAATTTCAGAATATATTGGAAAGTGTGCATGATGGTCATACCATGAATATCCCAATTGTGCTAACTTTTTAAAGGTATTTTTTCAGTTTGAATATAAAAGTTCATAATGATTTAACTAATAATTGGTTTTAGAACCCAACAGCTGTAGAAGATTCAGTACTGACCAAAACTCGTTCTGTTAATGGTCCCCAAATCGAAATTAAATTTTGGAAACAAATATATTTTAATAAGCAGAAATATTTATATATTTAAATAAGCAAAAATGTACTAGTATTTTTCGAAAGTTTGCCTCCACTTTCAAATAAACCTTACATGTATTTTAAAAAAACTGCAACAGATAGAAATCTAGATTCATTCATTTACAGCACAGTTTCTATAGTTCCATCATACTAAATCAATCATCATAACACAAAAAAACAGCTCTCTTTTCATTTTAAGCTATTAGTTTATGATTTTCTAGTTGGTGGAAATTGCCAAGAATTATCGAACAGGCTTGTCAAGTTAATGTTAAAAATCAACCAATCAATTCATTGATAAAGTGTGACATGTTGTATTTATTTTATTACCGTTGTACACCATATTTGATTGTGAGATGGCCAGGCATTGGTCGATTACAATTTTGTTAGAGTAAAATGGATTGTTTTTACCCTAGTACAATGTAATAAAGATTGGATTTTAGTTCTCCATAGAAAAGGAAATGTGTAATTCATTTAGAAGAATGAGATACAAACCAGTTTATTTGTTCAAGTATTAATACAGATAGATAGGAGTCCGGTTGGGTCTCTCTTTTTACCTTTGAGGGATAGAGGGAAATGGGGTTTAATGAGAAATGGGGTTTAACGTCCACTCGACCCATACTAGGTCATTTTGAGACTTACAGATGGTTCTTAATTATTTTAATAATTCTCTTGCGGATATAGGGGTCTTAGTTGTGGGAGGCAACCAGAGGACCTGGAGAAACCCTCGAGATCCGACAGACGACCCAAACCCTTGTCACATACAACCAGGGAATTGAAACCACGCTACTTGACCTTTGAGGGACACAATTTAAAAAGAATGTGAAATTGGATAGACAAATAGGATGAACAACTTTACTTAAAGCATAAGTCGACAATTAATGTTAAATTTAATATCTCTTTGATGATATGCGTTGATAATCTAGAAAATACAATGCACAAATGCATGCAGGTGATTCAAGCATTATTTTTGGATTGTATTTCATCGGAAGAAGAGTATCTTTCCTAACAGTGAAGACTCCATCCAGGATTTCTCATTTCTGCCTTCTTGTTTAATCCCTAAATAATTCCCAATGGCTAAACAGACAAAGGGATTCAAACTCATTTTTCTGAAAACTCATATATTGGCTTTCATTCTCTTCGATTTTTCTGGGACACAAAGTCCATAGTTAGAATAGCAGACTATCAGAAAGTGCTTATAACCAATACTGATGAATCATATTATACTAACTATAGCCTGGATGCTTATACAGAATCAATTTGTAGTACTATCGTCTACTATCTTTAACAACATTTCTTCAATTATCTTCAAAAGGACACCAACCATAATTTTGCTGATAAGGTAATCTTATCAAGAAATCCATTCTTTATCGATATTGTGCAAGGAAAACCTGATGAAAGCTTCATCCATTATTTACCAACATTGATTGGTCAAGATCTGATCACATGACCTTTGTTAAGATAACACAAGTTTTTGATCGACAAGCGTTGAAACTTTTTATGATACTCATCCCACAGTAGGTGATGTATTTGAACAGTGCGAAAAAATAAATGTAAATACGCTAAATTCCTTCCTTGAGAAATGGTAGACCTAAATATTATTCTCAATAAAATGCATTTCATTTTCCATTATCGGTATTGCATGGTATATCGCTCCATGGCCAGACCATTCTTCTTGTATCCACATCATGTTCCAAGAATTTAATATATAGATAGCATAGCATGCAATACCGATTTCATCCAGCAAATACAAACACAAAGTACTTAGTCTTGTTTGATTTTTTAACTGGATACAAAAGAAAGTGCTTGTTTCTGTTTAGTTTTACTATTGTAAATACACATTCTAATTACTCATCAAATTTCTTTGAAATTTTGTTTTACAAGTTCATTTCCACTTATTTTGCCATACCTTTGTCCAATAATGTTTCATGTTTTGTACTCAAGTGAACTGTTCAAAACGAATAACAAAGAACAAGTGTGCATGTCAGCTACATGCAATCTATTTGTGTACTCCTACATCAATAAAACGCATCAGATATTTCAAATTGATTAACTTACAAATTTGTGTAAGAATTGTTTTTGAGTAAACATTGATCGTGATATTGTGTTTTTATGGCTGGTATATAAATGGTGATGCATGATATTTTGGAATAAAGCTGGGCTTGATTTTTTCTTTTTTTCTAAAGTTCATTCTGCATACAATTGTGGTCTTTTTCAATTTCGACTTTTATTGATTTCAATTGAGACTGACTGTAATTTAACTGGTATCAAAATCGATTATTATATGTCAATCCATACTGAGGCATGAGATGCATCAATATGTCTTGCCCTATGCATATTTATGTCAAAATAATAGGAATTTCTGCTTAATTGACTGTGAACTACAAAAGACATAATCTCATCATTCTGGTGGAACTTGTTTTTTTTTTGTTGTTATGCAATGTTTGTTATTTGACAGTAAGGGTAAAATTAGTTAAAACATTGTTAGCCTGGGACTGGAATAAAGAAAAAACGCTACATATATCTAAGATCTCTGAAATCATCGACCAAAAAGATCCCTGAAAACTGTATGTATTGCTAAGCTAATGCATTGCTAAGCTCAATGACTCAAGGGATTGCTGTCAGCTAGCAATTTAATTAGCATACCTAACCATTCAGGGTTCAATGATTTGTTTGGACTTAATTTGTGCCCTGTTATTGCTCCTCATGATATATCTTTGTTATTTGGACTTAATTTATAAATATTAATGCATTTTTTTTCAGCAATTTACTTTGTACCGTTAACATTTTATACAATACCCACTTACATTATGCAAAAAGAAATTACTTCATTTCTTCCTGAAATTTTACTGGAAGTTGTAAGAAATAAAAGGTAATGTTACTTTACACATTTAGATACTTAGCATCATTGAACAAAATAATAACAAGCTAATAAAATTACATTTCTCATCAAGTTCTGAATAAATGTTGCTAGTAGATCAAGTGTTTGAGTTTTGATAAGACTTTAGACTAGAACATCAGGTAGTTCTCTTGCTGCGAGTGAAGCCTGTTCAGTAGCCAATGATCAGAATAATAGTGTGCGGACTGGAGTGACGGAACGTCAATATATCAATAGCCACAGTAGCACGAACATCTTGATAAGAGATTCCGCGATAATAAGCAACAAGATCTTGAAATAATGAAATTAGGAGTTTCTCAGACAAGTGACAAGGAATACCCTCTGCTAATGCCCATTATTCAATTTGCTTAGGCTACAAATTTGCCATCATTAGCACAGTATGGAATAAACATCAAATTCCTTCTAACGGATTGACATAGCTGAAGGGAATATCCAATGACTCTCAATCTTGATTTACATGCAATGTGTTGCGTTAATATATATTTTTTAAAATCATATCTTTTCTATGAAATCAATTAGTTATTCTTGTAAATACCGGTATACTATTATTTATTTTATATATATTTCATTATAAGGTTTATCGATACCTAAAAATAAAGGACTCATTTTCCCTATCCATTTAGATACAAAAATAAATTAAATGTAACTTACAAGGACTATATGTCCTGTTGAGATGTCCATGTTTGATGGGACAGGTTCTTCACTCCTACAATATACAAAAAGTAGATTAAATGTAATTATTAAATAAATCAATCATGTTTCAGTCGGAGCAGCAAAGTAGCTAGGACACTGAACCTCATTTCATTTCATATTCATGTTTATTAAGGTTACCAGAACACCTGATACCACTTCTCAACAACAAATCCTATTGTACATTTTAGTGTCTTCCGTTATCCTATTTAGCTAAGCAGTTACAGGTATATGCATCAGGGATTTAGCTTTTATACATTTTTTATGCCAGTTCATGACACAGGTATCTTCAATGTTAAAATAAATTAGCTGGAACATTTTTATGATGTATCTCCAATAATCTATCTAATTCTAAAATAATCCCCTATCTTTTTTACAGATCTGCCTTAAATACGCATGGTTCATTTAATTGGCTCTTTTAAGTAAACAACAAAGATCCATAAACACAACTATCAAACATGCCACAGGCTTTTCGATATCACCATATGATTTATGTCTTTGATTGGTTAATTAATGCCCAAATCTGCCAATAGCCCGACAATGTCTCCGGAATCGCTTCAATCAAGCAAGGGCTATCGTGTTGAAAAAACAAGTCATTTTCATTGATCCGCTGATGATAAAGCGAACCACTAGATCTGACCTCAAAGCACCATTTTATCGTAATGTCAATAAATAGTATTGACAGGATCATTTTCCTTTTGTTTGCTGTGTCAAGAACATGCAACAATTAAGCATAAATTTTACATTTGGCGTCCGTCTCTTATTTAATGGGGCTTGTAATGTTGGCTAGTCTGATTCGTTGCATTTTATATAATCAATCTTCATGTCCATGCATTATTTTATTGTTAACTTTTGAATATTGAGACACATTAAACACACATCTTTTATTATACTTGACAAGAAATCCTGTGAAATGAACAAAAGTAATTCTTATCACACATTTCAAAAAATAAAATAATGATGTTTCTACGAGTTACATGTAGGCCTATGTTTTATTCATCCATATTTACTGCTCATCTTTTTCATTTAAAGATATGTCTGATAAAAAAATTAGTAATAATGTGCTAAAGTACACTCATTCCCTACAACCTTCCACATTAAGAATCATATTTTATGGACATAAAATATTTAACACAGAAATGTAAATCCTTAACACAAAAAAATCAAAAATTTTACATCAGTATACATTCGGCAGAATGTATCTTCTGGAATTATGACGTTTCGATTCAATATGATCAACTTCATATCAATTTTGATCAACTTTATATCAATTCTGATCAACTCCATTCGGGTTTGGACTGGAAAGTTCAACTGCAGACACAAAAGATATCCAAGTTTGACTTGATTAAAATTTCAAAGGACTATAGGGATTAATTGATTGTCAATCAGTATATACAAGGTCTAGATAAGCTGAGAGCACGATTTCTAAAACCATCTTCATTAAGTTGAATTTAATGAACAATTACTATTTAACACATGAATAGGTCTGTTGTTCCTGTTAATAAACTGTCACACCAAATTTCTTCAGACATGTATTGATCTAATGGCAAAACCTTTTACTCAGAAAAACTCTTAAACGTTTATCACAATAGATGCCATGCAATTACTTAACCCTTTGCGTCCGACGCTTCAACAATTATTGACATGAATTGCTTCACTAGTTTCATGAATAAGTGCAGGAATGTTCACTAATTAATACCAAAAAACCCTAAAAATTATTGGAAGACTGTCTACATAAACTCAATAATGTGACAGATGTACAGCATCACTATAAAGATGCAATATTACAGGTTGGGTTTTTTTTGCCAGTTTTTAGTTATTTAGTGCAGCAAATTATTATCAAACGAATTTCTTTCTTACTCCTACAGTAGTAAATGTAGTGTAGGGGGACTGCACAACACACAATTACACAAAACAAATCTAAAGAGAAGACACAATACGAAGAAATCACAAAGGAACGTACATATCAGATAAAGTGAATGCACTGTACGATCTTAAAAGTGAAAACTAACAATAAGGAAGAATATAACCCAGAAATATTTT
This sequence comes from Patella caerulea, assembly GCA_036850965.1. Taxonomy (NCBI): domain Eukaryota; kingdom Metazoa; phylum Mollusca; class Gastropoda; family Patellidae; genus Patella; species Patella caerulea. The sequence goes on from JAZGQO010000021.1 coordinate 18,503,074, forward strand.
GTAATACTAGCGCCAGTCATGATCTGTTATATGCCACATGAAATATGAATGTAAGCTTATATATTGAAGTAAAAAATTACCTATGCATGTATAATTAAACCATATCGGTGAAATATATATATAAAAAAAAAGCCAGGTAGCCTAAAACTAAAAGGTCTATGTTATATTGAGAAACATTTTAAGCATTTGAAAGAATTGAGGTATACTGACTACAAAGCTTGGGTATATGTCCTTATTTTCCACAGAACAGAGGAAAAAGCAATGCTGGATACAAAGAAGCAAACGGAGAATGTGCATCCAATCAAAAAATTAACCTCTGGTTCTAATATTGTCATTAGGTCTATTGAATACTATGTTGCATATTATATATGACTACCGTTTTTCTTGCAAGAACATCGATTCAAAATGACAAGGAATCAAGTCAGACAATATGTACCTGGTCAAAGGCACCCAATGTCACGGGTCCACAAACATCAATACAGCTGTAAGTATAATTCTTTTTTGTCCAATAAATTTGCATTGATTCTAATGCAAAAAATCGTCATTACAGAACATTACAATAAATCAATTAGGAATTCTCTATTTTTTCCCAAGGAATTGGCTGATATCGAAAGAGCTCTATTCATTAGACAAGGCTCTGAATTTTGTCCTGACTTGTATGGATAAATCTCTTTATTAAGACTTGTCAACCAGACCTACTTATAGGTATATAATCTACAAAACACAATAGGAGACCATGTTCACAACATAATATCTATGGCTAGACATGATCAACTTAACCTTTTCAAAAACAACCCAATGTTGTTGCTATCTTCAAATCACATCCGAAGAGATCATAAACCATTGTAAGACCACACATCCTAGATCTATCTTGTGTTATCTTTTCTATACTAAACAGGTTTAGTTCTACTTATTCTACAAAAGTCAATCGAAATTTCATTCATGAATGTCAAAATCTATTTCCTAATAGATTTTCAATGCTGAGTTTGGTTTCTTGACACAATGATCTTCGAGAGAAATATAACATGAAGCTGAAATTGTATTAAACATCTTGATACTCTAAGAAATATTTTTCAGGACTGCTTAATAAAGCAAACACAAAACATCTCTCATCCCAGTTGACTCACAAGGAAAATAATATACCTACTAGCCGTTTGGTTGGTATTAAAAACTGAGGTCCATCCATTCCACTCTTCATAGAATTCGAAGAAGAATGGGAAGACAAAGTTTTGCATTCATGTGAAATTCAGCTTCCTAACATTGCACATCTGACCAAATCATTGTGTTGCCAAGACACCATATAGATAAAGCTAAAGACTGATGACATCAAAATACTGAACCGTTTTACCTGATAGTCCCATAAACTAATGGTGACTGAATACTGAAGTCCGTGTAGAATTTTAACGTCCTTTTCTGACCTACGTTCATGATCAGACGTTATAAACAAGCAACTAAATGACATAAAGTTAACTGACATTTGACAAATGTTTCGTGTTTCGACTTTTAATTTAATTAATAATACATATTAAACTGACGATGACCAGTGTAATACAATCTTTTGTCTCCAGCAAGATTCAAAATGGTGATTACCAAGAATTACTTATACTTTAATAACAACTGCTCCCTTGACTGGTGACTTCCGCAATTAGAGATTAAATACTGGGGGGTAATGAACTAATCACGTTACAAGTATTCCAAGAAAAATCTTAATGCTGGGCTAGTTGACTCGACCACTGGGTGCCTGATAACAGAAAATTTGGTTTTACCTCGTTGAACAGCTTTTATTCCCCCTCATCGACATTACTCTTAAGATGTAAGGTAATCAGGCAATCATATAAAGTACTTAATATAACTTTCGCCATTTTGAAATCTATGTTATATTAATAATAAAAGAAAAACACATTTGACATGAACATATATTTAGACAAGCTCAGTTTGGATCATGTTAATATGAATTATATGAAAGCATATAAATTATCAACCTTTTGTAATGATAATATATACCTGTCTTCTAATATAAATATGAATGTCATTATATCATTAAATTTAATGGTTAAAACTATTATGTGAACTAAGCCATACTTTAACATTGTTGAACCAAATATGGAAAGAAGAATTACAGTAAATTTAGCTGTATCTAAAAGACAAGATTGCACATTCAACTAAGGCAAAGGGAGTCACAAATTCCTTTATCTGCTCTCCCATTCCCATCCTTTTTTCTGACACACACAACTGGCTCTTCGGACAATTTTTCATGAATGATTTATCTGTGATATTACCCTCTGTGGGAGTGAACATTATGCCGCACAAACGCGAGACTAAACATGAAGTAGAGTACAAAATTCATGGTAGGAAGACTGCCATTGGCATACAGTGAGTGTATCGCACAAATGGTGATTCGAGTCTGTTCCACAATGTACCTTATTATAATCTTCTTGTATAACGACCTGCCTTTAATACAGCCATTAGAAGCTATATAGAGTGTCTTGCTTTTCTGCGATATTTTATTGTAGAAGCAGACGCAAGGTTTGTGGTATCAATAATTTTCAATTCTGCATCTGATGAATTTATCATAAAGTTCCTGACTAAAATTGTGCTTAACTTTTAGTATTATACTTATGATAGCTATTTATAAGGGGATATATTATAAGACAACCACTCTTAAAAATGTAGGTGCATCAGCACCTCAATACATTTAAAAGTGTAGGCAAATTGTCATTCCAGTACAATAAAAAGTATAGGCACATCACCATTGAGTATGTTCAAAAATGTAGTCGTATCGCCATTCCAGCATCTTTAAAAGTGTAGACACATCACCATTTCAGTACATTAAAATCTCTGCTTCACAGTAATTATTATAAATGTTTCTATTATTATACCTAGAACATTTAGACTATAGAATGATATAAAAGACGACCAAATATAAATTGTTCTATAAGGTTACATCAGGTTGATGGACACTGTTTAAGTTATAATTACTGCTTTCTACTACGTAATTACCACGTCTGACAACCTGAACATCACTTGATACGAAACAATGGTCATATTGACATTCTCCTTCTCAAACTTAAATGTCTTTCTAAATAATGTTGTTTCAAAAGTTTAGCAGTCTGTATTTAGGACTACCAACAGAGCTATAATACAAAAGTAATTGCTGGATATTTTCACAATTGATTTAAACTTCTGAAGTACTATGAATGAAAGAGCCAACTTGTTCTCAGTAAATAATATTATGTACCATCCATTTTGCCCATTTTTGTGGAAGATGCACTTGGAACTCATGGGGTTGATGAACCAACAGAATTTGGGTATCTATTGACTGCTGAGGTCTTGAATAATTATTTCTAGATTCTGATAGTGACATCAATTGTAGAAAGAAATTAAATCCCAAACATTCAGGGAAGAAATTGTTAACCATCTCAACGTTATTCCGACTGATTAATCTCCCTGGTATCATTGGGCCAGTCAGAGCTTATGATGGCTTTAGCAATGTATGCGATGTGATTGGAATTGTATTGTGGTGAAGATGCTTAAAGACCAGTTTGACTTCAAATTCACACAAGTTCTTTATAATCTCAAGCAATAGCCAATAAAATTGAATTTGTAACATATTCTTCAAGCTCCACAAATGCAAGAAATCAACAGTCAGTCTATGTTCAATTCTACTGACTATGTGTATTCAAATCAATTGGGCCACACCAATTTCTATTCTTTGGGAACACCGCCTATAAATATTTTCCTTCTTATTTCTTTGGTATGGTCTTAGCAATAAATTTGGTATCTAATTAAAATATATACTGTAGACATAAATTTGGTATGTAATAAAACTATAAACTGTAGCCTCCATTCAACACTTGGCATTTTTTGAACAAATTCATTAAAAGTACTACTGGCTCTTTGAATGTTAATTCATGATACCAAATCAGAGCCAGAACCTTAAATCTGGCAACTGATACATCTTTGGCTATTATCAAACCATAACAACATTTACATGTAAATGGTTTTATATTTGAATGTGAATTAAATTGTCCAAAATAGTAATGTTCCTCATGGCGCCTCGCCAACATTCTGGCAATAAACAGACCATTGTGATGAGGAAAGTGATGACTCATGAAAAGCCTTTAAGACAATTCAAATTTTCTGAACCCAGTTAATTACTCTGGCGGAATGTTTGTGGTAGCTAGACACATACAACTGTTATATTCTTTCACAAGAAAAGTAAAAAGTCGATAAACCAATTGTTACGAATATTTTTTAATGAGACTGTAAAAGAATTTTCCAACGTCAATAAAAGTGTACTTAATAAACAAAGATCATAGTTTGTCTCATCAATGGATTTTAAACATTTCATTGGATAAAAACCTTATAAATTATAGATTTTAGAATGTTTTCTTGCAAATTTTCATATCACATGCTGCCGAATTTACATTCTCAAACTTTTTTGTACAAAGTTTATAGTTTTCAAAAGACACAGGAAAACCAATAAAAATTGAAGCATGACCACAAAAAATTGGAAAATGATAAAACAAGTACATGGACCCAACATGACAAAAGACAGGCATTGTTAAGCCAGCTCAAAACCTGTAAATTAATTGAACACATCTTTAGCCTCTTTACATGCTAATTACAATGATTTACAAATGTTTCAGGAGTAGAAATTGATCCTACCTTTAAAAAATTATGGTTAACAATTAACCACACTAAACAGTCATAGATTAAACTGTCACAACAGCAATACTCTATATGACAAATGAAGAAATCCAGAATTTGATTTCTGAACAATTTCCTACAGCTTTTACATTGGATTGTTGAAAAGATACAACAAACAATGTTTTTGAACTGGTAACATCTTTCGTTGACAAGTTTAGTAGACTAAATTTCTGATTGCAATAAAGCAAAGGTGATTTTCACACCATTTAACCTTTTTATCAAAAAGCAATGAAATAAAAATTCAGACTTTTTGATTCATTCCTTAAACTTAACCTTATAGCGATCTGAATTATAATTCATGACAATAAATTTGTGACCACCAGACTTATATTTAAAGCTTTTGGACAAAAACCATACATAGATAATATAAAATTCAGACCAAAACATGAAAATAATAGATTCTGCAAGCATGTGATTCATATAGACTGTGTAGGTAGAAGCATTTATTTTAAAAATATATTCCTAGAAGTCTACAATAGATAATAAATCAGTAGTGGGGATGAATCATCATCTGACTTATAATTCGAAGATGGCTGTATCAAAGTACACTCCACACTAGGAATGAATAAAGTGAATCCCTTGATTTGATTAATTCAGGATGTCACTGAATAGATATGCTAATGGCAATCTTACTTTTCAATATCAGTATCCAAGAGCCATATTTTTTTTTAGGTGAACTGTGGTATTGTCTTAACAAACTACAGGGGGAAGATTGATCATAAAGTTCCGCTAATCTCCCAGTCCAGACGTTCGTATTAACGTTATATAGTCATGTGATTCAATCATTTCTACCTCCCATATGGAAGAACTCTATTTTCCAATATGCCTGTGTGTCCCTTGATACCACTTTGGTAGACAGGTGGTCATGTGACTTTGCCGTCTGTCAGTTGATGTGGGGAAAATTGGAGTAAAATCTGTTGCTAAATGTCACGGGATGATCCTCCAAGATATTTAAATTTCCAGGAGATTACTGCCAAAATTACAGAAATAAATTATTCAGGTTTTCATTTGCAGTGTAGCTCTAGAGAGCAAAAACATCAAAAGTTTATACCAACTAACAAAGTGCATATGACTCCAAATTTCTAGTGAGTAATGATCATTTTTTTTTTTGTCACAAATTTCAAGACAAATTATACTTTTTTTTTACAAAATCCTCTCATGTCTTAAACAAATATTAAGGTTAGCCCTGGTAGATTATTATAAGAATTTTTTCGATTTGTTCCTATTCTAAATTAAAATTCAACTGATCTTTTTTTTTTTCTCTTTTTTTTTTAAAGCATTAGAAATTTTTGTATTCTATCCATACATAAATACTCAACAAAGAATATGATTGTAATGATCAGGGACACTGCCCAACAGCTAGTAGATATATTAAAAAAACAACTCAGTATTTCTGGGATACTGGCAATAATTGATTACCTTATTATCACCACCACTATTTATGCAGGATGTAACATTGTGTTTGTAAATGTATTCATTATTTGACTGGTGATCATAAAAAGGTAAGCAGGTAAAATTTGTACAATTCAAAAACACTAAAGTCTGGACATTCATTGTTAAAATCAATAAATTTCTTCCAATTATTGATTAGAAAACATATTCAAATTAAAATTTTTTAAAGAAACATGTAACTGTGCCATTCAGATTATCAAGGGGCATAACTCTTGAAGTTATCAACAGAAATCAAAGAAATGGAAAGAATTTTTTTTTAATGTCTTGTCAACACAACACTTCGATCATTTTGAGATAAAGTCGTGTGCAACGTTAGGTGGAAGAATTTTGCCTGTCAATTGCAACAGATCCTAAATGCACGCCAGTGTGTATAGTTTCTTTGTCTTCTGTGCACAGACGCTAACATTGACAAGTAGAGGAGATATTGCAAAAATAATGTAAAAACTTTTGATGTAAACTAAATTCTGGAAATATCAAGTTAAGGGGAATGATCTTATGATAAAAATAAATGGGCCCTTTCTTCTCAGTCCTTTCTAGATCTGACATAAGGATTTACATGACACAAGCCTCTCATTTAAGGTAAGGCACAAAATATATACCCATTTTCCAGCATATAACATTTATCTGTAATCTTTTTTTTTATTGACTCGTGCTAAATTTGTTTCTTTGATCAAGTCTCATTTAATTTGTTTTTGTCCTGAATTTTCAATAGCTTTTATGTGGAAAATAATGTTATGGTGTATACCAACCTCAAAGCTTATACTCTGTCATTGTTTTAAAAATATAAATGCATGTCACATATATCAATTTATAGGTTTTTGAATACAGAAGTTAAATTTTTGCATAATTATCTTCAATCGTTATTTTTATTGAGTCTTGCTAAATTTGTTTCTTTGATCAAGTCTCATTTACTTTGTTTGTTCCTGAATATTCAATAGATTTTCTGAAAAATAATGTTATGGTGTATACCAACCTCAAAGCATAAATAAATGCACGTCACATACTATATCAATTTAAAGGTTTCTGTATACAGAAATTAAATTTATGCATAATTGTGTATTGATTTTATGACCTATGTGTTCCCTTTGTTAAAAGTGTCTCATATTTTACTATCTGTAGACTCACTTAATATAACTCTACCAGGTCTCTGGACATTTCTGTTAATTAGTGTTTGATCGTTAATTCTAGCATGGAGAGACAACACCTTAACGTACATTTTCACTTTATAATATGTCTTCATTATGACACCTAATGTGAATTCATACTGTTAAGCTTTTAAATGAAGTTATTCATACGCCCCATAGATGATTGTAGCATCATCTCTGAAATAATGGCGTCTCACAGACGAAAGGTGGCAAATTAGTTTCGTAAGTCGTGTCAAGTAAATCCCCAAGGTGTCAAGTAGGGACATTAAGACATGTTAAATTAGTCACCAAACATTAGTGGAAGGTCAACTACTTGGGTCGCAATCACAACTCCAAAAAGGATTAGAAAGAAATTGAATTCGGCAAATCATGGACGTGAATTGTTTGAGAAGGATTAAGACATTGCCTGACCAATTTTCTCATGTCAAACTTCTGAAAGTTAATTCCAGCAAATAACGACACCTCACGCCATCATGTAGCTGTGTAAGTTGATAAAGACTAAATCTCTCATGTGGATGTAATGCCGATAAAAAACCAGGAGTAACTAGTAAAATGTATATGTTAGCTAAACTGTAGACAATGAACATTTTGTAACGGTGTCACTAGATTGAGTGTGATTAAGGATCCTACTTAAAGAGTAAAGATTAACTGTACGAGGAACAGCATATTCAAGTACCGATACATACACCTGTAAACAGAAGTAGCATATCTTTTGGCACATTAGGTGCACATTTTTTGTCAATTACATGAGCTTACCAAATAAATAAACCATGGCAACTAATTAATATACCCTGCTTCTTACACACCCCTTTTACTTAATATTAATCTTTCTTAGCTTATATTTTGCTCATAACTTTTGCCAGCTACTAGATTTTTACAAGGAACCATTACGTGTTTCATCTAAAGCCTTTCCTGCTGTTTTTATCCCACCCATTTGAGAGCATGCCTTATATCTTCTATATTTTTTATTATTTATATGTCCCTTCAAGTCACACTTTGTATGAAAAATATGGTACTTACCAAGAAGAGGTGCTACTCCTACTTGAAGGACTTCTCACTTGATCGGAGACACTTCCAATACGAGATGCGGCGTGAAGTGGTTCGGGTTTCTCAGAAGATTTACTTTGCATGCGTTGACGGCACAAGTCCTACAATACACAAGATACTTTTTACTGTCTAGTTCTTTTCCACCAAGGATTTCAACTTGGATAAACTTATCAGAATTGTCAGCTTGTCATTTGCTGATTAAATATTTTCTCAGTTTATTTTATGAATTTTAACCTAATCCTAATGTAATCCCACTTTTGCTGAGGCATCACCACCAACTTTTGATCATTCATGTGCCCATCAAATAACTCATATAAAGTTTCAAACCTGAAAGTAATTTCTCCATCTGGGCTATTACATTAATGAGATTTACATGAAGAACTCGGAAACAAAATCTCTTTAAAAAAACATGAACAGATTCTTAAAAATATTCTACCTGATAATCTTTGGAGGCTTCGTTTCCCTCTGCGTTATCGGCAAGTTCCGCCAGTTTTTCTTTGGATCGGGACTGACGTTTAATTAGGTAGATGACAACAACAGCAAGTAGGATTCCAGCAATACAACCAACAAGAATAAAGGTGAGAACCACATATTTATTCTCATCTTTCTTCAATTCAACTTGATTCTGAAAACCAAATTATAAAAATATAAATTCGCTGTTATATTCAAAATTTGGAAAAACACCAGGCACCTTATTCTGCCTTGAATAATAATGTATACACATAGAGATAAAACAACTGCTGTTAATTTGTCTTTTTAAAACCAATCTGTAGATACAGTAAGAACTCTGTACAGGGATAGTCTGCCCACTGATATGTGTTCACACAGACAATACAAGCCATGGACCTAATAATCAAATTTTTCCAAGTAATGTCACTAAATTTGTACTTGATGATTAACTGAAAGTGTAAATTTGTTGGCATCAGCAATTATCTTGAAGGTATATCACAACACAATATTCCTGAGAGAGGCATTTTAATCAATAAAAACTTTGTTGGAATTTGAAACTCAGATAAAAATGTATCCATCAATGCACTCAGTCGAAATATTACATTGGAACAACATACATTATATCGCTAACAAAAACTTACGACAGTCCTATAGAAATTAACCTGTCCTTTAACATACATGTATACATTCATTTTACAGAGAGCAACTGATAAAACACAGTCATGGGAGCAGGAGCTTCTTAAACTCCCTCCTTACTATCGCATGGTGTATGTTTATCAAGACAACTATTAGAACAAAAATGAAATATTTTCTCTGGAGTCTGGTAGAGATACGATACTCATCATAAATCAGCACAAGAATATAACTAACTCTCCAGACAATACCCAGACGAACAAATCATAAAAAATCTCTTTCATCTATTAATTCCCTGTATTTTACAGACTTCTCACTATCTTGTCTAACGTCAATGACATGTCAAATAAAACCCTCCTTTATATATTTTATAGGTGACCATAACGTCATAATTATAACAGGTACTCTTCATCTATAAAATCATGTATAACTTTTCCATTACCTATGTTAACCTGAGACTAACATATGGTTAGTTAATAGATCTTTCACATCATAGTTTTCTAACAAATTAGTCCAAATACTTCTCTCTCCAAGGCTGTATAGAGTATGGAAGTTTGCTAAAGTAACAGAATTTCTTGAATTCTAGAGCCAATGTTTCTGCATATTTTGTGAATCAGACCTCATTGATTTGTTAATTTCGGGGACAAGGCTTAGAGGCCTAAAATGATATTGTAAAAAACAAAATTGTAGATTTTTTTTTTGTGATGTAAAAATCCATTATGTAAAAACCCATATATAAAGCCAATTTTAAGGAAATGAAGTCCAGCTTGATCTTTTAAACAGAAAATTTAATTTCTTTTATAGCGCTTGCTCAGTTAAGTAATTGAAATTTATCAGTTCATTTTTTACCTAAATTAATGATGTTTATTTCCTACAATGGTTGGAAGTTGGATGGGCTTAACAAGGTTCTTTATGATTCTAGAGTCCAACTTCCAATAACTTAGATCTGAACAAATTTAAATGCAGACGAATAAATCTGACGAATAATGTATATTTATAAACAAAGGTAATTTACATCTGAGGAACATTCCACATTAAAAGCATCCTCTTTACCAACGCAAATCTTATTTTCTCTACTTATTGAACGCTTCTACGTGGAAAACAGGTTTTACGTTAATTCTCTCGAGCAAATCAATAATAGAAGAGGTGTTTCATCAAGATTAGCCGTGGATTACACAAGAATTACAACTCAGCTTTTATACTAAGTTGGTGAAGAAAAGTGTGAATGTGATGTTATCTTGGTCTTAAAGGAGAAAGTATCACACGTTATCTAATGGTGCTATCCATACTTATCGAAACAATTACCATAAATAATTATAATTTTCTACCTGGGGATTTTTAAAATCACTTATCATTTTGGATTTGAAGTATCATAATCATTTTAATCAGTCAGAAGGGATTTTATTCTTAATACTTGATCGTCACTTATTCTTTGTATAATGAGAATCGTGATGAATTAGATACTTCCGCAAATTTTTTCCAACACAAATTGTAACAAATTTTGTATTAAAATAAAAAGGCAATTCATTCAAATAAATTCTTAAAGCACATCTTCGCTCATTAAAATTAATTAAATTTGTATATTATGATTTGCAAAATGATTATTGTAGATAACGACCCCTGTGAAAATACGCACTGAAATTTCAGTGAGATTTCAGTGAAATCTCACTGAAATTTCAGTGAAAGATTTGGTCAAAATATTATTGAAATTTCAGTGAGATTTCACTGAAATTTTAATGAGATTTCAATGAAATTTCGGTGAGATTTCAGTGAGATATCACTGAAATTTCAATAAAATTTTGACCAAATTTCTCACTGAAATTTCAGTAAAATCTCACTGAAATTTCAGTAAAATCTCATTGAAATTTCAGTAAAATCTCATTGAAATTTCAGTAAAATCTCACTGAAATTTCAGTAAAATCTCACTGAAATTTCAATAATATTTTGACCAAATCTCTCACTGAAATTTCAGTGAAATCTCATTGAAATTTCAGTAAAATCTCATTGAAATTTTGGTGAGATTTCAATGAAATTTCAGTGAAATCTCACTGAAATTTTAACAATATTTAGACTAAATCTCACACTGAAACTTCATTGAGATTTTACAGAAATCTCACTGATATTTTATTGAAATCTCTTACTACATGCATTGTATTTCAAAGTCTTTATTAACATGCATTCTGAAAAGAAACTCCAAACAATTACAATATTACTCTATATTATTGATTATCCCTCAAATTTCTGTATTCAGTCTTCTGATTTTCTTTTTCTTCTAGTAGTTCTAGTGAGACTATAGTGTCGTCTTTTTCTTCTTCTTCCATAATAAAAATATATGGCCTGAAATTACACAATCAAATAATATTAAATAAAGATAGGTATGTGTCATGTAATGTGCTATTTTACTACTATTAGAGCATTCAGAAGTTTCAACATTATCCTGTCAAAAACAAAGCAAACGTCATTTTGGGAACCAGGGATAAATGTGCATCAACAGTCACTAGTGGCAGACATTTATAACACTGATGTGATAATTTACTCTTAATATATAAATATCTTTCGATATATTTTTAGTGGATCCGTAACCTAGACAGAACGGTTTTACTTTATATTTTAAAACTAAACATTCATAGCCAGGTCACACATATAATTAGATTCAATTTGAATGACGAAAATGACTACCAATCAATAGGTCAATCTACTAGAACTTTACTCACCATGGCTGCTTTGCATTCTATAATTAACTACTTCGAAATTTATCCAACAAACCATTCCGTGATAGGTGTTTTGGGGTCATATAATCCAGAAAATACCGTTTACAAACTCCCCTCTGTTATCCAAACTCGCGCCCTTTTACCAAGGAATTTCAAGTTACGGAAGCCGTAGGGAAAATGGTGAAAAGAACGTACTTTAACTTGCGCGTTAATTGTATAAAATAGCAGCACCAGTTTATCAGTTTAGCGATGAAACATGCACGTGAGGTCATGTTTTATTTGCACAAGAGTTTAATATATTTACAACCATTATAGAATTAAAAATTTCTTCGTTTGTTTTCCATTCCAAAATTTTCAAAAACACGGCCATTCTTCTGGTGTAACCTGACACTGACACTGTATATACGCTAACCAACAATGGGCTCCAAACTTAAATTTATGATGGTGTAGAATTATTGTCACCTTTCACAATAAAAAAGGTTGATTTCAAGACATGATTATATTAGTTGATCGTAAAATATTTACTGTACATGAATTTTATGGCTTCCGTACTCGGTGACCTCGTTTCAAAATATGGCTATTTAGCGATTGAAACACGTTTATTACGATGTGAAATAGCCATTCTATCACAATACAATGATTATCGGAATATATTGGAAACAATTTTGATGTTGAGTCATAAGTTTAGACATCATTTTAAACATGTATAGGCTTCTAAAGTTATCGGTGACGGACGAATAAAAAAAATGATGGACGAATAAAATAAACGTCAATAATGAAATTGTCTGCTTCAGGAAATAGCATGATTAATTAATGGTAATTAAAAAAAAACACTATTAGGCCATAATTTCAAAGTGCTCTCTTTCACAAATTACAAATCTTTTATAGGCTATGCAGTTATTAAAATATTTGCTATGAAAAAATGACATTTTTATTTTTTGTAATTTCAATGAAATTTGCAATATAAATATTTCAGTGAAATTTCAGTAGAAAAAAATATAATTTATTTCAATGAAATTTCAGTAGATCAAAATTTTTGTTTATTTCAGTGAAATTTCAGTAATAGACCGAAATATATTTTTATTTCAGTGAAATTTTGGTGAGATTTCACTGAAATTTGGTCATTTCAGTGGGATTGGGCAAAATTTTCAAATCTCACTGAAATTCACTGAAATTTCACTGAAATCTCAGTGAAATTTCAGTATCATTTTCTCTGGGGGAAGGATTATGGAAATAATCATCATGAAATATTATCTGTAATTATAGAAATATTTGATTATGTTCATTAGTTGATTAACATATAATATAGATGTATCATGTTTCTGGCTTTTATTAATCAGATTAAATGATAATTTATTTTATTTTGATTAAATAGTACATGTAATTTAATCAAATAGGCCTAATTACTACAAAAATTAAAAAGAGACGTGTGTTGCAGGCTCCTTGTTTTAAATATGACATTAACAGTGGACGGAAAGGCACTTTTAACAATTCCAGCATCGTTTACTTTTATTTGCACAGTTCTCAAAGACATTAATATGACAGAAATACAACTTCAAAATGAATTTTGCAGATCTATATCAACTTCATGGCTACATAATACAACTAAGATAACTGCATTGTAATAATTTACTAATTTTATATACTGATATAAGAATTTCAGATTATACATAGATGTGTTTATATTTGCAATTGATGTCAAATCAAAATAAAAAAAAAGGGGGGGGGGAAAAGTCAAAAATGCAATGAAAGCATATAAATACAATGAACATTAATATATAAAATGTAAAAATTATAAACATGTTATATATCATGCAATTCAAAATTTGATTCCGCAAAGAGTAAACTTAATGATTTCAATCTTTGTTGTTTCTTTCAATGAATGGAAAATGAATTGTATAAAATTTAAAAACTTATCATTCAAAATTTATACCAAAAAGACAAAAAAATTTTTTTTTTAAAAATTTCAAAGAGGAATGAACTGTTCACTGTGTTTAACCTCAAAAGCAAAATGGATTAAATGCTAATATATATTACCAACAGTACAATTGTTTGAAGTTTCAAAATACAATCAAAAAGAGTGGAACTTTAAAACCTAAAAGAAACCATAATCTTCCAAGTCTTGATCTTTAAAACCACAGAAATATGCAATTTCCTACAAATAAATTGATCTCCATAAAAACAGTGAACTAAAAATAAATCTTAATTCTGTTGCTCGGGCGATAAACTCATGCAACAAGTTGTTCTGAATAATCCTAATGGATGACAAATTCCCTTGTGAGCATGTGCATTTCACACTCCATAATCACACATTTGCTGATCAATTTTCAAGCCAATATGATTTGTTAAGAGTAACCATATGTTAGGCTATAATTCCCTCACACTGCCCTTTAAACCTAAAATAGCATACCCAAAATTGTCCAATAATGTCACTTTAAAATATAAGATAATTTCTATTTAAAGGAATTAAGTCACTTCCTTCTATTTAATTGAAATACTCATGCATCAAAGTCTGCAAAAGATTTTTTTTTAGAAATCAAGGAAATATGGGATTCCATGTTCAGATATAAGAAAGAGAATACTGATTCAGCTGTTATGTTGAAATTGAACTACCTGCTGCACACAATAAGAAGCATTAATTAACAATCTTTATAGCTGAAACTGATGTAACAAAAACCACAATTCCCATTCAACTAGATTTTGACTAACATATTCGATGACATCATTGCTAAATATAGCCACTACACAAATGCATGGCTTAAGCTATAGAATTTGCATAAGAATATCAAAAAATAAAGGATCGTATGCAAAATTTAATGAAAATATTGAAAAGAAATATCTTTCAGGAACTAAGTACAATTTCAGTGAAAAAAACTGAAAATAGATAGATAGATGAACATTTAAAAAAACTCACTCATAGCAAAATTCAGCATCTTCTTGGATGTTTAAATGAATCTAGTTCAACTCTTTAGGAAATGAAGGAAGAGGAAAGAAGACAGCACCTGCTAGTGTTAATGGTACCCTACTATTAATGTGTGTCTGCTACCAGCTACAAGTGCTAATCAGGTAGAAACCAATATCTTGTCGTATAACCAACTGTCAGGTCATTTACTGTTGTTAGCTTGATCAACTAAGTGTGGAAGAAATAACTCAAAGCTTGTAAATGTAACTGGAGCAGCATTTTCCCTTTTTTTAATCTTCTTCAAGTTTATTGTCAAGTTATCTTCTGGTTTCCTCGGAGTTACTGAATCACAGACAACTTGATGTGACATCGCTACTACCAAATGTATTCATTTCCTGTCCTTCACTGCGCTTCACTCACCTTCCATCCCTCTAGCTGATCGCATTCTTCATTATCTTAATAAGATAGAAAATCACTTGTATTTAGAAGTTGGAAACTTTTGCTCTTCCTAGTCTACCTCTGTCCATTCATGCAGGATTTATGACAAGACAACTTGACTCTGTGACTGTCCTCCTACGAGAGATTGTTACGAGACTCGTGCCTTTATTAGCCAATATCGTTGCCCAATTTCGATACAGTGCAAAAGTTTTTGAATCTGAAGAAATATTAAGCTGCATGACATACTTTGCATGAAAGCTAATGCTGAGTTAGTCATTCTTGTTGTGTATAAACCGGTGCTTAAGAAATTACTAGGTGAATGTCCCACGTACAATTTGTCTGTCAAGATAACTGTATATAAGGAGAGCTAGATCACTTGTTCCCTTCCATGTCCTCTCTACAACTGACTAGTGTCTCTCTTAAACTACCTCTACGTCCTTACATTGATTAATCCACGCTCTCACTCGAAGATGATTTGGTCGTTACCATGGTTACAGAGTTAATTCCTGACAGCGGGCTTTAGGAATCTTCCTGTATTGATCCAGAGCAGCGGAGGTTCTAAAGCCGTGTCGCTCCATGGTATAACTCTCCTGTTGAGTGAGGTACCAATCAATATGGTCGTCTCTTGTTAAAAGATTCCTCTCTGTGTGACATTTCTTCTCTTTTCTTCTACATAGTTGACGTATAATTATGAGCCAGAGACAGTACGATGCCATGACAATATCTTAGGTCTATTATCAGCCACCAGTAGCAATTATTGTTTCACCTGATCACAAAGACATGACTGTAAAGACCCATGCTATTCACAAGAGAACACCATGTTAAAAGCAACTTTTACCTCTTTTTGTAATATATCTTATTACCTTTTAGAAACTACCAAGGAATGTTAAAAAAATATTCACATTATTTAAATAATGTTGCAATATCTTTCCAGAGTTAAGTAATATGGCAAACCAACTTAAATAGAACCAAGCATAAGCCAATATAAAAATAAAATGCTATTTCAGGGAAAGACAGACTTTTTGGACTCATTTAATTTTAATATATGCTACACAATACATCTAAATGACAAAGATGAAATGAGGTTAACATCCTACTTTTCTGTTTTATCTTGGCGAATGAAGACAAGACATGCGCCATGCAGTATGGCATGAGGTAAAGTTTGTCCGGAAAGTGACAATGTAAAGGAAATATTTATATAGCTCATTTCAACTCCGTTTTCAATGAAATGGTACTATCATCCGACATCGCGGATTGTTTTACCATTAATACATTCTTAAACCCCTATCTGTTCAACAATACTTTGTTTTAATAATTAATGAACTATATTTGTTCAAGTTCAAGACATATAATTTCATCATAATCAACAATCAAATATTGATGTATTATTCCTGCATTTCAAATATTACACAATGCTGTGATTCAACAGTAGTTATTATCAAGTCACGCATCATTAATTTAGATAAATACAGGTATCTATACATTAAAGTGGCTGTACTGAGCTTTCTTAAGAATGTTTTATCTGAGTTTGATATTCATTTGTTTTGTTGTTTTTTTATTTCTCTTGATGCTTTAAGTCGAGGAGTTGACAAAAGTCCTAAATGCGTGCATTGGGCTATTTGAATTTACCAAATCAATGTGAAGTGACATAAGGTGTTTTAAAAGAGTAGGCATACTCTCTCTATCTCATGTACGACCACTGCACCTCTAATTTAGCTGTATAAGAAGCAACGGCATGGTGCAGCTTATAAAATCTACCATTAAAATCTTTCGAGAACATTTTATATAATCATTTTATCAATTGCAGTGTTGTCTTTTAAAACAAAAATGTTAATGCATAACCCAACATCATGTGTGAGCAAAATCAATTTTATTTTGTTCCATGAAATGCACCTTTAATTTGTAGGAGTAAGAATTGGGGATCAATAAAACAGTAGAGTAATAAAATGGATTCTTTCTACTTTGATCATTCAAAAATAACTAGTAAAGCTCTTCCTGCAAATTATTCTGTGTTTTTTTTGAAAGCCCACTCATATTCATATTTCATATAGACCAGTATTCACAACATACATGTAGGTACATGAGAGTTAAAAAGTTGAATGAGGACCAGGTCATATTATGACTAAAAATTACAAATCAAAAACAGATTCTATTAAAGTCAATTAATTAATGTATATGTAGCTACAATTAATTATGCTACAAATTCTTGTTTAGATATCACAGCTTAAAAAAAGATAGGCTGGCACTGCCAGGCAGGATACGCCCACATTTTCGAGAGATGGATAGAGAACAAACAATACGGAAAGTGATTTTTCCTACATCATTAAGTCCTGTATTTCATACTGTATTGGGAGCAGCCATTTTGTTGGTCAGTTCCAGTCTGATATTCATGAAATTCGAAGTCGACAATGATTATGGTGTGACGGTACACAACCTAGAAATGTGACTTTTCGTCAAAATCGGATAAGAATTGTGACCTGTACAGAGTCAACAACCATGATATACCATATCTTTACACTATTCGCATACAAACGGCGACCATTTCGTCCGGCAATTTTGGTACCATTTTCACGAAATTCGAATAATTCAGGAAGTTACGATCCGATATGCGCAAATACCGAAAGGAAGCAAGATCTTTGGGTTATAACCATGCATTTCAAGTTTCATCAAAATCGAATTAAAATTGTGACCTTTACAGGGTCCACAACCTTGATATACCATTTTTTAACAGTATTCACGTACAAACGGTGGCCATTTTGTATGGCAATTTTGGTCTGATTTTCCCGAAATTCGAACTCAACCTTCCTTACGGTGCAACGGTAATATAATCAAACGGTTTTTTAAATCGGATAATAATTGTGACCTCCAAGCTAAAAAAAAAGGCGATTTTGCATATAATCAGGGGCCATAATTCAGGAAGTTACGATCCGATATGCGCAAATATCGAAAAGAAGCAAGATCTTTGGGTTATAACCTTGAATTTCAAGTTTCATCACAATCGAATCAAAATTGTGACCTCCACAGGGTCCACAACCTTGATATACCATTTTTTAACAGTATTCGCGTACAAACGGCGGCCATTTTGTATGGCAATTTTCGTCCGATTTTCCCGAAATTCGAATTCAACCTTCCTTAGGGTGTAACGGTGATATAATCAAACGTTTTTTTAAATCGAATAATAATTGTGACCTCCAAGCTAAAAAAAGGGCGATTTTGCGTATAATCAGGGGCCATAATTCAGGAAGTTACGATCCGATATGCGCAAATATCGAAAGGAAGCAAGATCTTTGGGTTATAACCATGAATTTCAAGTTTCATCAAAATCGAATCAAAATTGTGACCTCCACAGGGTCCACAACCTTGATATACCATTTTTTAACAGTATTCGCGTACTAACGGCGGCCATTTTGTATGGCAATTTTCGTCCAATTTTCCCGAAATTCGAACTCAACCTTCCTTAGGGTGTAACGGTGATATAATCAAACGGTTTTTTAAATCGAATAATAATTGTGACCTCCAGAGGGACCACAAGCTAAAAAGGGTGATTTTTCGGACAATCAGGGGCCATAATTCAGGAAATTACATTCCGATAGCCGCAAATATCGAAAGGAACCAAGATCTTTGGGTTACAAACATGCATGTCAAGTTTCATCAAAATCGGTTCAAAATTGTGACCTCTATAGGGTCCACAAGCTAAAAACGTGATTTTTCGTACAATCAGGGGCCATAATCCATGAAGTTTTGATCCGATACATGCCAATATCGAAAGGAACCGAGATCTTTTGGGGATAAACCTATATTTCAAGTTTCGTCAAAATCGGATAAGAATTGTGACCTGTAGAGAGTCCACAAACAAATTGTGGACGGACGGACGTCCGGACGGACAGGGGCGACGACATAATACGTCCACATGAAAATGTGGGCGTATAAAAACCCAAAAATTATTTAACCAGTTAGTATTTTTGAAACCTATAAATTACATATGATCTAACATGAAACTATTTGAAATCAATTACAAGTTTACGGTCATTTAATTTGGGACATATAGTAGTTCTATTTTCAAGGTGAAAAGTTCTCTTAAATAGATACTGCCTCATATGAAACCCTAAAAATGACTAGGATGCTTACACTTGCATCGATTTTCTTTTCGCTACTTGAACATCCCCATAAAATATCAGATTAACCAGACATGAACTCGCAGAGTCTTCAATGGCACACATCGTAAAAAGAAATTAACAAATAATTATTTTGGAGACATTTAAGCTGTGACATAAAGAGATATTAACTAATGATAATTTGTGATATTTCCTACTGGTGGGAATCTTATAATCAGTTTAAATTGTCATTAAGAAATTTTATAGAGTTCAAGAAAAAAAAAATGCAGCAGTTTTAAAGGAAACTATTTTTTCGAGGATATCATACTTTTAAAACTACATTATTAAGAACAAATTAAAACCGTTAACTATTTTTCAGAGTTCATATTAAATTTTACCATTTGGAATGTGGAAAGAAACTTCTTTATTTAGCTCTAACCATCTGTTTTTTTACAGGTAATGATGGATGTTCTCATCAAATGTGTAGATTTTATACTATACATATCAGAATATATAATCCAATGACAATGTTAGATCTACTGACTGTTAAAAAAATCTATTGTAATATTATATTATTATAAAATCACCCCACCCCACTCACTCCCTCGTCCTTCTATATCATTGTACATGGTTTTTCTGTCTTTATATATTTGTGGCTGTCCACAAGGTTGTCTTTCACAGAAACTTACCCAAAGCTTACATGTAAACTGGAAATCTGGAAGATGCTATGATTTCATGTAGTCTTCACTTAAATGTCAACTCGAGATATTACTATTGTGGCAGAAGACATTAAATAATCTAATATTTGTAGCCAAAAAACGTCACAAACATGGGATTAATAATCATTTCAACAAAACTAAAATATTATGCTCTTTATTTATCTAAAATTGATTTTATCACCCATTAATAATTACTATCTGTAGATATAACCACACTTCAGGTACTTTTAGACACACCATCAACAGTAGCAGTCCTTGTGAAAATCAATCGCCATCAAAATTCACTACTTACTTTATAATTGACTATCTACAAAGTTTATAAATTATGTCTTCTTTTATATCTGTGTTTGATAATGGTTGGCCCTGAAGCTATAGTTTGCTTTTCTTTTGTCGCAATTTTCAAGTACAGGACGTTAATTCTTGTGTAGAAATTCCAGCAATCACCTCCAACACTGTGATGGTTTCTTTAATTATTCATCAAGTCTAACATAAAAACTCATTCTTTATCTATAAATATTGTATTCTGTTTTTATTTCTTGCACAAATTTCCTAAATTTATCACCAACGTTAGATAAAGGGATAAATAATATTAACTGGGTTCATTAACACTAATGATGTAGAAAATGCTTCTGTTACACAGTAGGATGAATAATTTCAATATAAAGCTAAACATGCTTTTGTTTAAAGATAATTATAAAATCTGAAGTAGAAATTTTAATACTAGCGATGATGTTAATGCTAATTGGGAACTTATGAAAACATTTATTTAATTATATTTAAATAGAGACAATGCATTTAAATTTTTAGTTATGAACGATGAAACTCAAAGTAAATTGTGTAATACAGAAAGCAACCTAACAAAAAATACAACAAACTGTAGATGTATACATTGTAACATGGCAGGCAATGAAAAATGTTAAATCAAAGTTTACCGAGGTTTATTTCAAATCTGCAACAATAATTCGTACATCTTACATATTACTACTGGTATATGTGACAGGATTTTTTAAATGGGATGGCATCAGACACTCTAGATAGACTATAAACTTTAAGCCTTATCAACATCATTATTTCAAAAGCTGTCAATTACAAAATATTAAATATTCTATTTTATCACCAACCTTCTTTCTGTCAACCCACTTATATTTACAGGCAAATACACAATTGCAGAATTTGGATCCGTACCTGATTTAAAACTGCATCTATTGCCAATCTAATTACTTAGTTCTTGGTTTCATTTTGTATCTATTTTATAACAACCGAGAACTGATTGATCAAAGTCGCTTCTTTTTTCTTTCATAGTCTTTAGGTTATTACCTATTGCATTGCCATTCATAACTGTTTATTAATATCAACTTTTTGTATAGGCCTACTTATTCATTCACACAAATTTCAAGGTTATCTTGCTTATTTTGAGACTAAAATATCAATTATTCCGAGCCAAAGCTAGAACCCAATCACCAGTATTGATAGCATTATATAACTTTAGTGTCATTGAATTTAGCGGAATGATTAATCTCTGGTATGAATTCATAATATCAATTTTCGAAAATGGAGAAAAGTGTCCCGCTATCAATTATCCATCACAGACAAATCAGGCAGATGAGAGCTTTTAATAATATTAACGTATAATAATTTACAGGTATCTTTGATGTTAATCTATAAGCCACACCTGTCTGATTAATTTACCTGGAGAAAAACCTATTACCTGTCGTTCCCAACCATAAGCCAAATTATCTGTTCCAATTATCACTAATTACCAGGTGCCTAGCCCTAACAATTATCACCAATTGTCAGGTATGTTGAACTAATAGTTTGGTATGTATGTATTAATAAATATGCTAACTATGTATATTCTATATACATGTACAAGCAACTATGACAATGAACTGACTTTTCTTGAGGGTAGGCTGACAGGAGAACTTAATAAAGTATTAAAAAAATCTAAAAGTGACATTAATATAACACATAATGCATTTCTGGCAGCCATGGAAGTAAATTGATGTGTAGATTTGTTCCTATTGTGTACCTTAAAGATGCATCATGTAAGATTTAGATCAAAATCTGACTATTCTTGCTATTAAAAATACATTTTATATATATTGAAAATTTCGGTCAAATTACTCTATCCTGAGCAATGTTATGATTGCTTGGAGATTAAGACAAAATATAGGGTAGATAGTCTTGATTATCAAGTACCAATGCTATTATAATAAACAAAGTTTTGATTATCTGTTTAAATGTTAAATTATCTATTGACGTGGGTGTTCTAATTTTGATACATCTGTCATCAGATGGTCTAGTGAGTTGATCAAGGGCTTTTCAGATGAATAAATGCATAAATAATAGTTGAAGTTAAATTATTGAAGTCAGAAAAAGACCAAAGATAGGCTGGCACTGCCAGGCAGGATACGCCCACATTTTCGAGAGATGGATAGAGAACAAACAATACGGAAAGTGATTTTTCCTACATCATTAAGTCCTGTATTTCATACTGTATTGGGAGCAGCCATTTTGGTTCCAGTCTGATATTCATGAAATTCGAAGTCGACAATGATTATGGTGTGACGGTACACAACCTAGAAATGTGACTTTTCGTCAAAATCGGATAAGAATTGTGATCTGTACAGAGTCAACAACCATGATATACCATATCTTTACATTATTCGCGTACAAACGGCGACCATTTCTTCCGGCAGATTTTGGTACCATTTTCACGAAATTCGAATAATTCAGGAAGTTACGATCCGATATGCGCAAATACCGAAAGGAAGCAAGATCTTTGGGTTATAACCATGCATTTCAAGTTTCATCAAAATCGAATTAAAATTGTGACCTTTACAGGGTCCACAACCTTGATATACCATTTTTTAACAGTATTCACGTACAAACGGTGGCCATTTTGTATGGCAATTTTGGTCTGATTTTCCCGAAATTCGAACTCAACCTTCCTTACGGTGTAACGGTAATATAATCAAACGTTTTTTTAAATCGGATAATAATTGTGACCTCCAAGCTAAAAAAAAAGGCGATTTTGCGTATAATCAGGGGCCATAATTCAGGAAGTTACGATCCGATATGCGCAAATATCGAAAGGAAGCAAGATCTTCGGGTTATAACCATGAATTTCAAGTTTCATCAAAATCGAATCAAAATTGTGACCTCCACAGGGTCCACAACCTTGATATACCATTTTTTAACAGTATTCGCGTACTAACGGCGGCCATTTTGTATGGCAATTTTCGTCCGATTTTCCCGAAATTCGAACTCAACCTTCCTTAGGGTGTAACGGTGATATAATCAAACGTTTTTTTAAATCGAATAATAATTGTGACCTCCTGAGGGACCACAAGCTAAAAAGGGTGATTTTTCGGACAATCAGGGGCCATAATTCAGGAAATTACATTCCGATAGCCGCAAATATCGAAAGGAACCAAGATCTTTGGGTTACAAACATGCATGTCAAGTTTCATCAAAATCGGTTCAAAATTGTGACCTCTATAGGGTCCACAAGCTAAAAACGTGATTTTTCGTACAATCAGGGGCCATAATCCATGAAGTTTTGATCCGATACATGCCAATATCGAAAGGAACCGAGATCTTTTGGGGATAAACCTATATTTCAAGTTTCGTCAAAATCGGATAAGAATTGTGACCTGTAGAGAGTCCACAAACAAATTGTGGACGGACGGACGGACGGACGGACGGACAGGGGCGACGACATAATACGTCCACATGAAAATGTGGGCGTATAAAAACGATGCTGAATTTTGCTAAATTTTCAATTCATGATATCTTTGTAATTACTCAATTGAATTTAACTGTTTTTGGACTGATATTCATTACAGAGATTCAACATATTTTAGTTGCTTCAATGTTTTAATTTTGCTACTATAACAAGACTATATTTTATTCTCAGAAAATATGTAATGACGACACTTGATATGCAACAAACCTTAATACACTGCACTTAGTAAAATTGGCCTGATTATCACACACTATAACTATAAATCACTTTGTTTTTAACATCTAAAACAGTGATGTAGAACCAATTAGTAGATCCATCTATATGTGAAAAGTGAAAACGTAACCATTTATAAAAATACAATATCTAGTCTATCATTAGCTCAAACCCATTTCCCTTAATTTCTATTTTCACTGTGTTCTGTTTTACAACCTTAATTTGCCTTGATGTATAATTCTCACTTCTCAACTCATTTATTGTTTCTTTTTTGTTTCATGTTTTCACAGCATGTTTGTTCACTATAGTAGCATGTTAGGTAATTGTTGATTTGGCATTCTGTTACGCCAGTCTATTAATCTAACATAAAACTCAAGGATAATAACCACGCGTGATTTGCTTACCAAATATCTAATATTCTCGCGAGAAAGCCAGGCCACCAACACACAGGTTCAACTTTTACTCATGGTCAATTCTTGCCTCATTTTCACCTCTTTGATTTAATTTGGTTACCGTGGCAACTTGTACTAATTACTACGTTTTCACAGCGACAATTCGTAACAAATCTTCTACTCATTTCTCGCTAATTATGGAAAAAATCATTATCTGTAGTAATTACAGAATATAGTGTATGTGATTCCGTAGACAACAAAGATGAACAAAGTCTATTTTTATCAGAACATTACATAGAACTATCAGTAACAACCAATAAGTAAAAAGACATAGACAACTGCAACAATAAATGACAGTTCTCATCTAAACTAATGATTTGATAACCACATTAATTGTCATTACACAGCCCATTCACAAGAATTAAAAGTAAACATCAATTTTAGTTTAAAGTTTTTATATTTAGTGTCCGAATGACCCACTTGGAGACCGCACGCAAAAATAATTATGCATACTTATTCTATTAGATCTTTTTCTAAATACTATACATGACATAAATCTTGAAAATCCATCGACATGGTCAAATTTGGGGTTGCCATTTAACTGTTCATGTAGGTCGAAAATTCAATAAATTCCTTTTTTAAGCAAGCCAACTGAGAGAGAGAGAGAAATGGGGTTTAACGTCCACTCAACACAAACTAGGTCATTTCGGGAGGCTGTGCAGCGAACTTCATAGCCAAATTTTGAGGTTTTCATTTCACTAGTAAATTGTTCAAGTAGTTTGCAAATTTAGTAAATTCCTTTTTATCTGACTTGCCAACTAAAGGTGAGCAGCAACCTCAGATATTTGCTAAATCACCAAATTATTTAAGTTATATGCATTTATAAATCAATATGAATTTCAGACTTTATTTTAAGGGTAGAACCACATTATTTGTGTTGCTCTACCAACAGCAGACCAGTCGGATTTAAATTCATACTGATGGGTTGCCGGCACAAGTCAAAATTGGGTTCAGGGGACTTGTCCTACTCCTAGTGAAAAGTTTGAAATAATAAATAAATATTGGAGCCTGAAGATTGAAGCCTACCTGGTTCCGACAGGCCTTAATAGGGCAATGAGTTTGGGAAAAAATATTTTCGGATTTCAA
Organism: Patella caerulea; assembly: GCA_036850965.1. Lineage (NCBI taxonomy): Eukaryota > Metazoa > Mollusca > Gastropoda > Patellidae > Patella > Patella caerulea. The sequence goes on from JAZGQO010000021.1 coordinate 18,528,874, forward strand.
AAAGTCCAAGAATTTCTCTTTTTTATTTTGCTTATTCCAATGATTTATTATAAGCCCATTCCAATAATACTAAAAAAGTCTTGTGTTCCGAGACAATAGAAGGAAATAATAATTGTTAGAGAATGATAGATTGGCACATGAAGAACACGTTCATTGAACCGTGAGTGTGTTCTTTCAACACTCGGGTCAATTACTGAGTACTTTCAGTACACTAATGTGACAAGAATGATAGAACAAATTGTTTTCTTTCATAATAAGAAAACAGAATCAAACAACATTAGCTACATTTCTTGAGACGACAGATTTATTTCTTCTAAGATTAGCGGGTGCAAATTATATAAAGATTTCATTTTTGCTAAATCAATGAAACATTTAACCTGTAATAGGTCTATTCATGCCCCATAAGAATCAAGCAAATATCAGATGAAAACAGGGTTGATGCTTTCATATTAAATATGTATTTATTTTTGGTTTCATTTGATTAAAAGTGAACCAGGCAAAAGGCAAAACAGCCTAAGCCTACAATACAGAAATTCAATAAAATGAAAAAAATAATTCCAAGGGTGTACAATTTCCTTTCATGAGAATTTTTATTCAGAACAAATTGGAGAAAAAGAAAAAGATAAATAATACCATTACTTCTGTTCAAAAGTTGCTAGCAGCTTTTGAAGAAAATATATTCATTACAGATTGTTTAAAAAAATTATTTCTTTAATTTAATGTGAATCAACTACAGTCAAATAAGAGGTGTGGTGGTGTTCAAACTAGATTGTGCGTACTATCTAGACAAATTTGCCAAACTTTTGATTCATGATTAGTTCACATTTTACTGTGATTTTCATGGGTTTTAAATTAAAGATCACTCTGATCAAAATACCATAATCAGGTCAATCTTGGAACATTTCTCTTCTTGGCAAAAGTCATAATGCTGTTTGAACCTTACAAGTTGGACTTTTAAAACAATAACCCCAAAAATCTTTTACAATCTTAGAATTCAAATGAATTTATTTCACAGAAAACATTACATTTTACAGAAGAAATATTTTATCAGAGTAAAAAACATTCTTCAAGTAACATGAAATCTGTTCCTTGCAAAACAAGTAATGTCAGACATGTGCAATGATTTATCGCCTCGAAATGCTTGATAACTCGCTCAGTCTAAAAATCAAATTGGTAGAATAAGGAAGGATGCACAACAATATTGTAACTGTCGTCAGTAATGACATAAAGTGTCGCTAACCAACAATTTCATCCCTCGATACCAAATCTAGCAGAAATGAAGGGAAAAACCTAAAGACTCTTCCAAATGACAGCATTCTTAATACCGTAATATGGTCAAAATCATGGTCGTCATAGAAACCCGATTTAATGGAAAGGTGGACAGTCTCGATTTTTGATAGACAAGTTGTGGTTACTATAGCAACAGTAACAACAGGAGTGAGAGTTTAGTGTCGTGTAGCAGACTTTGCCTGTTTGCTGGTCTTACCTTCGGTAAGACCATGGTGGCTCTGTATAGAACATGTCTATGAAAATCAATACAGAGCAAGATGCTTGAGATGCAGATTTAACAAAGCATTGTATGTACTCCTCTTCGTGTTCTTGTCCCTTAACTAATTACCAAGAGGTGTTTAATGTTTTCAGTGTTAACACATGTAGCGACAAGTTACATGAAAAACTAATACATCATCACAGCCGATTATCAATAAATTTATAATAAATTTCTGCCTGAGTTTATAGATGGATGATAAAATGTCAGCACTATGTCATGAGACACCATAAAATTATTATTTGGCAATTTGCTTAATCTACATACGCAGTATTTATTAAGTATTTTGCATAAAATAGTCATTCATGGAACAAATTCAGTGTAATTTAAACCCCCATAGCTTTTCGGTCAACTACATATCATTTGCCCACATTCTCCAAGTTGTGCGAGTAGTCAAATAACCTGTCAAATTTTTGTACTTTTGCAGGTAATGTGGACCTTTACAAGAAATTATGAAATAATTACCTTATGAATATAAACACTGCCTGCTTAAGTTTATTAATTAAAAGTGAATTGGATGGTAACTTTAGACTTTAGCCAAGAGCATCAACAAGAATTTTTAAAAAGATCAAGGGCAATCAATCTGGCAGCAATTATCGGAAATAGATGAAATATGTGCCTTTTTCTTAAGAATATAAACACAATAGTTTTCAGCTTTTAACTTTATAATTCTCTTTGCCTTTATTTTCGAAGATGCAACTCTCTTTTACACAGTGAGTGGAAGTAATAAAGGTATAGCAGCTTTGCTCTAGAAAATTCTTATGACCCGTGGACAGGGCCCATTTTAAGTATTATATTGTTGAAGCTTGATTTTTCAGTGTTTTGAGGTCCATGAATATTTCCAGAATTTGATTTAGGATAACACAATATCATGCTTACACTTACCAAAATATAACAGGAATAACATATTATATTTATAACCATGTGTCATTACTATTAACAGTCCAAAAAAAATATCCACACGTAAACTAAGCTACACTGTTACCTGCACCTGATAATGTTCTGCCATATAATTTTTATGCTTTAGGTGGGAATATGTCAAAAATACAGAACATTTGAAACAGAAATCGAAAGTGGTCGATGATCATATTGATAGCTCAGTTTCCCTTACAATCTTCTGAGATTTACAAGGCTACAAAACATTTTGCAAAGCACAGATTTTTAAAACAGGAGGCATGTCTGTACCTGTAGGCACCATAACATAGGCCCTACGGATGGAGTCATGGACAATACTTTGGTCCTCAAATAGAGCATGACTAATAATTTTTGGGTTAGGGTTATGGTTAAAACCAGTTCTTGTCAGTGATAAGATTCCACATAACAATTAACTTTTATTGTTTTACTACAGTCATCATTAGTTACACAACTGGGTATAATCCTCTTTTGACAACTATACGTATACAACTCTATAACATAACCATGAGATAATGTGGTTTCTACACGGTGCAATATTCTTTTGGGTCATAAAATTCTATAGTTACATGTTTTAAAATGTGGTTTTGAAAAATATGCTAGTTATAGAAGGTGTAAATTGACCAAGATATTTAGGTCATTTTTATTTATCAAGCGGTCATGACCTGTAGATTCGACCAAACTAGAGCCCATGCAGTGTAGGTTAAATGAATAATGAAAATAAATTTATTCTTATATTAGGGGAAATTATTTATAAATGTGCATCTGTAAGTTATTCATATATGCTTATATTATAGCCACGTACCACGTTACGGTAGAATCTGGTGTTTATCACTGTAACAGAATAAAGTACCCCGCCAGACAGAGCAGTTGGCCAAACTGATCTGTCTAAAAACATTCTCTAACAGCTAACCATTAACCCTTGTTCTTTACAGGTAAAATGCAAGTAATCTGATACAATCATTTGATATCTAGTCAAATGAAATAAAATGAGGTTTAACATCCTATTTTTCTGCACCATCTGGGCTAATACGACCAACTGGAATCTAATGCTGAGTTGCAAAGAAAGTAGCTTTGGACCATAGACAACAGAAATCTGCTCTACAGACTGTACTCAACTAAGAACAGAAAAGGGCTAAAGAAGAAGAAGAAAACGACCTGGATTACTTGAACTTAAAATAGGTTAACTATTGCCTTTTTAATCCTCTTATTTTATATGTGTTCAGTAAGAAGACAACACAGGTTTATTTTTCAAAAGCTTGACTTTACATGTAATGCAGACTAAAACATTTTACTTAAAGACTGCAATATATCCCAAACAATAACTCCATATAATTATATAACTTTACCGTCAATTTTGTAAAATACCTCCAAATTTTTTTCGAAAGTGGTTCAGATTTTGCAGATTATTTTTCTTCCAAACTGGAAAGTACCAAGAATGTATTATGACTCTAGTTTCTAGACATTGAAATCAAGTTAAAAGTATCAGCTTACTTGTATTTAATCATACTCAGACATTTACTTAAATACATTCATGTTACAACAAAAATATGATCCACGAAAATCAAAGATTTGGGCTAATCTATCACGATATTTGCAATTAATTATTGTGGAAACTCATTTACTGTGACTCTATAACCATTGACTGTTTGTCTTTTTAACAACTTATTAAATGTATTGGCCAATCGCTGTGAATTATTTATCGTATAATTACAAGCGTGATGTGAACGTAGTGTTCAACATGCAAAATTCTCGTTATTATCTGTTTTTACAACACGACTTCTGATGTTGGCTGAAGTCTTTTAACTACAGTTTAATCATACTCAGTCGTTAAGGAAGCCATTGTCGTTACAACCAAACATATTAATGCTCAACTCTAATAAAACTGTTAATGGCAAATCTGTTGTCAGGTGTGATATTTTAGTCCAAATACAGGATGGACGCATTCTACATATCTGTCCAACCAATGAAGATCAACGACAGAGCATCGACTGATCTTTTGTTGAAGATTACTAGCAATATATGTGAAAATCATATAAAGGCTGCACAGGTTACAGATGGGCAGGCCTCACCATTTGAAAATCTCAGGAGAGCACAAATTACACTCCCGAGATGTTATGCCATTTTTATGTTGCTATGTAATGCGCTATGTAAGAATCAACTATCATTATCATTCACTTTTATTTCATTATCTGGTAAGAAAATTAAAACTAATAAACATTATTAACTTATAAATAAACATTAATATCAGAAATAACTGATAGATTACAAACCATTACCAAATTAGAATTTGTAAAATTAGGTTCGACTGAAATGTACGGGCTTCGACGTTTCAAAGAAAATGTGATAATAATTCAAACATCATAAGTGGAGAAAAAAACAATTTGCAACCACGCCTGAAGAAAATGTGAAATAAATGATTTGATTAACAACAAATAAATATTACTCTTCTCAATCACACATGCAGTATATCGCGATATTTTGATATTTGTGGAAAGTGTGTGGATGATGTTACATGCATTCTTGCACATCAAGGGTCCAGTCAAGTATGATCCAGTCTATCTCCTTTAATAGACACAAGAAAGACAGAAGAATAAAATAAAATATTTTATTTACCTTGTTTTCTCCAATACCAGCTTTAGTAATCTTGAGACCAGTTGCTTGTTGGAGTTGTTCTATGATTTTTTCATCATCTGTAATATCAAATAAATACCAAAACATTATGTGGTGTATGGTAACAATAGGGTTTAACGTCCACTCGACACAATCCAGGGCATTTCGGGACTAACATGTGTTTTAATTTTATTTGGGGACCAAATATAAAATATTGTTTAAGTAAAAAATAAAAACTCCAATGCTGATTCATAGGCTTATGTTAATGATGATAATAATTAAAATATGCATAAATGGTGATGATGATAATTATGCATAATAATCATGATGATGAGAATTATGAATAGCCATAATGGTGATGATACTTAAATTTCCTCAAATTTTGTTGAGTAAAGGACACAGGAGGAGTTGCCTCCCTTCTCAAACCCATAATCATTAGGATTAAAATCTGAAATTTCTCTATTCTATATCATGTGACACTTGTAGGGGCAAAATGCAAATGAATCTGTTAAGACACACATGATTAATACAACATGAATAACTTCCAATAAAACTAATTTAAGATGTAATTGTGCAGTTCATTTGGTCGAGTTTTATGGTAAGACGGCCACCAAAACTTACAAGGTACGGTAAAGACAAAACAGTGTAACTATGATCCTTGTCGACAATGAAGATAAAAACACTATATTTATCTCATCATTTAGTTCTATGATCTCATTAAAGAGAAGTAAAATGGCATGAAGTCAGAAGGTGATAGTTGTCTTGGTCCAGTCTATGATTCGTTAACAACCCATGTTTCACAACATCTTTTTGCAAGCTTGTGACAGCAGTAATGACATGATAAATAATTAATTGAATGTGGCATTTGGGTGTTTGATCATTGTCTTATAAGAGACAGTAAAACACATTATAACAGACATAATTATTTATTTTACCACTTATCTTTTTTTCAGAGATTTAGAGCAAGATTTTCTTGGTTAGATTTAAATCACAGAAAATGTATGCATATTTTATTATCCTAACCATAGTCTACCCCATTCCACAAATAATATATAAAGGGTAAATTATTAAGCATCCAAAAGAATACGGATTTGGAAGTTGGTATACTGGAAAACCTCTAAAACTATAACATTACATTAAAAGAAATTGGGTGTAACATTCTTCTTTTCGGCATCAACCAGGGCTAATGAATATAGGCATATGCTTAGCAGTGCACTGTGAGGAAAATTCTGCCCGGAAAACAACCTACTATATTTTGAATTCTGTCAAATGTTCTTTTTCTTTGCACTCTAATATCCAGTATCACTGACAAGAATAAACCATGCCAGAAAATCCTGGTTAGGAGGCCAGCGCCTCGGTCACGCCACCCTCGACAACAAAGAGTTCTGGTATTAAAAAAAAAAGTATTGTAGTGTTTTTGAATAATATTTTTTGTCTATATTGTGCTACAACCTATTATTTCACAGAGTCAAAGAACCTAAATATTATTACTGAAAAAACTTCAAAAACTTCTGAAGTATGAAACACTATAGCTGGGATAATGGAATGGATTTTTTATAAAATATTAAATTTTCTTATGGACCAATCCATGCGGATTAAGATAGATGAAAATTATCTAGATATTGTGAATGATTGATTAAATTATCTAGATCTTAATAAAAGATACATTGAAACAATAACCTGTTATTTAATTTCCTTAAATAACTATAATCTTAATCAGAAGTATATTATAAAGTTGATTTGGGTGATTAATTGTAATGAACAAGGTTAAGTACAACATCTATATTCCCTTGTATCCAATTAAGTCAGTTAATATACCATGGATCTTTCCAATTACCTGATTAAAATGATCAGGTGTTTTCTTTCGCATCTGATCTGAGAAACAATTTCTTTGAAAACGTATAAAATACATGAAATTCATCCTTGTATGCTGGAACACACCAATGTGCATGCTTGATAATATATAACATTACATCATAAAAGCTTTAAAAAGTTTCAAAAAAAAAAGAATTGAAAGATATTTTGATAAATTATGCAACCTATAACAGTTTTCTTATTTTTTACAATCGTACTTCGTAGGTGAAGACCTGCATTCGACAATCTGCTGATCCTATAAATAACGCTAACCATTCGGTCATCCATACCCCTCTACTAATTCAAATAACACTGATAATTCTTATACGCATTAACACAACTGATACGCATTTTAGATTTTTAAAATGACTTGTTCTAACATGATGTGAATATTAAAAAGATATCTGGAAGCATATTTTATAATTAAATCAGCATATTTGTATTTATCGGTTTACAAATAAATAAAATTTCCTCTAGTTAAATAAATTATCATATTCATGCATTATTTATAATTTCACAATTCACAGATGACAAGTAAAACTGTGTTCACTTTGAATTCACTCTGTGTCTTGAAGCTTGGTACATCCTTACAGCAATAAATACAATAAGCTTCTTAAAGGATTAACACACAAGTAATCCCTTCTGATGTGGGGATTTGAATCCCAGGGGCATTTATGTATTAAACGTTGGTTGTACAAAAATAAAACATGTGATACTGTCAATAAATAAACCTTTTGGGAAAGAAAAGGGCGTTTTTATATAAAGATGGAACCGGAGTTGTATTTTCTTTTACCAATTAAATCTGAATACAAATATTGTAGTATAATAATTTTTCATGGGGGGAAAAAACCCAATCAATCAGTTATTTGGATGCTTAATTTCTCAGTAATTAAATAAACTTAAGGCCCAAACTTAATATTTTTGTACAGAAATAAATATCAAACACATAAACCATGGAAAGTGACAATGTCACAAAATTCTTTAACAAAAAAAATTTCAGAAAGAAAGTCCAGTAAACATATCATACTATACATAATATTTTATCTGAAAAATAAAATGAATACTGTTAATTATAATTTTTATAAATGTACCTGTATCTTATCTACTTCACATATTCCAACAGCAACTATTGTAAATAAAAACACTAATATTTTTTTTTTAAAAAGGTATATATATATTTATATATATTCATTTATTTCATAAGCAACTACTGTAAACATCAACAAATTTTTATATTTAACAAAAAAAAAAAAAAAAAAAATCCAATAGCACATCTTATATAAACACACTAATACCTTTTAAATATATATTTATTTTAGCAGCAATTATTGTAAATATCAACAAAATTGAAATATAACAAATGTTTATAATTTGTATTAATGAAAAAATAAAATCTTCAGATTTTACTAATGAGAAACATTTCACAATATTTCTCTTTTTTAAACTGAAACAACAAGATTCTGACAGATATCTCAAGGGAGATTTTTTTTCATTGGAATAATAACCTTGTGATTTACACAATACATTCCAATCTAAAGACATCATTTCATTCATAATTAATCAGGCAGAAGATGACTGACACTCAGCTATAGAACATTATAAACGCTAAAAATGATAGTAAATACTGATAGATTCGGTCACAGCTACATCGCACAACTTATAATTATAACAAAAATATTCTGAATTTCTATCTTTTAAGATAAAAGATTCTATAAAACATATGTATATTTAATGAGTCTGTTGTGAAAAGAATAGCTTCATATAATGTTGACATATTATTGTTTATTGGCCAGAATATGTATGCACTGCAATGATATTTTTTGTCTTCATTATAAACACACATGTAGCTCTAATATGATAAAATGAAGACAATTTTTTTTTAAAAGAATGAGAATTAAGGGTGCAAACAATACCAAAAAAAAAATTGAAATGCCCAAAAATGTTTAATCAAAAAATTTGTTTAGGTTTTTTTTGTTGGGAATGATCTTAATCTGGGGAGTTGAATGACAAAATGAAATACCTAATGTAACTTGTAAAATAATTTCTTTCATTTTTTTTGTTTTTGGTCCAATCAAAAGGTGATTACAGCAATTAGATCATGTGATATAAATCCTTAGAGATCATTAAAAAATAATAATTTACTCTGATTCCTCAAATTTGATGAATCCATTTGTGGCTCTGGGCGACCTTACAGTCTCTGGGGAACAAAACTGATTGTAGATTCGTTGTTGAAGCAGCATTTTCCTGAAGCTCAATTGTTGTCAACTGTGACAATTTGAATATGTAAGCCATCCAAGTCCCGATCTTTTTGACAGAAGGTATCAGTATAACGTCCTGTTTTTCACATTCATTTCCTCATCCAGTAGACGTAGGAAATCTTTTAAAATTGACGGATATCTGTGATTCTTTCATTAACCTGTCTTGCTGTGGATACTGTGACAACTATATTCTCATAAAGATATACGGTATGTCTGTCGTTACAGAAGTCTCATAATATCTTCCTTCTTCATATATTTTCTATTTGAGAGTTTTTAGGTATCCACAAAATCTGACAAACATCCAGGAAATAATTAAGATAATAAAAGGATATTTCAGACAAAAAGCAACCCTGATGGTTAAAATGGATCTGGAAGGCTGTAATACTAAAAATTTGCTTTATCACCAGGTTAAATATCTTTTTTTCAAAAAAACCCCCAACAAATATTCAAATAAAAAAGAGACCTTAAATAAATGAAGAAAGGTTCAAGCTATTTGAAAGATTTGCATACAGGTATATGCTGTTTATATTGTGTGAATACCTTAATTAATATACATCTTTACCTATTTCTCTTGTTATGAAAAATATAAATATTTTAAGAGCTTAAATTTATATATGACTATACAAGATGGATGATTGATTAACAACAGATTTAGACAATAACTGTATCAACAAACAAAAAATCCTTGTGACATAAACATAAAGAGAAATAAAGCGGATGTCAAAAAAATATTCTTTTGAAGAAAAGCGTCCAAAACACAAAATAATAAGAAAATCAAACAAATGGAGAAAAAAAAATTGCTTCAAATAATGTATATACTTCCTAAAAAAACAAATTCACAGCTAGTATATATAAGCACTTAAAGAGAAGCAGACCAAATTATTCTAATTGTTTCCATCTTCATGACAACTCTGAGCTATTTTAATAGAATAAGATTTTAAAAGTCTTCAACCTTCAGTCATGAAACGAGAGACTAGAGAAGGGATGGTGTGGGGATGATGGACATTGTAGTTATTGATTATTTTTTGCTGCCATCAGTTCAACTGATTGGACATATGAGGCCAACGAAACACATCATTTAATACTTAACGATTAATGACGATCTTTTTGTCATCTGAGTTCATCTTCGCAATGATGATCGGTACAGTTAATTATCAATGATCAAAATGTTCCATTCAGCTTAAATTCACACAGATGTTAAAGGGGCTCTGTTGCAAAAACATGATTTTAGTTATATGGTTTATCTTTGATGTGCACAATACTTAGACAAACCACCTCCACCCCACCCCGCCTTGCAATTTCCGGTACTGAAATTTGTAACATTGCTGTACAGTTTCATTTTATGATGACACAGATTTCATACCTATCAAGATCATACCTTGTTCAATATTTAAATGGTACATATTGTTTGGATTTTCCGATTGATATCTTATAAAGCATTAATAATTCCAATCCTGAAAAATCTCACTACAATTTACAGACTATTATTACATCCTTTTTTCAGTAAGACTGATCAAAGGTCTGGAAGAAGACTTTTAAAAATAAATCATCAAGTCATTCTACTCTGTGAGAGGGAATGGCAAGAGGTTTATCTCCTCCCTCACAATTAGTCTAACTTTAACATATCTAACTAACTCGAGTAATTATGAATATCTCTGAATAATTTAGATAAACTTAGTGGAATGGTGATTGTCGAACGAACACACTGTTCATGTCAAATCTCTTGTTAATACGGTAGCCTGAAGGCAGGTGGTGACTGGTAGTAGAGAACATGTACATGGGGACGAATTCCCTCATTATTTTTCAGCCTATTAATGTTCTTTCCTACAGCTAAGCTGTTGGCACCACCTGGGACTGTGCTGTAGTTTGTTGGTCTAAGAGTCTAAGCACTCATACATTTGTTTATTGTCTTATTGCTATTTTGTCTTGATTTTCTTTTGTCAACAGCACTTAAAGGTGTAGATTTAAGTATAATTGGCTCTAAGCTTTGATCATGTATTAATTTAATTTTAATTCTAGTAATATGCATGATAAACACTAAATCCAAAACTTTCGTATTAAATATTGACTTATATATAGCATTGTGCACTGTAGAAAGCAACCATTTGAATTTTTCCTTTTTCCACCCCCCCCCTCGAAAAATATGAAAAATTATCTGTATGTCTTCTGAATGTTCTCTACTGAAAGCTATTTTTGACCTTAAAGACCCTTTTGACCCTTGAATATAGTATTAATTTTTAAGATACATCTACAAGTTATGTCCATTCTTATAGTCTGTGCACTTTTGAAATGCATTATTCAAGGTGTTTGATTTTTCACTTCTTTCAATTACATGGATATGGTTTTCTTGTATCACGCTGAGGAAGGACTTTATCAATTTAATCTGTTTATTCTTTCAATAAAGTGATGGCAGGTAACCAAATACCTTCATTTCCAGTCCGCTAATAAATAATTGTTCTTTCATTAGGTTCACGACACAGAACAAAGGCATTATGACAAATATGGCATCCATTTGATAAGTAAAATGCCCATCTCTTAATGAAATAACATGAGATGTCCATTCCAGAAATAATGAGATATAATTCTAACATCTGTCTTCAAGATTATGGGAATCATTCATTAAATGTCTACACGATTAAAAAGAATGAAAAGCTTATCACCCATCATACCAAATTTGACATTCAGTCTATCTATTCAATTTACCTAAATACTCTTACATGTAGAACGCATTACTATTTTTACTTAATTAACGCTCAAAAAAAATGGGATTTTAAATTCTCTTTTTCTGCACCAAATTGGGCTAATGAAGATGAGTGTCAGAGGGAAATGCACCAGAACCCTGAGCTCAGCCTTCCATTCCAGTTATATTAAAATATGAATGTAAATATTTGTTCAGCTATTTTTCCTTGATGTTTGCTCGGAACAATCTTGAAAATTTATGCAGTTCAATTTCAGTAGTAAAGAATATATATATGTATAGATACACACAGCAAGATCTGTTTTACTGGTTCATTTTAAATAGCGATAGACACTATTATAACATAAAGCATTCTACCCACACTAAAAAGAAATTAAAAAAAACCCTGTTAATTTATAATTTGTGGAACTTTCTGAATATAGAAAGCAAAACCACTGTTATTCATTGGTTTACCAAAGTCAATAACAATTGTGTAGGCTCTTGTTGGAATAAATAAACTGACATATTTACTTATGACCGATTTATAAAACATAGATGTAACAAGACACAGATTTCCTTTAAGAAGAAGACAAAATATGGCTGCCATAACAACAGGATGAACACCTGAGGACATGAAATACTTTATCATCCATCTTTCGTTTCCTAGACAACGTGAACAACATATAAAGTATCCTGCATGTTTGTAGTCTGAGGATTATAAAATTATTAATCAGGTACCACCTCAGGTGGTCTTGAAATAAAATATTTTTCAGGATGTTTAAAACATTTGGAGAGGATTATTTAAAATGTTATGAATATGTATAGGCAGACATGTGAATGTGACCTAACTGTCTACATAATTCTACTTCATATAAGCAACTATAATAGAATTGTTTTAAAGGCCTAGGAGAAGGATTGGGAGAAAATACAAAAAACTCTCCAGTTTGTGTCAAATATTTATTCATTTCATCAAAAAACTAAATGGAACTTATTTTAGTAATCAAATTTTTATAGAAAATGCAATAACTGACCTAATTGGAATTGCATATTTTACACCAGCTTTGAGAAACTCCACAACAACCATTAACCAGTGGTTGCCAGACAAGAAATAGCCATATCAAAAGGGACTAAGATCTTTTCGATTTAAAGTAAAGATATATTTTAAATTCATGAAACTCAGAAAAAAATGCGACCTCAAGACAATCCACAACCCTCTTATTTCAGTCTGATTTTCATCGAATTCAAAATCATTTATCATCAGAATGTAACAACGGTATATTTACACAATTTTTAAAAATTGGATAAAAAAAGTGACCTCTGGAGGGTCCACAAGCAAAAATCACAATTTTTTCATACAATAAGGAGTCATAATCAGGAATTTACAGTCAGACATCAACTGAGATCTTGCAATATAGGGTTTAAGTTTCATCACAATTGGAAATAAATTGTGACCTCTAGAGGGGTCCACAATTGAGATATTAATACTTTAACAATATTTGCATACATCAAACGGCCATTTTGTCATTCAAACTCAACCATCGCTATGGTGTAACAGTACATGATATATTCAAAGGTTTTCTTAAATCACATAAAAATTTTTATCTCTAGAGCAACCACACACTAAAAAACAGATTTTTAGTAAAATCAGGAGCAATAATCTGGTCCAATATACCTAAATATCAAAAAGAACCAAAATCAGTGAGATATAAACCTATATTTCAAGTTTCGTTAAAATCAGATAAAAATTGTGACCTGTAGAGTGGACACAAACAAATGTTAACGGGCACACAGACGGACAGGAGTGGAAACAATGTACGTTCACATGAAAATGTTGGCATATAAAAATAACGGCTAAAATATCTTATATAGGATGACCAATTTGTCTCTGATATCGCATGCATTCTAGTCAGGAAAATTCCAATGTACTGTAACAGCATTATACACCGTTTATGCTCTGAAACTGAAAATAATTTTTTACGGAATGGAAAAGATTTCCAGCTGGTCTGTTCATCTTTAAAGCATCTTGATTTACATGTACATAAAAAATGACAAAACCCTGAATTCTACAGATAGTCACAAGAGAAACTAAAAGCAATAAAATAATATTGACTTGTGCTAACAGAATACAACAGTATTAAGGCTCGACAATATATAAGTATTTCCTGTTTGTTTAAAGATTTTGCATACACAGCATGCAGAAAAAATTTCATTCCCATCTAATATGGTTCAATATAAGGTACTTGAATTTGAACTAGACAATGTTTTTCATTCCATGTTGGAACTTTCTCAACCAACATCGAAGTTGAACCCTGGACCTCCTGCTTAACAGGCGCATGGACCGCAGACTGGTAGATCTATGCAGCTACTGAATCAAAAACTAGCTCAGGCGGTGAAAATAGATAGCTAAAAATCCCCTCTCAACAACAATAAAAAAAAGTTGAAATGAGAGGTAATTTATTTGTCATCACAACATCTCAAGCAAAAAGACCCATTGTCAAATGATCAAGCCATTTTTAAATGAAATCCAGAAAATAATGCTCCTTTTAAGTTTAATACTAAGTGCAGGAAGACTGTACTACACACAAAACAAAACCAACAAGATAAACCTGAGGATACAAACTGTGTTCTTTACGCAAATATCAAGTTTATTCTATCAATAACAAAATTTGAATATTAATTTTGACCCAAGTAGGAGGTCTTCATACATTACAGTTATTTTTAATCATTGAATTGAAATAAATTTACCGAACAATTTACTGTGTTTTAAACAGGAAGGATTTTAACATTACAACTATTTTCAATAATTCAAAATCGCAATAAATTTTCTATATAAGCTTTTGCAACAATGTGACAGACACTTACAAAATGTCAAATGTTCAATCATTATGAAACCTTTTTTTTGTTGAAAATATTTATAAGAAATGGATAGCAACAGGTTGCCTAGCAACAGAATAGAATGTAGCATATATACCATTATGTCTTTATACATGTATTGCAAACCATCTTACAGAAAATTGGGATTATGTTCTTTTCATTATGATCATCAATAGGAATGACGCTTTTGCAAACGAGAGACAGGAAGTCAACCCTATTATATATAATTAGTAGCTAAGATATCTTATCCAACGGGAGATTTATGCCCAGTCTTGCTCATCTATGTCATTGTTGGTAATCTTGTATATTTATCTTAAAAGGGGCTTTGAGCTAATACGATAGTTGACACAGTACACATTGTTAGTTTTTGTTTCCTATTGCACTATATATATTCATTCCTGTCACTTCCATGCTATAAGACAAAGGGTGAGAAATGGGGTTCAATATTGACTCTTCACAAACCAGGGCATTTCGGGACTAAAATATGACCTTTATTTCAATAATTCACTTGAGTGCAGGTATATATTACAGTGAGAGTAAACTGGAAAATTGAAAAGACCTCACTTCTTGTCACACACAAATTGACTGCATTCGAAAACTTGGCCAAAGTACAGCATAACGAAAGTTAACTGTCTAGTCATGCGGATGGGACAAAGAATCATCGCTGTATACACATTTGTGTGTTTGTAAATGCCCCACAGACAGTTATCCAGGTAGAATTCCCTTCATAGCAAACTGCAGCACGGCATTATGAGAAAGTTTGTGCCGAAAATCAGGATATCAAACCCCATTTCATTTCATTTCATTTAGACTCTGGGAAAGCTCCTTTACTGGCAAATTTCTGAAACTGGATTTACAGCTTATTAGAAGAAAACGACAAACATGCATAAAAAAAAGCTTTGAATATGGCCTTTTACAGTCACAACAGAAAACACTGCAATTAATGAGATCTATTAAATTTCCAGAAATAAACATAGCCATTAATGATGGTTGGAAAAGCAGCCGGAGTCAAAGATCAAATACGGACGTCCGCTGAACACTGCAGAAAGACGATGGAAACATTGGTTCTCGATAATAGAGAAAAGAAAAAGAAGACGGGTGCTGGAGGAAGTTCAACTTCCTGTGGTTATTATCCTGAATATGAAATTATCTTCCAAAGCAATTATTGTAGCTCATTAAATGAAGAAAGATGCTATTATATTGTAAGGCGTCCTATCTCTAATTGTAACATCATGACTGACTATATGATAGCAGGAATCATCCATCACTCCTTTTAATACGAGGTCCATTAGTGGAGAGCAAGGCATCTTAATTTACTGTCTTCAGCTTATTTGTCACATCACAGATATCAATGATGATGATGACAGACAAAAACATGAATTACACATATTTAAAATGAAAACTTAAATATTACTTAATAATGCTACAGAAAATATCTTCTCTGTAGTTATTGTAGATAATAGTATAAAATAAGATCCATGAAAGCTGAACTTCTGAGAAAAAGTAGGAGATCAGTAAAAAAGTCTTGAGAGTGAATTTAAAAGTTATACTGTTGTTAAAAGAAACAAAAAATATTGTATGTGTCACTATTTCCTTCACAGATCTCATCTCACGGAAGAAAATATTACATCCATCACATCTATTTCCGCTATATGAGAACCTTTATGCTGGAACGCCTGAGGCAACAGCTTTCACTAAAGGAAAACTTGAGATTCGAGAAACGTCTTCGATAGATCACTTGAAAAATCAAGATAAAAGTCATTGTTTCTTGTGACGGAAAGAAGTGTCTATCTGGTAACAAGTAGTTTATTTTTATATTTTTCCATGCTTGTTTTTTTTTTGTTCGTTGAAGGAGTAACACTAGTTCACTCGCAATGGGAATATTTAATATATTTTCAAGACTACTAAAACAGGAGATTTTTTTTTTCTCAAACATGTTCATATCGTTTTATGTTAAAACATTTCTATTGTACATAGACATTTTATTTTTGTTTAGTTATCTAGGTTTTATTGTAAAATTGTTTCCATATTTTAAAATATCATGAGCATTTTAATATTCAAAAGAATATTTTTTTATTCACTTATGATTCAAGTAAAGTTGAATTAAATTAATAAAGCTAGGTTCCTATAGTTCCCACTATAGTACGATTTGCTACGATAGGATTGTCTCTATTGAGTCCACAATCTGGGCTCCGTTTCTCAAAATCTTAACTAAAGTTAAAATCCAAATTTTAGTAGATACTTCAATTTCGATTGGTTAAGCACTAAAATCAATCTAACATTATCCAATCAAATTACTAAAATTTGGTTTTTATCTTAGTTAAAATTTGATGAAACAGGCCCCAGGCACATCCAGATACATTTTCATACAATTAACACGATTGCCATGACTGACCTCAATATATAATAAGACCTGATAGCATCATCACGATTACACCACGATTTCAATCTAAGCGTGAATCGTGATAGTAGGAACCTAACAAACCCCCCCACTGGAAATAAAGGAAATTACATTATATGGATCATGCTATATATAAATGTAACAAAATGTTTGAGAAAAGATAAATGATAAGTCTTGGTTGGATACAAAACGATTTCAAAGCAAATTTTATTTAAAGTCGGGTATTCTTCATTAATAACCCCTCACTGGACGAGTTCAAATGGAAATGAAAGGAAATTACTTAATGTGGAACATTTTTAAATAATAATGTTTGATGAAAGTTAAGTGACAAGTCTTGGTTGGATACAAAACTGTTTCAAAGCAAACTTTGTTTAAAGTTAGGTATTCTTTATTTCTTTTAAAACAGTATCTTAATAAAAAAAAATCTTAAGATCAGAAAACATTGATTCTTTTGTTATTCATATTGAAAATAATAGAAATCTTCCGATGAAACGGAAATTAATGAATTATATACTCCATAACACATCTGTATGTCTAAATACATATTTGAAAATCAGACGAGCAAATATATCAACACGTTTTCTCTTTGAAAGATGACAGTAATGATCATGGCAAAGATATTTTTTATACATACTTACAGATTATATAATTACATCTGTCAAAATATATTCCAATTAATACACTGTTTGATTTTATTATATCATGTTATCACAACACAATAATAGGCAGTGTGATATCATTTTGAAGAATTTTTCTAAAAACATGATCACCCAAAAAAACCAGATCACCCAAGTGATTACTAATTCTGATTAATTATACAAGGTATATTTTCATGGTCTTTGGCAATTCTACAGAAGTTGGGTCTAGATCTTTGGATGAATCGAAATATTGAAATTTTTGAAAGTGCATTTTTTATTACATTTTGGTAATTTGGACAGTAAATGTCAGATTTCAAATATAGCCAGACTTGGGGGCCTGCAACTTTAGTACAACAATTTTGATTTTCAAAATATCTTTTAACCACCCATTTATATTTAGTTCTGCATTGCCTTGTAGGATATATGTTTCTTTATTCATTACAAATGGCACCCAAAACCAAACAGCAAACAACTCGTGTATTGATATAAAATGTTCATTGTGTCTTGAACATTTGATATTTGGATCCTACATTTACACTGCAAGATAACAACATTAATATTGATTGAAATGAACCAATATGGAATTCTAATTTGCGTTTTTTCAATTTACAATATTATAAAATATATTAAAATAGCATTATGCAAGAACAAATTCTGCTTATTACAGGTCTTTCTTTAGGGCTGAGATGTTATCTAAATAATCAATTAGACATTAATTAACATATCCAGACCATAATAAACTCTTTAAGTCAAGGCTAGCTTTTGATGTTGGCGGATTAAATTCTTATATGCCGCTTAATGGCCGTTGATATTTAAATCAATCAAGTGGATAATAGAGACTATGTTGTTTATATTAATGATCTGAGTAATGATGACCGAGCCTATGTGAATATTTCAAACCCTCTTTTCTAGGCTAATAATGGATCAATTTGACTGAAATTTTCAGCAAATTATCTTTACATTATCTAGTTTTTAACTATTATAGTGAGAACTGCCATCTCTTTATCTTATATCCCATAATGTGACTTTAAGTTACAGTTGAGTTGATTTAAGTTAGTATATAAAAATAAGAGTTAATAAATTATATTTTTTATGATTAAAATATAATATTGATATTCATGTAGATAATAATGGAAAGCGATAACATAAGATGATTTTATGATGCTATATTTCTAACAAGACTTCCTCAATCAGTTGTTACCTTATCCTTATTAGTTGGTTATATCTTTTTGATGAAATAACCATGTTCTGACAAATTCAATTAGATCTACTGTAATTCACAGGGTGTGTACGTTAATTTACTTTCTTAGAACATTATCGTGACATAATCAGATAGATTAAGAGTTAAATATGATACATCTTATCTCTGATAACTTACTTTCTTAGTTGGATACATTTTTGTTTTATCTATGCAACTCTATCTGGATATTCCATTGGGTTGATAGGAATATTCATCAAATAACATCAAAATTGCAGAGTAATTTATTATAAAGAAGACTTCATTTTTAAAAGATTATTTCATGAAAAGAAACCTTGGTAAGTGGAAATGCAGCTATCGAGTCAAAAATTTCACTCATAACACATGGGGGGATTGGAATGGCCTAGTGGTCTGAGTGCTGCGCTTCGACCGTTAGCTGGCCGGTCACCTCTGGCTTGCGGCTGGTGTGAGCGTATGTGGCATGGAGATAGGGGCGCCTTCTCAACCTCGTGGGTTTTCTCCAGGTCCTCCGGTTTCCTTCCACTGCTGAAGACTCCTACGCGCTAGCAAATTATGAAAATAAAATTAAACCATATGTTAGTCCTGAATTGACCTAGTTTGTGTTGAGTGGACTTAAAACCCATTTTTCTATCTCCATCTCTCACTCATAACACCAAACATGCCACCTGTCTGTCTTCATTAGCCCGATTGGTACAAAAACGCAAGATGCTAGACACCTTTTCTTTATTTTCATAGAAAATGATTTTACCATGTATATAATGATATAGCATCTTGCAATAAATTATCAATGTAACTCAAAATTACATCTTTTCTGAATTGTTGTTGATCTGTATTTGTATGTGAAGATTGTACATCAAAAGTGAAAGGTTCAACAAAGTAAAATGAGAAGCTTTCTGTTTCAACAGGTTCATATGAGACAAGCCCTCTTTTTTTTGTAAATCGGTCAGTCACCTGTGATTGGTTCATCACTACTCTCCTCCTATTCTTTGATTCATCTGTTCGGAATTAAAAGGACTGCTGGTTACGGGAAGCAACCTGATGGCCCTGGACTTGTCTCTTTCAAGAAGATGCTTCAGTAAATTGTCAGAAAAATTGACACCAGGAAAGTAATCCCATCAATCTAGCAACTTGTGTTTTGTTGCACTCATGAATCACTAAGTTGTGAATCTCCTTTAAAATGGTCATTTTTCTGTCATGGGTTAGAGATTCAACTATCAATCTTGTGTTGATGTGAAAACCTAGGAATACGATTTTCTGTTTTTGGTATGGAGAAGATTTCTCTACATTTGATGTGAAGTCTGCATTCAGAAAGAATTCCCAAGAAATCATATCATATCAATTTTTCCTCCATTAGTTAGAGACTCAACTACCAATCTTGTGTTGATGTGAAAACCTAGGAATACGATTTTCTGTTTTTGGTATGGAGAAGATTTCTCTACATTTGATGTGAAGTCTGCATTCAGAAAGAATTCCCAAGAAATCATATCATATCCAGAGATAAGCTAGGTGACCTTGGATACTGATTATATCCAAATTAGAAGGCACTGGACTATTCCACAAGGAATGCTGAAACTATTTATCTTTCACTAAAGTAAGCATCCTTGGGATCTTGGCTTAATAATCTCCCTTTTAAGTCTATCTTTAAGTGACATATACTTACTCTAGTGAAAGATAGATAGTTTGAGCTTGGAATGGTTGGTCACCCGAAGTCCTGAATTTTATATTTCCAATTAAAAAAAACCTTACACCCGTTTAAAGGAAAAAAAAAACAATTGTTTATTTTTTTTTTTCAACAATTCATTTAAGATAATCTACCCAATGATAGTTTCATTAATGTTCAATATCACTTACTTGCTAAAAACCATCTTCAATAACTGGGCATTTTGACCAGTTTTTGACCTTTTCTTCAATCTAAATTAATCGTTGTTGTGGGTTTCGTTAGGATTTGCACTGGTTAGGTAGTCAGCCCATAGAAATCCAACCACAGAATCAGTGAATGATCATCATGTGAGTAGAGGAATGATAGCTACTTCCCAAAATTCATTCCATTGCATACAAAACATTATGGAGGACCAATTATATGGATGGTTGGAATATTGGTTTTTCCTTTGGAATTGTGTATGTCTTCACCATTTAAATATCCGGCTGCATTTAAAGCAGTTGGATGAATTGTGTTTTAGGAGTAAAAATAAGAATAGGTGTTTTCATGAAGATTACAGTGGAGTTACTGGAGAGATTTATACCTGCAAGGCCAAAGCAAAGAAACTAATTATTATTAGTTAGACCGAGCTTATAATATGATACAGATTTACTAATTGGACTAGACTGAATAGTGCCTGAAGCCATTTGTCACTTATTACTGGCCTTCTTTCCACAAAATATGTTAAAGCTGCCTGTCTTAGTTTTGGCATTTTCTACAGCTGATTGAATCCCTTCTACTTCTTAGATCCTTGAGGCAACCATGACAATCTTCCAAACATACCAGCTCTTGTGGTTGGATATGCAAAAAAACTATTTGTTTACCTCAGATTTATGTTTTGTGACAATCAGCAGAATCAGGATAATTAGATTATACCTTTCATTATAAAAGGTCTTTTTCCTGTAAATCCTAGTAATTGTAATAAACTCTGATAGTTCAACAAGCTTAGTTTATTTTCACTGTATTAAAAACTCCAAGTGTACATACTATTGCTTTCTGACCATGCTAAATATTTTCCATTTCCTTAATTGCTTTTAAAGAAATACACAAAGAAAACTTAGATTATATAACAAAAGAGAGGCCTTAAATTGAGGCACACGGTTCGATAAAGAGCATATTTGTTGTTTATTATTATCAAACAAAATACATACTAGTTAAAGATATGAAAATATCTAACTGATAAAATAAACAATTAATTGAATACATCTTATTAAGAAGTAAATGAATATCAACTGACAGCCTGTAAAAATAGATGACTTTTCAATATTTTCTTAAGGATAACTTATAGGTTGTTGAGCTGCTACTAAGTTCAAAACTTTAGTTCAACACCCTCAATTAATTAACAGAGAGTTGTAGAATAATATTCTTCATGCTTTTTCTGATTCAACCCCAATTTAGCTTTTTACTGACAGATGACGTATACTATATCACACACTATTAACAAGTAAACAATATAGGTTGCCAAGCAATGTAACATACATCCAAACGACTAAATCGTCCGAGCATTTATTATGCATCAATGACAAAGTTCAACAAAGTGAAACAAGGGCTTAACACAAGAGGTTATATACAGATTAAATATAATTAAACAGGCTTATTCATATTACTGATCAATTTCGTTCCCAGAGGCAGCCGCAGAGCCGAAGGCCTCTGGCACATTAGACCATCCATTTTTTCCAATTTTTTTCAAACCTAAGCCCCGCCCATTCTGACCTCCGATTGGTCAATCTTTTTGGGTCGATTTCTCGAAAACTAGAGGTCGGATCATCGGTTCGTTTGTTGTAAAATGATCATTGAGTCAAAGTCAACTCGCTGACATATAAAATTGGATCCTAAACGAACAAATTCAAGTTTTTGTAAAGATCTATTTTCCTACGTGTGGGTATATCTTTAAGTGATTCGGTCATCCAGACACATAAAATCAGGGGCGTACGACGCAAATAAACGAGAAATTTCACGCGTAGGAATTACATGTCATTTTCCGTGAAAATGGCTACCCCGATTCACCAGAAAAATTTCTTCTAAAATTTTTCTGGTTTTGAGATTGATTACAGATCTGAATAATGCATACAAATTGCATGATAACTCTTTTCTTTGGAGAGTTCACAAGGTTTAACAAAATGATATAAGGACCATAACTTTAGATAATACTGAAATTCTATGGGCTTTTTCATTTTACCTTTTTAAATAATGCATATCAATTTAATACAGATCTGGTGATAACTTTTGTCATTAGAGGTTTCACATAGTTCAACAAAGTGAAACAAGGGCCAGAACTCTAGAAGTAATTTATATCGAAACTGCTTGAATTCAATAGGCTTCTTCATTTTACAAATTTAATACAGATCGGATGATAACACCAGTTGTTAGAATGTTCACAAAGTTCTACACAGTTAAACAAGGACAATAACTCTGGAAGTAATTAACCAAAATTGTTAAAATTTAATAGGCGTCTTTGTCTCACTAAAGTAAACAATCTATAATCTGTATGAGGCAGACAGTCGTGGTACAGGTGTCGATTATTTCTGTCTCCACCATTTGTTTCAAGTGTCTCATGATTCATGAATGATTTCAATCGATTTGATTATCACGTTCTCAAATACTGCACTCCTCGTTGAGAAAAATAGCAAAATGAACAGAAATGTTCGCAGTTTATGCAGAGTGGGATTTACGAAATTTTATTCTGGATGTTGTTTTGATGAATAAATGGGCCCAGAATACTTTTTTTAGGAATTACAATTTTTTGGCCTTGAAGGAGAAAACTTTGACATTATGTGCTTGTGACTTCATGGTCTCCATGGAAATCTGCTTTTCACGAAGGCTATCGCAAGAATTCATTGCATTGTGAATGGTAAGATGTAAAGTTGATGTCTCACAAACCCCAGGGTTGATGTCAGCGAATTTTTAGTATGGTGTGCCCAAAAAAAAAAAAAACATCTAAAGGAATGAGTGGTGGGACTAAAACATCACCCACAACAGCTAAGTCGTCTGAGCAGTTCTTAAGGGTTGTCATACTAAAAGAACTGTTCCCAACAGATACAAGTTTTATGATACTTTATATGGTTTTATAAAAGGTGATGAGAAGATCATCTGAGAGTTCTACTAGGTGGACACAATTCTAAAAGTTTACTTGTACATGTACATGTAGTAAGTCCACAGTACAGCTTATTTATTAATCATTTGCAGATATATCTTTTTTTAATATAAAACATTGAGCTATCAAAAAATTCTTATCACCCTGCTACCACTCCTCTAACGTGAGCAGAAAATGCTAATTATTGAACCTAGTCAAAAACTAAGAATGTTAAAATTATAATCAAAGTTACTGTGTTTCAAAGCATTGACACATCATATTGCCTAGAATGTATGCAGAAAAGATATATCATAAACAGGGGTCAAGATATTCAGTAACGGGGACATAAACCAAGTAAGAACATTCTACCACAATTAGAAGCAAATTGTGTCTCAATGGATCAAATTGATTATCTCTGCTGCTTTGTTTAAGCATTCTAGAACATTACTTTCACAAGAAGACTCGTAGACAGAAATAATATGGTAATGATGATCTGCAAGATTATAATACCAGATTATGATCATGATGTAAAAAACACTGATAATTCTGAAACTAATAAAACTGATAATAATGATGGTGATGACTGGAATTACTATAATTGACTACTTTTAATTGCAAAATGTCTTCAGAGATAAAAAGAAAATTATGAAAAATTTATTTGCCAACCGCAGTGCAGGTCTACTCCACAGTCCATATGGGAACCCACCTTTTGCTGTAATATTACAGATAATAGTTAAACTGTTAGCAGTGACGATAATGATGCTGCTGATAATAATGAAGATTTAGTGTTTTGATTGAGGTAATGAAGATTGAGGTAATGAAGACGTGCGTATATTCATACTCCGCGCAGTGTTGCGTTTGATTAGAGGTAATCCTACTACACACTGCTATTATGACTGGATATTGTTGTTTTAAATTTTGATTTGTCAGTAGTCCGTCTACCAACCAATCACTAGCTGCCAATATTGGACCAAATATGTTTACATAACCTTACGTCATGACTCAAAATTTATTATTCCTAATTAACTGTGCATAGCAGAATACTGCAGTAAAACTACTTGCGTGACAAATGAGGCTATCAAGTCGAATGAAATGTAAACAATACTGTTTGGAAACGAACATACTTTCACCTTTTTTAATACTTTAAATCACTGTTTTAGGGAAGACCCAGATTAAACGAAGGACTGTCATGTTGCTGTACTTAAGTGATAACTTTCATTGAACGGAAAGAATAGACACACTCCCACTAAGTTCAAGAAACAGACGCTATTCCAGCAATGGTCAGAGAGGGATTTCTCAGGCCATTGCTTCAGGAATATGGCGTATATCATGCAGTGAAATTTTGCCAGAAAGTGGTGTTTCAGCCTACTCTTTATTTCAAATTCCAACTGTTAAGGGTTCTTTTGTGTGGATGGCAATGTGTACAGTGGACCTCATTTTTTTCGTTCCACCTGAATGACTATGCATTGTCCCTTACCAAACCTGTTGTCTTGCAAAACTGAAAAGTGGGAGCTTCACTGGAAAATGATGAACCTTTTGTCAACGCGGTGATCAAACATGGGTTTTACAGGTAAACAAGCCAACATCTTACTTACTAAGCAATCGTGGCTTTCCATGTTGATAATGGTGTTGCTGGTAATGAAAATGGTGGTGCTGATAATGATTTAGTACTACCAATGCAGCTGTTAATCAATGATGACAACTGGGTCGATATTATTAATTATCGCACTGATGATCGTGATGCATTATATCAATCAGATGACATAATTGGATTGTGGTGATAATGGTGATGACCATGTATAATTTGTAATTCATAATTCTGGAAGAAGTCACTCCTTTCATCCCAAAAGTAAAAATATATCAGACTTACCTGCTTCAGCGGCAACCATAGAAGCATTAAATTTAGGGTTTGGTTGAACTCTAAAGGTTATTTTATTGACAGATGTTCTGGAAATAAAAGAATATAAAAATACATCTTTGATCAAGAGTTATTTTGATGATGGAGGTAACATGGTCTTCTTGATACCTTTAAAGAACATAGGGTTGTTTCTTAAGATCAAACATAAGTGAGTTTTGAAGGAAGGATCCCTAACCACCTACTTTCAAAGGCAAAACGTGCACCGCCCTCCCACACTCACCGTATCACATAAACTTTTGTATTACACCACAGCTGTATATTTGACAGTTAAAACTTTGACCAAATCAAAGTCTTTAAATTTGCAGTATTAATTCAAATAACCTCTTATTTCTGAAGACCCCACAATGTGGGGCTCACATCCATATTCTCCCCCAAGATAGTTGACAAATGCGTGTCACGCAAGTAAAATTTGAAACAATAACCTAGTATTTACTGGATAACATACAGTTTGTCTCTTTTAATGTACTTGGGCAAATAAAAAGCACTGTTTTAAATGTTTTGCACATTTTAGATATTAATTAAACTTCATATCTCAAACACCTACATATACCTTACAACATCTGGAAGATGCCCAAATAAGAGCAGACAGCTACTTTATGATTTAATGTATTTCAGAATGAAGACGTAGAAGTTGTTGATTTTTTTAACAGGATGTTTCTTTTATTCTTTTATATTTATATTTATATATATATATATATATATAAATCTGAGATATCAATTAGGAGTGCATGATGTGAATCAACAGAATTGTTTGGAAACTGGAATACAGCATTCTTTCTTGAATGATGATATCCCAAGCAAAAGCCATGCCGTGGGTTGTTGTGCAAGTAAGTGTATTTTTTTTAATGATTAGAAAGTCTGAAATTACTAATGTTAGTACATTTTGGTTTGATTAGCATGTGTGTCTCTATTAGACTTTTCAGACAATTTTTTTCGATTTCTGGTGTCACTTCGGTTCACTTTATTAAAGCTATATTGCTAAATTTGTCAAAAAGACAAATAGAATTCTAAGATCTTAAACTGTTACTGTAATGAAAATCTAATAGAACAATCAGCTGTCATCTATGACTGTTTTTTTCTTATAACCAGTGCGTATATTTGTTTTTCCATACAGAAATACTGGCAGGTGGTACAGTACGGATCTGACATTCTACTGCTCAAAATTTCACTATTAGAAGCCTTAATGTAACATTTTTGTTATAAAACATAAACATTTGCTGCTGTCTGGGCAAAACTATAAAAAATATCATATGTTTTTTTCAAAAAGACCGAGCTATCTTTTTCTTTGTTTTATTAGAATTAGCTATAAACATTACAACTATTTTGCCATTTTATTTTTTCCTATGATATAAAATATCTGTTTATTAAACATGCATTATGCAATAGGTAAATCTACATTTTACAGGTCCTTCTTTAATCCTGAAATTTTATCTAAATTATTAATTTGACATTAATTAACTTATCCAGACCATAATGAACTTTTGATGCCAACGCTAGCCTTTGATATTAACAGGATTACAATCCTATATGCTGCTTAACGCTCATTGATAATTAAATCAAAAAAAGGATAATCAAGACTATGCTTTTTATGGTACCGACTTTAGTAATGATAATTGAGGCAAGGCTAAAATTTAAGTTGCTTAAATCTCGGTTCACTAAAATTTTCAGCAAATTGCCTTTACATTATCTAGTTTTTAACTATTATAGTGAGAACTGTTAACGCTTTATCTAATCTCCTCTAATGTATCTTTAATCAGAAGCTAAGTCATGTTGTACCTGTAGCTTTTGCTTCTAATTACAAACTATAAATACAGTATAGGTAAGCTGCTTACCTGAAAATAAGGACAATCTTAGCAAGAAGACAAAACCCAGACCTTGTAGTTTGCTTAGACTGATGAATTAGATTTTGACCAATATTTGGCTCAAGGATTTTCTTGTCATTTAATCAAAAATATTACTAATCTGAAAACCACTGTTAGCAAGAATAATTCTCTATAATCAGTATTTGCCGAAAGCACGTGACTTTTTATGAATATATTTTCGAACTGATTGAGTGAAAGAATTAATATACGAGAGATAAGCTGGAGATTGATCTGACTAATCATAGAGAAGGTGCTATTTATATAGTTTTTTTAATTATTTCCAACTTAAGTTCATAATATGCCATTATAAAAAAGACTATGGCAAATATTCTCTATCATTATGATTACTCTCATGCATGATAGTAGCAACAACTCAAATTAGAGTATGATATATAAGTATATAAATATTAATATATATTTTTTTTTAATATGACTACATTTGTCCGTGTTTTGGTGACAGGTGAATTTAGCCTTTTCAAAAAATGCGAGAGAGGTGAGTATGTGTTGTCTTTCAGGGCCTCTGGATAAAAGAGCTGTGTTTTGAAGAAATGCTATGTAGTCTTGTGAATCTGGCAAGATTGCCTGGGAAAACTTAGCTATCGTTATGATCATTGACCTCTTTTGGTTTCTGTTTCAAAAGTTTTGTATTGTTGACGTATTCCCACCACCACCTAAAGCATGAAAATTACATGGTAGAACGTTGTCAATTGTAGGTTAGTTTACCTTTGGATGTTTCTTTGGACTATTAATGATACTGACAAATGGTTATAAATATAAATATGTTCATTCTGTTATATTTTGCTTATAAAAGTGTAAGCATGATATTGTGTTATTGGAAGTCAAATTCTGGAAATTTTCACAAACCCCCCCAAAACTGGAAACCTTTAGAAGTTAACCAGACAACCAGAGCAATGGAATCAGAGATCTAATCAGACATCCATACTGTTGGGCAGAGCAATGGAGCTTTGCAGCTTTATATAGATCTAGTTATTGAACATAGATACTAAAGCTGTTTAAAATTCATGAAACAAATGTCAGTAAAGCTTTTCTTTATTCTTTTTTCATTAAATCTGATTTATATTAACTTAGATACTTTTTTAAAATTATTATTCAGCATTTAAATGATTTAAAACAATTTTGTTTGCTGAGAACTGAAAATGTGACCAAACCAAAGAAAGTCCAATTAAGTGATTTTTAACTTTCAAGAGAATTTATAACCTCACAAAAAATAATAGTTGACATTTTAGAATCTTCCTGTTTTTCAATTAAACTTTGTGAGATTAGCTTTTCCAAATTCCAGAAAAATTTATAATGTATATCTAATAACTTCTATTTTTAAAAGATTTAACTATTGTTTTCCATTGTTACACTAATGATACACAAAGCCGGAATTCTACAGATCATTATAGGGTTCATTTAATAGAATATTGTTGACTCAGTTAAGAATCTAGGTGTCGATCTTGATTCTGAGCTTTGTATGAAAAACCATGTCAATGCATAAGGTTTTCTAAACCCATTTCCAATCAATCTGACAAATTTGACAAAATGGTGGCTCCTTCTCGGCAAAAAGTGTAAAAGTATGTCATACAAATGTTGCAGACCCTTGAGAAGTCACAATTGTTATCAGATTTTGATGAAGCTTAAAAAATATGTTTATGTCCCAAAGATCTCGGTTCCTTTTTCTATTTGCGTACATCAGAACATAACTTCCTGGATTGTACAAAAAATTGTGCTATTTAGTTTGTGGATTCTCAAGAGATCACAATTTTTAGGTGATTTTAAGAAAACATTTTAATATAAAGGTGGATGGTCGTAAGTGAAACCTGGCATAGTTTTCTCACTGTTTTACCAATACTTATTATTATCAGCAGTAATAGTATTAAAAAAAGTAAAACAAAAATTGTATACATTCTAACAACCCCACCAATATAATCATCTGAAACAGGCGATCATTAAAATAGGCTGTAACACATGTATTACAAAATAAAATCTATTATTAAATTATTTAATATTGTGTACAATTTTCTTTTAACACTATTTTATTGAGGGCATCTGAATGTGATTGGAGAAGCAATTAATTTTCAGCAACAATATGCAAGATTTCGATAGAGATAATAAAAAAGTAATACATTGAAAATTTTAGCCAAATTACAATAGGAAGATTTGTTCGGCTCTTACATGATGTATCTTTAAGAGATTTTTCTTTTTATTATTACATGAAAACTATAAATAGTCTCAACTGTGTAATTAATTGCAGTTTATATATCTTGTATTGTTGGATCGTATGATAATATTACTAAATAAATCTTCGTTTAAAAAAACATATTTTATTTGTGTTTAAAGAAATAAGATCCTTATTTGGTCATGTAATATCACCAAGAATAATTTATTTTCAGAAAAAAAGGTGATTCCATTAACTATAACAATGAAGAATTCTCTACCAATTGAATGAATTTATTTTTTAATAGAAAAGAAAAAAATATGAGAAAGAGAACAATCTATAATGAAAAGAATAATAAAGTCTAATTAATAATAATCTCAGATGTCTCAAAGATTGAAAGTGCAAGATATTTGCTTGATAAAAATAAATAGCAAATGATCATGAATTCCTAAAAATGTGACACCAAAAATAATTCTATCACTATTTCTTGAACATCAATCAAAAGATCCACCTCGATTTCTGAAACATGAGAAATGAGAAAAGTCACAGCAGAATTTGAAGACAAAAAAAGTTTTAAGGAAAGTAGTGCTGCGGGCCACCATTTTTTTCATCAAAAATTGTGATTACTGCTCGGAGGTTTTCCTCTATCTGTCTTTTGGCTTCAAAAGGATGAAAACCAACATTAAGATGGCTTCTTCATGATAGAAAGAAATTCAATGGTTTCTTGTAACTGCAGACAAATTTCTTGATTGACAATTTTTAGGTCTTCTGTTTAATATGTACAGTGAGTTCTTGTAGGAAATCTAGTTGGAAGTCTCATCATGATGTTCACGATAGTTAGGTGAAATCAACATTTTGAAAAACTAGTAGCCTATATATGATTACTTATTGAAACCAGTGATATACACATGCTCCCACAATGTGAACAGCCAATAGGAACTCTGAAAAATCTATAACCATAGGTTGCCATGCAACTAACGATATTTGCAGTTTGTCAATAAAAAGGTCAGATAATTCCGAAAGTTAATGTCAAAAGTCGAAACTTTATATATTTCAGAGAAAGAAAATGATAACTGTAACCTTTAAGGTATTAGCAATGTTTTGAAACAAACAAAAAAATCTGAAAAATAATGCCACGAACGGTGTAAACCAAGAGATTTCTTCCTTTGACTGAAAAAAAATACGCAACACTTTCAACTTTTTCTCAATGAAAAATTTGAGCTTTTACCAAAAGTAAGAGACAATAGATTGCATAGAATACATTCCTACCAAGTTCACAATTTGTTCTTGTTTTACAGTAGGTGATACTTACTGAATCTCATCTATGTCAGAGAATGGAAGATTGATAACAGAAAAAAACTGTTGTAGAAATCGTTTGCCTGTTACTTCATCAACACTGAAATTATAATGGTAGAATAAGATGCCTTTGTCAATGTTATTTCTCTGATGTATGATGAACAGAGCTTTTTCAGCATTTAGTAGGATCCGCCCCACCCGGGGTGCGAGAACAGACATAGCTTATATTAAACCCCTCCTCCTATATTTTAAATGAATCGTCTTTTAAATGAATAGTTTAAAATACTTCATTCCATATTCACTAATTTCAGTTAATCTCTTATAGCTGGTGGAGGCCTATGGGCTGCAGCCTCAGTGATCGTTCCTTAATCCTGCCCCCCCCCCTTCACCCAACCAATTATCCACCACCAAAAGGACCAGGGCCCTTTAATTTCATATTTCATGTTCAACTGTTTTGACTAAATACATAGATGAAACAAAAGAAATATTTTACAATTAACATATGAATTCATTTTTCAATTGAATCTACTATCTTTTAAATCACTAAATCTAGATAAATTTAACAATCCTTTATTTTGCAACAATCTTTTACTGTACGCAACATAAATTAAGTAAATCTGTAATGTCAACATCATGGCATATATAAAGGCCTCACAGGATTTTTTAAAGCAATCATTTGATAAAGTCTTTTAAACGAAACTTTGTACTGCTGTTATGCAAGGATTTTAAATATCCGTCATATTACAACTGAAGAAAATCAAAACTATGGAAATTAAACAAATCTAAATTTTTTGTCTTCACTTTTTATAGTCAAATCTCTATGACATAAACTCTTTCAATTCATTTCATGGTATCTTAAAAATTAAATTAAAATTGCCTCCATTTATTTCTAAGATGTATCAAATTTCTTTATCAATATTTACAACTTCCGTCTGGCTACTGAAAAATTGTGTGATTAAACTTTGTAATCTTGCATTCAATAATATGATACAAGTTTTATACTCCATTAAGGGATGAGAGCAAAAAACCGAAAGGATTATTTTTTGTGATGCTTTTCGGATATGAATTTAATCTCAGAGCTAATCTATTACAAATATTTCAGGAACTGAGGTTTTTGGACTAAAGAAAGGGATGTATTACCAATATCATTACCAGATAATTCCAGGAATTAATCTTACTTTCAAAAATTTCATATCTTGATAAAAGTTCAACAAGAAATACTAGATAATGATAGCGTGTAATATCTTCAGAATAAACCATAAAGGATAAATTTGAATGAAAACAAGCCACGATTTTAACTGTAATAACATACACTCAAATGGCATGATATTAATGTATAAGAAAAATAAATTTTGCAAATATTATAGACTACATGGATTACGATGTGTTTTGAAATTAATCTTGGCTTTTAGTTCTCTGTACCGGTACTTATTCCTATACACATACAAGATTTCTGTTTTTCAATGCTCCTACTATAAGGCCTACAATAAGCCCAAAATAAAATGTAAGTCTCTGCATGAAAATATAAGAGCTTTAAAAGTACAAAGTTGAACTAATTCTAATGGATAAAATGTTGGATCTTTATTCATCACATCTGTCCTGTATATTAAAAAAAGTATTTTTGAAATATTTATAATCTGATTTTATAATTAAAGAAGGAATACAGGCTTAGGAATGACATGTAGTTTTTGCTGTATTGGGAACTAGTGAATGGTACATGTATTTCCTACCACCAGATTTTGGTATCAACATCAAGATATTTTTGCACAAAAAGAGTTTTCCTTGTTCTTGTATGAGGCTGATATACAATACTATACATGGTCTTGGGTTGGGTTTTAGATCTGTCAGTTTAGATAGAGTGTTAGAAAAAATGTGTGAATAAATTACGTTTCCAGGACATGTTTATGGCAATCTGATTAAAACACAGATCCTATGTCGTTTCGTTTTTACAACACTAGAATCTGGAAGAGTTGTTATCATTGATGTGTTCTGAATGGTGTGAGATATTATTAGCCAATGACACGGTCTGTTAAGGTGAACTTTAGGTGTGTTTTGCCCAAAACTGTGGGTAATCCACAAGTAACATCAATGTTGATTAGTTAATCAAATGTCTGACATCAATGGGTCAAACCAAAAGTGCCTCATTTATGACCTCTGATGTGACCTATTTTGCAACAACCGGTCAGATCTTCATGTAGTGTAGGCCATCAAAATTTTTTAAAAATGTAATGAAATATAGATCTGTATTTTAATCAGATTGTGTCTATGGTCAATATACATATTTCTAACATCAACTTCTTGTGACATGTTTTCATCTAAACTAATATGGGTAATTATAAAAACAAGAAATTATAATGAACTGTATTTACTGTGGAGCTACGCCCCAAGACATCAAAAATATGTTATTTCAATTTCTTTAGATGACAATATTGGTAACTTTAATCAAACAACATTCATTATATATGTAATGTATCTTTACCATTATATATTAACTTTCTCTCTTTATTACCATTTTAATAGTCCTTCATTATGAAAGTTGTTACAAACAACTATCTTAGAAGTGTCTTTTTACATATAAAATATAATCTTTTCATGTTTACGTGTCAAATTTGATAGTTCTTTAAATTAGTATAAATATCCAGTTTCCTTTGTTTTCAAAGAAGATGAAATAATTAAATTATGTCGTGTACATCTGATATATTAATGATTCCACAAAACAACTTTTGAATTTTGATAAATTGTTCTTTAGGATGTTGGAAAATGTCGAATAAAGAAATCTGAATATCAAGATAAGCAAGTCATTGTTCTAATCAGCTGAAAATGTCAAGAGTTGGTTAGATCTATACTGACCAGACTTAAAGATAATTTGTAAAAATCTTGTTCAAAGAGATCACAATTCAAATTATTAAGCCATTTTTAAATTATTGAACTCTTGAAAGTTAATATTTTCAGAAATTGTTTATATGTATAAATATCATTACCATTTATGAATGACATTATGAAAGAAAATATATGACAACATCTAAATTTTGTCAGTAGATTTACAGGTATGAACATCCAGAGTTAACTAAGGGACCCAGCTACTTCATGGACAAAAATGCAATTAAGTTCTATACTTACTTTTGATCTAGTTCTATGTAGCCATATCGCATGTCTACTACATCCCTGGCAGATGTTACAGCTTCTGTATCTATAAAAAAAAAATAAACTTTAACTTCTGATCTTTATATATATATATATATTTCAAATTAACGATTTTCTGTTATAATAGACCAGTTTTGTTCTAACAATATATTCAAATTCAAGTCATTTTAAATTTCTGTATTATAATTGTGTTTTGTGAGCCATAGAAACTCCAGCAAACTAAAGGGACATATTATAGGGCCTAGTGTAAATTTTTTTCCAGATTCAAAGTCCTATCTGGAAATTTATTATTAGGGGATGTCTATATATTTAACTTTGGGTGGAGATGTCTCAATAAATCATGAATGGATTTGAATTAAATTGCTGTAATGGTCTATAATAAACACTGACTCTAATTTTGTTCTGGTCATTTTATGTGCTCTTTAATGCTAAGGACAGACGAGCATATTTTTTAGCCCGATCACAGCGATTGAAATTCACCAATGATTTTTTTACGGCCGATAACGAATGGGCACACATAGCGAAATGGTAGTAATCATACACTGTACTTTAGCAACATAATCTACATATTATTTTCTTTAAACATTATACAGTCTGTAACACAGAGACCAAGACAAGAATGAACTACAGTTCTGACAACTGACACTGAAACTAACCTCCTGGACTCTCATCTTTCGGCTCGTTTTCTACCGCTTTTTTATCAACTGGAATGTCACTGTTAATGACAACAGGTTT
The DNA here is from genome assembly GCA_036850965.1 of Patella caerulea. Lineage (NCBI taxonomy): Eukaryota > Metazoa > Mollusca > Gastropoda > Patellidae > Patella > Patella caerulea. The sequence continues at coordinate 18,563,754 of JAZGQO010000021.1, forward strand.
TTTGTCATTAGCAGTAATGGCTGCCTTTTCTGGAACAACTATGGGAACCTTTATGTCAGTGTCTGGATCTGGTGTTAAAATATCTTCTTCTGAAAATGTAAAGAAAAAATCAATTTTGTTGTCTTATACGACACAGTAAAACAAACATTATTTGATATATGCAAGGCCTAAAGCCCAAGGGGGTCAGGGTTCCATGGATGAGTTTGGCCTAGGTAAATCCGGCACCTGATATTATTTGTGATAAGTGGTGTAAATTTGTGTCAGGCAGGATAACTCTCTTCTCTCATACATCGATTGATTTACTATTTATACAGAAACACTGACACTGTGGATTATAAAGTGGGGGAAGGGACAAGAGGTTTTGTTTAGTCCTAGGTCATTAGCCAGCTTGAACATTACATATTTTTAAAGTCTGTAGATATTTATTTCCAAAAATATCAAATGTATGTAACAGAATTATAGTTTAACATCCTCAGTCTCCTTAATTCATAACAATAATGAATACCTGTTGATCTTGTCTCTTGTTGTTCTTCATCATCCAGCTGTTTAACCATGATCTCTACGATGTTCATGAGACGTTTCAACTGGTTCATCTCAATATCATGTGGGTCAATGTTGCCTGAAAACAAGAGCATTATAGTGATTGTTCTTAGATACATATTCTAGATATCCTGATATTCTTTGACATCCCCCTGATTTACCGTCATAAAATATGAACTTGTTTTTATATGAGGAGTTGGGGCAATGTGATTAGAAAATAGAATACAAAATATCTTTTAATTACAGTATATTTTTTGTAATTTATGTCAAATCATTTCGTCTCTAATGTTTTATCGACTACAAGTGCCAAATTTGAATACTGTTAAAGGTCATGCAGAAATTCAACATGTATTTGAAATGCAGAGTGAAATATTAATTGAGACAACATTGCATGAACTGTATATATGAGCAATTAGTTACCTAATGGTCGCTATTTTGTTCAGAATAATATCTGTTGTAATGGAGATAACATAGGCTAGAATAACCACGACCATTGGAACTTTTAACATTGTAAATTTTTTTTCCAAAAAAATAAAGTACGAATAGGTCATTCTTTATCTGGCATTTCTAATATTTCGGATAATGATAACAAGTTTATTTAACTTGCTGAATTTTTCTTTCTTCTGATGCTTATCTTTGATAAACCACCTTAAAACATTCACCAGAGACAAATATTTCGTTATAATAAAAGAAAAGTAGATATCTATTTATATTGACCAGTGAAGTGTATTTATCATCTTATATTCATTATGTTGCTAAGACTACCTCTATATATTTGTAATTATACTTGGATCTGAGAAAGGGGTGATATAGACTATGCCTATTCCATTTATCCCATTTTTATTATTGAGTAATATACTGTCTAAGCATAATAATGCCAAATGAAAAACACCTCATTAGAAAAGAAAGCACTAGGTGCTCTGAAAAGGATAGCCGCCTCTTTCTAAAATACAATATTGGTATTGTGCCAATATCCCAACAATTGATTGAAAAGTATGTTAGACTAGTATAAATATATTGGTTGGTATTTCAAGCCATAGTAAGGCGACATAAAAAAAAATAGTTGGTGATTGCCCCTCCCGCCCAGAAAATTCTACCCGACCAGATTTTTTTTAAAACCAGTGGTAAAAGTTCCAAAATGTAGCCAGGCTACGAAATTCCAAAGCGGATATAATTATTGACATGTGTTCCAATACTCAGTAGGACTGAATGACACTTATAAACAAATTGTGACCTGTTAACGGCAGCAATGGCCGACATTTACGTTTGCACGCATACTGCGCCAACGACAATATTTTGAATACAATACAACCTGGAACTATATGTTAAAATACGTCTCGCTGATTCTGAATTACATTGAACAGTCTCTCGAATAAATAGCTAAATCAACCGATTTTCGGAATGGTCATGGGCCATGGAGGGCATGAATGACTAAATCGACCGATTATACTTATAGTGATCTTTGTCGTTATGCAAAACATTTCTTTTTTTTACCGGTTCTTCAGGTCTTAGTCTTACTATTCGCAAACTACAATATTATGAAAGCTGAATGTCTAAAAAGAATATCAGTTGAAAGGCATGATAGGCCTATGCTTTATGAATTGAAAATTTTGCAACATTTGATATCCTGCACCATCTAGGCCTAAGTGTTCAGTTATAAATCTCTTTGTATTATCTGAATCTAAGCCGGAATATCTAAAGTTTAAATAATTAATCTGACGATTCAAATGACGATTAGTGGCTTTATATGCAGATGAGTTGCAATTTGACATGAAATAAAAGGTTAATATTCCTGAAGTATATTGCTTATTCTGTATATTCATTAAAAAAAATAAAAATAAAATCTGCCCTCCCTCCCACATTTTTTGAAAGGACGATCACCAACTATTTTTTTTAAGGTGGCCTAATTCGAAATATTATAAATGGCTGTGGTAATTACTGTGCAACGATAGCACACACTGAACTTTGATAAATAAAGTAGTGGCCATCAGACTGTACTGCAACAAACATTTATCAATTTACTCTTCCTGGTAATTAGAAATATCAGACTTTAGCGATGACATAATTACATCTTTACCTATTACATTTATAGATTTGTCCATTACCCATGCATTCCAACTGAATACAAATGTCAACAAAATGTATGTAAAAGTTTGAGACGTTGGGTGGTCAATTCATCTAGTATTTGTGCTTAGATAAATGGGTCTGTCATTGAGTTGAGTTGCATGGTTTAGATCACAAGTTTTGGTGGGACAAGGAGTAGGGTTAATTGCTCACGTGTTTACTCCAAGTCCTCCCATTTCCTCACATTACTAAAGACCAAAAGTGCAAGCAATTTAGTGAAATATAATTGTACCTTGTGCTAGGCCCGAAATGACACAGTTTGTGTTGAAAGGATGTTAAACCTCATCTTTCTTTCTCTGACATTGATGTCAGACTACATACTCACAACGACAATATGAAGAAATAATAATCAGGACTGAACAAGCATTGCTATTAAATTCATATCAAAATACCATTAACTACAACTACCGAGATGTCATCACATTCTACTTCAATTCACAAATACACCTACGTCCAGTTTAAACAAAGATTTCACTGATAAAATTTGTGAGACAACAAGCAAGCAGAAAAAAGTCTTGAAGAAAAAAGACAGATTGGTTTAGAGGAAATGATGATATTAGCAAGGTGCTTGCAGATAATTATCTATGATTACCTGATTGGCTAATTTGAAAGATACCCTTCTTTTATGAGACTAAATTTGATTTGGTTACCCTTGAGGAGAGAAAAACTTATGATGCTAAATGACAGCGAATGGCTTGCAAGATTAAAAATCAATATTTTGAAAATGTTGGACAACTAAAGTCATATTGGCTCAGTGTTCACAGGGGAATAATATGACATTAATTTTCAGTTGCATCAAGCCATATAGATATACATATAAACTTATTGTTTTGGGTATAAAATTTAAATAATAGTATACTATTCAAAAAAAGTAGGGGATATTTGATTTTGGGGGCATAATACTAAAATATGAAAATGACTACGAAAAAAGTCACTATAGAACCTAACATAAGAAACATTTCCAGTAACATGTGACGCCCAAACGCACCAATAGCTACCGCATGGAATGCAGGTGATGCTTGGGATCATCATGGGGGTCCAACCCAAGATTTGCACGACTCTGACTTTGAATGTTACAGTCATTGTGGCATTGAATTCCAGGGTGGAAACATCAGTTTAATTGTTTTAGTGACCAGAAAACAAATTTTGATATGCGTCGGCTTACCCAAAATGAAAGGTTACTTGCCCTCGGCATGCTACAGATCGACACAACACAGGCGGTTGTGGCGCGGACGATGAATGTTTCTCAGTCTGTCATAAGCGAGCTATGGTCCAGATACAGTGATACACAATCTGTACAGGACAGACCACGCTCAGGTCGACCAAGGGCGACAACTCAAGCCCAGGATCGATTTATCAGTACCTTGGCCTTGAGAAATCGTGTCATCACAGCAAATCAGATCAGCGCTCGTCTTCAAACAGACACTGGTGTGAGAGTGAGTGGCCAGACGATTCGGAATCGACTGCATAGGGGTCACCTTCGCGCCCGACGTCCTCGCGTGATCCCTTGTTTGAGACATCATCACATTCAGGCAAGACCTCGTTGGTGTAGGGATCGTCAACACTGGGATAATCGACGCTGGAGCAATGTGATGTTCTCAGATGAGTCAAGGTTCACTGTTGATTTTTTGGACAGACGTAGGAGGGTGTGGCGTCGTCGAAACGAGCGCTTCCAAGACGTTAACGTCATCAGACATGATCGATTTGGGGGTGGTTCTGTTATGGTGTGGGGAGGCATCACTGTTGCTGGAAGAATGGCTTTACATGTTGTTGCAGGGCGTGTTACAGGCCAGTACTACCGGGACAACATCTTGGCAGTCCATGTTGTGCCGTTCGCACGACGTCATGGCCGCCGTTTCATCTTCCAGGATGACAACGCAAGATGTCAAAGGGCCAGGATCGTTACAGGTTACCTCCAACAACAGAACATCACCACATTACCTTGGTCAGCACTGAGTCCCGACCTCTCCCCCATCGAGCATGTCTGGGACATGCTTGGACAGAGGTTACGTCAACGTCAACAACGTCCTGCCAATGACCAAGAACTTGCTGCTGCGTTGCAACAGGAATGAGACAATCTGGATCAAATGACCTTAGACGTCTCATTAGAAATATGCCACATCGGATCAATGCTTGTTTGGCAAACAGAGGAGGATTTACCCGTTACTGACTTTGTTGTGATGCTGTGGTAACTTTGCTGTTTGACACCGGGTATCATTTTACCCTTATAATGGTCAGTCTGTGCCTTACTTAGTCTAACGATCATTTGGAATAAAATGATGAATGTGAACTTCATTTCATTTTGTCATTTGTTTCTTCGTCAGTTTTATTAGGTGACTTGAATAACACTTAAAAATCAAATATCCCCTACTTTTTTTGAATAGTATATCTTGATATATGAGAAGGGTTGAAAATTGTAAATGAAAAGGTAAGAAATTTTTCCACCTATTCTTCTTCCAACTGCCCAGATATTTGCCACACACACTACCAAACTCGACAAGCACATCCATCTGAATGAACAGACACAGTTGCCCTATCAGCCTTACTTTCTTTCCTTTTAGGCCCAACTTTGGATTTAAACCAGGTATTCCTACAGTTTTCTAACAAAAACTACCAAAAAATCACCACACAAATATTACATTGATGGGGAAAAAAAATGGGCTCTGATTCTAACTCTGGTTTCCCCTTGTTAGTGATGCAGAATGGAGGGTCATACAAGGACAGCTGTCTAGTCGTCCAGATGGGACAAAAAAAACAAGGTCCCGTGTACACATTGGCGTGCACGTAGTGCAGGCCGTATAGTGCCGCTGCCAGGGCAAAATTTCCCTCATAGCACACTGTATGGCATATGCCAGTCTTCCATTAGCCTGGGTAGGACGTTAAACCCCATTTCATTTTATTTTGTTTCTACTCTTTCCGCATAGAATGGTGCATGTGGAAAAAACACCTTGATAAGGTCATACTTTTGACAAGGAAATATGTTATACAAGATATGTTAGTTTGTGCTTTGTAATTGTTAATCTCTCTCTCTCTCTCTCTCTCTCTCACAAAAAATACAGAGTTTATGATGCAAAAAGATCACAAGGAAAGTACATGTACAATTTAAAGTGGAATACCAAAGTGTGTTTCAAGTTCTACTTGAGTAGTGCAGGCCGTATAGTGCCGCTGCCAGGGCAAAATTTCCCTCATAGCACACTGTATGGCATATGCCAGTCTTCCATTAGCCTGGGTAGGACGTTAAACCCCATTTCATTTTATTTTGTTTCTACTCTTTCCGCATAGAATGGTGCATGTGGAAAAAACACCTTGATAAGGTCATACTTTTGACAAGGAAATATGTTATACAAGATATGTTAGTTTGTGCTTTGTAATTGTTAATCTCTCTCTCTCTCTCTCACAAAAAATACAGAGTTTAGGATGCAAAAAGATCACAAGGAAAGTACATGTACAATTTAAAGTGGAATACCAAAGTGTGTTTCAAGTTCTACTTGAGATAAGACAGCCGCCAAGCATAAAATATTAAACAAGAATGAAGAACACAGAAACATGTTAAGTGTTCATATATTTTGCATTCTCCATCTGATGTACTCAATGATTCATAAGAATTTTTATCATGTGTGTAACATGTTTTTTACCATATACAGTCCTGAGGTTAACTTCCTTCAGGCTTTGGATAAATCCAGGAATACTGGAGCAATATTATTATTGTGTACTGAATATTCAATCTTTATAATCTATTTTAATATATCACTAGTGCTGTAACCTGACGTTGTACGATAAAAAAATAAGTCTATAAGAGTATTTCTCCATTTGTCTAATATCCATAATAATCATGTAGGGGTAATATTCCCCAAGCAATGAACTTGACAAGACTGTAATAGCAGAAGTAGAGTAGTCTTAATCCAGGACGTGTTTCTTGGATTTTACCCACAATTATCATTAACTGTCAATTTCATCATAAAAATATTACACACAATACAAAATAAATAGCTGGTTATTATGAAGTTTCTGAAGTTTCCCCTGAAGTGAACAAACTTTCTCTATTATAGATTGACAACATGAGTGTAGAATTTAACCTTAAGTGAAAATTTTGAAAGAAATTGTGTTGTAAAGAAGTAACAACATTAATAAACAATAAATTTAAGAATGTGTCAAATTAATAACAACAAGATATGTGTATATGTATATCTGATAAACTATATTGATCTGAAAGAAAATTCTAATGTCATTAATAGAATCATATTTATCTCTATATTTAATGAAAATATTCGAATGCAGCATTTTGTAAGATTCTGTGGCAAATGTGATCAAACTTTTCAAAATTAAAATGAAAATAAAAACATATTACTATTTCATTAGGAGACATACTGAGTTTTGTTTATTTTTGGAGGAAGTTACATGAGTAGGCTCATTATTTATAGCTGGGTTCTATTCTAAAATCTGTGTCCCGTAAAGGCAATTTTTGCGAAACCTTTGGTATTTGTTTCCAAAAAAATATAAATTGAATTTAGACAATAATGGTCCCCTTTCCTATATAAACTGGAAACTGATTGATGTTAAAATAAATCCTTGAAGATGGGCATAATATTTACCTGCTAAAAGTTCTTCTAATGCCTTTTCATCTGGTGGTGAGATCGACAAATATTCATCTTCATTTACTACCTTATCTTCATCCCCTGAAATATTAATCACTCAAAATATTGCAACCGAACAAGTTTGAATATGAAAAATGATACTGTTGCAAAATGTAGATGTTGATAAAGTTTACGACTCCAAATCAAGAATGGAAAGGATGTTAAAAAACATATCTTAACATAATTAATCTGCTTTCTATGGTCTTATATTGTTTGTTCAATGTTTGCAAAGAGAAATTTGGCAGGACAATGTCAAGCTATGAGAATGTAGCTAAAAATGTTGAGATATACTGAATGTGCTTGTTTTTAGCTATGATTGGGTTATATTAGTAAACTTAATTTCTTTACAAATGCATGTAATACCTTAACAATAAGTTAATTTTATCCTATTAGTACTTATTACACATACACAGTCCAATCAACAGAACAACTAAATAAAGTAAATAAAGCGTTGTTTTTTATCAAAATTGATACAGACATTCATAATTACGATGTACTGCTCATGCACAACTTGGATCAGGTTAGTACTTTGATTGGCTATTGTACATGTAAATTGTAAATGTCGGAGATAGTAATCTATTATCGCTGTCATTTAAAAAGAGGGGATTTGTACCCGTGCCATGAAGGATTTTCTGCTTAATTGCAATTGGTTGTATGTGGCAGAAATATGATAAATAACAATTATCATTGTGAAGAAAAAATTGTCAATTTTGCTTGTTGGAATCTCAATGTGATTAGTGTTGGAGGTTTGCCACTTGAAACTATATAGCACCATCCCTTATCTTGAAACAGGGAGGGTTGAGAGATGAGGTTTCTTATCTGGACAATGACATTCCATTCTGGTTTGAATTTTAACTTCTAATATTTTTGTTGTTCCATGTACAATTTGGCAGTGTATGTAAAAGACCGACCTAAGATAAGTGTCAAAAAGATCATTCTATTGGGTTAATGAAAAGTCATGATCACCTGGACCATCATGATTTTCCTTAGAAAATGAAAAGAGGTTTAATGTTCTACGTTTCTGCATCAACCGGGCTGGGTAATAATTCTCATAACAAATCAATGTTACGACTTTGATTATCTGGATATTTTGTCAAAAACATGTATCAAGGATTAAGAAATGCATCAATTCGTGGTTTCATAAATCCTAATGTCATGACGTCTTAATTTTTCCCTGGTCATCGTGATTGCTTGCCAATACCCCAAAACAATACAAAATATATGTTCGAAAAATACTTCTATACACGCAGGTCATGAAATACAGACACAAAGAATGAATGCTGGATTAAAAATGAAACAACTCGTATAAGTGTAAGTCCTATAAATGAGGTACCAGGGAATTATATTATTTTGTATGGTTGTGTAAAAGAACAAATAACCAGGTATAAATTCAGCAAAAATTATTAGCAAAAATTATTGTAAACTTAAAAAAGTTAGTACCACTGTTTAACTTTATAAGAAGAATCCTTTAAAATGCTTTAATCAATCAATATTTACTTAATCATACATATATTTCAAAGAAGGCCTATCCAATTCTAATTGCCTGTTTTTAAAATACTTTTTTTTAACTTTATTATACAGGTATAAAATTCAGGAGAAATCATTAGCAAAAATTTTTTGAAACTTAATGGAAGCTAGTATCACTGTTTAACTTTAATCAATCAATATTTACTTTATCATATATTCTAAAGAAGGCCTATGGAATTCTAAATACTTTTTTAAATCTTATTCAAACTGGAATTATTGTTTGTTGTTTATCTTTAAAATAAGTATAGAGAAATGATTTGGGTATTATGCTAACTGGCAATAATGGTCAAACAGTAAATTTGACAAAGATCAAAGATTCTGTAAATCTCTGACCCTTAGTGTTTGTTGGTCTTTGGTTGGTTATAATAGGAAGATCTAGCTTTTGTGTCAAAAAGAATGAAGAGATTTTTGCAGTTTGTAGTCAAACTGATGTTTTTGATCAATCAATGATAATGATAGATAATAGATTGATAATTGGCATGTTAAACACAGAATAATTTGAGTGGAATCAGAATGGAGGTTGGAAGTTAATTAAGAGACTCTTATTGTGCTTTTTGATAATTTTGAGTAGCTCCCCACCCCCTCCTCCGCCCATTACTTTCCTTTCCTATTGTTTTCCAGGTAGTTCAGGTACATTTCTAATTGAAAGTTATACTGTGACTGCCAAGGAGTATAATTTCCAATATGAGTGAAAATTGTTTACTTTGAAGCAAATCTTATAAAAATAATCTGGAGATAATTTGAATGGAACTCTGGTGTTATTTATTTATCACTCCCTATACTATGATGTGACAAGGAGTAGGGTTGCCTGTCCAACCGTGTGGGTTTTCTCCGGGACCTTCGGTGCCCCCTCCCCACTGCTAAAGACCCCTACGCGCAAGTGCATTATTGAAATTTAAATTAAACCATGTTAGTCCCAAAATAACCTAGTTTGTGTCAAGTGGATGTTAAACCCCATTTCTTTATCTATCCCTATGCTATATGCTAAGATGATTGCCCATACTGTGCTAAGATGAATACCTTGTTAAAGCAAATTTCTGGGTTTAGACATTATCAGTACAAAAAAAAAAACACCAGTAGATTCCATTAAAATGAAAGCAATTTCTCTAATATTTGAATTTTGGAAGGATAGACCTTGAAAGTCTATGTGATGGTAATAATTTCAGGTCATTACATTTTGATTAACATGACTTACCTCCCTCTGCTAGATCTTCACTGTCAGATTGCGATGGAATATTAATATCATCAGAGTTCTCCGATTCATCTAATGAGTCTGAAATTAGAGAAGGAAAAAATTCTCTCATATTTAATCAAGCAAAGAATTCTCTTCAATTATCTGCTAGGCAAAAAAATGATATCGCATTTAATTTCACTCTTCTGGCAAGAGACTCAGATCTAGATCTCACTAAGAGTCAGTCAGTTTGAAAAAAAGGCTACCTGCAATCAGATATAATCTGATATGATTAAATCCTCATAATAGCGTAAAAAATTGTAATCTTCCTCTCGTCGCCCCGTCATTATTCTTCAAATAAACATGGTCTATTATTAACCTTTAGCATTACCGTTGCAAAATTTCTTTTCTAGTCACGATTGAAAATTGTTGTATTCCACTTGAGGCAAATCTTAAGAAGTTTGAATGTTAAAAAAGTAGTTTACATAAGTTTAATTTCTTCCAGGTAAATTTGTGAATAAAAAAACATATACTGCTAAAAATTTGTTCAATTGATTGTGTACAATGCAGGTTTCATATCTATAATAATATATAATATTTATGCATTGAAGCAGTTTTGCCCTGAAGAAAAGTTCTTCATTTTCAATAGTTCATCAGAGTTCTTCTAATCCGAGAGGCTTAAAACTTATTACAGTCTTCATATTACAATCATATCAAAATATACTGAATCAGAAATCTGGGAAGATGAGAGAAATCTGGGATGGCTGCTGGCCACTATTTATCGATTTCAAATTTCGTATCTCAGTGTAATTAAAAATATGTATGACATTATTGTGAAGACTACAGTTATTATGAAAATATGTATGATGCTTTTGATTAGGTCTGAACCTGTATGGTCTCAAAATTTGTATGTAAGCCTTATACCCATTTGAAACCCACCTTCATAACCATGACCACCGGTACCACCAGCCATGGAAGCTTCTAAACCAACTTCTTCTGCATTACTTTTAGTTTGGCTCTGAGGATAGGCAGGTTGATCAAATTCAGTAGATTTAGCTGAATTAGACAATCTGTCAAGTAGTCTTAAATAGGCTTGAATATCCCCAGTGTTCTCAAACTCACGATCACCTAATCTACTTTCTACCTCTGTATCTGGAGAATTGTTGCTGAGGTAGTTGTAAGGTATGTCATTATATTCAGAATAGGAGTCCCTTTTTAAATCTTCTGATTGATCAAAATATTTATGTACTTCCACAATTTCATCGCGTTTATTGGAATTTGTTTGTAAATCGTCCCAGGAAAGGTTTGAGTCATCGGCCCTGGATTGTAAATGTGGACCTTTGTCATCCTCACTGGATTCCAGGAGTTTTTCTAATACTGTTGCAATTTCATTTCGGGCATCATTCGACCACTCAGAATCTCTTTCTTCTGTAAGCACATATTCACAGAACTCCTTTAGGTTGATACTTTCACTTCTGGCAAAAGCGAGGAGGGTGTTTTGTAGAATGCATTGTGTGAAGGCATCACTCCATGTGAAACCATCCTCTTTCAGTTGGCGCAATTCTGCCCCCACTTGTTCAAGTTCAGTAGTGCTGAGGTCATAGGATACTCCCAGACTAATTCGATCAATTCGGCGACAGCTGCCAAATAATTTGTCTGAAAAGAGAAAAATTTGAAAACATTTAAAAAATGCTCAGTTTCCTAATTGAAATAACAGAGCTCAAATCAAGAATATTTTAAGAGCAGTTATGAATTATCAGTCACACCTTAAAAAAAATAGGCATGAGCGAGGAGCTATTATCAACAATGCATGGTTAGCAAGAGAAAATCCTCTGTCTTTACTTCGAATAGGAATATTTTCCTGGCATTCTATATCACTTACTTTCTTACAATAATTGTAAGAATTGGTGTAAGTATTCATATAACTGAATCCATGACCTGAGAAAACATTTTCTAAATATTGCAGATTTCCAATTAATAGAGATTTTCCTCCATTATGGATTCTAGTTTGTCTGTGTTCAATAGGGATCTCGTTTTCTTAAACTGATGGTTGGGAAAAGATCCCATCCTTGTATTGTACATGTATGTTAAATTTTAAATTCTGAAAGTTAGTTCCAATTATACCTAGTGAGGTATTAAACTATAATCATCTATTCATAATAACAGTGGAAAGAAAATCTGTATTCTTCACGTAAATACAAATATATTCGCAGGGAGATTAAAAAGTCTTGTAATTTGTTATGGTGATGAATAGGTGTAAAGAAAATCGTTACCAGCTTCCTGAGAATAAATAGAAAACTGTCATTGTTCTTATTATATTGAAATTTTCAACATCTTAACAACAATATAAGTTTATCAGATCTTCTCTTAAGATCTTAGAAACCTGACTTACAACAAAACTAGCTGATTTATTCAAAAATGATGATTATAAGAAAGGCAGAAGCAGATCAAGAGAAAAACTGCCTGCCGGCTATTTTGTTGCTAATTAGCCCAACTATGTGTGGTGGTTTCCGTGGTAATTTAGATACAGCGCTTCTGGTGCTTGTTAAAAAAGAAAAATGGTGTTTGGGAAAAAGACGTTAATTTCAGTTTTAGCTTCTTTCTAAGTATTATACGTAATTTCTATATCTGGAAGCCATATTGTTTTCTTGTGCGACTTGCTGAGTAACCAAGATGTCCTCTAGTTTCTTGTTGCTTAAATACCAAGGTTCAGTGTTTTTCTAAGTCGGTGTACACGACAAACAAATAAATCGATGAGAGGAAAAAGAAACCTTGACATGGCAGAATGGAATCCAAACTTTAAAACTAGACTATACATATTATTACTATCACAAAATGCGACAGTTATAACAGAATATGGTACAAGATATACATAAGTTTAAAAATCACATTATAATGATATAACTTCCAGACAGTACCTGACATAAATTTATATTTTAAATTCTGGAATGATTGATAAGACAGTTCCCTTTCCATCAAAATGAAACCAGACTCGGAATTGCTTGTATTAAATTAGAGTACATAAAATGAAAACAAGCAGTACAGTATGTCGATGAAGCTAGTTTGACTATACATTATACACGAATTATACACGATTGGATTGAAACTACCTGATGTATGACTGTCTATATGTACACCCACATATGAAAACATGTTTCAATTTTTTTAATTACAGTATACGCCTACTGTCGGAGGAGATGGACAAGTGAAGTCACATGCATAACATGTAACAGCATCTCATATAAGTCAACATTTGACAAATGCAACATTGGTTCAGTCAACATGCTGACTAATGCCCCTGTCAGACTGGAGTGGTGACCCTACTGCGCTCTGAGATTGAACGGCGGTCTGGAAATATGCAAGGTCGTCGGCAAGCGTGAATACAACGCGGAAAAATGTCCCAAAATTGCAAACTTAAAAAAGTCGCATTCTTACTGCGACCTGTGCGTTTATACAGTATTCTCGCGACGGGCTCGTCACGATCTCTCCGCGCTTATGGCGTTTCTATTGAGATCTATAAGCTTGGTAACGGTGGTCATCGCGAACCTGCATCGCTCAACCACACGTCTTATCTGGACTACACGTGCGTTTCCACCACGTGATCACAGCGATTATATAAGCTGGTTAGATTTTTTTTTCGAAATTTCAAGATGACCTTTCAATCACCCGTTTTCAAAGCAAGTCGTATATGAAAAGCATGGTCACCATAGGCGAGTAATGCAAGCTTGGTAACCGTGCCATAACTCCATACACCTAGTGGGAACCTCATAACATCGCCATATGCCTAGAGGTAGCCCTGTGAGGTCGTGATGCAATCGCGCAACAGTGATGGAATCATCGTAACATTGCCATGACAACGCCTTTAAGACTCAGAGCTCTTGGTGTAGTGGTGAAGACGCCATGAAGGCACCGTTGCAAATGTTACAATTTTCGCAGGGTCTTTGCCACGTGTACTGCGCGTGTACCAAGTTCATGGACATGTTACCACGCTTATCTCGCGAGTTTTGCGACCAACCACATTCTCTCAGCTTTCCAGGTCATATGGCAGAACCTTGGCGTTTGCTTTGAACATACTCGGCGATCATTGGCGACCCCATCACATTCTCGCAGCATTCTAGATCATGTGAGCATGTTCAAAACAAATGCCGTGGCTCTGCGTTCATTGGCGACCATGGAGACCACAACACGATATATAGTGTTTCCAACACGCTTTTACCACGCTCATGGCAATCTTGACTAGCTCTGAGACCAATTTTTGTCACAGTAGAAGCGCAGTAAGGACGCAACCCCTGTCTGACAGCGGTATAAGATCTGTATAATTTCTTACTTCTAGCAGATTGTTTCAAATAAGAGTGAACATGCTGACTAAGATCTGTATCATTTCTTATTTCTAGCAGATTGTTTAAAATAAGAGTGAACATGGAAGAATTAAATATGGTACAGGAATTCAATCCACTAAGTTCATTTACAAAAACTTGTATCTTTCTGGCTCCGTTATAGCTGGCTGGCCCAATACACTTTTATAATGATGAGTCAGAAATACTTTATTCTAGTTGAGACGTGTGACAAAGATTACAGAACACATTTACAGCTATGATTGGTTCTTTGAGGATCTACAAACTAACTTAATTACCCAATCAACAACCCTAAAACTATGAACAGTCAGGAACCAATTAATTTATTATTAGTCTGGTACTAGTGAAACTATGGGACCATAGGTTTTCCTCTCCATGTTCATCAGTCTATCATTCTTTTTCTGTAACTTTCAGATTGGAGATAAAAATTTGGTAGGTTTCTGGATATAGCAGAGTTACAGATCAAGTTTGGGTTTCTAGGTTTCTATTGCTTTTTTTTAAAATGAATTATGGCCTCTTGACTTGAAATCTGTTTGCCATAATTATTTATAGTTAAATCTTGATGAGGCATTTGACTGAAGGCTGATACACTGCCAGACACGAAAAGAGCAGAGTTACAAACAAATTCAGTGAAAATTCAGTTTTACAGAATGGCCATCCATTTCATAGATTTCCAAAAGACAAATTATTAGCCCGCTGTCTGTAACCTGGAACTGTTCCCCACAATTTTTGGTCGTGTAAACGGGTCAATACTCATGACCTTGGCAAATGATGTGATTACAACCTGGGACAGCCTAGTCAAGAATCCAGTTGCCCCTACACTCATGTAAACTAGCTTTGATCGATCCATATTGAAACAAAATATATATGATGCTGGTTTTTTGCTATTATTCTAAATTTAAAAATTTGGCAGATAGGTGTAACAGTTTTATATAGAAATACAGTATTGCCCATAAAAATGAGCTGTTCACGTTCCTAAGAAAATTATTTATTTGATAGACGTTACTTTAAACCCAATCCAAAATAATCCCTACATCACACAGCAATCACAATATGGCCAACCTTTTTCAGCTCTGAAAGAGATGACCTGTATTAATTAGTTAAGTTCCCACACAGAGAGTATTTCCTCCTCATTAACGGATGTCATTAAGGCATCCATTCTCAAGATTTTAGTCACAAAGACCGTGCCTGCAGTTACTTAAGCTCTCCTGAGACGGAGGAAATTAAAGGCTTTCTATGATTTCTGCTGGATATCATCACAGAGTCAGTAGTTGTTAATGTATATCGTGTCATGCGTGTTTAACTTATCTTTTTATGATAATATCATACAGTTGTTTCTTTCACAGAACTTTGATCATTCTAAAAAGAGCCCATGGAAATCCTTTTATGTAATTGTCTTCAATAGCATGTTATGGATTTTATTCAAATTTGACTGACAGTCTAGAAAACATATAGGTAATGTACCATAATATTCATATACCGGTATACAAGAACACAAATGGTCTATCAGTTTATTAAGCCATTTGCTTATGAAGAAAAGCCTTTAAAATTTTAAGCACAGTAATTTGCTTTTAATAAATGTGACATAAAAACTCAATTACTATCCATCACTCAGTTACAAATTGAAAAAAAAACCCAACCCAAAAATCCAAACACTTAAAATTAAGTAGAAAATAGTCCACAATTTTCCCACTTATCTCCAATGATAAATGGACTCTTTTCATTCATAATCATCTGAAAAAAATATATAACAATGAAACATAGTCTTTCTGGTGCACATAAAGTCAATTACATACACATACATTGTTCCATACTTTGCTTAAAGGACAATATTGGTGCCAGTCATTATCACATATGTGATAGAACTGATTAAACACTTTCCAAATATAATATTAACACAGAGATCATCGCTACCATAGAGGAATAATGGATTCATGAATCGGAAGTGACGAATGCCAAAGGAAAACACGAGTTATGCCTCTATATAACTAAGTGAAGTGACTAGTGATAACAGATACATGGGCGAATATCTGCTCACCAATAATTCCCTTGAAGACCTAAAGTTGCTGTGTGACACTGTGAGAGAATATCTTACAATTCATAAAAAGAATTGACTGCCACTAGAAAAGAGAACAGGAAAGAAAAACAGATTAAAAGTCAGTGCATTACCATGTTTTTATAAGGTAGGGGAGACCGGGGCACATTGAACCACTATGGATATATCCTTTATAAATAATACTATACAACCCAGCACTACAGAAGTGAGATAATTTCTTAGACCCATTTCTCCATCAATAAGCCACATGCTGTCAATTATTTTCTTAGGCAGTGGATTTTTTAAAAAAGCGCTTGAAAGAGAAAAATTTTCCATATATGTTAACTTCTTAGCCTACGAAATTCTTGTACTTAAGTTCATATATGTCTAATCTATACAATCCAGATAAACTGGGGTTTGATCCATATACATGTAAGAGCTAAATTGATTTTTTTTTTTAAATTTTGATCATGAAATAAAGAGATCTTCTAATAAAAACATTTGATATGAAATGAGGACAAACATGTATGTGAACAAAGTGGTTCAATGTCCCCCGGACTCCCCTATAGAATGAATAAAAAAAATAGGTTGCCAGCCAACGAAACATACGCCCACACAGCAGCTAAATCGTCCGGGCAGTCAACAAGAGTTGTCGCATATAAGGCATTATCAGAAAATCATTAGAATTTGTTTGGTTTTTATAATCAAACGTTTTTTTAAATCAGGTAATAATTGTGACCTCCAGAGGGACCACAAGCTAATAAAGACGATTTTTCGTACAATCAGTGGGCCACAATTCAGGAAGTTACGATCCAATATGAAACGGAACCAAAATCTTTAGTTTATAAACATGTATTTCAAGCTTCATCAAAATTGAATTAAAATTGTGACCTCTAAAGGGTCCACAACCTTGATATAACACACTTTAACGTTTCGTAGATTTTTACCTACGAAACGTTAGATACTTTAAAAGATGGTTTTGTGATACCTTTGACTTTGTTTTTATCCACATGAAAATGTGGGCGTATAACAAAGGGCTGTACGGAGTATTTCTATTTTTCCCCCTGTTCTCTTATCTTATGACGCTTAATTACTTTATTGTATCGTCAGATAACCTCTTGCGGTCCCATATAACAACTTTTTGTCTTCGAAGGAATTATTAGTGAGCAGAAATTCGTCCATTTATCTGTCATCACTCGTCACTTCAGTCATTCACATAGAGAGATAACTCGCGTTTTCCTTTGGCGTTCGTCACTTCCGATTCATGAATCCTTTATTACTCCTCTATGGTAGCGATGATCTCTGTGTTAATATTATATTTGGAAAGTGTTTAATCAGTTCTATCACATATGTGATAATGACTGGCACCAATATTGTCCTTTAACATACTAAAGAAAATTAGAATGTTTAAACACCAAGTTTTTGGTTTTAATTACATACATGTTTCCTACAAAGGAGATTCTTGCTTAGGCTCAAATGTAATATTGTACTACCTATTTTCCATAATTTAAAATTTTGGCAATAAAAAATCTACATGTAGCACATTTCTTCAAAGGTGTCAAATAAACCTGTAGCTTTGTCCCTGTTGTACACATGTACATGATATTATAACAAATCTCAATCTAAGTGTTTCTGAATAAGACGGTAATGGCCTTTTGAAACATATCAACCAAAACAGTTTTTAAATGTCTTTAAATGTTGAAAATGTACATACATTTGATAAGGAACAAAATTTAAATACAAGTCTTGGGTAATACAAGTCTGTGTAGATGTCTCTGGAGCCCAAATTCCATTATTTTCCGTAAGGCCTTCAGCTTTCACATGTATTCACATAGCATATGACATCCAGTTGTATGTAAGAGACGCTACTTTAAAGTCAACTAAAAAAGTCACATGTTGACCCTTGACCCCTTTCCCAGTCCGTGCGCACTGGTATGCCCAAAACTCATCATTATTCATTCAGCGTTCGTAAGAGACGGTCGACAGGTTTGTCCCCTACCGTGATCTTTTGGTTTTCTAAGCTGGCTGTTTAGCCGCACTGTTTAATTTGTACAAGATAAACTTTTATTGTTTTCTTCTTTCGCTTTGTTTTTTACTGTGTGTTTGGGTTTGGACCGGTGGTTCAGGCTGTTCTGTTTATATTATGACTACGGAAAAGGACGACGTCCTTTCTTTGAGTGACCACTCCGGGACAGAATTTCTCGGTTTTGATTTTTCTGAAGTTGAGAGGGGACAAACTGATTTACTTAATCCGAGTTTGGATGCTAATAAAGGATCATTACATAGTAAAAGTAAAGGCAATGCCAATAAACGGGGGAGTAAATTTAATAAAAGGACCCTCCGTAAGAGAGCTTCCATTAAGGGAGGTAATCGTTCAAACTGTGAGCCACAGAGCACGTGCTCTCATAAACAGACGGTTGCCGATGGCACCTCATCAGTGAAGAATAATCCCATTTTATTTAATGATGCTACATGTGAGTCTCAGAACTCGAATATTATTAATTTAGACAAACTTACTGAAAGTGATATTCTTCAGTTACGACAAAAACTTGGAGTGCAGTCTCCAGTTAAAAAACATGTAGAGTTTAAACCGCCACCGGAATGGTTTCCGGACAGTGATTTTAGTGATTATGCAAATGGCGTTCCTTTCGACAATTTTGAGAATACCAAACAAGATGATACATGGCCAACTCCGGCGCAAGCTAATTTTACGAAGGACATTTCTGGTGCCCTATTTGATTTTGATAATGACTTTAATTATGGCAGTCAGACTCAAGGTACTGCAGAGGAATGTAGGCCTAATCCTAATAATGATAATACTAATACTCAGCAGAATACTACATGTATATCAAACGATTTTGTATGGGATTTACCTAAGTTGAAGGCGCCAGAACTTGGTTCGCCTATTTCAGACTCGCTTGCTTCTTTAATTAATACTGCTTGTACCTCAATGTGTTTGACAGACACTATTGTATCCAAATATAAAATTCCATCGAACTGTGATAAAATGGGGCCTCCCCGTGTGAATCCAGAAATTTGGAGTGAAACTGACAGAAAAGCGCACAATACTGATCAGAGATTGAGAGATATCCAGGAGCTTGTGGCTATTGGAATTATTCCTTTTGTTAAATTAGCAGCCTTATTAAAGGATCATTTTTTTAACAATCCAGAGGTTAGAAGCCTTATTTCCGATTCAATCACTTTATTGGGTCGGGTTCAGTATAATATTTCCTTAAGAAGAAGATATTTATTACGACCAATGTTACATCCAAAGTACTTTAATTTGTGTAACCTGAATACACCAATCACTACTTTCCTTTTTGGGGATGATGTTGGCAAGGAAATCAGAAAATGTGAAACTTCACTACGTTTAAGACGTGAAAAACCTCTATTTTATGCTGCAACCCCAAGGAGAGCTGGGCGTCCAAATAGATTTTATCAGTATCCAGGCCGTGGCAATGCCCCTAGTCAGCTTGCCTACAACAGATCACGCCCTTATACGGTATACAACAGGCCACACCCTTATAACTACAGAGGTCGGACAAGACCAGGTAGAGGTGCCTTTCAGTTTCAAGGTTCAAACACAAAAACCAGTTCCACCTAGTACGAACACGGTAGGTGATATTTCTAAATGTTTGGGTGAATGGAAATTGTTAACCTCTGATAATTGGATTTTAGAAACTGTTCAAGGCTGCAAGATTGATTTTATTCAAGACCCTATTCAACATAAAATCCCAAAAGAAATTTCTTTTTCTAGTGAAAAAGCAGCTATTATTGATAATGAAATTTCGGTCTTGTTAGCCAAAGGTGTCATTGTAAAATCTGTATTGCATAAGGGTGACTTCATATCCAATATTTTTATAGTTCCAAAACCAAATAACAAGTTTAGACCAGTGATTAATTTGCGGAAATTAAATTCTTTCATTGTTTATGAACACTTCAAACAAGAAACTTTTGATTTTGTTCTGGATCTTATTCAAAAGAACGATTTTTTAACATCCTTAGATTTGCAGGATGCTTACTTTAGTGTCAAAATAAATGGTGACTTTTTTAAATACCTTAAGTTTTTTTTTTTGGAGAAATCAACTTTATCATTTTGTAGCCCTTCCCTTTGGAATTGCCTCAGCACCTCGAGTGTTTACTAAACTTTTAAAGCCGGTCTATACTTTCTTCAGACACCAGGGCATATGGTGTACTTATTATATTGACGATTCGCTTATTATGAACAAGGATAAGGACATATGTGCTAACCACACCAAGTTAATGGCAGATAAATTACAGTCACTTGGTTATCTAGTTAATTACAAAAAGTCAGTTTTTCAGCCTGCACAAAAGATATTGTTTTTTGGCTTTATTATTGATACAGTTACTTTTAAAGTTTACTTAACAGACGAAAAGATTAATAAATTATCAAATTTTGCATTTAATTTACTTAAAAAGCATCACATAACTGCACGTCAGCTAGCGTCCTTTATAGGTTTAATTGTTAATGCATTTTATGCAATTTTAGAAGGACCTCTCCATTATCGAGCCTTAGAACGAGATAAAATTTTGGGGTTAGGTTCCAATATGGACTATGATTCGGTTGTTAATTTATCAAAAGACAGCTTGGTGGAGATACAACGGTGGCTTTGTTGTCACTATCCACTGCCCACAGGGTACAATCCTTAAAACTGATGAATTTGAATAATATGGTGGTACACAAGGACAAGATAGTCTTCGCGTTTACCGATTTTTTGAAAACTACAAAACCAGGAAAGCCAACAGTGTTGGAAGTAAAACACTTTAACAAAGAGGAACTTTGTGCCATGCATACGTTACTTTTTTACTTGGAAAAGACTAAATTGTTAAGGAAAAGTAATCAAGTGTTCATTTCGTACTGTTCATTTAATCTTGTTTCAGCTGACACTTTGTCGCGTTGGCTAAAGGAAAGTCTAAAACTTTCAGGAATAGACACTAATATTTTTAAGGGACATTCCTTTCGTTCAGCCTCAACTTCAGCAGCCTGGAAGGCTGGCTGTCCTGTTACAGAGATATTAAAGACTGCAGATTGGTCCTCAGTCAAGAATTTCAAAAAATTCTATTTACGCGGGTCTACACCATTACCTACCCCTAAAAGGAACTTTGTTGATGCAGTATTTAGCTCACATCTGAAGACATGACATGTACATATGTAGCATTATTAAATAAAATGGGATTCTTCATTGTTGTTCTTTTTTAAATGGTGTTTTGTTGTTCTCCTTTAAATATGCTATGTGAATACATGTGAAAGCTGAAGGCCTTACGGAAAATAATGGACCCCTCATCCGAGTGTTGTTATGATGGATGAGGGGCATTATTGGAGTATGGCCGGAGGCCGAGCATGTATTTACACCCAGACCCTGATTTTGCAATAAACTTTATGAAGTTTTTTACTTGAAATATTTGGTATGAATCCACTGTATATATTTTTTGCCCACCCATTTGATTTACATTGAACAACAAAACTTTATGGCTTTAAAATATGATGAGTTTTGGGCATACCAGTGCGCACGGACTGGGAAAGGGGTCAAGGGTCAACATGTGACTTTTTTAGTTGACTTTAAAGTAGCGTCTCTTACATACAACTGGATGTCATATGCTATGTGAATACATGCTCGGCCTCCGGCCATACTCCAATAATGCCCCTCATCCATCATAACAACACTCGGATGAGGGGTCCATTTTTAAATAGTTAAAATGTTTCAAATATAGCTAGTAAAACATAGCTAGTCAAAATAGCTAGTCAAAAATGGCTTTTCAAACCTTGATATCCATTTCATATCACAATACAGGATGGAGGACACTTACAATTAAGGCATCAAGTTGCCAAAAGTAAAGCATTTCGTCTAAAAACAACAATTTTATAACAGACAATTTTTACAGAACTGAAAACAATTTTTAATTGACTATCTTTTAGCTACATGAATCTATATCCATGTTTTCCCATAATGCCCCTATAAGTAACTGCTTTGCTTAAAAGACAAGCATGGCCAAACCTTACCTCTTTGCCAGACAATACGATTGTCTCGCCCTAAGCTAAAATGGGCTAGATTAGCACTAATTCTACTCCAAGACTGGTGTACTTACTGATGATTCCTGTCCTAAATTATGAATGGTTCATTGTGATTAACCAGAGCTCTTAACATGCAACTTAAAGGTGTATAATCACAATCATGGCTACATTACATCATAACATGCATATTCAGTATGAGCGATTAACCAGAATGGAAGAATATTGCAGAAAAACTATGAGGCTATTCGAAATAGCTGAATGTGTAATAGCCACACGTAGAATCTTTTGATCATCTGTTGGATCACCATTTTTGAGTACATTTAATCAACTGCCCAAAGTTTTGGGAAGATCCCGGATCAAATTAGGTTATTTCAGGTTTAACAACATATTATATGATACTACTTCAATAATGTGGGGAGAAACTGAAGGAGTTGAAGATAAGCCTTACGGTTAAGCACATCTTATCTGCTCTAGGAAGGTAATGATTATGATCAGTCTGATAAAGGCTATAACAATGATGTATATGGGTTCCATATCGGCCATATATGCCAGTCAAAACCCAGAGCTATGGAAAATGACAGAAACCAGATCTGACCCATCAGTCATTTTGCATCCTGGAAGAATAGCATATTTTCAAAACCCAATGTTCATATGGCTACGATCAAACTCCACATATAACTATAAAAATTCTACAGTTTATACAGAATAATATACACATATACTGAGTATATTATGTTGATAATTAATGATAAATGTCTTGTAGCTAGTAGAACATTAAAAGTTATATGTTATGATGGAATCTCATCAATGACGTTATTTGAACACCAGTTTTCTAGAACAAAGCTGATTTACCTGTATTACGATCACACACAGTGAAAACAAGATTATTATCCTCAACAACCTATTGGGAGAAAAAGGCATCAGAATTTTTTTACAGGGGTATTACGGTTTTGTGAGATTCGCAGAAATAAAAGCTAGATATTAGTAAACTGCTTACCGAAAATCATAGCATAATTCATGTAGCAATATTGATAATTCAAAAGTGTAGTGCATATGTTTACCATTATTATGCCCAATAATATCCTAGGGGGCGCTAGTTTTGCTACATGTACCTGTGAAGAAAATCTGTCATAAATGAGCTATTGAAATGAATTTTCTATGGCTAATATTTAATTTGCTAAATTTTCGCATGCTATCAAAAATGACTGACAGTGAAAATTAGTATGTGGAAGCCCTGGTTTATAGTAAGTCTTAAAGATGCATGTCCACATAAGTATTTATAGAGTAGTTATTTCCAATAAGAGTATGGCAAATTTGGCATAGACTGTATGGAAAATAAAGACATCAAATCTTACCAGGAAAAAAGATAGGTTGCCAGGCAACGAAACATACGCCCACAGCAGCTAAATCGTCCGGGCAGTCAACAAGAGTTGTCGCATATTTTTACTTTTTTTCGGTAATGAAACATTTATAATACACTAAAATCTGATTTAGAGTAACAACTCATTATGTAATTATCTGAAAATCATTAGAATTTGTTTGCTTTTTATAAAGTTTTGCCCAACACTAACAATTAGTATAGGAAACATTTAATGTGATGGAAGTTTTCAAAATTCATTGAAAATCATAATATTTGTTCGTTTCAACACCTTAAACTCTGTGTATCAATCTGAAGTCAATCGCATATTAAGTTTGGCCTCTAGACTCTAGAGCATCCACAAGATTTTTTGAAGTGATCAAGGACGACAACTCTGGCACTAATTATCAGAAATCACTGAAAATCAATAGGTTTCTTCGTCTCATGACCTTAAAAACTGTGTATAAATTTGTAGTCAATCAGATACATGTATTAACTTTGGCCTCTTGAGTATCCACAAGATTTTTTGAAGTGATCAAGGGCCGTAACTTTGGCACTAAGTATCGGAAATCCCTGAAAATCAATAGGTTTCATCATCCCATGACCTTAAACACTGTGTATAAATTTGAAGTCAATCAGATATTAACTTGGCCTCTAGAGCTCCCACAAGATTTTTTGAAGTGATCAAGGGCCATAACTCTGACAGTAATTATCGGAAATCGCTGAAAATCAATAGGCTTCTTTGTCTTATGGCCTCAAACACTGTGTATAAATTTAAAGTCAATCAGATATTAACTTGGCCTCTAGAGCTCCCACAAGAATTTTTGAAGTGATCAAGGGCCGTAACTCTGGTAGTTATTATCGGAAATCGCTGACAATAGGCTTCTTCGTCTCATGACCTTAAACACTGTGTATAAATTTAAAGTTAATCGGATATTAACTTTAGCCTCTAGAGCGTCCACAAGCAATTGTGGACGACGGCCGGACAGACGGACGGACGGACAGACGGGGGCGACGACAATATACGACGCCAGGCAGACAGACGGACGGACAGACTGGGGCGACGACAATATACGCCCACATTTCAATGTGGGCGTATGAAAATGGATTCCCTGCAAGATACCCTGAGGCAAGCATTAGGCAAAAACTTCAAGGTGGCATTAAGTGTCAGCCCCACAGCCATACGACACACCTGTGCTTGCCTACTCCATGATCAAACACGATAGCAGATGGCTTCCATCTTGTTTACTGACGGTACTACTTATTTTAAGACAGACTCGGCTTTCCAATTTATAATATCTACGTCATTGGGGATTTCCAATTTATACTCGCTGGTTGCTATGACCTGCTATGGCGTTGTCTAGAAACGCGCGTGCTCGCGTTAGTTTAAAATTTTTGCTATACGTTTAACATGGACTATTTGATGTAATTTGCCTGATTTGATTTGGCCCCATTTCCATAAATTTAGGTTGTTTTTTAGAAATTTTTAGCAAATGTTAATCTTAGGTGTTTTTTAATTCTAGCCGAAGTAAATTTTTTTACAATTTATAGCGAGTTAAGTTATCGTCTCTAAGAGGCGGGCGTAGTATTTTAAATGGCGGCCATTTGCCATCATGTGTATTCTTGAAGTAGGTACACATGATGTAATCGTATGCCCCACAGCTTGACTTAGGGAGCACTTGTTATTTCTTGATCAATTGAGTGGTTTGGAGAACATTGAGGAGTTAAAACTTACACAGACTTTGCAATTAACTGGCGAAAAGAGAAGTTGGCAGAAGATAATCCAAGATTTTACATAGGCTTGAATATGTATGGTAAATGGACAGTAATGACAAATAAATACATTCTGAAAATGGGCCCTCACTAGATCAAATTACATGTAACTTGGGTTCTTGTGGTATTTCCCCGTGAAAAAAGTGTTTTGAGAGAGAACTGAAGCCAAATTATGATAGATTAATTAATTTGAGTATGCTTTTTTTAGTCCAAATATATCATTAAATCACCAAGTTTGTACATGGGAAGGCATCTTTAAACAAATGAGGTAAAATTTAATTAGGTTGGCATATTAGGCACTATTAGAAATTGTGAACTTGAGGTAAACATAATTTTTTCTGCAACTCAATTAGCAGATGTTAAAGTTATGGTAGCATTGTAATACTTACTCGCCCTTTATCCTTAACAACGCATCATCAATCACAAGCCCCCCCCCCCTCAAAAAAAAAAATTAAAAAAATGATGAGGTGGAAAATTTACATGTTCTTAATGAAAGTGGACATTGTTATTGATTTTTTTCATTGTTAAAATGGTAGTTTGTTGATCTGAATGTGTTCTTCATTCATCTAAATAAATGAGTAAATATATATTCAACAAAGTTTCTAGACAAATCAATCGACAACAAAAATTATATTTAACATTTATTAATGTTGTATTCGGATTACTACTCAGCTGGTGATTGTAGGGAGACAGCAAGACTTCTCAAACCTGACTGTTCTAACACATGTGTCTCTCCATCAGATAATATCTGTACTATATTTCTTAATAGTATTAATCTTTTCTTTCAAACATCCAACAAATTTTAAAAGATGTCATCTGTAGAAATTAACTGTTCAGAACAGCACCAAGACTACTGTTACTGTCACTTACACAAAACAAATGATTTTTTTTTCAAAATTATTCTGATTTAGAAGATCTTTCTCCTGTCTTTTCTTAAAATATGGCAATAAATTCAAATCAACACCAAAGAACAATCCACATATAATTGATTTGTTTGTCGCTAGAGGGGTGTTGATCACTGTGGGAGCTGATTAATGGGAGACAACTCCAATAAATTTCCATTGAAGAATCGAAAGTCATGGATATCATTTATAAACCAAACACATTGTCTTTCTTGTTGCCTTCACAATCAATAAACTATGAAAATTTCTTTAATTTAGGGCCTAATGCAACATTTATATGGAGTTCATTGTGTAACATTTCTTGGGCACCTTTCACTTTAGCTATTATTTTCAAAACAAAACTGAAATATGCTTAAAATCCTGTTTAATTTAACATAATCTATTAATTTATAATGAAATGAACTTTCCTTGGTTTTTACGGCATATTTTCATTTTTACTTGGAGGTCACAGTGGAACTGCACTGTTATGTACTATTATTAGAAATGACTATCTAACTTGATACAAAGATCACATAGGCCTATAATCAAAGTGTGGAAGATCACATAGGCCTATAATCAAAGTGTGGAAGGGACAAGAAGGTAGGTCTGATAAGTCACCAGGGACTCCAAAAGCAAATCAAAGCAGGCGATTCAAAAAGCCATAAGTGATACGAGGTCTTGTTTTTGAATGAAAACAATGCTTGACTCAACGATATTATTCAGATTTACAATATATTAACAGTATAGAATTATGTTATATTTAAAAATACATTATGTGAGATCAGGGCAGTTCTCAATATAATAGTTTAAAACTAGATAATGTAAAGGGAATTTGCTGAAAATTTCAGTCAAATTGATCCACTTTGAACCGAGAATTTGGCCAATGAATTTTAGGCCCAGCCTCATTAATCATTAGGCTACTTAAGTCTGTATCATAAAATACATACATGTAGTCTTGATTATCCATGTTTTGATCTAATCATCAATGAGGGATTGGCAGCAGATCGTATTGCAATCCAGTAAATATATCGCAGGCTACCGATGACATTGAAAGTTGGTTATGGTCTGGATAAGTCAATTAATGTCTAATTTATAGTTTAAACAGTATTTCAGGCCTAAAGAAAATGAAATGAATTGGAATGTGAAATGAAATGAAATGGGGTTTAAAGTCCTACTGGCCTCAAAGAAGACCTGAAATCGGCATATTTAGTTCTCGCATAATGTATGTTTAAGTTACATGTATACCATGGGTATATACACAGTCCATGATTATACACATTGATTATTATTACACAAAATGAGTTTGCTAAATGAAATTAAAATGTCTAAATTATAAATAAAAACAGATATATATATCAAATTTTTGTTAGCAATAATACTAGCACCACAATTAACATAAACTGATATAAGAATTATATTTTAAACATCAGCCAATACAATAATTGAACTGTGATAACCACTATGTATTGATTTTCTTTCTTCATATTGTAATCATTAAACAAATACAAGTATGAACTACATGTAACTGTAACTGTAAATCAATACAGATACTGAAACTCAAAAATCTCTTCTAATCTGAATAAATTCTGTAATAATCATTTGAAGTTTGCAAGACCTGTAGTTTATATTGATTCCATGCCACCATTTTCAATTGTGTTTGTTAAAAGCTGTCAACATAATTTTGATAGTATTATGCAATCTCTCTAAAGAACTACATTTATGTAATAATTTTATGTTCTCTAGCTGTGAATTTTTCTGCACTATATATACTGGTGTATTCTGTTTTGTACAATGATACCTTACATGGTACCGGACTAGTGTTGGTTCTGGAACAAATAGCAATTAACTTGTAAAGTTCCCAGTTTATATAATCATAACATAACACTTATTTATAGCTAAGCTTTGTTGATGATTTAGATCTTTAGTAGAAAAAAGGCATTTATTTATATTCATCAGTATTCTGGAACACAAATATACAGCAGTAGGATGGATACATGTTACATAAAGAAGGTAATGGAATTGACTATTTTTTTTTTATTTTACCTAAAAGCTGTTATTGAAGATTAAAGGGAAGTAACTCTTCCAAGTTTATCATGTCTTAGGCTTATCAAGTTTATCATGTCTTAGGCTGGTAAATTTCCCTTCTTTCAAATGTTAACATTTTGTCAAAACATTTCAATGATCTTGAACTTTATAACTACAAATAAGAAGGATGAAAGAGTTCAGATATTTGTTATGTTGAAATGCGGGATAATTACAAGAGTATTTGTTTCCTAATTCTAGTTTCGATACATGTATCTCAAGATTTCCATGGTCAACCTCCTACATGCTTAAGAGCAAGATGTTGTTACATGTACATGTAGATCCATCTGTGGTAGAAAGTGTTCAACCTAACAAAAATTACAGGAAAGCAAGAACCAAGGGCAAAGAGTCAATTTAAACTCTATGGTGATTTGTGCACACCACAAGATACCACTTTTGGGGTTTTAAGCCAATATTTAATTTGCTATACTCATTTTTAAACTCTTGCATGATAGCATCAAATTCTAACAAGAAATGGAGTGTTGGGTTTAATTTTTATTAACAAAAAAATGGGCTTATTCTATACATTTGCCAGAGACCCAACTTGTCCCATCTATATTGATAGTTCTTTGCTTTTTAAAGACACCATGATGCCTGTAATTTCGGTAAGCCTAATGGAAGGTATTCCTATAATCACACTAAAAAGCATGTCTAGACTACAGTAATTCTTTTTCCATGAAATAAAAAACAACAGAAAAGGAAAATAAAAGAAAAGAAAAAAAAATGATCGCCTTCATCCATCATCTTATTGTGTAATTGGTTTTCTAACTTTATAAGAAGTTTGATCTATGGCTCATTTAACAAAGGAATAAATTTACTCCTTTTTAACTGGTATCTTTATTGGCATGGGAGATGGAATAATTGCAGGCTTCAGGTTATAAATGAAATTAAATGAGGTTTAACATCCTACTTTTCTGCAACATCTAATGAAGACATAATGAAAGAATAACTTAATTAATTGCTGAAACTAATTGAATTCTGTAATGGAATGATCAAATTAATTAATGAAACTTATATGACTGTATAAATGAAACCTAAATGATAAATAAGACAACGAAAATCCAATGACTGAATTACAATAATAATAATAATAAGTGCAGGAGGACTTCACTGCACACAAACAAAACACATACATATATAAACTAAGTAAATGAATTACTTAAAATAGCATTATGCAAAAGCAAAAACTGCTTATTACAGGTCTTTCTTTAGGCCTGAAATGCTATCTAAATAATAAATTAGACATTAACTTATCCAGACCATAATAAACTCTTGATGTCAAGGCTAGCCTTCGATGTTGGTGGATTAAATTCCTATATGACGCTTAACGGCCATTGATAATTAAATCAATCAAGTGGATAATCAAGACTATGCTGTTTATATTAATGATTTTAGTAATGATGACTGAGTTTATGTGAATATTTCACTCGCTTCGTTCTCGGCTAATAGAGGATCAATTTGACTGAAATTTTCAGCAAATTACCTTTACACTATCTAGTTTTAACTATTATAGTGAGAACTGCAATCTCCTTATCTTATCTCCCATAATGTATCTTTAATGTAACTTAAATGAATTAATTACATAATGTAACCTAATTAATGAACACTAATTTAACCGAATTTAATGAATTACTATATAGTAGCGTAGCGTAACTAACTTATATGAATTACTTAAAGTAACCTTTATGAAGCCTTCCATTCTTTCTTTATATGTATACCAAGATGAAACTATCGGTATACTGAAATCAATAGGCATGTGTTTACTTGAATGTTTTATGGAAAAAGTCAAAGAATGAAGACAAATCCAGCTGAACATGTTCAATACTACTCTTTTCTATCTACGGGTTAGATTTCATTAATGTCTTCAACAGTATCTCGACGGATATGCCACAGCAGAGAGCATAACTTAACTCACTCTTTTTCTTTTCAAACTCATCTGACAAGTTGGTTTCCTAACTTAGCCTAGCGACAAGTATTATGTATATCTAATGGCAAGACTTAAATGTATAACAGACTATGATATTAAATAATGGGAAAAGAGCTGACAGAGAATAATCCCCAGAATTTATTTAGGCTTTGATATTTATTGTAAATGGACAGCGAATAAAAGACAAATTTAATAGAAACCTGGAAATGGAACCTACCTCACCTTTGCTGGTTTCTGCGAATGTTAAGTCATGTGACAAACAAGACTACATATAATGCCTTGGGAGTATTTCCTTGGAATTAAATTGTTTCAAGAGGAATTTTAAGCAAATTTTTGATAGACGAATTAGATTGATCATGCACTTATTCCAAATATATCATCAAATGACACAGTTTGTACACTGGAATGTATTTTTAAATTTAAATGTAGGTATTCACCCTGGTTACGTGAGCGCAGCAAAAAGACAAAATAATTCTTGTGGGTCAAAGGTAGAGAGAGATGGGGATTAACATCCACTCGACATAAAGTAGGTCATTTCAGGACTAACATATGGTTCAATTTTATTTCAATAATTCTTCTGTGCGTAGAGGACCCCAAAAAACCACAAGAGATTGGACAGGCGACATTACTCCTTGCCATGTACAACCTGGGAATCGAAACCATGACAGTTGACTTAATGACAGACCTTATGCTAACCATTCAACCATCTACCCCCACCCCCCCATGTTGGTCAAAGGAATCATATCTTTACCAACATGAATTTTTACCTTTTAGATTCTACACTTCTTTCCCCATTCAAACAAACCAAAAAGTTTTACACTTCTTTCCCTATTCAAACAAACCAGACCTTTGCATCAGTATGAGTTCCATCCACATTTGGAACCACAAAATGGGACAAAACTTTTAAATTAAATAATTGTGTTGAAGTTTTTTTATAAATAGGAAAAATAGTTGTTTTATTAAGGAATTAGAGAGAAATTAAATCAATATCTTTTCATCTTTTAGACTAAAAGAATATCCGAAAGTTCATTGATAAAAGTCTGATCTACATGTAGTCAATCGATGTGACGTACTTGTACGGTCGCGTGTCTTGTTAGCACAGCTAACTTTGTCGACTAAAATAACTCAAATTCTATCACGTCAATTTGTTTGTGATAAAATCCTGTAAAAATGTGGTCAAGTCCAGAGATTTGTGATTTATCTAACAAAGAAAATGAATCAATATATGCATCATTGTTGTATGTTCTGATCTCATACATGTACATATATTTGAATTGTTCTACAATTACATACATGTAGCTTAAAGATATATTATGAAAGTTGACAGTTAACCATACAAGATTCCCCCCGCATTTTGCAAGAGATGGTCAAATTTAGTTGAAATTTTAACGGTCACGTATGGGCAGGGGGAAAACAACATAATCACAAGGGAATACCGGGTATTGAAAATTTCAGTCAAACTACTTCATTCTGAAAAAAGTTATGGCCGGTTGAAGAATATCGCAATCTTGATTGTTATTGTTACTGTTGTTGACAATAATAAACAAAACCGTGATTATCCATTTTTTAATTAATTTATCGAATCTGTTAAAAATCACAACTATTCGATGGTTAATAAGCTTGAAAATCCAGACACTAAAATCATAAATTGTTGAAAATTAATATACTTTATCTTCTCATACATGTACATATACATGTATTAAGAAATCTGTGAAATTTAATAGCCATCTTCAAATATGTAACATTTAGATAGAGAACTGGTCATTCTAGCTATAACAGTTCCAAAAAAGATAATAAAAAATTAATATATTGAAAATTCTGTCAAATTTGACATGATATACATGTACATGTAGTCCTGATTGTCAAGTACCAATGCTATGATAATGATTATCCATTTTACTGTATATTTATTAAACAGAGCATCTGTTCTAATTCATCCAATATCACAGCTTTCCAAAAATGGTCTTAGAGAGTTGATTATGGGCTTTTGCTGTGCCTAATTAATAATTCCTATCATTTGAAACCTACATAGGCATACGAAATGCAGGTGTACATGTACATGCAGCTCTTGTATAATGCATAATTAATATCATGATTACCAATTATACATCAATGAATCATCCAAAAATAATTTTACCCAACAGTCTCCACAATTAATAGATGCATGTAATGACATAATATGACTACAATTGTGCAAAATAGATTTTTTTAATATAAACAACCATGGGACTAAATATTTCATGAAGTGTCATAAATGATAACTCATCTTGGCAGCAAACATGACAACACTTCCATCTTATAATTCTACTGGGAGTCATTTTACCATAGGCGTAAATATTCCATGTACAAAGTCATTCTTATTATATGATATGAGACAGATCTATTGATTGGTCAAATACAGTTTCAAACTCTTATTGATCGGTTATTACAAGATCTCCATTGTTCAGTGACAAAAAAGTTTCATCCTGGTTATTATGTAATGTTATGAAATCCATACATAAAAATAAACTGCTAATTATTTATTGAAATTCACACCCTCTGTGCAAGTTTATGATGACACTTTAAGGTTTTCAGATAATGCTGAGATCAGTCAACAATTACATTTATATCAATGTTGTATTATACACATACGATATATGGAGGAGAGTTTGGTTGGTTGATTGGTCCGATGCCAGACCTTTAGATCATAAGATTTATCATTGTGTTGTTTCAATTTTAAGTTTGTACGAGAGAGGGGACGAGGTGGCCTACCGACCTCATAGTTTTCTTTAGTTCCACCAGTTTCTTCCCACTCCTACATATCCCTATGCACAACTATATAATTGAAATAAGATAGGTTGCCAGGTCATGAAACAGTGCGTTTTAGAGCATCTAGTTTTGAAAATATTTAGGGGAGGACCCCCAACCCGCTTCTCTACAAATAGTCACCCGCGCTTGGACTGTCTCCACTACTAATTTCTGGTGATCTGCGCCCATGAAGCCATGTCACTGGTCTCAATGACGGCCCCTATGATCTAACATGCATGATTAAATCATTCGGATACCAAACCCACCAAATTGAATTGGAGGAAGGTGTGGCATTAGAAACTGTTTAAATCCTTTTAGAATAGATCTGTCTTTCTGTAGCTTGCACAATTGGGATTAACCCAAATTAGATAGTAGTCGGATAATATATAGTCCTATACATTTAGCTTAAAATACACATTTAACCAAGATTCAGCATGGATTATACATTGACGAGATTCTAAGCTAGTAAATGTCTGATGATCAAAAACACTGGCGACTCGACTAGAAGTAATGATCCGCCCCAAGTGAAAGAGGTCAATCAGTTTTGACTGTAGTCATCTTACATCAATATTCCATTATTTTGGCAACCAATGAAAATCAATAAGAAGAAGAGAAAGACGGAAGCTATCGCATAACTGAATAATGGTTGTAAGATATCAATCAAGATTGGAATAATTCCTCATCAAATCCTGTTCGATAACAACTACCAATACCATAGTTTAAAGCAATGTGTGTGGGTATTAAATAATAAGAAAGATTATACTCTAATAATGTACATGTATGGCGTATTCAAAATCTATTGCAACATAAAATTATCAGATTACCAAGATACAGCACCAACATATCTACTATATTATTGTGGGTGATAAAGGCTGATCTTTTATTAAGAATCATAATTTCATCAGTTGTGGTCTGTGGCGTGCAGAGGTTTGGTGATTCCTGCGGTCAACTCTTTGATATCACGCTCCTAATTCTACTTAAACAAGCCAACAGTGAGGCTGATGTCCCCCACCGAAATCCCAAAATAAATAGACGACACATATTAATTAATCGCACATTTATTTTTTTCAAACGTATCGAGCATTCAAACTGTACACAAAGTGTCATCCAAAAGTGTTTTATAAAGAAAAATGTTAAAAACGACGAGAAAAATGAAAATGTATCAAGCAATCAAACTGTACACGAAGTGTCATCCAAAAGTGTTTTATAAAGAAAAATGCTAAAACCGATGAGAAAAATGAAGATAGGCTGGCACTGCCAGGCAGGATACGCCCACATTTTCGAGAGATGGACAGAGAACAAGCAATACCGAAAGTGATTTTTCCTACATCTTTAAGTCGTAAATTTCATACTGTATTGGGAGCAGCCATTTAGTTGGTCAGTTCCAGTCTGATATTAATGAAACTCGAAACCGACAATGATTATGGTGTGACGGTACACAACCTAGAAATGTGACTTTTCATCAAAATCGGATAAGAATTGTGACCTGTAGCGAGTCCACAACCATGATATACCATATTTTTACACTATTCGCGTACAAACGGCGACCATTTCATCCGGCAATTTTGGTACGATTTTCACGAAATTATAACTCAACCTTCCTCATCAAAATCGAATTAAAATTGTGACCTATACAGGATCCACAACCATGATATATCATTTTTATAACAGTATTCGCGTACAAACGGCGGCCATTTTGTCTGTCAATTTTGGTCCGATTTCCCGAAATTCAAACTCAACCTTCCTTACAGTGTAACGGTGATATAATCAAACGTTTTTTTAAATTGGATAATAATTGTGACCTCCAGAGGGACCACAAGCTAAAGAAAGGGGGATTTTGCGTATAACCAGGGGCCATAATTCAGGAAGTTACGATCCGATATGCGCAAAGATTGAAAAGAACCAAGATCTTTGGGTTATAACGATGAATTTCAAGTTTCATCAAAATCGAATTAAAATTGTGACCTTTACAGGGTCCACAACCTTGATATACCATTTTTTAACAGTATTCGCGTACAAACGGCAGCCATTTTGTATGGCAATTTTGGTCTGATTTTCCCGAAATTCGAACTCAACCTTCCTTACAGGGTAACGGTAATATAATCAAACGTTTTTCTTTAATCGGATAATGATTGTGACCTCCAAGCTAAAAAAAAGGCGATTTTGAGTATAGTCAGGGGCCATAATTCAGGAAGTTACGATCCGATATGCGCAAATATCGAAAGGAAGCAAGATCTTTGGGTTATAACCATGAATTTCAAATTTCATTAAAATCGAATCAAAATTGCGACCTCCACAGGGTCCACAACCTTGATATACCATTTTTTAACAGTATTCACGTACAAACGGCGGCCATTTTGTATGGCAATTTTCGTCCGATTTTCCCGAGTTCGAACTCAACCTTCCTTAGGGTGTGACGGTAATATAATCAAACGGTTTTTTAAATCGAATAATAATTGTGACCTCCAAGCTAAAAAAAAGGCGATTTTGCGTACAATCAGGGGCCATAATTCAGGAAGTTACGATCCTATATGCGCAAATATCGAAAGGAATCAAGATCTTTGGGTTATAACCATGAATTTCAAGTTTCATCAAGATCGAATCAAAATTGTGACCTCCACAGGGTCCACAACCTTGATATACCATTTTTTAACAGTATTCGCGTACAAACGGCGGCCATTTTGTATGGCAATTTTCGTCCGATTTTCCCGAAATTCGAACTCAACCTTCCTTAGGGTGTAACGGTGATATAATCAAACGGTTTTTTAAATCGAATAATAATTGTGACCTCCAGAGGGACCACAAGCTAAAAAGGGTGATTTTTCGGACAATCAGGGGCCATAATTCAGGAAATTACATTCCGATAGCCGCAAATATCGAAAGGAACCAAGATCTTTGGGTTACAAACATGCATGTCAAGTTTCATCAAAATCGGTTCAAAATTGTGACCTCTATAGGGTCCACAAGCTAAAAACGTGATTTTTCGTACAATCAGGGGCCATAATCCATGAAGTTTTGATCCGATACATGCCAATATCGAAAGCAGCCGAGATCTTTTGGGGATAAACCTATATTTCAAGTTTCGTCAAAATCGGATAAGAATTGTGACCTGTAGAGAGTCCACAAACAAATTGTGGACGGACGGACGGACGTCCGGACGGACAGGGGCGACGACATAATACGTCCACATGAAAATGTGGGCGTATAAAAATGTACCCTAGGCAGACAAAAGGGCCCCCCACGCTTGACAAAAGGGCCCCTCTGGCCAAGGGAAAGGGCCCTCGTGTCCAAGTCGATCGCTTCTATACACTGTTACTGTCGAATCCATTACTGAATGAGAATGCAGTCATTGTATTGGCATAAAAATCATCAATCAAGATGAGTCATTGTATTGGCATAAAAATCATCAATCAAGATGAACCTAAGTTATCTTGTCCCAAAGTATCAACCAATCAAATTGCTTATCTCTGCCTACCCTAAGCAGAAAATGCTCATCTTCGAACTCCATTGTTATCTTGTCACAAAGTATCAACCAATCAAATTACTTATCTCTGCCTACCCTAAGAAGAAAATGCTCATCTTCGAACTCCATCAAAGCATTGACCTAATAAGCATATACAATAAGTTTGAACATTTTAACTCAATTAGAAGGAGAGTTATTGTGTTCCAAAGTCTCGACCAATCAAATTGCGTATCGCTCTGCTTACCCTGAGCAGAAAATGCTCATTATCAAACTTAGTCAACGTATTACTGTAATGAAACTATACACCAAGTTTCATCACTCTCACTTAATTAGAACTAAAGTTATCGTGTCCCAAAGCATCAACCAACCAAATTGCTTATCTCTGCTTACCCTAAGCGGAAAATGCTCATCTTCGTATTCCATCAAGGCATTGACCTAATAAACAAATACACCAAGTTTAAACATTCTAGCTCAATTAGGAAGAGAGTTATTTTGTCCCAAAAAGTGTGACAGACAGACGGACAGACAGATAGACGGACGGACGAACCCATTTTAATAGTCCCCCAACTTTCTTCGAAAGGCGGGGGACAATAAATATATCAATGCACTGAATCCCTCAAAAAACTTATAAAAACAAAAAAAAAATAATTTCTAAAATATTTTGTTTTAAAGATACAATATGGAGATAAAAAGTTAGCAGTTCTCACTATAATAGTTAAAAAAAGATGACGTAATGGTAATATGCTAACAATTTCAGT
Organism: Patella caerulea; assembly: GCA_036850965.1. NCBI lineage: Eukaryota > Metazoa > Mollusca > Gastropoda > Patellidae > Patella > Patella caerulea. Next base: position 18,601,202 of record JAZGQO010000021.1, read on the forward strand.
CAAAATGGTTCACTATGAACCAGGATATTGACAATTGAATTTTAGGCCTAGCCTTGATCATCATTACTAATGTTGGTACAATAAAAAACATAGTCTTGATTATCCATTTATGAATTTGTCATCAATGAGTGTTGAGCAGATCAGATTCAAATCGAGTGAAAATATGACACATAAGACCATTGATTAAGACCATAATAAATGACAATTAATAGTTTAAATAACATTTCAGGCCTAAAGCGGTGGACACACTAGCGGAATGATTTGGCCGAATCGTTCGGCTGAATCAATCAATTAATCAGCGTCAAAATTTGCTTAGTGTGTCCACTATTATTTGGCCGAATTTCTTTTCAGCCGAATGATTCGCCGAATCAAACAAGTGTGTCCGCTTTGCGAATGTAGAATTCATTAGCCAATCGTCACTCATATCAAGAAGTCACACGATTGTTTGAAGACATTGACACCACCATGTTTTAATCATGTGACGTGAAAGGTGACGCAATAACCTGGTGAATTGGGCGAAGCATTTGGCTGGTGAGACGTGACGTGAAAGATGACGCAATCGACTGGTGAATCGGGCGAAGCATTCGGCTGGTGTGTCAACCCATTATGCCGAATGATTCTGCTAATGTGTTCACTGCTTAAAGAAAAACCTTCAATACATGTAGCTCTTGCATATATACTTTCTCCAAGAGTATCAAGTTAATCGAATTATATGTGATATATTCCAGATTCCCAGTTGATAATATGAATTAAATAGAAAGAAATAATCATTATCATATTATAGAGTAATTCACCAAAACAAAGTATTAAATTCTTTGAACATAATTACATACATTTGTAGATATAAAAAGAACCTTAATTTAAAAGAAATAACAGAATCGGGGCCACAACCAAAGCAAGAATATAAATATTATGCATGGATAAAAGTTCTGTTTCCTGTAAACCACCATTACCAACTGTTTCTCCCACACACCCATATTACATAAGACCATACCATATACATGTACATGTACATTCAAATATACTTTAAACTTACATAATCATCATCTATTTTTTAACAACTTATTTGAATATTTTAGAACTGAAATATAAATAGAATTAGCAAACATGTTAAAAAAAATGTAAAATAATGCAGAAGAAAAATTAGTTATATCTTATTTAATTACTTAGAAATGATGAGCTGTGTCACAGAAGGTATCTGGTTATTAGGACAGCAAACACTACATTATAACATGAAGCCACATGACATAATAAGGCTTATCAGAATTATCCCTTCCACTGTTTAGCACTATCAGTATCACCAGATGTCAAAGTCTTAGTCACATATGAATATCTGTTAGTTCCAATTTAGATCAAAGATAGGTTGCCAGGCAACGAAACATACGCCCACAGCAGCTAAATCGTCCGGGCAGTCAACAAGGGTTGTCGCATATTTTTACTTTTTTTGCTAATGAAACATTTGTAATACACTAAAACTGATTAAGAGTAACGGCTCATTATGTAATTATCAGAAAATCATTAGAATTTGATTGCTTTTTATAAAGTGTTACCCCACACTAACAATTAGTATATACATGAAACATTTAATATCATGGATTTAGCTGTTCAGTTATTAAAATTCATTGAAAATCAAAATACTTGTTCGTTTCAACACCTTAAACTCTGTGTATCAATCTAAAGTCAATCGGATGATAAGTTTAGCCTCTATAGCGTAACAAGATTTTTTGAAGTTATCAAGGGAGATAACTCTGGCAATAATTATTTTTAAATCTCTGAAAATCAATAGGCTTCTTCGTCTCATGACCCTAAACACTGTGTGTTAATTTAAAGTCGATCGGATATTAACTTTGGCCTGTAGAGCTTCCACAAGATTTTTTCGAAATGATCAAGGGCCATAACTCTTGCAGCAATTATTGAAAATCACTGAAGACGACTTAGTCTCATGACTGTAAACAGTTTTAAACACTATGTATAAATTTGAAGTCAATCGGATATTAACTTTGACCTCTAGAGCATCCACTGTGTATAAATTTAAAGTCAATCGGATATTAACTTTGGCCTCTAGAGCGTCCGCAGGATATTTTGAAGTGATCAAGGGCCATAACTCTGGTAGTTATTATCGGAAATCGCTGAAAATCAATAGGATTCTTCGTCTCATGACCTTAAACACTGTGTATAAATTTAAAGTAAATCGGATATTAACTTTGGCCTCTAGAGCGTCCACAAGATTTTTTGAAGTGATCAAGGGCCATAACTCTGGCACTAATTATCAGAAATCGCTGAAAATCAATAGGCTTTTTCGTCTCATGACCTTAAACACTGTGTATAAATTTAAAGTCAATTGGATATTAACTTTGGCCTCTAGAGAGTCCACAAGATATTTTCAAGTGTTCAAGGGCCATAACTCTGGCACTAATTATCGGAAATCGCTGAAAATCAATAGGCTTCTTCGTCTCATGACCTTAAACACTGTGTATAAATTTAAAGTCAATCAGATATTAACTTTGGCCTCTAGAGCGTCCACAAGATATTTTGAAGTGATCAAGGGCCATAACTCTGGTAGTTATTATCGAAAATCGCTGAAAAACAATAGGCTTCTTCATCTCATGACCTTAAACACTGTGTATAAATTTAAAGTCAATCGGATATTAACTTTGGCCTCTAGAGCGTCCACAAGATATTTTGAAGTGATCAAGGGCCATAACTCTGGTAGTTATTATCGGAAATCGCTGAAAATCAATAGGATTCTTCGTCTCATGACCTTAAACACTGTGTATAAATTTAAAGTAAATCGGATATTAACTTTGGCCTCTAGAGCGTCCACAAGATATTTTGAAGTGATCAAGGGCCATAACTCTGGTAGTTATTATCGAAAATCGCTGAAAAACAATAGGCTTCTTCATCTCATGACCTTAAACACTGTGTATAAATTTAAAGTCAATCGAATATTAACTTTGGCCTCTAGAGCGTCCACAAGATATTTTGAAGTGATCAAGGGCCATAACTCTGGTAGTTATTATCGAAAATCGCTGAAAAACAATAGGCTTCTTCGTCTCATGACCTTAAACACTGTGTATAAATTTAAAGTAAATCGGATATTAACTTTGGCCTCTAGAGCGTCCACAAGATTTTTTGAAGTGATCAAGGGCCATAACTCGGGCACTAATTATCGGAAATCGCTGAAAATCAATAGGCTTCTTCGTCTCATGACCTTAAACACTGTGTATAAATTTAAAGTCAATTGGATATTAACTTTGGCCTCTAGAGCGTCCACAAGATATTTTGAAGTGATCAAGGGCCATAACTCTGGTAGTTATTATCGGAAAACGCTGAAAAACAATAGGCTTCTTCGTCTCATGACCTTAAACACTGTGTATAAATTTAAAGTCAATCGGATATTAACTTTAGCCTGTAGAGCGTCCACAAGCAATTGTGGACGCCGGACCGACGGACGGACGGACGGACGGACGGACCGACGGACCGACGGACGGACGGGGGCGACGACAATATACGACCACATTTCAATGTGGGCGTATAAAAATGAAATGGATAAATGTATGTCACACACCAGGATTATTTCAGGACTAAATAAGTTTTCTGACTATTTAATAAAAATCCCCACCATCGAGACAAATCTCTAGAGGTCTTAACACCTATAAGTACATATTACCATACATGTTTCACATGAAAGACAATAGTTATTTCAGGAAATAATTGTGGTAATGCTTGAATGTTTCTATCAGCTTATCTTAATTTTGTCATCAAACCTAGTACTAGTACTATATATACCTTATCCAACTTAAAAATGACAGGACATGTCCATTACTGTCCAAGTGTATTTGGCAACTCTCATATAAAGCTTATGTTGATTTCTGACTTTATCCCCAAAATTGACGGATCGCCAGTGCGGACGTAGCCACGCCCCTTAAAATGAAGGGAGATAACCCAATTTAAGCCCGTCAGCGAGGCAAACAATAATGGCGGCAGTTTTAAGTTTAAGCGATGTACCAAGCGATTTTTCCTCAAGGTATTTGCCGTATATACCTTCGCTAAGGCAGAAACAGCGAGCTACAGCTTTTTCCAAGGGGTCATACATCAAATCCATGTCCATATCGGCCGGGAATGACGTAACATCCATTCATGTTTTCGCTCGAATTTATCGAAGCATGAAAAAATCGGACGAACCGCACCAGACGTCAATAGATGTCAACATAGAAGACCGGACTATAACAGATGCCCTTTGTAGCTGTAAAGCAGGGTAAATATCAGCCTTGGCTTATTTATTCTTTTTATAGAAATATCATTGATTTCTTAAACGTTTTCCAAAATGATAATTATTCATTTTATTCTTTTGACTCGCCTGGCTGTATTTATATTATCCTCGCCACAGTCACAGGCCTATTATTAATATTACTATATTAGCCTATCGGTACTAGTACTACTAGGCCTATTCATATTTGATTGGTAGTATGCTTTTTTACTGCATGTAGAAATTGTAACATTATTTTATCATTTTTGTGGTTTAATTTTCATGATGAAAAATAGGAGAGGCTAAAAACTATAAAATTGCATAGGCCTAGATCAGATCTAGGCCCTACCCAGCATTATTTTTGTTTTTATTATTTCTATTGTGCTTTTTTTCAGTTTAACACTTTCTGTTTACCGGTTTAGTTTCTTTTTTTTTACATTTTTTATCCTGTAAGTATGCCCCAGCTACTTTTGTGTAGATGTTAAATTACCTGCTTATATTCGTAGAACATAAAAAATTATTCAGGTGTCAATTTTTGGGATAAATTGAATTGTATTGACTGAATTATTTAGTTTTATTTATCACTAATAAATAGTAAACTTGAAAATGTTAATAAATTTGTCTATTATCTAAAATATGAGCCTTTTTAACCTAGAAAAATAATTATATTTTTAGAATGGGAGGAAGGTGTGCTCATGTGTTGGCAATAATCATAATGATTGAAGAATGGAAGATTGCAGGATATAAAGATGTTCCTTCTCAACCGTCATCAACAAGTTTACCACAGCAGTGGGATAAGCCAAGGGGGTCAAAAATTGAACCAGACCCTGTTTCACACATAATAATTTCAAGGCCTGGGAATGTAAACAGAAAAAGAAAGCCTGTGATGGCTAATTTTAACGACAACAGGTAAGTGTTCAGGTGACAAAGGCAACCACCTCATTAGAAAAAGTTCTTAGGGAGTGATGTTATTATCGTGACAGTGATGTGAAAAATATTTTAAAATACAAGGAGTGTCACATGCATGCCATTTCTATAAATATGCTTGTTTAATAGATTGATACTTTCTTTTTCAGAAAAATTCAAGTATCAGATGCTGATATTTTACATCTTCAAACCTTGAAGGACAGTCCCATCTCATACTTGGTCAGCAGCACAGCAGACTCCATTACAACACCCATTGGCCCACAACTTATTGGATCTCCACTTGCATATCATGTATGTAATAATGTATCTATGATTTGGGCCTGTATAAGTTTTCACCCAAACAGCTGATGCAAAACCGTAATATAAACAATAGCATTAGTTAACTCCCTATGTTGTCAGTACCATAACAAAAACACAATGCAGTATTTTATATTCTATTTTTATTTCTCAATAAGAAATGGCATAAAATTCGTTAAAACACAACATACTAGCCATATTTGATTAACACAGCTGAACAAGCTCAGACTTACTTTATTGGTTAGGAGTTTAAACTGTTTAACCCGACATATTGCTCTTTCAACATGTACCCTATGTTTAGCTATTTTAATTGTCTCTGCAACGGCTGGGGCACTCATTTGAGAGGCAGATGATGGCACAAATGGTGGAATATTTAAGCATAATCTGACATTATTGATTTCTTTTTCTATCGTAAATCCTTTATCGGCCATAACTCCATCACCTTCTTGAAGTTTACCACTTTGTAATAATGATTTTAAAGTGTCCAAAAACCCACTTCTGTGGGTTATTTCTTTGTCTGAGATTGATCCAGAAAATAACATGGATGCAAACACAATAGACCCCCTTGGGTCGACACCTACAAGACCCTTCAGTGTGGTACAAGATTTGTAGTCTGAATAACATTGGCTCTGTCTATGGAGGGAACTTGGCCTCTGAATTTTTAGTTCTGTTCCATCAATTATGACCATTGTGTTGGGATAATCAGTTTTAAATTGTTCTGGCATATTTTCAATGATAATGTCTCTGTGTGGCCATATATCAAGAGAGCCAAGTCTGTAAAACATATAGTTTATCCAATTAGTAAATAAACAGCTACAATCTTGAGAAGAAATTCCAAACATATTTGATAAGTGTTTAAAATCAAAGTCCTGCCTTAATTTTATTAACACTAATAGAAGCTGATCTTCAAGAGAAAAACTGACTAAGCTACTAATATTCTTTGAAAATTCAAACGGTAAATCAACTCCTGGTACAAAAAATTTATATACATTATAAAAACGGTCATATGAAAAGCCAGTATAATATTGAAATGAATCTTTTTTTAAAGTTGAACAACTAAAACGCTGCGTGGATAGGTCTATACTAGTTCCTTTATCTACTTGTTTAACTTGACTGCGTTTAAGATTTTCATTTTCCAGAATTAGTTTTGCATATTCTTCTTTCATTTTTATATTTTCTGCAGCATGGGCCAAGATGTCCATCGGTTGAAATCCTGAAATATATGGACAGTAAATATATTATAATATGTATTTCAGGCACCCCTTATGCAAGTGACAACAGAACCAAGAGCAGAGAACTCAGGTAAATGTGGTGAAATAGCTTTCCCAAAACCAGTTGCTGAATATTTAGATTTAGAACAGATAGAAAAGATGAAAGTTGAGTGGAAAGAAATTGATGTAAATCAAGATGAAGCCATAAAAATAGAGAGATCCACAAGAAATAATAATAACACCTGGATGAACCAAAGAAAGTGTCGTATTACTGCCTCAAAATTTGGAGCTGTTATGAAAAGAAAGAAGGAGATAAACGATTCATTTTTAAAAAACACATTTCACAAAAGTAATTTTTATTCTGTTCCGACTTCTTATGGGCAAGCAAATGAAACCATTGCTAAACAAATGTATATAAAACAGACCGGAAATCATATTCATGACATTGGACTTGTAATAAATCCAGCTTTACCATTTTTAGGTGCCACACCAGATGCAATAGTTTGTGACAAAGGCGAGACTGGGCTCATTGAAATTAAATGTCCTTTTTCAGCTCGAGATATTACACTAACAGAGGCATGCAATACACTGAAAGATTTCTTTTTAGTGCAAAATGAAGCAGAATTGAAATTGTCTAGAAACCATATTCACTGGTTTCAGGTTCAGGGACAACTTCTCGTTACTGGGGCTCAATTTTGCGACTTTGTCACTTTTACGAGACAGGATTTCTGCATAGAGAGAATATATCCCGAAAAAGAAACCATGCAGAAGCTTGTTTCAAAATTATCATGTTTTTATGTTGAACATTTAAAGCCATTTCTTATTAAAAATTCTACATGTCTATAAAATAAGTTCAACTAACCTATGACAGCATCAACTGCATTCTCTGTCTGTACCATTTTATTATTCAAGGCATTTAGTTCACAGTTTTCATACTCAATATCATTATTTGACTTTATAGAAACTCTGTAAAGAAATACATAATTATGTAAAATTTGTACATAAATATATTCACTTTATTCAGTATCTTTATACCAGAGACTGTAATTTTGTAAATAGTAAAACAATTTCTTGTTTGCTGCTAAAACCTGGTGTCTTATTAATAAATTAATAATTAGACTTGCCATTAATAAAAAAATGCAGCATTAACACAACTTTCTCTATTTTAATTTCATGCTATTACCATAGCTTACATCTATGCATAAAGAATGTGTGTTACCAGGATCTAAATGGAATATATCTAAAATGATATGTAGAACACTCTGTAGTGTAAAGAGGGAGAGAAATGGGGTTTAGGGTCCACTCGACACAAACTAGGTCATTTTGGGATTAACATATAGTTTATTTTTATTTCAATAATTTGCTTGCGTGTATGACTAGTATGAGTCTTTAGCAGTGAGAAGAAACAAGAGGACCCGGAAAAAACCCACGAGGTTCGACAGGCAACCCTTCTCCTTGTCATGTACAACTGGGGATTAGAAATAATGACAGGCCTTATGATACAGCACGCACGTGTGTGCTAACCATTCAGCCATCCAACCCTCCTACTCCTAGGTAAAAGACAGAGAGAAATGGATTTTAACCTCCAGACAATACATGCTTGATGTGAACACAGGAAATAATTATTCTGAAGCTGATAAAACCATTGTTACCTTAAAACCTTTGATTCAATCACTGCAGTTTTCTCAATATAATTACTTCTGGGTTTGGGTGGTGGTCTTGGTTGAGTAATGTGATTATCATAGTGCAGTGCAGCGATGGGATCTGGCTGACCATTTACAAAGTGCTAAAAAGGGAAAAAGAATAAGAAGAATATTATTATTATTATTAAAAAAAAAAATATTATGATACCAGTACATAATAATACAAGTAAGTTTACATGACCATTTCATTCCCATAAATTGACCAAATTGTAAATTAGCAACTTGATTTGTTTTGTCTGCCATTTTTGCCTTTTGTTAACTTTTTATTCAAACTTGAAATTAATGCTAATGTCTGAACTATTCAGCCTGCAGGCCTGCCTATACATACATGCATTCGAATAAGATCTAAAGATTGTTTCTGCCCTGGCACAATAACGGAATAAATTTAGAAAAATGTTTGGGCTGACATTTTAATGTCACATTGTCAAAACAGCCACATAATATGTAGGCCTAACAATTAGCGTATTATAAATAAATGCAAATACTATAAAGGCCTACTACTACTCTAGGCCTATCCTATATATAGCCCCCCTGGTATACTTAAATCAGGAAAATGATGATGCATTAGACACAGCTATTTCATTTTGTTTGAAAAAAAAAATATAGTAGGCACGAAAATCTATAGGCCTAAAAGTATAAATAAATAATAACCTTAGAGCACACGAACAGATGTTTAGCCTTTCTTCGCTCACCAAGTATCTCTTCGTTTAACTGCTCGAAAGGTCGTCCGCATAACCGTATCCATCGCTTGGCTTTATCACGCGTTCTTCCAAGCTTTGGGAAAGGAATAAAGGTTATCCCTCCTGTCAGTCTCTCTGGGTATCTACTATCCGAATTACACGTACCCCAAGCACATCGCTTTACCATTTTGATGGGTTGGTGGTTAACGTCTGCTGGAAATGTTTTTGTTTACGTCTGACGGGCATAATGACGGACAAAATATAGCTAGCTCGCGCAGAAGTGAAGACGTTGTTTGATTGGTTGATTTATTATTTTGATTGACAGCCGCGATCTGTCAATTGTTGATCGGAAATGGTTGAGAGCAATGTCTGTCAGTCCAACAAAAGCTTCAGTCTATATTCTTCAAGATTTGATAAAATATCGCCTCATACTTAATGTAAAGTGACTAAATCACATTACTTTTCAGCCTGTAAATTAGTGAAAATGACAAGTATATAGGATCTGTATTTATAGAAATTTTATCATCAATGGGCAAAATTATTTTTGTCTGGATCATTAATGCAAATTAATATAACTAAATTTGATGAAATAGAACATGTAAATGTATCTTCATTATACCAGACGGTTTAAATCACTACTTTGCAGGATGCTTCATAATATATCAGTAATCAAATAATGGATACTACATGTATGCATTAATGGTTATTTCATACACTGACAAATCAGGCACTTCTACTGAGCTTTTATCATAAATAGATGCGGATATCTATCCATCGCATCAATTCTTCAACAATCAGTATGTTAAAAGAAATACAAGCAGGAAATTGTGCTTTATTTTAGACATCTTTACTAAGCATTTAAAAGAATCACCAATTTCATAACGTGGAGCTTGTCAAAACATTAATTGTTCTTCTCTCTTGGAAAGTATCAAATTCTTCACAAACACAATGTACAATGTAGATAGGTTAATAATTAAACATCTCCTGTAATTAGTCAGTGAATAATATATTCTCATTTAGAATGTGTTTCCTATCATTTAAATGGCAGAAAAATGAAACATGGCTGACTTCCTCATCCTCTCACTGTAAGTTTTACTGGTTTCTATCGGATAATGTGTTTCTCATTTGATAGTTTGTGCCGAATAGTCTGTCAATTTAATGTAAATTATTTATGTAAGAATTTATTCAACCGATTTTATCGAGTGTTCAGTTGCATTATTGAATACTATCAATTTCATACTTTTATCTCTAACGAGGATTCATTTATGTGATCTAACTGTTCCATTATCATTATGATACAGAACTATGTCTACCAGTACCTTAATTTCATTAGAGCATTTTCCTATAATGGAATTTTGGAAAATCGTGCATCGCCATTAATGTGAATATCAGCACATATAATACCGTAATTATTTGTGTTGTGTTGTGTTCTGAAGGATTTTATATTTGACATACAAATTTATTTGTTGTACCGGGTAATTATATTTTGGTAAACAGATCTAGATTCAATGGTTTTCTTTTACCCCACAAAATTGAATAAAATCACAAACTTTTCTCTACTTATAGTTTATTAGCTTAGTAAATCTTTTCTAGTACAAATATTAATTTCGTAGTACCAGTAGGCTACAGGTTCAATTTACAGAGGAATTTAGCAACAAATCAATGGTGTACATGTAGGGAATGTACAGTTACAAGGAGAATCGACTAGTAATCGACTTACATCTTTCTCTATTCTATGATTTTGATTTCTATAATTGTATGTCTACAGGCAAATGAAACCGACTGCGATCCTGCAAATTGTGGTTTGAAACCAATTTCAACAACCGCTATGAAAGTTCCCATCTCCATCCTAAAATGTACTTGTTTTAATAATCAATAAACTGAAAAGCATTTTCTTGTAAGTTTGCATAAACTTTATTTCTATAAAAACCTTGATAAATTCTTTTTTAATGCCCAGACATTCCATTACATCTACATGTATATTATTTCAAAGGTTTTTCTATTCATAACCATCTACATGTACATACAATCTGGAAAATCTTTCAGTTTATACTGAATCACTCAGTAGTATTTACAGTACAGCTAATCTTCAATACATAAATTTAACACAATTACATGGACCACATACAGAAATTGGTGCTTAACAACCAATAACTTTGGATCCAGTTGCCCACAGATTACTTTTTTTCAGGGTTCCCAATTGTTAAAGTTAAGAATTTTCTTATGACCTTACATGACATCGTTACTTTATTTCACTTTAAAGCCCCAATAACACTCTTGTTGTAACTGAATAATATGTCCCAATCTTCATTCTGGTCAACAAATCGTATTATTTTAGAATATTCCAATTAAACGATGATATAAATTTCATCTTAACATACCTATTTTAAAAAATTGGAAAAATTCAACCAATTGATTTGGAAAGTCTAACGTAAACTTTTTCAAATGTGACTTGGATTTTAAAATATTTTCGAACCCTCTGGACAAGTAAAATAGGTTGTAATGGATAATTTACACAACAGGTAGGACACTTAAACATCTAGTACTTAGAATAAGGGTATTATTTCTTTTCTGGAGCTACCAAGCCAGCAAGAATGTTATTGTCCCTTTAACACAGTGTTTATATGTCTCACTTCAAAGGTTAAGTTTATATGATACAGGTTCATCCTTCACCACTAATTAGGGGAAATCTGACTGGAAAATGTTCTGCACATCACCCAGACTGAACCCAGAACATCCTTGTTAAGCCTGCTTAATACTAATATTTTATTTCCACTTTTCACAAACTAGGTCATTACGGGACAAACACATGGCCCAATTTTATTTCAAGAATTTGCTTGCGTGTCAAGGTCTTTAACCCCTTTTGGACGGATGACGTGTTGACACGCAAATATTTTCCGTGCCCAGAGACGGTTGACGTGTTGACACGTCACACGTGACACCCTGAATCAGTCCTCATTTAAATATGCTAAATTTAGCACGGGGAATCCCCCTTTGCCTTGCGATCATAAACTAGTTATCTCCCGTTGTTCTAGATGGCATCACTTCTATTTTATCGTGCAATTTTCTCGAATTTTCTGCATAGTTACGACATAAACAATGGCGGTTGCCAGGAAGCGCCAGCTGTCTTTCGACAAAGTACAATAGACAATAAGGCAAGGAAAATTCATTTTGTGAACTCAAAACACCATAAAATTACAACAGGAATTCTTTTTTAAGAATTTAAGCCAAGCAGATTGAAGATAAATTCACATTTAAAAAAAATGATTTTTTCCCCTAAATAATCCCGTCCAGGGTTACGAAATTTCGTCGAAAATCCCGTCCACAAGGGGTTAACAATGGAGGAACAGGATTCGTTGACCCTTGAAAATAAATGGAGGAACAAAAGGACCCTGAAAACCCACAAGGTTGGACAGGCAATCCTATTGTCACGTACAACCAGGAAATCAAAACAACTCCAGTTGACTCAATGACAGACCGTATGATGCACTGCGCAAGTGTAAACCACTCCGATATCCCCCACCCCCTACACATGTATTTTATGACAGTGTCTTGTTTGCTTTTATTAAATAAAATAAATGTTAATATAAATAACTAAAATAGGTCATGTTACAGAAAAATAAGAATTATCTCCACCTGATATCGTCTAAAACCAATAGTGATTCGTTGACCCTTGAAAATAAAAACTGTGAATAAGTTGTAAGTTAATGAAATGATAATTTCATCCTCAAGAATTGATGAAAGACCATAAACTCTGACTAACCATCAGAATTTTTAAAATATGCATCAGGACTCATGAACATACATGTATACTGTATAAATTTCAAGTCAAGTAGAGCTTCCACAAGATTTTTCAAATTGATCAGGGACGATAACTGTCACAGAAGATTCATTCATATCGGTGGATTACATGGTCACATACTATTTTCTGGCAATTTTGGAAAAATTTCTTAACCACCTGCTTTCTCTCATCACACCCCCACACCCCTCCCCACCACTTCCTACAGTACTACTATAAAATCTGGATTTGACCATCTTGTAATTTATAATTCAGTGACTTACAGAGAATATCTGCTACTACACACAAATAACATTTAAACTAAATGCCACATTGAAGCATTTGTATTATCAAGAACAAAACCAGACAAGATTCACCAAGAAAAAAAAAATCCCCAATATAAAAATTTTATGCGGAGAAGCAATGACATAAAATTCCCGGAAGATATCTGCCCATGTGAGTAATAGTAGCTGGATGTAAATATAATTAGAATTGCGACCGGAAATGAAATATCTGAAGAACTGCTCGACGAGAAACAACGGTGGATTACATCAAATTAACAAAGTGAAGTGTTTTATCGCCGATTTCAAAATCTTATTTTATGAGGTAGCAAATGACAAATCACGTCTTCTTGACTAGGAATTGCTACACCAAAATTACTAAGAAAACAAATTTCTATGAATGATTTTTCCATTAAATGGATTTTTTCTGCAAGCATTAAAGTTTTATGGAAACAGAAATCCAAAATTATACTGGAATGAAATCTAAAGGTCAATCCATAAGTGTCAAGTCTTTCTAGAAAGGTCACATTTTGTGGTCAATTAATTGTAATAAAAAAAAATTAAAACCTAGAACAAAAAATTCATCAATACTTCAGCATAATTGAATCTAGTCCCTTGATCCGCGGACATGGGTTGGTGCTTTTCTCAGCCATTCCTACTATCTGACTGCAGTGCTAATGTACATGTATTTTCATGCAATGCACCCACACCGAATTATGGTTATATATTGCGATCAACCCCCATTTGCCTGCCAATCCATCTGGCTTATGTTCGTTTGTTTGTAATTTCTGCGTATTGTGTTTTTGTGTAAATTATGTGTGTGGTGCAGGCCCAACTTACTATTATAAGTCAAAGTTATCATTCATGCGTGAATATGGTCTATCTATTGATATACAATTAAAATAATGTAGTATTAAAGGGCCAATCCCTATAATTTTTTTGGAGAATAAAATTGCTTAATTTTGTGTTAAAATACCTTAAAATCCTCTACCAAAGGGCCGTGCAACTAACTCAATATTTGTGATAACGTTTTCAAACAACTTAAACCCGTCAGTCTTCATCTGGAAATGGAGACCAGTGTACCAAGCTGTATTATGCGGTGTCTGGATAAAACCATACTTTTTTTATTGTATAAAAATAATGTTTTCAAGTACCGCACATGGGCCATTCACTGTATAGAACTGTCGAGGAATGTGAATCGATTATAAGATCACCCAAAATAAACCAAAATCTTAAAAGGGTTACGTATCTGGATAAGGGGTTTTGGCTTTCATGTCCAAACGACTCAATATTTTGATCTGAGACAAGGTAAATACACCATTCCTCTATATCATTTTGGCAGTTCAATTTCATACGTACTCAAACTTTTATTTTTGAGACCCTGTTCAAATCAGGATAGTCCATTTAAAGTGTTTTTAAGTAATAAAGTAACACGTCGTGCAATTATTCTGTGTTTTTGTGACAACAATGGAATGTTGCAATAGAGAGTCCTAAATTGAAGGATCAACTGCATGAATAAGCTTATTCTTTTCTTTGGGGCTGTATAAGCGACTCAATCAGGTCTCTCTCCCTGCAGGGTTTTAAACATTCCAAGTACATGTACATGTATAAACCATGTTTCTCAGTCGGATAATACTGTAAAAGACATTTCTCATGAATAGCAGTAGAATTCTACTGCAGCCACTTTACAGAAAATTATAAAAAAGAGTGACCTTTTTTTCTGTAAAGTGGCTGCAGTAGTCAGGTTTAATAAATCTTTTCTCGGTACCGATTTTGCATTGTTTTTATTTACTGTAACTTGTAACTATATTGTGTCGATAGACTCTATTGAGATAATGATTTATTAGATAAATTCAAAAATTCAATCCAAGCACTGTACTACATGTAGATACGATAGGACAGGAATAGATTTTATTATCTGATCAAAAATCGATAATAAAGTTTTAATTCACATACATTCGTAACTGAAACATAGGTTTGCCAGACAACAAATCAGCAGTATTTTGAAGGGTGGCAGTTTTTGGTCATTTCTGTGCAATTCTACCAAAACATTCCAAATAAAATCTAAAAACTTTAACATGTAGAAGATTTATAAGGTGACAGGGACAGTAACTGCAGTGCAATACTAAGTTTCAATAGAGTTCCTATTTTGGACTTGCTCAACAATACAAGCAAGTTTGATCAACAAATCTCAATAATACATGTATGTACATTTTGCATGTTACATGTACATACATTACAAAATAACCTACATGTATTGTGAATATTTCTGATAAAAGGGGGAAAAATCAATCTGAAAATGCAGTCTTTTAGCTAGACAATCTAATGAGCTAGACAAATAAGCAGATGATGCTCAGGTGGCACTTCACATTGCCTCCTTGACACATCAACTCATCCAACCAAGAATACCATACTTTGAATTCACAAAAGCATGACCTGACATTTTCTAAATAAAGTACAAAAATCCCATCAGTGGCAACTCCTTTTTTACGTAATTTAAAATTGATGAAAAGAGGAAAGTTTAATGAATGTGCAAGTAGGAGTTTTTCTGGGAGGCTTGATCAACTTAATGGCAAGTTGAAACCAACCAGCCAACTATTTGTTCATTCATGACTCCAGGCAATACTAGATTTTTTACTCAATATTTTCTAGTCAATAGATTTACGTCATCACAATTCTTTTTTTAATCTGGAGGCTAATTTAAGAAAATGGAAGGCATTTCAAATTCCCCAACGTGTTATTCTCTAAAGCTGTTTAGAGCGATTGTAACAGGAATATCAATATCGCTCCTACTATACACAGTAAAAAATCATTTTCCTATTTTAAGAAAAATAAGAAAATAATCTTATAACTAGAAATTATTTTCTTAAAATAAGAAAATATCGGGATAATTTTCTAGAGAATATTTTGAATGTCAAAATATTTACTTAAATTAAGAAATATATTCCCAATTAAGATTAAAATTCTTAAAATAAGAAATTTTTCTTGGAATAAGAAAATTATCCTAAGAATATTTTCTTGTATCAAGTTTATGTATAAGAAAGAAAATGAGACTTTTGGATATTTATTATAATTTTCTTATATCTAGATTTTGAGTCTTGTTTCCGTTGAAATAAGATAACGGCTAGATTATAATTATTTAACCTATATCGATATTCGAATCGGCATTCCAAAACCGTTTTATATGCTCCCAGTGCCTCCCACATTGAAACACTGTTGTATCTTGTTGTTGCCTCCGTCAATCCGTCAACAAAGGCTTGTGGTTAACTTGACATTCAACCTATCACAGTGTAATTGCTTACATCGAAATTTCACTGTGATATCTCGTAATTTTCTGGGATAACTATACTTGCAATAGAGAGAAAAATACTGAAATTATAACCAACCTTAAACAAGGATAGTGGGTGGCTTATATGAAAATTTAAATGAATTATTACTATAGGAAATTATGTATTGGTTTTATGGAAGTAGATCCACCTCACAAAAATTCTCAATTTGTTTATTCATTGACTGATTGATAGGACAGACATAATTCTTTCGATGATTTTCATTGTCTTTTTTTTTTTTTTTTTTTTTTTTGATTCATGTCTTTTGCAAAATTCATGTCATACATATACCTATAAAGCTATCAAAACATAATCATTCCTTCATGGTCCCCCCGGTATGTGCAAGGTCCACACCCATGACTTCTCAAAGCTGTACTAATATTCCATCTAGATCTATGCCCATGGTATCCTTATAAAATGCAAATCATATACATACAATACTCATTGCTAGACCAAGACCTACCCAACAAGACATTTAATTATGAATGATAACCCAGATGTCTGGGAATTGTATTGTTATTTTTTTAGTAAATCAATCAACAAGCAGCAACATGCGCCAACTAGAGCTGGGAGATATTTAGGTATTTCGATATAAAAACGTCACAGAAATAAAAACCGTGAAAAATACCGTCTTCAGAAAAATATCGAAAAACCGAACATACCGCGATTTTCTAGATGATATTTAACATAAATATTGAACAAAATGTTTTCTTTTTCATGTTATTTACGATATTTTATAGCTTTACGATGAAAAATACTGCTATAAACTCCCGAGTATTCATTCCTTAAAAATTGCAAATGCCGACATAGCATAAGGAGCTTTGTTTACGTCGATCACGTGACTTCTCGCTCACCTTTCCACCCGTTAGAATTAGCCCGGTTTCTGTTCAGTTTCTATACATCTTGACGAATTGTGAAGACCGATACTTTGATTTTCGAAAGTAATCATTGATTTTAGGATAAGATTAAATTTTAATAAAGCGGAAATATAAATAATACCAATTACATTGAGAGTTCCGATAGACTGATAGTGATTATCATTCAGTGTCATTCAGTGTCGGACGTGTCATGGCTGTCGTGATCCGGGAAAAATATTTGACTAAATCAATGGACACTTTTTGACATAGTACTTAGTAGGGGCCTACATTATAGTTTAATTTAGTATCCTTGTATTGTATAATGCATTTTCAAAAAGGTATACTCGTGAATGAGAAAAAAACGAGTTTACAAGTTTAAATGAACCGCATTCACTCGGAGCGTAGCTATACAATATATGCACGGCCGAAAGAGCGGGCAAATACTAAACTTCTCGGACAAACATAAAGTTGTTAGATTATACAACAGTAGAATTGCCGAACATCACGTGCATTTGACGTCATTTTGCACGTAACGTCATACATGATTATGTGACGTACGTCTTCAAAACGACGTATTAGCTTCAAAATGGCAACCCAACTCGCCGCTGCAGACGGTAATTGTATTTCACCGTTTATAATACAACACGATAAGTGATAAATATTCAACAGAAATTGCAGGCACATCCAAGGGTAAGTAACAGTGTTTTTTTTATCTATTATTTATTAGGCCTATACCATGCTGCTCATGCTCGTAATGGATTAGCTACCCTTAGGCCTGGATCTGTCATAGCTGCTTACTCTTACTCTAACCCTGCCTTATAGAGTCTACTTAGACTTAGGTATTATTATTATGTCTATGATCTATATCATTACTATTCATTATCAATCATGAATTATTAATATTATTTATTATGATTAGTATTGAATAAGCTAAGACTGTAAGAATAAGGTTTAAAATTAAGTAGGCCTAGTTTATTGTAAATATAGTCTAATTATAATTTTAAAAAATCTGTCTCTAGCACAAACATTTTCTCATTCATTTTAAGTTAACAGTTACGGAAAAGTGTAGCTCTACTAGGGTGTTGTTTTATATTTGACTGAGGCCAGGCTAACTTAAGTGAAGTTCTGTTCATTCGTGGTGATTTTTATGTTCACCTTCTAATCTAATTCTGTGCCATGGCTTCCAGTCCACTCCAGTTTGTGCATACGTGTTCAAGCAAAAAGGTTAATTTGTAAATTACCACAGTGCATCCCAAACAAATGACAACAAAGGGCCTTAAAAGGTGCATAGTTGTTTGGATTATTATTATTATGCAAAAACCGAGGGTTTAGAACTATTCACAATCACAGTGTGAAATATAGGCTACCACACAGGTGACTGCTTATCGAATAGGCCTACAAACCGTTGAATACAAACTAGATGAGTTCCTTTACATGCACACGACTGACAGTTTTAAGTTTTACATACCATTAAAATAAGTATGCAACATATCTTTCCATTTTAAAATGACCTTGTATTTAGTAATAGAAATATAAGATTGGTTTTAACTATATTTCAGCTTTTAGAAGAAATACAGAGAGAGTTGAGGCGGGAGAATACTTTTGTTCCAGCCTGCATGGAGAAGTTGGAGAACATGGGAGGTGATGATTTTGTTTGGAGTCCTTGGCAAGGTATAATAACTTTTATGAATCAGAAAAATGCCAGCTTGTATTCACACTAACGAACGGAACTATTTGACAGATTCATTTTCTGCACCCTTATCAGTGATTTAGACATGCAGTGAGCATATCATTATGAAGATGATCCCTAGCAAATTTGATGAAGATCTGAAAAAAAATACAGGCTACGACAGAGCATGGTTGCCATACCTATGTTAAACAGTATGTTCAGCTAAGTCAAAATATTACAGTAACGCATAATATCGGGCACGGGGGCTGCAAGCAAATAATATCAATGGGTAATAAAATATTTTTTTAAATTCCTTTTTCAGGAATCAAGTTCGCTGAGCAGTTTTAATAGAATCATTCAATAACAGATGACACATTACAAGAAACATTGTATGTGGCCATGTATGGAAGAATATTTACAGAATTACAACAATTCCTATCCAGGGCATCTCTCATCTTAATGGCGTTATATTACACCTTTAATATTCTCCTTGTGGTCCAGATGGATGTTTGGGGACATGATGTACACAACAGTGATTGCGGAACAATTCACAAAGCTACTTAAAAAATATAGAAAATTTACATCTTGAAGAAAATAAAATTGTTTTGAGAATAATTTAGACTTTCATTATTCCTTTTTATACATCCACTTGTGATAAGTTGTCACCCATGTTCGTCGGTCAATCCATTCCTCCACTCCTGCTTTGATATTGTATAATCTATAATTTTTATTATTCCTTTTCAATCTGTAGAAAGGAGTAGTTAAATTGTTCTTGCCTAAGATTCTTGTTAGTTTTTTTTTTCAAATTTAATGTGCTATTTTTCAAAATATTGGAATTTAAAATTGATCATAATATAAAAAGATGATCTAGAAAAAACAAACATTTTCTGAAATATTAAAGCCATAACATTTAGAAGAAGAATTTTGATTTTATTATTCACCAAACCAAGAAATACAATCTACTTTTAAGATGTTTTCAATTTTAATTTAATGAAAATATCTTAAAAGTAGATTGTATTTCTTGGTTTGATCGAATTTTGAAAATCATATGGGAACAATCATCAAGAAAATTATTGTTAATATAAGATTTTCAAAACTTAAATTAAGGTTTTCTTTCTTAGGAAAATATTTCTTAAAACTAGATAATTTTTCTGGGTATGATAATCTTGTTTTAAGAATTTCATGACCAAATTTTTTCTTACCCACGGGATATATTATTTTTCTTAAAATAAGTTTCTGAAAACTTATTTTGAGTAATTTTTTCTAGTTATTTTTAACTGTGTATCAACACACTTTTGTGATAATTAAAATGGAAACAACACATTTTAAAGTGAAACTCTTGATTAAACATCCTTAAATCATTCAACTGAAATTATTTACATATATACATGTAACAAAGCTGTTAATGGTTAAAATGGCTAATTTCTTTGTTATGTTGATTTGAAAGGTTAAAACACAAAAATGAAAGGAAAAATATACACTTACCATCGTCACAGATTTCCTTGGGTCCACAAACAGTAGCAACAAGACAGCCTGCAAAATATCAATTAATACTACTGGGTTAATCATTTTTAAAAGTTTCATTCAGTATACAAATAGTAATAGTTCCATTTCTTTTTCTTTTTTTTTCAAGTAAACAATATTTTATTCGAAATGGATGAAAATGATCTGGGATCAGCATTGCCTAAATGTATGTCACCCCACTCCTCAAATAGTTATATTCAATATTAAACGTGATGAGTTTCATCTAATTTTATATTGAATAAGAAATGTTTCATTTAATATTAACAGTGATGAATTTCACTGAGTATTAAGTGCGACAACTTTCATTCAATACAATATTGAACAAGACGAATTACACGAAGGCCCACCCTCATTGAATTGTGACAAGAAATGAATGTTATCCATCAACACAACTTAAGTATCATTTAGTTGTATTGTTTTAGCAGGAGTTTCTGTATTTAATATTTACTTTCATGCCATTGTTGGAAAACTCTTCAAATCAGTTATAAACCAATGACTCATTATCTAATATAAACAGATCCTAACTACACTGGTGACAATTACAGTAGAAACTCAATGGTTTTCTAGCATTTTCAACTTATAAATGATACCGAAGTTGTAGTGAAAGCTGTCTGTTATTAACGATACAAATTAATCATATAATTGACCATGGTACCGGTGCAGCTTGTAGTTTTAAACCTTACTACTGAACATAGATAGCCTAATGTATAATATAACAAGAGTGGAAGGTCAGGGCAGTTAGTTAACAATTAATGGTTGCATGTTTGATCCTTACGGATGTCAAATACTTGCTTTGAAGAAGACATTTTATCTACCTACATGTATTCCTGCTGTCAATGGGTACTAACACAATGGATTGTTTATGTTACACAAAAGCCTGTTGCAACTAACAAAAAGCATGATTGAAGCATTGTGAACACCTAGAGATAAAGGGAGGCAACCAGATTTTACCAGGATCTCAGAGAGCGATAGAAAGAGAGAGAGAGAGATAACATCCACTTGACACAAACTGGGTCATTTTGTGACTAACATATGGTTTAATTTCATTTAAACTGGGTCATTTCGGGACTAACATATGGTTTAATTTCATTTAAATAATTCCCTTGAGAAAACCCAAGAAATTGGACAAGCGACACTACTCCTCTTCATGTACAGCCATGGAATCAGAACCACGCCAGTTGACCCAATGAAAGACCTTACGATACAGCGCCATGGGGAAATGTGCCTGTTTACATGAACATGTAGGTCTATCCCTCCCATTTAAAAACCACAACATTTGGAATCTAGTACGATTGCCAATTTACATGACAAATATACACAAGGAAGTATATCTCTATTTAGATCAATATTTCTATGTAAAATTACAGATGACACATGTAGCCTGTGTACAATCTTGTTACTGAAGAACTCTACAACGCAATAAATCAAATTGATGGTAGATCCGTTTGGAAATAATAAGACAAGGCTTTTAACATGTCAGCTATTCACACAAAACACAATGACCTGCGGCAGAATCTAGCAAAACTTGACTTTTTAACATTGACAAAAATAACCCAGCATGACAAGAATCCAGAAAACACACGGATATGATGAAAGGACTTGGAAATCTTTCATCAGAGTATTTGATCAGAAATAATTACAGCTGTTAACGACTACAGGTTAAAATGGTTTTATGTCACACGTCATCACAGAGAAAGGGATTTTAGAGAACAAAGCTACATAGATCAGCAGTTATAAACGATAAAAACATACCAATACGAATACATGTGTATCGTTTGTATTAAAACATTATATGAATTGTGAAGCTTTTGCATGGTGCTTTAATTTTTTTTTGGAAATGGGTTAATTAATGTAGGAAAGACAACAATAGAATTACTAAACTTGGAAACCTTTCAACTTGCTAGTTGCTAATCCTATTGATTTTCCAACTCTTGTTATTTATAGTAAATGCAAGCCAAGCACATGCTACATGGCTGGAGTATATTATATAATCCAGGATTCCAATTCTTTATTTGAAGTCATATACATATACATGAATTGAAATGGAGTTAGATGTCCTCTCATGTCTATATTGTGTAGAAATAGGCTTTGATGTACATGTAACACTGATCTGCGCATACATGGGCTAAACCCATCTTACCCTTTAAAGTGAATCTTCAGCGGAAAAAAAAACATGGCAATTTTAGTCAAATAAGTAATTTGTTACATTATTGGCTTGTCAAAGTGTTTTGCTAGAACCTTAAAAGGTAGAAGAATACATACATGTACCAAAAAAAAAAGCAATTGCATTTAGAAAATAGTCAACCATAATCAGGTGTAAACAACAGGAATCCACAAGATTTGTGTTTTTAGTGTGGCTTTGTTTTTTAGCCAATCGTATTTGTCCATTATGGTGCACTTCAATAAAGATCACAAACTAGTCCAAATTGTGACCTAATTGTTTCTGGAAATTGATTAACAGTGTGAAATAAAGATAAGATCAAGGTTTTCCTATTACTACCAAAACAGCTACATGTAAATTGTCAATTTGAAACAACACTGTTTGCACAGTTTCAAAGTGGGTTACTATATTTAGCGAAATGATCTCATAAATGTCATCTTTAGTGTGGTCAAGCTTGATTGGCACTTGGAACTGCACCATGCAGTTGTCCCTGTTACGTTTTAGAACATTATTAAAGCAGCATTATGCAAGATTTATAAGAATTATAGAAATGACTGACAATTCTTGTTATAGAATAGTTTAGAAATACATCAGGCCTATTATTGGTAGTCTCTATGAGTGACGTCAAGCATTGTTGGAAAATTTTGACTTGGACAGTCATATTAGCATTTAGCGCAGATATTGTGGGCATTGTCTAATCCACTTAAAAATATCTAAGCCATCGGATGGCCTAGAGAGTTGATGTGAATAAATGTCTAAATAATGCAAAGCAAGAAAATAGGTTGCCAGGCAACAAAACATACGCCCACACAGCAGCCAAATCGTCCGGGCAGTCAACAAGAGTTGTCACATATTAAGGAATTATCAGAAAATCATTAGAATTTGTTTGGTTTTTATAATCAAACCTGTTTTTTTTTTAAATCAGATAATAATTGTGACCTCCAGAGGCACAACAAGCTAAAAAGGGTGATTTTTCATACAATCAGGGGACATAATTCAGGAAGTAATTACCCGATGGGCGCAAATATCGAAAGGGACCAAGATCTTTGGGTTATAAACATACATGTCAAGTTTCATCAAAATCGATTCAAAATTGTGACCTTTATAGGGTCCACAACCTTGATATAACATATTTTCACACTATTCGTGTACAAACGTCGGCCATTTTGTCCGTCAATTCTAGTCCGATTTTCACGTAATTCGAACTCTGTCTTCATTACCATGTAACGGTGATATAGTCAAACGTTTTTTTAAATCGGATAATAATTTTGACCTCCAGAGGGACCAAAAGCGAACAAAAGCAATTTTTCGGACAATCAGGGGCCATAATTCAGGAAGTTACGATCCGATGGGCGCAAATATCGAAAGGAACCAAGATCTTTTGGTTATAAACATACATGTCAAGTTTCATCCAAATCGGTTCAAAATTGTGACCTCTATAAGGTCCACAACCTTGATATAACATATTTTCACACTATTCGCGTACAAATGGCGGCCATTTTGTCCGTCAATTTTGGTCCGATTTTCACGAAATTCGAACTCAACCTTCATAACCATGAAACGGTGATATAATCAAACGGTTTTTTAAATCGGATAACAATTTTGACCTCCAGAGGGACCACAAGCTAAAATGGGCGATTTTTCGGACAATCAGGGGCCATAATTCAGGAAGTTACGATCTGATTGGCGCAAATATCGAAAAGAACCAAGATCTTTGGGTTATAAACATGCATGTCAAGTTTCATCCAAATCGGTTCAAAATTGTGACCTCTACACTGTTCACAACCTTGATATAACATATTTTCACACTATTCGCGTACAAATGGCGGCCATTTTGTCCGTCAATTTTGGTCCGATTTTCACGAAATTCGAACTCAGCCTTCATAACCATGGCACGGTGATATAATCAAACGTTTTTTTAAATCGGATAACAATTTTGACCTCCAGAGGGACCACAAGCTAAAATGGGCGATTTTTCGGACAATCAGGGGCCATAATTCAGGAAGTTACCATCCAATTGGCGCAAATATCGAAAGGAACCAAGATCTTTGGTTTATAAACATGCATTTCAAGTTTCATCCAAATCGGTTCAAAATTGTGACCTCTACACTGTTAACAAGCTAAAAAACGTCATTTTTCGTACAATCAGGGGCCATAACCCATGAAGTTACGGTCCGATACATGCCAATATCGAAAGAAATCGAGATCTTAGGGTGATAAACCTATATTTCAAGTTTCATTGAAATCGGATAAAAATTGTGACCTGTAGACTGTTCACAAAACAATTGTGGACGGACGTCCGGACGGACGAACAGGGGCGACGACAATATACGTCCACATGAAAATGTGGGCGTATTACAATAGGCGAACCTATAACTCTGGCATTATAACATGAGCCATGAACCTAGTTTATGGTCTTGCAAAACATCCATTAAATTATAAGTACAGTAATTTCATTCTTTTTGTTGCCTTTACTTGGGTAATTTTGTGCTCTTGCAAAGTTTATGTCTTTGTCTATAGTATTCAGATTCAACGAAAAACAGCTTGATCTATTTAATATACTAGCATTAAAAGACATACAGGAAGAGAGATAAAAAAAATTCCAGCTGAGGTAAAATCCTGTTATTAAGCCAGATAAACAAATCGTTAGTTTTATCTTATCGTAGGCAGACACGCTTGATTCAGTCTCCAAAAATCAATAGTTTATTCTCACTGGAAAGTTGTTACAAAAAAATAATGCTAAAGCTAATAGCAAAGAGCTATATATTGACTTCAAATGACCGACCATTGTTCATATTGTTTAGGCCTAATAGATGTATATAATGTACTTAATGATTAATGAGAACCTGTCATAATAGTATGTTTTATAGGATGTTGCAATTGATTGATTTTTATATATTTAATTAATAAAATGCTTACTAATGACAGTGAAATCAGGGGAAATCGACTGTGAAAGAACAGTTAGTGGAGAGAGGGAGACTTACAGCCTGTTCAGACGCCGAGGATTGTTAAACTTGAAGATTGTTAAACCAGTTAACTCTGTCATCTGAATGCAAATGTGGGGCAAATGAACCAGTTTAAAACCCCCCACTCATGACCTGTCTCTGAAAAGGCTTTTTATTTCAAACTGGTTTTATTTTAAACCATCTGAAGGTTTGACTTAAAAACCCTGACTCAAAATCGCTTTGAGCATGCACTGTGCGCAGTAAGTTAACATTCCTGGGAAAGTATCAGGGTCAGGCAGTGTTATCAAAAGCGTGCGAGAACCGAATAAAAAAATATAAATATACCTCTGGGTAGCTAACTCTAACCTCTGATTGAAGAGGTCAGTATCGTTTGGTTTATAATATGTGTGAACGCAAGACAATCCTGTCTTAAAAACTACAGCGATTTTGAACTGGTTTTAAATTAATTGTCTGAACTGTATATAATATAGCATTATTAGCAGACACAGGCACAGGAGCTTCCCAACTGTTTGTTACATACATGTACACCTACATGAAGGCCATATCAATTGAACATTTTGTTCTTTGGGAAGACTAGTAAAACCTTTCATTCTTATTTCTTCCAGTAAAGACTTATTTGAAAAACAAAAGTATGTTTGCTGTTACAAAGTTTTAAGATTTGAAGTTAAAAAAAACACCTTTCATTTGTTTCAAGTGGCTATTTTTTTTATCAAGATGTGAAGAACAGAAGATCAAATTGGTCAGAGGCTGGATCAAAGCAATATGTCTACTGATATTTCACAATTATCTTATTCTATATTTTCGTGATTATATCACTAAACTTGTAAGTACAATGTCTTGGGATCATTTCATGATTTTTTAGAGAGAGAGAGAGAAATGGCATTTAACATCCACTTGACACAAACTAGGTCATTTTGGAACTATCATATGGTTAAATTTTATTTCAATAATAATTTGTTTTGCATGCAGGGGTCTTTTGCAGGGGAAAGAAACCAGAGGACCCAGAGAAAACCCAGGAGGTTGGGCAGGCAACCCTACTCCTTGTCACGTTCAAGCGGGGAATCAAAACTTGATTCAATGACAGACCTTCTGGTCCAACGCACATGCATTAACCATTTGACAAGTAAATAAAATCAATACGATCAGATTAAACACAGGTCCATAAATAAGATTTTGTGAATACAGTAAGAGTGCTGTCGGCGTGTTATTATATTATGACATCATCTGACAATAAACAGGTGATCAGTCATCCAAAACTTAGAGACTGCAGCTACATGTATCTACAGTTACATCTGCTTATTCTTGAAGTATGGATCTCTGTATGCAGATTGGCAATTGGCCTACTGTAGATTGCAAAATGGTGAAAATTTCAACTTGGAAAATGTATTGTTGATATAATGGTATATATTTGGTGAAGAAAAGGAACATTGAGATAAATAGAAATAGTAAAATGTACCATATACATGTACATACAAGTAAAAGGCAGTATAGATTGATGGAAGTTCACTTCATCATAACTTTATAAATACTGACTGGGATTTAACTGATATTCCCATTAGAAGGACTCCTAAAATCATACGCTCCTGAATTCATACGATCTGACTAAAGTATGGTGTTGATATAACAACTTACTATTATTGGATATTCGTGTTTAAAAAACTTTACGTCCCTTAAACATACGTTATACAAGATCTAAATCTGCCAATTGGGGTCCTTCTTTACGCCTGAAATGTTATATAAATTATTAATTAGACATTTATTAACAAAACAAGACCATAGCCTTGGTTGCCACAATGCACACATATTGTCAAAACTACAAACTGTTAAAACTTGGCTCAGAATGAAATAATTTTAATGAAATTTTCAATATTTTCATTTTACATTATCTTTTTTTGAGCTATTATAGCAAGTATAGTCAGCGCTTTATCTAAATCTTACATAATGCATTTTTAAATGTATATGCATGATCTTTACAGTTAACAATACATTTACATGTACAAATATACATGAAAAGACAATAATAATGTACATAGTGAGCATTGGGCATAAATTCAGTTGACCAAAAAATGAACAGACAAGAATGTCTACATATATTGTCATTCCATAATGTATGTGAAACCTTGATTTTATCATTTTATTTTTGAGAATATATATTGGCTGGTTATTTATGAAGGCTGCCTGTTTACTACCATGTAAACTAATGAATTATTTAGTATTTTTTCAGCTTTCCGAAGATACATTCTTATTCATATACACCATGTATTGACAGATTACATCACATCCTAAACCCAATGTGAATATAGCCTTACGTTGTAATCTTTTCTTATTGGCATAATTAAACTAGGTAGTGGGCAAATATTTCGTAATACAGATCATTCAATGATCATCAAGACATATATGTCTGATGGCTTCACGTGGAGCTAACACAGGACATGCTGCCTGTAATCAATAGGATTCATAACACCACCCCCACACATATCTACATCAATCAATGTAGCAAACATAGTGGGAGTAACGGGTCAATAATGTCTTCGTCCTCCACCTCGCGAAACTCTCAACGTCAATGTATCTTTTAACTACAATAACATTCTCCAACACTGCTCTCACTTGATGGCGCATAAGATAAATACTGGTTCCTATTTATAAAATCCTGTTGTCTTCCAGGTCACTTGAAGATTCAATATGAAACTATAGAAGCACAAATCTGGAAATATTGGGTGGCAGATCAACTACAAAAAGGGCACATTCCATGAAATATTTTTAGAACTTTAAGTGGTTTTCATGTCACTTAGTTTCTAAGACACTGCAAAGCAATACTAAGAGAATTTATTGACATTCCAGCAAAAATTGGAACGCCCCACTCTTCTTCCCAAGTAGTCTTTTTGACATCCTCAGTTATTGTCCCACTTGTCCTGGGTCGTCACTTCCGGTTACGCCATTGGCGTAATTGGTTTTCAACAGCGACAGCTACTGCAGCAGCAATTCCCGGACGGCGTAGAATCTCGTACCAGACAGTAGGCAAACGCCTATGTGAAACCGAATAACGAGGCAGACGTCCCCGTTAGAGCTTCTGTTTTGAAATATGCCGACACCATGAAATCCAACTTTAATGGGTTCGGGCACTGAGGGTATGGTCACAGCAACACTGGAGAGCAGTTTGGTTCAGCGACATGTCGCCTTTCTTGTGCAACAAGGCGATAGTAGAGCGAGGATATACTAACGACGAAATGTAACGTTGCGTTTCTTTTTTGGGAGAGTATAGTTTTGTCACAACAAAGCCAAATGTCGAATGACAGACTCCCTTGATACTAGTTTTAACAACACATCTACCGAGACGTTAATTATTGTTGTTATCTTACAATAATCAATAATGTTTGTAGATCTTTGATTCTCCAAGGGATCACAGATCTAGAGAGAAATTCTAACTATTCCACATACATTATAGACACATATGTAACATGTATGGATCATTGGTATGTCGGTAAATCTTAACTGGTGGCGTAACAGGATTGTGAAAAAAAAAAGTTATTCCTTCAGGAAACTATTCAACTTATTGAAGACAAGATTCTAAAATATTTTGATTGTGTCATAGTTTCAAATTGGTGAATGAAGAAGCCTACATGATGTCACACAGAATATTTTGTCTTGTGTTTTTTTATATCTTAAATTCAATTTGTAATTTCTATCTGCTTATATTGGCACCTACATGTATTCAACGCCCTATTTATTGCAATTTGATCTCTTTGTTCAGTTCTGATTCAAAATTGGGTACCTATATTTTTGTTTACTATCAGCTCTTATTTGTCTAAAATACTTCTGCTTATACAACATAGTTTTCCTGAGAGACATAACAGGAATGATCCTCCAACAATAAACCATTCCAACCAAGATTTGCATACCAAATTAGGCAAGCCAAGATTTGAACCCACAATCACAGGCCAGTCATTTAACAAGATATATAGCGAATCATGTGGCTCCTCTCTACATTATTCAGTATTTAAGACACTGGTAAAGAACCTACATAATATTATGTACATGCTATTTAATGACATGTAGAGATATACCATGTTCAAAATGTTCCAGTCCAGTGGAGGTTAAATATACTGTATCTTAATGATCTAGATGTACATGTAGCCTGAAATGTCTGACATCTTCAATATTGTGATGGATGATGGCAATGGGAGTCAGAATGACAAGAGGGTTTTGAGAACTTTTACACATGTTCCCTTCCTGAAACACCTTACTTATACTTTGATAAAATGGTTAAAGATGCATTCCCACAAAAGTAGTTTTGGGTACGGTAGTTTTTTTTCAGTAAGATCAGTATAGCAAATTTGGTAAGTAGAAGCAGCTTTATTAGAAAAATAACTGGATTCCAGGAATAACATCCATGGTACACAAACTGTCAACAACGTAATTTCGGATGCAAACTTTTGATGGATAAATTAGTTTAAAAATGTTTTAATCCAAATATCTCATCAAATCACACAGTTTGATCGCGGAATGGAACCTTTAATTATTTACCTTTTTGAAGTTTTGTATGTACATGTAAGAAGTACAAACAATGTAATAATGTAGCTACATCATGATGTTGATGTAAAAATCGATACTTTGTAGATACATGTACATATATACATGTAGACCATTTAAATTTTATCACATAATTCTAATATTCACATCTGGCATTATCCACTTCGTCTATTTAAAACATCATTATTATAAAATTCCTCAAGATATATTCATCTAATATTCATAATCTGGCTCCATACATGTAATTGGTATATTACATGAATCATAGAGAATATCATATACATGTACCAGTCTACAGTATTAATGGATGGTTATTATCAAAGGTTTATTATTTTTCAGAGGTTAACAAAAAGAAAGACTGTTGGTGTCCAATAAACTCGGTGAAGTGGGAAACTACATGTACATGTATATTTTACAGGTATACAATGCAGAAGTGTAATGCAATGTGGCATCTACATGTACATGAATATGTAAAATATTCAATTGGCCTATATGTATGTCATTCTGAAATAAGTACATACATGTACATGTATAAGCATATCATGCATCAAACATGACAACTATCACTATTTACTGCTAAATGAAGCAATACATGTAGTTCGGACTAGGTACATGTATAACCTTGAAGGAAAGGACAACAACACTTATTCAGCATAATAGGCTTATGTCTCAATGACCATCTTTATAAGCCTTTAGTGGTTCAGACAAGGAAGACTTTAAGCCCCCCTTTTCATTTTCTGTCTCATTGCAGTTAACAACAGAATGTATGTACATGTCTGCAATTCATTCTTTTACATTAAAACTATTTTACCTGGGCGTATTTATTCATTTATGCATTTATCTACCGTAAACAAAGAAGTACATATGTACATGTACTTATACTTTAACTATACAGGTACATATTGTGCCAATGGTTCTGACAATCAAAGAGATGAATTTCATGCATTTGTTTTTAAATAGCAAAACCGCAATTAACCAAATCATCCACATCAAAACTGACTCCATGCATAATACAGATCTTAACCATATGAATTTATTTTAGGTACACTCCAAATTTAATGAAGATACATTCACCTCCCAGACTCGCTAACAATAACTTTATTAAATAATTCATCCTCATCAACGATTATTACATTCATCAAGCATGAATCACATCACAGACTTGTTAATACTGTTTCTAAATCAATGAATAATATTATCGTTATATATTCACTACTACACATACTGTGTATGTCAAACGGTACATTATAGAGAAAAGGAGGAATGGCGTTTTATGACCACTTGACACAAACTGTCATTTTGGGACTAACATGATACTATTTTATTTTGATCATTTGCTTGATGCGTGGGTCTCTAGCAGTCAGAAGAAATCTGAGGACACCTTGTTGCATACAAGCTTGGGATGGAACCCAATCTATTTGACTCAACATAGACTTGAAAATAGACAAATCCTGCTTGAAACAAAATGGGTTTAACTTTCTTCATTTCAGACAAATTTTAATGATTGGGACTTTAAAAACAATTATTTTTAAAGTCACAGTGACTCAGTGGATAATTAGGCACCCTTTTACTAACCAAGAGAGTGATGGCTGACATTGTATCTTCCAGCATGGTTTAATCTTGTCAGCGTTCTAGGACAGAGAGCCTGGCAAGGAATAGCATCTAATTGTTCCAATGGGACAAAAAATTGAGATCCTGTGCACACCTTGAAATTGGTATTCAATTCCTGTCTGGGCAAAATTTCTGTGCATGCCATTTACATGTATATTATAGATGTCAATTTTGTTAAAAAACTTTGAGAAATAATCGATGGCGCAAACACAACATGATAGAGATTTTTAATTTGATTTAAGTTGGAATAGCCCAAGGGACATAAATACTAAAAAATTTCATCATACTCTGACAGGTTGATATTAAGGCATATTAGGTTATATTCCACACCATTATAAAGTTGGATGTTATGTTTCTTGGAAGTTTATGACGTCATGTGTCCTAAAATATTGGTGAAATTGTGTCGAGTGGGCATTAAACCCCATTTGTCTCTCCTTCTATACATGTAGTATATTATGTATTGAGCATAATCAGGTTATTGAAACTCACTTTTATCTGAAAAAATTTGGGGGGTTGGGATGGCCTAGTGAGTGGTCTAGAGTGCCGCGCTTCGACTTCTAGCTGGCTGGTCACCTCTGGCTTGCGGCTGTGGTTTTGAGCCCTGGTGTGGGCGTATGTGGCATGGAAATAGGGGCGCCTTCTCAACCTCAAGGGTTTCCTCCGGGCACTCCGGTTTCCTCCCACTGCTAAAGACCCCTACGCACAAGCGAATTATTGAAATAAAATCAAACCATGTTAGTCCTGAAATGACCTAGTTTGTGTTGAGTGGATGTTAAACCCCATTTCTCTCTCTCTCTGAAAAAATTTCTACAGATAACAAAAAAAAATTTATTGATTCCAATAAATACACATGTACATCAACCAGAATCTTCTACGATCTTGAATGCCAATCAATAAGCAATCAATAATCACAAAATAATCAAATGGTAATACATGTATTGTCTAGTGAAACTTACACAATCCCATGGTATCCTTTACATGTCTCCTTTACATGTATCTATGAATTACATAAGGTAATGGAAAATTTGGCATGGGCAGTCAGGTTTGGCCCAATTATATAAGATTTGAAGCAGCACAGATACATGTACATTATCTCTTTGTACTTTACACCGAATGTACAGTACTTACATTTATGCCTATCTATAACATGCCCACCCAATGAACATGCAAGGTCTTGGAGACTAAACACATTCTTTTTCACAGCCAAAGATGTTACATTAAAATCTGGCTTGAAAGTTGTCAGACTTTAAACTACATGTATGTGATGTAATTATTTATGACCGTTTGAGAAAGACGATTAACTTATATAATTTGGTTAAACATTTTGTCTGGCTTCTGTCTCTCCCACACACTGAATCTCAAAATAAAAAGAGTCAACTGAATAGGTTTTCATATCCCTCTTGATCAAAATCCACTTATGTCATTCTTCAATTAAATTTCTATTCTAATCTTGCTTTAGATCATTCAATAAACACTTCAAAGATTTTTGCCAATCCTGTTTACATTACTGTATAAAATATTTACAGATATTAAAGGGTGTGTAGCTCAATTCTTTAGAACCTTAAAATAGATTAAATGGTTTGAAAAACACATCATAATGTAATATACATGTACTGTATCTTATTTAACAATATTCAAAATAAATTACATGTATCGGTATAGTGTTTTTTAACATAATATGTGTGAGTGTATAAAAATGAATTTGAAATTGTTGATGGACCAACAGAGTGAGGTAATACATATTCACTATATTGATATAAATGTATGGGGGAGTGAGTGGATATATAAAATCTGTGAAATGCTATAGCACATCTGTTTTCGGCAAACGAGGTAAATTCATAATGAAAAGTCACAAAATGCGAAATACTGATAGGGCTTATCCTCTAATTAACCCAAAGCTTCACGCCAATTCAAAAAAAAAATGTGTTTAAAACTTTAGCTTCTATTGAGTTCACAAACTTTATTGTAGACGAACAAAACAGACCAACAGACACTCAGTGCGTCAGAATTAGCAGTGGGAGAAAACTGGAGGACACAGAGAAAACCCATGAAGTTGAGCATCCAACCCTACTCACAACTTCAATGTGATGAATGAATAACAGACCTTACATGTACATGTGTGATCGCACTTTAAATCGCTTACCTCCAAGCCCTTAATGAATAATAAAATATACACAGTGTTTGACCACAATTAAGTTGTAATTTTTTCCAAAGGATATAAACATAGGTTTAAAGATAGGTTCCCAGAAAAGTCCTATAAAAGTATGGCAATTTTGGTGTATATGGAAAAGTAGAGATAACCAATCTTACTAGAACAATACTGGATTCCCCGAAAAACACTTGTGGTACGTATATAAGGGTTCCACTAATCAACAGCCCGATGATTAGGACTATCTGCATGTGTGACGTCGAGCGCTTTGTGTACGTGTTGAGAAACTTAATCAAGAGTTAGAAGTACAACACGTTGCTGAGATAAAAAACACGGAAAAAGGCGCAAGCAGTGGATAATCCCTGAATTTAATCAGAATTCGATATTTGTAATAAATACATGTACACCTAGTCAGCGATTACAGACAACATCGTCTTGTATATGCAATGAATTCTCCTCTGTCTTCGCTGTCGTTGCTATAGGTACGGAGCGGGGTAAGCCTAAATCAAGTAACGTAAATATGATCGGTTTTTATAGCAGGGTATACATGTACTTGGCAATTACAATGTTTTGTGAAGGATTTGAAGCAATATTATGATAAATTAATTTAGTTTGAATATATTTTGAGTCCAAATATATTATCAAATCACACAGTTTGTACCCAGGAATGTATCTTTATGGTATCCAGTATTTATATAATTCATATCTGTGGATGCAATCAATAGTTTTCATACCATTTATTATGTAGACAATGTTTATATGTATATTGCACAGTATAATAAAGGATACAAAAATAGAGGTATGAACACATAATCTATATGTACTGAACAATAAAACATATGTAGTCAAAAAATTCATAAGTTATCTGATAACCACCTCTAATATAAAACATACATTGTACGTTGTAATGCATGCCTATAAAAAAAAGACTTTCACCATTTTTACAAATAATGGAACTATTAAGTAAGATATTTCTATCTCAAAGTATGAATTTTTTCAGACTTGAAACATTTTTACCAGTTACTAAAGTCTAACAGTATTGACATTGATGCCAATGTCACAAAAGCACCTTGACTGTCAATGGCATGTAGGCCTATTGTATTGTTGAAAGTATTATGACCAAAAAAATACCATAATAATTTCTTAAATTTGTGCCAATATTTCTATTGACTTCCACATAAATGAAAACAAAAATGATGTTTTTAATTCAAACCACTGTTTTTATTGTGACATACGGACAGAAATACTTGATGCCATATAAGCCTGATAAACAATTTATACTCCATATTTTACATCTAATTATTTGCTGCTCTAATTATCATAACACGTGAACAGATTGTAACACGAAACACACAGGTACGACCATTTATAACCTTATTTTACGACTGATATCACATAATAACAGATTTATCAAATTTCCGAGAAATTTTCGAAGAGCGAAAAAAACGGGATTCGGAATAACAGCACTTACCAATGGTTCCTAATGGAAACGGTTTAGAAATGCCAGAACGGTATCCCTGCGATATATTAACTGTCACTGAGAAAATGAATGCTGTGAGATACAGCAGAGAGGTTAAATCCTTCATGTTTTAACACATGTCCCCAATTCACTCTAAAGTCACTGTCAAAAAATTTAAATTCCTTTTCAAAACGGTAAATTCATGTTCACAGTCCAAATTATGACATTACTCCATTTCCCAATATGGCAGGACCGTATCAATATTCAGTAGTTATCGTGATGTCACGCGTGACGTAGTTATCTCTTCTCGTTGTAAACTTCATTGATTTGATTAACCAGACGGTCGATAACGGTTTATCGATCGACGTAGGCGGGCAACTCGTTTATAAACAATGCATAGATAACAGCGCTTGATAATCGCGTAAACGCGCACATGCTGTCAACTCGGTTCTCGGAATTCTTTCGGATAAATACAGTTATTGTTTAATGTAGATATCTTTGGCCATGGATTCCATGGATACGTGTGGGTTATTTCATACGAAGTTTGTTGGTTTGTGTACATTTCTTTTAATGTGGGATATTTTATTTGTTTTTCAATGTGTTTCTATTATGGTCGCTCACCCAGGATTCGTTTTAATGTACGATCGCGTTATAAATTGGCGAAATTGAATGACTGAGTTGGTGTAACATTAAAATAAAAATACATTGTATACTATTAATAAATCTGTTCGTGATTGGATCATTTCGATATTCAAGAAATTTAAGACTGACTAGGCTCAATCTTCGGGACCCCGTCAACATGGGCTTGTATAAAATTTGCAACTATGGGTAGACTTTATAGCGAGTGGGGCGGGGGTCGGTGTTAATAGTTCGAATTTCTGACAGTTTGAAGACCAGTCCACACTCATTCTGGAATAAAGCTCATGACATCCTCTGGTGTATTATGTAATATTTGCGAATTTCTATAATTGTTCTTAATTAGTCAGGCCCCCACATATTCCTGAATCAATGAACGAAGAAATGCCCAAGAGTATGCGGCCCCGTCTATAGTTTGATGGATCCAGGAATTTTTGTGGGATGGGTGTGCCATGTTCCTGTTATGGAAATTTGACAGTTTACAATACATAATACCACCATCGTCCCCAAATTTCCTATATACACACTTAACAATAAACTATAATAACATACTTACGGTAGAACAATTACTATTACTGAATTTTTTAGGCGACGTTTCGAAGAGTATTCAAACATACTCTTCGAAACGTTCCCAAAATAAATCTATAAGTTCTTCCACGAGTATGTGTTATAAATTATTGCTATACCGAGTTACTAAATGCCTGGGCTATTTCAAGAGAGAAATCATGACGTCAACTAGGATAACATTATGATTCAATTT
Source organism: Patella caerulea (assembly GCA_036850965.1). Taxonomy (NCBI): domain Eukaryota; kingdom Metazoa; phylum Mollusca; class Gastropoda; family Patellidae; genus Patella; species Patella caerulea. Next base: position 18,637,976 of record JAZGQO010000021.1, read on the forward strand.
CATTAAAGCAAACCATTAATTGTGATATCACATAAAATGTCAGTATCATTCTCCGCGCTTTGGATGCCCATCCCATCCCACTGCCTAATGATAACGTCTAAAGCACACAATCGTAACACTTTTCTCATAAAAGCGTTGCTTTAAAAAGGAAATATGTAGATGATAGGTGCTGGACCTGGACCCATCCCCATCGTTATACCCTCTTCTGGAGCCACCAGGTGCGGATCCAGGGACGCCCCCTGCCCCCCCCCCCCTCCTCAGCCCCAGTGACATAGTTGATTTTCATTTTCGTTTGCTTTGATACTGTTGTAGTTCACATGCTCTTTAATAGATGATATAAACATGATTTTCGCATTGTCTCCGCCCAAGCAATCCATGGTTCCAACGTATTACCCCTTGTTCCAATGTATGCCCCCCCCCCCTCGTCAAAAATCCTGGACCCGTGCCTGGCCACCCGTTTGAATGACAGGTGCATGGAAAAACAACAAAAATTTGTCGCTACGCAATCTGTACTTTTTTAATCAACGAGATTACCACAACAATTTAACGCCTTTCCCACCTGTTTTCTTTTGTACATATCAATTTATCTGTTATGTAACGTGAGTATTGCACACAATGACAACAATAATAATCTTAACAGTGTTCGTTAGAAACTGTCCAAATAATCAATATTGTATCACTAATAAGGGGACATTGCCGTCCTAATCCTTAACAAGTTTTCATATAAAGGCACTTCCAAAAACCTGACAGTGCAATGTCGATTGACTTTTGTGTAGCAATGAACCATTGGAATTGTATAAATCCCCCCCCCCCCGCCCTCGTCAACATAATGCCATTTTCAACCCAGGTAACAGTAAACTCATATGTTATAAGACCAAGAGTAGACCGTGGCGCTGCAGTCCGGGCAAAGTTTCTCCCAAAGCACATTGCATGACGTATGCCCGTCTTCATCAGCCCAATCAGAACTGAATAGTAGGACGTAAAATCATCTCATTTCTTATTAGCTTTTTACAAGAAACTAGTTCCAAACACGGTAATGTTCTTCTTTTGGTACGACGCAATACGGACTCTGCCAATTAAAGCACAATTGACATGAAACCGAACATTCTTGTTCCCTGAACAATAATTATTGTGCATCGATTAAAGGACTTTGATTTTTGATATGATGTCACAATTCCACAATTTGCCTGGTTCCTGGATCATAAGACAGCCTTACTTATTTTTGGTCTGAACTCAAACCGAGTCAAACCATATACCGAGTCAAACCCTGACACAAGACAATAAAAATAAATTATCATATTGATATTACTGTGGTCAATAAATACATATAGCCTCCATTTTCCGTTAATAGAAGATCGATATAGGAAATAAACCAGAAAGCAGTAAAGACAATAATCGACATTACATCGAACTATTCCATCCTCGTATATAATCTGATCACTCGAGGATCCCGACCTTATTCCTAGTTCATATAAACCACCATCTTCCGGGTTAACCAATGGAACCCCAGGCGCTTGCTCGATGACCCGGGGTTCGTGGTTCGATCTCTGTGTTAGCCGAGTATACGTTCCATGGGACTTGAAGTCATGGTTACCCCTTGTAAGTGGTACATGGCAAAGAGTCCGGCAATGGACAGGGACGAAATACCAAGATACCATGTACCGCAACCTTTTATAGTTAAAATTTGAAATAAGAATAGGTCGCAATGTTACTTGTTGTGGAGATTATCACTTTATTTATAAGGCTGAGCAATGGATTCTGAATTAGATTAGACGACAATTTGAAATGCGATAGAAAACAATACTTCCATTGTAGCACATAAAGGGATTTGAGAAAATAAACTTAGGATTTTGGTTATGTTCCTCGGTTTTATTATATCAATTCGACCGTTAAAGCACCCTGCCTATTCCATGTGTTAGCTTCGATTCCGAAGCAGTTAACACAATTCGGGTCATGACTTTATTTACGCAATTCTAATGGCAATAGTATCAAAGATCATTACTTTGTCATTATAAACTTAACCCCAGAAAAAATTGGTCATTGATCTTAACTGGTCTACTGTGCCTAGAAAGAAATATTGACCAAATCCCTAAAGAATTTCTAGATTCATTAAGTTTGCCACCACGCAAGCTGTCCCAACCTTTTGACCCATGTTTCTCAGTTTGATACAGTCTGACTTATTGTTAATTGTTATTTACAGTTAGCCGAATATGTCAACCCACTCTATTGTCAGTAATGTTGAGTCTGTCACACTGAATTACTGTTAGTCAACTGTTCATAGGCTAATCGATTTGATAATAGATTTTTGATAACCCGAAATCACCACCCGTTGTTAGCACCCTCATCGCACCAGAATCCTCGTCAAATCACAACCTTTGTTTACTGTTACCATCTCCTTACCATAACTGTATACGGTAGAATCAGGTCCCAAGTGAACTGGCGGTATTCGTGGGGGTGTAAGGCCGAAATAAACTTTTGAAATGTCGCAACCAATAAGCTTCAGATTAAAATAGAACATCGTCTTGAACATGCCAAATTATTGACAATTCTAAAGTGATTCGTCCTAATAAAATCTTCTAAATACAGATCGGCATAATATTATCGTGTTATAAGATCTAAATGTGTGCAGACAAATTAAATTAAGCTGCTGATACACATTATATCCGCGACAGAGTAGGAACGTACAACAACCCACCCACAGACAAGAGACTGAATAATCCGAAGCCAAGACTGTGTAGTTGTGCAGTTCTCTGGTAAAATGCAAGTGTTAATGTTGTTAGATATGGCGCTAGTGGTCTGGGAAGGGGGTTCGTTATCAAATATATATTTTATCTAGGTTTGCAAGTGTAGTTCCCGCTAAGGAAATTTGAGAGTTGACAATGTACGATGGCACCGTCGTCTCCACGTAGACTTTCATACACGAGGTTGGACTGGCGACCCTACTCCTTGTCACATACAATCGAAAATCGAAATCACGCAAGTTGACTAAATGACAGGCTTAAAAAAGCAATGGAGTAAAACATAAACTCAATCAAATCCCACCAAGTACAATTTAAACAATACCCAGAAATTCAAAACGAAACGAATAAAAATAATGTAAGGACATGAGAAAATCCAGCACAGACACAATAGGTAGGATAAATTTACCACGGCATATAATACAATACATTTACAATATCAAGGAAAATAATTGCTTCAATAATTGTTTCATACACGAGGTTGGAATGGCGACCCTACTCCTTGTCACGTACAATCGAAAATCGAAATCACGCAAGTTGACTAAATGACAGACTTAAAAAAGCAATGGTGTAAAACATAAACTCAATCAAATCCCACCAAGTAGAGTTTAAACAAAACCCAGAAATTCAAAACGAAACGAATAAAAATAATGTAAGGACATGAGAAAGTCCAGCACAGACACAATAGGTAGGATAAATTTGCCACGGCATATGATACAATACATTTACAATATCAAGGAAAACTAGACCTGCATGCAGGAATGACGGGTTTCACTGGTGCCACGTTAACTTTAAACTTATGTCACTTTCGCTCCCATGTTGCCCTTGAACCAATGGCAACGATAAACAGATTTCCACATAAACATTGCACACATCAAATAAAAGGGAAACAGAATCAACAAAAATCCAGCAATATCAATTCATTTTATACAGTTGTAACATGTAATTGATCCTGATAAAATTACAGTACTTCCGGTGATAATGAAAATGTTCAATTAGTTTCAGGAAATCAGAAATGGCATAAGATATCATATAGTGAAAATTTTATGTAAATCGAAAAAATAATTGCCACTTTTATTGACCAAAAAACTTGAAAAATGACTTGTAGAAAATCGGCTATTTCTCTGCAACCGTACAAGTTAGAAACCATTTTGTGGTATCTGTATGATCGTATGATTTCATTCTATTTGTTGATTGGCATCAAATATCATAATTTGAAAAAGATTTCAAAACAGACTCATTTGAACAAAATATCTGTTTTGAAGGCTAAAAATACAGGTTTTGCCAAAATGACATTACTTCCGGTGTTACAAAATGTTGAATTAAGTTTATAATATCGTCTATGGCATAGGCATCAAATGATGAATCTTTTATGAAAATCGAATAATAATTGACACATTTACGGGCCAAAAACCTTTAAAAGTGACTTGTAGAAAACCTCCTATATCTCGGCAACCGAACAAGTTAGAAACAATTTTATGATATCTGTATGACCATATGAGTTTTGTTAATATGTGAATTTAAACCAAAAGTTAATTCTATTATTACATATACAATTCTTGGTTGAAAAAAATATCGATTTTAAAAGTTAAAAATGGAGTTTTTGACTAAATGATGTCAATTCAGGTGTCAATTTTAAATAGTAATGAACATGACACGACGCACACTTGCTTTTTGAATCAAACGATTTGTGAATATCCATTAATAATTGACTATTTTACAGGCAAAATTACGAAAACAGTGACTTATGCAAAACTGCCCATTTCTTGTCAACTGCTTATATTACAAACTAATTTTAACATACATTTTCTGCGTATGGATCAAAGCTACAAGTTTATAAAAGTTACGGCAAATATTTCAAAATCTGAAAAGCCTGAATGGGTTGCAAAAGGTCAATTTTAAACCTTTTTTCAACTCTTAATTGAATTTGCTCGAAAATGTAGTCGAAATTAAAAAAAACTGAGCTCAACCATTTTTGCGCATTTAAAGGGCACACTCTTTTTGTTATATCAAGTTTTTAAAAAAATAATATTTTCTCTTGAAAAATGGTACCTAACTGTCAAAATTGTAGATTTTGGTAGTTTTTGGTAAACTTATGCCATTTCCGGTGCCGACAGATAAAACTATTGGTAACAAAAAAAATGACAATTGAGACAAGGTGTGAACTGCAAGCGAAGACAACTCTGCTTGGGAGATCGATGCACAAGACCAAAGCGCACCGTGTCCATAATATTGTGGACTCGGCATCAACAAACTACGCTCACCATTTGAATAAAGACAAACACGTTAATCTGACCCTTCAAAAGTCTGCATTGACTAATACACGAAACAAATATAATATCCCTTCTTTCATTGTTTCCCCCATTTTGGTCAAATGTGAAAAACGTACTAAGGGATGTACGACATGTACATAATTACTGACGCCGACGGGTAATAAATAACATTAAGATACTAGATCATAGCCCACAAATGGTTCGGAGTTTTTTTTTATAAATCTTTCCAACAAATTAACAAACACAATTTGCAAGCGATGGATAGTGAACAAGCTAAACAAAAAGCGATTTTTCATACAATCATATTTAATTCAGGAAGTTACAATCCGATATGCGCTAATTACCACAGGAGCCAATCCATTTTATACATGTGTTACATGTAAGTGATCCTGACCATATCACAGTACTTCCAGCGATAATGAAAATATTAAATTAGTTTCTTAAAATCAGAAATAATAATCACATGGTGAAAATTTTATGTAAATCGAATAAGAATTCCCACTTTTATAGACCCCAAACCTTGAAAAGTGACTTGTAGGAAATCGTCTATTTCTCTGCAACCATACAAGTGGGAAACTATTTTGTGGTATCTGAATGATCGCATGGGTTCATTCTATTAGTTGATGGCAACTAAATATCATAATTTTAAATATATTACAAGTCAGACTCATTTGAAAAAAATATCTGTTTTGAAGGCTAAAAATACAGTTTTTGCCAAAATATAATTACTTCCGGTGATACTGAAAATGTTAAATTAGTTCTATGAAATCATAAATGTCGTAAGATATCATATGGTGAAAATTTTTTATGAAAATCGAATAATAACTGACACTTTTATAGACCAAAATCCTCGAAAAGTGACTTGTGGAAAATCGCCCATTTCTCTGCAATCGTACAAGTTAGAAACCGTTTTGTGATATCTGTATGATCGCATGGGTTCGTTCTATTTGGTGAATAGAATCAAATATCATAATTTGAAAAAAATAACAAGTACGACCCATTTGAATAAAATATTGTTTTTTAATGCTAAAAATTAAGTTTTGAGCAAATGACGTCATTTCCGGTGGCAGCGTATGAGGTAGAATGGTTTGACCTTGTCCACTATGGCATTAGGCATCCAACGGTGAAAGAAAATTGAAAATAACATAATAATTGATTCTTATACAGCCAAAATAACGTGAAAAGTGGCTCATGCAAAATTGACTTTTTCTCGGCAACTGCGCATATTACAAATTAATTTTCACATACATTCTCTTCGTATGGGTTATTGCTACGAGATTATGAATGTTACGAAGATATATTTTTTAATATGAAGACGCTGGATGGATTGTAAATAGCTCATTTTGACACCTTTTTTCACACTTTAATCCAAATTGCCCGAAAACGAAATCGAAATTAAAAAAACTGAGCGCGATGTTTTGTGCGCCTTTATATGGCACATCTTTTCAGTCATATTAGATTTGAAAAAAATAATTTTTGCTTTCAAAAAGTGGTACCGAACTGTTAAAATTGTAGTTTTTGCTAAATTTACGTCACTTACGGTGCCGACAGGAAACTTTGCCGGTAACAAAAAAAATGACATTTTGGACCATGGAGCATATAAACTTTGTTTTATACAAATGGGACAATAAATAATTTATATAGAACCGATAAACTGAATTAGCCAATAGCGACCAAGAAAAATTATCCAGAAAAAAAATGTTCACATTTTTGCCCAAATCAGACGACCCTTTAACCCTTGGTAAAAAGCCATTAAAAAATATTCATTAATAAAAAAGTTTTTTGTCAAAATTTAAATTTTCAAAATTTGGCGCCTTATTTTTCCGAAGATTCGGCGAAATTTAAAACTTTAAAGAACCGTAGCTATGTGCCATGTCTCTGGCTATGTCAAAAACTATCAAACGATAAAATCCAACAATTGTTGTTTATATTACGGCAATATTTCAAAAAACGACAACTTCGGTGATTTCGGACATTTCGCATTGTCGCAGAATGCCGGAAATAGCTTTAATCTCTAAGTCACACCCACTTTCGCAGTAAAAATTAGGACATTGCATCGATCCGACAAGTAGATCCTGAGATATAAGCAAATTGGAAAAAAAAAAATAATAATAATAAGAATTTTAACAAAAACAATAGTGTTTCACACAAGCTACGCAGTGTGAAACCCTAATAATTGTTTCAATTATCAGTATGTGTCGTCTAGAATAATAGGGATTTTAATAAAGGAGTATTCTTCAACTGAAAGATATAAACCATTCTGAATGAAACAATTAACACAATCCCAAACTAGACCTGCATGCAGGAATGACGGGTTTCACTGGTGCCACGTTAACTTTAAACTTATGTCACTTTCGCTCCCATGTTGCCTTTGAACCAATGGCACCGATAAACAGATTTCCACATAAACATTGCACACATCAAATAAAAGGGAAACAGAATCAACAAAAATCCAGGAATATCAATTCATTTCATGCATTTGTAACATGTAAGTGATCCTGACCATATCACAGTACTTCCAGCGATAATAAAAATATAAAATTAGTTTCTTAAAATCAGAAATAATAATCACATGGTGAAAATTTTATGTAAATCGAATAAGAATTGCCACTTTTATAGACCCCAAACCTTGAAAAGTGACTTGTAGGAAATCGTCTATTTCTCTGCAACCATACAAGTGAGAAACCATTTTGTGGTATCTGAATGATCGCATGGGTTCATTCTATTAGTTGATGCGAACTAAATATCATAATTTTAAATATATTACAAATCAGACTCATTTGAAAAAAAATATCTGTTTTGAAGGCTAAAAATACAGTTTTTGCCAAAATATAATTACTTCCGGTGATACTGAAAATAATAAATTAGTTCTATGAAATCATAAATGACATAAGATATCATATGATGAAAATTTTATGAAAATCGAATAATAACCGACACTTTTATAGACCAAAATCCTGGAAAAGTGACTTGTGGAAAATCGTACGTTTCTCTGCAACCGTACAAGTTAGAAACCGTTTTGTGATATCTGTATGATCGAATGGGTTCATTCTATTTGATGAATAAAATCAAATATCATAATTTGAAAAAAAATAACAAGTATGACCCATTTGAATAAAATATTGTTTTTTAATGCTAAAAATTAAGTTTTGAGCAAATGACGTCATTTCCGGTGGCAGCGTATGAGGTAGAATGGCTTGACCATGTCCACTATGACATTAGGCATCCAAAGGTGAAAGAAAATTGAAAATCACATAATAATTGATTCTTTTACAGCTAAGATAACGTGAAAAGTGACTCATGCAAAATTGACTTTTTCTCGGCAACTGCGCATATTACAAATCAATTTTCACATACATTCTCTTCGTATGGGTTATTGCTACGAGATTATGAATGTTACGAAGATATATTTTTTAATATGAAGACGCTGGATGGGTTTTAAATAGCTTATTTTGACACCTTTTTTCACCCTTTAATCCAAATTGCCCGAAAACGAAATCGAAATTAAAAAAACTGAGCGCGATGTTTTGTGCGCCTTTATATGGCACATCTTTTCAGTCATATTAGATTTGAAAAAAATAATTTTTGCTTTCAAAAAGTGGTACCGAACTGTTAAAATTGTAGTTTTTGCTAAATTTACGTCACTTCCGGTGCCGACGGGAAACTTTGCCGGTAACAAAAAAAATGACATTTTGGACCATGGAGCATATAAACTTTGTTTTATACAAATCGGACGATAAATAATTTATATAGAACCGATAAACTCAATTAGCCAATAGCGACCAAGGAAAATCATCCAGAAAAAAAATGTTCACATTTTTGCCCAAATCCGACAACCTTTTAACCCCTGGTAAAAGGTCATTAAAAAATATTCATTAATAAAAAAAAATTTTGTCAAAATTTAAATTTTCAAAATTTGGCGCCTTATTTTTCCGAAGATTCGGCGAAATTTAAAAATCTAAAGACCCGTAGCTATGTGCCATGTCTCTGGCTATTTCAAAAACTGTCAAACGATAAAATCCAACAATTGTTGTTAATATTACGGCAATATTTCAAAAAACGACAACTTTGGTGATTTCGGACATTTCGCATTGTCGCAGAATGCCGGAAATAGCTTTAATCTCTAAGTCACACCCACTTTCCCAGTAAAACTTAAGACATTGCATCGATCCGACAAGTAGTTCCTGAGATATAAGCAAATTGGAAAAAAAAAAATAATAATAATAAGAATAATAACTAGACCTGCAAGCAGCACTGAACCGGCTTTCAGGAATCATACAGAAAGTTTATTATAACATAGCCGATCCATTGAGCTACCAAACTATACTTTAGTTGTTTTGCTTCAGTGACAGCCTCTACCATATGTTAAAGTAATATTTGCTGGCGAAAAGACCGGTCAAAATTGTAAATTATGGCAAAATTACGTCACTTCCGGTGCCGAAAGAAATTTTTATAGGTGAAAAATAAGTCGAAAATTCGCGACATACAAATTACAAACTTTGTTTTATCATATCGGGCAATAAATAATTAAGGTAAAAAACTTAAAAGTGACCCTGGGAAAATTGGCTATTATTCAACAAGGGAACATGCTAGAAGCCTTTTCTTGATATCAATATGATGGTATTGATTCAATCTTACTGCCCATTAGAGTTAGACGTTATAAAGTTAAACGAATGATAAATATAAATCCCTTCAAAAAAATGTTTATTTTGAAGGCTAAAAATACGTTTTTTGCAAAAATTACATTACTTCCGGTGATATTGAAAATGTTAATTTAGTTCACAGAAGTCATAAATGGCATAAGGCATCAAATGGTAAAAAAATTATTAAAATCATATAATAATTGACACTTTTATGGACGAAAACCCTTGAAAAGTAACTTATAGAAGATCGCCTATTTCTCTGTAACCGTACAAGTTAGAAACCATTTTGTGGTATCTGTATGGCCGTATGGCTTCATTCTATTCGTTGATGGGAATCAAATATCATAATTCTAAAAATATTATAAGGCAGACTCATTTTAATAAAATATTTGTTTTTTAGGTTAAAAATACAGTTTTTGCCCAAATGACGTCATTTCCGGTCACAATGAAAATGTAAAATTGGCTTGACCTAGTCCAAAATGGCATTAAGCATCAAATGGGGAAAAAAATTGCAAATCGAATAATAATTCATTCTTTTATAGGCAAAATAACGTGAAAAGTGATGCATGCAAAATTGCATATTTCTCGGCAACTGCTCATATTACAAACTAATTCTCGCATACATTCTCTTCGTCTGGATTAATGCTACGAGATTATGAAAATAACAAATAAATATTTCAAAATATGAAGACGCTGAAAGAATTGTAAACATCTGAATTTTACACTTTATTTTACATTTTATTCGAAATTGCCTGAAAATGAAATTGAAATTAAAGAATCTGAGCTAAGGATTTTGTGCACCTTTTCAAGGTGCATCCTTTTAGTTATATCAGTTTTGAAAAAAAATAATATTTGCTTTCAAAAAGTGGTACCGAACTGTCAAAATTGTAGTTTTTGTTAATATTACGTCACTTCCGTTGCCGACAGAAAAATTTCACCGTAACAAAAAAATATACCATTGGGAACACGGAGCATATGAACTTTGTTTTATACAAATCAAACAATAAATAATTTTTATGGGTACGAAAAACTATATTAGCCGATGGCGGCTAACGCAAATTACCGAGACAATTTTTTTTCTCATTTTTGCTCAAGTAGGATGATATTTTAACCCTGTGTAAAATACCATCAAAAAATATTCATAAATAAAAAAGGTTTTCGTAAAGAGATAAATTATTTTCAAAATATCGGACATGTTTTCGACTACTTCCGGTTTAACGATCGTTGTCGTGATAGCTTTATTAACTTCTTTGGATACTTAACTTTCTGTACCAGAAGTGTCAGAAACATCCATTAAGTAGTTTGGGAAAAAAAGATAAATTAAAGAGCGTTTACAAAAATTTAACGATTTTTCATTTTTTTTCAAAGTTTGATGCCATTTTTGGACCACGTATTTTATTTCAATGGTTTTCATTTTGGATTCACTATATAGACAACCGATAGGACTTTGAGTAAGAAAAGTTTAAGAAAAATCGTAGGCGTCGTTTTCGAGAAAAGGGCGTCTCAAAATGTTAAAAAATCGGAAAATACTAGATTTTTGGCATGCAATAATTTATTTCCTTACCATGGAAATCATATTATTGAGATACCATATGATGGTCCATTAATAGTTCTATTCAGCTACACTTTAGTTCTTTTGGTCCGCTATTACCTAAGGGAGAAATCATGTTTTTCGCAAGTGCGACAATATTTTTAACTTTTTTTTTTATTTTTTGAATACTTCCGGTATGGTTATTATTTTCGGAATAGTTTTAATAGCCAGTTTGGGCACTAAAATAGCCACAGGGCTCTGTAATGATATATTACATTATCTGATCAGATAAAATGCCCCTGAGAAATCCTACGTTCAAAAGTGCCAAAAATGCAAAAAATTTAAAATATCGAAAATTAAATTTCAATAATTACATACATATTATACACCGTTAGAATCGTAATTAGGTCAGCTATCTGAATATACAACCTTTTTTTAAAAATCTCTTAAAATAAAAAAATAGTAGAGCATTTTCCAAAATTTCACGATTTTTCGACTTTTTTCGATTTTCAGTCCCTTTTTTATCCTACTCCAGACATTTCAAAGGCTTATTGGATGGCTTCATGCAAAAGACTTCCAAAAGGACTCTCGATAGAAAAAATTTAAAAAAAATTGTAGGTTAAGTTTTCGAGATACAGGCGTCCAAAAACGCTCCAAATCAGAAAATACTTGATTTTCAGCGTGCCATATTTTGCTGCCTGATCATAGAATCCGTATGAATTGGGTATCATACGATAGTACAATCCTAGTGCAGTCCAATGGTACCCTAATTTCTTTAATCCATTGATATCGGGCGGAGAAATCGCGTTTTTCCCCAAAATATCCATTTTTTGCATTTTTTTCAAAATATTGCCCATTATTTCGACCACTTCCGGTTGAAGGATTCTTGTCGAAATTGCTTTATAAGTTGGTATTGGACTATAACTTCATGTTCCAGAAGTTTCAGAAACGTCAATTCTGCCATAAACCGAAACCCGAGCTCACAAAATGGGAAGAAAATTCGAAAAAATTCGAAAAATAAAGGGCGATAACTCTGAATGAAACTTATATTACTGGAATCGGATGGACTTCAGGTATCCAAAAATGTAGGTCAAATTTGAAATTTTTTAAAAATAACAAAAATTGTCTCGTAAACAACATCTTTTCAATTTTCAAACGATAAAAGTCATAGACGAATGTTCGAAATTGAAAAATGTGAGATAGCCATTGTCTCAGAAAAGATTCAGGGATTCCAAAAATGTAATTTGTTTGAAAATGGATAAAGAATTGGCGAAACTATGGCCAATTTTCAATTTTTAGACAACGTACAAAGTTCGGTCACTTCCGGTATGCGCAGAAATTTCGAAAATATTTTATCAAGTAGCCACCACATGGTTTCCCAATAGAAAATCTAATTCCAGATCGATATCTGTTTCGATCATAGAGATCTAGGCCCTCGCGGTAAATAATAATAATAATAACTAGATCTGCTACTGTCCCATGCAGATATGAAAGCTTTCATATTCATCGTCACGTGTCATCGATTATATCAAGTATCTCAAATAAAAGGATAAGAATAACAAACTATCAAAATTGGTCAAAAACTCGCGAAGTTACAAGTCTAAATATAGTATGAAACATTGAGTAATCTGAAAACTACAGGGAAATAACTGATACGTGTGTTGCTGTAATCGGGATGAATGAGATAACTTTTAACAAAACTAAAACTTTTTGAATCAGGTTGAACTCAACTGTTTGAATATGTACGTTAAATATGTAGATTTGGAAAATTATAAAGACATAATATCAAAATCGTTCAAAAACTCACAAAATTACAAATTTAAATGTAGTGAGAAACATTGCACCCGGGCAAAAAAATAATCTTTAAAGTAAAGGGAAATAACCTAAACTTGTATAGCTGTAATCGGGCTTCCAAAATTAGAGATATGTTATATAATTATGGTTTCCAATATGTTTGGTTATAAGTAGGAAATCGTGACAACTTCTTAAGCATGTTTCAAACAAAGGGTCATAGACTGTAATATACAAGAATGGCACTCTGCAATAAAAAAAACTGGCCAGAGATTTCTATGCAGAAATTAAATAATTGCTAGAACCAGAAAAATATTTATCCACTATAATAAATAAGCAACATAGAGAAAATGAAATGAAATTGAATGGGGTTTAACGTCCTACTGTTCTGCTCCTACAATGGGCTAATGAAGACGGGCATACGCCATAAAGTGTGCAATGAGGGAAATTTTACCCGGGCAGCGCCGTTACGGCCTACGAGGTTGGCAAGGCGACCATACTCCTTATCACGTACAACCAAGAAATCGAAACAAGGACAGTTGACTCAATGACAGACGTTATGATACAGAGCGCACGTGCTAACCATTCAGCCACGCAACCTCCCTAAAATCGGCAAATTGCTGACCTACAGCGAGAAACATTTCAACCGGGCCAAATTTTCTATTTTAACAGTTTAATTTGCACGGTACCTTTAGTTATCAACCGAATATTACGAAACTTTTAAAAATAAGCTCCCCCTGACCAGCTTAATCGTTCGCAATAAACGTTTGCCCCTTAAAATCGACAAATTGCTGAATTTTCTGTTTTATCACTTTTACAGTACCTTTGATTACCAACCGATTATTACAAAAAGCAAAAGAGAGAAATGCGGCCTAACGTCCATTCGACACAAACTAGGTCATTTCGGGACTAAATTGTTTTTTAATTTTATTTAAAAACTCTCCTTGCACGTACTGGTCTTTAGCCGTTGGGAGGAAACCGAAGAACACGGAGAAAACCCACGAGGTTGGACATCATACACCATGTCACGTGCAACCTGGAGATCGAAACGACGCCCGTTGACTCAATGACAATACAGCGAGCACATGCTAACCATTCAGCCATCCAGCCTCCCTGAATTCGGAAAATTGCTGACTTATAGCAAGAAACATTTCAACCGGGCTAAATTTTCTGTTTTAACAGTTTAATGTGCACGGTACTTTAATTACCAACCGATTATTACAAAACTTTTGAAAATAAGCTCCAACTGACCAGCTTAATCATATGCAATAAATGTTTTGCCTGAATTGAAAGTTCTGCACAGAGAAAGTTCATCTCGATTTCCCGGCGTGGTTCCCTTGTCAGTAAGGCAGAACGGAGGGACAGACAAGCACAGCTGTCTAGCTAGTCCTTCGGATGGTACGAAAAACCAAGGTCCCGTGTACACATTGGAGTGCACGTAAAATATCCCTAAGCAGTTGGAATTCGATACTGTTGAATAAGCTCTATACGATGACTAAATGCGTAGATTGTAGTCACCCACACTTCATGTTTCGCTCAACAATGAAAGGGTGCCGTTTTCAATGTTCGATCCTTTTGTTCTTCTACTCCTGATATGTTGGACTGTTGATCGATGGATTCATATAAAAGACTTCCAATAAGACTCTTTGTAGAAGAAGTTCCAAAAAAATAGTATGTTGACTTAACGAGAAAAACCTCTAAACATGCTCCAAATTGTAAAAATACGACTTTTTGGATTTTCAATCTCTTTTTTTCGGCTATCCCTGATATTTAAAAAAAATGATACAATCATTTCACACAACAGGCTACCTATTAGACTCGCTATTGACAAAAGTTTCACCGCCCTCCCTTCATTATAACCGAAGTTATCGTGCCCTAAAGAATCAACAAATCAGCATGCTTATCTCTGCTTACCCTAAGCAGAAAATGCTCATCTTTGAACTCAATCAAGATAGTGACCTAGTGAACGTCTACACCAAGTTTGAACATTCTAGCTCAATTAGAAGGAGAGTTATTGTGTTCCGAAGTCCGGGCCTTTCAAATTGCTTCTATTTTTCATTTTCAATTCAAAATTGTGACCATCACATAACCGAAATCAAAATTCTGATCCGATAGATTTTTAGGCATTCCTTCAAGGATTCCGAAAATATAACATCCGAGTCTGTAAGTAAAATAGCAAAAAATCCTTTTTGATTTTTCACGTTTAAAGATGGTGGCACTTCCGGTTCGATCGACAAACTCCATATTTTGTGTACGAATCATTAATTCCTTGTCTAGTATCGAAAAAAAAAATTAGGTCATTCTGACCTATATTTCGACGATTTTTTTGAAAACTTTGATCCTTAATTTCACCAAGGGGAGATAATTTAGAAAATTTCTAATTATATTTTTGAAGTCACATCGGTAAGATCTACTTGTATACTAAATTTCATGAAAATCGTACAACTATTAAAGAAGTTGTCAAATTGGTCTAAACTTCCGGTTCGAAATCACAGCGACGAATTTTCGAAATTCGAAAATGTGAAACTGCAGATGAAAATGATTTTTTTCAAGGTATTCAAAGAAAAAAGAATTAGTAAAATCGGTCAAAAAATAACAAAGTTACGACTATGCATTGTCAGTTTTTTCGTTCGTAAAATTCGGTGATTTCGGATTCGTAAAACGTTTTGAAAATATATTTAAACAACGTTCGCACCCCATTTTTGGGGGGGTAGGTCAAGGTTTTAGAAAGATCCCATGGTTAGATTCTGAGAAATCCGATTTGCAGAAAATACACAAAAAAAAAATAATAATAATCTTAACAGAAACAATAAGCTTTCATATGTAATATGAAAGCTTAACTAGATCTGCTACTGTCCCATGCAGATATGAAAGCTTTCATATTCATCGTCACGTGTCATTGATTGTATCAAGTATCCTAAATAAATTGATAAGAAGAAAAAATTATCAAAATTGGTCAAAAACTCGCGAAGTTACAAGTCTAAATATAGTATGAAACATTGCACCCAGGCATAACAATAATCTGAAAACTAAAGGGAAATAACTGAAACTTGTATTACTGTAATGAGACGGATGAGAAAATGAAATGAAAATGGCGGGAAAAAAAAATAAAAATGTCAGGTTGGACAGGCGACCTTACTCCTTGTCACGTACAACCGGGCATTCGAAAACACGCTAGTTAACTCAATGACAGGCGCGCGTGCTAGCCATTCAGCCATCCACCCCCCCCCCTTTGAAATCCGACACGTGCAATATGTCATATAGGAAGAATAAGAAGTCGCTCACAACAAAATGGTAAATTAATGAGTTTAGGTCAAAAGGTTGAGCTACTATTTTAGAGTACTTAATAGTTTTAAAGAGACACGTTAAGGGTTGTTCATAGTTAAATGAAAGTTTAATTTTAAATAAGACCAATAAAATTAGGATTTAATAATGCCAGACATATGTTTGGTTATCAGTAGGAAATCATGACGACTTCTTAATCATGTTTTAAACAAAGGACCATAGACTGAATTATACAAGAATGGCACTCTGCGATAAAAAAAACTGGCCAAAGCAAGATTTCTATGCAGAAATTAAATAATTGCTAGAACCAGAAAAATATTTATCCACTACAATAAATAAGCAACATAGAGAAAATGAAATGAAATTGAATGGGGTTTAACGTCCTACTGTTCTGCTCCTAAAATGGGCTAATGAAGACTGGCATATGCCATAAAGTGTGCAATGAGGGAAATTTTACCCGGGCAGCGGCGTTACGGCCTACGAGGTTGGACAGGCGACCATACTCCTTGTCACGTACAACCAAGAAATCGAAACAACGCCAGTTGACTCAATGACAGACATTTTGATACAGAGCGCACGTGCTAACCATTCAGCCACGCAACCTCCCTAAAATCGGCAAATTGCTGACCTACAGCGAGAAACATTTCAACCGGCCCAAATTTTCTATTTGAACAGTTTAATTTGCATGGTACCTTTAGTTATCAACCGAATATTACAAAACTTTTAAAAATAAGCTCCCCCTGACCAGCTTAAGCGTTCGCAATAAACGTTTGCCCCTTAAAATCTGCAAATTGCTGACTTTAAAGTGAGAAACATTACAACCGGGCGAAATTTTCTGTTTTATCACTTTTACAGTACCTTTGATTACCAACCGATTATTACAAAACTTTAAAAATAAAAGAGAAAGAGAGAAATGCGGCCTAATGTCCATTCGACACAAACTAGGTCATTTTGTGACTAACATATGTTTTTTAATTTTATTTAAAAACTCCCCTTGCGCTTACTGGTCTTTAGCCTTTGGGAGGAAACCGAAGGACACGGAGAAAACCCACGAGGTTGGACATCATACTTCATGTCACGTGCAACCTGGAGATCGAAACGACGCTCGTTGACTCAATGACAGACGTTACGATACAGCGCGCACATGCTAACCATTCAGCCTCCTTGAATTCGGAAAATTGCTGACTTATAGCAAGAAACATTTCAACCGGGCGAAATTTTCTGTTTTAACAGTTTAATGTGCACGGTACTTTAATTGCCAACCGATTATTACAACTGACCAGCTTAATCGTGTGCAATAAACGTTTGGCCTGAATCGAAAGTTCTGCACGGAGAAAGTTCATCTTGATTTCCCGGCGTTGTTCCCCGTTGTCAGTGAGGCAGAACGGAGGGCCTGACAAGCACAGCTGTCTAGTCGTTCGGATGGGATGAAACACCAAGGTCCCGTGTACACATTGGAGTGCACGTAAAATATCCCTAAGCAGTTGGAATTCGATACTGTTGAATAAGCTCTATACGATGACTAAATGTGTAGATTGTAGTCACCCACACTGCATGTTTCGCTTAACAATGAAAGGGTGCCGTTTTCAATTTTCGATCCTTTTGTTCTTCTACTCCAGATATGTTGGACTGTTGATCGATGGTTTCATATAAAAGACTACCAATAAGACTCTTTGTAGAAGAAGTTCCCAAAAAATATTATGTTGACTTTACGAGAAAGACCTCTAAACATGCTCCAAATTGTAAAAATACGACTTTTTGGATTTTCAATCTCTTTTTTTCGGCTATCCCTGATATTTAAAAAAAATGATACAATGTTTTCAAACAACAGGCTAGCTATTAGACTCTCTATTGACAAAAGTTTCATCGCCCTCCCTTCATTATAACCGAAGTTATCGTGCCCTAAAGAATCTACAAATCAGCATCCTTATCTCTGCTTACCCTAAGCAGAAAATGCTCATCTTTGAACTCAATCATGACATTGACCTAGTGAACGTCTACACCAAGTTTGAACATTCTAGCTTAATTAGAAGGAGAGTTATTGTGTTCCAAAGTCCCGGCCCTTCAAATTGCTTCTATTTTTCATTTTCAATTCAAAATGGTGACCATCACGTGACCGAAATCAAAATTCGGATCCGATAGATTTTTAGGCATTCCTTCAAGGATTCTGAAAATATAACTCCCGAGTCTGTAAGTAAAACAGCAAAAAAGCCTTTTTGATTTTTCACGTTTAAAGATGGTGGCACTTCCGGTTCGATCGACAAACTCCATATTTTGTGTACGAATCAGTAATTACTTGTCTAGTATCAAAAAAAAAAATTAGGTCATTCTGACCTATATTTCGACGATTTTTTTGAAAACTTTGATCCTTAATTTCGTCAAGGGGAGATAATTTAGAACATTTATAATTATATTTTTGAAGTCACATCGGTAACATCTACTTATACACTAAATTTCATGAAAATCGTACAACTATTAAAGAAGTTCTCAAATTGGTCTAAACTTCCGGTTCGAAATCACTGCGACGAATTTTCGAAATTGGAAAATGCGAAACTGCAGATGAAAATGATTTTTTTCAAGGTATTCAAAGAAAAAAGAATTAGTAAAATCGGTCAAAAAATAACAAAGTTACGACTATGCATTGTCAGTTTTTTCGTTCTTAAAATTCGGTGATTTCGGATTCGTAAAACGTTTTGAAAATATATTTAATCAACAGCCACCACCCATTTTTGGGGGGATAGGTAAAAGTTTCAGAACGATCCTATCGTTAGATTCTGAGAAATCCGATTTGTGGACAAAACACAAAAAAAAAATAACAATAATAATCTTAACAGAAACAATAAGCTTTCATATGTAATATGAAAGCTTAACTAGATCTGCTACTGTCCCATGCAGATATGAAAGCTTTCATATTCATCGTCACGTGTCATTGATTGTATCAAGTAACCTAAATAAAAGGATACGAAGAAAAAATTATTAAAATTGGTCAAAAACTCGCGAAGTTACAAGTCTAAATATAGTATGAAACATTGCACCCAGGCATAACAATAATCTGAAAACTAAAGGGAAATAACTGAAACTTGTATTACTGTAATGAGACGGATGAGAAAATGAAATGAAAATGGCGGGAAAAAAAAATTAAAAATGGCAGGTTGGACAGGCGACCTTACTCCTTGTCACGTACAACCGGGCATTCGAAAACACGCTAGTTTACTCAATGACAGGCGCGCGTGCTTACCATTCAGCCACTCAACCCCCCTTTGAAATCAGACACGTGCAATATGTCATATAGGAAGAATAAGAAGTCGCTCACAACAAAATGGTAAATTAATGAGTTTAGGTCAAAAGGTTGAGCTACTGTTTTAGAGTACTTAATAGTTTTAAAGAGACACGTTAAGGGTTGTTCATAGTTAAATGAAAGTTTAATTTTAAATAAGACCAATAAAATTAGGATTTAATAATGCCAGACTAATATTTCCAATATGTTTGGTTATAAGTAGGAAATCGTGACGACTTCTTAAGCATGTTTTAAACAAAGGATCATGTTTGTTTAAACAAGAATGGCAGTCTGCAATAAAAAAAAACTGGCCAAAGCAAGATTTCTATGCAGAAATTAAATAATTGCTAGAACCAGAAAAATATTTATCCACTATAATAAATAAGCAACATAGAGAAAATGAAATGAAATTGAATGGGGTTTAACGTCCGACTGTTCTGCTCCTAAAATGGGCTAATGAAGACGGGCATATGCCATAATGTGTGCAATGAGGGAAATTTTACCCGGGCAGCGGCGGTTACGGCCTACGAGGTTGGACAGGCAACCATACTCCTTGTCACGTACAACCAAAAAATCGAAACAACGGCAGTTGACTCAATGACAGACGTTATGATACAGAGCGCACGTGCTAACCATTCAGCCACGCAACCTCCCTAAAATCGGCAAATTGCTGACCTACAGCGAGAAACATTTCAACCGGGCCAAATTTTCTATTGTAACAGTTTAATTTGCACGGTACCTTTAGTTATCAACCGAATATTACAAAACTTTTAAAAATAAGCTCCCCCCTGACCAGCTTAAGCGTTCGCAATAAACGTTTGCCACTTAAAATCGGGAAATTGCTGACTTTAAAGTGAGAAACATTACAACCGGGCGAAATTTTCTGTTTTATGACTTTTACAGTACCTTTGATTACCAACCGATTATTTTCTGTTTTATCACTTTTACAGTACCTTTGATTACCAACCGATTATTACAAAACTTTAAAAATAAAAGAGAAAGAGAGAAATGCGGCCTAATGTCCATTCGACACAAACTAGGTCATTTCGGGACTAACATATGTTTTTTAATTTTATTTAAAAACTCCCCCTGCGCTTACAGGTCTTTAGCCGTTGGGAGGAAACCGAAGAACACGGAGAAAACCCACAAGGTTGGACATCATACTTCATGTCACGTGCAACCTGGAGATCGAAACGACGCCCGTTGACTCAATGACAGACGTTACGATACAGTGCGCACATGCTAACCATTCAGCCATTCAGCCTCCCTGAATTCAGAAAATTGCTGACTTATAGCAAGAAACATTTCAACCGGGCGAAATTTTCTGTTTTAACAGTTTAATGTGCACGGTACTTTAATTACCAACCGATTATTACAAAACTTTTGAAAATAAGCTCCAACTGACCAGCTTAATCGTATGCAATAAACGTTTTCGCCTGAATTGAAAGTTCTGCACGGAGAAAGTTCATCTCGATTTCCCGGCGTGGTTCCCCTTGTCAGTGAGGCAGAACGGAGGGCCTGACAAGCACAGCTGTCTAGTCATTCGGATGGGACGAAAAACCAAGGTCCCGTGTACACATTGGAGTGCACGTAAAATATCCCTAAGCAGTTGGAATTCGATACTGTTGAATAAGCTCTATACGATGACTAAATGTGTAGATTGTAGTCACCCACACTGCATGTTTCGCTTAACAATGAAAGGGTGCCGTTTTCAATGTTCGATCCTTTTGTTCTTCTACTCCTGATATGTTGGACTGTTGATCGATGGTTTCATATAAAAGACTACCAATAAGACTCTTTGTACAAGAAGTTCCCAAAAAATATTATGTTGACTTTACGAGAAAGACCTCTAAACATGCTCCAAATTGTAAAAATACGACTTTTTGGGTTTTCAATCTCTTTTTTTCGGCTATCCCTGATATTTAGAAAAAATAATACAATGATTTCACACAACAGGCTAGCTATTAGACTCTCTATTGACAAAAGTTTCACCGCCCTCCCTTCATTATAACCGAAGTTATCGTGCCCTAAAGAATCAACAAATTAGCTTGTTTATCTCTGCTTACCCTAAGCAGAAAATGCTCATCTTTGAACTCAATCATAACATTGACCTAGTGAACGTCTACACCAAGTTTGAACATTCTAGCTTAATTAGAAGGAGAGTAATTGTGTTCCAAAGTCCCGACCCTTCAAATTGCTTCTATTTTTCATTTTCAATTCAAAATGGTGACCATCACGTGACCGAAATCAAAATTCTATTCGCGACATTTTTTAGGCCTTCCTACAAGGATTCAGAAAATATAACTCCCGAGTCTGTAAGTAAAATAGCAAAAAAGCCTTATTGATTTTTCACTTTTAAATATGGCGGCACTTCCGGTTCGATCGACAAACTCCATATTTTGTGTACAAATCAGTAATTACTTATCTAGTATCCAAAAAAAAAATCAGGTCATTCTGACCTATATTTCGATGATTTTTTTGAAAATTTTGATCCTTAATTTCGTCAAGGGGAGATAATTTAGAAAATTTCTAATTATATTTTTGAAGTCACATCGGTAGGATCTACTTAGATACTAAATTTCATGAAAATCGTACAACTATTAAAGAAGTTGTCAAATTGGTCTAATCTTCCGGTTCGAAATCACAGCGACGAATTTTCGAAATTCGAAAATGTGAAACTGCAGATGAAAATGGTTTTTTTAAAGGTATTCAAAGAAAAAAGAATTAGTAAAATCGGTCAAAAAATAACAAAGTTACGACTATGCATTGTCATTTTTTTCGTTCGTAAAATTCGGTGATTTCGGATTCGTAAAACGTTTCGAAAATATATTTAATCAAGGTTCGCACCCCATTTTTGGGGGGGTAGGTCAAAATTTCAGAAAGATCCTATGGATAGATTCTGAGAAATCCGATTTGCAGAAAACACACAAAAAAAAAAATAATAACTAGATCTGCTACTGTCCCATGCAGATATGAAAGCTTTCATATTCATCGTCACGTGTCATTGATTGTATCAAGTAACCTAAATAAAAGGATACGAAGAAAAAATTATTAAAATTGGTCAAAAACTCGCGAAGTTACAAGTCTAAATATAGTATGAAACATTGCACCCAGGCATAACAATAATCTGAAAACTAAAGGGAAATAACTGAAACTTGTATTACTGTAATGAGACGGATGAGAAAATGAAATGAAAATGGCGGGAAAAAAAAATTAAAAATGGCAGGTTGGACAGGCGACCTTACTCCTTGTCACGTACAACCGGGCATTCGAAAACACGCTAGTTTACTCAATGACAGGCGCGCGTGCTTACCATTCAGCCACTCAACCCCCCTTTGAAATCAGACACGTGCAATATGTCATATAGGAAGAATAAGAAGTCGCTCACAACAAAATGGTAAATTAATGAGTTTAGGTCAAAAGGTTGAGCTACTGTTTTAGAGTACTTAATAGTTTTAAAGAGACACGTTAAGGGTTGTTCATAGTTAAATGAAAGTTTAATTTTAAATAAGACCAATAAAATTAGGATTTAATAATGCCAGACTAATATTTCCAATATGTTTGGTTATAAGTAGGAAATCGTGACGACTTCTTAAGCATGTTTTAAACAAAGGATCATGTTTGTTTAAACAAGAATGGCACTCTGCAATAAAAAAAACTGGCCAAAGCAAGATTTCTATGCAGAAATTAAATAATTGCTAGAACCAGAAAAATATTTATCCACTATAATAAATAAGCAACATAGAGAAAATGAAATGAAATTGAATGGGGTTTAACGTCCGACTGTTCTGCTCCTAAAATGGGCTAATGAAGACGGGCATATGCCATAATGTGTGCAATGAGGGAAATTTTACCCGGGCAGCGGCGGTTACGGCCTACGAGGTTGGACAGGCAACCATACTCCTTGTCACGTACAACCAAAAAATCGAAACAACGGCAGTTGACTCAATGACAGACGTTATGATACAGAGCGCACGTGCTAACCATTCAGCCACGCAACCTCCCTAAAATCGGCAAATTGCTGACCTACAGCGAGAAACATTTCAACCGGGCCAAATTTTCTATTGTAACAGTTTAATTTGCACGGTACCTTTAGTTATCAACCGAATATTACAAAACTTTTAAAAATAAGCTCCCCCCTGACCAGCTTAAGCGTTCGCAATAAACGTTTGCCACTTAAAATCGGGAAATTGCTGACTTTAAAGTGAGAAACATTACAACCGGGCGAAATTTTCTGTTTTATGACTTTTACAGTACCTTTGATTACCAACCGATTATTTTCTGTTTTATCACTTTTACAGTACCTTTGATTACCAACCGATTATTACAAAACTTTAAAAATAAAAGAGAAAGAGAGAAATGCGGCCTAATGTCCATTCGACACAAACTAGGTCATTTCGGGACTAACATATGTTTTTTAATTTTATTTAAAAACTCCCCCTGCGCTTACAGGTCTTTAGCCGTTGGGAGGAAACCGAAGAACACGGAGAAAACCCACAAGGTTGGACATCATACTTCATGTCACGTGCAACCTGGAGATCGAAACGACGCCCGTTGACTCAATGACAGACGTTACGATACAGTGCGCACATGCTAACCATTCAGCCATTCAGCCTCCCTGAATTCAGAAAATTGCTGACTTATAGCAAGAAACATTTCAACCGGGCGAAATTTTCTGTTTTAACAGTTTAATGTGCACGGTACTTTAATTACCAACCGATTATTACAAAACTTTTGAAAATAAGCTCCAACTGACCAGCTTAATCGTATGCAATAAACGTTTTCGCCTGAATTGAAAGTTCTGCACGGAGAAAGTTCATCTCGATTTCCCGGCGTGGTTCCCCTTGTCAGTGAGGCAGAACGGAGGGCCTGACAAGCACAGCTGTCTAGTCATTCGGATGGGACGAAAAACCAAGGTCCCGTGTACACATTGGAGTGCACGTAAAATATCCCTAAGCAGTTGGAATTCGATACTGTTGAATAAGCTCTATACGATGACTAAATGTGTAGATTGTAGTCACCCACACTGCATGTTTCGCTTAACAATGAAAGGGTGCCGTTTTCAATGTTCGATCCTTTTGTTCTTCTACTCCTGATATGTTGGACTGTTGATCGATGGTTTCATATAAAAGACTACCAATAAGACTCTTTGTACAAGAAGTTCCCAAAAAATATTATGTTGACTTTACGAGAAAGACCTCTAAACATGCTCCAAATTGTAAAAATACGACTTTTTGGGTTTTCAATCTCTTTTTTTCGGCTATCCCTGATATTTAGAAAAAATAATACAATGATTTCACACAACAGGCTAGCTATTAGACTCTCTATTGACAAAAGTTTCACCGCCCTCCCTTCATTATAACCGAAGTTATCGTGCCCTGAAGAATCAACAAATTAGCTTGTTTATCTCTGCTTACCCTAAGCAGAAAATGCTCATCTTTGAACTCAATCATAACATTGACCTAGTGAACGTCTACACCAAGTTTGAACATTCTAGCTTAATTAGAAGGAGAGTAATTGTGTTCCAAAGTCCCGACCCTTCAAATTGCTTCTATTTTTCATTTTCAATTCAAAATGGTGACCATCACGTGACCGAAATCAAAATTCTATTCGCGACATTTTTTAGGCCTTCCTACAAGGATTCAGAAAATATAACTCCCGAGTCTGTAAGTAAAATAGCAAAAAAGCCTTATTGATTTTTCACTTTTAAATATGGCGGCACTTCCGGTTCGATCGACAAACTCCATATTTTGTGTACAAATCAGTAATTACTTATCTAGTATCCAAAAAAAAAATCAGGTCATTCTGACCTATATTTCGATGATTTTTTTGAAAATTTTGATCCTTAATTTCGTCAAGGGGAGATAATTTAGAAAATTTCTAATTATATTTTTGAAGTCACATCGGTAGGATCTACTTAGATACTAAATTTCATGAAAATCGTACAACTATTAAAGAAGTTGTCAAATTGGTCTAATCTTCCGGTTCGAAATCACAGCGACGAATTTTCGAAATTCGAAAATGTGAAACTGCAGATGAAAATGGTTTTTTTAAAGGTATTCAAAGAAAAAAGAATTAGTAAAATCGGTCAAAAAATAACAAAGTTACGACTATGCATTGTCATTTTTTTCGTTCGTAAAATTCGGTGATTTCGGATTCGTAAAACGTTTCGAAAATATATTTAATCAAGGTTCGCACCCCATTTTTGGGGGGGTAGGTCAAAATTTCAGAAAGATCCTATGGATAGATTCTGAGAAATCCGATTTGCAGAAAACACACAAAAAAAAAAATAATAATAACTAGATCTGCTACTGTCCCATGCAGATATGAAAGCTTTCATATTCATCGCCACGTGTCATTGATTGTATCAAGTATCCTAAATAAAAGGATAAGAAGAAAAAATTATCAAAATTCGTCAAAAACTCGCAAAATTACAAGTCTAAATATAGTATGAAACATTGCACCCAGGCATAACAATAATCTGAAAACTAAAGGGAAATAACCGAAACTTGTATTACTGTAATGAGACGGATGAGAAAATGAAATGAAAATTGCCGGAAAAAAATTAAAAATGACAGATTGGACAGGCGACCTTACTCCTTGTCACGTACAACCGAGCATTCGAAAACACGCTAGTTAACTCAATGACAGGCGCGCGTGCTAACCATTCAGCCGCCCACCCCCCCCCCTTTGAAATCAGACACGTACAAGCCACTCACAAAAAAATGGTAAATTATTGAGTTTAGTGCAAAAAGGCGTCTACAGCACCCGGTGTTCCCAGGCGGTCACCCATCCTAGTACTAACCGGGCCCGACGTTGCTTAACTTGAGTGATCGGACGAGAACTGGTGTTTTCAACATGGTATGACAGTAGACGAGAGAAGGTGGACAGAACCCGTAGTTATACATACTTGAATTGACCCGCTTATTGATTTGTTTTTTGGGGGGGGGGGGTGTCGGTTTTAAAAAGCACAGCACAGCACCCGGTGTTCCCAGGCGGTCACCCATCCAAGTACTGACCGGGCCCGACGTTGCTTAACTTCAGTGATCGGACGAGAACTGGTGTTTTCAACGTGGTGTGGCCGTAGGAGAGAGAAGGTGGACAGAACCCGTAGTTATACTTACCTCAATTGACCCGCTTATTGATTTTTTTTTTGTTTTTTGTCGGTTTTAAAAAGGGGCCTACAGCACCCGATGTTCCCAGGCGGTCAACCATCCAAGTACTGACCGGGCCCGACGTTGCTTAACTTCAGTGATCGGACGAGAACTGGTGTTTTCAACGTGGTGTGGCCGTAGACGAGAGAAGGTGGACAGAACCCGTAGTTATACTTACCTCAATTGACGCGCTTATTGATTTTTTTTTTGTTTTTTTGTCGGTTTTAAAAAGGGGCCTACAGCACCCGATGTTCCCATGAGGTAACCCATCCAAGTACTGACCGGGCCCGACGTTGCTTAACTTCAGTGATCGGACGAGAACTGGTGTTTTCAACGTGGTATGGCCGTAGACGAGAGGTGGTGGACAGAACCCGTAGTTATACTTACCGGAATTGACCCGCTTATTGATTTTTGGGGCGGTTTTTGTTGGTTTTAAAAAGGCGTCTATAGCACCCGGTGTTCCCAGGCGGTCACCCATCCAAGTACTAACCGGGCCCGACGTTGCTTAACTTCAGTGATCGGACAAGAACTGGTGTTTTCAACGTAGTGTGGCCGTAGACGAGAGAAGGTGGGCAGAACCCGTAGTTATACTTACCTGAATTGACCCGCTTATTGATTTTTTTTTTTTGTGGGGGGGGGGGGAGGTGTCGGTTTTAAAAAGGCGTCTACAGCACCCGGTATTCCCAGGCGGTCACCCATCCAAGTACTGACCGGGCCCGACGTTGCTTAACTTCAGTGATCGGACGAGAACTGGTGTTTTCAACGTGGTGTGGCCGTAGACGAGAGAACGTGGACAGAACCCGTAGTTATACTTACCTGAATTGACCCGCTTATTGATTTTTTTTTTTTGGGGGGGTGGTCGGTTTTAAAAAGGCGTCTACAGCACCCGGTGTTCCCAGGCGGTCACCCATCCAAGTACTGACCGGGCCGGACGTTGCTTAACTTCAGTGATCGGACGAGAACTGGTGTTTTCAACGTGGTGTAGCCGTAGACGAGAGAAGGTGGACAGAACCCATACTTGTGCTTACTCAAATTCTTTTTGTGTCTTATTCCCTGGGGAGACGGGCCGAGCGCAGAGCTGGAGTGGTGCAAAAGAGTGCGCGCTGTGGTCTGATTCGCGCAAAATTGATTTTTTCACGAAGAATCAGGGCAAAAAGACGTCTACAGCACCCGGTGTTCCCAGGCGGTCACCCATCCAAGTACTAACCGGGCCCGACATTGCTTAACTTCAGTGATCGGACGAGAACTGGTGTTTTCAACGTGGTGTGGCCGTAGACGAGAGAACGTGGACAGAACCCGTAGTTATACTTACGAGAGAAGGTGGACAGAACCCGTAGTTATACTTACCTGAATTGACCCGCTTATTGATTTTTTGTTTTGTTTTTTGTTTTAGAGTATTTAATTGTTTTAATCACTGCATTGGCCGAGAAAGTTCAGTGATCGGACGACAACTGGTGTTTTCAACGTGGTATGGCCGTAGACGAGAGAAGCTGGACAGAACCCGTAGTTATACTTACCTGTATTGACCCGCTTATTGATTTTTTGTTTTGTTTTTTGTTTTAGAGTATTTAATTGTTTTAAAGAGACACGTTAAATTAAAGTTTAATTTTAAATAAGACCAATAAAATTAGGATTTGATAATGCCAGACTAATATTAAATAAAGTTTTAAATTAAGAATAATTAATTATTGGTCTAATGCAATGAAATGCTTTGATTTGACGGATGAAATGTACGATGGGTGTTCACACTATGTGGCTAAGGCGTTGGCCTGCTAGCCAGGAGGTCGGGTGTTCGATCCCTGCATTGGCCGAGAAAGTTCATCTCGATATTCTGGCGTGTCCCCCCATACGCCGAGTACACATTGGAGTGCACGTAAAAGATCCCTTAGCAGTTGGAATTCTATATTGTTGAATAAGCTCTATACGATGACTAAATGTGCAGATTGTAGCCACCCACACTGCATGTTTTGCTTAACAATGAAAGGGTGCGGTTTTCAATTTTCGATCCTTTTATTCTACTACTCCTGATATTTTGGACTGTTGATCTATGGTTTCATATAAAAGACTACCGATAAGACTCTTTGTAGAAGAAGTTCCCCCAAAATATTATGTTGACTTTAAGAGAAAGGGACCTTGAAAAATGCTCCAAATCGTAAAAATACGACTTTTTGGATTTTCGATCTCTTTTTTCTGCTACCCCTGATATTTAAAAAAAAATGATACAATGATTTCACACAACGGGCTAGCTATTAGACTCTCGATTGACAAAGTTTCATCACCCTCCCTTCATTATAACCGAAGTTATTGTGCCCTAAAGAATCAACAAATCAGCATGCTTATCTCTGCTTACCCTAGGCAGAAAATGTTCATCTTTGCACTCAATCATGACATTGACCTAGTGAACGTCTACACCAAGATTGAACATTCTAGCTCAATTAGAAGGAGAGTTATTGTGTTTCAAAGTCTCGGCCCTTCAAATTGCTACTACTTTTCATATTCACTTCAAAATGGCAACCACCAGTTGACCTAAATCAAAATTCTGCTCCCTACGATTTTCGGGCCATCCTTCAAGGATTCAGAAAATATAACTCCCGTGTCTGTAAGTAAGATAGCAAAAAAGCCTTAGGGATTTTTCATGTTTCAAGATGGTGGCATTTCCGGTTTGATCGACAAACTCCACATTTTGTGTAGGAATCAGTAATTACCTGTCGAGTATCGAAAAAAAATTTCAGGTCATTCTGACCTATATTTTGACGATTATTTTTAAAACTTCGATCCTTAATTTCACCAAGGGGAGATAATTTAGAAAATTTCTCATTATAATTTTGAAGTCACATTGGTAAGATCTACTTAAATACTAAATTTCATGAAAATCGTACAACTATTAAAGAAGTTGTCAAATTGGTCTAAACTTCCGGTTCGAAATCACAGCGACGAATTTTCGAAATTCGAAAATGTGAAACTGCAGATGAAAATGATTTTTTTCAAGGTATTCAAAGAAAAAAGAATTAGTAAAATCGGTCAAAAAATAGCAAAGTTACGACTATGCATTGTCAGTTTTTTCGTTCGTAAAATTCGGTGATTTCGAATTCGCAAAACGTTTTGAAAATATATTTAATCAACAGCCACCACCCATTTTTGGGGGGGTAGGTCAAAGTTTCAGAAACATCCTATGGATAGATTCTGTCAAATCCGATTTGCAGGAGAAACACAAAAAAAAAATAACTAGACCTGCATGCAGGAATGAGGGGTTTCACTGGTGCCACGTTACCCTTAAACATGTCACTTCCGGTGCCAAGTTACCCTTGAACATATGTCACTTCCGGTACCAGCAAAACCACTAAACAGGTTTCCAAATTAACATTGCACACATATAAAATGGACGCAGAATCAACAAAATCCAGCAATATCAATTCATTTTATACATTTGTTACTTGTAAATGATCTTGACAAAATTAAATTACTCCCGGTGTTAATGCAAATGTTCAATTAGTCTTATGAAATCAGAAATGGCATACGATATCATATAGTGAAAATTTTATGTAAATCGAATAATAATTGCCACTTTTAAAGACCAAAAAACTTGAAAAGTGACTTGTAGGAAATCGGCTATTTCTCTGCAACCGTACAAGTTAGAAACCATTTTGTGGTATCTGTATGATCGTATGGGTTCATTCTATTTGTTGATTGGCATCAAATACCATACTTTGAAAAAGATTTCAAAACAGACTCATTTGAATAAAATATCTGTTTTAGAGGCTAAAAATACAGTTTTTGCCAAAATGACGTTACTTCCGGTGATAATGAAAATCTTAAATTACTTGTATGAAATCCCAAATGGCATTAGGTATAACATGGTGTGACGTTTATGAAAATCGAATAATAATTGACCCTTTTATGGCCCCGAAACCTTCAAAAGTGACCTGTAGAAAACCGTCTATTTCTCGGCAACCGAACAAGTTAGAAACCATTTTATGATATCTATATGACCATATGAGTTTTGTTTATATGTGAATTTAAACCAAAAGTTAAAATTATTAATACATATTAAGTTATTTTTGGTTGAATAAAACATTGATTTAAAAAGTTTAAAATGCATTTTTTGACCAAATGATGTCACTTCCGGTGTCAATTTTAAATTGTAATCAACTTGATATGACGCTACGTGCTTTTTGAATCAAATGATGTCACTTTTTTAAAAATCCAATCATAATTGACTATTTTACAGGCAAAATAACGAAAACAGTGACTTGTACATAACTGCCCATTTCTTGGTAACTGCTTATAGTACAAACGAATTTTAACATACATTTTCTTCGTATGGATTATAGCTACAAGTTTATAAAAGTTACGAAGAAATATTTTAAAATCTGAAAAGCCTGAATAGGTTGTAAATAGGCCAATTTTACACCATTTTTAGCCTCTTAATCGAATTTGCTCGAAAATGAAATCGAAATTAAAAAAACTGCTTCCTACATTTTTTGCGCCTTGAAAGGGCACACTCTTTGAGTCAAATAATTTTTCCAAAAAATGATATTTGTTTTCGAAGAAGGAAAATAACTGTCAAAATTGTAGTTTTTGGTAAAATTATGCCACTTCCGGTGCCGACAGATAAAACTTTTGGTAATAAAAAAAATGACAATTGATACAACGAAGCATATGAACATTGTTTTATACAAATCGAACAATAAAAAATTAATCTAGGACTTAAAAACTGAATTAGCCAATGGCGGCCAAGGTAAATTACTGAGACAAAATTCTTTAACATTTTTGCACTAGTCAGATGACCCTTTAATTCTGTGCATAATACGACTAAAAAATATTCATAAATAAAAAAGTTTTTTGTAAAATTTTAAATTTTCAAAATTTGGCGCCTAATATCTTTGAAGATTTACCGAAAATCAAAAATCGAAAGTAGTGTAGCTATGTGCCCTTTCTCCGGCTATGCCAAAATGTATCGAAAGTTAAAATTAAATGATTATTGTTAAAATTACTGCAATATTTTAAAAAATGATAATTTGGTGATTTCGGACATTTCGCATTGTCGCAGAACGTTCAAAATAGCTTTATCCTCTAAGTCACACCCACTTTCCCAGTAAAACCGAAGAAATCGTAACGATGCGACAAGCAGTTGCTGAGATCTACTCAAAACAAAAGAAGAATAATAATAATAAGAACTAGACCTGCATGCAGGAATGACGGGTTTCACTGGTGCCATGTTACCCTTAAACATGTCACTTCCGGTGCCAAGTTACCCTTGAACATATGTCACTTCCGGTACCAGCGAAACCACTAAACAGGTTTCCAAATTAACATTGCACACAAATAAAATGGACGCAGAATCAACAAAATCCAACAATATCAATTCATTTTATACATTTGTTACTTGTAAATGATCTTGACAAAATTAAATTACTTCCTGTGTTAATGAAAATGTTCAATTAGTCTTATGAAATCAGAAATGGCATACGATATCATATAGTGAAAATTTTATGTAAAATTTTAAGACCAAAAAACTTGAAAAGTGACTTGTAGAAAATCTGCTATTTCTCTGCAACCGTTAAAGTTACAAACCATTTTGTGGTATCTGTGTGATCGTATGGGTTCATTCTATTTGTTGATTAGCATCAAATACCATAATTTGAAAAAGATTTCAAAACAGACTCACTTGAATAAAATATCTGTTTTGAAGGCTAAAAATACAGTTTTTGCCAAAATGACGTTACTTCCGGTGATAATGAAAATCTTAAATTACTTGAATGAAATCCCAAATGGCAGTAGGTATAACACGGTGTAACGTTTATGAAAATCGAATAATAATTGACACTTTTATGGCCCCGAAACCTTCAAAAGTGACCTGTAGAAAACCGTCTATTTCTCGGCAACCGAACAAGTTAGAAACAATTTTATGATATCTATATGACCATATGAGTTTTGTTTATATGTGAATTTAAACCAAAAGTTAAAATTATTAATACATATTAAGTTATTCTTGGTTGAATAAAACATTGATTTAAAAAGTTTAAAATGCAGTTTTTGACCAAATGATGTCACTTCCGGTGTCAATTTTAAATTGTAATCAACTTGATATGACGCTACATGCTTTTTGAATCAAATGATGTCACTTTTATAAAAATCCAATAATAATTGACTATTTTACAGGCAAAATAACGAAAACAGTGACTTGTACAGAACTGCCCATTTCTTGGTAACTGCTTATATTACAAACGAATTTTAACATACATTTTCTTCGTATGGATTATAGCTACAAGTTTATAAAAGTTACGAAGAAATATTTTAAAATCTGAAAAGCCTGAATAGGTTGTAAATAGGTAAATTTTACACCATTTTTAGCCTCTTAATCGAATTTGCTCGAAAGTGAAGTCGAAATTAAAAAAACTGCTTCCTACATTTTTTGCGCCTTGAAAGGGCACACTCTTTGAGTCAAATAATTTTTCCAAAAATTAATATTTGTTTTCGAAGTAGGAAAATAACTGTCAAAATTGTAGTTTTTGGTAAAATTATGCCACTTCCGGTGCCGACAGATAACACTTTTGGTAATAAAAAAAATGACAATTGATACAACGAAGCATATGAATTTTGTTTTATACAAATCGGACAATAAAAAATTAATCTAGGACTGAAAAACTGAATTAGCCAATGGCGGCCAAGGAAAATTACTGAGACAAATTTTTTTAACATTTTTGCACTAGTCAGATGACTCTTTAATTCTGTGCACAATACGACTAAAAAATATTCATAAATAAAAAAATTTTTTGTAAAATTTTAAATTTTCGAAATTTGGCGCCTAATATCTTCGAAGATTTGCCGAAAATCAAAAATCGAAAGTAGCGTAGCTATGTGCCCTGTCTCAGGCTATGCCAAAATGTATCGAAAGTTAAAATCCAATGATTATTGTTAAAATTACTGCAATATTTTCAAAAACGATAACTTCGGTGATTTCGGACATTTCGCATTGTCGCAGAACGTTCAAAATAGCTTTATCCTCTAAGTCACACCCACTTTCCCAGTAAAACCGAAGAGATCGTAACGATGCGACACGTAGTTGCTGAGATCTATTCAAATTGGAATCTGAATAATAATAATAATAACTAGACCTGCAAGCAGCACTGAACCGGCTTTCAGGAATCATACAGGAAGTTTATTATACCATAGCCGATCCATTGAGCTACCAAACTATACTTTAGTTGTTTTGCTTCAGTGACACCCTCTATCATATGTAAAAGTAATATTTGCTGGCTAAAAGACCGGTCAAAATTGTAAATTATGGCAAAAGTATGTCACTTCCGGTGCCGAAAGAAATTTTTATAGATGAAAAATAAGTCGAAAATTCGCAACATACAAAATACAAACTTTTTTTTATAAATATCGGACAATAAATAATTAACCTATAACCCATAAACTGAAATTAAGAAGGTAAAAAACTGAAAAGTGACCCTCGGAAAATTGGTTATTATTCGGCAAGGGAACATGCTAGAAGATTTTTCTTGATATCAATATGATGGTATTGATTCAGTCTTACTGCCCATTAGAGTCAGACGTTATAAAGTTATACGAATAATAAATATAAATCCCTTCAAAAAAATGTTTGTTTTAAAGGCTAAAAATACGTTTTTTGCAAAAATTACATTACTTCCGGTGATATTGAAAATTTTAACTTGGTTCATAGAAGTCATAAATAGCATAAGGCATGAAATGGTAAATAAATTGTAAAAATCGAATAATAATTGACAGTTTTACAGACCAAAAACCTTGAAAAGTGACTTATAGAAGATCGCCTATTTCTCTGTAACCGTACAAGTTAGAAACCATTTTGTGGTATCTGTATGGTCGTATGGCTTCATTTTATTCGTTGATGGGAATCAAATATCATAATTTTAAAAATATTATAAGGCAGACTCATTTGAATAAAATATTTGTTTTTTAGGTTAAAAATACAGTTTTTGCCCAAATGACGTCATTTCCGGTCACAGTGAAAATGTAAAATTGGCTTGACCTAGTCCAAATTGGCATTAGGCATCAAATGGAAAAAAAATATTGCAAATCGAATAATAATTAACTCTTTTATAGGCAAAATAACGTGAAAAGTGATGCATGCAAAATTGCATATTTCTCGGCAACTGCTCATATTACAAACTAATTTTCGCATACATTCTCTTCGTCTGGATTATTGCTACGAGTTTATGAAAATTACAAATAAATATTTCAAAATATGAAGACGCTGAATGAATTGTAAATAACTGAATTTTACACTTTATTTTACATTTTATTCGAAATTGCCCGAAAATGAAGTTGAAATTAAAAAATATGAGCTAAGGTTTTTGTGCACCTTTGCAGGGTGCATCCTTTTAGTTATATCAGTTTTGAAAAAAAATAATATTTGCTTTCAAAAAGTGGTACCGAACTGTCAAAATTGTAGTTTTTGTTAATATTACGTCACTTCCGTTGCCGACAGAAAAATTTCACCGTAACAAAAAAAATTACAATTGGGACCATGGTGCATATGAACTTTGTTTTATACAAATCGAACAATAAATAATTTTTCTGGGTACGAAAAACTAAATTAGCCGATGGCGGCTAACGCAAATTACCGAGACAATTTTTTTTCTCATTTCTGCTCAAGTACGATGATATTTTAACCCTGTGTAAAATATCATCAAAAAATATTCATAAATAAAAAAGGTTTTCGTAAAAAAATTATTTTTTTTCGAAATATCGGACATTTTTTCGACTACTTCCGGTTTTACGATCGTTGTTGTGATAGCTTTACGAAGTCCTTTGGATACTTAACTTTCTGTACCAAAAGTGTCAGAAACATCCATTGAGTAGTTTTAGAAAAAAAGATAAATTAAAGAGCGTTTCAAAAAATTTAACGATTTTTCAATTTTTTTCAAAGTTTGAGGCCATTTTTCGACCACTTATATTATTTCAATGCTTTTCATTTTGGATTCCCTATATAGACAACTAACAGGACTTTGAGTAAGAAAAGTTTAAGAAAAATCGTAGGCGTCGTTTTCGAGAAAAGGGCGTCTCAGAATGTTAAAAAATTGGAAAATACTAGATTTTTGGCATACAATAATTTATTTCCTTACCATCGAAATCGTATTATTTAGATACCATATGATGGTCCATTAATAGGGCTATCCAGCGACACTTTAGTTCTTTTGGTCCGCTATTACCTAAGGGAGAAATCAAGTTTTTCGCAAGTGCGACAATGTTTTTACTCTTTTTTTTCATTTTTTGAATACTTCCGGTATGGTTATTATTGTCGGAATAGTTCTAATAGCCGGTTTGGGCACTAAAATAGCCACAGGGCTCTGTAATGATATATTACATTATCTGATCAGATAAAATGCCCCTGAGAAATCCTATGTTCAAAAGTGCCAAAAATGCAAAAAATTTAAAATATCGAAAATTAAATTTTAATAATTACATACATATTATACATCGTTAGAATCGTAATTAGGTCAGCTATCTGAATATACAACCTTTTTTAAAAATCTCTTAAAATAAAAAAATAGTAGAGCATTTTCCAAAATTTCACGATTTTTCGACTTTTTTCGATTTTCAGTCCCTTTTTTATCCTATTCCAGACATTTCAAAGTCCTATTGGATGGCTTCATGCCAAATACCTCCAAAAGGACTCTCGATAGAAAAAAAATAAAAAAAATTGTAGGTTAAGTTTTCGAGATACAGGCATCCAAAAACGCTCCAAATCAGAAAATACTTGATTTTCAGCGTGCCATATTTTGCTACCTTTTCATAGTATCTGTATGATTTGGGTATCATACGATAGTCCATTCTTCGTGCAACCCAACGATACCTTAATCCCTTTAATCCGTTGATATCGGGCGAAGAAATCACGTTTTTCCCAAAACCACCCATTTTTTTCGTTTTTTTGCAAATTTTGCACATTATTTCGACCACTTCCGGTTTAAGGAGTCTTGTCGAAATTGCTTTACCTGTTGATATTGGACTTTAACTTCATGTTCCAGAAGTTTCAGAAACGTCAATTCTGCCATAAAACGAAACCCGAGCTCACAAAATGGGAAGAAAATTCGAAAAAAATCGAAAAATAAAGGGCGATAACTCTGAATGAAACTTATATTACTGGAATCGGATGGACTTCAGGTATCCAAAAATGTAGGTCAAATTTGAAAATTTTGAAAAATAACAAAAATTGTCTCGTAAACAACATGTGTTCAATTTTCGAACTATAAAAGTCATAGACGAATGTTCGAAATTGAAAAATGTGAGATAGCCATTTTCTCAGAAAAGATCCAGGGATTCCAAAAATGTAATTTGTTTGAAAATGGATAAAGAATTGACGAAACTATAGCCGATTTTAAATTTTTAGAGAAAGTACAAAGTTCGGTCACTTCCGGTATGCGCAGAAATTTCAAAAATATTTTATCAAGTAGCCACCACATGGTTTCCCTATAGAAAAGCTAATTCCAGATCGATATCTGTTTTCGATCATGGAGATCTAGGCCCTCGCGGTAAATAATAATAATAATAATAATAACTAGATCTGCTACTGTCCCATGCAGATATGAAAGCTTTCATATTCATCGTCACGTGTCATTGATTGTATCAAGTAACCTAAATAAAAGGATACGAAGAAAAAATTATTAAAATTGGTCAAAAACTCGCGAAGTTACAAGTCTAAATATAGTATGAAACATTGCACCCAGGCATAACAATAATCTGAAAACTAAAGGGAAATAACTGAAACTTGTATTACTGTAATGAGACGGATGAGAAAATGAAATGAAAATGGCGGGAAAAAAAAATTAAAAATGGCAGGTTGGACAGGCGACCTTACTCCTTGTCACGTACAACCGGGCATTCGAAAACACGCTAGTTTACTCAATGACAGGCGCGCGTGCTTACCATTCAGCCACTCAACCCCCCTTTGAAATCAGACACGTGCAATATGTCATATAGGAAGAATAAGAAGTCGCTCACAACAAAATGGTAAATTAATGAGTTTAGGTCAAAAGGTTGAGCTACTGTTTTAGAGTACTTAATAGTTTTAAAGAGACACGTTAAGGGTTGTTCATAGTTAAATGAAAGTTTAATTTTAAATAAGACCAATAAAATTAGGATTTAATAATGCCAGACTAATATTTCCAATATGTTTGGTTATAAGTAGGAAATCGTGACGACTTCTTAAGCATGTTTTAAACAAAGGATCATGTTTGTTTAAACAAGAATGGCACTCTGCAATAAAAAAAAACTGGCCAAAGCAAGATTTCTATGCAGAAATTAAATAATTGCTAGAACCAGAAAAATATTTATCCACTATAATAAATAAGCAACATAGAGAAAATGAAATGAAATTGAATGGGGTTTAACGTCCGACTGTTCTGCTCCTAAAATGGGCTAATGAAGACGGGCATATGCCATAATGTGTGCAATGAGGGAAATTTTACCCGGGCAGCGGCGGTTACGGCCTACGAGG
The DNA here is from genome assembly GCA_036850965.1 of Patella caerulea. Lineage (NCBI taxonomy): Eukaryota > Metazoa > Mollusca > Gastropoda > Patellidae > Patella > Patella caerulea. The sequence continues at coordinate 18,676,153 of JAZGQO010000021.1, forward strand.
TTGGACAGGCAACCATACTCCTTGTCACGTACAACCAAAAAATCGAAACAACGGCAGTTGACTCAATGACAGACGTTATGATACAGAGCGCACGTGCTAACCATTCAGCCACGCAACCTCCCTAAAATCGGCAAATTGCTGACCTACAGCGAGAAACATTTCAACCGGGCCAAATTTTCTATTGTAACAGTTTAATTTGCACGGTACCTTTAGTTATCAACCGAATATTACAAAACTTTTAAAAATAAGCTCCCCCCTGACCAGCTTAAGCGTTCGCAATAAACGTTTGCCACTTAAAATCGGGAAATTGCTGACTTTAAAGTGAGAAACATTACAACCGGGCGAAATTTTCTGTTTTATGACTTTTACAGTACCTTTGATTACCAACCGATTATTTTCTGTTTTATCACTTTTACAGTACCTTTGATTACCAACCGATTATTACAAAACTTTAAAAATAAAAGAGAAAGAGAGAAATGCGGCCTAATGTCCATTCGACACAAACTAGGTCATTTCGGGACTAACATATGTTTTTTAATTTTATTTAAAAACTCCCCCTGCGCTTACAGGTCTTTAGCCGTTGGGAGGAAACCGAAGAACACGGAGAAAACCCACAAGGTTGGACATCATACTTCATGTCACGTGCAACCTGGAGATCGAAACGACGCCCGTTGACTCAATGACAGACGTTACGATACAGTGCGCACATGCTAACCATTCAGCCATTCAGCCTCCCTGAATTCAGAAAATTGCTGACTTATAGCAAGAAACATTTCAACCGGGCGAAATTTTCTGTTTTAACAGTTTAATGTGCACGGTATTTTAATTACCAACCGATTATTACAAAACTTTTGAAAATAAGCTCCAACTGACCAGCTTAATCGTATGCAATAAACGTTTTCGCCTGAATTGAAAGTTCTGCACGGAGAAAGTTCATCTCGATTTCCCGGCGTGGTTCCCCTTGTCAGTGAGGCAGAACGGAGGGCCTGACAAGCACAGCTGTCTAGTCATTCGGATGGGACGAAAAACCAAGGTCCCGTGTACACATTGGAGTGCACGTAAAATATCCCTAAGCAGTTGGAATTCGATACTGTTGAATAAGCTCTATACGATGACTAAATGTGTAGATTGTAGTCACCCACACTGCATGTTTCGCTTAACAATGAAAGGGTGCCGTTTTCAATGTTCGATCCTTTTGTTCTTCTACTCCTGATATGTTGGACTGTTGATCGATGGTTTCATATAAAAGACTACCAATAAGACTCTTTGTACAAGAAGTTCCCAAAAAATATTATGTTGACTTTACGAGAAAGACCTCTAAACATGCTCCAAATTGTAAAAATACGACTTTTTGGGTTTTCAATCTCTTTTTTTCGGCTATCCCTGATATTTAGAAAAAATAATACAATGATTTCACACAACAGGCTAGCTATTAGACTCTCTATTGACAAAAGTTTCACCGCCCTCCCTTCATTATAACCGAAGTTATCGTGCCCTAAAGAATCAACAAATTAGCTTGTTTATCTCTGCTTACCCTAAGCAGAAAATGCTCATCTTTGAACTCAATCATAACATTGACCTAGTGAACGTCTACACCAAGTTTGAACATTCTAGCTTAATTAGAAGGAGAGTAATTGTGTTCCAAAGTCCCGACCCTTCAAATTGCTTCTATTTTTCATTTTCAATTCAAAATGGTGACCATCACGTGACCGAAATCAAAATTCTATTCGCGACATTTTTTAGGCCTTCCTACAAGGATTCAGAAAATATAACTCCCGAGTCTGTAAGTAAAATAGCAAAAAAGCCTTATTGATTTTTCACTTTTAAATATGGCGGCACTTCCGGTTCGATCGACAAACTCCATATTTTGTGTACAAATCAGTAATTACTTATCTAGTATCCAAAAAAAAAATCAGGTCATTCTGACCTATATTTCGATGATTTTTTTGAAAATTTTGATCCTTAATTTCGTCAAGGGGAGATAATTTAGAAAATTTCTAATTATATTTTTGAAGTCACATCGGTAGGATCTACTTAGATACTAAATTTCATGAAAATCGTACAACTATTAAAGAAGTTGTCAAATTGGTCTAATCTTCCGGTTCGAAATCACAGCGACGAATTTTCGAAATTCGAAAATGTGAAACTGCAGATGAAAATGGTTTTTTTAAAGGTATTCAAAGAAAAAAGAATTAGTAAAATCGGTCAAAAAATAACAAAGTTACGACTATGCATTGTCATTTTTTTCGTTCGTAAAATTCGGTGATTTCGGATTCGTAAAACGTTTCGAAAATATATTTAATCAAGGTTCGCACCCCATTTTTGGGGGGGTAGGTCAAAATTTCAGAAAGATCCTATGGATAGATTCTGAGAAATCCGATTTGCAGAAAACACACAAAAAAAAAAATAATAATAATAACTAGATCTGCTACTGTCCCATGCAGATATGAAAGCTTTCATATTCATCGTCACGTGTCATTGATTGTATCAAGTATCCTAAATAAATTGATAAGAAGAAAAAATTATCAAAATTGGTCAAAAACTCGCGAAGTTACAAGTCTAAATATAGTATGAAACATTGCACCCAGGCATAACAATAATCTGAAAACTAAAGGGAAATAACTGAAACTTGTATTACTGTAATGAGACGGATGAGAAAATGAAATGAAAATGGCGGGAAAAAAAAATAAAAATGTCAGGTTGGACAGGCGACCTTACTCCTTGTCACGTACAACCGGGCATTCGAAAACACGCTAGTTAACTCAATGACAGGCGCGCGTGCTAGCCATTCAGCCATCCACCCCCCCCCCTTTGAAATCCGACACGTGCAATATGTCATATAGGAAGAATAAGAAGTCGCTCACAACAAAATGGTAAATTAATGAGTTTAGGTCAAAAGGTTGAGCTACTATTTTAGAGTACTTAATAGTTTTAAAGAGACACGTTAAGGGTTGTTCATAGTTAAATGAAAGTTTAATTTTAAATAAGACCAATAAAATTAGGATTTAATAATGCCAGACATATGTTTGGTTATCAGTAGGAAATCATGACGACTTCTTAATCATGTTTTAAACAAAGGACCATAGACTGAATTATACAAGAATGGCACTCTGCGATAAAAAAAACTGGCCAAAGCAAGATTTCTATGCAGAAATTAAATAATTGCTAGAACCAGAAAAATATTTATCCACTACAATAAATAAGCAACATAGAGAAAATGAAATGAAATTGAATGGGGTTTAACGTCCTACTGTTCTGCTCCTAAAATGGGCTAATGAAGACTGGCATATGCCATAAAGTGTGCAATGAGGGAAATTTTACCCGGGCAGCGGCGTTACGGCCTACGAGGTTGGACAGGCGACCATACTCCTTGTCACGTACAACCAAGAAATCGAAACAACGCCAGTTGACTCAATGACAGACATTTTGATACAGAGCGCACGTGCTAACCATTCAGCCACGCAACCTCCCTAAAATCGGCAAATTGCTGACCTACAGCGAGAAACATTTCAACCGGCCCAAATTTTCTATTTGAACAGTTTAATTTGCATGGTACCTTTAGTTATCAACCGAATATTACAAAACTTTTAAAAATAAGCTCCCCCTGACCAGCTTAAGCGTTCGCAATAAACGTTTGCCCCTTAAAATCTGCAAATTGCTGACTTTAAAGTGAGAAACATTACAACCGGGCGAAATTTTCTGTTTTATCACTTTTACAGTACCTTTGATTACCAACCGATTATTACAAAACTTTAAAAATAAAAGAGAAAGAGAGAAATGCGGCCTAATGTCCATTCGACACAAACTAGGTCATTTTGTGACTAACATATGTTTTTTAATTTTATTTAAAAACTCCCCTTGCGCTTACTGGTCTTTAGCCTTTGGGAGGAAACCGAAGGACACGGAGAAAACCCACGAGGTTGGACATCATACTTCATGTCACGTGCAACCTGGAGATCGAAACGACGCTCGTTGACTCAATGACAGACGTTACGATACAGCGCGCACATGCTAACCATTCAGCCTCCTTGAATTCGGAAAATTGCTGACTTATAGCAAGAAACATTTCAACCGGGCGAAATTTTCTGTTTTAACAGTTTAATGTGCACGGTACTTTAATTGCCAACCGATTATTACAACTGACCAGCTTAATCGTGTGCAATAAACGTTTGGCCTGAATCGAAAGTTCTGCACGGAGAAAGTTCATCTTGATTTCCCGGCGTTGTTCCCCGTTGTCAGTGAGGCAGAACGGAGGGCCTGACAAGCACAGCTGTCTAGTCGTTCGGATGGGATGAAACACCAAGGTCCCGTGTACACATTGGAGTGCACGTAAAATATCCCTAAGCAGTTGGAATTCGATACTGTTGAATAAGCTCTATACGATGACTAAATGTGTAGATTGTAGTCACCCACACTGCATGTTTCGCTTAACAATGAAAGGGTGCCGTTTTCAATTTTCGATCCTTTTGTTCTTCTACTCCAGATATGTTGGACTGTTGATCGATGGTTTCATATAAAAGACTACCAATAAGACTCTTTGTAGAAGAAGTTCCCAAAAAATATTATGTTGACTTTACGAGAAAGACCTCTAAACATGCTCCAAATTGTAAAAATACGACTTTTTGGATTTTCAATCTCTTTTTTTCGGCTATCCCTGATATTTAAAAAAAATGATACAATGTTTTCAAACAACAGGCTAGCTATTAGACTCTCTATTGACAAAAGTTTCATCGCCCTCCCTTCATTATAACCGAAGTTATCGTGCCCTAAAGAATCTACAAATCAGCATCCTTATCTCTGCTTACCCTAAGCAGAAAATGCTCATCTTTGAACTCAATCATGACATTGACCTAGTGAACGTCTACACCAAGTTTGAACATTCTAGCTTAATTAGAAGGAGAGTTATTGTGTTCCAAAGTCCCGGCCCTTCAAATTGCTTCTATTTTTCATTTTCAATTCAAAATGGTGACCATCACGTGACCGAAATCAAAATTCGGATCCGATAGATTTTTAGGCATTCCTTCAAGGATTCTGAAAATATAACTCCCGAGTCTGTAAGTAAAACAGCAAAAAAGCCTTTTTGATTTTTCACGTTTAAAGATGGTGGCACTTCCGGTTCGATCGACAAACTCCATATTTTGTGTACGAATCAGTAATTACTTGTCTAGTATCAAAAAAAAAAATTAGGTCATTCTGACCTATATTTCGACGATTTTTTTGAAAACTTTGATCCTTAATTTCGTCAAGGGGAGATAATTTAGAACATTTATAATTATATTTTTGAAGTCACATCGGTAACATCTACTTATACACTAAATTTCATGAAAATCGTACAACTATTAAAGAAGTTCTCAAATTGGTCTAAACTTCCGGTTCGAAATCACTGCGACGAATTTTCGAAATTGGAAAATGCGAAACTGCAGATGAAAATGATTTTTTTCAAGGTATTCAAAGAAAAAAGAATTAGTAAAATCGGTCAAAAAATAACAAAGTTACGACTATGCATTGTCAGTTTTTTCGTTCTTAAAATTCGGTGATTTCGGATTCGTAAAACGTTTTGAAAATATATTTAATCAACAGCCACCACCCATTTTTGGGGGGATAGGTAAAAGTTTCAGAACGATCCTATCGTTAGATTCTGAGAAATCCGATTTGTGGACAAAACACAAAAAAAAAATAACAATAATAATCTTAACAGAAACAATAAGCTTTCATATGTAATATGAAAGCTTAATAATAATAATAATAATAATAATTTTAGTAATCTCAATAGGCTTTCAGACGAAAGTCTGAAAGCCTAATAATAATAAGAATAATAATTTTAACAAAAACAATAGTGTTTCACACAAGCTACGCAGTGTGAAACCCTAATAATAATTTTAACAAAAACAATAGTGTTTCACACAAGCTTCGCAGTGTGAAACCCTAATAATAATCTTAACAGAAACCATAAGCTTTCATATGAAATATGAAAGCTTAACTAGATCTGCTACTGTCCCATGCAGATATGAAAGCTTTCATATTCATCGTCACGTGTCATTGATTGTATCAAGTATCCTAAATAAAAGGATAAGAAGAAAAAATTATCAAAATTGGTCAAAAACTCGCAAAATTACAAGTCTAAATATAGTATGAAACATTGCACCCAGGCATAACAATAATCTGAAAACTAAAGGGAAATAACCGAAACTTGTATTACTGTAATGAGACGGATGAGAAAATGAAATGAAAATTGCCGGAAAAAAATTAAAAATGGCAGGTTGGACAGGCGACCTTACTCCTTGTCACATACAACCGGGCATTCGAAAACACGCAAGTTAACTCAATGACAGGCGCGCGTGCTAACCATTCAGCCGCCCTTTGAAATCAGACACGTGCAATATGTCATATAGGAAGAATAACAAGCCGCTCACAACAAAATGGTAAATTAATGAGTTTAGGGCAAAAAGGCGTCTACAGCACCCGGTGTTCCCAGGCGTTCACCCATCCTAGTACTACCCGGGCCCGACGTTGCTTAACTTCAGTGATCGGACGAACCCGTGGACAGAACCCGTAGTTGCTGATTGTGTCTGGAACAACTGTACTAAAGAAAAAAGTGACCAACTAGAATCGCTACATTTAGACGCTATTCGAACTATTACAGGCCTTCCTCGTGGTACTTCTCATAATTTACTTTATAACGAATCTGGATTCTCCTCTCTTTTAAAAAGACGCTACGAACATAAAATGGTTTTATTTTTCAAAATTATCAATCTTCAAACACCCTCGTATCTATTCGATTTAGTCCCCCAATCTATAGCGTCCAGTAAACCATATCAACTCAGAAACTCCAATAATCTAATGAGTATTAACTGTAAATCTAATCTTTATCAAAACTCGTTTTTCCAATCATCAGTACAAGAATGGAATCGTCTTGATGAAAACGTCAAAGCTTCAAATTCAATCTCTTCATTCAAATTTCAAATTAGAAAAACATATGGCAAACCTAAATACAATGATCTCTTCAATTTTGGTGACAGGTCGTTACAAATTATTCTTTCTAAATTACGCAACTCTAAATCTGACCTAAATCATCATAAATACCTCATGTATGTATCTGACGATCCATCCTGTTTATGCGGAAACAGATGTGAATCTAGTGAACATTATTTCTTTCAGTGTCGCCTTTTCATAGACCAACGCAGACTCACTATCGATACATTGGATGACCATTTCAAGAATATTAATTCACTTTTGTTTGGGATTGACAATCTTCCTAAAATTAAAAATGTGTCGGTACTTTCAGTAGTTCACCAATATATAGCTCTAACCAAACGCTTCAAATCTCGGAAATGAATGTGCCTCCGCTCTGCAAATCACCATTACAACTTGTATATGCGAAAAATGGTTATTACTAGTTTGATCACCTCCTAATCTCCTTTGCACAATCCATAGGTAACCCAGGGTCACGGGAGAAATGTGTAATCAATAACATTGAAACTGCTAAAATAAAAGTATTCTTACAAGCTTTTGGTGCGTCTTTTGCTTTTTGGGTTTTCTGGCGTTGCGTCCCAAACTACTTTCTAATTCAAATCTCTATTCACCCCCCCCCCTACATCAATGTCCCTATCCTTCGCTACAATTTTTTCTTTCTCTTATTTTATTCGATTTTCCTTATTTTTTTTTACTCAACACATTTTCTTCTTTCCACCGTTAACTATGAAACCCTAATCTAGATAATAATTTTTATTTTATTACACTGCCAGCTGATCATTTAAAATTTATATTCAATACATACTATTCTGGAAGCATTTTTATATAAGCATTTAGTTGCTTGATACTGTACCCAATTTATTCATATTATTCCCTCCATCGTTGTATATAAGAATTCTGAATAAATACTTTTAAATCACAACCCGTAGTTATACATACTTGAATTGACCCGCTTATTGATTTTTTTTTTTTTGGGGGGGGGTGTCGGTTTTAAAAAGGCGTCTACAGCACCCGGTGTTCCCAGGCGGTCACCCATCCAAGTACTGACCGGGCCCGACGTTGCTTAACTTCAGTGATCGGACGAGAACTGGTGTTCTCAACGTGGTGTGGCCGTAGACGAGAGCAGGTGGACAGAACCCGTAGTTATACTTACCTGAATGGACCCGCTTATTGATTTTTTTTCCCAGGCGGTCACCCATCCAAGTACAGACCGGGCCAGACGTTGCTTAACTTCAGTGATCGGACGAGAACTGGTGTTTTCAACGTGGTATGGCCGTAGACGAGAGGGGGTGGACAGAACCCGTAGTTATACTTACCGGAATTGACCCGCTTATTGATTTTTGAAGCGGTTTTTGTCGGTTTTAAAAAGGCGTCTATAGCACCCGGTGTTCCCAGGCGGTCACCCATCCAAGTACTAACCGGGCCCGACGTTGCTTAACTTCAGTGATCGGACAAGAACTGGTGTTTTCAACGTGGTGTGGTCGTAGACGAGAGAAGGTGGACAGAACCCGTAGTTATACTTACCTGAATTGACCCGCCTATTGATTTTTTTTTTAGGGGGGGGGGCGGTTTTAAAAAGGCGTCTACAGCACCCGGTGTTCCCAGGCGGTCACCCATCCAAGTACTGACGGGGCCCGACATTGCTTAACTTCAGTGATCGGACGAGAACTGGTGTTTTCAACGTGGTGTGGCCGTAGACGAGAGAACGTGGACAGAACCCGTAGTTAAGAAATCGAGAGTCTAATAGCTAGCCTGTTGTGTGAAATCATTGTATCATTTTTTTTTTTTAAATATCAGGGGTAGCAGAAAAAAGAGATCGAAAATCCAAAAAGTCGTATTTTTACGATTTGGAGCATTTTTAAAGGCCCTTTTCTCTAAAGTCAACATAATATTTTGGGGGAACTTCTTCTACAAAGAGTCTTATCGGTAGTCTTTTATATGAAACCATAGATCAACAGTCCAAAATAACAGGAGTAGTAGAATAAAAGGATCGAAAATTGAAAATCGCACCCTTTCATTGTTAAGCAAAACATGCAGTGTGGGTGGCTACAATCTGCACATTTAGTCATCGTATAGAGCTTATTCAACAATATAGAATTCCAACTGCTAAGGGATCTTTTACGTGCAATCCAATGTGTACACGGCGGATGGGTGGACACGCCAGAATATCGAGATGAACTTTCTCGGCCAATGCAGGGATCGAACACCCTGACCTCTCTTTTTTCTGCTACCCCTGATATTTAAAAAAAAAATGATACAATGATTTCACACAACAGGCTAGCTATTAGACTCTCGATTGACAAGAGTTTCATCACCCTCCCTTCATTATAACCGAAGTTATTGTGCCCTAAAGAATCAACAAATCAGCATGCTTATCTCTGCTTACCCTAAGCCGAAAATGTTCATCTTTGCACTCAATCATGACATTGACCTGGTGAATGTCTACACCAAGATTGAACATTCTAGCTCAATTAGAAAGAGAGTTATTGTGTTTCAAAGTCTCGGCTCTTCAAATTGCTACTACTTTTCATATTCACTTAAAAATGGCAACCATCAGTTGACCTAAATCAAAATTCTGCTCCCTGCGATTTTTGGGCCATCCTTCAAGGATTCAGAAAATATAACTCCCGTGTCTGTAAGTAAGATAGCAAAAAAGCCTTAGGGATTTTTCATGTTTCAAGATGGTGACATTTCCGGTTTGATCGACAAACTCCATATTTTGTGTAGGAATCAGTAATTACTTGTCGAGTATCGAAAAAAATTTTCAGGTCATTCTGACCTATATTTCGACGATTTTTTTTAAAACTTTGATCCTTAATTTCACCAAGGGGAGATAATTTAGAAAATTTCTCATTATAATTTTGAAGTCACATTGGTAAGATCTACTTAAATACTCAATTTCATGAAAATCGTACAACTATTAAAGAAGTTGTAAAATTGGTCTAAACTTCCGGTTCGAAATCACAGCAACGAATTTTCGAAATTCGAAAATGTGAAACTGCAGATGAGATTGATTTTTTTCAAGGTATTCAAAGAAAAAAGAATTAGTAAAATCGGTTGAAAAATAGCAAAGTTACGACTATGCATTGTCAGTTGTTTCGTTCGTAAAATTCGGTGATTTCGAATTCGCAAAACGTTTTCAAAATATATTTAATCAACAGCCACCACCTATTTTTGGGGGGGTAGGTCAAAGTTTCAGAAACATCCTATGGTTAGATTCTGCGAAATCCGATTTGCAGGAAAAACACAAAAAAAAAAATAACTAGATCTGCTACTGTCCCATGCAGATATGAAAGCTTTCATATTCATCGTCACGTGTCATTGATTGTATCAAGTAACCTAAATAAAAGGATACGAAGAAAAAATTATTAAAATTGGTCAAAAACTCGCGAAGTTACAAGTCTAAATATAGTATGAAACATTGCACCCAGGCATAACAATAATCTGAAAACTAAAGGGAAATAACTGAAACTTGTATTACTGTAATGAGACGGATGAGAAAATGAAATGAAAATGGCGGGAAAAAAAAATTAAAAATGGCAGGTTGGACAGGCGACCTTACTCCTTGTCACGTACAACCGGGCATTCGAAAACACGCTAGTTTACTCAATGACAGGCGCGCGTGCTTACCATTCAGCCACTCAACCCCCCTTTGAAATCAGACACGTGCAATATGTCATATAGGAAGAATAAGAAGTCGCTCACAACAAAATGGTAAATTAATGAGTTTAGGTCAAAAGGTTGAGCTACTGTTTTAGAGTACTTAATAGTTTTAAAGAGACACGTTAAGGGTTGTTCATAGTTAAATGAAAGTTTAATTTTAAATAAGACCAATAAAATTAGGATTTAATAATGCCAGACTAATATTTCCAATATGTTTGGTTATAAGTAGGAAATCGTGACGACTTCTTAAGCATGTTTTAAACAAAGGATCATGTTTGTTTAAACAAGAATGGCACTCTGCAATAAAAAAAACTGGCCAAAGCAAGATTTCTATGCAGAAATTAAATAATTGCTAGAACCAGAAAAATATTTATCCACTATAATAAATAAGCAACATAGAGAAAATGAAATGAAATTGAATGGGGTTTAACGTCCGACTGTTCTGCTCCTAAAATGGGCTAATGAAGACGGGCATATGCCATAATGTGTGCAATGAGGGAAATTTTACCCGGGCAGCGGCGGTTACGGCCTACGAGGTTGGACAGGCAACCATACTCCTTGTCACGTACAACCAAAAAATCGAAACAACGGCAGTTGACTCAATGACAGACGTTATGATACAGAGCGCACGTGCTAACCATTCAGCCACGCAACCTCCCTAAAATCGGCAAATTGCTGACCTACAGCGAGAAACATTTCAACCGGGCCAAATTTTCTATTGTAACAGTTTAATTTGCACGGTACCTTTAGTTATCAACCGAATATTACAAAACTTTTAAAAATAAGCTCCCCCCTGACCAGCTTAAGCGTTCGCAATAAACGTTTGCCACTTAAAATCGGGAAATTGCTGACTTTAAAGTGAGAAACATTACAACCGGGCGAAATTTTCTGTTTTATGACTTTTACAGTACCTTTGATTACCAACCGATTATTTTCTGTTTTATCACTTTTACAGTACCTTTGATTACCAACCGATTATTACAAAACTTTAAAAATAAAAGAGAAAGAGAGAAATGCGGCCTAATGTCCATTCGACACAAACTAGGTCATTTCGGGACTAACATATGTTTTTTAATTTTATTTAAAAACTCCCCCTGCGCTTACAGGTCTTTAGCCGTTGGGAGGAAACCGAAGAACACGGAGAAAACCCACAAGGTTGGACATCATACTTCATGTCACGTGCAACCTGGAGATCGAAACGACGCCCGTTGACTCAATGACAGACGTTACGATACAGTGCGCACATGCTAACCATTCAGCCATTCAGCCTCCCTGAATTCAGAAAATTGCTGACTTATAGCAAGAAACATTTCAACCGGGCGAAATTTTCTGTTTTAACAGTTTAATGTGCACGGTACTTTAATTACCAACCGATTATTACAAAACTTTTGAAAATAAGCTCCAACTGACCAGCTTAATCGTATGCAATAAACGTTTTCGCCTGAATTGAAAGTTCTGCACGGAGAAAGTTCATCTCGATTTCCCGGCGTGGTTCCCCTTGTCAGTGAGGCAGAACGGAGGGCCTGACAAGCACAGCTGTCTAGTCATTCGGATGGGACGAAAAACCAAGGTCCCGTGTACACATTGGAGTGCACGTAAAATATCCCTAAGCAGTTGGAATTCGATACTGTTGAATAAGCTCTATACGATGACTAAATGTGTAGATTGTAGTCACCCACACTGCATGTTTCGCTTAACAATGAAAGGGTGCCGTTTTCAATGTTCGATCCTTTTGTTCTTCTACTCCTGATATGTTGGACTGTTGATCGATGGTTTCATATAAAAGACTACCAATAAGACTCTTTGTACAAGAAGTTCCCAAAAAATATTATGTTGACTTTACGAGAAAGACCTCTAAACATGCTCCAAATTGTAAAAATACGACTTTTTGGGTTTTCAATCTCTTTTTTTCGGCTATCCCTGATATTTAGAAAAAATAATACAATGATTTCACACAACAGGCTAGCTATTAGACTCTCTATTGACAAAAGTTTCACCGCCCTCCCTTCATTATAACCGAAGTTATCGTGCCCTAAAGAATCAACAAATTAGCTTGTTTATCTCTGCTTACCCTAAGCAGAAAATGCTCATCTTTGAACTCAATCATAACATTGACCTAGTGAACGTCTACACCAAGTTTGAACATTCTAGCTTAATTAGAAGGAGAGTAATTGTGTTCCAAAGTCCCGACCCTTCAAATTGCTTCTATTTTTCATTTTCAATTCAAAATGGTGACCATCACGTGACCGAAATCAAAATTCTATTCGCGACATTTTTTAGGCCTTCCTACAAGGATTCAGAAAATATAACTCCCGAGTCTGTAAGTAAAATAGCAAAAAAGCCTTATTGATTTTTCACTTTTAAATATGGCGGCACTTCCGGTTCGATCGACAAACTCCATATTTTGTGTACAAATCAGTAATTACTTATCTAGTATCCAAAAAAAAAATCAGGTCATTCTGACCTATATTTCGATGATTTTTTTGAAAATTTTGATCCTTAATTTCGTCAAGGGGAGATAATTTAGAAAATTTCTAATTATATTTTTGAAGTCACATCGGTAGGATCTACTTAGATACTAAATTTCATGAAAATCGTACAACTATTAAAGAAGTTGTCAAATTGGTCTAATCTTCCGGTTCGAAATCACAGCGACGAATTTTCGAAATTCGAAAATGTGAAACTGCAGATGAAAATGGTTTTTTTAAAGGTATTCAAAGAAAAAAGAATTAGTAAAATCGGTCAAAAAATAACAAAGTTACGACTATGCATTGTCATTTTTTTCGTTCGTAAAATTCGGTGATTTCGGATTCGTAAAACGTTTCGAAAATATATTTAATCAAGGTTCGCACCCCATTTTTGGGGGGGGTAGGTCAAAATTTCAGAAAGATCCTATGGATAGATTCTGAGAAATCCGATTTGCAGAAAACACACAAAAAAAAAAATAATAATAACTAGATCTGCTACTGTCCCATGCAGATATGAAAGCTTTCATATTCATCGTCACGTGTCATTGATTGTATCAAGTAACCTAAATAAAAGGATACGAAGAAAAAATTATTAAAATTGGTCAAAAACTCGCGAAGTTACAAGTCTAAATATAGTATGAAACATTGCACCCAGGCATAACAATAATCTGAAAACTAAAGGGAAATAACTGAAACTTGTATTACTGTAATGAGACGGATGAGAAAATGAAATGAAAATGGCGGGAAAAAAAAATTAAAAATGGCAGGTTGGACAGGCGACCTTACTCCTTGTCACGTACAACCGGGCATTCGAAAACACGCTAGTTTACTCAATGACAGGCGCGCGTGCTTACCATTCAGCCACTCAACCCCCCTTTGAAATCAGACACGTGCAATATGTCATATAGGAAGAATAAGAAGTCGCTCACAACAAAATGGTAAATTAATGAGTTTAGGTCAAAAGGTTGAGCTACTGTTTTAGAGTACTTAATAGTTTTAAAGAGACACGTTAAGGGTTGTTCATAGTTAAATGAAAGTTTAATTTTAAATAAGACCAATAAAATTAGGATTTAATAATGCCAGACTAATATTTCCAATATGTTTGGTTATAAGTAGGAAATCGTGACGACTTCTTAAGCATGTTTTAAACAAAGGATCATGTTTGTTTAAACAAGAATGGCACTCTGCAATAAAAAAAACTGGCCAAAGCAAGATTTCTATGCAGAAATTAAATAATTGCTAGAACCAGAAAAATATTTATCCACTATAATAAATAAGCAACATAGAGAAAATGAAATGAAATTGAATGGGGTTTAACGTCCGACTGTTCTGCTCCTAAAATGGGCTAATGAAGACGGGCATATGCCATAATGTGTGCAATGAGGGAAATTTTACCCGGGCAGCGGCGGTTACGGCCTACGAGGTTGGACAGGCAACCATACTCCTTGTCACGTACAACCAAAAAATCGAAACAACGGCAGTTGACTCAATGACAGACGTTATGATACAGAGCGCACGTGCTAACCATTCAGCCACGCAACCTCCCTAAAATCGGCAAATTGCTGACCTACAGCGAGACACATTTCAACCGGGCCAAATTTTCTATTGTAACAGTTTAATTTGCACGGTACCTTTAGTTATCAACCGAATATTACAAAACTTTTAAAAATAAGCTCCCCCCTGACCAGCTTAAGCGTTCGCAATAAACGTTTGCCACTTAAAATCGGGAAATTGCTGACTTTAAAGTGAGAAACATTACAACCGGGCGAAATTTTCTGTTTTATGACTTTTACAGTACCTTTGATTACCAACCGATTATTTTCTGTTTTATCACTTTTACAGTACCTTTGATTACCAACCGATTATTACAAAACTTTAAAAATAAAAGAGAAAGAGAGAAATGCGGCCTAATGTCCATTCGACACAAACTAGGTCATTTCGGGACTAACATATGTTTTTTGATTTTATTTAAAAACTCCCC
Source organism: Patella caerulea (assembly GCA_036850965.1). NCBI lineage: Eukaryota > Metazoa > Mollusca > Gastropoda > Patellidae > Patella > Patella caerulea. The sequence goes on from JAZGQO010000021.1 coordinate 18,691,237, forward strand.
CTGCGCTTACAGGTCTTTAGCCGTTGGGAGGAAACCGAAGAACACGGAGAAAACCCACAAGGTTGGACATCATACTTCATGTCACGTGCAACCTGGAGATCGAAACGACGCCCGTTGACTCAATGACAGACGTTACGATACAGTGCGCACATGCTAACCATTCAGCCATTCAGCCTCCCTGAATTCAGAAAATTGCTGACTTATAGCAAGAAACATTTCAACCGGGCGAAATTTTCTGTTTTAACAGTTTAATGTGCACGGTACTTTAATTACCAACCGATTATTACAAAACTTTTGAAAATAAGCTCCAACTGACCAGCTTAATCGTATGCAATAAACGTTTTCGCCTGAATTGAAAGTTCTGCACGGAGAAAGTTCATCTCGATTTCCCGGCGTGGTTCCCCTTGTCAGTGAGGCAGAACGGAGGGCCTGACAAGCACAGCTGTCTAGTCATTCGGATGGGACGAAAAACCAAGGTCCCGTGTACACATTGGAGTGCACGTAAAATACCCCTAAGCAGTTGGAATTCGATACTGTTGAATAAGCTCTATACGATGACTAAATGTGTAGATTGTAGTCACCCACACTGCATGTTTCGCTTAACAATGAAAGGGTGCCGTTTTCAATGTTCGATCCTTTTGTTCTTCTACTCCTGATATGTTGGACTGTTGATCGATGGTTTCATATAAAAGACTACCAATAAGACTCTTTGTACAAGAAGTTCCCAAAAAATATTATGTTGACTTTACGAGAAAGACCTCTAAACATGCTCCAAATTGTAAAAATACGACTTTTTGGGTTTTCAATCTCTTTTTTTCGGCTATCCCTGATATTTAGAAAAAATAATACAATGATTTCACACAACAGGCTAGCTATTAGACTCTCTATTGACAAAAGTTTCACCGCCCTCCCTTCATTATAACCGAAGTTATCGTGCCCTAAAGAATCAACAAATTAGCTTGTTTATCTCTGCTTACCCTAAGCAGAAAATGCTCATCTTTGAACTCAATCATAACATTGACCTAGTGAACGTCTACACCAAGTTTGAACATTCTAGCTTAATTAGAAGGAGAGTAATTGTGTTCCAAAGTCCCGACCCTTCAAATTGCTTCTATTTTTCATTTTCAATTCAAAATGGTGACCATCACGTGACCGAAATCAAAATTCTATTCGCGACATTTTTTAGGCCTTCCTACAAGGATTCAGAAAATATAACTCCCGAGTCTGTAAGTAAAATAGCAAAAAAGCCTTATTGATTTTTCACTTTTAAATATGGCGGCACTTCCGGTTCGATCGACAAACTCCATATTTTGTGTTCAAATCAGTAATTACTTATCTAGTATCCAAAAAAAAAATCAGGTCATTCTGACCTATATTTCGATGATTTTTTTGAAAATTTTGATCCTTAATTTCGTCAAGGGGAGATAATTTAGAAAATTTCTAATTATATTTTTGAAGTCACATCGGTAGGATCTACTTAGATACTAAATTTCATGAAAATCGTACAACTATTAAAGAAGTTGTCAAATTGGTCTAATCTTCCGGTTCGAAATCACAGCGACGAATTTTCGAAATTCGAAAATGTGAAACTGCAGATGAAAATGGTTTTTTTAAAGGTATTCAAAGAAAAAAGAATTAGTAAAATCGGTCAAAAAATAACAAAGTTACGACTATGCATTGTCATTTTTTTCGTTCGTAAAATTCGGTGATTTCGGATTCGTAAAACGTTTCGAAAATATATTTAATCAAGGTTCGCACCCCATTTTTGGGGGGGTAGGTCAAAATTTCAGAAAGATCCTATGGATAGATTCTGAGAAATCCGATTTGCAGAAAACACACAAAAAAAAAATAATAATAACTAGATCTGCTACTGTCCCATGCAGATATGAAAGCTTTCATATTCATCGTCACGTGTCATTGATTGTATCAAGTATCCTAAATAAAAGGATAAGAAGAAAAAATTATTAAAATTGGTCAAAAACTCGCGAAGTTACAAGTCTAAATATAGTATGAAACATTGCACCCAGGCATAACAATAATCTGAAAACTAAAGGGAAATAACTGAAACTTGTATTACTGTAATGAGACGGATGAGAAAATGAAATGAAAATGGCGGGAAAAAAAATAAAAATGGCAGGTTGGACAGGCGACCTTACTCCTTGTCACGTACAACCGGGCATTCGAAAACACGCTAGTTAACTCAATGACAGGCGCGCGTGTTAACCATTCAGCCACCCAACCCCCCTTTGAAATCAGACACGTGCAATATGTCATATAGGAAGAATAAGAAGTCGCTCACAACAAAATGGTAAATTAATGAGTTTAGGTCAAAAGGTTGAGCTACTGTTTTAGAGTACTTAATAGTTTTAAAGAGACACGTTAAGGGTTGTTCGTAGTTAAATGAAAGTTTAATTTTAAATAAGACCAATAAAATTAGGATTTAATAATGCCAGACAAATATTTCCAATATGTTTGGTTATAACATTTCAACCGGCCCAAATTTTCTATTTGAACAGTTTAATTTGCATGGTACCTTTAGTTATCAACCGAATATTACAAAACTTTTAAAAATAAGCTCCCCCTGACCAGCTGAAGCGTTCGCAATAAACGTTTGCCCCTTAAAATCTGCAAATTGCTGACTTTAAAGTGAGAAACATTACAACCGGGCGAAATTTTCTGTTTTATCACTTTTACAGTACCTTTGATTACCAACCGATTATTACAAAACTTTAAAAATAAAAGAGAAAGAGAGAAATGCGGCCTAATGTCCATTAGACACAAACTAGGTCATTTCGTGACTAACATATGTTTTTTAATTTTATTTAAAAACTCCCCTTGCGCTTACTGGTCTTTAGCCGTTGGGAGGAAACCGAAGGACACGGAGAAAACCCACGAGGTTGGACATCATACTTCATGTCACGTGCAGCCTGGAGATCGAAACGACGCCCGTTGACTCAATGACAGACGTTACGATACAGTGCGCACATGCTAACCATTCAGCCTCCCTCAATTCAGAAAATTGCTGACTTATAGCAAGAAACATTTCAACCGGGCGAAATTTTCTGTTTTAACAGTTTAATGTGCACGGTACTTTAATTGCCAACCGATTATTACAACTGACCAGCTTAATCGTGTGCAATAAACGTTTGGCCTGAATTGAAAGTTCTGCACGGAGAAAGTTCATCTTGATTTCCCGGCGTGGTTCCCCGTTGTCAGTGAGGCAGGACGGAGGGCCTGACAAGCACAGCTGTCTAGTCGTTCGGATGGGATGAAACACCAAGGTCCCGTGTACACATTGGAGTGCACGTAAAATATCCCTAAGCAGTTGGAATTCGATACTGTTGAATAAGCTCTATACGATGACTAAATGTGTAGATTGTAGTCACCCACACTGCATGTTTCGCTTAACAATGAAAGGGTGCCGTTTTCAATTTTCGATCCTTTTGTTCTTCTACTCCAGATATGTTGGACTGTTGATCGATGGTTTCATATAAAAGACTACCAATAAGAATCTTTGTAGAAGAAGTTCCCAAAAAAATATTATGTTGACTTTACGAGAAAGACCTCTAAACATGCTCCAAATTGTAAAAATACGACTTTTTGGATTTTCAATCTATTTTTTTCGGCTATCCCTGATATTTAAAAAAATGATACAATGATTTCAAACAACAGGCTAGCTATTAGACTCTCTATTGACAAAAGTTTCATCGCCCTCCCTTCATTATAACCGAAGTTATCGTGCCCTAAAGAATCAACAAATCAGCATCCTTATCTCTGCTTACCCTAGGCAGAAAATGCTCATCTTTGAACTCAATCATGACATTGACCTAGTGAACGTCTACACCAAGTTTGAACATTCTAGCTTAATTAGAAGGAGAGTTATTGTGTTCCAAAGTCCCGGCCCTTCAAATTGCTTCTATTTTTCATTTTCAATTCAAAATGGTGACCATCACGTGACCGAAATCAAAATTCGGATCCGATAGATTTTTAGGCATTCCTTCAAGGATTCTGAAAATATAACTCCCGAGTCTGTAAGTAAAATAGCAAAAAAGCCTTTTTGATTTTTCACGTTTAAAGATGGTGGCACTTCCGGTTCGATCGACAAACTCCATATTTTGTGTACGAATCAGTAATTACTTGTCTAGTATCAAAAAAAAAAATTAGGTCATTCTGACCTATATTTCGACGATTTTTTTGAAAACTTTGATCCTTAATTTCGTCAAGGGGAGATAATTTAGAACATTTATAATTATATTTTTGAAGTCACATAGGTAACATCTACTTATACACTAAATTTCATGAAAATCGTACAACTATTAAAGAAGTTCTCAAATTGGTCTAAACTTCCGGTTCGAAATCACAGCGACGAATTTTCGAAATTGGAAAATGCGAAACTGCAGATGAAAATGATTTTTTTCAAGGTATTCAAAGAAAAAAGAATTAGTAAAATCGGTCAAAAAATAACAAAGTTACGACTATGCATTTTCAGTTTTTTCGTTCGTAAAATTCGGTGATTTCGGATTCGTAAAACGTTTTGAAAATATATTTAATCAACAGCCACCACACATTTTTGGGGGGATAGGTAAAAGTTTCAGAACGATCCTATCGTTAGATTCTGAGAAATCCGATTTGTGGACAAAACACAAAAAAAAAATAACAATAATAATCTTAACAGAAACAATAAGCTTTCATATGTAATATGAAAGCTTAATAATAACTTTAACAGAAACAATAAGCTTTCATATGTAATATGAAAGCTTAATAATAACTTTAACAGAAACAATAAGCTTTCATATAATGAAAGCTTAATAATAACTTTAACAGAAACAATAAGCTTTCATATGTAATATGAAAGCTTAATAATAATAACTTTAACAGAAACAATAAGCTTTCATATGTAATATGAAAGCTTAATAATTTTAGTAATCTCAATAGGCTTTCAGACGAAAGTCTGAAAGCCTAATAAGAAGAATTTTAACAAAAACAATAGTGTTTCACACAAGCTACGCAGTGTGAAACCCTAATTAGCAAAAGACGAGTTGAGCGATAATTGTTCTGACCGAATGGACTTAGTGTCAGCTTTAATCATTTGATAGAACTGTAACTACAGTAATGTTACTAATGTTTACCTGGCGAACTTCTAACAAACGAGAAATGGTACCGAGAGTTCAGTAAGTAATAAAGACACATGGCCCTGACGTGCTGTATATATACAGTTTCCACCACTTTTGCTAGAAATGATTCTACAATGGCGACGTCCTTCTATAACTCCAGTGACAGTAAAGTTACAGATCTGTAAATCCCTAAATTTCCAATTAATTTGGCCCTTAAGGGCACTATATATCTTAACATATAATTAACTAAATCACATTTAAAAAAATAGAAACTAACCGCATATTTATAATATTACGATTTTGAAAAAAATCAAACAGCTAGTCGTAACTATACGTGCATGTTTTTTTCAATGCAAATTATAATGATCGCTGAACATTATTCTTCTTTATGGCGGCAGATTGGCATCATGCCGTGATGTCCCACAACATGAGGCGAATTCAAAACGTTATATATACATGTAATGACATCACGACAACTCGATACCACCCCGGGATTTGAACCCGAGGATACGACGTCGAACCAACTTTGTAGAAGTCAAAAACCGAAAGCCAAATTCCCCGAATCTCCACCAGTAAGATTGACTAATGATCGAGTACACAGAGTGCTAATTACGGGAATCGCTCTTTAAAATGGTATAATCCGAGCCACCCAGTACACACGATTCTTTTCCGCGTAAAACTTCGTATTTTACGAGAGCCATTGTGGAAATAAAGATGTATTCACATTATTATTTGCGATTGGTACAAATATTGGCGTAGGGTGTTTTACGAACGCTAGCGCCAAATATCTTACGCTATTCATAAAAGTGCTTCGATATTTAATTTTGAATATTGATATTATTTTAAAGATAAAGTGACATACATGTATATTATAACAATTCGTCTGTAAATTCTATAAAGTAATCCAGCGAAAATGAGATTTGTTTATATTTTATTATTTATTTAGATGGTCATACAATTCTATTTGAACATGCAAAATGTAACCCATAATATATAGTCAAACTACGCCAAATTAAAACGTTAATGCCTTTTGAACTCCCATTCTTCATTCTTAAAGGAAAATTATAATCTCGATATATGCAGTGGCATGCTGGTTTTGCTTCATACTAAATCAATGTGCATTATTGAGAATAAATTTTGCATATACATTCTTTCATGACCAATGAAATGTTTATTTTTTCTCTTCTTTATATAAACATTAAATTGTTCATTCACGCACTTCCCTGTAATGTTTTAAGAAGCCTTTTAAGATAAAACTATTATGTTAGAAAGAACTTGAGAGTGTCACGCGATCTCTGGTTCAGACAACAGAATTCTTTTTAAAAAATGGAATAGCATTAGACAGTGGAAGCTAAATTGTTAGCCACATTACTTTCAGAATAGTGCCAAAACATTTTTAAGTTACCAACAATTTTTTCGTCTGTATACCAACCGGGCCGCCGTTAAAATCAACCAATTTGTACAACACCCTTCACTACCCTATTTCGGTAGTCATGGAAATGCAACGTGGTATCATAAGAATGGAAAACGACGCATGTAAACTATTAAAGTAACATATAAATACCACGAATTTCGTTCCTAGTCTATTAAATACATTAACGATCTTGAAAATGATCAAAAAGGACACATACAAAATCCATTATATTATTTCAAAGTTCTTTAAGTACCCCCCAAAATATCAGTGTTGGTGTGTTATATGTATCGTCTGAGTGAGTCTGACTATGCATGGCTTGCTAATCATGAAGGTCATGGGTACTGGCGGAGAAAGTTCTTCGAGATTTTCTGGCTTGGTTCCCCTTGTCAGTGATGCAGCACGGAGGGTCTGGCAAGGATATTGTCTAGTGGATCTGGTGGGACCAAAAACTGAGGTTTGTTTACAGATGTGCACGTAAAAGAACCCTTGGTTGTCCGGCAACATTTTCCTCATGGCACACTTCATAAGCAAAGTTGGTGCAGAAAAGTAAACGTTAAACCCATTTCATTATAGTGTATTCCGATATGTAGCGAAATAGCTTCATCCGTCTGCACATTACACTTTATCTACGGAAACCCATACACAATTATGCAAACACTCTTGCAACAAAATGAAAATGGCTTCCTCCCTAATACCCCACTTCGAACGAGGGAAATAATATTTATAGTCAGCAGAATAGTGCAAGTATGTTTCCTAGTCATCTAGGCATGTTTGGAATACAGCTTTCGCAAAGTACTTCAGTATTATCAATAATTAAGGCAAGAACTATATGTTAGTGTACGAGGAAGTCTTCAAACAGTTATCCATGTCAAATCGCGCGCAAAAAAACATAGATCCAAACAAAAAACGGCATTATTACACGTGCTTGGGCGATGGAGACTATTGACTATTTCACATAGTGTCTTAGCGACGGACACAGTGTGACAGACACATGAGATTAGTTATAATGCGTTTCCCGATATATTTACACAAGTAGGTGCGGTGCAGTGGCTGATCCAGGAATTTTTTTTTTTTTGAGGGAGGTGACAACCCCATGTGCCATAGGCACGCATCCGAGTGCCGTAGGCGCGAGCAGTAGAAGGGGGGCGACAATTTTGAAAAATTATCATCGATTTCCTTGCATCTGAGCCATAACGAACAATAATTTCTATTCGTCGACAATGTTTTATTTCGTTGACGACTTTCAAAATTTGAAGAATAAATTTCGAAATTTATATGTTGATTATTGTTAAATTTTGCATACATCAAAGATAGTGCGGGCTGTACGTACAAAGAAGTTGCCACATTCACGGAAAAGTTGTCAACGTCTCTTATAATAAACAGCAAGTTATATATCCAGATTATGAACCTAATAATGAACAAACTGAATGTTATCGAATATTTGCAAATGTACAGTCAATTTTCTTCGCCAATGATATCAGTCCTAGTAATACCATCGTAAAATAATGTATAATTTATGCATCAGTCTGACAAAAGTGTTGATGCCTTAATCCGGCGAGGAAATGTTTCGATGAATTTCCTGCAAATGTCCTTGAATGAAACAGGAATATCAAAGCCGTGCATGGCAATAATACAACCTTAAAACCTAAGAGATTAGCCGCGGTTTACGGAGCTAATTTCTGCCGCTATAGTAACATACATGTAGATGCTGATTGTGTGTCTGATAAGATGCGCACCATATATGTGCTATATAATATATATAATATATATACGGCTATGCGTGTCCCAGTGTAAGGTTGTAGGACATGGGATTCCTATATACAGGTCTCTGTGTGCGATGATGTGTGTGTGTGTGTGTGTGGGGGGGGGGGGCTAGTCAACCCAATCCCCCCCCCCCCGTCTGGATCCGTCCCTGAGGCCAAGGGCGCAGATCCCGGTGGGATTTCGGTCTGCCAGGTAGGCTATATTGGACCCCATTAAAGTTGCTGTATTCACGGGATGGAATAGCAGGAAAACATGTTTGCGGCAGTTAAATTTTCAAAATGTTCTCCCAGCGGTCCCGTCTTCGTGGACTGTAAACGATTAATCTGTTGATTGGAATTCGAGCCAGCCATCTTAATTAGATGTTTTTTTTTGACATTTCGGGTTCTGCCATCAAGCCCGTACACCTATGAGTGATAATTCAGTAAATGTAGGTGTGCATATCTGATACGCTGAGATTTTGTTTCTATCTGGT